>CM038680.1:29094676-30345919 GCA_021605205.1 Aegilops longissima
AGGACGCCTAACTTGTTTTTGCAGGGCATGTTGTGATGTGATATGGTCAAGACGTGATGCTATATTTTATTGTATGAGATGATCATGTTTTGTAACCGAGTTATCGGCAATCGGCAGGAGCCATATGGTTGTCGCTTATTGTATGAAATGCAACGCCATGTAATTGCTTTACTTTATCACTAAGGAGTAGCGATAGTCGAGAAGCAATAGTTGGCTAGACAACAACGATGCTACGATGGAGATCAAGGTGTCGCTACCGGTGACGATGGTGATCATGACGGCAAGCTTCGCAATGGAGATCACAAGCACAAGATGATGATGACCATATCATATCACTTATATTGATTGCATGTGATGTTTATCCTTTATGCATCTTATCTTGCTTTGATTGACGGTAGCATTATAAGATGATCTCTCACTAAAATTATCAAGAAGTGTTCTCCTGAGTATGCACTGCTAAAGTTCAGAGTACCCGACACCACGTGATGATCGGGTGTGATAAGTTCTACGTCCATCTACAACGGTGCAAAACAGTTGCACACGCGAATACTCAAAGTTAAACTTGACGAGCCTAGCATATAACAGATATGGCCTCGAACACGGAGACCGAAGGTCGAACGTGAATCATATAGTAGATATGATCAACATAGTGATGTTCACCATTGAAACTACTCCATCTCACGGATGATCGGACATGGTTTAGTTGATTTGATCACGAATCACTTAGATGACTAGAGAGATGTCTATCTAAGTGGGAGTTCTTAAGTAATATGATTAATTGAACTTTAATTTATCATGAACTTAGTCCCGGTAGTATTTTGCAAATTATGTTGTAGATCAATAGCTCGCGTTGTTGCTTCCCTATGTTTTTATATGTGTTCCTAGAGAAAATTGTATTGAAAATGTTAGTAGCAATGATGCGGATTGGATCCGTGATCTGAGGTTTATCCTCATTGCTGCACGTAAGAATTATGTCCTTAATGCACCGCTAGGTGACAGACCTATTGCAGGAGCAAATGCGACGTTATGAACGCTTGGCTAGCTCAATATGATGACTACTTGATAGTTTAGTGCACCATACTTAACGGCTTAGAATCGGGACTTCAAAGACGTTTTGAACGCCATGGACCATATGAGATGTTCCAGGAGTTGAAGTTAATATTTCAAGCAAGTACTCGAGTTGAGAGATATGAAATCTCCAACAAGTTCTATAGCTAAAAGATGGAGGAGAATCGCCAACTAGTGAGCATGTGCTCAGATTGTCCGAGTACTTCAATCGCTTGAATCAAGTGGGAGTTAATCTTCCGATAAGATAGTGATTGACAGAATTCTTCTAGTCACCATCACTAAGTTAGTAGAACTTCGTGATGAACTATAGTATGCAAGGGATGACGAAAACGATTCTTTAGCTCTTCGTGATGTTGAAATCGACGAAGGTAGAAATCAAGAAAGAGCATCAAGTGTTGATGACCGACAAGACCACTAGTTTCAAGGAAAAGGGCAAAGGGAAGAAGGGGAACTTCAAGAAGAACGGCAAGCAAGTTGCTGCTCGAGTGAAGAAGCCCAAGTCTGGACCTAAGCCTGAGACTAAGTGCTTTGGCTGCAATGGAACTGGTCACTAGAAGCGGAACTACCCCAAGTATTTGGCGGATAAGAAGGATGGAAAAGTGAACAAAGATATATTTGATATACAGATTATTGATGTGTATTTTACTAGTGTTCATAGCAACCCTCAGATTTGATACTGGTTCGGTTGCTAAAGAGTAGTAACTTGAAACGGAGTTGCAGAATGAACAAGAACTAGTTGAAGGGAAGTGACGATGAGTGTTGGAAGTAGTTCCAAGATTGATATGATCATCATCGCACACTCCCTATACTTTCGGATTAGTGTGGAACCTAAATAAGTGTTATTTGGTGTTGAGCATAAATATGATTTGATCATGTTTATTGCAATACGGTTATTCATTTAAGTAAGAGAATAAATTGTTGTTCGCTTACATGAATAAAACCTTATATGGTTACACACCCAATGAAAATGGTTCATTGGATCTCGATCATAGTGATACACATATTCATAATATTGAAACCAAAAGATGCAAAGTTAATAATGATAGTGCAACTTATTTGCGGCAATCGCCGCTATGTCATATTGGTATAAAGCGCATGTAGAAAACTCCATGCCGATGGACTTTTGGAATCACTTGATTATGAATCATTTGATGCTTGCGAACCGTGCCTTTTGGGCAAGATGACTAAAACTCCATTCTCCTAACAATGGAACAAGCTACTGACTTATTGGAAATAATACATACGATGTATGCGATTCAATAAGTGTTGATGCTCGTGGCAAGTATCATTATTTTCTGACCTTCACAGATGATTTGAGCAGATATGCGATATCTTCTTAATGAAACATAAGTCTGAAATAGTTGAAAAGTTCAAAATTTCAGAGTGAAGTAGAAAATCATCGTAACAAGAAAATAAAGTTTCGCGATCTGATCGTGGAGATGAATATTTGACTTACGAATTTGGTCTTCAATTAAAATAATGTGGAATAGTTTCACAGCTCACACCACCGGAACACCACAATGTTATGGTGTGTCCGAACGTCAGAATCAAGACTTTATTGGATATGATGCGATCTATGATGTCTCTTATCGGTTTATCACTATCATTTTGGGGTTATACATTAGAGACAGCTGCATTCACGCTTAATAGGGCACCATCTAAACCGCTGAGACGACACCGTATGAACTATGGTTGAACAGAAACCTAAGCTGTCGCTTCTTAAAGTTTGAGTTGTGATGCTTATGTGAAAAGTTTTCACCGATAAGCTCGAACCCAAATCGAGAAGTGCGTCTTCATAAAATACCCAAAAGGTAACTATTGGGTACACCTTCTATCACAGATCCAAGGCAAGTTTTTCGTTGTTAAGATGGATCCTTTCTAGAGAAGAAGTTTCTCTCGAAAGAAGTGAGTGGGAGGAAAATAGAACTTGATGAGGTAATTGTACCTTCTCCCTTATTGGAAAGTAGTTCATCACGTAAATCAGTTCCAAAGTGATTCCTACACCAATTAGTGAGGAAGTTAGTGATGATGATCATAAAACTTCAGATCAAGTTGGTACCAAACCTCGTGGGTCTTCCAGAGTAAGATCCGCACTGAGTAGTACGGTAATCATATTCGGAAGTCATGTTACTAGACCATGATGAACCTACTAACTATGAGGAAGCGATGATGAGCCCAGATTCGCAAAATGGCTTGAGGCCATGAAATCTGAGATAGGATCCATGTATGAGAACAAAGTATGGACTTTGATTGACTTGCTCGATGATCAGCAAGCCATGTTAAATAAATGGATCTTCAAGAGGAAGACGGACACCGATAGTAGTGTTACTATCTACAAAGCTCGACTTGTTGCAAAAGGTTTTCGACAAGTTCAATGTGTTGAATACGATGAGATTTTCTCACCAGTAAAGATGCTTAAAGTCTGTCCGAATCATGTTAGCAATTGCCACATTTTATGAAATCTGGCAAATGGATGTCAAAACTACATTCTTTAATGGATTTATTAAAGAAGAGTTGTATATGATGCAACCAGAAGGTTTTGTCAAACCTAAAGGAGCTAACAAAATGTGCAAGCTCCAATGATCCATCTATGGACTGGTGCAAGCATCTCGAGTTGGAATAAACGCTTGATAGTGTGATCAAAGATATGGTTTTATACAGACTTTTGGAGAAGCCTGTATTTACAAGAAAGTGAGTGGGAGCACTACAACATTTCGATAAGTATATGTGAATGACATATTGTTGATCGGAAATAATGTAGAATTATTCTGCAAAGCATAAAGGAGTATTTGAAAGGAGTTTTTCAAAGAAGGACCTCAAGTGAAGCTGCTTATATATTGAGCATCAAGATCTATAGAGATAGATCAAGACGCTTGATAAGTTTTTCAATAAGTACATACCTTGTCAAGATTTTGAAGTAGTTCAAAATGGAACAGTCAAAGAAAAGTTCTTGCCTGTATTGCAAAACGTATGAAATTGAGTAAGACTCAAATCCCGACCATGGCAGAAAATAGAAAAGAGAATGAAAGTCATTCCCTATGCCTCAGTCATAGGTGCTATAAAGTATGCTATGCTATGTACCAGACCTATTGTATACCTTGCTCTGAATTTGGCAAGGGAGTACAATAGTGATCTAGGAGTAGATCACTGGACATTGGTCAAGAACATCCTTAGTAAGGACTAAGGAAATATTTCTCAATTATGGAAGTGAAAAAAGGGTTCGTCGTAAAGGGTTACGTCGATGCAAGTTTTAACACTAATCTAGATGACTCTGAGTCTCAATCTGGATACATATTGTAAGTGGGAGCAATTAGCTAGAGTAGCCCCGTGCAGAGCATTGTAGACATAGAATATTTGCAAAATACATACGGCTCTGAATGTGACAGACCCGTTGACTAAGCTTCTCTCACGAGCAAAACATGATCATCCCTTAGTACTCTTTGGGTGTTAATCACATAGCGATGTGAACTAGATTACTGACTCTAGTAAACCCTTTGGGTGTTGGTCACATGTCGATGTGAACTATGGGTGTTAACCACATACAGATGTGAACTATTAATGTTAAATCACATGGTGATGTGAACTAGATTATTGAATCTAGTGCAAGTGGGAGACTGAAGGAAATATGCCCTAGAGGCAATAATAAAGTTATTATTTATTTCCTTATATCATGATAAATGTTTATTATTCATGCTAGAATTGTATTAACCGGAAACATAATACATGTGTGAATATATAGACAAACAAGATGTCACTAGTATGCCTCTATTTGACTAGCTTGTTAATCAAAGATGGTTATGTTTCCTAACCATGAACAAGGAGTTGTTATTTGATTAACAAGGTCACATCATTAGTTGAATGATCTGATTGACATGACCCATTCCGTTAGCTTAACACTTGATCGCTTAGTATGTTAATGCTTTCTTCATGACCCATACATGTTCCTATAACTATGAGATTATGCAACTCCTGCCACCGGAGGAACACTTTGGTACTACCAAACGTCACAACGAATCGGGTGATTATAAAGGAGTACTACAGGTGTCTCCAAAGGTACTTGTTGGGTTGGCGATTTTGAGATTAGGTTTTGTCACTCCGATTGTCTGAGAGGTATCTCTAGGCCTTCTCGGTAATACACATCACTTAAGCCTTGCAAGCATTACAACTAATGAGTTAGTTGTGAGATGATGTATTACGGAACGAGTAAAGAGACTTACCGTAACGAGATTGAACTAGGTATTGATACCGACGATCGAATCTCGGGTAAGTAACATACCGATGACAAAGGGAACAACGTATGTCATTATGCGGTTTGACCGATAAAGATCTTCAGAGAATATGTAGGAACCAATATGGGCATCCAGGTTCCGCTATTGGTTATTGACCGAGAATGGTTCTAGGTCATGTCTACATAGTTCTCGAACCCGTAGGGTCCGCACGCTTAAGGTTTCGATGACAGCTTATATTATGAGTTTATGAGTTTTGATGTACCAAGGAGTTCGAGTCCCGGATGAGATCGGGACATGACGAGGAGTCTCAAATGGTCGAGACGTAAAGATCGATATATTGGACGACTATATTCGGAGTTCGGAAAGGTTCTGAATGATTCGGTATTTTTCGAGTACCGAGAGTTACGGGAATTCGCCGGGAGAAGTATTGGGCCTTATTGGGCCTGCAGGGAAAGAGAGAGGGCTGCCTAGGGCAGGCCGCGCCCCCCCATGGCCTGGTCCGAATGGACTAGGGAGGGGCCGCACCCCTCCCTCTTTCCCTTCCTCAAGTCCTAGTCCAACTAGGAGAAGGGGGGAGTCCTACTCCGGTGGGAGCAGGACTCCTCCAGCGCCGCCTCCTAGGCCGGCCGCACTTCTTGCTCCTTTATATACGGGGCAAGGGGCACCCCAAGACACACAAGTTGATCTACGGATCTTTCCTTAGCCGTGTCGCGGTGCCCCTTCCACCATATTCCACTTCGGTCATATTGTTGCGAGCTTAGCGAAGCCTGCGCCGAGAAGTCATATCGTCGCGGAGCTTAGGCGAAGCCCTGCGTCGGTGGAGCATCATCATCGCCACCACGCCGTCGTCTTGACGGAACTCATCCCGACACTTTGCTGGATCGAGTCCGGGATCGCCATCGAGCTGAACGTGTGCAGAACTCGGAGGTGCCGACGCTCGGTGCTTGGATCGGTCGGATCGTGAAGACGCATTTACTACATCAACCGCGTTGTTATAACGCTCGCTTTCGGTCACGAGGGTACGTGGACGGACATTCTCCCTCTCGTTGCTATGCCATCACCATGGTCTTGCGTGATCGTAGGAAATTTTTGAAATTACTACGCTCCCCAACAAAGGGCATCCGAGCCAGGTTTTATGCGTTGATGTCATATGCACGAGTAGAACACAAGTGAGTTGTGGGCGATACAAGTCATACTGCCTACCAGCATGTCATACTTTGGTTCAGCGGTATTGTGAGATGAAGCGCCCGGACCGACATTACGCGTGACGCTTACGCGAGACTGGTTTCACCGCCCGAGCACTCGTTGCTTAAAGGTGACCGCGGTGTCTGTCTCTCTCACTTTAGTTGAACCGAGTATGACTACGCCCGTCCTTGAGAAGGTTAAACGGAGTCTATTTGACTAACTATCGCTGTGGTTTTGATTCGTAGGTAAGAACGGTTCTTGCTCAGCCCGTAGCAGCCACGTAAAACTTGCAACAACAAAGTAGAGGACGTCTAACTTGTTTTTGCAGGGCATGTTGTGATGTGATGTGGTCAAGACGTGATGCTATATTTTATTGTATGAGATGATCATGTTTTGTAACCGAGTTATCGGCAACGACAGGAGCCATATGGTTGTCGCTTATTGTATGAAATGCAACGCCATGTAATTGCTTTACTTTATCACTAAGGAGTAGCGATAGTCGTAGAAGCAATAGTTGGCGAGACGACAACGATGCTACGATGGAGATCAAGGTGTCGCGCCGGTGACGATGGTGATCATGACGGTGCTTCGGCAATGGAGATCACAAGCACAAGATGATGATGACCATATCATATCACTTATATTGATTGCATGTGATGTTTATCCTTTATGCATCTTATCTTGCTTTGATTGACGGTAGCATTATAAGATGATCTCTCACTAAAATTATCAAGAAGTGTTCTCCCTGAGTATGCACCGCTGCCAAAGTTCGAGTACCCGCACACCACGTGATGATCGGGTGATAAGTTCTACGTCCATCTACAACGGTGCAAAACAGTTGCACACGCGAATACTCAGGTTAAACTTGACGAGCCTAGCATATAACAGATATGGCCTCGAACACGGAGACCGAAAGGTCGAACGTGAATCATATAGTAGATATGATCAACATAGTGATGTTCACCATTGAAACTACTCCATCTCACGTGATGATCGGACATGGTTTAGTTGATTTGGATCACGTAATCACTTAGATGACTAGAGAGATGTCTATCTAAGTGGGAGTTCTTAAGTAATATGATTAATTGAACTTTAATTTATCATGAACTTAGTCCTGGTAGTATTTTGCAAATTATGTTGTAGATCAATAGCTCGCGTTGTTGCTTCCCTATGTTTTTATATGTGTTCCTAGAGAAAATTGTATTGAAAAATGTTAGTAGCAATGATGCGGATTGGATCCGTGATCTGAGGTTTATCCTCATTGCTGCACAGAAGAATTATGTCCTTAATGCACCGCTAGGTGACAGACCTATTGCAGGAGCAAATGCAGACGTTATGAACGTTTGGCTAGCTCAATATGATGACTACTTGATAGTTTAGTGCACCATACTTAACGGCTTAGAATCGGGACTTCAAAGACGTTTTGAACGTCATGGACCATATGAGATGTTCCAGGAGTTGAAGTTAATATTTCAAGCAAGTACTCGAGTTGAGAGATATGAAATCTCCAACAAAGTTCTATAGCTAAAAGATGGAGGAGAATCGCTCAACTAGTGAGCATGTGCTCAGATTGTCTGAGTACTTCAATCGCTTGAATCAAGTGGGAGTTAATCTTCCAGACAAGATAGTGATTGACAGAATTCTCTAGTCACCATCACTAAGTTAGTAGAACTTCGTGATGAACTATAGTATGCAAGGGATGACGAAAACGATTCCCGAGCTCTTCGTGATGTTGAAATCGACGAAGGTAGAAATCAAGAAAGAGCATCAAGTGTTGATGACTGACAAGACCACTAGTTTCAAGGAAAAGGGCAAAGGGAAGAAGGGGAACTTCAAGAAGAACGGCAAGCAAGTTGCTGCTCGAGTGAAGAAGCCCAAGTCTGGACCTAAGCCTGAGACTAAGTGCTTTGGCTGCAATGGAACTGGTCACTAGAAGCGGAACTACCCCAAGTATTTGGCGGATAAGAAGGATGGAAAAGTGAACAAAGATATATTTGATATACAGATTATTGATGTGTATTTTACTAGTGTTCATAGCAACCCCTCAGTATTTGATACTGGTTCAGTTGCTAAAGAGTAGTAACTTGAAACGGGAGTTGCAGAATGAACAAGAACTAGTTGAAGGGGAAGTGACGATGAGTGTTGGAAGTAGTTCCAAGATTGATATGATCATCATCGTACACTCCCTATACTTTCGGGATTAGTGTGGAACCTAAATAAGTGTTATTTGGTGTTGAGCATAAATATGATTTGATCATGTTTATTGCAATACGGTTATTCATTTAAGTAAGAGAATAAATTGTTGTTCTGTTTACATGAATAAAACCTTATATGGTTACACACCCAATGAAAATGGTTCATTGGATCTCGATCATAGTGATACACATATTCATAATATTGAAACCAAAAGATGCAAAGTTAATAATGATAGTGCAACTTATTTGCGGCACTGCCGTTATGTCATATTGGTATAAAGCGCATGTAGAAAACTCCATGCTGATGGACTTTTGGAATCACTTGATTATGAATCATTTGATGCTTGCGAACCGTGCCTTTTTGGGCAAGATGACTAAAACTCCGTTCTCCGGAACAATGGAACAAGCTACTGACTTATTGGAAATAATACATACGATGTATGCGATTCAATAAGTGTTGATGCTCGTGGCAAGTATCATTATTTTCTGACCTTCACAGATGATTTGAGCAGATATGCGTATATCTTCTTAATGAAACATAAGTCTGAAATAGTTGAAAAGTTCAAAAATTTCAGAGTGAAGTAGAAAATCATCGTAACAAGAAAAATAAAGTTTCTGCGATCTGATCGTGGAGATGAATATTTGACTTACGAATTTGGTCTTCAATTAAAATAATGTGGAATAGTTTCACAGCTCACACCACCTGGAACACCACAATGTTATGGTGTGTCCGAACGTCAGAATCAAGACTTTATTGGATATGATGCGATCTATGATGTCTCTTATCGGTTTATCACTATCATTTTGGGGTTATACATTAGAGACAGTTGCATTCACGTTTAATAGGGCACCATCTAAATCCGTTGAGACGACACCGTATGAACTATGGTTGAACAGTAAACCTAAGCTGTCGTTTCTTAAAAGTTTGGAGTTGTGATGCTTATGTGAAAAAGTTTTCACCTGATAAGCTCGAACCCAAATCGGAGAAGTGCGTCTTCATAAAATACCCAAAAGGTAACTATTGGGTACACCTTCTATCACAGATCCGAAGGCAAGTTTTTCGTTGCTAAGATGGATCCTTTCTAGAGAAGAAGTTTCTCTCGAAAGAAGTGAGTGGGAGGAAAATAGAACTTGATGAGGTAATTGTACCTTCTCCCTTATTGGAAAGTAGTTCATCACAGAAATCAGTTCCAGTGATTCCTACACCAATTAGTGAGGAAGTTAGTGATGATGATCATAAAACTTCAGATCAAGTTGGTACCAAACCTCGTAGGTCTTCCAGAGTAAGATCCGCACCAGAGTAGTACGGTAATCATATTCTGGAAGTCATGTTACTAGACCATGATGAACCTACGAACTATGAGGAAGCGATGATGAGCCCAGATTCCGCAAAATGGCTTGAGGCCATGAAATCTGAGATAGGATCCATGTATGAGAACAAAGTATGGACTTTGATTGACTTGCTCGATGATCAGCAAGCCATGTTAAATAAATGGATCTTCAAGAGGAAGACGGACACTGATAGTAGTGTTACTATCTACAAAGCTCGACTTGTTGCAAAAGGTTTTCGACAAGTTCAATGTGTTGAATACGATGAGATTTTCTCACTCGTAAAGATGCTTAAAGTCTGTCCGAATCATGTTAGCAATTGCCACATTTTATGAAATCTGGCAAATGGATGTCAAAACTACATTCTTTAATGGATTTATTAAAGAAGAGTTGTATATGATGCAACCAGAAGGTTTTGTCAAACCTAAAGGAGCTAACAAAATGTGCAAGCTCCAGCGATCCATCTATGGACTGGTGCAAGCATCTCGGAGTTGGAATAAACGCTTTGATAGTGTGATCAAAGCATATGGTTTTATACAGACTTTTGGAGAAGCCTGTATTTACAAGAAAGTGAGTGGGAGCACTACAACATTTCTGATAAGTATATGTGAATGACATATTGTTGATCGGAAATAATGTAGAATTATTCTGCAAAGCATAAAGGAGTATTTGAAAGGAGTTTTTCAAAGAAGGACCTCAGTGAAGCTGCTTACATATTGAGCATCAAGATCTATAGAGATAGATCAAGACGCTTGATAAGTTTTTCAATAAGTACATACCTTGTCAAGATTTTGAAGTAGTTCAAAATGGAACAGTCAAAGAAAAGTTCTTGCCTGTATTGCAAAACGTATGAAATTGAGTAAGACTCAAATCCCGACCATGGCAGAAAATAGAAAAGAGAATGAAAGTCATTCCCTATGCCTCAGTCATAGGTGCTATAAAGTATGCTATGCTATGTACCAGACCTATTGTATACCTTGCTCTGAATTTGGCAAGGAGTACAATAGTGATCTAGGAGTAGATCATCGGACATTGGTCAAGAACATCCTTAGTAAGGACTAAGGAAATATTTCTCGATTATGGAAGTGAAAAAAGGGTTAAGTAAAGGGGTTACGCCGATGCAAGTTTTAACACTAATCTAGATGACTCTGAGTCTCAATCTGGATACATATTGTAAGTGGGAGCAATTAGCTAGAGTAGCCCCGTGCAGAGCATTGTAGACATAGAATATTTGCAAAATACATACGGCTCTGAATGTGATGAGATCCGCTGACTAAGCTTCTCTCACGAGCAAAACATGATCATCCCTTAGTACTCTTTGGGTGTTAATCACATAGCGATGTGAACTAGATTACTGACTCTAGTAAACCCTTTGGGTGTTGGTCACATGTCGATGTGAACTATGGGTGTTAACCACATACAGATGTGAACTATTAATGTTAAATCACATGGTGATGTGAACTAGATTATTGAATCTAGTGCAAGTGGGAGACTGAAGGAAATATGCCCTAGAGGCAATAATAAAGTTATTATTTATTTCCTTATATCATGATAAATGTTTATTATTCATGCTAGAATTGTATTAACCGGAAACATAATACATGTGTGAATATATAGACAAACAGTATGTCACTAGTATGCCTCTACTTGACTAGCTTGTTAATCAAAGATGGTTATGTTTCCTAACCATGAACAAGGAGTTGTTATTTGATTAACAAGGTCACATCATTAGTTGAATGATCTGATTGACATGACCCATTCCGTTAGCTTAACACTTGATCGCTTAGTATGTTAATGCTTTCTTCATGACCCATACATGTTCCTATAACTATGAGATTATGCAACTCCTGCCACGGAGGAACACTTTGGTACTACCAAACGCCACAACGAATCGGGTGATTATAAAGGAGTACTACAGGTGTCTCCAAAGGTACTTGTTGGGTTGGCGATTTGAGATTAGGTTTTGTCACTCCGATTGTCGGAGAGGTATCTCTAGGCCTTCTCGGTAATACACATCACTTAAGCCTTGCAAGCATTACAACTAATGAGTTAGTTGTGAGATGATGTATTACGGAACGAGTAAAGAGACTTACCGTAACGAGATTGAACTAGGTATTGGATACCGACGATCGAATCTCGGGTAAGTAACATACCGATGACAAAGGGAACAACGATGTCGTTATGCGGTTTGACCGATAAAGATCTTCAGAGAATATGTAGGAACCAATATGGGCATCCAGGTTCCGCTATTGGTTATTGACCGAGAATGGTTCTAGGTCATGTCTACATAGTTCTCGAACCCGTAGGGTCCGCACGCTTAAGGTTTCGGCGATGCTTATATTATGAGTTTATGAGTTTTGATGTACCAAGGAGTTCGGAGTCCCGGATGAGATCGGGACATGACGAGGAGTCTCAAATGGTCGAGACGTAAAGATCGATATATTGGACGACTATATTCGAGTTCGGAAAGGTTCCAATGATTCGGTATTTTTCGAGTACCGAGAGTTACGGAATTCGCCGGGAGAAGTATTGGGCCTTATTGGGCCCTGGGAAAGAGAGGGGCTGCCTAGGGCAGGCCGCGCGCCCCCCCATGGCCTGGTCCGAATTGGACTAGGGGGAGGGGCCGCACCCCTTCCCTCTTTCCCCTTCCTCAAGTCCTAGTCCAACTAGGAGAAGGGGGGGGGGAGTCCTACTCCCGGTGGGAGCAGAACTCCTCCAGGCGCGCCTCTCCTAGGCCGGCCGCACCCCCCCCCCTTGCTCCTTTATATACGGGGGCAAGGGGGCACCCCAAGACACACAAGTTGATCTACGGATCTTTCCTTAGCCGTGTGCGGTGCCCCCTTCCACCATATTCCACTTCGGTCATATTGTTGCGGAGCTTAGGCGAAGCCCTGCGCCGGAGAAGTCATATCGTCGCGGAGCTTAGGCGAAGCCCTGCGTCGGTGGAGCATCATCATCGCCTACCACGCCGTCAGGTTGACGGAACTCATCCCGACACTTTGCTGGATCGAGTCCGGGATCGCCATCGAGCTGAACGTGTGCAGAACTCGGAGGTGCCGTGACGCTCGGTGCTTGGATCGGTCGGATCGTGAAGACGCACGACTACATCAACCGCGTTGTTATAACGCTTCGCTTTCGGTCACGAGGGTACGTGGACGGACACTCTCCCTTTCGTTGTTATGCCATCACCATGGTCTTGCGTGATCGTAGGAAAAATTTTGAAATTACTACGCTCCCCAACAGTCCATGGTTCCGGGCAGCTTGAAGAGTTGAAGCGATCCGCGCTCGGCTGGCACCTTCTCGCTCTCGCGCCGCCAGGCGTGGATAGCAGATCTTGATCCGGCTGACATAGCCAAAGGTTTCCCCAGTGCTCAAGAGAATGGTGAAGCCTTTGATAACGACGCCCTGAAACGGATCACAAAGGAAATGCGTCCGCTGGCGAGTCAACTGGCAGACGAAGCCAACCTGACGGTTCACCGCTCCTTTTATGACGCCAACAACAAGCGGGTGGAGTTTGTCATCCCTGAAGTGCAGAGCCTTGTACCCCCAATCCGTAAGCACACTTATGCCCCTGACGTTGATCCGGCTGAGCTGATAAGTGAAGAAGCTGTCTTTCAGGCCTTAACCCGGATTGACTGGTCTACCAATGACTTCCGGGCTTTGGGTGAGGAAGAAGAAGAAGTTGAACCGACGTCAGGCGCCCCCTCTACCTCACGTCAACCCGGCGAAGCAGCGTAATTCGTCAAGCCGGGGACGCCTCCAAAGCTTCAAGGCATAACACCATATGAAACGCCGGGCCGCAAAAGGCTTTGTAATAGGATAGTCAGCACTTTGCTTTGAACAATGCCGTACAACCTCAGTCTGTAACCTTTTGTATGGTGGTGCTGGATACTTTGGTTTTGAAGTAGTGAATCCTTCAACATATTTTGCCTGCAATCACAAATTCTTAAACCGCCATGGCGGCTTGCGCCTCTAGCCGGATTGTGATGCCAATATATTTATAGAAGAAAATATCGAGGTATACGATCAAAAATTTTGTGATACAAACATACCTGCCAGTGTCGGGCACACAGTTGGCTTTAGCCAATCCTGAAGCGGAGGCTTTATAAACCATCACCGTCAAAGGAGAACAATCCCTGTGTGTATAATACCGATTTACCGTGTAAATCGTGTCGGGCATGATAAGCCCCCTGTTACTCCATAACAGGATGTTTAACATCAAAATCAAACCGGAACAATCAATCGCCGGATTGAAAAATGGACCAAATTCTGAAAACTTGAATCCAGTTGAAAGAAGGTTTGTCGGTTTAAGAAAACAAACAAAAGCCAAATTATACGTAGAAAAAACACATGGAAGCCAAAACAATGACAAAGACTGTTTGCAAGAAGAGGCTTTATTGAGCCTGATCAGATGGCGTTACCATGGTCGGACAGGACCAAGCTCCCTATAAGGTGTAGCGATGGTTCAAGTCAGCCAGGTCCCCAACCGACATCGTGGCATTACGCCGATCAAGTGGCATTGCATTGGTTCGGGTTCGACCAAGCCCCCAAGTGATTCTATGGCCTTAGGCCGACCAAGAGGCGTGACTGGTTCAGACGTGACCATGTCCCTGTGATCTGGTGGCTTTCGCCGTCAAGAGGTGTTGCATTGGTTCGACACGACCAAGCCCCCAAATGATCTGGTGGCTTTCGCCTGCCAAGAGGTGTTGCATTGGTTCGGACACGACCAAGCCCCCAAATGATCTGGTGGCTTTCGCCTGCCAAGAGGTGTTGCATTGGTTCGGACACGACCAAGCCCCCAAGTGACAAAAATTTCACAAAGCAAAGCCAAGGGTTAAACCGGAGACCGCTTCACGATAGCATCTCCATGTACCCAAACCGGACTTTTATACAGAACAGATACCCCGCTTTAGCCGAGGATCCGGTTTATTGCCTTTATTCATAATATATACATTGTCTTAATATGTACATAAGTGGAGCCAATGGCTCAGGTATAATAAGGCCGAAGATGAGCTATGTTCCATGGCCTGTTGGTCTCCTCCTCTGACGTGCGTGAGTCCTTTCGCCTCGAACATCAATCGATAGTAAGACCCGTTGTATAGATTCTGCTGACCACAAAAGGCCCCTCCCAAGGTGGGGATAGCTTGTGCATATCTTTCGGTCTTGAATGAGCCGCAGCACTAAGTCTCCTTCCCGAAAGGTTCTGGTTTTAACCACGGCTGTGATACCGACGAAGATCCTGGCGATAAACCGCCGAACGAGCAGCTGCCATATCGCGCTTCTTCATCCAATCGATCCAAATCGTCTTGCCGTGCTGCCTCGCTATCTGCCTCAACATAAGCCGCCACTCGAGGCGTAGTCGTGACGGATATCGCTGGGAAGGACCGCCCGCTCCATAGACCATAAAGAACGGCGGTATCCGAGTGGATCGGTTGGGGTAGTATTTATACTCCATATCACCGATGGTAGCTCTTCCACCCAACAACCCGGCGTCCTCTCTAAAGGGACCATAAGTCGGGTTTGATACCTTTCAAGATCTCCGATTAGCTCGTTCGCTTGACCATTGATTGCGGGTGGGCTACGGAAGAAACATCGTCGGATGTGCTCGCCACAAAATTCCTTCATAGCTCCTTTGGACAAATTGGTGCCATTGTCCGTAATGATACTGTGGAAACCCAAACTGGAAAATCACCTTTTGATGAACTGAACCGCCGTGGCCGCATCACACTTGCTAACAGGCTCGCCTCAACCCACTTGGTAAATTTATCAACCGCCACCAACAGTGGGTCTTTTTGTCCTTGGACCTTTGAAAGGTCCGACCATATCCAGCCCCAAGTCGCAAACGCCAAGTAATTGGAATCATCCTCAATTCTTGGCTGGCACATGAGCACGCTCGAGAACTTTTGGCAACCATCACATCGTCTGACCAGATCCTCCGCATCAGCGTGGGCAGTCAACCAATAGAAACCATGGCGGAACGCTTTGGCTACCAAGGACTTTGAACCGGCGTGGTGACCACAATCCCCTTCATGGATCTCTCGCAATATCTCACAGCCCTCTTCAGGGGACACACAACGCTGAAACGCCCCGGACACACTGCAATGGTGCAACTCGCCATTAACAATGGTCATAGACTTAGACCGCCGAACTATCTGCCGGGCCAACGTCTCATCTTCTGGTAACTCGCCCCGGTTCAGATATGCCAAATAAGGGAGCGTCCAATCCGGAATGACATGCAGGGCCGCCACCAATTGAGCCTCCGGATCAGGGATAGCCAAATCAATTTCATCAGGAAGCTTAACTGACGGATTGTGCAGTACATCAAGGAAGATGTTGGGCGGGACCGGTTTACGTTGAGAGCCCAGGCGGCTTAAAGCATCAGCCGCTTCGTTCTTTCGACGATCCACATGGTCCACCTGATATCCTTTGAAACGTCCTGCAACAACATCCACCTCCCGACGATATGCAGCCATGAGTGGATCTTTGGAATCCCAAGTACCTGATACTTGCTGGGCCACCAAGTCCGAGTCACCAAAGCATTTAACCCGGCTAAGATTCATTTCCTTAGCCATCCGGAGACCATGGAGCAAAGCTTCATACTCAGCTGCATTGTTAGTACAAGGGAACATTAGGCGGAGAACGTAATGAACTTGTCACCTCGGGAAGTTAATACGACTCCAGCCCGAGCCCTCCAATTGCCTCGGACCCATCAAAGTGGATGGTCCAATAGGTGTGATCCGCTTCTCTTGGCGCTTGCAACTCCGGCCCAATCATTAATGAAATCCACAAGTGCCTGAGATTTTACGGCCGTCCGAGGCACATACCTTAAACAAGGCGCCCAAGTTCTATAGCCCACTTAGCAATCCGCCCGTCGCTTCCGGTTCAGATGATATCGCCAAGGAGCCGAATCGACCATCGTGATGGGGTGCCCTTGAAATATTGCTTTAGCTTCGACTTGCCATAAAACCCCGTATACCAGTTTACGCCAATGCGGATATCTCGCTTAGACTCAATGAGGACCTCGCTGATGTAATAAACCGCCGTTGAACCGGATACTCCTTCCCGCCTCCTTCCGCTCCACCACGATAGCCACGCTTAACTGCCCCGGCATTAGCAGCAACATATAGCAGCAGCGGCTCTTTGTCAATGGGGCGGCTAGAACCGCGGGTTGGCCAACTGCCGCTTCAAATCCTCCAATGCTTCATCGGTGGTGGACTCGCATAAACCGATCCGTTTTCTTCAACATCTGGTACAAAGGAATGGCCTTCTCGCCTAGACGGCTGATAAACCGGCTTTACTACATCAGTGAGGTGCTCATTGAGTCTAAGCAAAGGTATCCACATTGGCAGAAACTTGTTTACGGAGTGTTTATGGCAAGCCAGAAGCTGAAGCAGTACTTCCAAGGTCATCCTATTACTGTGGTAAGCTCTGCCCCCTTAGGAGATATCATACAGAATAGAGAGGCCACATGACGATTTGCCAAGTGGGCCATTGAGCTTGGGCCTCATGGTTTGAAATAGACGCCTCGGACTGCTATCAATTCTCAAGCCCTGGTGGATTTTATCAATGATTGGACAGAATTGCAGGCACCTGAGGAGAAGCCAGATAACACATATTGGACTATTCACTTTGATGGGTCCAGGCAGTTAGAAGGCTTTGGGGCTGGAGTTGTTTTGACTTCCCCTCGAGGTGACAAATTTTGTTATGTGCTCCGGCTTATGTTTCCTTGTACTAACAATGCAGCTGAGTACGAGGCCTTACTCCATGGTCTCCGGATGGCCAAAGATATGAATTTGAGCCGGGTAAGGTGCTTGGGCGACTCAGATTTCGTAGCTCAACAGGTGTCAGGCACGTGGGACTCCAAGGACCCCCTTATGGCGGCTTATCGTCGTGAAGTCGATGCTGTGGCTGGGCACTTCAAGGGTTATCAAGTGGAGGACATTGATCGGAGGAAGAATGAGGCGGCTAATGCTTTAAGCCGGCTGGGATCTCAGCATAAGCCGGTGCCGCCTAACACCTTTCTCGATGTTTTGCATAACCCTTCTGTCAAAGTGCCTACAGAGGAAGAACTAGCAGTGCCCGACCCGGAGGCATAGCTGGTGGCAGCTCTCCACGCTATCCCAGATCGGACAGTCCCATACTTGGCCTATATGACCCGGGAGAGTGGCCTGAGGATGAGACCTTGGCAAGACAAATCATCAGGCGGTCCAAATCTATGACAATTGTTCATGGCGAATTGCATCACCACAGTGTTACTGGGGCGTTTCAACATTGTGTGTCGCCTGCGGAGGTTCAGGAGATACTTTGTGAGATTCATGAAGGAGATTGTGGTCATCATGCCGGCTCAAAATCTCTGGTGGCCGAGGCTTTTCGTCATGGTTTCTATTGGCTGATGGCTCATGCTGATGCGGAGGATCTAGTCAGCAAATGTGAAGGATGTCAAAAATTCTCACGACGAGCTCATGTGCCGGCTCAAGAGTTGAGGATGATTCCAATTACTCGGCCGTTTGCAGTCTGGGGGCTTGACATGGTTGGACCTTTCAAGAGGTCTAAAGATAAAAAGACACACCTCTTGGTGGCGGTAGATAAATTCACAAAGTGGGTGGAGGCAGAGCCGGTCAGTAAGTGTGATGCAGCCACGACGGTTCAGTTCATGAAAAAGGTGATCTTTCGTTTTGATTTTCCACACAACATCATAACTGATAATGGTACTAATCTCTCCAAGGGTGCCATGGAAGAGTTCTGTCAACGAGAACGTATCTGGCTTGATGTTTCGGTTGTTGCTCACCCTCAATCTAATGGTCAAGCAGAGAGAGCTAATCAAGAGATCTTGAAGGGCATCAAACCCCGGCTCTTGGTCCCCTTACATCGAACTCCGGGTTGTTGGGTGGAGGAGCTACCCTCTGTACTGTGGAGCATCAACACAATGCCTAACAGATCTACAGGTTATACACCTTTCTTCATGGTGTACGGAGCAGAGGCAGTCCTGCCAAGTGACATCCGGCATGACTCACCCCACGTGGCGGCTTACGTTGAGGCTGATAACGAAAAAGCTCGTCAGGATGCACTTGAATTGTTGGATGAGGAGCGAGACTTGGCAATAGCCCGCTCGGCGATTTACCAGCAAGCCCTGCGCCACTATCACAGCCGCCGGGTTGGAAGCAGATCCTTTCAGGAAGGCGACTTAGTGCTCCGGCTCATCTAGGATCAGTCTCATATGCACAAGCTATCCCCTCCTTGGGCAGGACCCTTTGTGGTCAGTAAGAATCTGAACAACGGGTCATACTACCTCATCGATGTTCGAGAGCACAAAGACTCACGTAAGTCGGAGGAAGAGACCCGCCGGCCGTGGAACATAGCTCATCTTCGGCCTTACTATACTTGAGCCACCGGCTCTCATGATATATATATATTTTTTCTTTTTTGACAATGTATATATTCTATAAAGCAATAAAGCATGACCTCTTTTCTTTTCACCTTCAAAGGTTTATATATCTTCTTTACCAGGTGGTGGAAATAACCAACAGGGAGCGGACATATCTGAATCCGGCTTTCCCTTTGGTCCGGCTTATGATCATATCTGAATCTAGCCATGGTCACTTGGGGGCTTCCTGTTCAAACATAGGTCGTATTCGAACCAAAGAGAACATAGCTGTCGATACCCAATTGATCGGCATACTGCCAAACCCACTTGGGGGCTTCTTGATCATATTTGAATCATAGCTTAACCCCTTTGGGTATGACGTGGATCGATTCAATCAGCGCCATTAAACAACTCGCATGGTCACTTGGGGCTTCTGTTCAAACATAGGTCGTATTCGAACCAAAGAGAACATAGCTGTCGATACCCACTTGATCGGCATCGCCAAAGCCACTGGGGGCTATATGATCGTATCCGAATCTTAGCTTAACCCCTTTTGAATGGTTCACTGATCGTATTCGAATCAGAGGCCTTTTTAAATTCAGTTTATTATTCATTATACTTTGTAAAGCGTAAATGTTATTAAGGGCCAGGTGAACATCATATGTGCCAATTTTTAGGAGTTAAACTCACTCTCATGATTTGGGTCACATAAGCCGGCGAGAATACCAAAAAGATCGGAGGTATGCTATTGTGATTATAATCATAAGCCGGCCTTTATATGATGTTTTGGTTTGTACTTCGGGTTATCAATACTTTATGTGACCCCGGATGCGATAAGTCGCCAAGGGAATTCTGTTTTGTTTTATATGCAGGATAAAGCAAGAAAGTTTTTAACATCAAGGAAAGATCAACATAAGCTGGAAATATAAAGTGATGGCGGCTTACGAAAGTATTAAGTGCCACAAGCATGCGCGAAGGCATGACAAAAATCGAGAGGTTTTTCTACCCTATTACAAGACTCCTCGAGTCTGAATAATGAAGCATTGTTTTCGCAAGGTCATAAACGCCTGGCGGTTCACTCCTTTGGTGGGCTTGAGGATTCTAGGTTATCCTTCTCCGCCTCTCCGTCTGCTGCCCTGTACTGGAAGGTTGACGAGGTCCAGTCAATGCCGCTTAAGGCTTCAAACTCAGCTTCATCATCTATTAAACCGGCTGGGTCAACTTCAGGGGCAAAGGTGTGCTTACGAGTTGGAGAGATCTGGCCGAAGTCATCATAGTGAGGTGTTGGAATTCTCCAGTTCTCGCTATCATAGCCCGGCAGATACTTGGTAAGATCAATATCATTCCCAATGATGGTCGCCACAGGACGTATGATTCTCACACAGGCGGTAAAGTCTGTTTCGTCGAATACAGAGCCGTCTTCCTTCAAGCTGGGATATCCAAGAGCAACGTCTGCCAGGTCTAACTCTGGAAGCAACGCCTTGGCCCGGCTTAAGGCAGCTATGGCCCCGGTTCTGGCAGATGCCCGTCTTAGCTCCTGGATCCGCTGGGGTAGCACGGCAAGCCGCTTTAGCACATCTTGCAGGAGATGGGGAACGCTATTTGATAAAGCCACAACGGCCAAAGCATCGCCAGACCAGTATCTGCTGCTCCACCAGAGTGTAAACCGCCTTCAGCTTGATCAACATGTTCTGCTTGAGGTTTGTGCTCCTGGGGCCTGCATTTATAAACATAAGGTGAGCCGGAGATGATAATTAAAATAGTCATCAAAGGAAGGATTGCGATATTCAAGGTTATATATAGTAACTTACCAAAGATTGCTGAGACCATTTGAGATATCTGGCGCTTTAAGCCGGACAGCTCGGCTGTTGCTTCTGCAAGTGACGTTTCTGCTATCTCGGTCTGGGTCACCAATGGGGCCTTCTAATCAGCCCAGATTTTCTTCTCCGCATCAAAATTCTTCTTCAACTTCTCTTGTTCAGAGACGTTGAATGCAAATTTGGAGTTGGCCTTTTGAATTTCAAGTTCTTGAGCTGCCAGGCGGTTCTTCAGGTCAGCAATCTCCGACTCAAATTGACTCGTGGTGGCCTGCATTGATGCGGGGTTATAGTCAAAATTATGGTAAGATATCATTAAATCCCAAGCACTTTGCAAGCAAAGATACTTGGCACTTGGGGGCTAATGTATGCTGAAGAAATTTAATGTACAATGACGGTTCATCAGAAATTAAGTCCCAAGCACTTTGCAAGCAAAGATACTTGACACTTGGGGGCTAATGTGTATTGCATATTCAAGGTATCATGTTACAACCGGATTAAATATTTTCATATAAACCGGACAAGGCAGTGCTAAGAAGGTTTCTAAGTCTACAACATATTCATTCATAAGCAATAGACTTGGGGGCTGATAGAGTAAGTATGATTAAGGAAAGTAGCATAAGTTGTACCTCAGATTTTTGCTGTATTTGCTTCACCATATTAATTTCCAGGTCACGGCTGCTATGTACTTGGTTGATATAGCCAGAGACTATATCTCCAATACTTAAATGAGTATAGTCAGCAATATCCAGCTTGGCCTTTCGGCGTTCCAGAAGCTCCTCCTTGGCAGAACACTTGGCCAGGATAGTGGGTTGCCCCGGCTCAACAAATTGAGTCTTCAGAATCTCAACTTCCGGATCAATTGTCTTGGCCGGGCTAGGAGTTTCCGGGTTATCAGAGTTGTTGAGAGTATCTTCAGCGGGAGGATCAGAGGCTGATACTGGAATGACAGAGGCTGGTTCAGGCGGCGGCTGATGGGTAGAACTGTCAGGAGCGGCTGTGCCAAGCTCCGGTTCAGTCACGACAGGGTCTTGGGACGGTTTACTCTTTTTCGCCCTCTTACTGGGCTTCACCTGCACGCTGTGGACAAAGCAGAAGGGTGAGTACAAAAATATGAGTAAGGTAAAGCATAAGGAAAACAAAATTATATTACCTAGGGGCAGTCTTGAAAGCCGGCATGTTAGATTGCATAGACTCGCCGGAGGAAGGAGAGGTATCCTGATAATTGGAGTCAGATGAATTGAGAGGTTGACGAATTAAACCCGCCAAAGGGTAAACAGAACGTAAATCGGAGATAACCTTAGCCCGACGCTTCCTGGTTAAGTCAGGTAAGCCGGAGGAGAGCTCTATATCCTTGCTGGTTCGGGTCTGCCTCCGGCTTTCAAATTGCTGTTGCTTCAAAAGAAATTGAGGATCTTGGTAAGCCAAAGGATGTGAAAATCTTACTTTCTGAGTTACTCTTCGAATTTTATGACGCGGAAGGGGCTCGGAGTCGGAGGAGATTATAGTTACCTCTTCCTCGATGGCTTGGTTGTTCCCCGTATCCTCCTGAAAAGATTAAGGGTTAGCAAGGTGATGATAAAGAGTCAAGGGAGTTAAAATTTACCTCTTCTTCGTCGTCAGAAGTATCATCCAATTTAAGCAAATTGGAAGCGCTTGGCTTCCTTTTCCTTGAAGTTCCAGTCTTGGCGGTTTTCCTTTCTACTCTTTTTGCCGCTCTGGCTTGTTTGGCCGCCTCATGATTATACTTGACCTTCAAGAAGTTATCATCGGCCTGTGAAGAATGATAAGGGGTTATGAATAAAAGTAAGGTATAACACAGTAAGGAGTAATTATTGAGGTTGATGACTTACTGCAGGGGCCGGGTTCTTCTTGCAGAAAGGAAGTAAGCCAATGGCGTTACTGGTCACCATGCCCTCTTTCAGCAACGTCTGGGTCGTAGCATCCACCACATCATCTGGTAAGTCGTCGGGACTATGACGCAGTGGGTCATTCTTCTCGCCTGAGTAAGTGCACATTAAGCCGGGGCGACGGCTTAACGGAATCACTCGCCAAGCGACCCAGACTCGAACCAGGTCAATACCATCTAAGCCATTTCCCAAAAGAGCTTTGATCTTACTAATGGTGGGAGCGAGTGGCAGACGTTCAACTGCAGTCAGTTTATCCGGCAGCGGGTGATTGGATTCAAGGCGCAAGGCGCGGAAGCCGGGCAGAGGATTTTTGTCAGCCGGAGAAGTATCCTCGCAGTAGAACTATGTCTGATTCCAATCCTTTGGATGACTCGGTAGTTTAGCATAAGGAAAAAGGCAATCTCTCCGCCGCTGAATCGAGATGCCACCAAGTTCCAGACTGGGCCCGTTGGCGCGTTCGTTCTGCCGGTTTAAGTAAAACAATTCCCTGAATAAAAGTATTCTAGGTTCTTCTCCAAGGTACACCTTGCAGAAAACTTGGAAGTTGCAAATATTTGACACAGAATTGTGCCCGATGTCCTGAGGTCTGAGATCGAAGAAATGCAAAACATACCTGAAGAATTTTGAACCGGGTGGACCGAAGCCCCGGTTCATGTGATCAGTAAAAACGATCACCTCTCCATCTTTGGGTTGAGGCCTCTCCTCTGACGGGTTAGGAGCACGATAAGACATGACTTCTCTCTTGGGAAGGTGGCCGGATTTCACAAAGTCAGACAAAGTGCTTTCTGTAACAGTGGATTTGACCCAGTTGCAGGTCACAGGAGCTTTGGGGGCCTTGGGTGCCATTGTATACATTGAAGCCTATGACCAAATAAGAAGTTCCGGTTCAAATTTAACCCGGAGGAAAGCATTTTAAGTTTATGCAAATGGCGGCTTAAGAAGGGGCCTAATGACATATGGGTAACTACGCAGTAATATTTAAACTGTTACAGGTATCAAAGGCACTTAAATTTTCTTAAGTCGCCAGAACAAGCGAGGCTGACAACAGTTGTTGTCTTAAACCGGCCGTATGGGCTACCATGGTTAAACAGATTCAATAGATGCAGTTTTTGGCTAAGTGTGGAACAAACAGGTTTCAGAATTTTCAGAAATTATTTTGGATCAAACGGTTGCTCTGAAAAAAAAATTTCTAGACCTAAAAACCTGTGCAGAGAAGTTCATCTACTCGAAGGAGGCCTTTAGGCCTTTAAACAAGGAAAAAGAGATCTGTTTCTATTCAAGATGGGTGCGGAACAGCGACCGCAGTTATTCTAACTGTCTAAAGATCAAAAAGGAGCACCGGAGGGAAAATTATCAAGGGTTTGCAACGGCGGTGATGAACACCGATTTAACTCGGGAGGCCATAATGCAGATCTAGAAGCAAGGAAAGAAAAGGACTTACGGATGCAGAGTTGTTGCGAGGGTCCGTCGCTTCTCTGGTCAAATCAGGTTGATGCAGCGGCCTGAGTTGGAGAAGACGAGGAGATCTGGAGGCGGTGGAGGCAGAGCTCGAGCGGCAGAGAAACAGTGCGAGGAGGAAGACGACCGAAGAAGGAGAATGGGAAAGACCTAGGTCACACTCATTTATAAGGGAAAGCCGACTGAGACGGCGCGAGAAACGAGGAGGCCAACATCATTATCCAGCGGCCCCGACGCCTCGGTTTTCGGAATGGTCAGTAAAGGCAAAAGATCTGTTGGAGGATATGACGGAATAAAATATGAATTTAATTGAGGATGACGTCACGGCGGGTTAACCCGGATCCAGAGGATGACGTCACGGTGGGTTAAAACCTTTGAACAGACAGAAGACTGAAGGTTTATTTTAAGGTATTTTAAGATTGACATGAACAGGTTCAAATCAATCTGGGGCCTAATGTTCGGGATATAACTATTTGTGTAAGCCGCCCATGAGGGGCCGGGTTACGCAAAGAGGGATTCGTCAGAAGAACCCCAAGACCAAGCGTGAAGATGGCGGTTCAATAAAGGGTCTAAAGCCCACAGTCGACTTAAGGCCCGTAGTGGTAAACCGCCATGATGGCATGACTTGTATCGTAAGGTAGAATTAACTAGTCACCGAGCGGACACTGCTTATGAGCCGCGGGACTCAGAGGCATGGGCGCCAACCCGTGTATATAAGGGGATGACCTGCTGGCGGCTTAGGGCAAGAAACAACTCGTCGAGAGCCGGGCATAGCGTATCTCGCTCCCTGGTCATCGAAACATCAAGCAATTCCAACCCAACTAGACGTAGGCCTTACCTTCACCGTAAGGGGCCGAACTAGTATAAACCTCTCGTGTCCTTTGTCCCGATTAACCCCTTTAAGCTTCCTAGTTGCGATGGCTCCACGACTTAGTCCTTGCAAGAGGACATCTGCCGGGACAATTCCACGACAATGGTGCTACCCTGAAGCACAAGTGCTACTCTTTCTTGTTTTTTTGTTTTTTCTTTTTATTTTCTTTTTTGTTGGGCTCTTTTTGGCCTCTTTTTTATTTTTCGTCCGAAGCCTCATCCCGACTTGTGGGGGAATCATAGTCTCCATCATCCTTTCCTCAGTGGGGAAATGCTCTAATAATGATGATCATCACACTTTTATTTACTTAAAACTCAAAATTACAACTCAATACTAGAACAAAATATGACTCTATGTGAACGCCTCTGGCAGTGTACTGATGTCTACTACGCAACTTTATTCTTGTAGACTCGTGTTGGGCCTCCAAGCACAGAGTTTTGTAGGATAGTAGCAATTTTCCCTCAAGTGGATGACCTAAGGTTTATCAATCCGTGGGATGTGTAGGATGAAGATGATCTCTCTCAAGCAACCCTGGAACCAAATAACAAAAAGTCTCTTGTTTCCCCAACACACCAAATAAAATGGTAATTTTCATTGGTGCACTAGTTCAGCGAAGAGATGGTGATACAAGTGTAATAATGATAGTAGATATTGATTTTTGTAATAGGAACAATAAAAAACAGCAAGGTAGCAAGTAACGAAAGTGAGCACAAACGGTATTGCAATGCTTTAAATTGAGCCCTAGGGTCCATATTTTCACAAGTGCAATCTCTCAAAAATGGTAATATAATTGGATCACATAACCATCGCTCAACGTGCGATGAAGAATCACCCCCAAAGTTCTTATCTAGCGGAGAACATAAGAAGAAATTGTTTGTAGGGTATGAAACCACCTCAAAGCTATTCTTTCCGTTTGATCTATCCTAGAGTTCGCACTAAAATAACACAAGCTATTCTTTCCGATAGATCTAATCAAGAGTTCGTACTAAAATAACACCATATGACACACATCAACCAACTCTAATGTCACCTAGATACTCCAATGTCACCACCAGTATCCGTGAGTTAATTATACGATATGCATCAAACAATTTCAGATTCATAATACTCAATCCAACACAAAGAACTTCAAAGAGTGCCCCAAGATTTCTACCGTAGAAACAAAGACAAGAACATGCAAAAACCCCTATGCATAGATTACCCCAATGTCACCTTGGGAATCCGTGAGTTGAGTGCCAAAACATATATCAAGTGAATCAATATGATACCCCATTGTCACCACGAGTATTCATATGCAAGACATATATCAAGTGCTCTCAAATCCATAAAAGTATTCAAATCCGATAAAACAAAATCTCAAAGGGAAAACTCAATTCATCACAACAAGATAGAGAGGGGAAAACACCATATGATACAACTACGTTAACAAAGCCCGCGATACATCAAGATTGTGCATCTCAAGAACACGAGAGAGAGAGAGAGAGAGAGAGAGAGAGAGAGAGAGAGAGAGAGATTAAACACATAGCTACTACAAACTCTCAGCCCCGAGGGTGCACTACTCCCTCCTCGTGGTGGTGGCCGCCGGGATGATGAAGATGGCCACCGGTGATGATCTCCCCCTCCGACAGGGTGCCGGAACGTGGTCTAGATTGGATCTCGTGGAGGTGCTTCTCTGCCTATTGGATGTCTTCGGTCCATAAAAATCCACAAAAGTTTCGTGGTGTTTGGACTCCGTTTGATATCGATTTCTGTGATGTAAAACAAGCAAAAAAAGCGGTAATCGCATGCGGCTGTGCCAAGCTCCGGTTCGATCCGACAGGTCTTGGGACGGTTTACTCTTTTTCGCCCTCTTACTGGCTTCACCTGCACGCTGTGGACAAAGCAGAAGGGTGAGTACAAAATATGAGTAAGGTAAAGCATAAGGAAAACAAAATTATATTACCCAGGGGCAGTCTTGAAAGCCGGCATGTTAGATTGCATAGACTCGCCGGAGGAAGGAGAGGTATCCTGATAATTGGAGTCAGATGAATTGAGAGGTTGACGAATTAAACCCGCCAAAGGGTAAACAGAACGTAAATCGGAGATAACCTTAGCCCGACGCTTCCTGGTTACGTCAGGTAAGCCGGAGGAGAGCTCTATATCCTTGCTGGTCTGGGTCTGCCTCCGGCTTTCAAATTGCTGTTGCTTCAAAAGAAATTGAGGATCTTGGTAAGCCAAAGGATGTGAAAATCTTACTTTCTGAGTTACTCTTCGAATTTTATGACGCAGCAGGGGCTCGGAGTCGGAGGAGATTATAGTTACCTCTTCCTCGATGGCTTGGTTGTTCCCCGTATCCTCCTGAAAAGATTAAGGGTTAGCAAGGTGATGATAAAGAGTCAAGGGAGTTAAAATTTACCTCTTCTTCGTCCTCAGAAGTATCATCCAATTTAAGCAAATTGGAAGCGCTTGGCTTCCTTTTCCTTGAAGTTCCAGTCTTGGCGGTTTTCCTTTCTACTCTTTTTGCCGCTCTGGCTTGTTTGGCCGCCTCATGATTATACTTGACCTTCAAGAAGTTATCATCGGCCCGTGAAGAATGATAAGGGTTATGAATAAAAGTAAGGTATAACACAAGAAGGAGTAATTATTGAGGTTGATGACTTCTCGCAGGGCCGGGTTCTTCTTGCGTAAAGGAAGTAAGCCAATGGCGCATCTGGTCACCATGCCCTCTTTCAGAACGTCTGGTCGTAGCATCCACCACATCATCCGGTAAGTCGTCGGGACTATGACGCAGTGGGTCATTCTTCTCGCCGAGTAAGTGCACATTAAGCGGGCGACGGCTTAACGGAATCACTCGCCAAGCGACCCGCACTCGAACCAGGTCAATACCATCTAAGCCATTTCCCAAAAGAGCTTTGATCTTACTAATGGTGGGAGCGAGTGGCGACGCTCAACTGCGGTCGCTTTATCCGCAGCGGGTGATTGATTCAAAGGCGCAAGGCGCGAAGCCGAGCAGAGGATTTTGTCACCGAGAAGTATCCTCGCAGAGAACTATGTCCGATTCCAACTTTGGATGACTCGGTAGTTTAGCATAAGGAAAAAGGCAATCTCTCCGCCGCTGAATCGAGATGCCACCAAGTTCCAGACTGGGCCCGTTGGCGCGTTCGTTCTGCCGGTTTAAGTAAAACAATTCCCTGAATAAAAGTATTCTAGGTTCTTCTCCAAGGTACACCTTGCAGAAAACTTGGAAGTTGCAAATATTTGACACAGAATTGTGCCCGATGTCCTGAGGTCTGAGATCGAAGAAATGCAAAACATACTCGAAGAATTTTGAACCGGGTGGACCGAAGCCCGGTTCATGTGATCAGTAAAAACGATCACCTCTCCATCTTTGGGTTGAGGCCTCTCCTCTGACGGGTTAGGAGCACGATAAGACATGACTTCTCTCTTGGGAAGGTGGCCGGATTTCACAAAGTCAGACAAAGTGCTTTCTGTAAAAGTGGATTTGACCCAGTTGCAGGTCACAGGAGCTTTGGGGGCCTTGGGTGCCATTGTATACATTGAAGCCTATGACCAAATAAGAAGTTCGGTTCAAATTTAACCCGGAGGAAAGCATTTTAAGTTTATGCAAATGGCGGCTTAAGAAGGGGCCTAATGACATATGGGTAACTACGCAGTAATATTTAAACTGTTACAGGTATCAAAGGCACTTAAATTTTCTTAAGTCGCCAGAACAAGCGAGGCTGACAACAGTTGTTGTCTTAAACCGGCCGTATGGGCTACCATGGTTAAACAGATTCAATAGATGCAGTTTTTGGCTAAGTGTGGAACAAACAGGTTTCAGAATTTTCAGAAATTATTTTGGATCAAACGGTTGCTCTGAAAAAAAAATTTCTAGACCTAAAAACCTGTGCAGAGAAGTTCATCTACTCGAAGGAGGCCTTTAGGCCTTTAAACAAGGAAAAAGAGATCTGTTTCTATTCAAGATGGGTGCGGAACAGCGACCGCAGTTATTCTAACTGTCTAAAGATCAAAAAGGAGCACTGGAGGGGAAAATTATCAAGGGTTTGCAACGGGCGGTGATGAACACCGACGAACTCGGGAGGCCATAATGCAGATCTAGAAGCAAGGAAAGAAAAGGACTTACGGATGCAGAGTTGTTGCAGGGGTCCGTCGCGCTTCTCTGGTCAAATCAGGTTGATGCAGCGGCCTGAGTTGGAGAAGACGAGGAGATCTGCGGAGGCGGTGGAGGCAGAGCTCGAGCGGCAGAGAAATAGTGCGAGGAGGAAGACGACCGAAGAAGGAGAATGGGAAAGACCTAGGTCACACTCATTTATAAGGGAAAGCCGATTGAGACGGCGCGAGAAACGAGGAGGCCAACATCATTATCCAGCGGCCCCGATGCCTCGGTTTTCGGAATGGTCACTAAAGGCAAAAGATTCGTTGGAGGATATGACGGAATAAAATATGAATTTAATTGAGGATGACGTCACGTGGGTTAACCCGGATCCAGAGGATGACGTCACGGTGGGTTAAAAACCTTTGAACAGACAGAAGACTAAAGGTTTATTTTTAAGGTATTTTAAGATTGACATGAACAGGTTCAAATCAATATGGGGCCTAATGTTGGAGATATAACTATTTGTGTAAGCCGCCCATGAGGGGCCGGGTTACGCAAAGAGGGATTCCTCATAAGAACCCCAAGACCAAGCGTGAAGATGGCGGTTCAATAAAGGGTCTAAAGCCCACAGGCGACTTAAGGCCCGTAGTGGTAAACCGCCATGATGGCATGACTTGTATTGTAAGGTAGAATTAACTAGTCACCGAGCCGGACACTGTTTATGAGCCGGCCGGGACTCTGTAGGCCGCAGGGCGTCAACCCGTGTATATAAGGGGATGACCTGCTGGCGGCTTAGGGCAAGAAACAACTCGTCGAGAGCCGGGCATAGCGTATCTCGCTCCCTGGTCATCGAAACATCAAGCAATTCCAACCCAACTAGACGTAGGCCTTACCTTCACCGTAAGGGGCCGAACTAGTATAAACCTCTCGTGTCCTTTGTCCCGATTAACCCCTTTAAGCTTCCTAGTTGCGATGGCTCCACGACTTAGTCCTTGCAAGAGGACATCTGCCGGGACAATTCCACGACAATGGTGCTACCCTGAAGCACAAGTGCTACTCTTTCTTGTTTTTTTGTTTTTTCTTTTTATTTTCTTTTTTGTTGGGCTCTTTTTGGCCTCTTTTTATTTTTCGTCCAAGCCTCATCCCGACTTGTGGGGAATCATAGTCTCCATCATCCTTTCCTCGGTGGGAAATGCTCTAATAATGATGATCATCACACTTTTATTTACTTAAAACTCAAAATTACAACTCAATACTAGAACAAAATATGACTCTATGTGAACGCCTCGGCAGTGTAATCGATGTCTACTACGCAACTTTATTCTTGTAGACTCGTGTTGGGCCTCCAAGCACAGAGTTTTGTAGGATAGTAGCAATTTTCCCTCAAGTGGATGACCTAAGGTTTATCAATCCGTGGGATGTGTAGGATGAAGATGATCTCTCTCAAGCAACCCTGGAACCAAATAACAAAAAGTCTCTTGTTTCCCCAACACACCAAATAAAATGGTAATTTTCATTGGTGCACTAGTTCAGCGAAGAGATGGTGATACAAGTGTAATAATGATAGTAGATATTGATTTTTGTAATAGGAACAATAAAAAACAGCAAGGTAGCAAGTAACGAAAGTGAGCACAAACGGTATTGCAATGCTTTAAATTGAGCCCTAGGGTCCATATTTTCACAAGTGCAATCTCTCAAAAATGGTAATATAATTGGATCACATAACCATCGCTCAACGTGCGATGAAGAATCACCCCAAAGTTCTTATCTAGCGGAGAACATAAGAAGAAATTGTTTGTAGGGTACGAAACCACCTCAAAGCTATTCTTTCCGTTTGATCTATCCTAGAGTTCGTACTAAAATAACACAAGCTATTCTTTCCGATAGATCTAATCAAGAGTTCGTACTAAAATAACACCATATGACACACATCAACCAACTCTAATGTCACCTAGATACTCCAATGTCACCACCAGTATCCGTGAGTTAATTATACGATATGCATCAAACAATTTCAGATTCATAATACTCAATCCAACACAAAGAACTTCAAAGAGTGCCCCAAGATTTCTACCGTAGAAACAAAGACAAGAACATGCAAAAACCCCTATGCATAGATTACCCCAATGTCACCTTGGGAATCCGTGAGTTGAGTGCCAAAACATATATCAAGTGAATCAATATGATACCCCATTGTCACCACGAGTATTCATATGCAAGACATATATCAAGTGCTCTCAAATCCATAAAAGTATTCAAATCCGATAAAACAAAATCTCAAAGGGAAAACTCAATTCATCACAACAAGATAGAGAGGGAAAACACCATATGATACAACTTCGTTAACAAAGCCCGCGATACATCAAGATTGTGCATCTCAAGAACACGAGAGAGAGAGAGAGAGAGAGAGAGAGAGAGAGAGAGAGAGAGAGAGAGATTAAACACATAGCTACTACAAACTCTCAGCCCCGAGGGTGCACTACTCCCTCCTCGTGGTGGTGGCCGCCGGATGATGAAGATGGCCACGGTGATGATCTCCTCCGACAGGTGCCGGAACGTGGTCTAGATTGGATCTCGTGGAGGTGCTTCTCCGCCTATTGGATGTCTTCTGGTCCATAAAAATCCACAAAAGTTTCGTGGTGTTTGGACTCCGCTTGATATCGATTTCTGTGATGTAAAACAAGCAAAAAAAGCGAATCGCATCGGGCACTGGGTCAATAGGTTAGTCCCAAAAATGATATCAAATGACTATAAAATGATTACAAAACATCCAAGAATGATAATATAATAGCATAGAACAATAAAAAGTTATAGATAGGTTGGAGACGTATCATGTACCAAGATGTGCAATGATCTAGCATAGCAAAAATATCAAAAAACGGACAAGCCATGAAAATATCATGCTAGCTATCTTACGATCGTGCAAAGCAATATGACAATGAATGCTCAAGTCATGTATATGATCATGATGGACGTTGCATGCCAATATATCTCGGAATGGATATGGAAATGCCATAATAGGTAGGTATGTGGCTGTTTTGATGAAGATATAATGAGGCTTATGTGTGATTGAGTTGTTGTTACAACAAACATTTGCATTTGTTAACCTGACCCATACACAGGCGTGCTGACGATCATATATCTAGCACCAACATGTAATGCAAGGCCGAGTCGGAGAAACCGCTCTTCGTGAGATCAAGGAGCGTATCAAGAAGACCAAGCAAATATACAAGACAAGGGATTCCAAGGGAAGTGTCCTTTGCTGGTCAGGCGAGGCTGGCAAGGTCGACACAGCTGACAAGAGCAAAGCCAAACCATGCCACCGCGCCTCCGGGACGACGAGAGACCACAACGCGCGCCCCTCCAGGAAGGCCTGGCAGGAACAGGCCAGTTACCACCGCTCCAATGCACCACAACGCCAGTCACTTGTCAATGCGGTGTCGAGACCTGATACGTCTCCAACATATCTATAATTTTTTAGTGTTCCATGCTATTATATTATCCATCTTGGATGTTTTATATGCATTTATATGCTATTTTATATTATTTTTGGGACTAACCTATTAACCTAGAGCCCAGTGCAAGTTTCTACTTTTTCCTTGTTTTTGAGTTTTACAGAAAGGAATACCAGACGGACTCCAAACAAGCTGAAAATTTACAGTGAATTTTTATGGACCCGAAGAAGCCCCTGAAGCAAAAGAATTGGGCCAGAAGAGTCCCGAGTCATCCACAAGGTTGGAGGGCACCCCCTAGGGCGCGCCCCCTGTCTTGTCGTTGACTCGTGGACCCCCCTGACTTGTTCCCGATGCCAAAAATTCCTATAAATATGGAAACCCCCAGAAATAAACATAGATCGGGAGTTCCACTGCTGCAAGCCTCTGTAGCCATGGAAAACCAATCGGGAGCCCGTTCCGGCACCCCGCCGGAGGGGGAAACCATCACCGGTGGCCATCTTCAACATCCCGGCGCTCTCCATGATGAGGAGGGAGTAGTTCACCCTCGGGGCTGAGGGTATGTACCAGTAGCTATGTGTTTGATCTCTCTCTTTCTCTCGTGTTCTTGATATGGCACGATCTTGATGTACCGCTAGCTTTGTTATTATAGTTGTATCATATGATGTTTCTCCCCCTCTACCTTCTTGTGATGAATTGAGTCTTGCTCTTTGAGGTTTTGTTATGTTGGATTGTGTATTGGATTTGAGAACACTTGATGTATGTCTTGTGATGGTATATTTGTGGTGACAATGGGATGTTCTATTGATTCACTTGATGTATGTTGTGGCACTCAACTCGCGGATTCCTGAGGTGACATTGGGGTAATCTATGCATAGGGGTTGATGCACGTTTTCGTCCTACGTTCTCCGATAGAAACTTTGGAGTGATTCTCTGTTGCATGTTGAGGGATTGTTATATGATCCAATTATGTTATCATTGTTGAGAGAACTTGCACTAGTGAAAGATGAACCCTAGGCCTTGTTTTCAAGCATTGCAATACCGTTTTCACTCACTTTTGTTACTTGCTACCTCGCTGTTTTTATATTTTCAGATTACAAAAACCTATATCTACCATCCGTATTACACTTGTATCACCATCTCTTTGCCGAACTAGTGCACCTATACAATTTACCATTGTATTGGGTGTGTTGGGGACACAAGAGACTCTTTTTTATTTGGTTACAGGGTTGTTTGAGAGAGACCATGTTCATCCCACGCCTCCCACAGATTGATAAACCTTAGGTCATCCACTTGACGGAAATTTGCTACTGTCCTACAAAACTCTGCGATTGGAGGCCCAACATAAGTCTACAAGAAGAAGGTTGCATAGTAGACATCAAGCTCTTTTCTGGCGCCGTTGCTGGGGAGGTTAGTGCTTGAAGGTATATCTTTAGATCTTGCAATCGAATCTTTTTGTTTCGTGTTTTATCACTAAGTTTATAAAATAAAATTACAAAAAATGGAATCGAGGTTGCCTCATATGCTTCATCTTTTTTAATATCTTTTGTGAAAATGATGGAAAGGAAAATTGTGATCAAGTGCTAGAAGAAGAATGCATTAAAATGTTTGGCACTAAATCTTTGAATGATGAGCATGATTGCAATGTTGTTAGTATGAATTCTTTGAATATCCGTAATGCTAATGATATGCAAAGCCACAAGCTTGGGGATGATGTGTTTGATGAAGATGATATTATTTGTCCCTCAAGTTTTCATGAGCAAATTTATTATGATGACAGCATGCCTCCTATTTATGATGATTATGTTGATGAAAGTGCGTTTGGAAGAGTGTCAACTTTAGGAAGTAATGATCCCACTATTTTGGAGGGTGTTGAATCTTATTGTGATAATTATGAAACTGGATTTGGAGAGGTCATGACTTTTATTTAATGATGATTCCACTATTTCGGAAGAGGTTCCAATTGATTATGAGAATAAAGTTGCTATATATGATGATTATTGTGATGACATGTATGCTATAAAGAATAATGATAACCAAGAAACTTGTCATCATGATTTTAATTTTATATTGGATTATGCCTCACATGATAGTTATTTTGTTGAGTTTGCTCCCACTACTATTCATGAGAAGAAATTTGCTTATGTGGAGAGTAGTAAAATTTCTATGCTTGTAGGAAAATAATGCTTTATGTGATAGTTATATTGTTGAATTCATTCATGATTCTACTGAAAATTATTATGAGGGAGGAATATATGCTTGTAGGAGTTGCAATAATATCAAGTTTCCTCTCTGTGTTGAAAGTTTTGAAGCTTTGCTTGTTTTACCTTCCTATGCTAGTTGATGCTTGTTCCCATAAGTTGTTTGCTCACAAAATCCCTATGCATAGGAAGTGGGTTAGACTTAAATGTGTTAGTCATATGCTTCATGATGCTCTCCCTGCGTTTCAATTCTTATCTTTTATGTGAGCATCATTGAAATCATCATGCCTAGCTAAAAAGGCATTAAAGAAAAGCACTTGTTGGGAGACAAACCAACATTTACCCCTACTGTTTTTGTGTTTTCACATGATTATGCTACTGTAGTAATCATGTTTTATAGATTTTGTTTCAATAAAGTGCCAAGTAAAGCCTTTGGGATAATGTGGATGATAGTTGACTTGATTTTGTGCAAAAAGAGAAACTTTTGTGCTCAGTCCAGGAATTTTCAATATTCACCGGAACATGTTTTTGATCTGAATTTTTGACACATGATTGTTACACAAATTGCCGATGTTGTCCTAATTTTTCAGAATTTTTGGAGTTAAAGAAGTATACGAGGTTTCCAGATTACTACAGACTGTTCTGTTTTTGACACATTCTGTTTTCATTGTGTTGTTTGCTTATTTTGCTGAATCTATGAGTAGTATCAGAGGGTATGAACCATGGAGAAGTTGGAATGCAGTAGATATACACCAATTTAAAATTATAATGAGTTCACAACAATACCTAAGTGGTGATTTATTTTCTTATACTAATGGAGCTGATAAGATTTTCTGTTGAGTTTTGTGTTGTGAAGTTTTCATGTTTTGGGTAAAGTTTTGATGGACTACGGAATAAGGAGTGGCAAAAGACTAAGCTTGGGGATGCCCAAGGCACCCCAAGGTAATATTCAAGGACAACCAAGCGTCTAAGCTTGGGGATGCCCCGGATGGCATCCCCTCTTTCGTCTTCATTCATCGGTAACCTTACTTGGAGCTATATTTTTATTCACCACATGATATGTGTTTTTCTTGGAGCGTCTTTTTATTTTATTAGGTTTTGCTTGCTGTTTGAATAAAGTACTTAGGATTTGAAATTTTATTTATGTTAGAGAGTCTTCACATAGTTACATAATTATTCAACTACTCATTGATCTTCACTTATATCTTTTGGAGTAGTTTGTCATTTGCTCTAGTGCTTCACTTATATCTTTTTAGAACAGGGCGGTGGTTTTATTTTGCAGAAATTGTTGAACTCTCATGCTTCACTTATATTATTTTGAGAGTCTTAAACAACATGGTAATTTGCTTAGGTTATGAATTTAGTCCTAATATGATGGGCATCCAAGAGGGATATAATAAAAAACTTTGATATAAAGTGCATTGAATACTATGAGAAGTTTGCTTCCTTATGATTGTTTTGAGATATGAGGATGATGATATGAGCGTCATGCTAGTGAGTAATTGTGGATTGTAGAAATACTTGTGTTGAAGTTTGTGATTCCTGTAGCATACACGTATGGTGAACCGTTATGTAACGAAGTTGAAGCCTGAGGTATTTTTTGATTGTCTTCCTTATGAGTGGCGGTCGGGGACGAGCGATGGTCTTTTCCTACCAATCTATCCCCCTAGGAGCATGTGTGTAGTACTTTGTTTCGATGACTAATATATTTTTGCAATAAGTATGTGAGTTCTTTATGACTAATGTTGAGTCCTGGATTATACGCACTCTCACCCTTCCACCATTGCTATCCTCTCTAGTGTCGCGCAACTTTCACCGGTACCATACACCCACCATATACCTTCCTCAAAACAACCACCATACCTACCTATTATGGCATTTCCATAGCCATTCCGAGATATATTGCCATGCAACTTTCCACCGTTCCATTTATTATGACACGCTTCATCACTACTAGGGAAAAGGCTAGCAGCAGCGCGGGTTTTAGATGTATCAGTAGCGCGGGGACAGGCGCTACTAATAAGGCGCTACAGCTAACACATAGCAGTAGCGCGTGCTCACAGCGCCATCGCTACACAAGTGTAGCAGCAGCGCTGTTAGCGGAAGCTCGCTACTGCTAGTAGCTCTAGCGCGCTTTGCACGGCTACTGCTATCGCGGCGCTGCTGCTAACTTTTATACACTCACTACTGCTAATTTAAGTAGTTTTTTTTGGCATAATTTTTTTGTATTTGAACAGGCTTTATAGAAGAATCTTTAGCACATAGAAATGTCATCATGATACACATACAACTGTCTGCGAGACCACAAATGTAATCATAGCATGTACATACAAATAGTCTCATCATAATCATCATCCAACACAATGGTATCTTGTCATCATCTTGAAAATAGCGATACATGCAAGTCTCGAATACTTGCAACTACAACAACGTCATCCATCTAAACAAAGGTATACGCAAGAAGAGCTATCACTATGAGTGAGAGCGGAACTATGCAGTACATGAGGTGGCGGTTACGAGTCCTCTCTCGTGCTAGCGTGAACCTCAAGTAACTAGCTTCTCCTTCTTGTCTGCTTTTGAAGCCTTTATGGCTGGCGCCCGTGAACCCATTCACTTGCGCCTGACACTCATGCCACTCGTTGTACACCCCCGGAACCTTCCCTTTGTACACGACATAGCAATTCCATCTCGCCATCAAGAAACTAGGTACCTGTTATGTTAGAGATGCATGTTCATGAAGAGGATGTACAATCATATATATGCAACAAAATATACTAGAGCAACACCGAAAAAGAAAGGGTTAGCAACTAGATGCAACATACAGTATGCAAATTAATTAACTAGAGGTACGCACGTCATCGTACGCAAACTAACAAAGTAGCGTTACGCAAATTCGGCAGGGACCGTGGACATCACAAAGTTTCATCGCTACAAAAAGTATACAAGTTCAACCGACACATATCATCATCATTGGCATCATAAATCAGTAGAAGTTACATCCTTCCATATCATCGAGGATGAACCCTAGCTTCTTGAACGGCGTGAGGTCTAGACGTTGCATGCCTATGCGATTTCGGACGTCAGCTCGCGATATAGGGCCGTGGTGGAACATCCCCTTCTCATCGACGACTTCTTTCATGATGATCGTCGCAATGCCGCTTTGGATGCGAAAGAAGTCATCTCTAAGTTTATAATCCGCTTCTCCATGAGATTCTAGCCACTTGTGGATATGATCATCATTTCTGCTGTTCATGCGAAGCTTTTGGTGATCAGTGTTGAACTGAATCATGAGATGGACGATGTATAATCCATCCTTCTTGCTTGGTTTTGGGACATGGATGCAGGAGAAGTTAGTTTTATGCGCGAAACCCATCTTCTCGTTCCTTTGTTTCTTGATCTGCACGTGGACACCTCTAAAGCTGAAGCCTTGGAGAGCATCATCTAGAATATTCATTATGTGGGTGTAGTCTTTTTTCTCGTAGTCTCTGGAAGGGTCAAAATACACGGCGTGGGAGACTTGCGGGTAAAGAACGATAAGGACGGCGCACTCGTCCAATCCCTAGTTTGTTAGGTTTTCGTATCCTCTGCTTCTTATGCTTCCTCTTTTCGGTAGCGGCATCGAGGCTGGTACCTTCCCCGTCGGTACCTTCCCTGCCGGTACCTTCCCCACCGGTCTCGGTGCCGCCATCAGTGCCGGCGCCGTCGGTGTCGATGTCAGCGTCAGTACCATCATCGAGGCCGACCTGCAAACCTTGCTTAGCAGTCAAATAGTCGAGGTACTCTTGTTCACCCTCATAATCCATCTCGTCTGCATCTTGGTCAGAAGGCCCAGTTTCTTCATTGTTTGACATGTTTCCTATGATTAAGTGTCCTCATTTATTTCTAAAAGTATGAATAAATGAGAAATGACATAAAAAGAAATCTATGTGCCAGCACTCGATATGCCAACTATGTAGCACAAATCATGCCTTTATTCACGGGAAATTTCGGCATGACCTTTGCTAAAAAATGGACATATTGAGCGCCTGAAATTCACCGGAACGGAAATGAATCAACATTCCAGCGTAACATAGGCAACTCGGATCATTTTCCAAACATGACATGTCCACAACATGACATATGCACATATCACATGTCCAGTTCAAATTTGCATATAAATTCAGCTAATTTTGAAACCTAGCTAAATTCATAACTAAATAGATAACCTAATTAACATACTGCCCTAACTAAAACCTAAGTAAATTAACCGAAGAACCCTAGCAGAGAGAGAGGGGGGGTTACAGAGGGTGCAGGGGCGAGGAGGCAGGCCCGACGACGACCGGGAGGGGAGAGGAGGAGGCGAGGCCGACGGTCGGGGCGAGCCCGGCGCCGGGTCGGGTCGAGGCGAGGCGGGTCGGTCGAAGCGAGCACCGGGTCGGGGCTAGTGCCGGCGCCGAGTCGGGGCGAGCACCGGGCTGGTCGAGCGCGGTGCGACGGGGAAGAGAGTGGGGATTTGGGGAAAAGGCGGATGAAGCAGGGCGAGTGAGAATTTTGGGTTAAGTGGACGTAGCAGTAGCGCATTTGGGCAAAACGCGCTGCTACTACCTTCAGTAGCTGTAGCGCATTACACGAAATGCGCTACTACTAACTTCGCTACTACCAGTTTTCCTTTTTATGTTCCTTTATTTTACGGGGCGGCATGTGCAGATCTTCCCTGACTTTCAAATCTTGCAAGTCTTTTCTTGCCTTCGGCCCATCCTTAGTCTTATCCGGCATGTTCATCAGTGTTGCGAGCAAGCTCTCAAGGACATTCTTATAGATATGCATTTGATCAAGGCAATGAGGTGTATCGAGTTTGTGCCAGTACTCAAGTCCCGAACACGACCTCGCCTTCCATACCTTCAGCAGCGGCTTCGGCGCCTTTCTCATCGTCTTTCCCGGCGCGGGGCACTCCTTCCAGTTTTTCAACAGCTCATCGATTTCGGCACCGCTCCGCTTACGTGGAGGTCCTCGATGCTCAGCGTGACCATTGAATAGATCTCCACGGGTCGTCCTATTCAAGCCATCTTCGATGCCCCATGTACACGATTTTCCCAGACCCGCCATCTTTCCTTGACGTTAGCTACTGAGACGTCGTATCATCCATGCACCGCGTGCATCCGCAATATCCATGGCACACCTGGCCTGCCACATATCCGTAATCGAGATAGTCCTGCCTTCGTCGTGATCAGCGCTGCTCTCATGTTGAAATACTCGCTTTGTTGGCGTCCCATGTCTTGGCGGTGTTTTCCATAACGTGTCTAACTCCTCTTGAAGTAGCCCCAGATAGAAATTAATATTATTTCCTGGTTGTTTCGGCCCTTGAATAAGCATGCACATGTGAATGTACTTCAATTTCATGCACAACCAGGGGGGAGGTTGTACATCCATACAAACATGGGCCATGTGCTATGGTTGGTGTTCTGGTTACCAAACGGATTCATGCCATCAGTACACGCACCGAGCACGATGTTCCTTGCATCACATTCAAAATACTGATAGAAGCTGTTCAACGCTCTCCACTGGCTTCCATCCTTCACGTGTCTCAGCTTCGGATCATCTCCATCGTCGGGCTTCTTTCTCTCCGCGTGCCAGTGCATTAGCTTTGCTTCCTTGGGATCTACAAAATACCTCTGGATACGGGGAGTGATCGGTAAGTACCATACAACTTTCTGGGGACATTTCTTCCCGGCCTTCTTGTATCGAGAAGCATTGCACACTGGACAACTTGTTTTTTCCGCGTGCTCCTTCCGATAAATTATGCAATCGTTGATGCATGCATGGTATCTAACGTGTGGCAGATCAAGAGGGCACACGATCTTCTTGGCCTCATCAACACTAGTAGGACATAGATTACCCGCGGGAAGAACATCCTTTAGGTACTTGAGATGCTCATCGAGGCTAGTGTTGGTCCATTTGTTTTAGCCTTCGCCTTGAGGAGTTGGAGCGTGAAACTCAAGCGGGTCACCTCAGGATTGCAACCATCATACAATGGAGTGTTCGAGTCTACCACCGTTGCTCCAGCTTAGCCTCCTCTCTAGAAGCAGCTCTCTCAAGATTGCCTCCTTGCGAAGCAATGCTTGAACATGAGGGTCCCGCATGATTGAACTTAGTACCGACGAACTCTGCTGCGTGGAGTCCATGTCATTCTCTCCGCCGCCATGTCTGGCCCCTTCTCCTCCGCCATGTCCGGCCCCTTCTCCGCCGCCATGTCCGGCCTCTTCCCCGCCACCATTATCGATCATCTCTTCGTCTTGCCCCGTGTCATCATTGCCTGCCCTGTCATCCTCATCTTCAATTATCCACCGAGTATAGCCATCCATGAAACCAGTCATGAGCAGGTGCGCTTCGACACGACCATCGTCATGGGGGTTGAGCCAAACTATTCCTTTGCATTTTCAACACGGACATAAAACCTCTGTCCGGTTATTTTCTTTCATGTCCTGCACCGCCGACCGCAACCACCTGTCCACCATCGTTCCACTGACCATCATCAACTCTGCACGGTAATAATAAACAAATTGCTTACAAAAATGCATGCATGCATCAAAGTCATACAAAAATTTGGCATGACCTTCCCTAAAAATATGACATATATGGATCTAGAGTTTGCCCGGAATTCGCCGAAACGGAAATAAATCGATATTTCGGCAAAACATAGGCAACTCAAAAGCACAATTTGGCGTCAACACATGCCACACACACAATTTTCACAAACATATCACACACACATAAACATATTTCAATTTTGCAAAAGCATGAAATTTTCATCACCTCTATCTCGAGATCGAGCACACGGTGGAGATGATGTTGTAGGGAGATCAAAAGTGCACAAAGCTCTTCTTGACAAAGATAGATCTAGTTAGGGGGCCAATAGGTCACTTAACTAATTCCTACATCTACCTAGCTACCTAATTTGGGAGGAGACAACTTCAACTAGTGGAGGGGAAAGGAAAAAGATAAAGGAGATGCATTAATGGAGGTGGTGTAGTTAGGTGGGAGTAATGAAGAGAGTGAAAGGTGGATAGAAGAGAGAGAGTAATGGGGGAGAAGTATTGAGGAAGAAGAAGAGTGAGAGTGGGAGCATGTGGGGGAGGTAGGGGAAAGGGAAGAGAGGAGGGGGAGGGGAGGGACGGGTGGGGAAAAGGTGGTGGGTTGGTGCGGGTTAGCAGTAGCGCGGGAGCTAAACTACGCTGCTGCTAAGGAGATAGCAGCAGCACGCTTTGGTCGACGGCGCTACTGCTAACAGGGACAAAAAAGTGTGCCAATTTGAAATTTAGCAGCAGCGACCTCAGAAAAAGTGCGCTACTCCTACATCCGTAGCAGTAGCGCGGTTCGCGCCACCGCGCTACTGCTAAATGGAGTTAGGTGGACACCGCCGGCCGATATTTGTAGCAGCGCGGTTTTCGCCGACCGCGCTACTGCTAAAAACTAATCTGTAGCGAGTTTCCCGCACACGCTCTACTACTAATTAGCAGCAGCGCTCTTTTTTGAGCCGCGCTGCTGCTAAAATTCTGTGTATAGGCTTTTCCCTAGTAGTGCATCATTGTCATATTGCTTTGCATGATCACGTAGTTGACATCATATTTGTGGCAAAGCCACCTTTCATGATTCTTTAATACATGTCACTCTTGAGTCATCGCACATCCCGGTACACCGCTGGAGGCATTCATATAGAGTTATATTTTGTCCTAAGTATCGAGTTGTAATTCTTGAGTTGTAAGTAAATAAAAGTGTGATGATCATCATTACTAGAACATTGTCCGAGGTGAGGAAATAAAAAAAGAGGCCAAATAAGCCAATCAAAAAAAGAGAGAAAAGAGAGAAGGGGCAATGTTACTATCCTTTGTGCTTCAAAGTAGCACCATGATCTTCATGATAGAGAGTCTCCTATGTTGTCACTTCCATATACTAGTGGGAATTTTTCATTATAGAACTTGGCTTGTATATTCCAACAATGGGCTTCCTCAAATTACCCTAGGTCTTCATGAGCATGAAAATTGGATGCACACCCACTTAGTTTTCTTTTGAGCTTTCATAAACTTATAGCTCTAGTGCATCCATTTCATGGCAATCCCTACTCACTCACATTGATATCTATTGATGGGCAGCTCCATAGCCCATTGATAGGCCTAGTTGATGTGAGACTATCTCCTTCTTTTTGTCTTCTCCACAACCACCATATTCTATTCCACCTATAGTGCTATGTCCATGGCTCACGCTCATGTAGTGCGTGAAAGTTGAAAAAGTTTGAGAACATAAAAAGTATGAAACAATTGCTTGGCTTGTCATCGGGGTTGTGCATGATTTGAATACTTTGTGTGATGAATATGGATCATAGCTAGACTATATGATTTTGTAGGGATAACATTCTTTGGCCATGTTATTTTGAGAAGACATGATTGCCTTATTAGTATGCTTGAAGTATTATTGTTTTTATGTCAATATTAAACTTTTTTTTGAATATTATGGATCTGAATATTGTTGCCACAATAGAGAAGATTACATTGATAAATATGTTAGGTAGCATTCCACATCAAAAATTCTGTTTTTTTTCATTTACCTACTCGAGGACGAGCATGAATTAAGCTTGGGGATGCTTGATAAGTCTCCAGCGTATCTAAATTTTTTGATTGTTCCATGCTATTATATTATCAATCTTGGATGTTTTATATGCATTTATATGCTATTTTATATTATTTTTGGGACTAACCTATTAACCTAGAGCCTAGTGCCAGTTTCTGTTTTTCCTTGTTTTTGAGTTTTACAGAAAAGGAATACCAAACGGAGTCCAAAGGAGCTGAATATGTATGGTGATATTTTATGGACCAGAAGAAGCCCCCGAAGCAAAAGAGTTGGGCCAGAAGAGTCTCGAGTCATCCACAAGGGTGGAGAGTGCGCCCCCCTAGGGCGCGCCCCCTGTCTTGTCGTTGACTCGTGGACCCCCCTGACTTGTTCCCGATGCCAAAAATTACTATAAATATAGAAACCCCTAGAAATAAACCTAGATCCATAGTTCCTCCGCCGCAAGCCTTTGTAGCCACGAAAAACCAATCGGGAGCTTGTTCCGCCACCCTGTCGGAGGGGGAAATCATCACTGGTGGCCATCTTCATCACCCTGGCGCTCTCCATGACGAGGAGGGAGTAGTTCACCCTCGGGGCTGAGGGTATGTACCAGTAGCTATGTGTTTAATCTCTCTCTCTCTCTCTCTCTCTCTATCTATCTATCTATCTCTCTCTTGTTCTTGATATGGCACGATCTTGATGTACCGCGAGCTTTGTTATTATAGTTGGAGCATATGATGTTTCTCCCACTCTACCTTCTTGTGATGAATTGATTCTTGCTCTTTGAGGTTTTGTTATGTTGGATTGAGTATTGGATTTGAGAACACTTGATGTATGTCTTGCGATGGGATATCTGTGGTGACAATGGGATGTTCTATTGTTTCACTTGATGTATGTTTTGGCACTCGACTCGTGGATTCCCGAGGTGGCATTGGGGTAATCTATGCATAGGGTTTGATGCACGTTTTCGTCCTACGTTCCCCGTTAGAAACTTTGCAGTGATTCTTTGTTGCACGTTGAGGGATTGTTATATGATCCAATTATGTTATCATTGTTGAGAGAACTTGCACTAGTGAAAGTATGAACCCTAGGCCTTGTTTTCAAGCATTGCAATACCGCTTTCCCTCACTTTTGTTACTTGCTACCTTGCTGTTTTTATATTTTCAGATTACAAAAACCTATATCTACCATCCATATTACACTTGTATCACCATCTCTTCGCCGAAATAGTGCACCTATACAATTTACCATTGTATTGGGTGTGTTGGGAACAGAAGAGACTCTTTGTTATTTGGTTGCAGGGTTGTTTGAGAGAGACCATCTTCATCCTACGCCTCCCACAGATTGACAAACCTTAGGTCATCCACTTAAGGAAATTTGCTACTGTCCTACAAAACTCTGCGCTTGGAGGCCCAACACGAGTCTACAAGAAGAAGGTTGCGTAGTAGACATCAAGACCCCAGGTGATGAAGTGGCTCTCACTAAGCACGTGGTAGCTCGCTGGAAGGCAGATCACATCCATTTGACACCCTTCTAGAGGCATGTAAAGATAATAAGCAGAAGGTGTCTGAGCGGTGATATAAGCTTGCCGGGGATGCACCCCCGGACGCCACCTAGCGTAGCATTTATGGCATTTTGTCCTAAGTGCCAGAATTAGATATGATAGCACTGTTGGCTATCTAATCACGAGATAATGTCTATTTTTCCACCTAGAGAAGGATTCGGACCCTCTCACACTTGTACTCGCGTAGCAGCTCTCCTGAGGCCACCTTGCTGGGTTTGAGCATTGCGTGTCATCGTGTTCCTCCATCAAATCCACCCAAGCAGGAGTAGGGTTTTACGCTTCTCAGCCGACCAAACCTGGGTAAAAACCACCAGTGTCATCATCGTCATGCTGCTTCATGGCCTCGGCTCTTTGTGCAACGTGATCTCCCCCCTGCCGGACCACAAAGGGGCCCGTGGCCTCATAGGTGATCGTGTCCACCCACGACATCTTTGGCGCGCCAGGTAGGGGGAAATCGCTTGCCCGAACCCGTGGTTGTGAACAACACGTCGATCTTCATCATCATCTTCTCCGTCCATGGCGCCGAAGAAGAAACCCGGCACGACCGCACACCCCTCCACTTTGAAGGCCCCTTCGCACGCAGTTGTGGGCGCCGCAGACGCCGCGGCGGTGTTGGGTGAGGCGGGTGACACGGACGACATGACCAGCGCAGGCGGCACCGTCATGGTGTCCCCCGAGGCCGAAGCAGGAGAGGGAAACACCGAGGATGGGCGTCGACAACAACATCCTGACGATCTTGGCCCGAAGGCATGGGTGGAGGGAACACTCAGTCTCTACCTCCCCGCCGCACTGGCGGACGCAATCGCAACAACGACTCCTGCTCTGGCGTAAGCTGCGATCCTCTAGTTGCGCTCACTATGGGTGCGGTTACAAGACGCACACCTTTCCCGGAGCAAGACGGACAAGACAGAGCACCGAGCAGGGCCGTCGATCTCAAAGCGCAGCCTGCTCGCCGCCAGACCGCCTAATCATGGCGGCAAGAACGCGGCGACGTTCCTGCTGGTTCTGCCAGGAGTCAAACGACGCCGGGCTCTGCGTCGTTGGCCATTCCGAGCACAGCCTCAGAGGCAATGGCGCGGGCCCAGATCCTGTTGAATTTTCCACCGGCGGCAGACGAGATGGATGAGTGGAGAGCCATCATCTAGAGCCTGGTTGGCTTTGCTAAAGCCGGTAAATCACAGTATGCGGAGCCGTCACGATGCCCGTGAACGGCGACGGCGGCCCAGGCTGATGGTCGTGTCGAGGGGGCTAGCTACACCAACAGTGCAGTCCCCTCCGCGACGGCAGGCCCAGAGGCAGCCACAGCGAACTCGGCGTGTAGATGAGCCCGACGAGACGTCGATGGCTTCATCTGGCCCGCAATCCCACCAGGACCAAAGGTAGGTTCTGGAAGACCGGTGGAAGGAAGATGCGCGCATCACCATAGAGCAGCACCGGGAGGCACACCTTCAATCTAACAGACACAATGGTCCAGACGTTGATGAACCCGCGCCCAGTGTTGGAGGTTACTTGCCTTACGAGGTTGGGTGCCCTGCCTTCACTTGTGAGCTGCAGCAGGTCCGCTGGCCATCTGCTAGAGCCTATAAGCCTAAACTGCCGGAAAAATATAACGACAAGTTAAACCTGACAAAGTTTATGGGCATTTACACAATTGCCGTTCAAACCACCGGGGATAGAGATGAGAAGTTGCTCGCCAACTATTTTCCTTTGGCGCTCAAGCCAAATGTGAGATCAAGGTTGATGCACCTGCCGGAAAACTCTATTTCATCATGGGCTGACTTGTGCAATGAGTTTGTTGGCGCCTTCATAGGTGGCCACCAAGAGCCTAGACAACCCAGTGACGTGCAGGTCCTTCCGCGGAAGGAAGGGGAGGATCTACGTAAGTATATGAAGAGGTTTAGTCGAGTACACCGTAACATTCCAGAGATACAACTACCAGTCGTGATTGCCGCGTTCCATTCGATCGTGCGCAACAGGAGGATGCGGGCCAAAATGAATGTTCTACTGCCCAAGACTATCAACGAGTTGTAAATCTTGGTGGATAAGTGTGCCCAGGCTGAAGAAGGAAGATGACTCCCCGGAGAGGAGGCTAGCGTCGAGGTTGATTCAGATGATGATGACGGTGCCGCCAACCGAGGAGGAGAAACCGGAGGTGCAACAGGAAGCGCAATGAGAAGATAGTTTTGGCCGTTGAGAGCTCTGGCAATCTTAGTGGCGACAAGAAGGTCAAAACCGAGGCCCCCAGCAAGGGATCTGCCATGTGCATTGCTTGCCGGGAGGCCACGGCAGTAGAGAAAGTCGGGCAATCCGACGGGCCATACTGCAAAATCCACCGCACCAAGGGCCATCATCTCCAAGAGTGCCATCAAGTTGAGCAGCTTGTTAAGAAGCAAAAAGCTGAATACGAGAAGCGTGACAGGGAGAGAAGCCAAGAGGGTGCTGGCGGGAAGGGCCGTGGTGGTAGAGGAGCACTACAAAAAAATACACTTCCGTGATGATTGATACGTCTCCAACGTATCTATAATTTTTGATTGCTCCATGCTACTTTATCTACTATTTTGGACTATATTGGGCTTTATTTTCCAATTTTATATTATTTTTGGGAATAACCTATTAACCGGAGGCCCAGCCCAGAATTGCTGTTTTTGCCTTTTTCAATGTTTCGAAGAAATAGAATATCAAACGGAGTCCACACTGAACGAAACCTTCGAAAACGTGATTTTCTCACCAAACGTGATCCAAGAGACTTGGACCCTACGCCAAGGAACAACGGAGGTGGTCACGAGGGTGGGGGGCGCCCCCCCCCCTAGGCGCGCCCCTGCCTCATGGGCCCCCTGTTGCTCCACCGACGTACTCCTTCCTCCTATATATACCTACGTACCCCCAAACGATCAGAAGGGGAGCAAAAAACCTAATTCCACCGCCGCAACTTCCTGTATCCATGAGATCCCATCTTGGGGCCTCTTCCGGAGCTCCGCCGGAGGGGGCATCCATCACGGAGGGCTTCTACATCATCATCAAAGCCTCTCCGATGAAGTGTGAGTAGTTTATCTCAGACATACGGGTCCATAGTTAGTAGCTAGATGGCTTCTTCTCTCTTTTTGGATCTCAATACAATGTTCTTCCCCTCTCTCGTGGAGATCTATTCGATGTAATCTTCTTTTTGCAGTGTGTTTGTTGAGACCGATGAATTGTGGGTTTATGATCCAGCTTATCTATGAATAATATTTGAATCTTCTCTGAATTATTTTATGTATATTTGAGTTATCTTTGCAAGTCTCTTCGAATTATCCGTTTGGTTTGGCCAACTAGATTGGTAGTTCTTGCAATGGGAGAAGTGCATAGCTTTGGGTTCAATCTTGCGGTGTCCTTACCCGAAGGCGTAAAGGGTTGCAAGGCACGTATTGTATTGTTGCCATCGAGGATAACAAGATGGGTTTTTTATCATATTGCATGAATTTATCCCTCTACATCATGTCATCTTGCTTAAGGCGTTACTCTGTTTTTAACTTAATACTCTAGATGCATGCTGGATAGCGGTCGATGAGTGGAGTAATAGTAGTAGATGCAGAATCGTTTCGGTCTACTTGTCATGGACGTGATGCCTATATACATGATCATACCTAGATATACTCATAACTATGCTCAATCCTGTCAATTGCTCAACAGTAATTTGTTCACCCACCATAGAATACTTATGCTCTTGAGAGAAGCCACTAGTGAAACCTATGGCCCCCGGGTCTATTCTTATCATATCAATCTCCATCACTTTTCTACTTGCTTTGTTTTTACTTTGCCTTTTATTTTTACTTTGCATCTATATACCAAAAATAACAAAAATATTATCTCTTTCAGATCTCACTCTCGTAAGTGACCTTGAAGGGATTGACAAGCCCTAATCGCGTTGGTTGCGAGTAGCTATCGTTTTGTGCAGGTACGAGGGACTTGTGCGTGGCCTCCTACTGGATTGATACCTTGGTTCTCAAAAACGGAGGGAAATACTTATGCTACTGTGCTACATCATCCTCTCCTCTTCGGGGAAAACCAACGCAAGCTCAAGACATAGCAATGATACGTGTTTGTCATAGTAGGTCACGTTTTCTGTCATGCATGTACATCCATGACAAATTTATGACAGAATCAAGATAGTCATACCTGTGCTGTCGTAGAAGTGTTCCATGACATTACCAAAATTATCATCACGGAAGTGTCCACTTCCATGATGATAAATCGCACGTCACAGAAGTGCTTTCGTCAAGGGTGACCGACATGTGGCATCCGCTGTAATGGAACGCCGTTAAGCTATCGAGTCCGATTTTGGATCCGATAACCCGTTAACAGCCCCGACTAATGGGGATTTTCCACATGTAAAATCATCATTGGCTGGTGGAAACAAGTGTTGGCTCACCGTTGGGAAAGATGTCATCCACTCATTGGACCCAAAGCGCCTATGATACGTCGACACGTGGCACGGCCCAAAAAAGGCCCATATAGGTTAAAAAGGCTGGCCCAGTCATAGGCCTGTAGTACTTACTCAGGTACTAGTGGGCCAGCCCAATAACGGCTTCTTAATAAAGGCCCATTTATGGCTTGAAGCCAGATCTGGCCCGTTAATTGTTTGCCAAATATTTGGGCCCATTTACGGCCCGAAGCCAGATCTAGCCCGTTAATTGTTCGTTGAATCATTTGGCCCAATTACAGCCCAGTGACTTTCGGCCTGTTAGAGGCCCGATGTAGACATGGGCCCATTTCAGCCCGGTGTGACTTTCGGCCTGAGAATGGCCCGTGCTGCCTATGGGCCATATATAGTCTGACAGGACATTGGGCCCACTAACGACCCGTGATAAAGGTAGCAACGTTGCTGGGGAGTCTACGCAAAATTCAACCATACCAAGTACCCATCACAATCCCTATCTCTCGCATTACATTATTTGCCATTTGCCTCTCGTTTTCCTCTCCCCCACTTCACCCTTGCCGTTTTATTCGCCCTCTCTTTCCCAATCTCCTCCTCTCTTTCCGTTGCCTTTTCCTCGTCCGTTTGTTTGCTCGTGTGTTGGATTGCTTGTTTGTTGCAATGGCTCTTCCTAGATTTGGTGATGTTCACCTTAAAAGGTTAGATGAGATTGAAAACAATTTTAGAAAGTTTATGGTTTTGCAATTTGAGCATAATAATTTCTTTAGGAACGAGCTTAAGGAACAAAAGAGTTTTATGAGTTATATGAATAAAGAGCTCGATGATATGTCTAAAGAATTTGATGGTATAAGATCCCAAATTGCTCGTCTTGAAAAATTGACTGCTGAAATTTCGGATATGCAAGCTACCTTAGTCAATATGATGGCCGCTAAACCAAATTCCTATGAAAACGAAGATGAAGATCTAAAAGTTATTGACGTGTCACCCATTAATTCTTTGTTTTGCAATATGAATCTTTATGAGACTGAATATGATCTTCCTTTACCTAGAAGGCGTTCTAAAAATTCGGAGTATTTAGATCTTGATGATGAAATTGATGAAAGTGGGATTGAAAGAAATAAAAATCTAGATGTTGCTAAACCCACTATATTGGATCTCAAGGAATTTAATTATGAAAATTGCTCTTTAATTGATTGTATTTCCTTGTTGCAATCCGTGCTTAATTTTCCTCATGCTTATAGCCAAAATAAGGCCTTTACCGAACACATTGTTGATGCCTTGATGCAATCTTATGAAGAAAAACTTGAGTTGAAAGTTTCTATCCCTAGAAAACTCTATGATGAGTGGGAACCTACAATTAAGATTAAAAATAAAAATTATGAGTTTCATGCTTTGTGTGATTTGGGTGCTAGTGTCTCTACTATCCCCAAAACTTTGTGTGATTTGCTAGATTTCCGGGACTTTGATGATTTCTCTCTAAACTTGCATCTCGTGGATTCCACTATCAAAAATCCTATGGGAAGAATTAATGATGTTCTTATTGTTGCAAATAGGAATTATGTGCCCGTAGATTTTATCGTTCTTGATATAGATTGCAATCCTTCATGTCCTATTATTCTTGGTAGACCTTTCTGAGGGAGTCCTGGACTAGGGGGTGCCCGGATAGCCGAACTATCATCTTTGGCCGGACTCCAAGACTATGAAGATACAAGATTAAAGACTTCGTCCCGTGTCCGGATGGGACTTTCCCTGGCGTGGAAGGCAAGCTTGGCGATACGGATACGTAGATCTCCTACCATTGTAACCGACTCTGTGTAACCCTAACCCTATCCGGTGTCTATATAAACCAGAGGGTTTTAGTCCGTAGGACGAACAACAATCATACCATAGGCTAGCTTCTAGGGTTTAGCCTCTCTGATCTCGTGGTAGATCTACTCTTGTACTACCCATATCATTAATATTAATCAAGCAGGAGTAGGGTATTACCTCCATCGAGAGGGCCCGAACCTGGGTAAAAACATCGTGTCCCTTGTCTCCTGTTACCATCCGCCTAGACGCACAGTTCGGGACCCCCTACCCGAGATCCGCCGGTTTTTACACCGACACTTTCCTTAGAACAATTGGTGCAATTGTTGATATGAAGGAAGGGAATATTAGATTCCAATTTCCCTTAAAGAAGGGCTTGGAACACTTCCCTAGAAAGAAAATAAAATTACCATATGAATCTATCATGAGAGCCACTTATGGATTGCCTACCAAAGATGGCAATACCTAGATCTATCCTCGCTTTTATGCCTAGCTAGGGGCGTTAAACGATAGCGCTTGTTGGGAGGCAACCCAAATTTTTTTTGCTCCTGTTTAGGAATAAATAATCCATCTAGCCTCTGTTTAGATGTGGTTTTATCTTTTAATTAGTGTTTGTGCCAAGCTAGACCTATTGGATCTTCTTGGATGATAGTTATTTGATCTTGCTGTAATTTCCAGAATCTTTCTGTTCACGAAAACAATTGTTAAAAATTACCAGAACGTGATAAAATACTGATTACAATTGATTCTGATCAATAAACAAATTGTCTAGGTTGTCTAAATTTGGTAGAATTTTCTGTGTTCCAGAAGTTTGCGTTAGTTACAGATTACTACAGACTATTCTGTTTTTGACAGATCCTGTTTTTCGTGTGTTGTTTGCTTATTTTGATGAATCTATGGCTAGTAAAATAGTTTATGATCCCTAGAGAAGTTGGAATACAGTAGGTTTAACACAAATATAAATAAGGAATGAGTTCATTACAGTACCTTAAAGTAGTATTTTGTTTTCTTTCTCTAACGGAGCTCACGAGATTTCTATTGAGTATTGTGTTGTGAAGTTTTCAAGTTTTGGGTGAATTCTTTTTATGGATTATGGAACAAGGAGTGGCAAGAGCCTAACCTTGGGGATGCCCATGGCACACCCAAGATAATCCAAGGACACCAAAAAGTCAAAGCTTGGGGATGCCCCGGAAGGCATCCCCTCTTTCGTCTACTTCCATCGGTAATTTACTTGGGGCTATATTTTTATTCACCACATGATAAGTGTTTTGCTTGGAGCGTCTTGTATTATTTGCGTCTTTGCTTGTTAGTTTACCACAATCATTCTTGCTGTACACACCTTCTGAGAGAGCCATACATGAATTGGAATTTGATAGAATGCTCATAGTGCTTCACTTATATTTTTTGAGTGTTATAGTTATGCTCATAGTGCTTCACTTATATCTTTTGAGCTTGATAATTTTTGCTCTAGTGATTCACTTAGATCTTTTAGAGCACGGTGGTGGATTTGTTTTAAAGAAACTATTGATCTCTCATGCTTCACTTAGATTATTTTGAGAGTCGTTAATAGCATGGTAATTTGCTTAAAATTAATATACTTGGTATTCAAGATATTTGAAACTTTCTTTTGAGTGCATTGAATACTAAGAAAAGTTTGATACTTGATAATTTTTTTGAGATATGGAGGTGGTAATATTAAAGTCATGCTGGTTGGGTGATTATGAATTTAAAGAATGCTTGTGTTGAAGTTAGCAAATCACGTAGCATGCACGTATGGTTAAAGTTGTGTAACAAATTTGAAACATGAAGTGTACCTGGCTTGTGCATCCTTATGAGTGGCGGTCGGGGACGAGCGATGGTCTTTTCCTACCAATCTATCCCCCTAGGAGCATGCACGTAGTACTTGATTTTTGATGACTTCTAAATTTTTGCAATAAGTATATGAGTTCTTTTGACTAATGTTGAGTCCATGGATTATACGCACTTTTACCTTTCCGCCATTGCTAGCCTCTACGGTACCGTGCATTGCCCTTTCTCACCTTGAGAGTTGGTGCAAACTTCGCCGGTGCATCCAAACCCCGTGATATGATACGCTCTATCACACATAAACCTCCTTATATCTTCCTCAAAACAGCCACCATACCTACCTATTATGGCATTTCCATAGCCATTCCGAGATATATTGCCATGCAACTTTCCACCGTTCCGTTCATCATCATGACATACCTTACTTTTGTCATATTGCCATTGCATGATCATGTAGTTGACATCGTATTTGTGGCAAAGACACCATGCATTATTTTTCATACATGTCACTCTTGATTCATTGCACCATCCCGGTACACCGCCGGAGGCATTCATATAGAGTCATATCTTGTTCTAGTTTCGAGTTGTAATCCTTATGTTGTAATCAATAGAAGTGTGATGATCATCATTATTAGAGCATTGCCCAAAAAAAGGCTAAAAAGAAAAAAAAGAAAGGCCCAAAAAAGAGAAAATAAATAAAAAAGGGCAATGTTACTATCTCTTTTTCCACACTTGTGCTTCAAAATAGCACCTTGTTCTTCATGTAGTGAGTCTCATATATTGTGCTTCAAAGTAGCACCTTGTTCTTCATGTAGTGAGTCTCATATATTCTGCTTCAAAGTAGCACCATGTCTTTCATATAGTGAGTCTCATAAGTTGTCTTTTTCATACTAGTGGGAATTTTTCATTATAGAACTTGGCTTGTATATTCCTACGATGGGCTTCCTCAAATGCCCTAGGTCTTCATGAGCAAGCAAGTTGGATGCACACTCACTAGTTTTCTTTTGTTGAGCATTCATAGCTCTAGTGCATCCGTTGCATGGCAATCCCTACTCCTCATGTTGACATCAATTGATGGGCATCTCCATAGCCCGTTGATTATCCTCGTGAACGTGAGACTTTCTCCTTTTTTGTCTTCTCCACACAATCCCCATTATCATATTCTATTCCACCCATAGTGCTATATCCATCGCTCACCTCATGTATTGCGTGAAGGTTGAAAAAGTTTGATATTATTTAAGTATGAAACAATTGCTTGGCTTGTCATCGGGGGTATAGAAGTTGGGAACATCTTTGTGTGACGAAAATGAAGAATAGCCTAACTATATGATTTTGTAGGGATGAACTTTCTTTTGCCATGATATTTTGAGAAGACATGATCTTTCTACTTCCTTTCATCAATACGTGGGGCATCCAGCAACAGGGTCCACGTGCCATATGCACAAATTAGAGTGCACAGCTACACAGTAGACACACCCCGGTCATAGCGCTGCAGTAATGCCCAATGACGCGTCAAATCACAACCCTCCCTTTCCAGCTTTAGCAGTAAGTTGGACGGACGAAGCGGCAATATTTCACTAGGCTTGAATCCCCTTCTCGCTCGTCTGCTTGTTCAGAGAAAACCCCCTCTCGGCGATTGCATAGGGTCTTCCAATGGAGAACCAGGTACGAGTTTTCATCCATCCCCGATAAATCCAAGTCCCTTGGTCGCGGGTAATCCTAGGATGGCAGTCGCCGCCATTGATGCATTTTTCTTCCTACTGAATCTAGTGTGTTTCATTTGCAGTGCCCAATGTGTGAGGACCCTACAGGTTTCTGCGCCCTCGGCGAGACACCACACTTGTTCCTTCTCATCCTAACACAGGATTTTAAAACGTGCATACTATGTTCCTAGAATCCTCTTTTCTATCCGGGAGGGTGGGTTTTTTTTTGAACATGCTGTCGACTAATTTGGAAATTTGGATTGCTATATTTGGATAAAAGGTACTACTAGTACGATGGTCAACACTGACGTGAAGGAGGAAGTTATTTCTAGATTTGGATAGGGTACATTGTGTTCTCATATTATTTTTCCTGCAGTGCATTATTTGCTCTGCCAGAACACATGTACTCAAGATGCTCGGCCTTGCCATAACTGAATACACCAGTTTAATGGTCACAGTGAAGACAAGCCATGGATATAAGTTCCGAGTTGGGTTCATGAACCAAGAAGATCGCTGCTTTTTTTACGACCGAACTTGGATAAACTTTCTCAAGTGTTACGGACTGAAAGTTGGCGCACGAATGTTGATGGAAATAGCAGAACCTGGTCTCATCTTCACTGCGATCTTCCACCCCGACGTTGTTCCAATTGTTCATCCATGTTAGTTTTGTATCTGTTTCTTGCTTGTTGCCTCGATTACTTCTTAATCCACCTATTCTGTCTAACTAATCACAATTTAACTTTAGAAGTAGCAACAAATCTCTCACGAAGATGCTACTTCTAACTAATATTTTCTTATAATTGGTGGCACGTGTAGGTTTTTTCGGAGTTAAGCCGGCTGCTCGTTTGTTATTCTGTAACAACTCGGCCGTTACTGATGGCCACAAGTTCCTACACTTTATTGATCGTCTTGAGGTCCTTGTGGGGCGTTTCAATGGTGGAAGGCCACGTGGGATATGTGTGCCACTGCTGCACTCGTTGAACAGGTCCAACCGTGTTGAGGCCGTCCAGGTATGTCCTCCAGAGGGGTATTGAAACTTATGGTACGAGCTGTTTTCTGTTATATATGTTGTTCATAAACTATTGCTAATACATAGTTTTACAGTTGTGATCTTCTTGAAACAGAAACTGCCCAGTTCTATTGTTCCTATACAGATGCCTGACCATGGTCGGGTCAGACTTGCGCTTGGTCACAACATGATGTTTATGTCGACCTACTCCATTCCCCTTGGAGGTGAAAAGATACTTATTCATGGGTGGTCTCAAATAATGAAGGTCCGTCCATCTTGGAGAATAGGACAGAAGATTATGTTCCTGCTTTTCCATGGCTCTAAAGCAAATATCCTGTTTATTGACCACACTGCAAGACGAAGCCGCTTTCAGAAGGTTGTGGATGCGTGGGGTGGTGCCTGGGCCTTGTCCTGGGGCTTGGCGGCCTCACCCTTGGTTAACTGTAGGCAAAGTAGCACTATTCGAGGCGTGCTTTGTATGGTTGAACCTGTATAAGTACTCATACTGCTTTCAGCTATGGTTGTTAAGTGCCCCTGCTGGTTTCAGTTAAGGTTGTTAAGTACTCCTGCTGCTTTTACAGTCTGTCGTGTTTCTTCGGTCATGTCTTCCTCCAGCCGCCAAAACCAAACCAGCACTGGCGGGGCCGCCTGCTTCCGCCTCCCATGGCTGGCTTCGCCTCAGCGCATGCATCGTCGCCCCACCGTCTCCTAAATCGTTAACGCCGACGTCCGAGGCCTCGCCGTCGTCCTCCGCACGCTTTGGTGTGCTCGCCGCAGCGCCTCCCTCTCGCGTTGTCAACATGGTCAACAAACAATAGGAATCGGCAGAAGTACATGGAGAGGATGACAGTATGGGCCCACCATGTCAGCTTATGGAAAAATAAAATGCTACCTCCTAGTGTTTTCCTGACATTTGGGACCCACGACATTGTGAGCGTATATAATCAATAGACAAGAGAACAACACAAGATCGGCTGACACCTGGGACGTAGCTACTCGAGCAGTATTTTTTTTGTTATTGTTGAGACGGAGCAGAGTTTGAACTGGGCTATGGCCCGTGTAGCCCAGGCTTATATTTTATGTTCACCATGTGACTAGCCCAGCTATTTTTTCTTTGTGAAAATGAGCCCATTTTATTTTTTCTGAAGAATACCCAATCCAGGCCTATTTATTTTTCTACGCCCTGATGGGCTGCAACTCTTTCAAGATGCCTGCAAATCTTGAAATTAATATGAAATTGGTTGTAAATATAAAAACAGATGACAAATTGGCAATTACTTTATAATTTCTAAATTTTTTCACATTTCAGATTCTTATTTCACTGGGAATTAACCTAATTTAAATATATCTTCAAAGTACTTTAAATCTGGCTCGACATTTCGGTATTAAAAATAGTTTGGAACCCACAGAAATATGCGAAATTGGCCCTGGCCAACCAAAAAAACGGACTGCAATAAATTGCATAAGAAGTCGCAATGAGCTATATATAAATTATTAGAAAAAGGGGGAATGGTCTGACTTATGAGCCTATTAAGTTGACGCGTATGCAAGATTTTTTTAGTTACTATATACGTCAACAAACGATTCTAGCAGACGAAACCGTTGGATGTCGATCCAACGGCCGTCGTGTGTCTTCAATCTCTGATCTTCTTGCTCCAGCTGCCAAATCCAGCGCCGGCGGGACCGCCTGCTCCCACCTCCCGTGCAGGCCTCACCACCCCCTACTACTCCCACCGCTGGCCAGGGCATCCCTCTACTCACCCATACCCCCTGTTATTCTGCAGCGACGGCAGCCGAACTAGTGAACCCTCGTAATCCTCTCCGCTTAGGCATCCACTGCCGCGTCTTCCCCGGCTCCGTGTCGTCCCCTTCCTAGACCTCGCCGTTGTCCACCGCCCTGGTGCTCTCGGCGCGGCATGGTCAATGTGGTCAAGGAACGACTTCCATCGAAAGAGTACTGTCGTGGAGAGGCTGACAGCTGGGTCCACGGCAGCCGCAAGGTAGTGCCTCCTTATTACGCGGAAAATAATTATTCCTCCACCTTACAGTAGGGACCCACCAGACGGGCCACCGTATTTGGTGAAAAAACGTTTCCCCCAGACTGCTGGGACCCACCGGACGGGCCACCATATTTCGCGAAAAAAACGTTCCCCCCCCCCCTGTCAGCTCGGACCCACTGGAAGTGCCTCCTTATTACGCACAAAAAAAATGAATACTCCCCCTTGTAGCTGGGACCCAACTGTTGGAAATATGCCCTAGAGGCAATAATAAATTAGTTATTATTATTATTATATTTCCTTGTTCATGATAATTGTTTATTATCCATGCTATAATTGTATTGATACATGTGTGGGTACATAGACAACACCATGTCCCTAGTAAGCCTCTAGTTGACTAGCTCGTTGATCAATAGATGGTTACGGTTTCCTGACCATGGACATTGGATGTCGTTGATAACGGGATCACATCATTATGAGAATGATGTGATGGACAAGACCCAATCCTAAGCCTAGCACAAAGATCGTGTAGTTCGTATGCTAAAGCTTTTCTAATGTTAAGTATCATTTCCTTAGACCATGAGATTGTGCAACTCCCGGATACCGTAGGAATGCTTTGGGTGTACCAAATGTCACAACGTAACTGCGTGGCTATAAAGGTGCACTACGGGTATCTCCGAAAGTGTCTGTTGGGTTGGCACGAATCGAGACTGGGATTTGTCACTCCGTGTGACGAAGAGGTATCTCTGGGCCCACTCGGTAGGACATCATCATAATGTGCACAATGTGACCAAGGGGTTGATCACGGGATGATGTGTTACGGAACGAGTAAAGACACTTGCCGGTAACGAGATTGAACAAGGTATCGACATACCGACGATCGAATCTCGGGCAAGTACAATACCGCTAGACAAAGGGAATTGCATACGGGATTGCTTGAATCCTTGACATCGTGGTTCATCCGATGAGATCATCGTGGAACATGTGGGAGCCAACATGGGTATCCAGATCCCGCTGTTGGTTATTGACCGGAGAACGTCTCGTTCATGTCTGCATGGTTCCCGAACCCGTAGGGTCTACACACTTAAGGTTCGGTGACGCTAGAGTTGTTATGGAAAATAGTATGTGGTTACTGAAGGTTGCTTGGAGTCCCGGATGAGATCCCGGACATGACGAGGAGCTCCGGAATGGTCCGAAGGTGAAGATCGGTATATTGGACGAAGGGTATTGGAGTCCGGAATTGTTCCGGGGGTACCAGGTGATGAACAGCGTGTCCCAAAGGGGTTTTGGAGGCCCCGACAAGCTTTGGGGGGCCTTATGGGCCAAGGGGAGAGGGCACATCGGCCCACTAAGGGGCTGAGCGCCCCTCCCACCCCATCTCACGTAACCTGGAGAGGTGGGGCGCCACCCCTCCCGGCTTTGGGGGCAAGTTTCCTAGGGGGTGGGGGCGCCAAAACCCATCTAGGGTTTCCCCTATGGCCGCCACCCCTCCCCTAGGGAACCCTAGGGCGCCTCCACCTCCTCCCTTCCCCCTATATATAGTGAGAGAGAGAGAGAGAGAGAGAGAGAGAGAGAGAGAGGGCAGCCGCACCCTTCCCCTAGCGCAGCCCTCTCCCTCCTCCAACACCTCCTCCTCCTCCGTAGTGCTTGGCGAAGCCCTGCCGGAGAACCACGAGCTCCATCACCACCATGCCGTCGTGTTGTTGGAGTTCTCCCTCAACTTCTCCTCTCCCCTTGCTGGATCAAGAAGGAGGAGACGTCCCCGGGTTGTACGTGTGTTGAACGCGGAGGCACCGTTGTTCGGTGCCTAGATCGGAATCAACCGCGATCTGAATCGCTGCGAGTACGACTCCTTCATCCGTGTTATTGTAACGCTTCCGCTTAGCGGTCTTCAAGGGTATGAAGATGCTCATCCTCTCCCTCTCTTGTTGCTAGAATCTCCATAGATTGATCTTGGTGATGCATAGAAAATTTTGAATTTCTGCTACGTTCCCCAACACCAGTATAGTGGGAGGCTGACTTGTGGGCCTACTAAGTTGTCGGGGACGGAGGGCTTTGTCAACTTAGTTAATATGCATGATTCTAGCTCCATTGACCGTACGATGTCCATCCAACGGCCGTAGTGCTTATTCAACCTCTGGTCTTCTTGCTCTAGTCGCCAAAACCAGCGCCGGTCGTGCCTCGTGCTCCTACCTCCCATGGCCGGTAGAGATGCCGCGGAGGCCTCACCGCCCCTACTACTCCCACAGCTGGCCAGGCCATCCCTCTACTCACCCACACCCCCTGTTATTCTGCGGCGACGGCAGCCTCACACCGCAGCCGAACCAGTGAACCCTCGTACTCCTCTCCGCATGGGCATCCACTGTCACGTCTTCCCTGGCTCCGCGTCATCCCCTTCCTAGGCCTCGCTGTCATCCACCGCCTTGGTGCTCTCGGTGCAGCGTGGTCAATGTGGTCATCGACCGACTTCCATCGAAAGAGTACTGTACATGGAAAGGCTAACAGCTGGGTCCACGGCCGCAACAAGGAAGTGCCTCCTTATTACGCGCAAAATAATTATTCCTCCACCTGACAACGGGGACCCACCGGACGGGCCACCGTATTTCACGAAAAAAATGTTTCCCCCTGACTGCTGGGACCCACCAGCTACATCTTCGCACGCAAGGAAGTGCGTTCGGGCAAAAAAAAAACGAATCGCCCCCCTGACTGCTGGGACCCACCAGCTACATTTTCGCACGCAAGGAAGTTCGTCCGGGCAAAAAAAAAAACGATTCGCCCCCCTGACTGCTGGGACCCACCAGCTACATCTTCACACGCAAGGAAGTGCCTGACAGTCGGGACCCACCTAGTCGAAGCGTACGTAGCGTTGTCATTCTGGTCGCGAACATGTACGTACATACTGGTCGATGTAGAGGTGCGCACGTGTCGTAGTAGAGGCGCGCACGTAGCGGGTACACATATGTACAACGGCGAGGGTGCAAGAAAGTAAATACGGCCACGTACGTACATACGGGCGGGGTCTCGAACGCCTAATGCGCGTACGTACAGCCAGGGCTCGTGTACATGGCTGGGTCGGAACAGAGAAACATCATCGTCGTCATGTTCATGGGGAGCCAACCGGCTGGGTCGGAACGGAATGCGTCGTCGTGTTCATCGGGAGGGCTTGGACGGAACAGCCGATAGAAACGAGGCCTGGCGTACCGTAGAACGGAGGAAACGACCTTGTGTTCGACCGGACACGGTCAAAACAGGGTCCTGTTCATCGGGAGGGGTCTGGCGTACCGCAAAATGGAGGAAACGGACCTCCTACGGTCGAAACGGGGGTCCTGTTGATCGGGAGGGGTGTGGTGTACCGCAAAACGGAGGAAACGGACTTGTGTTGGAGCGCTACGGTCGAAACGGGGGTCCTGTTCATCGGGAGTGGTGTGCCGTACCGCAAAACGGGACTCTACGGGATACTGTTCATCTCCACCGTCGACCCCCTGCAGCCTCCACAGGCTACTGTTCATCCACCGTCGACCTCCTCTGCCTCCACCTGCGACTGTTCATCCACGGGCTCCTGTTCATCCAGCCTCCACCGCGCGCTACTCCACCGGCTACTGTTCAACCAGCCCTCTCCACGGGCTCCTGTTCAACCGCCCCTCCACGGGCTACTGTTCATCCAGCCCTCCACCGTCTACTTTGATCCTGCCCTCCACGGGGTGGTCCTGTTCATCCTTCCCTCCACGGGCTCCTGTTCATCCAGCCCCAACCGGCTCGATCGATCGGGGTCCTGTTCATCCAGAGGCAACACCACGGGGTCATGTTCATCCACCCCCACCAGGAACTGCTCACCCAAACCCCCCAGCAACGCTCACTGTTCATCCAGAGGCAGCATCGATTGGCTTCAGTTAGCAGCAGTAGCGAAGGAATCGCTCGATCGTGTTCAGTTAACAACCATCGATCGATCGCTCGGGTTCAGCAACGCGTAGCCTGCAGTGCAACCGCTCGGGTTCAGTTAGAGCCCAACGCCTCGCTCGGGTTCAGTTAGATCCCAACGCCTGGCACCCACGCGCGTGCGTGTACGAGAGAAACGCGCATCGCTCGGCCCCGACCACCCACCGTAACCGGGAACACCCTGATACGTCTCCAACGTATCTATAATTTTTGATTGCTCCATGCTATTTTATCTATTGTTTTGGACTATAATGGGCTTTATTTTCCACTTTTATATTATTTTTGGGACTAACCTCTTAACCGGAGGCCCAGCCCAGAATTTATGTTTTTTGCCTTTTTCAGTATTTCGAAGAAACAGAATATCAAACGGAGTCCAAACGGAATGAAATCTTTGGAAACGTGATTTTCTCATCAGATAAGACCCATGAGACTAGGACCCTCCGTCAAGAAAGCCACGAGGCGATCACGAGGGTGGAGGGCGCGCCCCCTGCCTCGTGGACCCCTCGAAGCTCCACCGACGTACTCCTTCCTCCTATATATACCTATGTACCCCCAAACGAGCAGAACAGGAGCCAAAAACCTAATTCCACAACCGCAACTTCCTGTATCCACGAGATCCCATCTTGGGGCCTGTTCCGAAGCTCCGCCGGAGGGGGCATCCACCACGGAGGGCTTCTACATCAACACCATAGCCCCTCCGATGAAGTGTGAGTAGTTTACTTCAGACCTTCGGGTCCATAGCTAGTAGCTAGATGGCTTCTTCTCTCTTTTTGGATCCCAATACAATGTTCTCCCCCTCTCTCGTGGAGATCTATTCGATGTAATCTTCTTTTTGCGGTGTGTTTGTTGAGACCGATGAATTGTGGGTTTATGATCCAGCTTATCTATGAATAATATTTGAATCTTCTCTGAATTCTTTTATGTATGATTGAGTCATCTTTGCAAGTCTCTTCGAATTATCCGTTTGGTTTGGCCAACTAGATTGGTAGTTCTTGCAATGGGAGAAGTGCACGGCTTTGGGTTCAATCTTGCGGTGTCCTTACCGAGTGACAGAAAGGGTTGCAAGGCACGTATTGTATTGTTGCCATCGAGGATAACAAGATGGAGTATTTATCATATTGCATGAATTTATTCCTCTACATCATGTCATCTTGCTTAAGGCGTTACTCTGTTTTTAACTTAATACTCTAGATGCATGCTGGATAGCGGTCGATGAGTGGAGTAATAGTAGTAGATGCGAATCGTTTGATCTACTTGTCACGGACGTGATGCCTATATACATGATCATACCTAGATAACCTCATAACTATGCTCAATTCTGTCAATTGCTCAACAGTAATTTGTTCACCCACCGTAGAATATCTATGCTCTTGAGAGAAGCCACTAGTGAAACCTATGCCCCCGGGTCTATTCTCATCATATCAATCTCTATCCCTTTTATACTTGCTTTGTTTTTACTTTGCCTTTTACTTTTTACTTTGCATCTAATTACCAAAAATACCAAAAATATTATCTCTATCAGATCTCACTCTCGGAAGTGACCGTGAAGGGATTGACAACCCCTAATCGCGTTGGTTGCGAGTAGCTATCGTTTTGTGCAGGTACGAGGGACTTGCGCGTGGCCTCCTACTGGATTGATACCTTGGTTCTCAGAAACTGAGGGAAATACTTACGCTACTGTGCTGTATCATCCTCTCCTCTTCGGGGAAAACCAACGCAAGCTCAAGTCATAGAAAGAAGGATTTCTGGCGCCGTCGCCGGGGAGTCTATGCAAAAGTCAACATACCAAGTACCCATCACAATCCCTATTTCTCGCATTACATTATTTGCCATTTGCCTCTCGTTTTCCTCTCCCCCACTTCAACCTTGCCGTTTTATTCGCCGTCTCATTTCGTTTGCCTTGATGTCTTACTTGGCTCGTTTGCTCGTTTGGTTGAAATAGTTGAGTATTTATTCCTAAACAGAGAAGCTAATCTATATGGATCCTCACCCGCTTGCCAATATTTTTAAGAGATCCAATTATGATGAACCAACTCCTAGTGATTTGGATGCACTAGATTATCTTTATAAGGTTTTGCCTGAAATCCGTAAATCTGAAAATTGTGATGAAGTACTTTATGAAGTGATTCTGTAACATCCCAAATTTTCAATTTGGAATGTTATACATTAAGTCATCATGCATAACATATTTTCTTGCATTTTTGTCGATCCTAGAAATTTCACACAACTCAAGGACCCTCGGAGAGAGTTGGAGGTTTCGTTATTTTCATATTTGAGTTTTCTCAAATTTTGAAAATAGGATCATTTGATTTTATTTATTTTATCTTCAATTATTTCTACTATCAAAATATGAGAGAGGGAATAAAATGACTTCCCAAAAATAAAGAAATAATGAAGATTTAATAAATAAATTAAATTTTGGATTTTTCTCGGAGTTTATTTGCCTTAGGGAAAAATGCGTGTTTTCAAAAAATTGCATTTTAGGCCCCGAGTAAAAGTTCATTTTGTTCGACTCATTTTTTAGGAGTCGGGGAAAGTTTACTTTATTAATGTTGGAGTTCATTTAGATTTTTTTTTCTCTGTATTTTTCTGCGCGCGAAACCGATTTAAAAAAACAGAGCCGCAGCGCCTTGGGCCAAAGGCCCAAGCCGCCAAGCCAGCCGGCCGGCCAGGAGGCCAAGGCCATCGCTAGCGCGCGCCGCACCAGGGAGCCAGGGAGCCGCCCCGGTTTCCTTTTCTTTTACAAATCCTAGTAGGATTTGGACCCGTTCGTTATTCCGTTTTATTCCTAGGATTCCTAATCCTACTCTAATTCTTGTCCCTACTCCAAGCAAAACCCTCCCTCCCCAATATAAATACCCAAGCACCCCCCCTCTAACACATCAAACCAACACCTCTCCTCCGCAGCAGCAGCAGCGCCGCCGCCCTACACCGCCGCCGCCAAGTGCCGCCACCACCCAACGCCACCGCCACGGAGCCCTCGCCTCTTGAGGTACTAGCCCAGCCGCCACCTTTTCTGTTCCTCGGTTCGGTTTTTCAGAATCGTTCGGTTTCGTTCCGTTTTCTAGATCGGTTTTCGTTTGGTTTTCTTTCCAAACCCTAGATCGGTTTTTCTCGCCGGTTTTTCTTTCCGGTTTTGTTTAGCAGCGTTCGCGGACCGTTCGTCCTAACGAACGTGATCACCGGTTTGCTTCGTTAATGAACGTCCGCTCGCTCAACCGTTCGTCGTTTTCTTTCTCATCGGATTTATTCCGCTACTTTTCTGATAGCGATTTTAGATCCGATTTTCTTTCTAGTCTATCTTCTTGCTCGTTTATCGGAATCAGGTGATTCAAACGCCTGGAGTTTCATCTCGAAACCGCCGTTCCGATTAATCAACTTAAACAAAGTTTTGCTACTGTAAAATTTGACTTAGTTTCAACTTGCTAGAACCGAGTTGTTTTCTTTCGTCGTTTGACTTTCGTTGCTTTATTTGATGCGATTCTTTTTGCAACCAGGGTTCTTAAGTTGAACTTTCTGGTTAGATCTTCTATTCGAGATTTACCTGTGCATCAGATGAGTACTTATTGTATGCTTGTTGTTTGTCTGCGATAGATCACCCGGAGTGCGCTGCTTGTTAGTTCGAATCTCTAGGTTTCGCGGATCATCAGCAAGGCAAGTAACACTTGATCATACCTTTACTACCACCCAGTTTTTATGCATTAGATCAATCCTCGAACACTTGCATGATTAGGATCTAAAATAAATTGTGGGATGGGAAGTAGATTGAGGTAGTACCTATTACCTGTTTTACTTATGAGACCTTGGGAGTTACTTCTACGTTCGCGTATTATGCTATGCTATGCTAGTAGACGTGGATTGGGTGAGTGTATTCCATGACAGATGTGAGATTGTTAAATTAATGGTTTATTTAAGGTGGCAACTTAAACACACATCTGGGTGGATTGAGGCACCTGGTTTCTATCAAGACTTGCCTGTTTTTCTTGGACCGCCACCTGTGCTCAAAGGGATCATAAGATTATTCATGCTAGTAACTTCCGTGTGCAGCCACAAGCTATTATGGGCTCTGGGATAGTTGATTAAGTCGTGTGAACTCTTACAGTGGTAGACTAGCTGATGTAGGGGTTGTAGGTGGTACGGTCTACCCATCGTAAGGTGCAAACGCTTCTGAAAGACTATGTCTCAGTCATCCGTCTCTCAAACACCATGTAGTGCGAGAAACCAAACGGAGGCGATCGAGTCTTGTGGGGAAAAGTGCGCAAACCTCTGCAGAGTGTATAAACTAATCATGATTAGCCGTGTCCCCGGTTATGGACATCTTGAGTATCTAGTACTTGACTATCATGTGAATCTCAACATGTTACTCTAATTAATATTGTTGGGTTTTTAATGAGTACTTTTAATTAGGATTGAGGATGCTGTCAACCATTCTCAATGTTTAACAACCAGCATGATAGTTAAACAAATTTATTCCTTTGCAGTAGGGAAAAACTGGCTTTATGCAAAACTGTAACCGTAGAGCTTTTCCACTAGCCACATATGCATGTAGTACAGGCTTATCATTCATTCTCTATGTGTTACATTGCCAGCATATTCCATGTGCTGACCAGTTTTCGGGCTGCAACTTTCATGTTGCGACTTTTCGCATTTAGTAAGGTGCTTTAGGTCGTGGTTCTATACTCAGTGATGCCGCTGGAGTTGATGGACTCTCTTATCTTCCAAGTCTTCTGCTGTTATCGTTATTAGATGGCCTTAAGCCATATTTATTGTAATAAGTCCTCTTTTGGGCAACGATGTAATAAGTGTGTGATTGCTACTCTATTATAAATCCTTCAAGCTTGTGTGGTGTCAAGATTCTCGATCTAGGGATGACACCTGAGCACAGAGACTTGATCCATTCGGGTCCGGTCGCTATAGAGATGGTATCAGAGCACACGCTGACTGTAGGACACGACCACTAAGTTAAAACCATAGATCACTACTCTCTTCCCATTTTCTAACTCCTCATCTTTTCTACTCTTTAGGATGACGGACGCCAAGATCAAGTACGCCCAACCAGATGAAGGCACACCTTTTGGATTTCACTTGAAGGAAGTCACCAAGTACCTGAACATTGGACTACCAAGTTTCACCGGGACTTTCAACGCCACTCTGCCTGAAGAAGAGCGCTGGAAGATTCAAGCTCACGTTCCGGGAAGGACATTCGCCCCAATCACCAAGCCTATAGATAGTGTTTTCAGTGCACCAACCTGGAGTCTGGGAAAGAGCATGGCAGCTCATATCACCATGGGACGCATTGGAGAAGTTTACCAAGAAGACCTCAAGGACACCATCTATCAGATTTGCGGACGCCGAGATGAACAATGGGAGATAGTCAGCACCAAGAAGGATAGATCCATTGCAGCTTTCATCCAGGAGTTAAACCAGCACATTCGACGCCAGGAGAACCAGATGTGCAATGATATGATCGAATTGAAGGATGCGAAGGGAAGGATCATCGAACTTGAAGAAGAACTAAAGTCTACACGTAAGGACTACATGAACGAGATCGTAGCTGTAGCAAGACACAATAACGATCTTAAGTATAAGATTGAAGAACTCAAGAAGAAATTGGCGCTCAAGAATGAAGACAAGTACATCGGCTGTCCGAGCAACTACATCATCATCGACGACACCGATTCGGATCCAAGTGAACCCGACTTTGAAGACGAAGCTGGAGCAGACATCATGGAGTCTTCCACCGGTTCAAATTAGTAGATGACCCCCACACATTAGTAGTATTACCTCCATGTAACATCATAGTACACGCACTTTTGCGGTAGTTAGATCATTGTAAGCCCTTTGTTTGAATTGAATGAAGTGATTTTGTGTGCATTTGCTCATATACATTTGGGTAGTGTTTCTCCTTAGACCTCACTCTATTTCTTAATTTCTCATCTTTTCTAAACCCATCAGATGCCTCCGAGATGCGACCCCGAGTTTGTTTTCCCGCCAGAGATCACCCAGTTGATCCAGCAGCAGAACACTTTGATCTAAACATTGGTACAGAACCAAGGCAACAACAACAACCCACCGCCACCACCACCTGCAGATCACTTGACACGTTTCTTAAGGCTGAACCCGTCGGTGTTTTCTAGTAGCACCGAGCCGATAGTAGCAGATGATTGGCTCCGTAAGGTAGGGAGGGAGTTGACCACTACAGGATGTACAGATGGAGAAAAGGTGAAGTTTGCTGCACACCAGCTTGAAGGACCCGCATCAAGCATGGTGGGAGAATTTTACAGCCACTTACCTCTGAGACACCGCCACATGGGATCAGTTTCAAGAAGCTTTCCGACTGCCCATGTCTCAAAGCAGGAGCTATGGCCATGAAGAAGCGTGAGTTTCAGCAACTTACGCCAAGGAGGAAGGACTGTTGGCGAAGATGTGGATGATTTTAGTAAGTTAGCACGTTATGCCCTGGATGACGTTACTACAGATGCAGCTAAGCAGGAGAAGTTTCTGGAAGGACTGAATGATGAATTAAGCATGCAGTTGATGGTAGCAAGTTTCAATAACTACCAGGAGTTGGTAGACCGTGCCCTCATGATTGAAGGAAAGCAGCAGCAAATTGAGAACCGCAAGAGGAAGTATGGGCAGGGGAAGTATAACTCGAGCCCAATGAAGCCCGTTATACCCCTAAATAGGGAGTTCAGTTTCAGATACCCATGGAGGAGGTAGTTCGCACAACCATAATGGCCACAAAATGGAAATGGGAATGGAGGAAGCAATGGCCGAACGGACCACACCATCAACCCCAACCAAGAAAGACTTGAGTCATGTCACCTGTTACAAGTGTTCCAAGAACGGACATTATGCAAATGAATGTCCCAAGGCCAAGGTGGAAATGGAAGCTCGAAAGAAGCCAAACCCTTTCAATAAAGGATAAGTGAACCACGCTACCGTGGAGGAGGTTGAAGATCAGCCCGATGCAGTAATCGGTAAGTTTTTGGTTAAGTCATTTACTGCACTAGTTCTTTTCGATACTGGTGCATCACATTCATACATATCAATGGGATTTGTGGATAAGTACAAATTACCAACCCAAGCCCTTAGGTCACCCATGCTAGTAACCTCACCCGAGCAGAATACATGGCTAGTATATGGTGTGATCGATCGCCATTAAGGATTGGACACTATGTTTTTCCCTCGACCTAATAGTTCGGAATCCCAAGGATTGGATGTGATATTAGGCATGGCTTGGTTATCAAGTATGGAGGAACATAGATTGCGCCACTAAGTCAATTTTGCTTACCACCCCGAAGGAGGAGAATCAAGTATGTATCACGACATGAGCCGAGGAGAGCACAAGTAAATTCCTTATCAGGAGTTGTGCAGGAAGAAGTACCAGTGGTAAGGGATTTCCCTGATGTATTTCCGGAAGAGTTGCCAGGAATGCCACCGGATAGAGACATTGATTTTTTGATAGAGCTTTTGCCAGGTACAGGCCCAATATCGAAGCGACCATACAGGATGCCCGCACAGGATTTGGCGGAAATCAAGAAGCAGATTAAGGAGCTAATGGATAAAGATTATATATGCCCAAGTTCTTCGCCTTGGGGATCACCCGTACTTTTAGTAGAGAAGAAGGACGGATCATTAAGGATGGTTGTAGACTATCGTGGTTTAAATCAAGTAACGATCAAGAACAAGTACCCACTACCTATGATAAATGATCTGTTTGATCGTTTGCAAGGAGCTAAAGTGTTTTCCAAGATCGATTTGCGATCAGGGTACCATCAGTTGAAGATTCGGGAGCAGGACATACCTAAGACAACATTTACCACGAGATATGGACTGTATGAATATACCGTTATGTCATTTGGACTGACTAACGCGCCAGCCTATTTTCATGAACCTGATGAACAAAGTGTTTATGGAGTTTTGGATAAGTTTGTCGTGGTGTTCATAGATGATATTTTGGTTTTCTCAAGAATGAAGAAGAACATCGGAACATTTGCGATTGGTTTTGGAGAAACCGAGGAACATCGCTTATATGCCAAGTACAGCAAATGTGAGTTTTGGCTAAAGGAAGTTGGATTTCTTGGACATGTTATATCCGGGAAGGGATAGCAGTTGACCCCATGAATGTTGAGACCGAACCAAATGGGAAGCACCAACGACAGTTGAGAGATCCGAGTTTCCTTGGACTCGCAGGATACTACCAAAATTCATTGAGAATTTCTCAAGGATTGCAGAGCCTATGACGGAATTGTCAAGAAGGATACCAAGTTCATATGGACTGAGGATTGTGAGGCAAGTTTTCAAGAGTTGAAGAAAAGATTGGTTACCTCACCAGTGTTAATTTTGCGGATCGGACCAAGGATTATGAGGTGTATTGCGGCGCTCACGCCGAGGACTTGGAGCAGTGCTTATGCAGGAAGGAAGAGTTGTTTCAGATGCTTCACGACAGCTTAAGCCTCATGAGTTGAATTATGCCACACATGATTTGGAGTTAGCAGCCGTTGTGCATGCATTGAAGACATGGAGACATTTTCTCATTGGAAATCATTGTGAGGTGTACACGGATCACAAGAGTTTGAAGTACATCTTCACGCAGAAGGAATTAAATCTCGAGACGAGGAGATGGTTGGAGCTTATTAAGGATTATGATATGAGATTGCATTATCACGCCGGGAAAGCTAACGTTGTAGCAGACGCATTGAGCCGTAAGAGCCACGTCAATACACTAATGGTGGGAGGAATACCCAAGGAGTTAGCCGAAGACCTTCGAGAGCTATGTTTGGAAATAGTTCCGAGAGGCTATGTAGCAGCATTGGAGATTCAGTCTACGTTGATGGACAAAATCGAGAAGCTCAAAAGATGATAAGGAAGTTGCCTCTATAAAGGAGAAAATGAGCGAAGGAAAAGCTAAGGGATTTCGTGAGGATGAGCACGATACCCTATGGTTTGAGGACCGTGTTTATGTGCGAAATGACCTGGAGATCAGGAAGTTGATTTTGCAAGAAGCACATGATTCACCCTACTCGATTCACCCAGGAAATACCAAGATGTATTTAGATTTGAAGGAAACATTCTGGTGGACCGGAATGAAGAAGGATATCGCGGAGTATGTAGCAGTTTGCGATGTATGTCAGAGAGTGAAGGCAGAACATCAGAAGCCAGCAGGATTGTTGCAGCCATTGCCAATACCCGAATGGAAGTGGGATAAACTAGGCATGGATTTCATCACAGGTTTGCCAAAGACTCGTTCAGGCTATGACTCGATTTGGGTTATAGTCGACCGCTTGACGAAGGTAGCTCATTTCATTCCAGTCAAGACTACCTATAGCAGTGCTAAGTTGGCAAAGATATACATGACCAGAATTGTGTGTTTGCACGGAGTTCCGAGGAGTATCGTATCAGATAGAGGAACCCAATTGACCTCAAAGTTTTGGAATCAGTTGCACGAAACATTGGGAACCAGGCTGGAATTCAGTACAACTTTCCACCCACAGACCGATGGACAGACCGAGAGAGTCAATCAGATTTTGGAGGATATGTTGAGAGCTTGTGCACTAGATTATGGATCTAGTTGGGATGATAACTTGCCGTATGCAGAGTTTTCTTATAACAACAGCTTACCAAACCAGCTTGAAGATGGCACCTTTCGAGGCTTTGTACGGAAGGAGGTGCAGGACACCGTTATCATGGGACGAAGCTGGAGACCGTCAGTTGTTTGGACCAGATTTGATCAAGGAGTCTGAACAGAAGGTTAAGTTGATTCGTGATAGGCTCAAGGTAGCCCAGTCCAGACAGAAAAGCTATGCGGATTCAAAAAGCAAGGCGATAGAATATGAAATTGGAGACAGAGTTTATCTTAGAGTATCCCCACTTCGAGGAGTTAAGCGATTTGGAGTTAAAGGAAAGTTAGCACCACGTTTCGTTGGACCGTATAGGATCTTGCAACGCATGGGAGAAGTTGCTTATAAGCTGGAATTACCAGAAGGACTGTCAGGAGTTCATGACGTGTTCCATGTTTCTCAGCTGAAGAAATGTCACGCCGAGATGGCGGAAGTACCGCTAAGAGATACAGTGCCACTTGAAGCAATTCAGTTAAAGGATGATTTGACATATGAGGAGAAACCAGTCAAGATTCTCGATTTTGCCAGCAGAGTTACTCGCAGCAAGGTTATCAAGTTTTGCAAGGTTCAGTGGAGCTACCACACTGAGGATGAAGCCACCTGGGAAAGAGAAGAAGATTTGCTCAAGGACCACCCTCACCTATTTTCTAGCCAACCCGAATCTCGAGGGCGAGATTCATCTTAAGGGGGGTAGGTTTGTAACATCCCAAATTTTCAATTTGGAATGTTATACATTAAGTCATCATGCATAACATATTTTCTTGCATTTTTGTCGATCCTAGAAATTTCACACAACTCAAGGACCCTCGGAGAGAGTTGGAGGTTTCGTTATTTTCATATTTGAGTTTTCTCAAATTTTGAAAATAGGATCATTTGATTTTATTTATTTTATCTTCAATTATTTCTACTATCAAAATATGAGAGAGGGAATAAATGACTTTCCCAAAAATAAAGAAATAATGAAGATTTAATAAATAAATCAAATTTTGGATTTTTCTCGGAGTTTATTTGCCTTAGGGAAAAATGCGTGTTTTCAAAAAATTGCACTTTAGGTCCCGAGTAAAAGTTTATTTTGTTCGACTCATTTTTAGGAGTCGGGGAAAGTTTACTTTATTAATTTTGGAGTTCATTTAGATTTTTTTCTCTGTATTTTTCTGCGCGCGAAACCGATTTAAAAAAAAAGAGAGCCGCAGCGCCTTGGGCCAAAGGCCCAAGCCGCCAAGCCAGCCGGCCGGCCAGGAGGCCAAGGCCATCGCTAGCGCGCGCCGCACTAGGGAGCCAGGGAGCCGCCCCGGTTTCCTTTTCTTTTACAAATCCTAGTAGGATTTGGACCCGTTTCGTTATTCCGTTTTTATTCCTAGGATTCCTAATCCTACTCTAATTCTTGTCCCCTACTCCAAGCAAAAACCCTCCCCTCCCCAATATAAATACCCAATCACCCCCCCCTCTAACACATCAAACCAACACCTCTCCTCCGCAGCAGCAGCAAGCCGCCGCCGCTTCTACACCGCCGCCGCCTACACCCACCGCCGCCACCCAACGCCGCCGCCGCCGAGCCCTCGCCTCTTGAGGTACTAGCCCAGCGCCAGCGTCACCTTTTCTTTTCCTCGGTTCGGTTTTTCAGAATCGCTCGGTTTCCGCTCCGGTTTTCTAGATCGGTTTTTCGTTTGGTTTTCTTTCAAACCCTAGATCGGTTTTTCTCGCGGTTTTTCTTTCCGGTTTTGTTTAGCAAGCGTCACGGACCATTCATCCTAACGAACGTGATCACCGGTTTGCTTTCGTTAATGAACGTCCGCTCGCTCAACCGCTCATCATTTTCTTTCTCATCGGATTTATTCCGCTATTTTTCTGATAGCGATTTCAGATCCGATTTTCTTTCTAGTCTATCTTCTCGCTCGTTTATCGGAATCAGGTGATTCAAACGCCTGGAGTTTCATCTCGAAACCGCCGTTCCGATTAATCAACTTAAACAAAGTTTTGCTACTGTAAAATTTGACTTAGTTTCAACTTGCTAGAACCGAGTTGTTTTCTTTCGTCGTTTGACTTTCGTTGTTTTATTTGATTCGATTCTTTTTGCAACCAGGGTTGTTAAGTTGAACTTTCTGGTTAGCTCTTCTATTCGAGATTTACCTGTGCATTAGATGAGTACTTATTGTATGCTTGTTGTTTGTCTGCGATAGATCACCCGGAGTGCACCGCTTGTTACTTCGAATCTCTAGGTTTCGCGGATCATCAGCAAGGCAAGTAACACCTGATCATACCTTTACTACCACCCAGTTTTTATGCATTAGATCAATCCTCGAACACTTGCATGATTAGGATCTAAAATAATTTGTGGGATGGGAAGTAGATTGAGGTAGTACCTATTACCTGTTTTACTTATGAGACCTTGGGAGTTACTTCTACGTTCGCTTATTATGCTATGCTATGCTAGTAGACGTGGATTGGGTGAGTGTATTCCATGACAGATGTGAGATTGTTAAATTAATGGTTTATTTAAGGTGGCAACTTAAACACACATCTGGGTGGATTGAGGCACCTGGTTTCTATCAAGACTTGCCTGTTTTTCTTCGGACCGCCACCCAGGCTCAAAGGGATCATAAGATTATTCATGCTAGTAACTTCCGTGTGCAGCCACAAGCTATTATGGGCTCTGGGATAGTTGATTAAGTCGTGTGAACTCTTACAGTGGTAGACTAGCTGATGTAGGGGTTGTAGGTGGTACGGTCTACCCATCGTAAGGTGCAAACGCTTCTGAAAGACTATGTCTCAGTCATCCGTCTCTCAAACACCATGTAGTGCGAGAAACCAAACGGAGGCGATCGAGTCTTGTGGGGAAAAGTGCGCAAACCTCTGCAGAGTGTATAAACTAATCATGATTAGCCGTGTCCCCGGTTATGGACATCTTGAGTATCTAGTACTTGAATATCATGTGAATCTCAACATGTTACTCTAATTAATATTGTTGGGTTTTTAATGAGTACTTTTAATTGGGATTGAGGATGCTGTCAACCATTCTCAATGTTTAACAACCACCATGATAGTTAAACAAATTTATTCCTTTGCAGTAGGGAAAACTGGCTTTATGCAAAACTGTAACCGTAGAGCTTTTCCACCAGCCACATATGCATGTAGTACAGGCTTATCATTCATTCTCTATGTGTTACATTGCCAGCATATTCCATGTGCTGACCCGTTTTCGGGCTGCAACTTTCATGTTGCAGACTTTTCAGACAACGAGTAAGGTGCTTTAGGTCGTGGTTCTATACTCGGTGATGCCGCTGGAGTTGATGGACTCACTTATCTTCCAAGTCTTCCGCTGTTATCGTTATTAGATGGCCTTAATCCATATTTATTGTAATAAGTCCTCTTTAGGGCAACGATGTAATAAGTGTGTGATTGCTACTCTGTTATAAATCCTTCGAAGTACTGTGTGGTGTCAGCATTACTGATCCAGGGATGACACCTGAGCACAGAGACTTGATCTATTCGGGTCGGGTCGCTACAGATTCACGGTAGATCTTTGAATAAAAAGCATGATTTCAATGATTTTACTATAAATTCTCTTGATGTCAATTGTGCTAATAATATGCAAAACCCTAAGCTTGGGGATGCTAGTTTTGCTATGTCTACCACTTGTTGCAATGATCATGATTGGGGTGATTCTTCTTATGATCTTGAAAATTTATTTAAGCTCCATGATGAATATGAGATTGATAATATTGTTTGCAATAATATTGAAAGTGGGTTTGGAAGAGTGTCAACTTTAGATCCCACATATTTGGATTATATTCAATCTTATGAAATTTTTGATAAAAGTGGGTTTGGAGAAATCATGACTTTAGTTAATGATAATCCCACTATTTTGGAAGAGTGCCAACTTCCCATGCATGTGGATCATGTTGAGAATATGTTATGTGATAGCTATATTGTTGAATTTTCTTATGATCCTACATGTAATTATTATGAGAGAGGAAAATATGGTTGTAGAAATTTTCATGTTGCTAAATTACCTCTCGTTATGTTGAGATTGCTATTGTCTCTTTCCGCTTCCTTGCATATGCTAGTTTCTGCTTTTTGTGATTTTTTTGCCTATGAGATGCCTATGCATAGGAAGTATGTTAGACTTAGATGTGGTTTTCACGTGTTTTATGATGCTCTCTTTGTGCTTCAATTCTTGTCTTTCATGTGAGCATCGTTAAAATTATCAATGCCTAGCTAAAAGGCTTTAAAGAAAAGCGCTTGTTGGGAGACAACCCAATATTTATCCTTGCTGTTTAGCAATAAATAATCCATCTAGCCTCTGTTTATATGCAGTTTTATCTTTTAATTAGTGTTTGTTCCAAGTTAAACCTATCGGATCTTCTTGGATGATAGTTATTTGATCTTGCTGTAATTTCCAGAAACTTTGTGCTCAGTGCCCGAATTGTTAAAAATCACCAGAACGTGATAAAATACTGATTCCAATTGCTGCTGATCAATAAACAAATTTTCCAGGTCGTCTAATTTTGGTAAAAAAAATTGAGTTCCAGAAGTTTTAGTTAGTTACAAATTACTACAGACTGTTCTGTTTTCGACAGATTCTGTTTTGCGTGTGTTGTTTGCTTATTTTGATGAATCTATGGCTAGTAAAATAGTTTATGATCCGTAGAGAAGTTGGAATACAGTAGGTTTAACACCAATATAAATAAAGAATGAGTTCATTACAGTACCTTAAAGCAGTCTTTTGTTTTCTTTCTCTAACGGAGCTCACAAGATTTCTAGTGAGTTTTGTGTTGTGAAGTTTTCAAGTTTTGGGTGAATTCTTTTGATGAATTATGGAACAAGGAGTGGCAAGAGCCTAAGATTGGGTATGCCCATGGCACCCCCAAGATAATCCAAGGACACCCAAAAGTCAAAGCTTGGGGATGCCCCCGGAAGGCATCCCCTCTTTCGTCTACTTCCATCGGTAATTTACTTGGAGCTATATTTTTACTCACCACGATAAGTGTTTTTCTTGGAGCGTCTTGTATTATTTGCGTCTTTTCTTGTTAGTTTACCACAATCATCCTTGCTTTACACACCTTTTGAGAGAGCCATACATGAATTGAAATTTGATAGAATACTCTATGTGCTTCACTTATATCTTTTTAGCTTGATAGTTTGCTCATAGTGCTTCACTTATATCTTTTGAGCGTGATAATTTTTGATCTAGTGCTTCACTTAGATCTTTTAGAGCACGGTGGTGGATTTGTTTTAAAGAAACTTGATCTCTCATGCTTCACTTAGATTATTTTGAGAGTCGTTAATAGCATGGTAATTTGCTTAATGTTAATATACTTGGTATTCAAGATATGTGAAACTTTCTTTTGAGTGCGTTGAATACTAAGATAAGTTTGATGCTTGATAATTGTTTTGAGATAAGGAGGTGATAATATCAAAGTCGTGCTAGTTGAGTAGTTGTGAATTTGAGAAATGCTTGTGTTGAAGTTAGCAAATCCCGTAGCATGCACGTATGGTTAAAGTTGTGCAACAAATTTGAAACATGAAGTGTACCTGGCTTGTGCATCCTTATGAGTGGCGGTCGGGGACGAGCGATGGTCCTTTCCTACCAATCTATATTCCTAGGAGCATGTGCGTAGTACTTGATTTTTGATGACTTCTAAATTTTTGCAATAAGTATATGAGTTCTTTTGACTAATGTTGAGTCCATGGATTATACGCACTTTTACCTTTCCGCCATTGCTAGCCTCTTCGGTACCGTGCATTGCCCTTTCTCACCTTGAGAGTTGGTGCAAACATCGCCGGTGCATCCAAACCCCGTGATATGATACACTCTTTCACACATAAACCTCCTTATATCTTCCTCAAAACAGCCACCATACCTACCTATTATGGAATTTCCATAGCTATTCCGAGATATATTGCCATGCAACTTTCCACCGTTCCATTCATCATCATCATGACATACTTTACTTTTGTCATATTGCCATTGCATGATCATGTAGTTGACATCGTAATTGTGGCAAATCCACCATATGCATTATTTTTCATAAATGTCACTCTTGATTCATTGCACCATCCCGGTACACCGCTGGAGGCATTCATATAGAGTCATACCTTGTTCTAGTTTCGAGTTGTAATCCTTATGTTGTAATCAATAGAAGTGTGATGATCATCATTATTAGAGCATTGCCCAAAAAAAGAGAAAGGCCAAAAAAGGCCCAAAAAAAAGGAAATAAATAAAAATGGCAATGCTACTATCTCTTTTTCCACACTTGTGCTTCAAAGTAGCACCTTGTTCTTCATGTAGTGAGTCTCATATATTGTGCTTCAAAGTAGCACCTTGTTCTTCATGTAGTGAGTCTCATATATTGTGCTTCAAAGTAGCACCATGTTTTTCATATAGTGAGTCTCATAAGTTGTCTTTTTATACTAGTGGGAATTTTTCATTATAGAACTTGGCTTGTATATTCCTACGATGGGCTTCCTCAAATGCCCTAGGTCTTCATGAGCAAGCAAATTGGATGCACACCCACTAGTTTTCTTTTGTTGAGCATTCATTTATAGCTCTAGTGCATCCGTTGGATGGCAATCCCTACTCCTCATGTTGACATCAATTGATGGGCATCTCCATAGCCCGTTGATTATCCTCGTCAATGTGAGTCTTTCTCCTTCTTTGTCTTCTCCACACAATCCCCATCATCATATTCTATTCCACCCATAGTGATATATCCATGGCTCACGCTCATGTATTGTGTGAAGATTGAAAAAGTTTGAGATTATTTAAGTATGAAACAATTGCTTGGCTTGTCATCGGGGGTATAGAAGTTGGGAACATCTTTGTGTGACGAAAATGAAGCATAGCCTAACTATATGCTTCAAGTATTATTATTTTTATGTCAATATGAACGTTTGTCTTGAATCTTTCGGACCTGAATATTCATACCATGATTAAGAAGATTTACATTGAAATTATGCCAAAGTATCACTCCGCATCAAATATTCTCTTTTTATCAATTACCTACTCGAGGACGAGCAGGAATTAAGCTTGGGGATGCCTGATACGTCTCCAACGTATCTATAATTTTTGATTGCTCCATGCTACTTTATCTATTGTTTTGGACTATAATGGGCTTTATTTTCCACTTTTATATTATTTTTGGGACTAACCTATTAACCGGAGGCCCAGCCCAGAATTGCTGTTTTTTGCCTTTTTCAGTATTTCGAAGAAACAGAATATCAAACGGAGTCCAAACGGAATGAAATCTTCGGAAACGTGATTTTCTCATCAGATAAGACCCAGGAGACTTGGACCCTCCGTCAAGAAAGCCACGAGGTGGTCACGAGGGTGGAGGGCGCGCCCCCCTGGGCGCACCCCCTGCCTCGTGGGCCCTTCGAAACTCCACGACGTACTCCTTCCTCCTATATATACCTACATACCCCCAAACGATCAGAATAGGAGCCAAAAACCTAATTCCACCGCCGCAAATTCCTGTATGCACGAGATCCCGTCTTGGGGCCTGTTCCGGAGCTCCTCCGGAGGGGGCGTCCACCACGGAGGGCTTCTACATCAACACCATAGCCCCTCCGATGAAGTGTGAGTAGTTTACTTCAGACCTTCGGGTCCATAGCTAGTAGCTAGATGGCTTCTTCTCTCTTTTTGGATCTCCATACAATGTTCTCCCCCTCTCTCGTGGAGATCTATTCGATGTAATCTTATTTTTGTAGCGTGTTTGACGACACCGATGAATTGTGGGTTTATGATCCAGCTTATCTATGAATAATATTTGAATCTTCTCTAAATTATTTTATGTATGATTGAGTTATCTTTGCAAGTCTCTTCGAATTATCCATTTGGTTTGGCCAACTAGACTGGTAGTTCTTGCAATGGGAGAAGTGCATGGCTTTGGGTTCAATCTTGCGGTGTCCTTACCCAGTGACAGAAAGGGTTGCATGGCACGTATTGTATTGTTGCCATCGAGGATAACAAGATGGATTATTTATCATATTGCATGAATTTATTCCTCTACATCATGTCATCTTGCTTAAGGCGTTACTCTGTTTTTAACTTAATACTCTAGATGCATGCTGGATAGCGGTCGATGAGTGGAGTAATAGTAGTAGATGCAGAATCGTTTCGATCTACTTGTCACGGACGTGATGCCTATATATATGATCATACCTAGATAACCTCATAACTATGCTCAATTCTGTCAATTGCTCAACAGTAATTTGTTCACCCACCGTAGAATATCTATGCTCTTGAGAGAAGCCACTAGTGAAACCTATGCCCCCCGGGTCTATTCTCATCATATCAATCTCTATCACTTTTATACTTGCTTTGTTTTTACTTTGCCTTTTAGTTTTTTACTTTGCATCTATATACCAAAAATACCAAAAATATTATCTCTATCAGATCTCACTCTCGTAAGTGACCGTGAAGGGATTGACAACCCCTAATCGCGTTGGTTGCGAGTAGCTATCGTTTTGTGCAGGTACGAGGGACTTGCGCGTGGCCTCCTACTGGATTGACCTTGGTTCTCAAAAACTGAGGGAAATACTTATGCTACTGTGCTGCATCATCCTCTCCTCTTCGGGGAAAACCAACGCAAGCTCAAGACGTAGCACACCCTGATATTTTCCTCACCCTCGCTTCTACCACGGTTTTTACCGTCATGGATGGCCCAAAGAATGTCATGCAACTGCGTCTTCGGCCCGCCCAGAATGAAAAGCCCATTTTCTGTCATGATTTTTTGTCATAGAAGTAGGACCCCACCACATCTATGATGATATCATGTTTTTTCACAATTATTGTCATAGAAGTGTCATATGTATGACAGGAAAAAATTTTGTTCGGCCCAAAATGTCATGGATGTGTCTTTTTTGTGTGGTGGAGGCCACCGCAGCAAGGCCTCGCGGCAGAGTGAGAAGCCTGCTAGGGGTCATGAAAAGAAGGAAGGAGACGATAGGAATGGTGAAGAATATGAGGAAGAAACCAACGAGCGAGAGTTCCAAAAGGCAACCGAAGCCATGTGTATTGATGGGAGTGCATCCTTGCACTCCTCTCATCGGCGGCTCAAGCAATGGGCGCGTGAGGTCAATGCCATGGAGCCAGCTGCAGACTCCCGAAGGCCACGTAAATGGTCCCGCACGCAGCTACCTCTTGAGCATGCGTTGGTTTTACCTTGAATAGGAAAGGGTGATGCTGCAAAGTAGCGTAAGTATTTCCCTCAGTTTTTGGGAACCAAGGTATCAATCCAGTAGGAGGCTACACGCAAATCCCTCGTACCTGCACAAACAAATAAGAACCTTGCAACCAACGCGATAAAGGGGTTGTCAATCCCTTCACGGCCACTTGCAAAAGTGAGACCTGATAGAGATAATAAGATAAATATTTTTGGTATTTTTGTTGTATAGATTGGAAAGTAAAGATTTCAAAATAAAATAGATCGGAAACTTATATGATGGAAGATAGACCCGGGGGCCATAGGTTTCACTAGTGGCTTCTCTCAAGATAGCATAAATATTACGGTGGGTGAACAAATTACTGTCGAGCAATTGATAGAAAAGTGCATAGTTATGAGAATATCTAGGCATGATCATGTATATAGGAATCACGTCTGCGACCAGTAGACCGAAACGATTCTGCATCTACTACTACTACTCCACACATCGACCGCTATCCAGCATGCATCTAGAGTATTAAGTTCATAAGAACAGAGTAACGCATTAGGCAAGATGACATGATGTAGAGGGATAAACTCAAGAAATATGATATAAACCCCATCTTTTTATCCGCGATGGCAACAATACAATACGTGCCTTGCTGCCCCTGCTGTCACTGGGAAAGGACACCGCAAAATTGAACCCGAAGCTAAGCACTTCTCCCATTGCAAGAAAGATCAATCTAGTAGGCCAAACCAAACTGATAATTTGAAGAGACATGCAAAGATAACAAATCATACATAAAAGAATTCATAGGAGATTCAAATATTGTTCATAGATAATCTTGATCATAAACCCACAATTCATTGGATCTCGACAAATACACCGCAAAAAGAATTACATCGAATAAATCTCCAAGAAGATCGAGGAGAACTTTGTATTGAGATCCAAAGAGAGAGAAGAAGCCATCTAGCTAATAACTATGGACCCGAAGGTCTGAGGTAAACTACTCACACATCATCGGAGAGGCTATGGTGTTGATGTAGAAGCCCTCGTGATCGATTTCCCCTCCGACGGAACACCGGAAAAGGCTCCAAGATGGGATCTCACAGGTACGGAAGGTTGCGGCGGTGGAAATAGGGTTTCGTGGTGCTCTCGGATGTTTTCAGGGTATATGAGTATATATAGGCGAAAGAAGTTGGTTGGGGGAGCCACGAGGGACCCATGAGGGTGGGGGCGCGCCTACCCCCTGGGCGCACCTCCCTACCTCATGGCCACCTCGTTGCTTCCTAGACATCCAGTCCAAGTCTCCTAGGTTGCGTTTGTTCCAAAAATAACTGTCCCGAAGGTTTCATTCTGTCTGGATTCCGTTTGATATTCCTTTTCTGCGAAACACTGAAGTAGGCAAAAAACAGCAATTTGGACTGGGCCTCTGGTTAGTAGGTTAGTCCCAAAAATAATATAGAAGTGTATAATAAAGCCCATTAAACATCCAAACAGATAATATAATAGCATGGAACGATCAAAAATTATAAATACGTTGGAGACGTATCAAGCATCCCCAAGCTTAATTCCTGCTCGTCCTCGAGTAGGTAAATGATAAAAACAGAATTTTTGATGTGGAATGCTACCTAGCATATTTCTCAATGTAATTTTCTTTATTGCGGCATGAATATTCAGATCCAAAAGATTCAAGATAAAATTTTAATATTGACATAAGAATAATAATACTTCAAACATACTAACGAAGCCATCATGTCTTCTCAAAATAACATGGCCAAAGAAAGTTATCCCTACAAAATCATATAGTCTGGCTATGCTCTATCTTCATCACACAAAATATTTAAATCATTCACAACCCCGGTTTCAGCCAAGCAATTGTTTCATACTTTAGTATTCTCAAACTTTTTTAATCTTCACGCAATACATGAGCGTGATCCATGGACATAGCACTATATGTGGAATAGAATATGGTGGATGTGGATAAGACAAAAAGGAGAAGATAGTCTCACATCAACTAGGCGTATCCAAGGGCTATGGAGATCCCCATCAATAGATATCAATGTGAGTGAGTAGGGATTGACATGCAACGGATGCACTAGAGCTATAAGTGTATGAAAGCTCAACAAAAGAAACTAAGTGAGTGTGCATCCAACTTTCTTGCTCACGAAGACCTAGGGCACTTTGAGGAAGCCCATCATTGTAACATACAAGCCAAGTTCTATAATGAAAAATTCCCACTAGTATATGAAAGTGACAATATATGAGACTCTCTATCATGAACATCATGGTGCTATTTGAAGCACAAGTGTGGTAAAAGGATAGTAACATTGTCCCTTCTCTCTTTTTCTCTCATTTTTTGGGCCTTTTCTCATTTTTTATGGCCTCTTTTTCCTTCTTTTTTTCGTCCGGAGTCTCATCCCGACTTGCGGGGGAATCATAGTCTCCATCATCCTTTCCTCACTGGGACAATGCTCTAATAATGATGATCATCACACTTCTATTTACTTACAACTCAAGAATTACAACTCGATACTTAAAAAAATGACTCTATGTGTATGCCTCCGGCGGTGTACCGGGATATGCAATGAATCTAGAGTGACTTGTATGAAATAATTATGAATGGTGGCTTTGCCACAAATACCATGTCCTCAACTACATGATCATGCAAAGCAATATGAAAATGATGGAACATGTCATAATAAATGAAACTGTGGAAATTTGCATGGCAATATACCTCGGAATGGCTATGGGAAGGCCATAATAGGTAGGTATGGTGTCTGTTTTGAGGAAGGTATATGGTGGGTGTATGATACCGGCGAAAGTTGCGCGGTATTAGAGAGGCTAGCAATGGTGGAAGGGTGAGAGTGCGTATAATCCATGGACTCAACATTAGTCATAAAGAACTCACATACTTATTGCAAAAATCTACAAGTCATCAAAACAAAGTATTACACGCATGCTCCTAGGGGAAGGGTTGTGTAATGCCCCGAGACCGACGCTTCAGTTGCCCTTCCATTTATTTTAGTTGTTGACGTGTGTTTATTATGTTTGTTGCATTATCATAATTGTTTTTGCATATTTCATTCCTATATGTTTATGCCATGACCATGTTGAGTGCCTTGTCATTTTTTGCTTCTTGCATCATGTTCATCTTTTATTATATTTCATTGTGCCATTCTTGTTTGTTTGCCATGATCATCTTGCTTCGTTATATGCTTCATGGTTGTGATGTGCCTCTTCTCATTTTGTGCATTCCATCTTCATGTATGTTGCCATGTGCATTTGCATCCTTCTTGTTCATGATTGCTTGCTTGCTTGTGATGTTTGTTTATTATTATTATTATTATTATTTTGCATCATGCATTCATCTCCATATTATTGTTGTGCTTGTTTCCTTTTACTTGTTCATGTGCATTGCACTCAGCCTTACGTTACATGTTACTTTCTTCTTGTGTGTGCTTCTCTCGATAGTTCCCGTTTCGTTGTCGATCGTATTATTTCCCGTAGCTCAAGTGTTTTCCCCTTGCTTGTTCCTCCTCTCGCCATATATTATTCCAGAGTGTTGAAGACATCTCAGAAGGTTCGTGTTTGCATCCATTTATTCGAGGTTGTCACCTCATTCATGTCTTTCAGTTGTTCCGGTGCATCACTTCTCATTCAACAATCCTTTCCAATGGTGCCGTCTTTTTTAGTGGGCCCTAACCCACAGGTCTTTTCCTAGGATCTTACCTAACTCTTCTAATTATTCTAGAGTTATTCTCAAGTTCTTTTGAAGTTTGACGTAAGTATGAATTTCATCAGTCAGATGCCTTCTCCAAGATCGCTTTCAAATCCCCTTATGTTCGGTTCAATCTTTTCTCTTTGCATTCTTCCAGAGAGTTTCAACAAATTCTGCAAGGTGTTTCTCGTCGTCAGATGAAGACCGGAGTAGAGTTTTCCCTAAATCTTGTCCGTTCTTTCGGAGATTCGCGGTGCTAGCTCGATGTTATCCTCTCAAATTGTTTTCAATCGTGCAAATTCTTTTCAATCATTCGATGCATTTCGGTAGTTGCCTTCTCTATCGATCATCTGGAGGACATCTTTCCGGAATACTTCTTCGTTCTAAGTTTTTGAATTCTTTCTCCAATTATTCTATATTCGTGCCCCTTCGTTCGTCTCAATATTCTTTCGGTACTTCGTTCAAGTATTCTTCAATCATTTCGTGATCTCTTCGTTCTCTTTTATCTAAATTCCCTCAAGTATCTTCGTGCTTTTATAATTCTTCCCGGTGATTCATTCTCCTTCGTCATTCAATTTTGAATTCTTACGGTGGTTCGTTCAAGATTTCTTTTCTATTGTTATCATATCAATTCATTCGTTCTTTCCAGTCCTACCGGTGGTTCATGAAGTTTTTCCCAAATTTCGTGCTATATTCCCCCCTTAATGTTTTCCCAATGTGAATAAGTTGTATGCAAACCATTGCTTCTCATCAATTTAATTGGTGGAGGATGACCATAACATAATTCTTATTCTTATTTCATCAAGTAGATTTATCTCTTCTTTTCGGAGATTGTTCATGATGAATAATGTCTTGGTTCTAAGTTGTTCATCTTTCCCCTTCCGGAGTGCCAAGCTTCTCTCTTGTCTCGACGCGAAGCTCCATCTAAATCATCGCAAGGCGTCATCTTATTCCTTTCATCCTTCAATTCAATATCATCATTCTTTTGTTACTGGAGTTCTTCACGGTGGTTCGTAAGGATTTAATTCATGCTTCAAGTGTTCATCAAGATTCTTGTCGGAGGAGCGCAAGTATCTTTTCCTCTTGCGTCGTGAAGTGCAATTAATTCTCCGTATTCTTTTGAAGTGTAGTTTTGCATTTCTTTGTTCTTCACAGCTATTCAATCATTTCCGTTTGTGGCTGGTTATCAGCTCATAACTTTGAGATGTTTTCCATAAGCCCACAAGAAGCTTATTCTTTTGTTGTTGATTTCTCAACAACTTCGTTCAATGCTTCCTTCTAAAGATGCTTCCTATCTCATTCGTGGTAGAAGTTGTCATCTTCTTCCCCGTTATTCTCATTCCACTCTTTCAAATCTTCCAGAGGCATTGTGTTGTTCCTCTCGTCAAGTATCGTCCCATCTTTTCAAGATCATGTTCTATTTTGTTCCATGTTCAACCGGGATGCTATCACAATTCTTTCGTTCTTATTCCTTTCTATCTGGAGTGGTTTCAGAGTCTATCTTGTTCCTTGAGCTATGATTCTCGTCATATTCACCATTCCCCTTTTCTACTCGAGTGATCTTGACCTTGTTCATCTTCTCTTGTGTTCTTATTTCACCTTGTCCTCTTTCTTTTCCATCTTGTTCCTAAGATCTCGGGACGAGATCTTCTGTTAGTGGAGGAGAGTAGTAACGCCCCGAGACCGATGCTTCAGTTGCCCTTCCATTTATTTTAGTTGTTGACGTGTGTTTATTATGTTTGTTGCATTATCATAATTGTTTTTGCATATTTCATTCCTATATGTTTATGCCATGACCATGTTGAGTGCCTTGTCATTTTTTGCTTCTTGCATCATGTTCATCTTTTATTATATTTCATTGTGGCATTCTTGTTTGTTTGCCATGATCATCTTGCTTCGTTATATGCTTCATGGTTGTGGTGTGCCTCTTATCATTTTGTGCATTCCATCTTCATGTATGTTGCCATGTGCATTTGCATCCTTGTTGTTCATGATTGCTTGCTTGCTTGTGATGTTTGTTTATTATTATTATTATTATTATTATTATTATTATTATTATTATTATTATTATTATTTTGCATCATGCATTCATCTCCATATTATTGTTGTGCTTGTTTCCTTTTACTTGTTCATGTGCATTGCACTCAGCCTTACGTTACATGTTACTTTCTTCTTGTGTGTGCTTCTCTCGATAGTTCCCATTTCGTTGCAAGCGTGAAGATTCGTTCGACTACGCTTGGTTCGTCTTCGTGGCTTCATCTTCTTCATGGACTCGTTCTTCTTCCTTGCGGTATTTCAGGCAAGATGACCGTCACCTTGGATCTCATTACTATCATTGCTATGCTAGTTGCTTCGTTCCATCGCTTTGCTGCGTTACCTACCACTTGCTTATCAAGCCTCCCAAATTGCCATGAACCTCTAACCTTTGTTCCCCTTCCTAGAAAACTGTTGTTTGGCTATGTTACCGCTTTGCTCAGCCCCTCTTATATCGTTGCTAGTTGCAGGTGAAGATGTAGATTGCTCCACTCTTGCCGCCCTAGTTTCTGTCATATCGGTATTATGTTCCCGGATTTTGCGTCCCTAATGCGGTTGGGTGATTTATGGGACCCCCTTGACAGTTCGCTTTGAATAAAACTCCTCCAGCAAGGCCCAACCTTGGTTTTACCATTTGCCTCACCACCACCTACTTTTCCCTTGGGAGTCGCTCTCTCGAGGGTCATCTTTATTTAGCCCCCCTGGGCCAGTGCTTCTCTAAGTGTTGGTCCGAACCGAGCCGCCTGCAGGGCCACCACGGGGAAACTCGAGGCCTGGTTTTACTTGTAGCCTGTCTCATCCGATGTTGCCCTGAGAACGAGATATGTGCAGCTCCTATCGGGATTGTCGGCACATCGGGCGGTCTTGCTGGTCTTGTTTTACCATTGTCGAAATGTCTTGTAATCAGGATTCCGAGTCTGATCGGGTCTTCCCGGGAGAAGGAATATCCTCGTTGATCGTGAGAGCTTATCATGGGCTAAGTTGGGACACCACTGCTTGGTTTGAACTTTCGAAAGCCATGCCCGCGGTTATGTGGCAGATGGGAATTTGTTGATATCCGGTTGTAGTAAACTTGAAGTAAACTCTTCTAAAATACACCAACCGTGTGCGTAACCTTGATTGTCTCTTTTCGAGGTTGTTCGAGAGGAGAACACGGATTTTGGGTTATGTTTGACGTAAGTAGGAGTTCAGGATCAGTTCTTGATCATTATTAGTTGACGACCGCTTGCTAAGCTCCTCTTCTCGCTCTTGTTTCGTAAGTTAGCCACCATACATGCTAAGTCGTTGCTGCAACCTCACCACTTTACCCCTTCCTTACCCATTAAGCTTTGCTAGTCTTGATACCCATGGTAATGGGATTGCTGAGTCCTCGTGGCTCACAGATTACTACAACAATAGTTGCAGGTACAGGTTTTGCGATGATCATGACGCGAGAGCGATGTTTACTTGTGTTGGAGTTCTTCTTCTTCTTCATCGATCTTGGGTTAGGTTCTTGGTCGGCAGCCTGGGCTAGCAGGGTGGATATTGTTTGAGTTCCTGTTTATGTTTCATCCGTAGCCGGCTGTTGATCTTGTGTATGATCTATTGATGTATTCTTGCGGCATTTGTTTGCCTTGTATTTATCCCCATCTATTATGTAATGTCGATGTAATGATATCCACCTTGCAAAAGCGTCTTCAAGATGCGCTTCTATCCTTGGTGGGACCTTCAAGTTCCTTTAGGATAGGGTCGCATCTTGGGCGTGACAGGTTGGTAGGAGTTAACCATCATGCGATCCCGAACTCCACACATAAGGAAGATAATCAAAAAATAAATCATGCTCCAACTTCATCACATAATGGTTCACCATATGTGCATGCTACGGGAATCACAAACTTCAACACAAGTATTTACCAAATTCATAACTACTCAACTAGCAAGACTCTAATATCCCCATCCTCATACCTCAAAACAATCATCAAGCATCAAACTTCTCATAGTATGCAATGCACTTTATATGATAGTTTTTATTATACCTATCTTGGATGCTCATCACTTTTAGGACTAAAATTTTAACCAAAGAAAATTGCCATGCTATTCTAAAAGACTCTCAAAATAATATAAGTGAAGCATGTGAGATCAATAATTTCTATAAAATAAAACCACCAACGTGCTCTAAAAGATATAAGCGAAGCACTAGAGAAAAATTATCTAGCTCAAAAGATATAAGTGAAGCTGAAGCATATAGAGTATTCTAATAAATTCTGATTCATGTGTGTCACTCTGAAAAGGTGTGTACAGCAAGGATGATTGTGGTAAACTAAAAAGTAAAGAATCAAATCATACAAGATGCTCCAAGCAAAACACATATCATGTGGTGAATAAAAATATAGCATCAAGTAAAGTTACCGATGGACGAAGACGAAACAGGGGATGCCTTCCGGGGCATCCCCAAGCTTAGGATATTGGCTGTCCTTGAATTTTACCTTGGGGTGCCTTGGGAATCCCCAAGCTTAGGCTCTTGCCACTCCTTCTTCCGTAATCCATAATATCTTTACCCAAAACTTGAAAACTTCACAACACAAAACTCAACAGAAAATCTCATGAGCTCCGTTAGAGAAATAAAAAAAACCACCACATTAAGGTACTATAATGAACTCATTCTTTATTTGTATTTGTGTTAAACCTTCTGTATTCCAACTTCTCTATGGTTCATACTCCCCGATACTAGCCATAGATTCATCAAAATAAGCAAACAACACACGAAAAACAGAATCTGTCAAAAACAGAACAGTCTGTAGCAATCTTTAACTTTTGAATACTTATGAAACTCCGAAAATTCTGAAATAATTTGGTGGACGTGAGAATTTTTCTATTAATCATCTGCAAAAAGAATCAACCTAAAGGCACTCAGGGGTAAAAAATGACAGCTAATCTCGTGAGCGCAAAAGTTTCTGTTTCTTACATCAAGATCGCAAAGACTTCACCCAAGTCTTCCCAAAGGTTCTACTTGGCACAAACACTAACTAAAACACGAAATATATTGGGTTGCCTCCCAACAAGCGCTTTTCTTTAACGCTCCTAGCTAGGCATTGATAATTTGGATGATGCTCACATGAAAGACAAGAATTGAAGCGCTAAGAGAGCATCACGAAACACGTGACAAACACATATAAGTCTAACATACTTCCTAGGCATCTTATATGCAAACAAATTATCATAGCAAGCAAAAACTAGCATATGCAAGGAAGCGGAAAGAAACAATAACAATCTCAACATAACGAGAGGTAATTTATTATCATGAAAATTTCTACAACCATGTTTTCCTCTCTCATAATAATTACATGTGGGATCATAAGAAAATTCAACAAAATAGGTATCACATAAAATATTTTCAACACGATCCACATGCATGCAAAGTTGACACTCTTCCAAAATAGTGGGATTAACATTAACTAAAGTCATGACCTCTCCAAACCCACTTTTATCAAAAATACCGTAAGATTGAACATTCTCCAAATATGTGGGATCTAAAGTTGACACTCTTCCAAACCCACTTTCAATATTATTGCAAACACTATTATCAATCTCATATTCATCATGGGGCTTAAATAAATTTTCAAGATCATAAGAAGAATCACCCCAATCATGATCATTGCAATAAGCAGTAGACATAGCAAAACTAGCGTCCCCAAGCTTAGGGTTTTGCATATTATTAGTACAATTGACATCAAGAGAATTTATAGTAAAATCATTGCAATCATGCTTTTTGTTCAAGGAGCTATCGTGAATCTCTGCATAAATTTCTTCATCCCAATTTTCAGATTCACGAATATCAAGCAAAACTTCATAAAGATAATCTAGTGCACTAAAATCACTAGCAATTGGTTCATCATAATAGGATCTCTTAAAAAGATTAGCAAGCGTAAGAGGATCCATAAACTTTAACAAGCAAAGACGCAAGAAAAACGAGAAGCAAATGGCAAATAATTTAATGCGAGGGATAAGAGTTTGTGATGGGTACTTGGTATGTCTTGACTTGAGCGTAGAGTCCCCGGCAACGGCGCCAGAAATCCTTCTTGCTACCTCTTGAGTATGCGTTGGTTTTCCCTTGAAGAGGAAAGGGTGATGCAGCAAAGTAGCATAAGTATTTCCCTCAGTTTTTGAGAACCAAGGTATCAATCCAGTAGGAGGCTGTCAGGACCCCGATCCTAAGTCACACCGATCTAGCATGTAACACATCATATCACTTTGCGGCCTCACGCACGGTATTCCCACGGGTGTCGCCTTACCATGGCCCGGGACCGTTTATGTCTTTTGGCTCACGATATGATAGTGTCGCTAGCATCCATATGACAAAGAACCGGGCCGACATGGCTAGTCGTGAACCCAAAGCGGCGCTAACCCATGGGGACAGGCATACATGAATCACATCGAGCATGTCGGTCATCAACGATATATTCGGGCTGTAGCACTGGCTAACAGGACTCCGGTATCCCGGCTGTAGCAGGCTAGGCAAGACTCGAATAACACCGCGTGACATTTCCCGAAGGGACAGACATAGGAACAAAGCGAAACACATGCTGGCCACCAAGTGTCCAAGCAGTAGTCTTTGGCTAGCAGGACTCCGTGAACGGGCTGTAGCGGACTACTATCGCTCGGAGGCACGAGACTACATTTCCCCATATGAGAGGCTGCCAAGGATAAACAACTAGTTTGTCGGATCCCACACATACCAAGCATTTCAAACATACACACAATATGCTCAATATGTGTAAATACGACGTGGCATCACAACATAACTCTACGACTCAGATATTATTCCTTAGGCTCCGAAGAGCGAGATATTACAAACATGGGTCTCATGACCCAACACTCAGAGCATACAAGTCAAAGCACAAGCGGAAGCTAAACATGTCTGAGTACAGACAACTATAAATGAAAAAGGGCGAGAAGCCTGACTATCTACCAGATCCTGCCGAGGCACAAGATCGTAGCTGAGGTAACAAGCTAAACGTCGAAGTCCAAACGGAACTACTAGCGAGACTGACGTCTCTCTGCAAAACATAAAATAAGCAAACGTGAGTACAATTGTACTCAGCAAGACTTACATCAGAACTAACTACATATGCATCATTATCAAAAGGGGGTGGTGGAGTTTGACTGCAGCAAGCCAGCTTTGACTCGGTGGCTATCCTGAACTACGACTGCAAGTAACTCTTTTGAGGTGGCGCACACGAGTCCACATATTCACCATATCAATACACCACTATGGACCCGCTCCCGTCTCCCTACGAGAACGCCATCCATAGCACTCACGCTTATCTTGTGCATTTTAGAGTATCCACTTTCACTTGTCTACGAACTGATATAGGCAACCCAGAAGTCCTTCTCCGTGGACACGGCTATTCAATAGATCATATTAAACCCTGCAGGGTGTACTTCTTCACACGCTCTCACCACTTACCGCCGTTTACGACATGTACTCGGCAACCTTCAAGCGGAAGCCCAACGTGGGTGTCGGCCACGGCCTACCTAAACACTCAAGTCCCTAGTCCAGGTTTATCGCCTATTCGGGTTCCATCCGCAGGAGTCCGCCGAGGTTTCCCATACAGCCCGAACGATGTGTGCAGGGTTCCCGAGATACCAAACGGGCACTTTCGGTACACCAGGCCACGGTGCCTACCGCAACACAACCCACCCCTAAGGTCAGCGTTGCGTGCCCCAAACATGCTACAAACACGAAACTACTTGCAACTCCCTGACCGAGGACAAGGGTGGTTAAGAAGCCGAGAGGGTCAATTAAGGATCCCAATGCGTGGTAGTAACTGTTTCATGGATCACAAACACAGAACTCAGTTCCTGAGGACGGTTTCAATGAGACAACCCACCATGTACTCCTACATGGCCTCTCACCGCTACCTTTACCAAATCGTGTTCACACACTTAGCTCATACACAATAGGACATGTTCACAACAATTCCAATTCATTCCCGATGAATCAGACCCGACTCAACTCTAAGCAGTAGCAGGCATGACAAACAAACATAAATGAGTAGGCACAACATGGCTCAAACAATTCCTACTCATACTAGTGGGTTTCATCTAATTACTGTGGAATGACAGGTCATGCAAAGGATCAAGGGGTTCAGCTATCGCAGCAAGTAACACATGAGTCGTTGTTGTCCTAATGCAATAAAATAGAGCAGGAGCGAGAGAGTGGGATTGTATCGGAATGAACAAGGGGGTTTTGCTTGCCTGGCACTTCTGCAGATAATAGTTCTTCATCGGTGTCATCGCTTTCATCGTTGATACATCGTCTACCGGGAGGGGACAAACACCGGCAACAAGAGAGAACACAATCAATGCAATGCACATTCACATGAATGACATGTCATATTAATGTACTGAATTTACCTAATGCAACAATAATCCAAGTTAGTTGAAGTGGAATTCAAACAAGGTTGAACTCCAACTCCAAATGCTAGTTGATAAGCTACCCTAATCAAGATTCATCCTATTCAGTAAGGTTAACTTGTTCAAACATGCATGATCATGGCATAAACAGATTCTTCATATTTTTCTGATCATTTTTCATATATAAATTATTTCAATCCGAGTTACGGTTGAATTTCTATGATTTTTAGAAGTTTAGAGTATTTTCTGAAATTTATAAATCATTTCCTAATTTATTTTAATTAGAATTACTTTACTGCGTCAGCATGATGCCTGTGTGACGTCAGAAAGTCGACAGGGTTGACCAGAGTCAAACCTGTGGCGCGGGACCCACGTGTCAGAGTCATTAGACTAACTAATTTTAGTTAGTCCTAATCCTAGGTTTAATTAGCAGGGCGGGCCCACACGTCAGTGACCCAGGGGGGGTCAAACCCCTGGTCAACCGGGGCTAATCCACCGGCGTCTAGCCGCCGGCAACGACCAGACGCGGCGGAGGCTCGGGAATCGCCCACAGGGCACGATTCGAGCTGCGGCTAGGCGCGTCGGTGCCCTCGCCGGCGCGCGTCGTTAGGTGGTGCTAGCCGGGCCTGTGGTGGCCGGAGGCGACGGCTAAGTGCGGGCGCGGTGTTGCAGCTCATAGGGGAGTGAACGGAGGTGCTAGGCAGCACCTAAAGGGCAGCGGGAGCACGTCGGAGCTGCTAGGCGAGGCAGAGGTGCTCGGGGGCACGGAGGTCGCCGGCCATGGCGGACGGCGGCTTGGTGCCCTCGGGGCGGCGGCTACAGGGCGCGTGAGAGAGAGAGAGATGAGGGGAAACGACGGCGAGCTCACAGGGAGGCGGCGGGGTGGCTCAGTGGGCTCGGGGACGACCTCCAGTAGCATGGAGCAGCGGCGGCGGCAGCGAGTAGATGCGGCAATGGCGAGCTCGAAGACGACGGTGTGGCGATCCTTGGCTTGCGTGGCTCGGCGAAGAGGGAGATGGAGTTGCGCCGGACCTTCCAGACACGGGGGGCGAGAAGGTGGCTGTGGTCGCGGCGAACGGCGACGGTGGCGACGAGGCCGCTCGGTCCGGGCGAGAGGGAGGGAGCCGAGGAGAGGGAGAAAGGTCCAGGGAGAGAGGAGAGGGGCCAGGGGGTCGGGGAGGCACGTAGCGTCGTCGTGGCGTTCGGGGGACTCGTCCAGCGCGTCGGTGGAGTGAGGCAGGCAGGGTGGAGGTGGCGGCGGGCGGTGCGCTGCGCGAACGCACGCGCCTGTCCTCCCCGGGCGAGAGGAGGAAGGCGACAGGAAGGAGGCGGTGGTGGGCTGGGCACTGGAGTGGGCAGTGTGGGCTGAGAGGTGAGCACCGTGTAGTCCCTCTCTCTCTTTTTTTTTGTGTTTTTGTTTTCTATTATTTGCTCTGTTTTGATTTAGTTTATAAACCAAATCATTTCATAAATCCTGAAAATAATTTTGGGCATTAACTGAAATATTACAGAGGCCCTTAACTATTTTTCAGAATTGTTGGAGCATTTAAAAATATTAATAGTTTTTTTAAATGCCCCAATCCAAATACAATATGGTTTATTCAAATATCCAAAATGTCTTGGAAAATATCCATCATCTCTGGATATGGTTTTCACCTTTTTCCATTAATCATGAACATTTTTGCAAACCACTTTGGGTTCTTGAAGATATTTTGAAGTTGAACCTATCTGAATTTCTTTAGTGCTAGGGCTTGATCATCCCCATTTCAAATTTCATGGAAATTTAACATGATGCATGGATGCAATGCTACTAGCTACAAGCAAGCTCTAGGGCTGATCTGGGCTGTGATACTCACCCCACTAAACAAGAATCTCGCCCGAGATTCAAGGCGTGAGGTAAGAGGAAAAGGGAAGTCACAAACTATCACAATCTTCATGATCCATTTGCCCTTCTCGAAGATGTTGATTCATTCCATCATCTTAGTCTTGACGTCTTCGAGATCTTCACCCGACACGACAACAGAAGGAAAGGGGAAACCCTACATGATTCGATCTTCATGAAGATCAGGTAAACATGATCAACTCACGGACTGAGGTGGTGACACATCTCGAGTTGAGGCACAGAATACATCGAGAGGGATGGAAGAACAACAACGGGGTTTGATTGGTGGCAACAATCCCACGCTTAGAGAGATGGTGGATGGTGTCATGGTGGTGAGGAAATATTTTCCATGATCCCGTAACGGGGCACCTCGAAGAAGGTGACGCAAAGAACTATTCCCTTAAGTGGCAAAAAGAATTACTTTTGAATTAGAGATCATTGAGACTCTTTATACCAGCCTAAGGCAATCGCAAGCGATCATGTGGTGGAATGCAAAGGAATGGTACACCCGGACTAGAATGGATGATGTGGACTACCTTGTTGAAGACAACGCAATGGATGATTTTGCTTATCATCGAAGGTGGAGGGGACCCATGGTAAGTCCACTTTTGAGGATGATCTTGAACAGAAATTACTAAGAAGGCAGCCCATAGAAATTGGCACAATGGGGTACAAGCTGGGAACGAAATGCAACTGTTCGAATGTTCCAACCATCATATCTGCCTGAGATTCAGATCTGGTTGGTGTTAGGATATTTCAGACTCATCATGTCTGAAAAGGAAGGGTTGCAACACAATTCGACGAGATGGCGTTGCGAGATTCTCGGGATATGAACTACGATAGCAAGCTCCAAAACATGAGCTGGTTCTGCTACAAACCTGTGAACACATTGTCCCAGACAAACATGGCCACGTAGTAGTCTTATAATAAAACGCTACCGAGTTCAGGTGGGGAACCATGATCGAGGATATTGAAGTCCTTGCATAAGGCATGCTCTTAAAAAGGAACTTCCTTTCCTTGAACAAATCAATCAGTGGCTTGGTGTGCTATGGAATTCATATGAAATGAAGATGATCAGTCTATCAAACCATAGAATACTTTGCACATGCATGACTGACTTGGGATGATTCCACAGGAGGCAACAAGCTTTCTCGAATCCACGGCGACAACTTACATCAAATGCACGTGAGTTCGAGGAAGCCACTTCTTTCATCCAAGCATAGGCTTCATGAACAGAACATGAAGAAATGCTTACACAAGTTTCCAACACTAGGTTGAGGTTCAACATAACTCATGGGGGGAGACAAAATGCTACTGATGGGCTCAACAGCAACTCATCGGAATTTCCATATCACTGGACTTCCACCATCATGTGAACACGGTGATAGCATTGGTCAGACCAAAAGATGTAATGGTGTATGCTCGAGGGATGAACCACGAGTAAGACAACATTACGAGCATCGTTGGTACTGATTTGATTCGACAATGGCCCATACTCGAATCAAAGAGTTGATAAGACAATAGGTCCAGCAACTGATCACAGGGACCAATCGATGAAGATATCATCCTTCTTCAACACACACTACACAAGAATATCCCTTTGGATCGAACTAGGTTAGGCAAGCTTTTATCTTCCAACTCTCCAAGTTATTGTCTAGCTTAACCAACTAGCTCAGGGATATCCAACACAGATTCTTGGAGAAGGGGTGGTTTAGAAGAAAACCAATATGATCACGAACTCAACATGGCGGTCAGGTGACAACCTGATAACACTTTCCAAGAAGATATTTGGAAAGTCATGAACCACCGATATATTACTAAGCTCGAGAACAATCTTGCTTTTGAGGCAAGACGATATTATCAAATGAGTGAGGACTTGACAAGATCCTAACTCATCAATCGAAGAGTGCACCGAAAATAAGGACTAGGTAGCACGATTAATCTTAGGATGATGGTTTAATAACCAACACGCTAAGAATGAGAATATTGTCTATTCACTACCAAGCAACGAGTTGCTCGGAGTATTGATGTCACACATCACAATTCACTTGTCGGCTTTCCGGTTGCATCAACACGGAACCGAGAAATGAACAATGATGGTGAGAAGTACCACTGCATCAAGAATTCCTAGGAGGTTGTGCAATTCCCATGACATTCTTGACATAAGATGGCAATACTTCAGGGTAGAACAGAATCAAAAGCTGAAGTGGCATTTTGATCTGCGGGATACAACTACTTGACCCAATCCTAGAAATGGATGAGGTACTGGAGTTTGTTTCTCCTAGTCATTCCGGAATAGAATGGCTTGACGGACCACAAGGATAAAATGCATCGATGAACACAAATGCACACATACCCTTGGCTATCAATTGATAGATGAAGGTCAGAAGGCATCTAAGAGAACAACTCAAAGGAACATATAATTTTCTGAGTTGTGGATGCACAGATTAGTATGTCGAGCAAGCTCAACATTTCTTCCGGATAACCCATGCAGAAAGGTAGAATTGGCAGATTCACAATTATGAATGGAGTACTCCTCAAGAGCACTCTTATTGTGATGTTTTGGCTCAAAAGAACTTCTGCCATAAGCGATTCATGGTATTTGGAAGAAGGATATTCCACGGATCTCGAGGACTATCACAAAGGTTACTAATATCCTAAAGGCACTAGCAAATACTAACAACATGAAGTAGGATGAATCTCGGGTTCAGCAACCCAGGAGTAGAATACCTACTACTAAATGGCATCACGGGATGCTTTCGAAAGTGATGGCCAGAATCATCACACTAGGGATACAAGAGCATTGCTAAGTTGCTAGGTGACTTCCTAAACACCTAGGGTCATAATAATGGTTCCAACATATATGTCGAGGTAACAGAGTACCTCAACCGACTGGTTAGTGTGCCTCTTCTGACCAAAAAGGACATCAGAAACGGAAGGAAAGGATTTGCAAATGCATCAGACTATTTAGAGACCTGGGATAACTCGGACAACATAACGGCTGTAAATGCTCAAAATGATTTGAGACATCTTGCAAAAATGGTGGCATAACCACTCAACAACATCATAACAAGATTCTGGGATCAACAGTTATCATACAGAAATAGTAGGAACCGAACTCGGGATTAAAGCCAACAATCTTAAGGTCTACGGATTAGTAACACGTCATCCTAATAGATAGATGAGAAACCTAGTTCTTAAACCCCGTAGAAGAGAAGAGGATGACTCAGATCAGAAGGCCATGAGGTATAAGGAGTAAAAAGAGCCTTACGTTCCCTTCCACAATCAATTCCCTTACATAGCTAAAGCATTTCTAGACACAACTTCGACCAGTTTGGCTTGGTAATCCTCTGAGCAGTCAAAGCTCGATACCAACGCTGTCGGGACCCGATCCTAAGTCACACCGATCTAGCATGTAACACATCATATCACTTTGCGGCCTCACGCACGGTATTCCCACGGTGTCGCCTTACCATGGCCCGGACCGTTTGCGTCTTTTGGCTCACGTATATGATAGTGTCGCTAGCATCCATATGACAAAGAACCGGGCCGACATGGCTAGTCGTGAACCCAAAGCGGCGCTAACCCATGGGGACAGGCATACATGAATCACATCGAGCATGTCGGTCATCAACGTATATATTCGGGCTGTAGCACTGGCTAACAGGACTCGGTATCCCGGCTGTAGCAGGCTAGGCAGGACTCGAATAACACCGCGTGACATTTCCCGAAGGACAGACATAGGAACGCGAAACACATGCCGCCAGTCAAGTGTCCAAGCAGTAGTCTTTGGGCTAGCAGGACTCGTGAACCGGGCTGTAGCGGACTACTATCGCCGGAGGCACGAGACTACATTTCCCATATGAGAGGCTGCCAAGGATAAACAACTAGTTTGTCGGATCCCACACATACCAAGCATTTCAAACATACACACAATATGCTCAATATGTGTAAATACGACGTGGCATCACAACATAACTCTACGACTCAGATATTATTCCTTAGGCTCCGAAGAGCGAGATATTACAAACATGGGTCTCATGACCCAACACTCGAAACATACAAGTCAAAGCACAAGCGGAAGCTAAACATGTCTGAGTACAGAAAACTATAAATGAAAAAGGGCGAGAAGCCTGACTATCTACCAGATCTGCCGAGGCACAAGATCGTAGCTGAGGTAACAAGCTAAACGTCAAGTCCAAACGGAACTACTAGCGAGGCCGACGTCTCTCGCAAAACATAAAATAAGCAAGCGTGAGTACAATTGTACTCAGCAAGACTTACATCGAACTAACTACATATGCATCATTATCAAAAGGGGTGGTGGAGTTTGACCGCAGCAAGCCAGCTTTGACTCGGTGGCTATCCTGAACTACGATGCAAGTAACTCTTTTGAGGTGGCGCACGAGTCCACATATTCACCATATCAATACACCACTATGGACCCGCTCCCGTCTCCCTACGAGAACGCCATCCATAACACTCACGCTTATCTTGCGCATTTTAGAGTATCCACTTTCACTTGTCTACGAACTGATATAGGCAACCCAGAAGTCCTTCTCCGTGGACACGGCTATTCGAATAGATCATATTAAACCCTGCAGGGGTGTACTTCTTCACACACGCTCTCACCACTTACCGCCGTTTACACGACATGTACTCGGCAACCTTCAAGCGGAAGCCCAACGTGGGTGTCGGCCACGGCCTACCTAAACACTCAAGTCCCTAGTCCAGGTTTATCGCCTATTCGGGTTCCATCCGCAGGGAGTCCGGCCGAGGTTTCCCATACAGCCCCGAACGATGTGTGCAGGGTTCCCGAGATACCAAACGGGCACTCGGTACACCAGGCCACGGTGCCTACCGCAACACAACCCACCCCTAAGGTCAGCGTTGCGTGCGGCCCCAAAGATGCTACAAACACGAAACTACTTGCAACTCCCTGACCGAGGACAAGGGTGGTTAAGAAGCCGAGAGGGTCAATTAAGGATCCCAATGCGTGGTAGTAACTGTTTCATGGATCACAAACACAGAACTCAGTTCACGAGGGCGGTTTCAATGAGACAACCCACCATGTACTCCTACATGGCCTCTCACCGCTACCTTTACCAAATCGTGTTCACACACTTAGCTCATACACAATAGGACATGTTCACAACAATTCCAATTCATTCCCGATGAATCAGACCCGACTCAACTCTAAGCGAGAGCAGGCATGACAAACAAACATAAATGAGTAGGCACAACATGGCTCAAACAATTCCTACTCATACTAGTGGGTTTCATCTAATTCTTGTGGAATGACAGTCATGCAAAGGATCAAGGGGTTCAGCTATCGCAGCAAGTAACACATGAGTCGTTGTTGTCCTAATGCAATAAAATAGAGCAGGAGCGAGAGAGTGGGATTGTATCGGAATGAACAAGGGGTTTTGCTTGCACGGCACTTCTGAAGATAATAGTTCTTCATCGGTGTCATCGCTTTCATCGTTGATACATCGTCTACCGGGAGGGGACAAACACTGGCAACAAGAGAGAACACAATCAATGCAATGCACATTCACATGAATGACATGTCATATTAATGTACTGAATTTACCTAATGCAACAATAATCCAAGTTAGTTGAAGTGGAATTCAAACAAGGTTGAACTCCAACTCCAAATGCTAGTTGATAAGCTACCCTAATCATGATTCATCCTATTCAGTAAGGTTAACTTGTTCAAACATGCATGATCATGGCATAAACAGATTCTTCATATTTTTCTGATCATTTTTCATATATAAATTATTTCAATCCGAGTTACGGTTGAATTTCTATGATTTTTAGAAGTTTAGAGTATTTTCTGAAATTTATAAATCATTTCCTAATTTATTTTAATTAGAATTACTTTCTTTGCGTCAAGATGATGCCTGTGTGACGTCAAGAAGTCGACAGGGTTGACCAGAGTCAAACCTGTGGCGCGGGACCCACGTGTCAGGGTCATTAGACTAACTAATTTTAGTTAGTCCTAATCCTAGGTTTAATTAGCAGGGCGGGCCCACGTCGCTGACCGTGGGGGTCAAACCCCGGTCAACCGGGCTAATCCACGGCGTCTAGCCACGCAACGACTCACGACGCGGCGGAGGCTCGGGAATCGCCCACGAGGCACGATTCGAGCTGCGGCTAGGCGCGTCGGAGTGCCCTCGCCGGCGCGCGTCGTTAGGTGGTGCTAGCCGGGCCTGTGGTGGCCGGAGGCGACGGCTAAGTGCGGGCGCAGTGTTGCAGCTCATAGGGGAGTGAACGGAGGTGCTAGGCAGCACCTAAAGGGCAGCAGGAGCACGTCGGAGCTGCTAGGCGAGGCAGAGGTGCTCGGGGGCACGGAGGTCGCCGGCCATGGCGGACGGCGGCTTCGGGTGCCCGCGGGGCGGCGGCTACAGGGCGCGTGAGAGAGAGAGAGATGAGGGGAAACGACGGCGAGCTCACAGGGAGGCGGCGGGGTGGCTCAGTGGGCTCGGGGACGACCTCCAGCGCGCGAACGACGGCGGCGGCCGGCGAGTAGATGCGGCAATGGCGAGCTCGAAGACGACGGTGTGGCGATCCTTGGCTTGCGTGGCTCGGCGAAGAGGGAGATGGAGTTGCGCCGGACCTTCCAGACACGGGGGAGGGGCGAGAAGGTGGCTGTGGTCGCGGCGAACGGCGACGGTGGCGACGAGGCCGCTCGGTCCGGGCGAGAGGGAGGGAGCGGAGGAGAGGGAGAAAGGTCCAGGGAGAGAGGAGAGGGGCCAGGGGGTCGGGGAGGCACGTAGCGTCGTCGTGGCGTTCGGGGGACTCGTCCAGCGCGTCGGTGGAGTGAGGCAGGCAGGGTGGAGGTGGCGCGGCCTTGGCGGTGCTGCCGTCGCACGCGCCTGGCCCTCTGGCAGAGGAGGAAGGCGACAGGAAGGAGGCGGTGGTGGGCTGGGCCGCTGGAGTGGGCCAGGTGGGCTGAGAGGTGAGCACCAGGTAGTCCCTCTCTCTCTCTTTTTATTTGTGTTTTTGTTTTTCTATTATTTGCTCTGTTTTGATTTAGTTTATAAACCAAATCATTTCATAAATCCTGAAAATAATTTTGGGCATTAACTGAAATATTACAGAGGCCCTTAACTATTTTTCAGAATTGTTGGAGCATTTAAAAATATTAATAGTTTTTTTTTAAATGCCCCAATCCAAATACAATATGGTTTATTCAAATATCCAAAAATGTCTTGGAAAAATATCCATCATCTCTGGATATGGTTTTCACCTTTTTCCATTAATCATGAACATTTTTGCAAACCACTTTGGGTTCTTGAAGATATTTTGAAGTTGAACCTATCTGAATTGCTTTAGTGCTAGGGCTTGATCATCCCCATTTCAAATTTCATGGAAATTTAACATGATGCATGGATGCAATGCTACTAGCTACAAGCAAGCTCTAGGGCTGATCTGGGGCTGTGATAGAGGCTACACGCAAATCCCTCGTACCTGCACAAACAAATAAGAACCTTGCAACCAACGCAATAAAGGGGTTGTCAATCCCTTCAAGGCCACTTGCAAAAGTGAGATCTAATATAGATAATAAGATAAATACTTTTGGTATTTTTGTTGTATAGATTGGGAAGTAAAGGTTGCAAAAAAATATAGATCGGAAACTTATATGATGGAAGATAGACCCGCGGGCCATAGGTTTCACTAGTGGCTTCTCTCAAGATAGCATAAATATTACGGTGGGCGAAAAAATTACTGTCGAGCAATTGATAGAAAAGTGCATAGTTATGATAATATCTAGGCATGATCATGTATATAGGCATCACGTCCGCGACAAGTAGACCGAAACGATTCTGCATCTACTACTATTACTCCACACATCGACCGCTATCTAGCATGCATCTAGAGTATTAAGTTCATAAGAACAGAGTAACGCATTAGGCAAGATGACATGATGTAGAGGGATAAACTCAAGCAATATGATATAAACCCCATCTTTGTATCCTCGATGGCAACAATACAATACGTGCCTTGCTGCCCTAACATCACCGGGAAAGGACACCGCAAGATTGAACCCAAAGCTAAGCACTTCTCCCATTGCAAGAAAGATCAATCTAGTAGGCCAAACCAAACTGATAATACGAAGAGACTTGCAAAGATAACAAAGCATACATAAAAGAATTCAGAGGAGATTCAAATATTGTTCATAGATAATCTTGATCATAAACCCACAATTCATCGGATCTCGACAAACACACCTCAAAAAGAATTATATCGAATAGATCTCCAAGAAGATCGAGGAGAACATTGTATTGAGATACAAAGAGAGAGAAGAAGCCATCTAGCTAATAACTATGGAGCCGAAGGTCTGAGGTAAACTACTCACACAATATCAGAGAGGCTATGGTGTTGATGTACAAGCCCTCCATGATCGATTCCCCCTCCGGCGGAGCGCCGAAAAAGGCTCCAAGATGGGATCTCACGGGTATAGAAGGTTGCGGCGGTGGAAATAGGGTTTCGTGGTGCTCTCGTATGTTTTCGGGGTATATGAGTATATATAGGCGAAAGAAGTCGGTTGGGGGAGCCATGAGGGGCCCACGACGATGGGGGCGCGCCTACCTCCTGGGTGCGCCTCCCTGCCTCGTGGCCGCCTCGTTGCTTCCTTGATGTCCACTCCAAGTCTCCTGGGTTGCGTTTGTTCCAAAAAATAACTCTCCCGAAGGTTTCATTCCATTTGGATTCCGTTTGATATTCCTTTTCTGCGAAACACTGAAATAGGCAAAAAACGGCAATTTGGACTGGGCCTCTGGTTAGTAGGTTAGTCCCAAAAATAATATAAAAGTGTATAGTAAAACACATTAAACATCCAAAACAGATATATAATAGCATGGAACAATAAAAAATTATGGATACATTGGAGACGTATCACACGCCTATCATCTTTGACGGGGAGGATCACCCTGACCGTACAAATACGGTTGGGTGTTTGCCATTGTTGGTTTCCCCGACAATCCGCAACCTTGAAGTGACAAAGATGCTAGTTGACGGTGGGGCCGCGCTGAACTTGATCTCCCCTAAAGTGGTTGGCAAGCTACAGATCCCTGATGAGGAGCTCAAGGCCACGGGCACGTTTCAAGGAATCAACCCCGGTAGGAGCTGGCCCAAGGGGAAGGTTGCACTGCCTGTGACATTTGGTGGGGAAATGAATTATCGGACTGAGAGAGTCGTGTTTGACGTTGTTGAACTTACTCTTCCTTGCAATGGAATTCTTGGTAGCCCAGCTCTGGCAAAATTTATGGCAGCATCCCACTATGCTTACAACACCTTGAAGATGTTAGGGCCGATGGGTATCATTTCTATTTCATCAGACAAGAAAGATGCAGTTATATGTGTTGACAAGATGTATCGGGACGCGGTAGCAGCTGATTCCACAGAAGCCCTAGCTCCTGCCAAGGAAACAAAGATGCCAATATGAATTATGCTTATGGATATGAACTTGCTATAGTTCCTTATGTTAAGAATCAAATTGTTTCTATTGCACCCACACATGATAGTCCTATTATCTTTTTAAATTCTCCCAACTACACTATATTGGAGAAGTTTGCACTTATTAAGGATTATATTGATGGGTTGTGTTTTACCACTACACATGATGATTTTTATAAATATAATATGCATGTTCTTGGTGCTCCTACTTGCAATTCTATACCCCTATATAGTGTGCGAATAACTTTGAAATATGGCCGTTGGATGAAGCCAATCCGACGGTGCAGAGATGGCAAATCCGAGAACTACTGGCCGTTGGATATCATCTACATTCCACCAGATTCTGCCACATGTACCATCTAGAAGCCTCCATGGTTGAACTTAAGCATAATGCACAAACCTGAAAACACAAGCACTTCTCCTTTGTTATAGAATATTTCGTATCATAATTGTCCAAACCTTTTTTTCTAGATGAATTGCCATTGTTTGTTTTTAATTTATGCTTTACAATGCACAATTCCATGAATCTCAAAATAGATTAACTTTTTATAAAAATTAATTGATTTTGAATTAGATAAACTATAAGAATTAAATGAATCATCTACATCATGCAAATATGACTCGAAGCTTACATGCTATATTGTGGTATTTATTCATAATTTGGTTGCCAAATCTCATGCGTGCAATGAACGTGTACCTTACTAGTATTATGAGAGAGGAACTACATCTCCACCTCTCTATGTTTCCAACACAATAAAATTGCAAGAAACTGCTTATGCTATGTATCGGCCTTTACTATGTTTGAATGAATTGTTCTTTTATGACATGCCGATGCATAGGAAGAGAGTTAGACTTCGTTGTTGCATGATATATGTTGCTTTGTGCTCAATACTAAATTAAAAATCATTGTTAATTAAAATTGGCATTGATATACCTTTGGGATCGGGTGGATCCATTACTTCAGCACTATATGCCAAGCTTAATTGCTTTAAAGAAAGCGCTGCCAGGGAGACAACCAGGAAGTTTTGGAGAGTAATTTTCTTCTGTTGAGTGCTTTTATAAAGTTTAAAAACAAAAAAATATAGAGGGGAACTTAAAAACTTTTTCAAAAAGAAAAGTGAAAGTGAGAAAGACGAGCATTGTTAAAGCGGGAGCTAGCCTTGAACTTTGTTCATGCCCATGGAAACTTTGTGAACCTTGATAACAGAAGATTTTCAACAAAAATAATTATCCCCTTGTAAAAATCCATTGTATTATAAAAATAATGTGCCAAGATTTTCCTTTAGGATGATTAGATTGCTTGTTTGGTTTGTGCAGTGCAAAAACAGAAACTTTGGTTGTAGTGCGCGAATTTACATTTTTATTGGAACGTCAAAAGTTTCTAATTTTTTTTACACAGTAATGCTATGCAAGTTTTTTTCCTAATTTTCAGAATTTTAGGACTTACATAAGTATGGTAGATGTTCAGATTGCTACAGACTGTTCTGTTTTTGATAGATTCTGTTTTTGATGCATTGTTTTGCGTGTTTTGATGAATCTATGGATTGCATCGGTGATATAAGCCCTACTGAAGTTAGAGTACAGTAGTTATAATGCAAAAATAAAATATGAATGAGTTTCCAACAATAGTTAAAATGGTGATTTGCTTTATTATACTAACGGATCTCACGAGGGTTTTGTTAAGTTTTGTGTGATTGAAGTTTTCAAGTTTTGGGTGAGATCACAATGGATGAAGGAATAAGGAGTGGCAAGAGCCTAAGCTTGGGGATGCCCAAGGCACCCCAAGGTAATATTCAAGGACTCCCAAGCAACTAATCTTGGGGATTCCTCGGAAGGCATCCCCTCTTTCTTCTAACGATCATCGGTAATTTTACTTGGAGCTATATTTTTATTCATCACATGATATGTGCAAATTCTTGGAGCTTCTTTTGTTTTTGTTTTTCCTTTTTATTTTATGCACCAAGCTTATATGAGATAGTCCTTGGTTGATTCATAGAATGCTTCATGCACTTCACTTATATCTTTTGAGTATGGCTTTATAGAATGCTTCATGTGCTTCACTTATATCATTTGAAGTTTGGATTGCCTGACTTATATTTGTTAGAGCATGCACATATATTTTGTATAAAGAATTAAACTCTCATGCTTCACTTATATCTATTTAGAGAGTTAACAGGAATTGGTCATTCACATGGTTAGTCATAAAACCCTAGATAAAAACTTGTAGATCACTGAGTATGGTATGTTTGATTCCTTGTAATAGTTTGCGATATAAAATGGTGATATTAGAGTCATGCTAGTGAGTAATTGTGGATTGGTAGAAATACTTGTGTTAAGGTTTGTGATTCCCGAAGCATGCACATATGGTGAACCATTATGTGATGAAGTCAGAGCATGATTTATTTTTTGGTTGTCTTCCTTATGAGTGGCGGTCGAGGAAGAGCGATGGTCTTTTCCTACCAATCTATCCCCTAGGGGCATGCGTATTAGTATTATGCTTTGATGAGTAATAAATTTGTGGAATAAGTATGTGAGTTCTTTATGACTAATGTTTAGTCCATGGATTATATGCGCTCTCACCCTTCCACCATTGCTAGCCTCTCTAGTATTGCGCAACTTTCGCCGGTGCATCAAACCCTCCTTGTACCTTCCTCAAAATAGCCACCATACCTACCTATCATGGCATTTCCATAACCATTCTGATATATATTGCCATGCAACTTCCATCATCATCATATACATGACTTGAGCATTCATTGTCATATTGCTTTGCATGATCGTAAGATATCTAGCATGATATTTCCATGGCTTGTCTGTTTTGTGATATTTTTGCTATGCTAGATCATTGCACATCCTGGTACACTGCCATAGGCATTCATATAGAGTCATCATGTATTAGTTTTATCGAGTTGTAAGTAAATAAAAGTGTGATGATCATCATTATTAGAGCATTGTCCCATGTGAGGAAAGGATGATGGAGACTATGATTCCCTCACAAGATGGGAGGAGACTCTGGACTTAAAAATAAAATGAAAAGAGGCCAAAGAGCGAAAAAAAGAGGCCAAAGAGCTCAAAATAAAAAAATGAGAGAATAAGAGAGAAGGGACAATGTTACTATCCTTTTCCACACTTGTGCTACGAGATAGCACCATGTTCTTCATGATAGAGAGTCTCCTATTTTATCACTTCCATATACCAGTGAGAATTTTCCATTATAGAAATTGGCTTGCATATTCCAATGATGGGCTTCCTCAAATTGCCCTAGGTCTTCGTGAGCAAGCAAGTTGGATGCACACCCACTTAATTAGTTTCTTTTGAGTTTTCATACACTTATAGCTCTTGTGCATCCGTTGCATGGCAATCCCTACTCACTTGCATCAATATCAATTGATGGGCATGTCCATAGCCCATTAATTTGCCTAGTTGATGTGAGACTTTCTCCTTTTTGTCCTCTCCTCACAACCACCTTCTATTCCACCTATAGTGGTATATCCATGGCTCACGCTCATGTATTTCGTGAAAGTGAAAAAGCTTGAGGACATTAAAAGTATGAAACAGTTTCTTGGCTTGTCATCGGGGTTGTGCATGATGAAATACTTTGTGTGATGAAGATGGAGCATAGCCAGACTATATGATTTTGTCGGGATAACTTTCTTTGCCATGATATTTTGAGAAGACATGATTACTTTATTAGTATGCTTGAAGTATTATTTTCTTTATGTAAAATTATAGATTATTGCTTTGAATCACTTGTGTCTTAATATTCATGCCATGATTAGATTATATGATCAAGATTATGCTAGGTAGCAATACACATCAAAAATTATCTTTTTTATCAATTATCTTTTTTGATTGTTTCACGCTTTGATTGTTTCATGCCAACATTCTACAACTATTATATAATTTTGGCAAATTTTTTATTATTTTTGGGACTAACATATTGATCGAGTGCCCAGTGATAGTTCATGTTTGTTGCATGTTTTTTGTTTCGAAGAATATCCATATCAAACAAAGTCCAAACGCGATAAAAACTTACGGATATTTATTTTGGAATATTTGTGATTTTTGGGAAAAGGAATCAACATGACACGATACCCGAGGTGCCCACAAGCCATAGGGGTGCGCCCCCTACCCAGGGCACGCCTGGGAGGCTTGTGGCCACCCTGTAAGGCGGTTGGTGCCCTTCTTCAGGCGCAAGAAACCTAATATCCGGATAAAAATCATGTTAAAATTTCAGCCCAATCAGAGTTACAGATCTTCGAGAATTTAAGAAACGGTGAAAGGCCAGAAAATAGGAACGCAGAAACAGAGAGATAGATCCAATCTCGGAGGGGCTCCCACCCTTCCGCCGCCATGGAGGCCAAGGACCAGAGGGGAAACCATCCTCCCATCTAGGGGGAGGTCAAAGAATAAGAAGGAGGGGGATCTCTCCCCCTCTCTCCCGGTGGCTCCGAAAGGCCGCTGGGCCCATCATCGTGACGGTGATCTACACCAACAACTTCGTCGCCGTCATCACCAACTCTCTCCCCCTCTATGCAGCGGTGTAACTGTTGGGGAACACAGTAATTTCAAAAATTTCCTACGCACACGCAAGATCATGGTGATGCATAGCAACGAGCGGGAGAGTGTTGTCCACGTACCCTCGTAGACCGTAAGCGGAAGCGTTATGACAACACGGTTGATGTAGTCGTACGTCTTCATGATCCGATCGATCCAAGTACTGAACGCACGGCCCTTCCGAGTTCAGCACACGTTCAACTCGATGACGTCCCTCATACTCTTGATCCAGTTCCGTCAGCACGACGGCGTGGTGACGGTGATGATGAAGTTACCGACGCAGGGCTTCGCCTAAGCACTACGACGATATGACCGAGGGGTGTAATTGTGGAGGTGGGCACCACACACGGCTAAGAAATCAACTTGTGTGTCTATGGGGTGCCCCCTGGCCACGTATATAAAGGATGGAGGGAGGAGGAGGCCGGCCCTCATAGGGCGCGCCCAAAGTGTGGAGTCCTACTAGGACTCCCTAGTTCTTGTAGGATTCCACCTCCCACATGGAATAGGAAAAGGGGAAGGGAGAAGAAGAAGGAAGGAAAGGGGCGCCCCCTTTCCCTAGTCCAATTTGGACCATCCATGGGGAAGGGGCGCTGCCACCCTTGAGGCCTTTCTCTCCTTTCCCGTATGGCCCATTAAGGCCCAATACGAATTCCCGTAACTCTTCGGTACTCCCAAAAATACCCGAATCAGTCGGAACCTTTAAGATGTCCGAATATAGACTTCCAATATATCGATCTTTACGTCTCGACCATTTCAAGACTCCTCGTCATGTCCATGATCTCATCTGGGACTCCGAACTATCTTTGGTCATCAAATCACATAACTCTTTAATACAAATCGTCATCAAACATTAAGCATGCGGACCCTACGGGTTCTAGAACTATGTAGAAATGACCGAGACACATCTCGAGTCAATAACCAATAGTGGAACCTGGATGCTCATATTGGCTCCCACATATTCTACGAAGATCTTTACCGGTCAAACTGCATAACAGCATATGTTGTTCCCTTTGTCATCGGTATGTTACTTGCCCGAGATTCGATCGTCGGTATCTCAATACCTAATTCAATCTCGTTACCGGCAAGTCTATTTACTCGTTCGGTAATGCATCATCCCGCAACTAACTCATTAGTCACATTGCTTGAAAGGCTTATAGTGATGTGCATTACCGAGAGGGCCCAGAGATACCTCTCCGACAATCGAAGTGACAAATCCTAATCTCGATCTATGCCAACTCAACAAACACCATCGGAGACACCTGTAGAGCACCTTTATAGTCACCCAGTTACGTTGTGACGTTTGGTAGCACACAAAGTGTTCCTCCGGTATTCGGGAGTTGCATAATCTCATAGTCATAGGAACATGTATAAGTTATGAAGAAAGCAATAGCAACAAACTAAACGATCATAGTGCTAAGCTAACGGATGGGTCATGTCAATCACATCATTCTCTAATGATGTGATCCCATTCATCAAATGACAACTCATGTCAATGGCTAGTAAACTTAACCATCTTTGATCAAAGAGCTAGTCAAGTAGAGGCATACTAGTGACACTCTGTTTGTCTATGTATTCACACATGTACTAAGTTTCCGGTTAATACAATTCTAGCACGAATAATAAACATTTCTCATGAAATAAGGAAATAAATAATAACTTTATTATTGCCTCTAGGGCATATTTCCTTCAGTAACACCTCTTCTCCCACTGTAATCTCTACTTAAACATGGTGCTCCATGCTATATATTACTTCCCAATGGTGTATGGCTATCCTGTGATGTTTGAGTAGATCCATTTTGTCCTATGGGTTGATTGATGATCGTGATTGGTTTGAGTTGCATGTTTTACTATTGGTGCCTCCTATGGTGCTCTCTGTGTCACGCAAGCGTGAGGGATCCCCGCTGTAGGGTTTGAAATATGTTTATGATTCGCTTATGGTGGTGGCGTGACTGACAGAAGCACAGACCCGAGTAAGTAGGTTGTTTGTATATGGGAGTAAAGAGGACTTGATACCTTAATGCTATGGTTGGTTTTACCTTAATGATCTTTAGTAGTTGCGGATGCTTGCTAGAGTTCCAATCATAAGTGCATATGATCCATGTAGAGAAAGTATGTTAGCTTATGCCTCTCCCTCATATAAAATTGTGATAATGATTACCAGTCTAGTTATCGATTTCCTAGGGACAAATAACTTATGACAAAAAGCTCTCTACTAAAACTAAGTTAGTTGTTTCTTTATCTAAACAACCTGTATCTTTTATTTACGTGTTCTTTATTATCTTGCAAACCTATCTCACTACACCTACAAAGTACTTCTAGTTTCATACTTGTTCTAGGTAAAGCGAATGTTAAGTGTGCGTAGAGTTGTATCGGTGGTCGATAGAGAACCTGAGGGAATATTTGTTTGACCTTTAGCTCCTCATTGGGTTCGATACTCTTACTTATCGAGAAAGGCTACAATTGATCCCCTATACGTGTGGGTTATCACGCTCATGGCTGGACACGTGGACCAGGCGTCGGCTATCATAAATTAGGTCTATTAATTATACCTCGAGCTAGACGAGCACCACTTAGTTGATGGAAATGTAATGAAATACGTATTGTTTGCATGAAATCTATCATGTTTTTATGAAATTTGATTGTGTTTGCATGAGTTTTGTCTGGTTAGTTCGGATGGTGTTTGAAATGTATAGGGCCAGCGTTGGATGGCAGCCTCCCACGTCCATGTCTGCGGACTAGTCTGTCGTGACCCAACACATAGCAATACACATCATACGAACGCAGAACATGCAAGTATGTGTTGGTACAACATGGCATCACGACATAACTCTACGACACAAATTATTTATTAAAGAGGCCTCGAAGAGCCATACATAGCATGATATTACAAACATGGGTCTCATGACCCAACATACAAAGTCATACAAGCAACAAGCGGAAGTATAACTGTATAGGTATAGACAGCTGAAAACAAAGAAGGCTAAGAAGCCTGACTATCTACAAGACCCTCCATAGGAACCAAACCTCTGTCTGGGATTCCCAGGATAGTCGGTCAACATCGAACCCATCGTTGAAACAACTAGTGAGACCAACATCTCCTCTGCAAAAACATAAATTAAGCAAACGTGAGTACAAATGTACACAGCAGGACTTACATCAGAACTAACTACATATGCATCAGGTATCAACAATAGGGTGGTGGAGTTTAACTACAGCAAGCTAGCTTTGACTCAATGGCTATCCTGTACTACGACTACCAGTATTTTATATAAGGTGGGAAAGCGCACACGAGTCCACATATTCACCATAACAATACACCACTATTGATCCGCTCCCTTCTCCCTACGAGAAGGCCATCCATAGAACTCACACTTATCTTGCGCATTTTAAAGTACCATTTCAACTTGTCTATGAACCATATAAGCTTTCCAGTAGCCAATATCCGAGGACATGACTATTCGAATAGTTTCATAACCCTACAGGGGTGTGTGATACGTCTCCCATATATCTATAATTTATGAAGTATTCATGCTGTTATATTATCATTCTTGGATGTTTTACAATCATTTTATAGCAACTTTATATCATTTTTTTGGGACTAACCTATTGACATAGTGCCCAGTGCCAATTGTTGTTTTTTGCTTGTTTTTTACATCGCAAAAATCAATACCAAACGGAGTCCAAACTCAGCGAAACTTTTTGGAGATTTTTTATGGACCAGAAGACATCAAGTGGACCAAAGAAGTGCCATAGGAGTGCCCCGAGGGGGGCACAACCCACCTGGACGCGCCTGGGGGCCCAGGCGCACCCTGGTGGTCGGGTTGTGCCCACCTCGTTGGCCTCCCGCACCACCTCTTCACCCAATAAATTCTGAAATATTCCAAAAAAACCCTTGGGGTAACCCTAGATCGGAAGTTCCACCGCCGCAAGCCTCTGTATCCACAAAAAACCAATCTAGACCTCGTTCCGGCACTCCGCTGGAGAGGGAAATCATCACCGGTGGCCATCTTCATCGTCCCTATGGTCACCATGATGAGGAGGGAGTAGTCCACTGATGTCGCTTGAAGCTACATCGGTATTTCCCCAAAGAGGAAGGGATGATGCAGCATAGCGGCGGTAGGTATTTCCCTCAGATATGAAACCAAGGTTATCGAACCAGTAGGAGAACCAAGCAACACAACGTAAACAGCCCCTGCACATAGATAACAAATCCTCGCAACCCACGTGTTAAAGGGGTTGTCAATCCCTTCCGACGTACGGCGCCTCAAGATAGGCAAAACAGACGTGAGGAAAATTTAGTAGATTGATAGATCGAACGCCAAACAAAATAAATAAGAATAAATTGCAGCAAGGTATTTTCTGTATTTTTGGTTTAATAGATCTGAAAATAAACGCAAGGAAAAAGTAGATCGCAAAGGCAAATATATGAGAAAGAAGACCCGGGGGCCGTAGGTTTCACTAGTGCCTTCTCTCGAGAAAAATAGCAAACAGTGGGTAAACAAATTACTATTGGGCAATTGATAGAACTTCAAATAATTATGACGATATCCAGGCAATGATCATTATATAGGCATCACGTCCAAGATTAGTAGACCGACTCCTGCCTGCATCTACTACTATTACTCCACACATCGACCGCTATCCAGCATGCATCCAGTGTATTAAGTTCCTGGAAAAACGGAGTAATGCAATAAGAACGATGACATGATGTTGAAAAGATCTATCTATGTAGAGATATACCCCATCGTTTTATCCTTAGTAGCAACGATACATACGTGTCATTTCCCTTTCTGTCACTGGGATCAAGCACCGTAAGAACGACCCCACTACAAAGCACCTCTTCCAATTGCAAGATAAATAGATCAAGTTGGCCAAAGAAAACCCAAAAATCGGAGAAGAAATACGAGGCTATAAGTAATCACGCATATAATAGATCAAAGAAACTCAAATAACTTTCATCGATATAAAAAGATATAACTGATCATAAACTCAAAGTTCATCACATCACAACAAACACACCGGAAAAAGAGTTACATCATATAGATCTCCAAGAGACCATTGTATTGAGAGTTCAGCAAGAGAGAGGAAGCCATCTAGCTACTAACTACGGACCCGTAGGTCCACAAAGAACTACTCATGCATCATCGGAGAGGCACAATGGAGGTGGTGAACCCCATCCGAGATGGTGTCTAGATTGGATCTAGTGGTTTTGGACTCTGCGGCGGCTGGATGAATATTTCGTCGACTCCCCTAGGGTTTATGGAATATTGGGGTATTTATAGAGCAAAAAGGCGGTCCGGGGGGCACCCGAGGTGGGCACAACCCACCAGGGCACGCCTGGGCCTCCTGGCGCGCCTGGGTTGTGCCTCCCTCGGGGCGCCGCCCAGGTGCAGCCAGGGCCCGTTGTGTTCCTTCTGGCCCATAAAAATTCTCCGTAAAGTTTCGGGGCATTTAGACTCCGTCTGATATTGATTTCCTATAATGTAAAAAACATGCAGAAAACAACAACTAGCACTTGTCACAATGTTAATAGGTTAGTACCGAAAAATGATATAAAATGACTATAAAATGATTGTTAAACATCCAAGATTGATAATATAACAGCATGGAACAATAAAAAATTATAGATACGTTGGAGACGTATCAGCATCGCCAAGCTTAACTCCTACTTGTCCTCGAGTAGGTAAGTGATAAAAACAGAATTTTTGATGTGGAATGCTGCCTAACATGTCATATCATATTCTTTTCTTTATAGCATGGACAATTGGACTTTTATGTGATTCAAAGCAATAGTCTAGTTTTTACATAATAATTTAGATACTGAAGCATATCAACAAGCAACCATGTCTTTCAAAATATCAACGCTAAAATAAGTTATCCCTAGCCCATCATGCTCAACCATTGATCCACTCATGAAACACACTCGAATATTAGCTACACCCAATACTTAAGTACAATCATATTGCCCCCTAGTTGGTGCTTTTATAAGAGAAGATTGAGACTCAAATTCAAAAATAAAAATTGCATAAAGTAAAAGAAAGGCCCTTCGCAGAGGGAAGTAGGGATTTGTAGAGGTGCCAAAGCTCAAAGCGAAAAATTAGAGATAAAAACATTTTGGGAGGTGTATCCATCCCACCAACGAAAACGACTTAGTGTTCCCAACACTTTCCATGCTAGACATATCATAGGCGGTTCCCAAGCAGAAAATGAAGTTTATTCCTTTTTCCACCATACTTTCGCTTTCCATGGATAGCCGTATCCACGGTTGCCTTCCATACCAACACTTTCCAAGGAATTTATTATTTGACAACATAAAATAAATTCATTTTTTCATTTCGGGACTGGGCATCCCAAAAACCTTTGTCTTAGTCTCGTGCAATGACAAGTGAATAAACACTCATCGTGAGAATAACACATCCAGCATGGAAAATATTAGCCATCCCTCACCGCTCCGCGAGCGAAACAAATACACAAAAGAGAAGTTTATTTTGAAAATTAGAGATGGCACATGCAAATTTTCTTAGAACGGCAAAAGAATACCGCATATAGGTAGATATAGTGGACTCATATGGCAAAACTGGTTTAAAGGATTTTGGATGCACAAGTAGAGATCATACTTGGTGCAAAATGAAGGCTAGCAAAAAGATTGAGAAGCGACCAACCAACAAACGAATAATCTCATAAGCAAGCATTAAGCATAATTAACACCGAACAATGCACCATAAGTAGGATATAATTTCATTGCATGACTATTCACTTTTGTACTAGCATAGGGAATCACAAACCTTAACACCAATATTCTTACTAAAGCATAATTACTCATCAACATAACTCACATATCACATCATCATATCTCAAAACTATTACTAGGAATCAAGTTTATTTTGTCCAATGATCTTCATGAAAGTTTTTATTATATCTTTCTTGGATATCTATCACTTTGGGACTAATTTTCGTGTGTTGCATTTCATAAGCTCAAACAAATATAAGTGAAGATCATGAGCATAATATTTCTCTTTGTCTCAAAATAATTTAAGTGAAGCAAGAGATAATTTCTAAATTTTTTTACTAACTCTCAAATAAATCTAATTGAAGCAAGAGAGCATTTGTTCAAAAATACTAAAGCACACCATGCTCAAAAAGATATAAGTGAAGCACTAGAGCAAGTCCATAGCTCATAAAAATTTAAGTGAAGCATAGAGAGCAATTCTAACAAGTTATGACATAATTTTGGCTCTCTCAAATAGGTGTGTCCAGCAAGGATTGATGACTTAAAATAAAAAAGAAAACAAGCAAAGACTCATATCATACAAGGCGCTCCAAGCAAAACATAACATGTGACGAATAAAAATATAACCTCGAGTAAAATACTGATAGTTGTTGGAAGAAAGCGGGTATGCCACTCGGTGGCATCCCCAAGCTTAGTTGGTTGCTCATTTTTAGATAATTGATTGGGATGCCGGGGCATCCCCAAGCTTAGGCTCTTACATCCTTCCTTCATCCATCATAAGATAACCCAAAACTTGAAAACTTCAATCACACAAAACTCAACAAAACCTTCGTGAGATCCGTTAGTATAAGAAAGCAAACCACTACTATAAGTACTGTATCAAACCAATTCATATTTTGTTTTTGTATTATATCTACTGTATTCCAACTTTTCTATGGCAAAAACTCATCAAAGAAAATCATAGAGAAATCAAAATAAGCACACAACACAAAGAAAACAGAATGTGTCAAAACAGAAGAGTCTGTAGCAATCTGAATCTTTTGAATACTTCTGTAACACCAAAAATTCTGAAAATTAGGACAACCAGGGTAATTTTTATATTAGTTTTCTGCAAAAACAATCAGGGCAAAAGCACTTTGTGGGATAGTTATATGATCCAATCATATTAGCATTGTTGAGAGACTTCACTAGCGAAAGTACGGACCCTAGGCCTCATTTTCAAGCATTGCAATAATGTTTGTGCTCCGTTTTATCAATTGCTGCCTTGCTATTTTTTATTGTTCTTGTTACAAAAACCAATATCTACTATCCATATTACACTTGTATCACCATCTCTTGGCCGAACTAGTGCACCTATATAAATTACCTCCGTATTTGGTGTGTTGGGCACACAAGAGACTCTTTATTATTTGGTTGCAGGGTTGTTTGAGAGAGACCATCTTCATCCTGCGCCTCTCACGGATTGATAAACCTTAGGTCATCCACTTGTTTGAGGGAAAATTGCTACTGTCCTACAAAACTCTATGCTTGGAGGCCCAACACGAGTTTAAAAGAATAAAGTTGTGTAGTAGACATCAAGCTCTTTTTTGGCACCCTTGCCGGGGAGGTGAGTGGTTGAAGGTATATATTTAGATCTTGCAATCGAATATTTTAGTTTCTTGTTTTATCACTAGTTTGGTTTATAAAAGAAAACTACAAAAAAATGGAATTGAGGTTGCATCATATTATTCATCTTTAAAATGTCTTTCTGGAAATAATGGAAATGAAAATTGTGCTCAATTGATAGAAGAAGAATTCTATAAAATGTTTGACAAAAAATCTTTGCATGATGAGCATGATTGCAATGTTTTTGGTATGAACTCTTGAATATCCATGATGCTAACGACATGCAAAGCCATAAGCTTGGGGATGCTATATTTGATGAAGATGATATTTTTAGTTCCCCAAGATTCGATGTGCAAATTTGTTATAATGATTGCATGCCTCCTACTTATGATGATTATATTGATGAAAGTGGATTTGGAGAGGTCATGACTTTATTTAGTGATGAATCCACTATTTTGTAAGAGGTTTCAATTGATTATGACAACAAAGTTTCTATCTATGATTATAATTGTGATGACATGTATGCTATGATAACCATGAAAATTGTCATCGTGATTTTAATTTTCAATCACATGATAGTTATTTTGTTGAGTTTGCTCCCACTACTATTCATGAGAATAAATTTTCTTATGGGTAGATTAATAAAATTTATATGCTTGTGGATCATGAAAAGAATGATTTATGTGATAGTTATATTGTTGAATTCATTCATGATGCGACTGAAAATTATTATGAGAGAGGAACATATGATTTTACATATTGCAATAATATCAAGTTCCCTCTCTTTGCGTTGAAGGTTTTGAAGTTACACTTGTTTTGCCTTCCTATGCTAGTTGATTCTTGCTCCCATAAATTATTTGCTCACAAAAACCCTATGCATAGGAAGTGGGTTAGACTTAATGTGTTAGTCATATGCTTCATGATGCTCACTTTATGTTTCAATTCTTATGTTTTATGCGAGCATCATTGAACTCATCATGCCTAGCTAAAAAGCCTTAAAGACAAAGCGCTTCTTGGGAGACATCCCAACACTTTGTGTGTTCACATGATTATGCTACTGTAGTAATCATGTTTTATTGCTTTTGTTTCAATAAAGTGCCAAGTAAAGCCTTTGGGATAGTGTGGGTGATAGTTGACTTGAATCTGTGCAAAAATAGGAACTTTTGCGCTCAGTCCTGGAATTTTCAAAATTCACTGGAACGTGATTTTGATCTGAATATTTGAAATGTGATATATTTACAAATTCCCTACGTTTTTCTAATTTTTCAGAATTTTTGGAGTAGAATAAGTATGGTTGTTTTCCAGGTCCTTACAAACTGTTCTGTTTTTGACAGATTCTGTTTTCAATGCATAGTTTGCTTGTTTCCTAGTTTCTATGGCATATATTTCTCAATATAAATTGTGGAAATGATAAGGTACAGTAGGCATTCTGTGAGAAAAATTATGAATGTTGTCTTTAACAGTACCAAAGTGAATGATTTGCTTTATCATAGTAACCTATCTCACGAAGTTCCGTTAAGTTTTGTGTGACTGAAGTTTCCAAGTTTTGGGTGAGATATCGATATGAGGAAAATAAGGAGTAATAATACCCTAAGCTTGGGGAGATCGAAGCAACTAAGCTTGGGGATGCCCCGGAAGGGATCGGTAACCTCACTTGGAGTTATATTTTCATTCATCACATGATATGAGTTCTACTTGGAGCGTCATTTTATTTTGTTTTGATTTTCTTGCTGCTATCTATAATAATATTTTGCATCTTTCTTTTCAACAAAAATGTCAAGGATAGCCTTTACCATACTTATTTTGCAAGTCTGCATGTTGCTGTTTCAAAACAGAAAGTTTATCGCTGTTGCAAAAACTCCCGAGATAAGTCAGAATGTGATAGATGTCGAAACTTTTTGCATAATAAGCTCTGCTAAATTTTTTACAGTGTGTTAAATTTTCAGGATTTTTTGAGTTTAATAAGTATGGATACTACTTCATCCATTATAGATTGTCCTGTTTTAGCAGATTGCTGTTATGTTTGCATTGTTTGCGTATGTTTGCTTGTTTAATGATTCTATTTGAGGATAGGAGTATTAAATATGCAGAGGAATTTAGTATGCAATGTTGAATAATAATTTTAGTGATTTGCTACAGTAGAGAATGATAAGGTTTTGCATTGATTTATACTAACTTATCTCACGAGTTCTTGTTGAGTTTTGTGTGGATGAAGTTTTTAAGATTTAGGGAAACCGTGATATAAAAATAATTAAGGAGACACAAAAGCTCAAGCTTGGGTATGCCCAAGGCATCCCAAGATAATATTTCAAGAAGTCTCAAGCATCTAAGCTTGGGGATGCCCCGGTAGGCATCCCACCTTTCATCATAAAGAATTATTGGTTAGTATCGGTTGATCCTAAGTTTTTGCTTCTTCACATGATGTGTGCTATTGTTGGAATGTCATTTTATTTGGTTTGCTTGCTGTTTCAATAAAATACTTAAATCTGAAAGTTTTTAAATAAGAGAGAGTCCACAATTAGCTACCTATTTACTTAACTACTCGCTTGATCTTCACTTATATCTTTTTTCGACTAGCTTGTCATTTTACTCTTGTGCTTCACTTATATCCTATGAGTAAATTATTGAATGAATTGAATATCATGAAGTTGAAATTATATCATGCCTAGTGGTAGCTTCACATTGGGTTTAGAAAGTGCAATCTTTTGAAGCTTGACAATCACAATTTTGGTCTTACAAGTCATGAATGATTAGCAGAAGGAAGAGAACTTTCACATGCAAATATATTATCTTGGATATCTTCTATGATTGTGAATACCCATTAGTTATTTTCAAACTTGAAAAAATTAGTTGAAGTTGGACAAGGTAGACAACGTAATGAGTTAGGGTTGTGTATATTTGCATAGAATTTATATTTTCATGGATCCTCCAACATGTGGTGTTTGCTTAGGATCTTTTGCTAGCAAAAAACTCTTACTAAGTAGAGATACTACTTGTGCATCCAAAACCCCTTAAACCTAGTTTATTGCCATGAGTGTCCACCATACCTACCTATGAACTGAATAAGATCCTTCAAGTAAGTTGTCATCGGTGCATAAAGCAATAAAAATTGCTCCTAAATATGTTTAATATTTTATTGTAAGGGACAATTGAGGATTGTACGAACTTGTGATGGCAAAGTAATAAAAGCAACGGACTGCATAAGAAAGGTTGCTATCATAAGGGGCAATATAACATGACGTTCCTTTGCATTAAGAGCTTGGGCATCCAAATTAAAAGTGCACGACAATCTCTCCTTCCCTCTGAGAAGGGCCTATCTTTTACTTTTCAGTATTTACTTTTATGCAAGAGTCAATAGTATGCATTCCCATTTCAACCTCAATTATTCTCTAGTTGGCAAGCATCATGTGGTGGGGAAAGATCTAGGCACATATCACCAGTCAAATATATTTGATCATGATTTATTATTGTTGACAATTATCTCTATGATAAATTAGTTGGTAGGCAAAATATTAAGCCCCTATCTTTCTTTGTGTTCGATGGATGCCATTTGTTCTAAGAATATGATTTGAGTAGTAGCAATCATGGAAGACTATATGATGATTGAGTATGTGGATCTCTTACTTAGACTCTGTTGAATAAGTTGAATTGCAATTGTTTGGTGACTAAGAATATAGGTTGTTGAGTTTCAAGAGAATTCATTGTTTGAACCATAACATGTGAATTGGTTGCTACTTTGTCATGATGAGTTTTAGGAGAAAGAGTTGATGTTATGATGCTAGGAAAAGTGATTGAAATTATCATTGATCAAACTTATGCACTTTGCTCTCATTCACACTTCATAAGTTATTCTTTATCATTTACCTACTCGAGGATGAGTAGGAATTAAGCTTGGGGATGTTGACACGTCTCCCACGTATCTATACATTGTCAAACTGGATCCAAACATAAGCCAGTGGGTTGATTTATTTGTGAGAGTGGAATCGGACAGAGAAGACAAAGAGAAAGGGAAAATAGGGAGGAGACGAAATGAATGGAAACTCTGGTACTGGTGGAGATGATAACGCACCATAAATTAATGTTAGGAAGGGAATAGACCGGTGGGCCAAAAGCACCAAGACCAAGCACGATCCAATTCAGCCATAATTAACTGCATGCATTGGTTTAGTAATATAAAAATTAACTGCACCTAATTAAGTGGCGACATGCATCGCAGTGAAATTTGCTGCGTGTTCGCTTCACACCACTGGCTGGTCTCACACGCAGAAAAATTCTCCTTCGTGTCGATTTGTGTCCTTCACGCGTTAGTGGTTCGTCTCATGGGCGCAGATCGCGGCTGCGTGGCCTGTGCCTGCCCAATCAGAATCTAATGAGATACTAATTATGCCAGAAAATAGAGGTTTGATCGTGCATGGTGTAGTATTCTTTTTGCTGAACTAACATGCGTGTGCGTTTCAAAAATTTGCTGATGTGGCATGAGTGCTGAGATGGCAAGCTGCATGTTGAGATGAGGTGGATAGCCCGCATGTCAAGAGAACTATTTAGGTATTATAGATTTATGAAGTATTAATGTTTTTATATTATCATTCTTGGATGTTTTACAATCATTTTATAGCAACTTTATATCATTTTTTGGGACTAACCTATGGACATAGTGCCCAGTGCCAGTTGTTGTTTTTTGCTTGTTTTTTACATCGCGGAAAATCAACCAAACGGAGTCCAAACGCAGCAAAACTTTTTGGATATTTTTTTGGACCAAAGAAGTGCCAGAGGAGTGCCCCGAGGGGTCACAACCCACCTGGGCGCGCCTGGGGGCCCAGGCGCGCCTTGGTGGGTTGTGCCCACCTTGGCGGCCTCCCGCACCGCCTCTTTGCCCTATAAATTCCCAAATATTCCCAAAACCCTCGGGGTAACCTTAGATCAGCAGTTCCGCCCCCGCAAGCCTCTATATCCACGAAAAACCAATCTAGACCCTGTTCCGGCACTCCGCCGGAGGGGGAAATCATCACCAGTGGCCATCTTGATCATCCCTATTGAAGGAGTCCTGGGTAGGGGGTGTCCGGATAGCCGAACTATCATCTTTGGCCGGACTCCTAGACTATGAAGATACAAGACTGAAGACTTCGTCCCGTGTCCGGATGGGACTTTCCTTGGCGTGGAAGGCAAGCTTGGCGATACGGATATGTAGATCTCCTACCATTGTAACCGACTCTGTGTAACCCTAACCCTATCCGGTGTCTATATAAACCGGAGGGTTTTAGTCCGTGGGGCGAACAACAATCATACCATAGGCTAGCTTCTAGGGTTTAGCCTCTCGATCTCGTGGTAGATCTACTCTTGTACTACCCATATCATCAATATTAATCAAGCAAGAGTAGGGTATTACCTCCATCGAGAGGGCCCGAACCTGGGTAAAAACATCGTGTCCCTTGCCTCCTGTTACCATCCGCCTAGACGCACAGTTCGGGACCCCCTACCCGAGATCCGCCGGTTTTGACACCGACATTGGTGCTTTCATTGAGAGTTCCTCTGTGTCGTCACCGATAGGCCCGATGGCTCCTTCAATCATCAGCAACGACGCAGTCCAGGGCGAGACTTTTCTCCCCGGATAGATCTTCGTATTCGGTGGCTTTGCACTGCGGGCCAATTCGCTTGGCCATCTGGAGCAGATCAAAAGCTACGCCCCTGGCCATCAGGTCAGGATTGGAAGTTTAAACTACACGGCCGACATCCACGGAGACTTGATCTTCGACGGATTCGAGCCGCAGCCAAGCCCGCCGCACTATCTCGATGGGCATGATCTAACTCTGCCGCCGAACAGTGTCCTGGAGGCCGCACTAGTGTCCGCTCCGACCATTGATTCGGAGCCGATCTCGCCGATCGAGGATGGTTGGTTGGACAACACCTCGGGGCTGAAATCTCTCGGCGATTGAGCCGAGCACCATCCTGTCGCTTGCGAAGACCGTGACTCCAAGGTGCGGACTCCTCTCCGGACTCCGAACCCTCCGCTACCCCTAATCGAATCCGATTGGGCGCGGTCATGGAGTTCACTGCCGCGGACATCTTTCAGCACTCGCCCTTTGGCGATATCCTGAATTCACTAAAGTCTCTCTCTTTATCCGGAGAGCCCTGGCCGGACTACGGTCAGGAAGGTTGGGATGCAGACGACGAAGAAATTCAACGCCCACCCACCACCCACTTTGTAGCCACTGTTGATGATTTAACCGACATGCTCGAGTATGACTCCGAAGACATCGACGGTATGGATGACGATGCTGGAGACGACCAAGAACCAGCGCCCACAGGGCACTGGAAGGCCACCTCGTCATACGACATATACATGGTGGACATCCCAAAAGATGGGAATGGCGATGGAATAGCGGAGGATGACCCCTCCAAGAAACAGCCCAAGCGTCAACGTCAGCGACGCCGCTCTAAATCCCGCCATAGTAAAAGCGGCGATTCCGCACGGAGACAATAATACCCGGACAGTGCGAAGACGACCCCCTCAGCAGGACTCAGCGCGGGAGGAGGAGAAGCAAGTCCGCCTGACGGTCGGCGAGAAAGAGAGGTAGAGGACGATAATTATGCGCCTCCCTCCGAATATGAGGCAATCCTCGACGACGACGAATTTGTCGTGCCTGAGGATCCCACCGAACAGGAGCATTTCAAACGCAGGCTTATGGCCATGGCAAGCAGCCTCAAGAAAAAGCAGCAACAACCTAGAGCTGACCAAGACCTACTAGCTGACAGATGGACTGAAGTCCTTGCAGCCGAAGAGTATGAACTCGAATGCCCCTCCAAAAGCTACCCCAAACGCAGGCCGTTGCCTCTATCAGAAGAGCAAGCACCCACATCACCAGCGCATGATGCGGCCGACCGGCCACCCCGTGGCCGCGACAGAGAGGCCTCTAGACCCTCCATTCAAGCCGCACCCCGAAGCCTCTCAAAAAGTACCAAGGCACGGGAAAACGCGCCACACTTGCGAGATATATTGGAGGATAAGGCAAAACATACAAGATCGATCTACGGATCGTGTGGGCGCCCAACGACTCGAGATGATTACCGTCACGCCGGATACAGCAAACCCGGCGGGCGAACACGATGAACAAAGCTCATATGAGCTACGTCGTGATATAGCCCAATACAGAGGCGCCGCACACCCACTATGCTTCACATATGAAGTAATGGATCATCAAATCCCCGAGGGTTTCAAACCCGTAAACATTGAATCATACGATGGCACTACAGATCCTGCGGTTTGGATCGAGGACTACGTCTTCCATATCCACATGGCCCGCGGTGATGATCTACACGCCATCAAATACCTCCCACTCAAGCTTAAAGGACCAGCTCGGCATTGGCTTAACAGCTTGCCAGCAGAATCAATTGGTTGTTGGGAGGACCTGGAAGCCGCATTCCTTGATAACTTCCAGGGCACATATGTGCGACCACCAGACGCCAATGACCTTAGCCATATAATTCAGCAGCCAGAAGAATCGGCCAGACAATTCTGGACACGGTTCCTAACCAAGAAAAATCAAATCGTTGACTGTCCGGATGCAGAGGCCCTGGCAGCCTTCAAACATAACATTCACGACGAGTGGCTCGCCTGGCACCTAGGACAGGAAAAGCCAAAATCCATGGCAGCCCTCACAACACTCATGACCCGCTTTTGCGCGGGAGAGGACAGCTGGCTAGCTCGAAGCAACAACTTGGCCAAACACCCTGGTAGTTCGGATACCAGGGACAGCAATGGCAGGTCGCGTCGCAACAAGAATAAACGCCGCATTAACGGTGATAATACTGAAGATATGACAGTAAATGCCGGATTCAGAGGCTCTAAACCCGGTCAGCGGAAAAAGCCATTCAAAATAAATACCCAGGGCCCGTCCAACTTGGACCGAATACTCGATCGCTTGTGCCAGATACATGGCACCCCCGAAAAACCAGCCAACCACACCAACAGGGATTGTTGGGTGTTCAAGAAAGCAGGCAAGCTAAGCGCCGAAAACAACGACAAGGGGCCGCATAGCGATGACGAGGAAGAGCCCCGGCCGCCGAACAATAGAGGACAGAAGGCTTTCCCCCACAAGTGCGGACGGTGAACATGATATACACAACCCACATACCCAAAAGGGAGCGGAAGCGTGCACTAAGGGACGTATATGCGATGGAGCCAGTCGCTCCGAAGTTCAACCCATGGTCTTCCTGCCCGATCACTTTCGATCGAAGGGACCACCCCACTACCATCCGTCACGGCGGTTTCGCCGCATTGGTTCTTGACCCAATCATCGACGGATTTCACCTCACTAGAGTCCTGATGGACGGCGGTAGCAGCCTGAACCTGCTTTATTAGGAGACAGTGTGCAAAATGGGCATAGACCCCTCAAGGATTAAACCCACAAAGACGACCTTTAAAGGCGTCATACCAGGTGTAGAGGCCAATTGTACAGGCTCAGTTACACTCGAAGTGGTCTTCGGATCTCCGGATAACTTCCGAAGCGAAGAGTTAATCTTCGACATAGTCCCGTTCCGCAGCGGCTATCATGCACTGCTCGGACGAACCGCATTTGCAAAGTTCAATGCGGTGCCGCACTACGCATATCTCAAGCTCAAGGCAGCCTCTCACAGCAATTCTCGAGTCCGGCCACTAAACGTCCGACCACTGTCAAGCGCGCACGGAGTAACCTACAACAAGACCGCCTGGCACGATCCAAGCACACATAGCAATGCGGCCCCAACCCCAGCCCTCGCGAAATTGCGAAGCCAGTACTACGCGTACATAACTACGCTTTGGAGATACCATGGGCATAAGGGGAGGGGCACGACCACGACACGCCCAGAATGCGGCTCGACCGCACCAGGGGCTCCCGATTGTGTCATTCTTTTTCTTTTTTTTTACTTTCAGGACTCTGTTCTCCAGAAGCCCTGTCCGGCGTTCGCGGCGAACTCACGACGCAGCAGCCAGGGAAACAAAAAGCTACGTCGAGTGTCCAGGTGGTCTCTACTACGAGCATTATACCTGTTTTACATACCATCCCGCAGCTTACCCCTGGAGGGGGACATGTTAAATAGTCCCATCCCTTGCTTATCGCACAATTTGTATAGTTCTGCTTTTATTTGTAGTTTCTTCTTAAATAAACAATACATAGCTTTTGCCTATTATTGCACTCCTTTCTTTATCTATATATATGTTCATTTCATGACATGTTGCACCCGTACACTTTGGTATGGCCAATACACTAGGGGCTTAAGTTCCCCAGAATATGGTGTTAGAAGTCCGAACACTCTCACGAGTGCGGCACCCCGAACTTATAGCATTATATGCATCAGCTCCGAATCATGTCTTGGGTCAATAGTTGGGTTTGCCCGGCTCCTGTGTTTTGCTGCCTTACGTTCCATTCTATCGGCTAACGCGGCACCAGGAGAACCACTGTGATTGTGCCCCGGTTGAGCTGGGTTGAGCACCTCAGTGGAGAAAGCTAAAACTGACCGTCATGATAGGGAGAGAGCCGGTCGCTGTTCGAGAGGTTTTTTCGGGTCCCTAAAGACTTATGCCGCTTAGAGCGAGGAGCCGGCATTGTCCGGCCAAGGAGTGGATAGCGCCCCGAACTCGGTCTTCCGAATACTAGGGGCTTCGCCGAAATTTAAAATTATAGAATTCTATGGCTAAGTGAGAGTGTTCAAGCATTATAAGTCCGGTTGCCTTGTTTGTTGCGTTGAACGCCTCCCTCGACGGACCCAAGAATGGGAACAAGAGCGCTCAAGTTTATCCCGAACACCCCAACACTCGTGGCATGGGGGCTGAAGCCAACGACTTGCCATCTCTCAAATTTGATAAACGGCCGCACAGAAGGTAATATTTTAAATTAACAAGCGTTGCTTAGCGCATATGAACAACTTTTCAGCGCACAGGATAACAAATGCGAGTCTATTCAAAAATTACATCTTTGGAGCACTCATCCGCTATACGGCGGGCACCCTTCAGGACGCCCTCATAGTACATTTCGGGCGTACAATGCTCCTTGCCCTTAGGTGGCCCGTCCATCACAAGCTTCTCCGCATCCAGCTTGCCCCAGTGCACTTTAGCACGGGCAAGGGCCCGACGGGCACCTTCAATGCAGACGGAGCGCTTGATGACTTCAATCAATGGATAGGCGTCCACCAGCCGCCGCACTAGCCCAAAGTAGCTCCCAAGCATGGCTTCCAATGGCCACAACCAAACTATAAGGCCCTTCATGGCCTGTTCGGCGACCTTGTGGAGCTCGACCAACTGCTTCAGCTGGTCGCTTAGGGGCAACGGATGTCCGGCCTCAGCATACTGAGACCAGAACACCTTCTCCGTCGAGCTCCCCTCCTTGGCACGGTAGAACGCGGCAGCATCAGACACACTACGGGGCAGATCTGCGAATGCTCCTGGAGAGCTCCGAATCAGGGTAAGTAATAGGTAATTCAGTTTCACATGCTTGCTTTGCATAAAGAATGCCTTACCCGCCTCTATCTTCTTTAATGATTCAATTTCTTGGAGGGCTTTTTGGGCTTCGACCTTAGCAGCTTTGGCACTCTCAAGAGCCGAGGCGAGCTTGGACTCTCGAGTCTTTGAGTCAGGCTCCAAACTCTCGTGTTTTTCAACGAGAGCCTGGAGCTCTTGCCGCACCTCCGCCACCCGCTCCTCCTGCTTTTCTCGCTCGGTGTGCTCCGCGGCCGCTTTGCTTTCGGCCGCAGACACCGCTTCCTTCAGGGTCGCCACCTCGTTCGTGGCCCCTACAATACCCACGTTATTCCTGTCATTTTTTGCAACCGAATCCTTTCAATAAGGTATTTCTTTAATAAGGTATTACTTACCTTCCTTGTCCTCGAGCTGCTTCTTGGCTTGGCCGAGCTCGTTCTCGGACCGCTCGAGGCTCTCCTTCAATGCATTGACCTCCGCAGTCAGTGCGGCAGAGGTCAGCAGGGTAGCCTACATTTATATATTGACATAATTATGTTAGACTCATGCGTATATCTTTTTAGATCCTCAGTCCGGCTTTTCTTTCCGAACACCGAACTAAGCATCTGGGGCTACTGTCTATGCGGTAATCTTCTCACATATATTAAAAACTTACCTCAAAGCCTGTTAGAAGGCTGGTACAGGCTTCAGTCAGCCCGCTCTTGGCGGACTGAACTTTCTGGATCACCGCACTCATGATAGTGCGGTGCTCCTCGTCGATGGAGGCGCCGTTAAGCGCCTCCAACAAGCTATCCGGTGCCTCCGATTGTACAGAGGTCACCGGTGTCGCAGTCTTGCCCTTCTTACAAAGGCGCCGCCTGCCGGTCATCGGAACCATTGCTGGTTCCGGCACGGAGTCCGGCACAGTGCCGGACTTAGAGCCCTCTGGGGTTTTGCCCCCTTTGCGCCCAGCGTCCGGGAGGTCGCCTTGCGGCACCTCCAGGACCACTTCCTCCTAGTTGGGCCCCTTTTGGGACTCCACCGCGGTGTTATTTGCGTCACGAGGAGAGGAGGCGGTCGGAAGTGAAGTGCTACTCACATCTGACGTATCCAGGGAGCCGCTCGACGAAGTGGCAACATCGTCCCTGGGCGGGCTACATGGTTATATTCGGCGTTAGAACACACTATGCGACAAATGAAAATCCATGAGTTATTCTGGAATCCGGACACTTACGATCTCGCCAGGGGCTTGGCCCTTGTTGGCCACTCCTCCTCATCGCTGTCGGTGTTGGTGGAGAAGTCCGGAGGAAGGGTCCTTCCCTTCTTGGACCCTCCGACCTCCCCAGTTGGGGCGGCCTTCCTTTTCTTCTCTCCCCCCGCTGGGGGAGAGGATTTTTTCTCCTCCTCCTTTTCCTCAGAGGAGGATTCCGCCTCAGGGTTATCGGGTGATGAGTCCGACAGCACCTGGCGCCGGGAGCTCTTTCGAGTTCCCGTGGCCTCCTTCTTGGCCTTCTTCTCCGGCACCACGTGAGGTGCCGGAACCAGCAGCCCCGCCAATCGGGCGTCCGCTGGGTCTTCTGGCAAAGGGGTCGGACAGTTAATCTGTCCGGACGTCTTCAGCCAGTCCTGTCAAAGGTCAGGGAGTTTTAGATCCCGCATAGTGTCAAACTATGAAAAAAGAGTCCCATAAATGGTAAAATAAATTACCTCGCTGGCTTGACGCTGCGAGCTGAATCCGCGATCTTCGGTAGCGGATGTGGGAGCCTCGGCACCCTTGAACAGCACCTTCCAGGCATCTTCGTACGTAGTGTCGAAGAGCCTTTTCAGAGTTGGGTGCTGTGCCGGATCGAACTCCCACAATTTGAAGGCCCGTTGTTGGCATGGGAGAATCCGGCGGATGAGCATCACCTGGATTACGTTGACAAGCCTGAGATTCTTGTCCACCAGGTTTCGGATGCAAGTTTGGAGTCCGGACAGCTCATCTGAATTCCCCCACATCTGGCCCGTCACTTTCCATGATGTGAGCCGGGTGGGGAAGCCAGATCGGAATTCGGGGACCGCCGCCCATTGAGAGTCGCGCGGCTCGGTGATGTAGAACCACCCCGATTGCCACCCCTTTATGGTCTCCACAAAGGAGCCCTCGAGCCATAGGACTTTGGCCATCTTGCCAACCATGGCGCCTCCGCACTCCGCTTGGCGGCCGCCCACTACCTTCGGCCTGACATTAAAGATCTTCAGCAATAAGCCGAAGTGGGGCTGGATGCAGAGGAAGGCCTCGCACACGACGATAAACGCCGAGATGTTGAGGATGAAATTCGGGGCCAGATCGTGGAAATGTAGGCCATAGTAGAACATGAGCCCCCGGACAAATGGGTGAAGTGGAAACCCTAGTCCGCGGAGGAAGTGGGGGATGAACACCACCCTCTCACGGGGCCGGGGGGTGGGGATGAGCTGCCCTTTGTCGGGTAGCCGATGTGCGATGTCGTCGGACAAGTATCCGGCCTTCCGCAGCTTTTTTACTTGGCCCTCCGTGACGGAGGAGACCATCCACCTGCCTCCCGCTCCGGACATGGCTGGAGATGGTTGAGGAAGGATGTGCGGACTTGGGCGCTGGAGCTCAGAGTGCGCGGAAATGGATGAGCAAGGGAGGAGGAAGGCGTAGGTGAAAAGGGTGGATCCTTATCCCCTTATATGGACGGACGAAGCTATGCGTCCCCCACCAGCCTGATAAAACTCGCTTATCTCCCAAGCGCCGCAATCAATGGCGCGGTTGGGTTACCCACGTCCGTATTGATGAGAATCCCGGAATAAGGGGGCACGATCTACGCTTTGATAAGACGTTCCAAGGAAACCGCCTCGCTGAACGCGCTAAGGTGGACGGTAAAAAACGATTCGTATAAAGGCTTGGCCGTGGTGTGATGTCACGCCGCGGAATACGTCAACAGATCTGTGCAAAAATTATTCTCTCTACGGTAGTATGTGGAACTTGTTTTGCATAGCCGGACACTATCCTTGTGTTCAAAACCTTCTATGAAGTATTCGTAGAAGGAACCCGCCTTGCAATGCCGAAGACAATATGCACGCCGGACTCGTCGTCATTGAAGCCTGGTTCAGGGGCTACTGAGGGAGTCCTGGACTAGGGGGTGTCCGGATAGCCGAACTATCATCTTTGGCCGGACTCCTAGACTATGAAGATACAAGATTGAAGACTTTGTCCCGTGTCTGGATGGGACTTTCCTTGGCGTGGAAGGCAAGCTTGGCGATACGGATATGTAGATCTCCTACCATTGTAACCGACTTTGTGTAACCCTAACCCTATCCGGTGTCTATATAAACCGGAGGGTTTTAGTCCGTAGGACGAACAACAATCATACCATAGGCTAGCTTCTAGGGTTTACCCTCTCTGATCTCGTGGTAGATCTACTCTTGTACTACCCATATCATTAATATTAATCAAGCAGGAGTAGGGTATTACCTCCATCGAGAGGGCCCGAACCTGGGTAAAAACATCGTGTCTCTTGCCTCCCTCGGGGCTTAGACGCACAGTTCGGGACCCCCTACCCGAGATCCACCGGTTTTAACACCGACACCTATGTTCACCATGATGAGGAGGGAGTAGTCCACCCTCGGGGCTGAGGGTTTGTACCAGTAGCTATGTGTTTAGTCTCTCTCTCATGTTCTTGAGATGGCACAATCTTGATGTATCGCAGGCTATGTTAATATTGTTGGATCATATGGTGTTTCTCCCTCTCTATCTTGTTGTGATGAATTGAGTTTTCCCTTTGAGATTTTGTTTTATTGGATTGAATACTTTTATGGATTTGGGAGCACTTGATATATGTCTTGCATATGAATACCCGTGGTGACAATGGGGAATTATATTGATTCACTTGAGATATGTTTTGGCACTTAACTTGCGGATTCCCAAGTTGACATTGGGGTAATCTATGCATACGGGTTGATGCACGTTTTGTCTTTTGTTTCTCCGGTAGAAATCTCGGGGCACTCTTTGAGGTTCTTTGTGTTGGATTGAGTATTATGAATCTGAATTTTTTTGGGTGTTATTTTAGTACGAACTCTTGATAGATCGATCAGAAATAATAACTTGGTGTTATTTTAGTACAAACTCTTGATAGATCGATCGGAAAGAATAAATTGGTGTTATTTTAGTACGTACTCTTGGATAGATCGATCGGAAAGAATAGCTACAAACAATTTCTACTTATGCTCTCCGCTAGATAGGAACTTTGGAGTGATTCTTCATCGCACTTTGATGGATAGTTATATGATCCAATTATATTAGCATTTTTGAGAGATTGCAGTAGCGAAAGTGCGGACCCTAGGCCTCATTTTCAAGCATTGCAATACTATTTGTGCTCCTTTTATCAATTGCTACCCTGCTGTTTTTTATTGTTCGTATTACAAAAACCAACATCTACTATCCATATTACACTTGTATTACCATTTCTTCTCCGAACTAGTGCACCTATACAAATTACCATTGTATATGGCGTGTTGGGGACACAAGAGACTCTTTGTTATTGTTGTGAACGTAGCATGAAGTTTCAAAAAGATTCCTACGATCACGCACGATCTATCTAGGAGATCCATAGCAACGAGAGGGGGAGAGTGTGTCCACGTACCCTCGTAGACCGAAAGCGGAAGCGTTTGCTTAACGTGGTTGATGTAGTCGAACTTCTTCTCGATTCAACCGATCAAGCACCAAACATACAGCACCTCCGGGTTCTGCACATGTTCAGCTCGATGACGTCCCTTGAACTCTTGATCCACCAAAGTGTCGAGTGAGAGTTCTGTCAGCACGACGGCGTGTTGATGGTGATAGTGAAGTGATCCGCGCAGAGCTTCGACTAAGCACTACGTGAATATGACTGGAGGCATAAAATGTGGAGGGGGGCGCCGCACATGACTTGGAACAATTGATGTACTAGAGGCTCCCCCACCCCCGTATATAAAGGAGGGAGAGGGGAGGAGGCCGGCCCTAGGCGCTCCCCAAGTAGGAGGAGTCCGACTTGGCTCCTAGTAGGATTCGCCCCCCACTTACTTTTACCAGAGGGGGAAAGGGGGAAGGATGTTGAGTTCTACGGTAGGGTGCGTCGACTGCAAATTAAAAATTCCTACGCGCAGAACATCCAGGAACATGCTACGGGAGATGGATCATAGTTCGTTACCACTAGACGCGCAGTGCCGTGCAGCGAAAGAAGAGTTGGGGCAGCGCGTCTGCGTGATCGCCTCCTCCTCGCTCGATCTCCCTCGAGCGGCCGGTCGTCCGATCCCACGTCGAGTTCGCGGAGCGGCGCAAGTGCACCGCCTCTAACGGTATCCGCTGCGTGCGGGAGGAACGTCGTGCGGCGGACTGCTAGGTCCGATCACACAGGCGGCGGCGAGTGGAGGTGGCTATTCGCAACACATGCAAACCCTAGTCGCAGCGCCAAGCGATCAACCGCCTGAGTGTGCCGCACCTCCACTTTATATAGGCGTCCGTCGCGAGCTCAACACTTGGGCCTCGCCACGGACCCTAAAGCAAAGTCTACTCGGTCACGTTTCTAGTCCAGGTCGGATCACATCCGACCAGTGTCCTACGAACTGACCTCGTAGGTTCCTTCCCTTAATCGCGCGACCCCTTAGGTTCAAGTCAGCTTGGTCACAGTTCGGATCACCTCCGACCTGTACGGTTGGTAGCGGCCTCTAGCAAGGCGTGCCGACCACCAAGCAGACTATGAAGCTGGTTAGGCGAACCTGTACAACGTGTCACACTTCTGTTCCCTTTGCCGCACGATATATGTTGTCCGGATCAAGGCGAGACTGTCATCCTTGTGCTAACCCGACCTCTTTCTTGTTCCAGTGATACCGACCACTGCCCGGATTATCTCATAATCCTTGTCGCATGGCCATGATGTTCATGGTCAGATCACACGAGGGGCCCAGAGTATATCTCTCCTGATCGGAGGGGCAAATCCCATCTTGCTCGACCATGTCTCGCAGCATGGGACTGGACAAACCCGAAACCTACCTTTGTAACTACCCAATCACGGAGTAGCGTTTGGTCGGCCCAAAGCAAGTCTATCACCATCTCGAGTACATGCGTCAGCTCAGGTCTTAGGACATAGAACGTATGTTGTACTAGAGACTCACAGATGACATATCGCTATGTCTCATAGTTGGGTCTGTCCGACTCGGACCTTATCTCGACTCGGATCCGACTATGTCGAATCCGTCCAGACCTTTCCAAGTCCATAGTATCCGGTTAGCATCCAATGCTCCATGGCTAGTGAGACCGAGCCATCGACCGTGTCATATGCTAGTCTAGTCGGCTGCGCGTCCACACAGCCCTTTCGACTAGGGACCTTTTAGGACAGTCATCATACAATGCATAGTCCCACAAACAAGTCACGTACTTGCTGATACACATCATTGATAATGTCCAAGGACTATCTTTATTCATAAACACATAGGGAATATCATCATACATGATTGCCTCTAGGGCATATCTCCAACAGTCTCCCACTTGCACTAGAGTCAATCAAATAGACATCGAATGCCCATAGCTCTAACGTGCCCCTCATGCTTGGGTTGTGGAAGCGGCTTAGTCAACGGATCTGCAACTTTTGCATCCGTGTGAATCTTGCATAACTCTACATCACCATTCTTACGATCTTTCGATCGGTGATATTTCCGGTCTATGTGTCTGACCTTGTGGTGATTCCTCGGCTCCTTGGCTTGTGCGATGGCACCAGAATTATCACAATAAAGGTCCAATGGTTTCACCGAGGCTGGGAAAATACCAAGATCATCCAGAAAATGTCGGATCCAAACACCTTCCTTTGCAGCTTCACAAGCCGCAATGTATTCGGCTTCTGTGGTAGAACCGGCCACCGTATCCTGCTTGGAACTCATCCAGTGCACTGCTCCTCCGCTCAGACGCATACGAATCCGGTGTGATCGACAATCATCTCTCGCCGGTTTGGAAACTAGCATCGACGTAACCCCTTACGACGAGCTCTTCCTCACCTCCATAAACTAGGAACATCTCTTTAGTCCTTTTCGGTACTTCAAAATAGTATTTACCGCTGCCCAGGACTCTCACCGGTTGGCCTGGTATCTACTTGTTAGGCTTATTGCAAAAGCAACATCAGGCCTTGTACATATCATGGCATACATGATGGATCCGATTGTTTGAGGCATACGGAATCCTACTCATCCTGCTTCGCTCATCAGATGTCGAGGGACTCTGAGTCTCGCTTAGCCTTATACCATGTGAGAGCGGCAAGAACCCTTTCTTCACCTCACTCATGTTGAACCGCTTCAACACTTTATCTATGTACGTGCTCTGGCTTAAGCCGAGCAGCCTCCTCGATCTATCTCTATAGATCTTAATGCCTAAAATATAGACTGCCTCACCAAGGTCCTTCATCGAAAACTTGCCATTCAATGATCCCTTGACCGAGTTTAACATCGAAACATCGTTCCCGATCAGTAGTATGTCGTCCACATACAAGATCAAAAACACTATCGGGCTCCCACTTAACTTCTCGTATAAACAAGAGTCCTCTTCGCTTTTGATGAAACCGAGACCAGTGACGACCTCATCAAAACGAATGTTCCAACTCCGAGATGCTTGCTTCAACCCATAAATGGATCTCTTGACCTTGCATACCTTACTAGTGCTAGTCGGATCGACAAAACCCTCGGGCTGTATCATATACACCTTGCATACCTTGCATACCTTACTAGTGCTAGTCGGATCGACAAAACCCTCGACCACATCGGTTTTCTTTTTAAAGACCCATTTGCAACCAATGGCAGTTACGCCAGGTGGCGGATCAATCAAGTCCCAGACTTGATTCTCATCCATGGACTTTAACTCGGATCTCATGGCCTCTAGCCATGCCTCGAATCTGGGCTCACCATCGCTTCCGATACGTGGCGGCTCGCCGCTTTCTAGCAACAATACATCGCGCACTTTGCGCAATCTTTCCGACCTCCGTGGTTCCAAAGCCGCTTCCACTACGGGTTCCCCGACGCACTCGGTATGATCTCATCACCAGCCGAGCCGCCCCAGTGGTCCTCGAATTTCTTCGAGTCGAACCGCCCTCCCATCGCCTCCCGACCGAGAAACTCTTTCTCAAGGAAAACCCTGCCCGAGCAACAAACACTTTGTTCTCTTCCGGTTGTAGAAGCTATATCCCAAGGTTTCCCTCGGATATCCCACGAATATGCATTTATCCGACTTGGGTGTAAGCTTGTCTGACACAAGTCGCTTGACAAATGCTTCACAACCCCAAATCTTTAGAAAAGACAAACTGCGACTCTTCCCAATCCACATCTCATGTGGTGTCTTGTCTACGGATTTTGATGGTATCCTATTAAGTGTGAAAGCTGCAGTTTCTAGAGCGTATCCCCAAAATGACAAGGGTAAATCCGATTTGCTCATCATAGACCGGACCATGTCCAACAAGGTCCTATTCCTCCGTTCTGACACGCCATTTCTCTGTGGCATACCCGGAGGTGTGAGCTGAGGTACTATACCTCGACTTTTCAGGTGATCATCGAACTCCTGGCTCATGTACTCACCTCCACGATCAGATCGCAGAAGCTTTATAGTCTTGCCGAGCTGATTCTCAACCTTGTTTTGAAACTCTTTAAACTTTTCAAAAGTCTCCGACTTGTGCCTCATCAAATAGGTATATCCATATCTACTCAAGTCGTCGGTAAAAGTCACGGCAATCTTGATAGCCACCTCTAGCGGTTGTGCTCATTGGACCACACACATCACTATGTATAAGTTCCAATAGCTTCGGACGCCCTCTCAAACTCTTTGCGAAAGGAGACTTAGTCATCTTGCCGAGCAAGCATGATTCACATGTCTCGAACGACCTGAAGTCGGACGGGTTAGGAGCCCATCATCATGGAGCTTCTTCATGCGTTTCAGATCTAATATGTCCAAGCCGCAATGCCGTAAGTATGTCGGATTTATCTCATTAGGCTTATGCCTCTTGACATTTACGTTATAGACCGTTCCTGTTCTAGATTCAATATAAATAGCCCATCAACAATGGGTGCATAGCCGTGGAACATACCATTCAAAAATATCGAACAACCATTGTCCTTTAAATTGAATTCATAACCTTGACTCATCAAACATGAGGCAGAAATAATGTTCCACTAAGTGCAGGAATGTAATAACAATTATTCAATTCCATAATGAATCCGAAGGAAGTCGAGCTGCATCGTGTCGACCTCCAACGCAGCAACTCTTGCTTTGTTGCCGACCACGATGTCAATCTCCCTTGTGCCACACGCCTAGTTCTTACCAGCCCCTGCATCGAGTTGTAAATATGAACAACCGATCCGTATCAAATACCCAAGAGCTACTAGGTATGTCAGCAAGGTAAATGTCTATAACATATGCAACAAGTGTACCTTTGCTCAAGAAGCATTTCCGCCTTCTTGCCATGCTCGCAAGCCACTTGCTACAGTTCCTCTTCCAAAGGACCGGTCTCCTTGCAATGAAAACAAACGGTCTTTGAGTCCGTCCAGACTTCATGCAGCGGCAGAGGTTACCATCTCCGTGCCCTTTGCCTTAGCCTTCTTCTTAGACCAACTCTTCTTGAACTTAGCCGATTTCGCACCATCAACACACTATGCGTGCCTTTCTTAATATCCTGCTCGCCACCTTGAGCATCCCATGCAATTCAGTGAGCTTCTTATCCATGCCATGCATATGATAGTTCGAGATGAACGCCCCATAGCTGGGCGGAAGAGAACCCGAACTGCATCAGAGTCAGCTCATCCAAGAGCGGGAAGCTCAAACGATCCAAAGCTTGCACATATCCGATCATCTTGATCACATGTGGGCTCAGTGGATCTCCTTCCTTCAGCTTGCAATCCATCAAGGATCGCCAGTCGTTGAACCTTTCGGTCCTAGCATGTGTCTGAAACATGCTCTTGAGACTCTCGATCATATCGTAAGCCTCAACTTTTTCGAAATGCTGTTGCAAATCGGGCTCCATACAAGCCAGCATCAGACAGCTGATCTCCGTTGATTCATCAACGAGTTTCTGGTAGGCATTTTTAGCTGTGGCACTAGCATTATCAGCAGGTTCCTCCGAAGTGGATCCTCTAGAACATGTTCCTTTTATCGTGCTTGAGAACAATTCTCAGATTTCTATACCAGGTGGTAAAGTTTGTTCCATTCAGTTTATCCTTTTCCAGAATTGATTTCAATGCAAAGTTGGGTTGAGCAGGTGGTGCCATTGATCTACAACAGAAAACATGCAATCACTAAGCAATGTGTTTATGTAGAGTAGTTCTAGCCTAAACAGAAATACTCCCATCAAGTCAGATCCTCCGCAAACTCTCAAGGATTCAGATCCGACTAGTGCATGCGATTAGTGAGCTTTAGCATCACTGCTAGCCAACATACCTATCCGTAAGCAACTCCTTGCTAATCGTATTCTATACGACTCACAGCCGGTCGGAAGGTATCTCATACCCGGCTCCCAACCTTCTTTGCCACAAGGCCCAAAACCGCTTTTGATAGCCTTGTCAAGTTAACTCGATGCAAAGCATGTCCGTGTCCGACACGAACCCTTCGGCCAAGGACACCCAAAGAGCACCCCAATTTTATGAGCCCACTACTAGACGATTTGGCGTATGAAGGTGCAACATCGGGATGGCAATTCACTTGATATTCATGAGGATATTTCTACCATTCTAACATGCATAGAAACAAAGAAGCATAACAATCACAAAATAACACATATTGTGAAATAGTATGGCTCCTTCATGGACGTTCTTCCGTGTCGGCTCCGACTCGATGACCATCTACTAACTCCATCTTGTTTGTCACGCCGACGCCAAGCCACCAACCTGATCTCTATTATCCAACTACTACAACTAGTAATGAATTTACATAGAGTCACAAGTCGACACGCAGGTCGTTATACATTATAATGACAGCACTTTGGCTCTCGCCGTGACAAACATGACACGCAGCCACGTATAAATTACACACATGCATCACATACACATGAGCCATACTATTCACATCAAACCTGCAAAACAAAGTTATGCATAGAATCGCATTCTACCGGTTTGTGTGTCGGGTACGAAATACACGGCGCTACGCACACGGCGGTATGCACACGGCGTTTTCAGAAATCACAGATCACATCTGAACTCCGATCACGCCGAATTCTCTGATCCGACCGATCTTATCGATCATCGCGAATTCGATTCGGATTTACGTTTCACTGTTAACCCCGATGGCGGATGACCGACCGGTAGGGGTAGATCGTGTCACGACCTCATCGATCCCGATTTACAGAAAACATAGCCTCAACGATCCCCATGTGCAGTTGATCACATCAACCGTGCACATAGCCGATCTCTTCAAGGACAACATATCTCATCTGCCGCCTCCACATATCTAATATTTATACGATCTGAATCCAAATCCTATAACAGAGGCTCTGATACCACTGTTGAGTTCTACGGTAGGGTGAGTCGACTGCAAATTAAAAATTCCTACGCCGCAGTAACATCCAGAACATGCTATGGAGATGGATCATAGTTCGTTACCACTAGACGCCAGCAGCAGCAGTGCAGCGGAAGAAGAGTTGGGGCAGCGCGTCTGTGTGGATCGCCTCCTCCTCGCTCGATCTCCCTCGAGTGGCCGGTCGTCCGATCCCACGCACGAGTTCGCGGAGCGCGCAAGTGCACCGCCTCTAACGGTATCCGCTGCAAGGGAGGAACGTCGTGCGGCGGACTGCTAGGTCCGATCACACATGGGCGGCGAGTGGAGGTGGCTATTCGCAACACATGCAAACCCTAGTCGCAGCGCCAAGTGATCAACCGCCGAGTGTGCCGCACCTCCACTTTATATAGGCGTCCGTCATGAGCTCAACACTTGGGCCTCGCCACGGACCCTAAAGCCCAAAGTCTACTCGGTCACGTTCCTAGTCCAGCTGGATCACATCCGACCAAAGTCCTACTTAACCGACCTCGTGAGGTTCCTTCCCTTGCTGCGACCCTTAGGTTCAAGTCAGCTTGGTCACAGCTCGATCACCTCCGACCTATACGGTTGGTAGCGGCCTCTAGCAAGGCGTGCCGACCACCAAGCGCACTATGAAGCTGGTTAGGCGAACCTGCATAACGTGTCACACTTCGCTCCTTTGCCGCACGATATATGTTGTCGGGCTCAAGGCGAGACTGTCATCCTTGTGCTAACCCGACCTCTTTCGCTCCAAAGGATACCGACCACTATCGCACGGATTATCTCATAATCCTTGTCGCATGGCCATGCTGTTCCTGGTCGATCACACGAGGGCCCAGAGTATATCTCTCCGATCGAGGGGCAATCCCATCTTGCTCGACCATGTCTCGCAGCATGGGACTGGACAAACCGAAACCTACCTTTGTAACTACCCACCACGGAGTAGCGCTTTGGTCGGCCCAAAGCAAGTCTATCACCATCTCGAGTACATGCGCCACTCAGGTCTTAGGACATAGAACGATATGTTGTACTAGAGACTCACAGATGACATATCGCCATGCCTCATAGTTGGGTCTGTCTGACCTTATCTCGACTCGGATCCGACTATGTCGAATCCGAGCAGACCTTTCCAAGTCCATATTATCCGTTAGCATCCAATGCTCCATGGCTAGTGAGACCGAGCCATCGACCGTGTCATATGCTAGTCTAGTCGGCTGGCCCACACACAGCCCTTTCGACTAGGGACCTTTTAGGACAGTCATCATACAATGCATAGTCCCACAAACAAGTCACGTACTTGCTGATACACATCATTGATAATGTCCAAGGACTATCTTTATTCATAAACACATAGGAAATATCATCATACATGATTGCCTCTAGGGCATATCTCCAAGTAGGAGGAGTCCTACTTGGCTCCTAGTAGGATTCGCCCCCCACTTACTTTTACCAGAGGGGGAAAGGGGGAAGGAGAGGGAGAATGAGAAGGAAAGGGGGGAGCCGCCCCATTCCCTAGTCCAATTCGGACTCCTCCCTTGTGGGGGGGGGCACTGGTATGCGGGCTGGTTTGCCTCCCTCCTATGGCCCATATGGTGCATATCTAACCCCCGGGGGGTTCCAGTAACCCCCCCGGTAATCTGATATGTACCCAATACATTTCGAAACACTTCCGGTGTACGAATACCATCATCCAATATATCAATTTGTACCTATCGACCATTTCGAGACTCCTCATCATGCCCGTGATCTCATCCGGGACTCCGAACAACATTCGGTCACCAAATCACATAACTCATAATACAAATCGTCATCGAACATTAAGCGTGCGGACCCTACGGGTTCAAGAACTATGTAGACATGACCGAGACACCTCTTCGGTCAATAACCAACAGCGGAACCTAGATGCTCATATTGGTTCCTAAATATTCTATAAAGATCTTTATCGGTCAAACCGTAATGACAACATAGGTCAATCCCTTTGTAATTGGTATGTTACTTGCCCGAGATTCGATCGTCGGCACCTTCATACCTAATTCAATCTCATTAATGGCAAGTCTCTTTACTCGTTCTGTAATGCATCATCCCACAACTAACTAATTATTAGTTACATTGCTTGCAAGGCTTATCATGATGTGCATTACTGAGAGGGCCTAGAGATACCTCTCCGTTACTCGGAATGAAAAATCCTAATCTCGATCTATGCCAACCCAACAAACACCTTTGGAGACACCTGTAGAGCATCTTTATAATCACCCAGTTACGTTGTGACGTTTGATAGCACACAAGGTGTCATGGATTTGTCACGGTAGATGTCCTTAGTGTGAGGACTTAGTCGTGAGGCCAACGCATCTACGTAGTAGCTTGAGAGGGGTTGAGTGAGACGAGAGACGCGAGGTTTTTACCCAGGTTCGGCCCCTCACGGTGGAGGTAAAAGCCTACATCCTGCTTCATTGATATTGATCATGGTGCTCACGATTACAAGGGTGCTCTTTGGCTACCTCTCTCTTGACTTGTCTGTCTAAGCTTGAAAAACTTTCTCCTCTTGGGGTGCCCTGCCCCTCCTTATATAAGTTAGAGGGGCGGTGAGGGAGTCCTGGATTAGGGGGTGTCCGGATAGCCGAACTATCACCGTTGGCCGGACTCCTGGACTATGAAGATACAAGATTGAAGACTTCGTCCCGTGTCCGGATGGGACTTTCCTTGGCGTGGAAGGCAAGCTTGGCGATACGGATATGTAGATATCCTACCATTGTAACCGACTGTAACCCTAACCCTATCCGGTGTCTATATAAACCGAGGGTTTTAGTCCGTAGGGACTAACAACAATCATACCATAGGCTAGCTTCTAGGTTTAGCCTCTTTCATCTCGTGGTAGATCCACTCTTATACTACCCATATCATCAATATTAATCAAGCAGGAGTAGGGTTTTACCTCCATCGAGAGGGCCCGAACCTGGTTAAAAACATCGTGTCCCTTGTCTCCTGTTACCATCTGCCAAGACGCACAGTTCGGGACCCCCTACCCAAGATCCTCCGGTTTTGACACCGACATTGGTGCTTTCATTGAGAGTTCTTCGGTGTCATCATCTTTAGGCCCGATGGCTCCTTCGATCATCAACAACGACGCGGTCCAGGGTGAGATTTTTCTCCCCGGACAGATCTTCGTATTCGGCGGCTTTGCACTGCGGGCCAATTCACTTGGCCATCTGGAGCATATCGAAAGCTACGCCCCTGGCCATCAGGTCAGATTTGGAAGTTTGAACTACACGGCCGACATCCGCGGAGACTTGATCTTTGATGGATTCGAGCCACAGCCAAGCGCGCTGCAATGTCTCGATGGGCACGATCTAGCTCGCCACCGGTCAAAGTGCCTCGAGGCAAGACCAGCCCGCTCCGACCCTTAGCTCGGAGCCGACTCCGCCGATCGAGGACAAGTGGTTGGACACCGCCTCGGGGGCTGCGATCTCTACGGCGATTGAGCCGAACTCCATACCTGTCCTTTGCGAAGACCGTGACTCCAAGGTGCCGGACTCCTCTCCGGACTTCGAGCCCTCCGTGCCCCCGCCAATCGAATCCGATTGGGCGCCGGTCATGGAGTTCACTACCGCAGACATCTTTCAGCACTCGCCCTTTGGCAACATCCTGAATTCACTAAAGTCTCTCTTTATCAGGAGAGCCCTGGCCGACTACGGTCAGGAAGGTTGGGATGCGGACGATGAAGAAATTCAACGCCCACCCGCCCACTTTGTAGCCACTGTCGAAAGCTTAAACAACATGCTCGATTTTGACTCCGAAGACATCGACGGTATGGACGATGATGCATGAGACAACCATGAACCAGCTCCTATAGGATACTGGACAGCCACCTCATCCCACGATGTATACATGGTGGATACACCTAAAGGAAGTGATGACGAGGAACAACGGGACACTACGAAGGATAAATCCCTCGAAAAGCAGTCAAAACGGCAACGTAAACGCCGCACCAAGTCCCGCCGACAAAGACCCAGCCATAGAGTAGGGCGAACCGTGGACTATTTAACATGCTATCGAGCAACCGTCCAACAGGACAACTTGATAAACAACCCGTCCCGGCGAATATAACAGTCCAACGATCTCACGCCGGACAAATTGTTGGACCGAAGAACCTCCACAAAGGCTCACGCCACGCGCGTAGCCTGAAAAAGCAGAAGCGGAAGCTCAAAACAGTGGAAGATGCACTCAGAATCAGATGGAGCAAAGTACTCAACACCGCAGAGAAATACGACGACAGTCGCCAAACAAAGAGCTACCCGAAGCGCAAATTACTGCCCGAGTTCGATGAAGAGGCCTTAGAGCCCCTGTAATCAAAGAACAAAGAGGCCGCCCGGTCGGATAGACGACCACATGGCAAACATGGAGCGGCAAGCGGCGCCGCACACAAGCCTGCACGCGATCCGCATAAGGATTCACATCAAAAGGATGGCCCAGTTAGGTCCATCTATGGGCCGAGAAAGCCAGCTCTTCCAAGCATTGCAACACGCCAAATATCCGAACATCACGGCACACCCAAATATAGGGGTGCCACACACCCCCTCTGTTTCACCGATGAGGTGCTGGATCACGAATTCCCAGCGGGATTCAAACCCGTAAACAAAGAGGCATACGATGGAACAACAGACCCTGGAGTCTGGATTGAGGATTACATCCTCCACTTACACATGGCTAGAGGAGATGATCTCCACGCCATAAAATACTTACCCCTCAAGCTCAAAGGGCCAGCCCGGCATTGGCTCAAAAGCCTCCCTGAAAATACCATTGGAAGTTTGGAAGAGCTCGAAGATGCTTTTCGGGCAAATTTTCAAGGGACTTATGTCGGTCCTCCGGATGCGCATTTATTTAAGTCACATAACTCAACAACCCGAGAGTCAGCCCAAGAAATTCTAGAACAGGTTCCTTACCAAAAGAACCAAATAGTCGATCGTCCGGACGCCAAAGCCTTAGCAGCTTTCAAACACAACGCCCGAGACGAATGGTTTGCTGACACCTCGCCAGAGAAGCCGAGAACCATGGCTACATTAACAAGCCTCATGACCCGCTTTTGCACGGGAGAGGATAGTTGGCTGGCAAGATGCAGTACCAGCGACCCAAGTACATCCGAAGTAAGGGATGGAAATGGAAAACCACGACGCAGCAAAGACCAGCGCCGGACAAAGGGAAACAACCCGAAGAGCACGACAGTTAACACCGGATTCAGAAGCTCCCGGCAGAATCATAAAAAACTGCCCCTCAAGGACAACAGCGACGAGCTATCCAACCTAAACAAGATCTTGAACAAAATATGCCAAATCCATAGTACTCCCGGGAAGCCTGCAAACCATACCCACAGAGATTGTTGGGTCTTCAAGCAGTCCGGCAAACTCAATCTCGAACACAAGGGGCTCGACACACCAAGCGAGGACGATGACGAACCCCACAAGCAGAGCATCGAAAAACAAAAGAATTTCCCACAAAAAGTCAAAACAGTGAACTCACTTCAAGTGACAAAAGGGAAAAATAGAGCGGCGCCCATAGAAACACGTGCCGCACGGTCTATCCCAGCAGAGTCCCAATGATGGTTGTCAAAACCAATCACCTTCGATCATCAAGACTATTCCGGAAGTATCCGGAACGCAGGATGGACTGCCTTGATATTAGATCCTATAACTGACGGACTCCAATTTACAAAAGTCCTAATGGACGGAGGTAGCGATCTAAACCTACTATATCAGGACACAATCCGCAAAATGGGGATAGACCCAACCAAAATTCGCCATAGCAACACCTCCTTTAAAGGGGTAATGCCAGGCCTATATGCCCATTGTACGGGCTACCTACTTCTAGAAGTTGTGTTCGGCTCATCCGACAACTTCCGCCGCGAAAAGTTAACCTTCCACATCGCCCCATTCGAAAGTAGCTATCAAGCACTCATCACGTGAAGCTTTCGCCCGCTTTAACGCAATACCACATTATGCATCTCTTACACTTAAAATGCCCGGTCCACGCGACATCATCTCATTAAAAGGGAGTATTAAGTGTTACTCGAGCACGAAAGAACGTGAGACTGCCTTGACAGCCCCACACCAATCCGCCCGCTAATCAAAGCACTGAATAGGTCATTCAACCCCGGACATGGCTAGACGAGTCCGGCGCTTACTAGCAGCATACCCTCGCATAAGGGCTGCGCATGTACAACAAGAGACAATAAAGCTCAATTTTATTCACTTTTCGAACCGTACTCTATTTATTTAATATAAAGTACACTTTTCGCACGATCTTTTTTCTTTTTCAACTAAGTTCTTCTCTTTTACAGATGAACACCGTGCTACACCTGGCCCAGGATACGCACAACGGAGACACAGCGCAGACGCAGAGGGACCCGCTGCAGGATTCTTTTCAGATTAAGACCTGCGTAAACCTTTTTATTGTCTCTTGTTGATACACATCCCCGGTTTCTTGCTATAACCGAGGAGGAGGCTGGCATTTTGGCATCGGGCCGCACCAGAATTTTTTGCGCACATGGACACTGGGGCTTAGGGCATTATTCTGCCTGCTTTCATAAAGAACGAATACCTTAGGGAGTGTTCGGCGCCTCAAGTTAGGCCTTATATGCATCAGCTCAATCATGTCTTTGGTCAAATGTTGGGTTTGCCCGCTCCCATGTTTTGGTACCTTACGTTCGCTATATCGGCTAAGGTAGCGCCGGAGAACCACTGCGATTGTGCCCTGCTGAGCTGGGTTGAGCACCTCAAGGAGAAAGCTAAAACTGATCATCATGATATAGCGTGAGACTGGTCAACCACTGATGACCCAGCGGAATGTTTAGAATTTCCCGCATTGACGAAGGGCGCTTTCCTGGTCAGCACATACGCCCCTAAATTCGGGAGAGCTGGTGCCCCTAGGGGCTATATAGTAGCCCCACCATCGAACTCCTATGGCTAAGTGAAAGTGATAAAGCATTATAGTCCGTTGCCTAGTTTGCTACGCTATCACCTCCTTCACAGGACCAAGACGTTGGATTATGTGAAAATGCTTTTTAGAAACACACCCGCACTATGTGCGTGGGGGCTGAAGCCGAAGACTGCCATCTTTCAGGTTATATACACATATACATCAACGGCCGCACAGGAGGTGTTTTAGTACTTGAACGCACAAGTATAAAAAGCTCTTATATTATATTGAAACATTGTTTTCACAAATCATACGTGTCATTAAAACATAGTATCCTTCGAGCACTGCGTCTCTATTAAACGAGTGCCCTGCAGGACTTCCTCAAAATAGTGCTCGGCAGGTACTCGGCTTCTGTCCGAATGTTGGGATGCAATGTCGGTGGCCTTCATCTCCGCCCGGTATGTCTTGACACGGGCAAGAGCCATCCGCGCACCCTCCATGCATGCTGACCGCTTCATTGCATCGATATGCAGCACCGCACCAATGAACTGTTGCACCAAGCCAAAATAGCTCTTTGGCTCGGGCCTTTTCGGCCACAAATGAGTCATGACAGCCTTCATGGCAAGTCCGGACAACCTATTCAGCTCAGCCCATTCGGCCAAACAATCGGTTAATCAAAGTGGACGCTCCGGACTATGGAACTGCGACCAAACAAGCTCTTCCATTCCATGATCCTTTTGACCTCGGAAGTGTTCGGCCGCGTCTACGGCACTCGGCGCCAAGTCCAAATAAGGATCCTCCGCACCGCACAACTGGTCCTATTGAGCATACTTAGGATCCATGAATCTCCTCCGTTTCAGAAAGGGCTTTCCAGCCGCAATATCTCCGGCCTGAAATAGCTCCTCCTTCATAGCTCTCATTGTAGAGCGAGTATCCTTGGTCTCGATGGCGGCCTTTTTCAGGTCCTCTTGTTTCGCTCGATCTTATTTTTCAAGAAGCTCGCAACGGTCAGTAGCATTCTTCAATTTGACGGCCATCTCGGCCATTTATTTCTTGCTTCGGCAGTGAGCAGCCTGTTCGGCTTTTAGCTCTTCGGCCGCCTTTAAGGCAGCCGCATCACTTTTTCTGGCTTGCTCCTTGGCTCGGGCGAGCTCCGCCCGAAGGCTCTCCATAGCAGCGGCGCCATCTGCATTAAGCATACATGTTGTAAGGCATGGGCGTCAAGCTCCCTTACCAGGTGTCCGCGGAGAAGTTGCATACCTTGTGACTCATCAAGCCGCTTTATTAACAAGCGTGATGTCCGCATCCGCCACGTCAAGTTGCCGCTTCAGTTCGGCAAATTCATCAGCCCGGCTAGCCACCGGATGCTTCGCCACCTACATAGGAAGAGCACATATTATACCTGGGGTTATGATACTCGGCGCGCCGTCATTTTTGACACCGCACCAAGTCTCAGGGGCTATTATCTATACAGGGCGCATTTTATATGCAAAACTGTCAGAAGGTACATCATTTTGTGTACCTCAAAACCCGTCAGTAAACTTACGACGGCTTCATGCAATCCGCTCTCAGGGGATGAAATCCTTTCAATTACCGTACCCATTAACGTACGGTGATCTTCTGAGATAGATGCTCGCTCGAGCAGATCCTTCAGCTCCCCCGACCATACACCCGTTGGTGCCTGACTCGCCCGGTGGCCTTTTTCGAAGGCCGGACACGGAGGGCTTTGAGGGGACATACGGCTGCCTTCTGGCCCCGCCGGATTAGAAGCCCTCCACGATGACACCTCAGGGTCGCCCGCCTTGCATGACGGTACGGCAGGCGGAGGCGTTTCGCTCTCCATCATCTCCGGATCAAGATCCCCTGAAGACGAGCTCTGCTGTGAAGGGCTGAGATCCGAACTACAAGGTAAAACTTTTGGTTACCTTCCAAAATAAAACAGGGATGTCTCTCATTTAAGAAAAAACGTCCCCCTTTACTTACGGCTCGCTGGAGGGCTGATCTCCTTGGGGAAATAGTGCGGCCGGGGCATCTCCCGCCGCAGGTCCCTCTGGCGAAGATTTCTTCCCCCGCTTCGAGGCTTTGATCTCCGGATCTTCAGAAGCGGTCCTCTTCTCCCCTTGGAGGGAGGGATTCTCGATCCCCCCTTTCTTGATAGCCTCCTTCACGGAGGTAGTAGTTCCCTTGTTCCCCCCTTCGCCTTCTTCAAAAGGCACAGCCTCTAGCATCCTGGTTAATACAGGATCCGGCGTGGTCTCAGGGAGGGGGGCCGGACACGTGATCAGTTTTGCTTTTGCTATCCACTCCTGTTTAAAGGATAGCTCTTTTAAGGGCAAGTGTATGATAAATACGCGGATAGCATGTCCGGGTATAGGACTACTTACTTGAGTATCGGGGCGATTGCAGCTCAGACCTGCGTCCTCGGTCAAGTCCGGACACATTGCTTGTGATCCGAAGAACAGTTGGTACATCTCCACGGGCGTTAAGCCCATAAAATGTTGGAGAGCTCGTGGTCCCTCCAGGTTAAACTCCCACAGGTGGAGGGGGCGACGTTTGCAGGGCAGGGTGCGACGAATCAGCATGACCTGCACTACTACGACCAGATTGATCTCTCTTTCTCGGAGGTCTCGAATACGGCCCTGCAACAGAGGTACGTCCTTGGACGGTCCCCAGTCGAGCCCTTTATTGACCCATGACGCCATCCGCAGTGGAGTACCCGAGCGGAATGCAGGTGGCGCCGCCCATTTGGTGCCCCTGGGAGCGGTGATATAAAACCACTCCTGTTGCCATAAATTGAGCTCCTCTTGAAAAGAGCCTTCGGGCCATGGAGCGTCCGCATTCTTGCTTATAAAAGCCCCACCGCACTCTGCCTGATACCCCTTGATCATCTTCGGCTCCACCTTGAAGGTCTTGAGCCCCAATCCGAAGTGAGGGGTAATGCGGAGGAAGGACGACAATGAACGACGAGATGTGGAGGATGGACTCCGGATCCAAGTCACGGAATTCCAGCCCATAATAAAACATGAGCCCCCTCACAAAGGGGTCCGTCGGGAAGCCTAAACCCCGAAGGAAGTGAGACACGAAAACCACGCTCTCACCAGGCTCGGGGGTGGGAATAACTTGCCCTTGGGCAGGCAGCCTATGCGAAATTTCGCAGGTGAGATAACTGGCGTCTCTCAGCTTTAGCACATCTTCTTCCGTGACGGAGGAAGGCATCCACTGGCCATGCAGGTCGGAGCCGGACATCGCCGAAGGTCCGAAGCGCCTAAATTTGGAGCTTTGGGTGTTGGAACTCGAAGTGAGGGGCGGATTCGATTGAGATTGAAAGAAAGGAGCGGGCCTTGGTCTCGTTATAAAGAGGTTGAATACCAAGAGCCCTCCCCGTGACCGTTCGGGACTCGCCTTCGATAGAGGAAGCGTGCCAACGGGCACGACTGGGTTACCCACGTCTGTATTGATGGGAATCCCGGAATAAGGGGGCACGATCTCCGCTCTGATAAGACGTGCTAAGGAAATCGCCTCGCTAAACGCGCTGAGGTGGAACGGTAAAAACGATTCGTATAAAGGCATGGCCGTGGTGTGATGTCACGCCGCGGAATACGTCAGCAGATCTATGCAAAGGTTATTCTCTCTACGGCAGCATGTGGAACTTGTTTTGCAGAGCCGGACACTATCCTTGTGTTCAAAATCTTCTATGAAGTGTTCGGAGGAGGAACCCGCCTTGCAATGGCGAAGACAATATGCGCGCCGGACTCGTCGTCATTGAAGCCTGGTTCAGGGGCTACTGAGGGAGTCCTGGATTAGGGGGTGTACGGATAGCCGAACTATCACCGCTGGCGGACTCCTCGGACTATGAAGATACAAGATTGAAGACTTCATCCCGTGTCCGGATGGGACTTTCCTTGGCGTGGAAGGCAAGCTTGGCGACACGGATATGTAGATCTCCTACCATTGTAACCGACTCACGTAACCCTAACCCTATCCGTGTCTATATAAACCGGAGGGTTTTAGTCCGTGGGATCTAACAACAATCATACCATAGGCTAGCTTCTAGGGTTTAGCCTCTTTGATCTCGTGGTAGATCCACTCTTGTACTACCCATATCATCAATATTAATCAAGCAGGAGTAGGGTTTTACCTCCATCGAGAGGGCCGGAACCTGGGTAAAAACATCATGTCCCTGTTCTCCAGTTACCATCCGCCTAGACGCACAGTTCGGGACCCCCTACCCGAGATCCGCCGGTTTTGACACCGACAAGCGGGTTACATGAGGAGTCCTAGTAGGATTAGTATTATTCTATTACAAGTGGAACCCTAGTCTTGCTTCCTGTTGGGGATATAACTATTAGTGCAACCCGCCCAGGAGGGGTCGGGTTACGCATATGGCGAGTCATCATACGAAGCCCCATATCAAGCTTGAAGATGGTAGTTCAGTTAAGGGGCCAAAGCCCAAAGGTGACTTAAGGCCCCTAGTGATAAACCGCCATAATGGCATGGCTTATATTGTAAGGCAAGATTAATTGGTCACCAAGCCGAACACTGTTTATGAGCCGGCCGGGACTCTATGAGCCGCTGGACGTCAACCTCTGTATATAAAGGGATGACCCAGCGGCGGTTCAGGGCAAGTAACATCAAATCGCGAGCCAGGCATAGAGGATTCGCTCCCTAGTCATCGAAACCCTAGCAATTCCACCTCAACTGGATTAGGCTTTTACCTTCACCATAAGGGGCCGAACCAGTATAATCCTCGTGTCCATTGTCCCGTTTTAAACCCTTTAAGCTTCCTAGTTGCGATGGCTCCACGACTAAGTCCTTTCACGAGGACATCTGTCGTGACAATTCCACGACAGTTGGCGCCCACTATGGGGCCAGCGCACGGTGGATTTGAGTTCTTGAAGGGCAGCTTCGAAGGGCTCAAAGGATACGCCGTGGGCCGGATGACCAAGAGTCATCGTGGCAAGCTCTACATCCGGCTGGGGCTCCGATGCCCTCAATTGAGTACGGGTACCGGGTCCCCTTCAGCGGAATCCACGTCTTCATCGGCCGGATTGGCAAGCCGGGCCCTGAGCCGGACAACTGCACCGACATCATCGAGACGGCTCAGCGTGCGAGACCCGCCCAGGCTCAGCCCGCCATGAAGCGTGCCTTCGTGGGTTGCATCCATGGAGGGGAATTTTCTGAAGGATCTGTGGATGGCCGTGAGACGGCCGTCTACTCTGATGGTGAGTCGTCCACTGGCGAGACGGATTCGTTATGTCAATTACAGGACGGCGGGCTTGACGGCTGTTCCGATGGCAGCAGTATTCCGGACCCCTTTGAGCCGCCGAGCATAGTAGGGATCTTCATGGCTGGCACTCAACCAAGTCAAAACTCTATGGCTGCGGCAGCAATAACCTCTGAGTCAGGAGCAGCCGGGGCAGGAGGCCCTGTGCGCCTGCCGGCTCAGGTGTTGATAGATCTCATGGACAGATTGGCAGCCCTGTTAACCGCCACAGTTATTCCGGCGGATCAGGCTAAGCATGATGCAGAGATGGCACGGATGCGTGAGGAGGTAGCCCAAGCCAAAGAAGCCCTAGCAGCTGAGGACACCAGATTGGCCGCAGAGCGGGCGGTTTTATACACTCGAGCTCAGCAGATCCAATCGGAGGCTTTCCAGCTGACGCTGAATCTAAACGCATCTAATGAGGTCATGAGAAGGAGGCACCAGAAGGCCCAATCTCGTCTGCCTCCGGTTTATGATCCTCGGAATCTTTTCAATACACCTGGGGCTAGCCCGAGTAATCCGCCAGAGGTGAACCAGATTATAACACCCGGAGCTGGAGCGCCAGTTCAGCCCCGGATGATGGAACCTCCTCACATGCATACGGCTCTGCCTCGCTACATACCAACACCACCGGGTTATTTTTCTAACACTTTGGAGAACCTGATCGCTGCGTCGGCGCGTTTGGCAGCTCTCCTAGTGGATGGCGATTCTCCAACAACAGTTGAGACGCGAAGGGTCAGAGAACTTCTTCAGACGGCTCTGGCGCAGCAACATGCTTATTCTTACAGTCGGGACATGATTCATTCCACTCCTCGCCCAAGGCGGAGCCTGAGTTATAGGAGACATATGGATTCGGCGGCTGTATCAAGCAATGCCCAGCGCAGTTACCAGCCGGGTGGGCATAACCATGTGCAGGACATGGTACGTCAAGAGGCTAAGGGGGAGGCTCAGCAGGCGGCTCACCAAACCTTCCCGGATAATCCGATGACTTCTATTGAGGCAGGTGTGGCCACAAGAACCGGTGGTGTTCCTTGTTTGGTGCCGGGTTTGCGTAATAAGTGTTTGCCCAAGGATTTCAAGGGACCTCAAAAGGTGCCAAATTACACAGCTGATTTACAGCCTGGGGCGTGGATTGAAAGCTATGAGATTGCCATGGAGCTATTGGAGGTCAGTGATGCGGCGATGGCCAAGTACTTCACCATGATGTTGGATCGAATGGCCCGTACTTGGCTGAAGGGGCTACCGCATAATTCCATTGGTTCATGGGCGGAGTTAAAGGCCCGGTTCATCCAGAACTTCAAAGACACATGCAAGCAGCCCATGTCAATTGTGGACCTGACTAACTGCAAGCAAGAGGAAGGTGAGTCCATGACTCATTGGGTGCGCCGGGTCAAGGAGATAATACATTCATCTGATAAGATGGATGCCAGCTATGCGGTCTTAATGTTGGAGAAAAATTGCCGATTTGAACCTCTGAAATAGAAGCTGGGGCGGCTCAAGCGTGATTGTAATGACATGGGCCAGCTGATAGTGGCTCTAGTCAAATACGCCGATTCTGATAGTACCAAGGATCCCGCGTCTGATGAAGAGAAGACAGGGAAGGGAAAGAAGCACTACTAGGGAAAAGCCTATGCAAAGAATCTTACCAGCAGCGCTCCTCAAAATGCAACGCTACTGCTATTTAGCAGCAGCGCGTGATAGCAAAACGCGCTGCTGAAAGGAAAATAGCAGTAGCGCTTCCACACCAAACCGCGCTACTGCTCTAGCAACCCAGCTAGTTATAGCAGTAGCGCCCTATACTGAACCGCACTCCTGCTATAGAAGTTAGCAGCAGCGCGCTTCTAAGAAAATCGCTACTGCTACGATTAGCCCACAAGTTTAGTCCCACCGCCCGCTAACAGGGTGTTTACCACCTTAAATATGTTACTTCGAAACTATCACAACCAGTTGGTCTTCACTGAACTCTATGTGTAGAATTTAGGCGCAACATGAGTCCTCTCCGTTCCTACAGGAGTGGACTCATATTGACAATTCAGATTGTACACAAAAGATCATTGATGGCCAATGTATTTTTGATGCGTGCTTAGACTTAGCAGAGAGCGTTTTTCGTGAAATGCGCTTATAGCTAATTTAGCTATAGCGCGTTCCTAAAGTGCGCCATGCTAGTCTCGACTTAACCCCGCCTCAAAATTTCACTAAGTCCTCCTCCCCTGTTCCCCACTCTCTATCACCGCCCGAGCTCGAGCCTTCCTCACCGCCAGCCCGAGGCCGCCTCAACCTCACTGGCCCACGCCGCCGCTCTCGACCTCATCGTCTGCCGCCTCCCCCACCCTCCGCTCTCCACCTCACCGCCGCCTCGACCTCACCATCATCCACCGCCACCGCTTTTCCATCCGCCACCGAGGTACTCCTCCTTCGTGCCTCCTCCTCCCACCGCGCCTCCTCCTCCTCCTCCCACCATGCCCTCCTCCTCTCCATGCCGCCGCCTCCTCCCTCCTTCGGCCGACAACCTCCTCCCACCGCCTCCCTCCTCCTCCTTCGGCCGCCTCCCCTCCTCTCTCCTCCCTCCCTCCCTTGTCTCTGTTCTTGCAAATCGTAGGTGTTTTGAATAAAATAGAAGTAAGAAAATTTAGGTAGAACTAGGGTAATAGAATTTTTAGCAAGTGTTTAATATAAAATAGTTTATTTAGTAAGTGATTAATATAACTACTTTATTTATATTAGGTACTTAATAGAACTAGTTTATTTGGTAAGTGCTTAATAGAACTTATTTATTTATAGTAAGTGCTTAATAGCACTAGCTATTTTATTTAGTAAGTAGTTAATAAAACTAGTTTATTTAGTGTTAGGATTGTATATAAGATATTTTCAAATGTTTTTTCATATTACTAGTAGTGATGGTACTAGTTAACTAGGGCAGTATGATTAATAGTAGTTGTAGTTGAACTACTTTAGTTGTAGCTGAACTAGTTTAGTAAGTAAATTAATAAACTAGTTGAACTAGTTGAACTTGTTGAATTAATAGAACTAATGTATTTTTAGTAAGATAATTAATATAACTAGTTGAACTACTTTATTTTTAGAAAGAACTAGTTTTTAGTAAGATAATTAATATAACTAGTTGAACCACATATTCTATTTATAGTAAGTTTATATTTAGTAAGAACTAGTTGAATTAATAAAACTAGTTGAACATGTCATATTTGTTGTTATTTTTTAGTTTAAGCAATTATTCAGGATGTATTAGTGATAACTTATATGGTTTTTGCTTTTGTAGAAATCAAGGAGCCCTCCATCATCCCCGCTTGTCCGTCCCTGGCCACCGACCCTCCGACATCGAGGTGAGACCAGCCAAATATACATGTATATCTTTTGTTACTCAAATAGGATATGTGGTTGCCCAAGTGGCCGTTCATGTTCAGTTTACACCTTCGAGTGGCCTATGTTTTGCCGGAGTGTTGATTAATTTCCGTTCCGGCAAATTTCAGGCGCTCGATATGTCCTTTTTTAGCAAAGGTCATGCCGGATTTTTTCGTGAATTCTGGCATGACTTGTGCTAGAATATGTAGGAAATATCGAGAGGCCTGGATTTTCTCGAAAAATAATGATCTGATTTAGGTTTTTAGTACATATATTTAATTGTACAAGTTTAATCTTTGAATTATGAACGTAGGAAATGTCGTACTTTCGGATCGACGACAGCCTCCTGGGAGTGCAGCTCGTGCCATGACGATCGAGGTATGTGCGACAGGTTCGTTGAGCTGGATGAAGATCGGCGCTTCAGCATTAAGCTCGAGGAGACCTTCGATGTTGAAACGGTACGCAACAACGACAAGAGTTTTTTTTTCGTAATTAAGCATGACTTCAACTATTTCAACGTCTAATTTTCATCTTTTACAATTTGACTAGCTTATCCCATGCCATGCAAGACGCTATGTCTTCGAGAGGATGGGTTTTGAAGACCATGAAAATTTTGAAAGAAAGAAAATACACCTAAGGACCCATCATGATATGGATTTTGAAGTAAATCTGTACAATGCTCAGAGCGTAACCCATTTTGGTTGCCAAAATTGGGAAGCACTTTGCAAAATGTATTGTTTTTATGAGGGTATGATTGTCACCATGGATCTTGGTGATCCTGACATCGAGCAAGACAATATGGAAATTTGGGTCCTTATTGATACGCTTCCGATTCTACCGCAATGTGAGTTTCTCAAACATAGTTATTAACTAATTTATATTGTTTATTTCAAAATAGTTGACAGCTTATTTCCATTGACAGGTTATTTTGAATCTTCAAAGAATGTGCGTAAGATGGTAGACAAAACCCACTACATCGATGGTCTCAATTAACTTATAAGGAGAAAAGTCATCTGATTGCTTATTGTACTTTCTTTGAGAATTACAATACCTATTATCGAACTCCTCTAAATTATGGTGAATATGTGCCACTAGTGCACGTGTTGAACCACGATAACTTCTATGGAGATACCTGTAAGAGTTTTTACTATTATGACATCCGCATCTTTTGCATACTTCCAAAACTAGTACATCATTGCTAACTACGGTTATTATTATGTTTTTCAACAGAAAAATCCTGATGGATTGTGTGCCTCATCCGATGTATTACAATGGTCGCTTTGAAGTTCTGAACATACAGCCATGTCATCCTACGGATCTCACCTGCGCATATCGGATTTCTAAAACCGTGAACACATGCTAATCAAAGAATGGAAAAATGTTTGACATTCGCAAGGAGGTTCTTGGAAGTAACATTGCTTAAAGGCAAGAATTGGAGACAGGATAATTCCATTTGTCGGGAAACTGATCCACGAACACCTATGGGACCGGCGGACCGAGCCCCTTTCGTTCAAGGGGAGCGGATCGAAGCGGCTAACACGTAGTAGTTTACCCAGCTTCGAGCTCTCCGGAGAGATAACACTCCTACTGCTGCATGTCCGAGTGTATCGAGTTCTTGCTCGGGAGCGCTTATGCTACAAGACACACTAGCTGCTAACGAGACCGAAAGCGTGAGTGTTTTTCGCCTCGAACCCCTTCTACGCTATGCATGGGCCTCCTTTTATATGCTAAAGGGTCTCCGGCAGGTGGCAACGTAGACAAGGGTAAAATGGAAAGGAATTATGGTTGGTACAACTACCGCACAGCAGTATCATACCTAACCCCGACAGCAGGGGACAAAGGCATTAAATGCCCGCTCACGCCGCCCAAATAGTGCAAAAGGACCGTCAGGACGCCACCGCTTGCCACGATGGCAATCTTGTCGCTGTCGCCACACCGCAAGACCGCTGGTCGCGACAGCCTCTTGCCACGCTGCGTTCGAAAGGTCCTGTGGCACACATTGGTGGATGTGCTGAGCGCTGGTACAGAGGTAGTTTGTCGCGGCAAGCGCTTTTGCCCTGCGTTGTTGTCTTGTCGCGTCCGGAAGCTTGTCGCCACCGGCCTCGCCGGGATGCGTGGCGCGCCGCAAGTTCCTCGAGATGCCTTGTTATCTTCCCGGCAAGCTCCTCTTGCCGGGCCATGTCTCCTTGGCTTGAATACTTTGTTCTTGAATGGCTCCAAAGGAACCACGGAGGACCTTGCCGGTCACCCGCAAGCCTTGCCGCTGGTGTCTGCAACTGCCTGCACAAGTTCGGGATACTAGGGTACCCCTTACCTAGTACAATCGACAGAGCCCCCGGCTTGGGCCACACGGTGCCGAGCGCTGTTGGACCAGGCCCAAACAGGCACGGCACGCTGCCGGGTTACGCCAGATCTCACTGCATCCACCGCGCCTCTCGAACGGCACGCTCAATGCGGCGCCGTGGAGAGATCGTGGGTGGTTTATTTATTCGAAAGACGGAACGCCTGCCCCCCCTCTTTATAAGCAGGGAAACAGGGCAGTTCGCCCATCTCGCCGTTGCTATTCCAATCATAAAACCTCCGCCGCCCCCTTCTTCCCAAACTGAAAGAGAGCAGCGCCCGCTTCTCATCGCCACCGCACCTCCAACGCCGCCGATCTTTTCACCACCTCCGCCATGGCTTCAAAGCCGGGAAGGTTGTGAAGTCGCCGAGGCGCAGCGTTTGCGGCGCCGCGAAGGAGCGGCAACCTTCCCCTCAGTCGCCGCTAAGGAGCCGAGGGAGTATTACTACCTCTTCTCGTCGACAGAGACGCGAAGCGATCCACGCACGGCGGTACTCCCAAGCTGCCGCTCGAACTGGCTCCAATGGATATCCCTTCTTCGCTTGTTCTTCTATCGCGGGTGTCGGTGTCAAACCGCGGATCTCGGTAGGGGTCCCGAACTGCAAGGCCTAGGCGGATGGTAACAGGAGACAAGGGACACGATGTTTACCAGGTTCGGGCCTCTTGATGGAGGTAAAACCCTACCCGAGATTCGCCGGTTTTGACACCGACATTGGTGCTTTCATTGAGAATTCCTCTGTGTCGTCACCGATGGGCTTGATGGCCTCTCCAATCAACAAGGACGAAGTCCTGAGTGAGACATTTCTCCCCGGAAAGATCTTCGTATTCGGCGGTTACATCAAGGGCCAACTCCCTTGGCCATCCGAGCAGATCGAAGCTACGCTTCGCCACGTCAGGTTTGAAGCCTAAACTTCACGGCCGATATCCGCGGGACTTGATCTCGATGGATCTCGAGCACAGCCGAAGCGCCAAGACCGTCGCGATGGGCATGACTTAACTCGCCACCGGACAAAGACCTTGAGGTCGCACCCGATCCGCTCCGACTCATAGTCCGAGCCGATCGTCAATCGAGGACGGATGGTGGACACCGCCGAGATCTGCAATTCCCTACGGGCGATGGAGCCAACACCTACCTTGTCCCACATAAAGCCCATGACTCCAAGGTGCTGGACTCCCCGCCGACTCAACCTCCTGCGCTTCGCCACGAATCCGATTACGCCGATCATGGAATTCACCGCTATGGACATCTTTCAAGACTTCGCCTTCGGCGATATCATAAATTCATTGAAGCATCTTCGCTATCTCGAGAGCTCCTCGGCCGAACCACGGCCAGGACGGTTGGGACGCGGATGACGAAGAAATTCAAATCCCACCCACCACCCACTTCAGAGCCATCGCCGATTTACTTAACCGACATACTCGACCACGATTCAAGACATCGACGGTATGGACGACGATGCCGGAGACTCCCAAGAACCAAGGCTTATAGGACACTAGAAGACCACCTCGCCATACGACATATACATGGTGGACACTCAAGGGAAGCGATAACGAGGAACAACGGACGCGGCAGAGGATAATCTCGCCAATAAAGAACCAAAACGGCGACGAACGCCGCCCTAAGTCCCGCCGATCAAAGCAGCCTTCCTAACGACTCCAGCGATAGAGCAGGCAAGCCGCCAGACGCATTTAACAGGACGAGCCGGATAATCAACCCCTTCACGGAGCAATCAACAGTCCGCCACAACACCGCAGCATAAAACATACGCAAAAAACTTGTCGCCACCGCAAGAAGTTTGAAGAAGGCGAAACGGAAGCTCAAAACAGCGTAAGACACGCCAGAATGAAGTGGAGCAAAGCATTCAAGACCGCAGACAAATATGGCAATGGCCATCAAACCAAGAGATACCCAAGCGTTAAGTTACGCCAGAATTTGACGAGGAAGCCATCGAGCCTTCACAATAAAGAATAAAGAGGCCGCTTGGCGGATAGACGCCGATGACAGCCCAAAGCGAAAAACGGGCTGCACACAAGTCTAATTGTAATCTCGGTAAAACGGATGGCCCAACTAGGTCCATCTACGGCCCAAAAGAGGACCCTGTGAAGTAACACACCACGACAAGTGTTCAAGACAGGCACACCTAAATACAGGGCGCCGCACACCCGCTTATGTTTCACTGGCGAGGTGCTGGATCATGAATTTCAGCAGGGTTTAAACCCATAAACATAGAGGCATACGACGCACAATGCACTCCCGAGTCCGGATAGAAGACTACATACTACACATAGACATGGCTAGAGGAGATGATCTCCACGCCATAAAATACCTACCCTCAAGCTCAAAGGGCCAGCTCGGCATTGGCTCAAAAGCCTCCTAAAAACATCACTGGAAGTTGGGAAGAGCTTGAGGACACGCTTAGAGCAAATTTTCAAGGGACTTATGTCCGCCCCCGATGTCGACGATCTGAAATATATAACCCAACAGCCCGAGAGTCACAGACAAATTCGGAACAGGTTCCTTACCAAAAGAACCAAATAGTCGATCGTCCGGACGCGAAGCCTTAGCAGCTTTTAAACACAACGTCCGAGACGACCGGCTCGCCAGACACCTCGCCAAGAGAAGCCAAGGACAATGGCCGCTAATAAGTTTCATGACGCGCTTTGCTAGAGAAGACAGCTGGCTAGCAAGATGCAGCACCAGCGACCCGAGTACATCCGAGATCGAGATGGAACGGAAAGTCACGGGCGCAGAAGGATCATCGCCAATAAAGAAAAAGCCCACAGGCACATCGGTCAACGCCGGATTCAAAAGCTCGCGCCGATAATAAAACACGGCCTCTTAAGGACAACAGAGACGAAGCTATCAAATTTAAACAAAATTTTAGATCGGATATGTCAAATCCACAAGACTCTCGAAGGCCTCGCAAACCATACCAACCAAATTGTTGGTTTTCAAACAGTTCGGCAGACTCTAACACCGGACACAAGGCCTCGATATGCCAAGCGAGGACGATGACGAGCCCCACCAGCAGAAAGCACCGAAGTCAAAAGACTTTCCTCGAGAAGTCAAAACAGTAACCTGCTTCACGTGATAAACACGGAAAGCCAACACGGCACTCGCCAAGACAAGTGTCGGACGATCCACCCCTGGACCAAGGTGGGATGTCAAAACCAATCACTTCGACCATCCGGACTAGTCCGTATATCCGAGCGCAGGATAGACTGCCCTGATATCGGATCCCATAATAGACGGACTTCATTTAACGCAGGTGTTGATGGACGGCGGCAGTGACTTAAACCTGCTATATCCGGGCATAATCCGCAAGTGGGGATAGACCCTATTACAAATCGGCATAGCCGCACTTCCTTCAAAGGAGTGGCGCCAGGCCCTTAAGCCAGCTATCAAGCACCACTGGACGGGAAGATCTCGTCCGCTTCAATGCAATACCACATTCTGCGTCTCTTACGCTTAAAATGCCCGGTCCACGTGGCATCGTTTCATCATAGGGTCGCCTGAGACCCCGGACACGGCTGGACGAGTCCGAATAAATACGCTTAGGGGCTACCTAGCCGCACACCCCTTCACAAGGGTTTGCACATACAAGCCATAATGAGCTAGCATAGGCTCAACTTTCTTAATCTATATTTCAATTTTTATGCACTTTCGCACGATTTCTTTTCCAACCAAGTTCCTCTCTTTTACAGATGAACAGCGTGCACACCCGTCCAGATACTGCACAACGGAGACACAGCGCAGACGCAGCAGAGGGACCCGCTGCAAGGACTGTTTTAGACTAAGACCCTATGTAAACCTTTCTTACTGTCTCTTTTGCTATAATCCCCTGGTTTTTCAAAGATAACCAGAGTGGAGACTGGTGTTTTGGCATCGCCGCGCCAAGAACCTGCCCGCATTTCTGGACACAAGGGGCTTAGGGCTTTGTTTTGCCCGCTATTATAAAGACCGAACACCTTCGGAGTGTTCGCGCCTCGAGTTAGGGCCTTATATGCATCAGTTCAATCATGTCTTTGGTCAAATGTTGGGTTTGCCCTGCCTCGTGTTTTTCTGCCTTACGCTCAGATCATCGCTAACGCTGCTCCGTGGAGAACTATCGCGACAGCCCCGATTCTGCTGGGCGAGCACCTCAGAGAGAAAGCCGAAAACTGATCGTCATGATACAATGAGAGACCGGTCAACCACTGATCGACCTTGGGGATGTTTAGGATTCCTCCGCTGGACGAAGGGCCGCTTTCGCCAGTACATACGCCTCAATTCGAGAGCACGGTGTTCTGTGGGCTATGGTCGTGAGCCCCTACCAACTCCATGGCTAAGTGAAAGTGATAAAGCATTATAGTCCGGTTGCCTCGCTTGTTACGCTACCACCTCCTTTACAGGACCGAGACGCCGATTATGTGAAAAACGCTATCTTTTATGAACACCCCGCAAGACTTGTGCGTAATAAGCCGATTAATCGCCATCTTTTAGGTTATACATACGTATACAAGAACAGCCGCAAAGGAGATATTCTATTACTTGAACGCACAAGTATAAAAGGCGCTACATCATAAAAATCATTTTTACATCATATCAACGCTCATTCAACGTAACATTTTTCGAGCACTACGACTCTATTACACGAGCACCAGCAAAGACTTCGCCAAAATAGTGCTCGACGGGTAGCTGGTCATTATCCGAACCCGGGTCGCAACAGCGTGGCATCCATCTCGTCCAATGTCTTCACACGGCGAGCGCCATCCGCCGCACCCACTATGCAGGCCGACCGCTTCATCGCCTTTGATATGCGGCACCGCCCCAAGAAATTGCTGCAATAAGCCAAAGTAACTCTTCGGCTCAGCTCTATCCGCCGGATATGGGTCAAGATATCCGCCATAGCAAGCCCGACAAACTATTTAGCTCAGCCCACTCAGCCAAGCGATCGGTCACCGGAAGTGAACGCTTCGGACTATGGAATTGAGACCAAAATAGCTCTTCCGTCCGGTGATCCTTTCCGCTTCGAATGCACAACGCATCCGCCGCGACTCATCCGCTAAGTCCATATAAGGTCCTCCGACACCACAGCTTGGCCCAACTGAGCATATTTTCGGATCCGTGAACCTTCGGGCGAAGCGTAAAAGGCTTGCCGCCTACAATCTCCCGGCCGGCACAGTTTTTCCTTCATAGCCCGTGATTGCAGAGCAGGCATTCTTGGCTTCGCGTGGCCTTCCGCAGGTCTTCTTGCCCCCGCTTAGGCGCCCTTCCCGAGAGCCTCATTGCGGTCAATAGCCCTTTTAACTTCACAGCCATTTCGCTATCTCTTCCTGCTCCGCAGTGTGCGGCCTTTTCGCCGCTTAACTCTTCGTCGCTTCTTCGAGGCTACCGTGACATTCCTTCCGCCTGCTCTTGGCTTGAGTGTTCGCCCAAGACTCTCCACGTAGCGCACTATCTGCATTTCACGCACATATTGTAAGGAGTTGGCTTCGCTCCTTACCACGTGATCGCCAGTGAAGAACACTTACCTTTGGCGACTCATCAAGTCGCGGTTGATCAGCCGATGTCTTCATCCGGCCACATTGAGTTGCCGATTTAGTTCAGCAACTCCATCAGTCCCGCTGGCCCCTGACGACCCACCACCTGCAGACCGCACGACGGAATTTAAACTCTGCGATTTTGATCCTCGACGCCGTCGATATCGATAACCTACCGAGTCTCGTGGGCTACTATCTATACAGTATGATTCTATATGCAAAACTGTTAAAAGGTGTGTCATTTTTACGCACCTCAAACCCCCGCCAAGAAACTCGACGGCATCATGCAACCCGCCGTCGGATTTAAATCCTTTCAATCACCATGCTCATCAATGCGCTGATCTTCTAAGATAGACGCCTTCAAGCAGATCCTTCACCAGACACCGCTTGGCGCCGAACTATCCGCCTTGCCACACCCGGGCTCCTCCAGGATTTACATCTTCAGGCTCGTCGCCTCTATCCAACGGGCGCCCGGACGGGGCGTCTCGCTTCTATCATCTCCGGACGAAGGTCCTCAAGACGAGCTCATCTCAAGGACGGAGATCCGAACTACAAGGTAAAAAATTTAGTTATCCTCGGCACAAATAGGGATGTCCTTATTATAAAACTCCTTTCTTTCTACTTACACTCGCTGGAGGGCTGGCTCATTAAGGAGATTAGCGGCCGGGCCTCCTTGACGCAGGACCCTCCGCCAAGATTTCTTCCCCGCTTAGGGGCTTTTTTTCCCGGTCCTCGGAGGCAGTCCTCTTCTCCCTTGGTAGGAGGGATTCTCGACCCCCTCGCTCAAGAGCCTCCTCGTCAAGGCAGTAGTTTTCCTGCTTCTTCCCTTCGCCTCCGAAGGCGCAACTCAAGCATCCGACCAGCACGGGATCCGCGCGTCTCGGAGGGGGGCCGACACCAGACAATTTTGCTTCCGCCATCCACTCCTGTGTAGAAGGAGATCGGTCATAAGGCGGATCATCGAAGGCAAACAAACGGTATGTCCGGAACTTGGAACTACTTACTTGAGTATCCGGCGATTGCAGCTTAGTCCAGCATCCGGGTCAATTCCGGACGCACTCTCTTGCATCCAAGAATAAGTTATACATGTCCAGAGGTGTCATACCCATGAAGTGTTGAAGAATCCGTGGCCCTCCGGATTGAACTCCCATAGCCGGAGAGGACGGCGCTTGCAGCAGGAGGCGCCTAATTAGCATAACTCGCATCACCACCACCATATCGATCTCCCTCGTTAGGAGGTCTCGAACCGCCTCTGCAAGAGGGGCACGCCCTTTGATCGCCCTTTAGTTGAGCCTTTGGTTTACCCACGATATCAATCATCGTGGAGGTCCCGGCGGAATAGGGGAGGCGGCTTTTGTCCCGCGCCCTCGAACGGTAATATAGAACCACTTGCTGCCACAGTCCGAGCTCCTCTTGGAAGGAGCCAGCGGGCCACGGGCATCGGCCTTCTACTTATGGCCACCCCGCCACACTCCGCTTTGACGCCTCGATCATCTTCGCGCCACATTGAAGGTTTTCAGCCACAGTCAAGTGAGGGGTGACGCGGAGGAAGGCTTCGCAGACAACAATAAATGCGGAGATATGGAGGATGGACCTGAGCCAAATCGGAATTCCAACCCATAGTAAAACATGAGCCCTCTCACAAAAGGATCCATCGTGAAGCCTCAAACCCACGGAGGTTGGAAACAAAGACGACATATTCACCGGCTCTGGTGGGGATGGCCTGCCCGCCACAGCAACCTGCGCGAATCTCAGAAGACAGTGTACTTGGCCTCCCGCAGCTTAGCACGCCCTCCTCCGTGAACGGAGGAGGGCATCCACCGCCCTCGAGGTCGGAGCCGACATCATTGAATGTCCAAAGCGCCTAACTGGAGCTCTAGGTGCTGGAACTGGAGCGTGGAGAGGATTCGATGGAAGATTGAAGAAAAGAAACGAGCCTTGGTCCCAAGTATAAAGAGGGAGGATACCAAGAGCTGTCTCCGTGGGCCGCTTGGGGACTCGCCTTCGATGGAGGGGGCATGGCAACGGGCGGGTTGGGTTACCCACACCGTGCATTGATGAGAATCCTGATTAAGGGAAACACGATCTCTCGCTCGACAAGACGTGCTAAGGAAACCGCCGCTAAATGCGCTGAGGTGGTAAAGTAAAAGACAATTCGAGTAATGGCTTGGTAGTGGTGTGACGCCATGCCACGGAAAACGCCAGAGATTGAACTTGTGTATATATTATTATTCTCTACGGTGGAATGTGGAATTTATTTTGCAGAGCCGACACTATCCCGGTGTTCACAATCTTCTATCATTTGGAGGAGGAACCCGCCTTTGCAATGCCAAGCAATATACACCGGACTTATCGCCATTGAAGCCTCGGTTCAGGCTACCGAGGAGTCCTCGATTAGGGGTGTCCGGATAGCGGACTATCATCATCAGCCGAACTATCATTTGCCGACTATCATCATCGACCGGACTCCAAGACTATGAAGATACAAGATTGAAGACTTCACCCCGTGTCCGGATGGGACTTTCCTTGGCGTGGAAGGCAAGCTTAAGCGATATGGATATGTAGATCTCCTACCATTATAACCGACTCTATGTAACCCTAGCCCTCTCCGGTGTCTATATAAACCGGATGGCTCTAGTCCCAGAGGGATACAATCACAACAACCCTTACAATCATACCATAGGCTAGCTTCTAGGGTTTAGCCTCCTTGATCTCGTGGTAGATCCACTCTGTAAACATCCACAATATCAATATCAATCAAGCAGATTTAGGGTTTTACCTCCATCAAGAGGGCCCGAACTGGGTAAACATCGTGTCCTTTGTCTCCGTTACCATCCGCCTAGACGCACAGTTCGGGACCCCTACCCGAGATCCGCCGGTTTTGACACCGATAGCAGGCTCTCCGCCTACTTTCTCTCGAAGTTTTTCTCGGTGACATTATGAACACCTACGGGTTCCGCTCCCTTGACTTCACACCCCAATGCCGTTTCGACCATGGCAGTTTTCGCACATCTCGGCGAAAACTTTGTCGGAGTCTATCCAAATGTAGCTCTTTTCGCCACTTCTTTATGCCCCAAGTTGAGAGAGGGGAGCCTTTATCCGGCGGAATCGCCCGGATCTCGAGAACCGCAAGAAGGAAGCTTATCCGAGGGAGAGCTCCGCAACAAGTGGGATGAATGGAGAGTAGATCGGTGCTGGATTGTCGAGGAGAACCCGCAGCCATTTACCGCCCAGCGCCTAAGCTCCCAGAGAGCTGCGGCAACGATTGAGCAACGTGGCCCCTAAGACGATAGGGTCAAGATTGCCGCCACCCGGATCTCTGCGCCAGCTTGGCTGGCTCACCGAGGCGCCGCTGGCAGATTTTCTTCACCGCAGACGCTTCGCAGAGAGGAGGAGACCCGCCGGGAGTTCCGCACGCGGCGGATATCATGAGGCTGCGCCTGGCCTCAACTTCAACTTCACTGTCTCGAACCGACGCGATGCTCCTGGAACTGTTCACACGATCCTCAACATCCCGGCGTTCAGGTTGCCGAGGGTGTCGCTCCATGCAGGTAACAACTCGCCGACCGCATCCGCGTAATGATGCCGCCAGGCGATTCGCATGGAATTGTCCCAACTTGGCAAGAGCCTCGCAGACGACGTCGCGCAGGAGTTCTTTGACGGCTTGGTAGAAATGCCGGTCCGCCCGGCGAATGTAAGAGCCTTACTCGCGACACCACCGAATGCGGAGATGCAGCGATCGCCACTAGGCCGAAGAGGCGGCGTAGGGCCGCCGCGGGCGAAGTTTGGATTCACCGTGAGGAGGCAGAGGCAGCAGGCGGCAAGCCTTGCCGAGCGAGAGGAGCTTGCCGGCGAGGGAGAGCTTGTCGGCCTCGGTTGAGTCGAGCGAGCTCGCCGAGGGCGCGAGCGACTCGCTGAAGATCGACTCTCCCCTTCTCACCTTCGCACAGCTCGCCGCAAGCGGAGCCCCCAATCCACCAGAAGGCGCTCTCCGCAAGGCCGACGAGCGGGCGGCAGACGGGTCAACAGTGCCACAAGGCGACGCTGGGCCCACCGTGGCAAGCATCAGCTGCTGGAGCACCTCACGCCGCGGGCAATCGGAGCGGGCCTCCTGACAACCGCTTCGCCCGCCAAGCGGTTAAGGGAACCTACTCCTCCGCTTTGTCGCTACAAGGTGGGCGGACTTCACCTCTCCGCTGCCAGCTCCGACGAGGAAGAGGAAGAGTAAGATTCTTTGCTGTACTTGTAGTTCTTCAATTCTTGTTGTTTTGTCTTGTATCTGATTTGCTTTACTCCAACCCATTCCTTTTCGTGACTCGCCCAGTAGAGCGAAGAGAGCCAAGGTCCCGTGATTGTCATCGAGGACTAACCCACCGCTGACAGCAGGGGTGTGTCCGAGACCACCTTGCCGGACCCGCAACTATTCTCAGCAGCCCTCAAAGCCCCCCCCGTAAGTATATGGTTTACTTCTCGCTGTTAGGGCGATGGGTGCTCTTTTTCTGCCGACATCCGACTATTGGTTTATGAGGAGCAGAAAGGCCTCACCAGAGTGCCCGGAAGCCGCCCGACATGCCATCTGCTTCGACTACACCGCCAAGGAGGATTCCCTGCAAGGAGCTTCCGCAAGGAGAATTTCCGCAAGGACAGCTCCGCAAGGACAGCACCAGCTGACGGTGGCGGAGACCACGACCAGAGATCCTAGTACGTAATCCTCTTGCTTGAAAACTTCCTTGGGTTCTTCTTCTTCTGATTTTCTTTTGAATATTTGCTTGACTTTTCTTCCTTTTCCGCCGTCAGTCCATCTCGCCACGGAGCCGATGGAAACCGAGGTCGCCGGCGAGGAGAACGCTGCTGCAATACCGACGACGCCATTGTCATCGAAGAAGAAGCCGGCCGATGATCCTGGCCGCGGAGAGGCCGCCAAAGCTGCCGCCGCAGAAGCCGGGCGAGGGTCCGCGATCGACCGACGGCCCCGAGGCCGCAGGAGCGCCAGCGCCACGCCGACCGCCGATCCCTCCGCCTGCCGCAAACGCCAGTTCAAGAGCCCCATCCCAGCGCTTATTTGAAGGCCGGCGATGGCGCTTCATCAAGCTCTCTCGGGCGCCGAGCCTGTGCCGCCGATCAAGGAGAAATCTTTGATGAAGAGTTGCTCGCTTCCGCTGGCCGACGCTGGTCGACGCCGAAAGCAGCAGCAGCGCGAGCCCGAGGAGGAGCAGCTGCCGCGAAGCCGTTGTCGCTCTACCGCGCCTCGACAGGCCAAGCTGGTATCCCGAGAAGCGCTTGTCGCGAAGGCGGAGGGACATCGAGAAGCGCTGGAGGAGCTCCGGGCTCAACCAGAAGCTCTCCGTCCCGCCAGAGGAGCGGGAGCAACTCGCCGAGGAGCGTAAAGCCTTCCTCCGAGAAGGCTGAAGTTGAAGAGCAACAATGCTTGCTGCCGAGAAGCCGTCTCGCAGAAGGCGAAGCGACGCGAGCGGAAGGTTAACCTTGACAGCCACGAGGAGGAGCTCCATGCAGCAAACATTCGGGCGGGCTCTCAAGGAAGCAGAGGATGCTGCCGCAGCTGCCGAGGCCGCCAAGAAGGAGCTGGAGACGAAGGTGGCGCAGCTGGAGGCCGATCTCAAGGTGAGCGGCGAGGAGCTTGCTGCGCCAAGCGTGAGCGCGAGAAGGACGCCACACTTGGCGAAGCTGCAGGTCGCCTCGCCGAGAGGAGCAAGGAGCTTAGCGCCGCCAAGGACTCCAACGCAGATCTTGAGTTGAAGCTGACTACTTTGACCAAGACGCTGGACGGCGCCAGGAGCAGGAGGTGGCCTTGAAGGAGAAGATCAAGGCCGACGAGGCGCTGTTGGAAGTGCCGCTGCCGCCTGTAACACTTTTAGGAGAATGTGGAGCACTGGACCGAGGGTCTCGTGGATGTTGCCGCAGCGATCGACAGGAGTCGGGCAGCTGGGATGGAGGATCTCGGTATTCCTCCGATGAGCACCTCCAACCCAGCGCCAAGCTCAGCTTGTTCTTCAAAGGCATGGCGACGGCCTCCAATGACTCCGGGAGAAGATCCCAAAGCAGCTGGTCGACGAGTCGCGCAGATTCGCGGAGCTCTTCAAAAGGTGCCGGTGAAGGTGGCCTTCCGCAACCCAGTGCCTCAACCTCACCAACGCCCTCAGGACCTTGCCGGGATGCTTGATCTCGAAGCGCCAAGACCCTTGTCGCACCCATTGTGGACAAGGTGAGCGGATCAAGAGGGTTGAGGGCGATCGCGAGATTAGGCCGCCTGCTTTTCTTTTTCTTGTCGCCGCTGGTCATGTTATGAGAACAATCATTAGAGCTGCGATAAGCTATCTTGTAATATGACTCTATTTCGGTAGCGATTGCTATGTTATTTTTTACTTGATTCCTTCCTTTGTATGTTTTTGCCTCACGCTTTTAGGGAACTTGTTCACGAGGCACCTTAGTCATGAAGCGCTGAAAGTGCGGACGTCAAGAGTTCGTCGGCGGTGCCGCCATGACAAGAAACCTTGTCGCAACTAGTCGCAGCTCACTTAAGTTGTTGAGCGGACTCAAACAAAGTAAGGGCGCAAACTAGCTACGAGTTGGTTCCTCCGCCACAGGTTTTCCATACAAAGCACGGTCGCTCGAGGAAGATAACTTAAAAATTTAAAACTGATTGCTCAAACTTTAGCAACTTAGCTTTTCTGTCGCTTGCTTCCGGTAAGGCTAAACTTCCTCGAACGACGCTTGGTCCACACCATTATCTTCTCCTTTCCCCGCAAACTTGTGGGCGAGGAACCTTCCTTTCTTTGAGAAAGAGAAAGAAGAGAAAATAAAGATATGGAGCCTTACGGCTCGTTATTGCTTACCGGGGTAGGCGCTGCACAAAGTGTCGATAACGATGCAAAAAAAGTAGAAAGCATGAATTGACAAGATGTGCGGAGCACATGAGCTTTACTTATGCACGGGTCTCGCGCCCGCTTCGCACAAAGGATTACATGCAACATCGGCAAGACTTGGTTAAAGGTGGTTGCCGGAACAGGTTCCGCAACCGCGCTTCTCACGGGTAAAACTTACGAAGATGCTCAATGTTCCGTGAGTTGCTCACCGAATGCCATCTTCGGTCTCAAGGCGGACAGCGCCAGCCTAGTGACTCGCTTCACCCGGGTAAGGGCCTTCCCACTTCAAGGCCAACTTGTTGGAATTTTGGCGACTGAACGCGCCAAGAACAAGGTCGCTTCCTCGAGACTTCGCATTAACTTTATGGGTTATGGTAGCGGCAAAGCTTGCTGGTATCGAGCAGCTCGTAAAGAGCTCAAGACGGTCCTCCTCAAGGAGCAGCACGCCATCTTGTCGCAATCGCTTGCTCAAGCTCATCATAAGCGTAGCACTGAGGTGACCCGATACGAAGTTCCGTGGGGAGAACTGCCTCCGCTCCATAGACTAGAGCGAAGGTGTCCGCCAGCTGGCTCGACGGCGCCGCCCCGATCGACCAAAGAACCACCGCAGCTCCTCAATCCAGCTTCTTTCCAGCACTTGTGCAGCCCGTCGAAAGTCCTGGTCTTGAGCCCGCAGCACTTCAGCATTCGCCTCTCCGCTTGACCGCTACTTTCGGATGAGCAATGAAGCGGCGGAGACCTTGGCGCCAAGATCTTGGACGCATCGCATGAAGGTGCGGCTCGTGGAATTGCGCGGCCGTTGTCGGTGATGATCCCGTTAGGGATCCCGGCGGCAAACAATCGACCAAGAACTTGATCGCTGACCGGCTGTCACCTTCTCATCGCTTCCACTTCCGCCACTTTGTGAACTTGTCGATTGCAACGCATAAGTACTCAAAGCCCCGACAGCTCGGGAAAGGGGCCGAGGATGTCGAGCCCCTGCATCAAAAATGGCCGTGATAAAGGGATCGCCCGAGAGCTTGAGCTGGCTGGTGTATCTGCTTGGAATGGAACCGCACGCTTCACACTTGGTTACTTGTGCGCTTGCATCCTCGAGGGCTGTCGGCCAAAGAAACCTTGCCGAACGCTTTGCCGGCAAGTGTTTTGCGCCAATGTGGTGACCACATATGCCTCCATGTATCTCTCGCCAACAGCTTTTGTCCGCCTTCCGGTGAATACACTTCAATTTCACACCGCTGAGTCTTCTTCTGACATAAAGGTGTTGTCGACAAACTGGTACATACTTGACCGCCGGGCTACTCTTTCCGCTTTCTTCTTGCTCTTCGGAAGTTCTCCGTCTCAAGGAAACGGACAATCTGTTGTGCCCATGCCGGAGCTTGTGGCTCGACAACAAGGACTAAAGGCACATCTCGCCGCGGGAACATCCGCTTACGGCGAGAACTCGGCTCACCGAGCTTGACGCTCTCGCAAGCTTGCCGGAGCAAAACTTGTCGGGAGCGCCTCGCTTCAACGGAACAAACCCTAGGGCTTGCCGGAGCAGATCGCTTCTCAAGACCCTTTGGTGTTGATCTTGAGGACCTTCTTGGCGGCGGCTTCGGGAGCTCGCCGAAAATAGTCACCGTAAATCAACTTCCTCTTCTTGTTCGTCCAGCTTGATGGCGCATGACGGTTGAGTCAGTTTGAGCACAAAGATCCCTGGTTCCATTGTGTAACTTAAGGCGGCGACTTCGACAAAGCCATCGGCAATGTCGCTCGAGCTCTTGAACATGTTCCATCTGTAGGGCCAAAGTGCTCTTCTAGCTTTCTCACTTCATCAACGTAAGCTTCCATCAACGGACTCGATAATTTTGTTCACTTGGCGGACGACAAGTTGTGAGTCACCCCCGACAATGAGCTTCTTGATCCCAAGGTCTGCCATGATCTCGAGACCGCAAGCAAACCTTCATACTCATGGTATTGTTCGTTGCTTGCTCCTTGGGAAAGTGCATCCGACTACGATTTGAGGTGCTCTCCTGGGTGCAACAAGTAGCACGCCCGCACCGCGCTTTGCAGCGAGAAGGCACCATCAAAGTACATCAGCCACTCTTTGCTTGCTTCCTTGACGGGATGCTCGCTTTCGAATTTCTTCATCTTGTGTTACGCCCATTCTGCTATGAACTCCGCCAATGCTCGCTTTGATAGTTGAAGTGCTCTCAAACTTGAGGCCAAAGCTTGATAGTTCCAAAGGCCCACTCGACAATCCCGCCTGTGCTTCGGATTTTGCAAGATCCTCTTCAGCGGAAAACGAGTGACGATCGTGATCTCATGTGCTTGGAAGTAATGGCGCAGCTCGAGGCCATGAGAAGGCCGAAAGCAATTTCTGCACACCGTAGTACCTTGACCTAGCCCCCGCAGTAAGGGAACCGACAAAGTAAACCGGGCGCTGCACCATTCTTTTCGTGATCTTCACGCGCCCGCAGATCCATCTTTGTCGGGACCAGAGCTTGCGGTGAAGTCCCTTGCTTGTCGCCGATGCATCCGCCGTGGTTGTCGGGCTCATCATCCGCCTCCTCTCCGCTACTAACGCAGCACTAACCACTTGATTGGTTGCCGCTATATATAGCAGCAACTTCTCTTGTGGCTTAGGTGCGACAAGTGTTGGAGTGGAGGACAGTATCTCTTTAAGTCCTCGGCAGGCAGCCTCCGCTCGAGTCCATTTCATTGACCCGCCTTTTCAATATTTTGAAAATGGCGGTATGCCGCCAGCAGACCTAGAGATAAACCTGCCGAGAGCAGCTACGCAACCGCAAGTCTTCGTGACATCCTTGACGCGCTTTGGTGCTTCAATCTGCTCAATGGCCTTGATCTTGTCGGGATTGGCTTCACCCTCGCCTGAGATGATGAAGAACCCGAGAAGCTTGCCGGAGGGGACTCCAAACACACACTTCGGGTTGAGCTTGAGGTTGATCTTGCGCAGATTTGCAAAGGTTTCGCTTAAATCTTGAATCGTAGTCGCTTTGTCCTTGCTTTGACCACTATGTCATCCATGTAGGCTTCCACATTTCGTGTATTTATGCTCAAAAGCGCCATGGACTACCCTTGCAAATGTTGAACCAGCATTCTTTAAACCGAAAGGCATCCGTAGACGAAACAGTATGTGCCACATGGGGTGATGAATGCGGTCTTCCTCATCCTCTTCTCGCCATGAAGATCTCGATGGTATCTCGAGTATGCATCAAGAAATGAAAGCAAGTCACATCCGCCGTGGAGTCAATAATCTGGTCGATGCGCCGCAAGGGAAATGGGTCTTTGGGACAAGCTTTATTGACATCGGTAAAGTCGATACAAAGCCTCCATTTCCCGCTTGCCTTGCGACGCATCACTGCTGGGTTGGCCAACCACGTAGGATGGAGCACTCTCCGACAAGGCCTGCTGCTTCCAATTTCTTGATTTCTTCGCGATGAATTCTGGCGCCCACCGCTCGCTTCCGACTTTCTTGCTTGACGGGCCGCATGATGAGGACAGACGGCAAGATGGTGCTCGATTACTTTCCTGGGAACACCGGGATGTCGACGGTTGCCACGCAAATACGCCGACGTTTCACCAGAGGAAAGCAACGAGCGCCGCTTTCCTATTTAGGGTCGAGAGTGGCACCGATGGTAAAGGTACCACCAAGCCATCCTCCTTGGCGGACACCTTCTTGGTCTCTCGTGGAGCTGCCATTGTCTTCTTACACTTGCCGGTGGAGCTCGATGGCGCGCCCTCGACGGTAGCGCAGCACCAAGAGGTGCGCTGCCGGAGGGCATCGTAACTCTTGCCGGACTTGGTCTTCTTCTTCGCCCGGAGCTTCAACGGCAAGTGACTTGCGATCTGTTGCGGTTGCTTCTTCGGTAGATCTTGTCGGCGCAGATAAGAGCATCCTTCTTGTCGCCAGGACAGAGATGACACTTATCGGGCTCGCATCTTCAAAGATGTTGTATGCATAGTGAGAGGCTGCCATGAATTTGGCGAAAAGCCGACGGCCGAGTATCCCATTGTAAGGCAATGGAAAGTCAAGAACGCCAAAAGTGACCTCTCGCCCCTGAAGTTCAACTCGCTGCCAAATGTCACCGCAACGTGATCTTTCCTTCGCTTGCTCCTTCCCGGATTGATTCTTGAATGTGCCGGTCTCTTCGAGCTCGCCATCGGGATCTGGAGTTTCGGAGTACCGCGAGGAGATCAGGTTCAAGCCGCCCCGCACATTAACTAGCATCTTAGTGACCTTGAGGTTGCGGATAGTTGGTGAAACCAACATCGGCAAGCACCGACCGCAGTTATGCGATCGGGTGGTCCTCAATATCAAAGATGATAGGCGGTTGGACCATTTCAGAGGCTTGCGTGACTCGACGGGTGGTTCTCGCCGATTGACTTCCCCGCACCCACCGCTTGAGCTGGCGGTGTGAAGTATGCAGAGAAGCACCGCCGCAACGCACAAGACCTCTCGCGGGCTTTCTCGAACTCCTGCTCATCGGTCTCGGCCATCATCCATATCTTCATCGTCGCCGCCATCTTCATCCTTGTCGCGCCACGGGAGGTCTGTCTCTTGCCGCCGCTTGGCCTTGCCGCAAGGCCCTCCTCGCCGGGCGCTTTTTGCCGCTCCTCCAGACCTTCCTGGCCTTCTCCTTGTCGCGCGCCAGATTCAGCCTTTGTTGCTCGACAAGCTGCTCGACCTTCTTGCAGCTCGAGGTCATGGCCCTTGGTGCGGTGGATCTTGCAAGATCGCTTGTTGGTGCCGCCCTGCTTGTCTGGGCGACCGCCACACCGGTAGTTGGTGCTCATGCAATCTCCTCGCCGAGCTACCAGCTTTGGCTTTCTTGGCGCCACCTCCGCTGTCGGACTGCTCAACGACTAGCACATCTTTGCCTTTCTTCTTCCCTTGTTCCGCCGTTTTTCTTTCGCCGGGCAGCCTCACTATCGATCCTCCCGCTTCAGATTCTCTCCGGGAGTTTCTCCTTCCTCAGCACGTGCACACTTGTCGGCCAGGCATATAGCTCATCGACGCTCTCGATCTTGCACATCGCCATCTCCTCCCGTGATCCCGCGGTTTTGCACGCTCGATGGAACGCGCTGATTACCGCTGCAGGGTGGACATCCGGGATGTTGTGCCAGACGCGGCTGAATCTCTCAATGTACTTTATGCAGAGGGCTTCCTTCCTTCCGGGCGAGCAGATGAAGGTCGCTTCTTGGCCATGAGGCTTGTGTCACCAGAAGGCGCCGAAAAACTGATGGCATAGGTCTGCCCAGAGGATATGGAGTTGTCCGCAAGTGCATGAGCCAGATCTCGACATTGGGCTTGAGCACCAGCCGGAAGTAGTTGGCCAGATCTTGTCGCCCGCCCGCAGCTTGCACCGCGATGGTGTAGATGCCGAGGAACTCGACGGATGCGATTTGCCGCGTGCATTTCTCTGCACGTCTGCTTGAAATTCTTCGTGATGGGCCATCCGACTTGCCGCAGCTCACGAGTGAACGCAGGGCAACCTCACCGCTGCACGCAAGTCGCCTCGTTCCCCGGTGCATGCATGTCGACAGGGGCCCAGCCGCTGGTCCGATTGACGCCGCTTTCTTCGGGCGCCGATGCGAAGTTCGAAGCGCTTTCTGCTGTCGCTCGTGGAAGAACTTGGCGCTGATCGCGACGAGCTCGTGGATCTGATGATGCGGTGGAGTCGCCGCCGAGGTGGATCCGCGAGTCGGCGATCTTGGCCTTCGGGTGGAGAGTGCATGGTGGTTGCACCCCACCGTTTTGCCGCCATCGCTCGCGCTCGGTAGTCCCGCCGCCGCAGCGATGTATTGCCGCCATGCTGAGTAGTCGCTGGCGATGCCGAATGAGACTCAATGGTGGCCTCCATTCATCGATCTTGTCCGCCGTTGAGGGTAATCCAGAGCGCTTGAGCTCGCGCCAAAGCTTCGCTGGAGTGGTGGGCGGCAGTGGCGCGGCGCGAGGAGCGGATATGCTCGACTTCTAACTATGTTAGAAGGAGCAGATCCCGCCCAGCGATCGCGTGTTTCGCCGTGCCAGCATGTTGGCGCAGCATGCTGGTCTTGAGCACCCCGAGATCCACCAAGCTCGATCTTGGTCCAACGAACGATGGCACCGTGGAATACCATGACTGCCGGGTCCCGCGTCTCCCGAGATGGGCGCTGTGCATGTACGGACGCCGAGGTCGCCGCGCAGCCTTGTCCTTGACCTGGCAGCACCGCGGTCTCCTCGTCGATGCCCGTTCACCGGGCGTTTCACCCCACCACCCGCTTGCTCCGGGTGGTGGGATCGACGTGATGGAACAGCTGCCACCAAGCCTTCTTCTTCGTGGCATGTCGATGAAGAAGATGAAGATCTAGCTCGTGAACGCCGGATCAGGTTCACACAACCTCGACGCCTTACCGGGCGCGCTAAAGATGTCGGGAACTGATCCACGAACACCTATGGGACCGGGCGGACCGAGCCCCTTTCGTTCGGCGGGGGGCGGATCGCACGAAGAGCGGATCGAGGCGAAGCACACGAAAGCAGTTTACCCAGCTTCGAGCTCTCCGAGAGATAACACTCCTACCGCTGCATGTCCGAGTGTATTGAGTTCTTGCTCGAGCGCTGAGTGCTACAAGACACACTAGCTGCTAACGAGACCGAGCGTGAGTGTTTTTCGTTCGAACCCCCTTCTACGCTAAGCATGGGCCTCCTTTATATATGCTAAAGGGTCTCCGGCAGGTGGCAACGTAGACAAGGGTAAAATGGAAAAGGAATTATGTTGGTACAACTACCGCACAAAGGTATCATACCTAACCTCGACGGCAGGGGACAAAGGCATTAAATGCCCGCTCACGCCGCCCAAATAGTGCAAAAGGGACTCGCTGTGGACGCCACCGCTGCCACGATGGCAATCTTGTCATTGCGTTGCCACCATCAAGACCGCTGGCCGCAGACAGCCTCTTGCCACGCTGCGGCACCGAAAGGTCCTGTGGCTGGCACGCTGGTGGATGTGCCGGAGCGCTGGGTACAGAGTGTAGTTTGCCGCAAGCGCCTTTGTCGCGGGTTGTTGTCTTGTCGCCGTCCGAAGCTTGTCGCCACCGGCCTCGCGGACGCTGCGGGCGTCAGGCAAGTTCCTCGAGATGCCTTGTTGGTTCTTCCCGCAAGCTCCTCTTGCCGGGCCTTGTCTCCTTGGCTTGAATACTTTGTTCTTGAATGGCTCCAAAGGAACCACGGAGGACCTTGTCGGCCACCCGCAAGCCTTGCTGCTGGTGTCAGAACCGCCTCAGCGCACAAGTTCAGGATACTAGGGTACCCCTACTCTAGTACACCGACACCATTCTCCATAATGGAGAGTCAAAATATCTTGTTTTTGCTATTTTACCTTAGAGAATATAGTAGGTCCTAAGAGAATGTGTAGTAGGTCCTGTGAGGTACAATATGTTTATTATGTGATACAATGTTAGAGTTGATGATGAGGAGTACTTGTGATTACGTATTTGCGACCAATTTGCTATGTGATGTCTCATTGATGAAAACGATGATCTTGAGGAGGTGTTATATGACAATGATGTATTATGATGATAAGTTGTTAATGATATGATATGATATTTATTATATAATTAGTGAAAGAATCACAGATAGTTTGCTGTGGATGTCCATCCACTTGAAACTAGTCCACGGTTGTTTCACCTACTCATTATGTCGTAAAACAGTCTCTAAATTCCTGTTGTATGAAAATTGTGTAAAGGTGTATGAAATACAACATGAAATAAAAAGAAATAAAACTAAATAATAGTAGTAGCGCCGCTAGGGAGGAGCGCTACTACTTAATTACCAGGAGCTGCTCAGAGAAGCGCCACACCTTAGATCATTTTAGCAAGAAGGGTCCAGTGCACGCCATCGCTAAGCTTTAGTCAGAAGCGCTTATTAGTAGCGCCCCGCTCGCTTACATCGATAGGGCCTAAACCCCAAGACCGCTGCTAGGCTTTTCCCTTGTAGTGAAGAACGGTAATGGAAAGGGTAATCAAGATAACCCGTGAGTCGTGGAGGCAATAAATGTAAGGCCGACGGTAACCCAAAGTTTGTGGCTAACACCATTCGCAGGGCAACAATCAACGACAAGAATGGGAGGCCGCTCGTCCGGGCGGGTCAGGTCCTACTCTTTGAGCAAGGTCATCAATGGGCCTCGCCCAAGACATGGCACCTGGAGAAGCCAGCCACACACCCGTGGAGAGACTGTGCGATCATGAAGGCTTTCAAAAATTCCAATATGTCCGACGGCGGTCACGGGCCTCGGTGGCGGTTTTCATGGCCCGGGCGCGCTGGAAATTTAATTTCAAGGTCCTCAAGGTAACCCGGTGGTTACAATCAGCAGTCTCGTCAGGAGGTCGCAATAGCAGCAGCAATCGGGTTATCGTGAGCAATCCAAAGCAGCTGAATAGTGTACGGTATCATGTGTTCACCACTATTTTGTGCACACGAGACCGTAAGCTTTGCAAAAGGGCTGTGAATGATGTTGAGCCCAAAGTAGTCCCTCGTTATTTGAGGTGGTCGTGAGCAGCACATTGTATGGAGCAGGAAGATCACACCCTCGGTTGACAATCGGGGCTCAGCTTTGGTGGTGGCACCTCGTTGGTGGATATAAATCACTAAAGCTCATGGATGGAGGCAGCAGATCAACATCCTCTATTATGAGACCTTCCGTCTGCATGCGGCTGATTAATAAAAATCTTAAGACGCCCAACACCGCTTTTCCATGGTGTGGTGCCCTGTAAGTCGGCATACCCAAAGGGGTAAGATTGAACTAGAGGTAGCTTTCTGAGATGAGCATGACTTCTCGGGCCGAGAAATTAACCTTTGAAGTGTTTCAAAATCAAGAGCCCACATCACGTCTATTTGCCTACCGCTTATGCCAAGTTCTATGGAGCGCCGTGTTATGTTTACTTGTAGCTCAAGATGCCAGTCACAAGGGCACCATCACAAGACATGGGAGTCGGAAGATAGCCCTAGAATTTGAGGAAGGTGACGCTGTTATGCTGAATCGTATTGTGCGTACAGGAGTTAAACTTTATAAGGATAATGTAGAACCGATAGACATGACGCTCAAGAATCCAACCACGGAACCAAGAAATGAAAGCAAGTCACATCCGCCGTGGAGTCAATAATCTGGTCGATGCGGCAAGGGAAATGGGTCTTTGGGACAAGCTTTATTGACATCGGTAAAGTCGATACAAAGCCTCCATTTCCGCTTGCCTTGGCGCACGACTACAGGGTTGGCCAACCACGAGGATGGAGCACCTCCGACAAGGCCTGCTGCTTCCAATTTCTTGATTTCTTCGCGATGAATTCTGGCGCCCACCGCCGCTTCTCGACTTTCTTCCTTGACGGGCCGCGATGAGGACAGACGGCAAGATGGTGCTCGATTACTTTCTGGGAACACCGGGATGTCGACGGTTGCCACGCATATACGCCGACGTTACCGCAGGAAAGCAACGAGCCGCTTTCCTATTTAGGGTCGAGAGTGGCACCGATGGTGAAGGTACCACCAGGCCATCCTCCTGGCGGACACCTTCTTGGTCTCTTGTGGAGCTGCCATTGTCTTCTTACACTTGCCGGTGGAGCTCGATGAAAGGCCCTCGACGGTAGCGCAGCACCAAGAGGTGCGCTTGCCGGAGGGCATCGTAACTCTTGCCGGACTTGGTCTTCTTCTTCGCCCGAGCTTCAACGGCAAGTGACTTGCGATCTGCTTGCTGCTGCTTCTTCGGTAGATCTTGTCGGCGCAGATAAGAGCATCCTTCTTGTCGCCAGGACAGAGATGACACTTATCGGCCTGGCATCTTCAGATGTTGTATGCATAGTGAGAGGCTGCCATGAATTTGGCGAAAGCCGGACGGCCGAGTATCCCATTGTAAGGCAATGGAAAGTCAGCAACGCCAAAAGTGACCTCTCAGTCCTGAAGTTCAACTCGCTGCCAAATGTCACCGCAACGTGATCTTTCCTTCGCTTGCTCCTTCCCGGATTGATTCTTGAATGTGCCGGTTCTTCGAGCTCGCCATCGTGATCCGGAGTTTCGAGTACCGCGGAGGAGATCAGGTTCAAGCCGCCCCGCCATCAACTAGCATCTTAGTGACCTTGAGGTTGCGGATAGTTGGTGAAACCAACATCGGCAAGCACCGACCGCAGTTATGCGATCGTGGTGGTCCTCAATATCAAAGATGATAGGCGGTTGGACCATTTCAGAGGCTTTGCGGACTCGACGGGTGGTTCTGCCGCATTGACTTCCCGCACTCCACCGCTTGAGCTGGCGGTGTGAAGTATGCGAGAAGCACCGCCGCCAACGCACAAGACCTCTCGTGGCTTTCTCGAACTCCTGCTCATCGGTCTCGCCATCATCCATATCTTCATCGCCGCCGCCATCTTCATCCTTGTCGCGCCACGGGAGGTCTGTCTCTTGCCGCTGCTTGGCCTTGCCGCGCGCCCTCCTCGCCGGGCGCTTTCTTGCCGCTCCTCCAAAGACCTTCCTGGTTTTCTCCTTGTCGCTACGCTCTTATTCAGCCTTTTGTTGCTCGACAAGCTGCTCGACCTTCTTGCAGCTCGAGGTCATGGCCCTTGGTGCGGTGGATCTTGCAAGATCGCTTGTTGGTGCCGCCCCGCTTGTCGGCGCATCGCCACAGCCGGTAGTTGGTGCTCATGCGGCAATCTCCTCGCCGAGCTACCATCTTTGGCTTTCTTGGCGCCACCTCCGCTGCTGGACTGCTCAATGACTAGCACATCTTTGCCTTTCTTCTTCCTGTTGTTCCGCCGCCGGTTCTTCTTTGCCGGGGCAGCCTCCTCACTATCAGATCCTCCTGCTTCTGTATTTTCTCCGGGGAGTTTCCTCCCTTCCTTAGCATGTGCACACTTGTCGGCCAGGGCATATAGCTCACTGACGTCTCTGATCTTGCACATCGCCATCTCCTCCCGCATCCTGCGGTTTTGCACGTTCTGATGGAACGCGCTGATTACCGCGGCAGGGTGGACATCTGGGATGTTGTGCTGTACGCGGCTGAATCTCTGAATGTACTTGCGCAGGGGCTCTCCTTCCTTCTGGGCGAGCAGATGAAGGTCGCTCTCTTGGCCATGAGGCTTGTGTCCGCCAGAAAGGCGCCGAAAACTGATGGCATAGGTCTGCCCAGAGGATATGGAGTTGTCCGCAAGTGCATGAGCCAGATCCGACATTGGGCTTGAGCACCAGCCGGAAGTAGTTGGCCAGATCTTGTCGCTCCGCCCCGCAGCTTGCACCGCGATGGTGTAGATGCCGAGGAACTCGACGGATGCGACTTGCCGCCGATTTCTCTCGTACGCCTGGCTTGAAATTCTTCGTGATGGGCCATCGACTTGCCGCAGCTCACGAGTGAACGCAGGGCAACCTACCGCGACGCAAGTCGCCTCGTTCCCTGGTGCATGCATGTCGACAGAGGGCCCAGCGCTGGTCCGATTGACGCCGCTTCTTCGGCGCCGATGCGAGTTCGAGGCCTTCTTGCTGTCGCTCGTGAAGAACTTGGCGCTGATCGCGACGAGCTCGTGGATCTGATGATGCGGTGGAGTCGCTGCCGAGGTGGATCCGGCGATTCGGCGATCTTGGCCTTCGGGTGGAGAGTGCATGGTGGTTGCACCCCACCGTTTGCCGCCATCGCTCGTGCTCGGTAGTCCTGCCGCCGCAGCGACGTACTCGGCCGTCATGGAGTGTCGCCGCTGGCGGCGATGAGACTCTGAATGGTGGCCTCCATTCATCGATCTTGTCTGCCGTTGAGGGTAATCCAGATCAGCTGAGCTCGCGCCAAAGCTTCGCTGAATGGTGGGCGGCGGTGGCAACGGCGCGAGGAGCGGATATGCTCGAACTTCTAACTATGTTAGAAGGAGCAGATCCCGCCCAGCGCATCGCGTTCGCCGTGCCAGCATGTTGGCGCATGCTGGTCTTGAGCACCCCGAGATCCACCAACTCGATCTTGGTCCAACGAACGATGGCACCGTGAATACCATGACGCTGTCGGTCCTGCGCCTCCCGAGATGGGCGCGTGCATGTACGGACGCCGAGGTCTGCGCAACCTTGTCCTTGACCCTGGCAGCACCGTGGTCTCCTCGTCGATGCCCGCTTCTTCCGCTGGCGTCACCCCACCACCCGCTTGTTCGGTGGTGATGGGATCGACGTGGACGAACAGCTGCCGCCAAGCCTTCTTCTTCGTGGCATGTCGATGAAGAAGATGAAGATCTAGCTTCGTGAACGCCGGATCAGGTTCACACAACCTCGACGCCTTTACCGGGCGCGCCAAAGATGTCGGGAAATGATCCACTAACACCTATGGGACCGGCGGACCGAGCCCTTTCGTTCGGCGGGGGCGGGATCGCACGAAGAGCGGATCGAGGTGAAGCACACGAGCAGTTTACCCAGCTTCGAGCTCTCCGAGAGATAACACTCCTACCGCTGCATGTCCGAGTGTATTGAGTTCTTGCTCGGAAGCGCTGAGTGCTACAAGACACACTAGCTGCTAACGAGACCGAGCGTGAGTGTTTTTCTTCGCCTCGAACCCCTTCTACGCTATGCATGGGCCTCCTTTTATATGCTAAAGGGTTCCGACAGGTGGCAACGTAGACAAGGGTAAAATGGAAAAGGAATTGCGGTTGGTACAACTACCGCATGTTGTATCATACCTAACCCCGACAGCAGGGGACAAAGGCATTAAATGCCCGCTCACGCCGCCCAAATAGTGCAAAAGGGACCGCTGTGGACGCCACCGCTTGCCACGATGGCAATCTTGTCGGTCGCTTGCCACATCACAAGACCGCTGGTCAAGACAGCTCTTGCCACGCTGCACCGAAAGGTCCTGTATGACACGCTGGTGGATGTGCCGGAGCCGGGTACAGAGGTAGTTTGCTGCGCAAGCGCCTTTGCCGCGGTTGTTGTCTTGTCGCGTCCGGAAGCTTGTCGCCACGGGCCTCGCCGGGACGCTGGCGCGTCAGCGCAAGTTCCTCGAGATGCCTTGTTATCTTCCCGCAAGCTCCTCTTGCCGGGCCTTGTCTCCTTGGCTTGAATACTTTGTTCTTGAATGGCTCCAAAGGAACCACGGAGGACCTTGCCGTCACCCGCAAGCCTTGTCAGCTGGTGCTGTAAATCGCCTGCACAAGTTCAGGATACTAGGGTACCCCTACTCTAGTACACCACACCATTCTCCATAATGGAGAGTCAGGGGCTATCTTGTTTTTTGCTATTTTACCTTAGAGAATATAGTAGGTCCTAAGAGAATGTAGTAGGTCCTGTGAGGTACAATATGTTTATTATGTGATACAATGTGTTAGAGTTGATGATGAGGAGTACTTGTGATTACGACTAGTGACCAATTTGCTATGTGATGTCTCATTGATGAAAACGATGATCTTGAGGAGGTGTTATATGACAATGATGTATTATGATGATAAGTTGTTAATGATATGATATGATATTTATTATATAATTGGGTGAAAGAACCGCGTATTAGTTTCATGTGGATGTCCATCCACTTGAAACTAGTCCACGGTTGTTTCACCTACTCATTATGCTGTAAAAACAGTCTCTAAATTCCTGTTGTATGAAAAATTGTGTAAAGGTGTATGAAATACAACATGAAATAAAAAAGAAATAAAAATCAAATAATAGTAGTAGCGCTGGGCTAGAGGAGCGCTACTACTAATTACCAAAGAGCGCTGCTCAGAGAAGCGCTACTACTAGATCATTTTAGCAGTAGCTGGTCCGTGCACGCCATCGCTAAGCTTTAGTCAGTAGCGCCTTATTAGTAGCGCCCCGCCTCTTCGATAGGCCTAAAACCCGCACTGCTGCTAGGCTTTTCCCTAGTAGTGAAGAACGGTAATGGAAAGGGTAATCAGCATAACCCGGTGAGTCAGGGAGGCAATAAATGTAAGGCCGACGGTAACCCAAAGTTTGTGGCTAACACCAATTCGCAGGGCAACAATCAACGACGCAATGGGAGGCCGCCCCTCGGTCCGGCGGGTCAGGTCCTACTCTTGAGCAATTGCTCAATGGGCCCTGTCCAAGACATGGCACCCGGGAGAAGCCAGCCACACACCTGTGGAGAGACTGTGCGATCATGAAGGCTTTCAAAAATTCCAATATGTCCGACGGCGGTCACGGGCCTGGTGGCGGTTTTCATGGCCCGGGGGCGGCTGAAATTCTAATTTTCAAGGTCCTCAAGGTAACCCGGGTGGTTACAATCAGCAGTCTGGTCAGGGAGGTCAGCAATAGCAGCAGCAATCGGGTTATCAGAGCAATCCAAAGCAGCTGAATAGTGTACGGTATCATGTGTTCACCACTATTTTGTGCACACGAGACCAGAAGCTTCACAAAAGGGCTGTGAATGATGTTGAGCCCAGCAGTCCCTCGTTATTTGAGGTGGTCAGAGCAGCACATTGTATGGAGCAGGGAAGATCACACTCCCCGGGTTGACAATCGGGGTCAGTTAGCTTTGGTGGTGGCACCTCAAGTTGGTGGATATAAATCACTAAAGTACTCATGGATGGAGGCAGCAGCATCAACATCCTCTATTATGAGACCTTCCGTCGTATGCGGCTGACTAATAAAAATCTTAAGACGTCCAACACCGTTTTCCATGGTGTGGTGCCTGGTAAGTCGGCATACCCAGTGGGTAAGATTGAACTAGAGGTAGCCTTCGGAGATGAGCATGACTCTCGGGCCGAGAAATTAACCTTTGAAGTGCTCAAAATCAAGAGCCCATATCACGCTCTATTTGGCCAGCCGGCTTATGCCAAGTTCATGGAGCGGCCGTGTTATGTTTACTTGTAGCTCAAGATGCCAGGTCACAAGGGCACCATCACAGTACATGGGAGTCGGAAGATAGCCCTAGAATTTGAGGAAGGTGACGCTGCTTATGCTGAATCTGTCTGTACAGCAGAGGAGTTAAACTTTTATAAGGATAATGTAGAACCGATAGACATGACGTCTCTGAAGAATCCAACCACGGAACATGAGCCGGTGATGAAATTTAAGTCGGCCGATGACACCAAGATGGTTGTTTTGTTCCAGGCGACTCATCTAAGCAATTCAGTATCAGTGCCAATCTGGATCCCAAATAGGAAAGCGCGCTCATCGAGTTCATCCATGAGAACCAAGACATCTTTGCATGGAAACCTTCTGACATGCCAGGTGTACCGAGAGAACTTGCTGAGCACACTCTCAATATTGATCCAAAGTTTAAGCCGGTCAGGAAGTTTCTTCGATGGTTTAACGAGGAGAGACGTAAAGCTATCGGTGAGGAAGTGGCCCGACTCTTGGCGGCTGGGTTTATTGTTGAAGTTTTTCACCCGGAGTAGTTGGCTAACCCGGTGCTTGTACTCAAAAAGAACGACACTTGGCATATGTGTGTGGATTACACGGACTTAAACAAGGCTTGTCCGGCTGATCCTTTCGCTCTTCCCTTGTATTGATCAGATCATTGATGCTACATCGGGTTGTGAGCGTTTCAGTTTCTTGGATGCTTATTCTGGTTATCATCAGATCAAGATGGCAGTCAAGGACCAGGAGAAGACGGTTTTCATTACTCCGTTTGGAGCCTTCTGTTATGTGTCTATGCCTTTTGGGCTTAAAAGTGCCCAGGCGACTTATCAACGTTGTGTGCAGAACTGTCTCCATAATCAGATTGGGCGTAATGTTCATGCTTATGTGGATGATATTGTGGTGAAATCCAGAGAGAAGGAGACCTTGATAGATGACCTGAAGGAAGCCTTTGATAATTTCCGGGTCTACAAAATGATGCTTAACCCGGCCAAGTGTGTATTTGGTGTGCCAGCAGGCAAACTTTTGGGTTTTCTGGTTTCTAACAGGGGCATTGAGGCTAACCTGGAGAAGATCAAGGCAATCACCTCTTTGGCTAAGCCGGCGTGCGTCAATGATGTCCAGCGACTGGTGGGTCGTATCACTGCTTTAAGCCGGTTCATAAGCCGGTTAGGTGAGAAGGCTATACCATTGTATCAGATGATGAAGAAGACAAACAACTTTGTCTGGAGTGATGTCGCTAACGCTGCCTTTGAAGATTTAAAGAGACAGTTATCTGAGACGCCGGTCCTTGCTGCTCCTATTGACAAGGAACCTTTGTTACTATATGTAGCTGCTAACTCACGTGCTGTCAGTGTTGCAATTGTTGCCCAGTGACATCCGTCATGACTCGCCCCGCGTGGCGGCTTATATTGAAGCTGATAATGAACAAGCCCATCAGGATGCGCTTGACCTGTTGGATGAGAAGCGTGACTTAACAGCAGCCCGTTCGGCGATTTATCAACAAGACCTACGCCGCTACCACCGCCGCCGGGTTAAGTCCAGAACCTTTCAAGAAGGTGACTTGGTGCTCCGGCTCATCCAGGACCAGTCCGACGCGCACAAGCTACCCCACCTTGGGAAGGACCCTTTGTGGTCAGCAAGAACTTGAACAACGGGTCATACTACCTCATCAATGTTCGAGAACACAAAGACTCACGTAAGTCGGAGGTGGAGACCCGCCGGCCGTGGAATATCGCTCATCTTCGGCCTTACTACACTTGAGCCGCTGGCTCTCATGATGTACATATTTTGAGGATGTATATATTATAATAAATAATAAAGCAAGACTGTCGGTGTACAAAAGTAGGGGCTCTCCTTTTGACCCCTTTACTTGTGCACAGGCAGTCAGCGCCACCCGCCACGACCACACATAACAGGGTAGGAAAGGGAAGCCGGAGAGAAGCCAAAGGCACAAGACAAATAAAGCAATGACAAGGACCATGGACACAAGGATCGGATGGACGAAGCAGGTTTCCCCGGCAAGGACCCTTGCCGGGGCAGCTCTCCCACGCCAGCCGAGCGAGCCATCCTTGAGCCCACCAACGCTCGACGAACGCATTGGGACAGGGCTCGGCAGGCACCTACGTGGTGGCAAGCAGATCTTTGTGAAGACAAAGAATAGTCAAGATCAAGTGAGGATAGGAAGGCAATCGTCCTCACCAAATAAACCCACAAGACCCCTGGCAAGATCCTTGCCGGGGACGCCTGCGCGCCACGGCAAGACCCTTGTCGGGCCATCTGGCAAGACCCTCGCCAAGAGCGCCAGCAGGGCCACTGCCAGGCCTGCACCAACCAAGTCTCCGCCGCCGTTCGCATGCGGCTGCCGACCCAACCATCTGGGCAGGCACCTGCGTGGCAACATGCAACCCTTCGTGGAGGCTCCACCATCGCGCCACCTCAGCTGCCTGCTTGCCTACATGGCACCGCATGCATTGCTGGCCATGGCGCGTGTCGAAGCAAGGAGGAGTGGCGACGGACGGGACGGGCCTCGCTCCCGCCCCCGATAAAGCGAAGGGACACCTAAGCCTCGCACTAAATACGCTTTGTCCTGTAACACCAGGTATAAGCTCACAGTGCTGTAGCACTTTCCACCTCCTGTGTGCCACTGTGGCAGCCCCTTTCACCTATAAAAGGAGGCCCATGGCGCACTGGAGAAGGATTCAGCTCTTTTGAACCTAGCAGCACCTAGAGCTAGTTCAAGAGCTCAAGAACACTGAATATAGCCACGAAAGCAGGATCGTAGGGTTTTACGCATCTTTGCGGCCCGAACCTGGGTAAATCCCCCTTGTGTTGCCTACTAGTCCCGCTCTTCTCACGATCCCCGCGCCCCGCAACCGTAGGAGGGATTCCAGTGATCCCATAGGTGTAGTTTCCCACCGACAAGGACCTCTATCCTTTTTTGCATCCTCAAAGGTAATATGTCATTGTCGTTGTCATTATCTTTTTAATAATCACTTGGGGGCTAATCGTATTCGAATCTAGCTTCACCCGATTGATCCGGTTTATGATCGTATTAGAATCTAGCCGTTAAAATTTATATGATCACTTGGGGGCTTCCTGTTCAAACATAGGTGGTGTTCGAACCAAAGAGAACATAGCTGTCGGTACCCTATTGTCGGGGAAACGACACCAATGGGATCACAAGAATCCCTACTATGGCTGGCGGGGCATGGGGTTGAGAGAAGAGCGGATCTAACAGACAGCATGTGGTTCGTTTATCCAGGTTCGGGCCGCGAGGATGAGGCAAACCCTAGTCCTGCTTTGGTGGATGTATTGGGTGTTCTTGAGCTAGCTACGGGGTGTAAAGAGCTCAGAAAAGCCGAATCCCTCTCCTGGTCGCCTCGGTCCTCCTTTTATAGGAAAAAGGGGTTGCCACAGTGGCACACAAGACTTGGAAAGGTCTACAGTGTCGCAAGGTTATCCCTCATATTACAGGACAAGATGCATTTAATGCATCGCTTAGGTGTCCCCTTGCTTTATCGGGGGCAGGAACGGAGCCCGTCTCGTCTGTGGCCGCCTCACCAGGCTTCGACACATGCCCTGGCCAGCGGTGTGGGTGGCGCCATGTAGGCAGGCAGGCAGCTGAGGTGGCGCGGTGGTAGGGCCTTCACGAAGATCTGCATGCCACCACGCAGGTGCTTGCTGAGTTGGTGTAGAGGCCGTACGTCGCCACGCAGGTGCGTGCCCAGCTGGTTGAGCTAGCAGCAGCTTGGGGACGGTCGGTAGAATCTTGTTTGGCATGGGCCCGGTTGTGGCCCTGTTGATGTCCTCGGCAAGGTTCTTGCCGTGGCGTCGTCTTCATCCCCGGCAAGGCGCTTGCCGGGGGTCTTGTGGACCTCCCTGGCTGGAATCCCGCCAAGGGTCGCCATCTCTTGGTCTTCATCTGATCTTGTGTGTTTATGATCTTGACGAAGATCTGCATGCCACCAAGGAGGTGCCTCCCGAGCCCTTACCTCAACGTAGTTGACCACGCTAGAGGCCGAGGGCTCAAGGGTGACGTACTCCGATGGAGTTGGACGAGCTGCCCCGGCAAGGCCCTTGACGGGGCCGGTGAGGCTGCCCAGGGAAGGGTCTTGCCGGGGGAACCCGCCTCGCCCCTCTGCTCTTTGGTGTTCCTGGTCTTGGCGTTTGCTTTGTTTGTCTTGGGCTTCGGCTTCTCTCCTGCTTCCCTCGTTTGCCCAACTACGTGTGGTCGTGGCGCGCGGCTCAGACTGCCCTCGCACAAGTAAAGGTATCAAAAGGGGAGCACCTACTTTTGTACACCGCAGGAGCCCCCGGGCCTGGGCCACACATAAGCACGACACGTTGTTGGGCAAGGCCCAGAACGGTGCGTGGGCAAGCGGGGCGGATTTCACCGCAGTAATTTTTCGTCCGCTGCGCTTCCCTACGACCGGCGTTGAACGCGCGTCGTGGAGGGTCGCGCGTGACGTGGGGGGCATGCGTGGGGAGCGGTTCCCGCACGCATGCGTCACATCACAGTTAATGGGAAAGGAGGCGGCCCGCGCCTTCCCAATAAAAAGGAATAACCGTGGGGGCGTTGCTCACTTTACCCCCTTTCCCGCGCCTTCTCCAATCTCAGAGCCGCCGCCCTCTTTTCCTTCCTCCCTAAGCCTTCTCCATTGCCTGCTGTTGCCGTGTCTCTGCCACCCTCTGCTTTTCGCTCTTCTCAACCGCCATGGCGCCCAAATCTACCAAGGGTAAAGGAGGGTCCAAGGACGCCGGAGCGACGGAGGCACCAGAGAGCGCGTTGGCGGTGCAGCAGACGCAATCCGCCTTCTTCTTCCCCTCGACGGTCGATGTATACGAGCTCCGGGATTCCTTCAAGTCCCTATGGGGGTTGAAGACGGGGGAGAGATGTCGGTGCATCCAGCCACGCGCGTCATCCTCGCCAACTGCACCGAGGCCGCCTCGAATCTGTACCCTTTCTTCATCGATTATTTCTCCTGCGTCCTCTGTCCTCCTTTCTCCGATTTCTTCAGCGACATCATGCATACCTTCGGCTTCCACCTTTTGGATTTTACCCCAAACACCGTGGCGTGCATGGCTCTTTTTGCGCACCTCTGCGAGGGCTTCGCCGTGGTGTATCCGAACACGGCGCTCTTCCGCCACTACTTCTTTCCTCGGATCCAGACAGGGGGTGCCATCTCTGGCTGCGTCACCTGGATCCCGAGATCCAAGGGGGCGTACCCGGACGGCGTCATGAAGGAGAGGTGGGAAGAGTGGCGGAGCCGGTGGTGCTGGATTGAAGAGAAGGACCCGCCGGTGTTTTGCGAGGTACACGGGCGCCGCCGGTCCGCAGAAGTGATTGGAGCGTCGTCGATGCTGACGATGAGAATCTCACTCCCGCCACCACCAGGATCCTTCGTCTTACCGAGGCCGGGCTCACCCTTGAAATGATCGGGGAAGGTTTCATCCGCTGCCGGATCGTTCCACTACATAACAAGGGGAGGCCAGCCTGGCTCTTCACGAACCCTGCTGACATCATGCGGCTCCGCCCCGGCCTCGACCACAACTTCACCATGATGCGGCACGCTCATTTCTGCCAGCGACTCTTCCAGCTTGACGTGGGCCGCGATGGCGAGGTCGAGCGGACCGACAAGGTTGCGAGGGCTGCCACGAAGGCTGGCAAGGTCGTCAAGAAGCCTTTGTTCAAGTTGCCGTCGGGAGTGGTGGTGCTGTGCAATAATTCGCGCCGGACCGAAGTCATCGCCATGATGCCAAACTGCAACACGCACAGCCCTGTCCAAAACTGGGCCGCACCGGAGGATATCCAAGTGCAGGAGTTCTTCGACCCCCTGCACGAGGGATACGTCAACGCCGACGCTGAGCGACTGCTCGTCCAAGAGACCTCCCAGGTGGAATTGAACTATATTGCTGCCAGGGCGAGGGAGGCGTAGCTTGCCGCGGAGGCCGGCAGCGCTGGTGGAGTGGAGGACAGGGTCGCGGCGGAGGCGGAGGAGAGGGAGCTCGCCCAGTGGGCGAAGGCTGCCGGGGAGGCCAGCAGCACCGACACGGGGGCCCCGCTTGTTGAAGACGTGGCCGGCGAGTCATTGGAGGAGGAGGCCGAGGTTGCTGGCCCAACGCCAGCCATGGGAAGAGGGCTAGTTCTGCGGCGGGCCGGCTCCAGCGAGCCGGTTCGGCCTCGTAGGGCTCCACGGCCTCAGCTGGCCCTGGAGGGGTCCGGGCGCCACACGAGGGCCGCGGCGGCAAAGAAACTGATGAAGGTCGCGACGAAGAAGAAGGCGGCTGCCCCCTCTTCGTCCCGGGGTGCCCAGACCCCGCCTTCTTCACCTCCTCCGGCAGGTGTCGATTCGGACGCCGACGCGGGGGTCACTTTTGACTATGGATCCCTTAGTCCGAAGAGGAAGAGGAAGACAACAGAGGAGGAGGTGGATGACGAGTAAGTATCCGGCTTTTTCCCATTATCTTTGCCCCTCCATCTATGTCATTTATCTTGATCTATCTTTGCCTTTGCAGCGATGTGGAGACGCTGGCCCAGACGGTGAAGAGGGCCAAGGCCTCGGCGGGCGGCCAGCCCCCGGCAGGTGCTTCAGAGGCGCCACTGGTGGTATTGAGCAGCCCGGACAGCAGCCCTCGGCACAGCCCCCAGCGTAAGTTCACCACTCTCCTCTTGTCGACATGTGTCAGGGGTACGATACTCTGGTGCTGACTTTGTCGGGTTTGTAGGAGGGGAGCGGCAGCAGGAGGAGCCACAGAGGGCTACTCCCAACACACCGCCCCCATCGACCAAGACGCCCCGAGGGGCGTCCCCAACAAGGGCGCCGAGCACCAAGCACACGCACATGGAGGAGGAGGAGGGGAACTTGGGCGCCGGTGACTCCACCTCTGCGCCAAATGCTGGCGGGGAAGGGACTTCTGCTTCACAGCCAGGCACTGGTAAGTCATCCATTCTCCGTCCTTGTTCTTTGTTGCTCTTTTTCTTTGTTTCATCGCCTCCCTTGTTGCCTAGATTCACCCTTGGTGGACATGGAGGATGTGGACTCCGTCATCGGGAATGTCGCCAAGGAGGCCGCGGCGGAGGCTGACAAGATTGCTGCCGAGGAGGCCGCCAAGGATGCCACCGAGGACGCCGCCAAGGGGCCTGCCAGGGCGACTGGTGAGGCCACTGCCGAGGAGGCCGGTGAGGGGCTTGACGGGGAGGCCGGCAAGGTCTCTGCCGAGGAGGAGGTGGTGGATGATCAGCCTTCCTCTTCCGCAACCTTTGGCTCCGGCATGTATCTGAAGGTGGGTGACGATCTTTTCGTCCATCTTCCAGGGGCGTCAAGCTCCAGGGCGCCTGCCGAGGGGGAGGTCTTCGATGATGAGGTGCTCGCCGCCACCGGGCTCGAGGTCGTTGATGAACCGAGCACCACTGGTGATGGCTCCCAGGAAGAACGGCTCCACGTCATGGGGGCCAATTTTCGGAAGCTCCAGGCGCTCCATCGCGCCCGTCTGGACAAGGCCAAGTCCAGGATGGCAGCGGTGGACAAGGCGGAGGTGGACTTCAAGGCGCGCGTTGCTGAGACGCAGGCTTGGTTCCGCCAAACTCGCGAGGAGCTGAAGGTCTCTCGGGATGAGCTGGCCAAGCGCAACGTGGAGCTCATCATGAAGTTGGCCGACATTGAGAAGGCCCAGGAGGCGGCGGCGAACTCGGCCACTGCAGCCGAGGCCGCCCGGATTCAGCACTAGGCCGTGTTGGATTCCCAGGAGGAGGACCTTGCCGCGCGCGAGGAGAAACTTGTTGCAACGCTCCGTGGCAAGGATGAGGAGCTTGAGACCCTTGTCGTGCAGCGGACCCAAGAGCAGGAGCGAGGCACAAAGAGGCACTCGATGGCCAGGCTCTAGCTCACGCCGGCAAGGTGAAGTAGCTGGAGGTGGAGTGGGATGGGTTGAAGGAGCAGGTCCTGAAGCTGTCCAGGAGAAGAACACGCTCAACAGCGCCTTGACGGTGGCGCAAGGAGCGGCCATCAGCAAAGCTGGGGAGCTCTCCGAGGACAACCACTCCATCAAAGATGTCAAGCTGAAGCTGGAGGGTCTTGAGAGGATGCTGTCGGAGAGCAAAGCCCGGGAGGAGACCCTGACCAGGGAACTGGAGAAGGAGAAACAGCTGCGAGCGGACGAGGCCGCCTCTCCCGAGGACTTTGTGGAGGGCGAGAATCGTTGGATCAGTTGCCTCGAGAACGTCGCTCGCAGGGCCACCACGCAGCTGGCCACCATTGGGATGCCAAACGTGAGGTATGCCCCTGAGCGCAGCGGGACCGTCAACGCCAAGCTGACCCAGTTCTTCGAGGGCGTCCTCGGGGCCCTGGCTTATCTTCACTCCAGCAGGACGGCCACGCTGGCCGATGAGGCCCGGCGGCTTTGCCCGGGGGCCATGACCAAGGTCCTCACCAAGATGGCGTACTAGAACCCCAACCTTGACTTCGAAGCCGCAATGGATAGCTTGCCAGAGGGTACTGAACTCACCGTGCTCCAGGAGCATATCAAGACTATCATCGGCGGCATTGACAAAATCCAGAGGGTGGAGGGCCAGCGCCGGGACTAGGCACCCCGTTTCTTATCATCGATGCAGGTTCATGACCAAAACAATTTTTATCTTTAGTTAGAACCGCAGTTACAACTGATGTAATATAACTCTGCAGTAATTTAGGATTATGCGTGTTATTTTCCTGTTCGATTCCCCCTTTGTATGTCCACCCTACGCTAACCGGGTAGGTTTGCCGGCGCGTAAACCCATGGCGGCATCTTGGGGACAGATCCCCACTGGCCTGCCTGGTGTGCGTGCCGCCGGGCGAACCACCTCACTGCCCTTAACGCGGCCGCTCGAACTGTCGAGCTTGACTCGAGTCAGAATCGAGGGCGTTGCCAATTGCGGAAGGCTACCCTGCCGCTCTCAACGCAACCGCTTGAGATGTTGAGCGGACTCAAAACACAACAAAGGCGTAGTCCTTGAGGGTTTGCTTCATCCATAGAAATTGTGCACAACACGAACCAGCAGCAATGTACTCAGCTTCAGCAATAGATAGTGATACGATGTTCTGTTTCTTCGAGGACCAACATACCAAAGATTGTCCGAGGAAATGGCAAGTGCCAGATGTTGACTTGCGGTCCACACGGTCACCAGGATAGTCAGAGTCTGAATATCCAATGAGATCAAAGCCGAGCCCTTGGGGTACTGACGGTGTCCTGGACTAGGGGGTACTCACCACGTCATCTCCCGATCTGTTAGATTGGGCCGAGGACCCCCATGGCCGTATACTCATGGGCCAGTCCGGACAGCTGCCGCATACAAGGAAGATTCCGCAAGACTTGGTGATCAAGACAAGCACTCCTCCCCACCGGCGATTCGGCTAGGACTTGTTATCCTAGGCCTCGGTGCATTATATAAACCGAGGCCAGGCTAGTTGATAGAGATATACAACAATCATACCATAGGCTAGCTTCTAGGGTTTAGCCTCTTCGATCTCGTGGTAGATCTACTCTCGTACTACCCATATCATCAATATTAATCAAGCAGAAGTAGGGTTTTACCTACATCGAGAGGTCTCGAACCTAGGTAAAAACATAGTGTCCCTTGTCTCCTGTTACCATCCGCCTAGACGCACAGTTCGGGACCCCCTACCCGAGATCCGCCGGTTTTGACACCGACATTGGTGCTTTCATTGAGAGTTCCGCTGTGTGTTCGGCAAAAGGTCGATGGCACGCCTGCAGATCAACTGCGACTTCGGCATCTTCGTCACCAGCTTGACTGGTCACCTTGGTTCGACCAAGGACTGCACCCTATCTCCGATCGTCATGTTCGGATGAGGGCCTTCATCAACATCAGCTCCGATCTCTATCAAGATCACGGAGGAATCATCCAGGGAGCCCGGGGGCTCAATGTCAACATTGCCCTCGGGCGACCGCGCTGTTTTTTTGGACGGCGAACTTGTGTCTGCCGTCACCGCCTCCTCGATCGTCGGTTTGACGATTTCTTTGGTGGAATAGTGCGTAATAACTTCTACAACAGCCACGCTAAATTTCGTCGTGTTCCGATGGAGGAATCTCCGACAATCTACGATATACCGGAGCCCTGTCAAATCTGGACGAGAATCTGGACGAGTTTAGGGCGTGGTGTCCAGCTTCTAGCTCGGACCTCCTTTGGAAGATCCAACCGTTGATCGACTGCGGAATTCCTATATCTACCACCCCTCAAAATTTCACTCGATCCGACCGTCCAAACTCCGGGAACCTTCCTATTAGTGCATCACTTTTCGGATCTGTTTTCTGCGCGAAAACAAATCCGACCCGAGTTCATCCTTTTTACGGACGGGATTTCGGACATCCTTTTTGAAGGAAGTTTTGTATGGGATATTGTGTTTTTTCCCGAACACATCCCACTAACTTAAAAATCTTTTGAACATGATCTTCAACATCATGCTGGTGTCAAACCAGTGCGGCAATATTGCTCCACGGCTGCTGACCTGCGCTAGACACGTCGTCACTTTTTGAGCCGAGCTCAACTTCTTCGGATCATCATCTCGGCAAGCCGAACAAGAGTCCGGCATCGCGAAGCATAAATGATCACCAACATCGCCGCCCCACGGGTTACACGGAGCGGGCATACTGGCATCGCCGCACGGTCGCTTCATCAAGCCGGCATCGACCACATCAAGACCTGCATCAGCAGGGCCGCACTATTGCTTCTTCAAGATGGTGTCCATCACGCCGACCTACTTCGACATCTCGGCTGGACCGGGGGCTTCGCCATCTCTTCATCAACCTACTCCGGACACTTCGGCGTCACTAGCCGACCAACTCCGTCACGTTAGCTGGACTGAGGGCTTTACCTCGACGAGCCAATCTTTGCCAGCATTGTCATGCCGTCGTTTTATCGCCCATCGGGCAATGGGTGCGCGGATCGAGTCCCAATTTTGGGAATCACCTTCCTTCGGATTGCTACAACAAATAAACCAGTTGCTATTAAACCCAGTATTTTTTGCTTGTTTGGGTTCATTTTTCCCAAGGAATTATTACTCTGGTTTGTCCATCATATGTACACAGGTCTATCAAATGGTGGCGATTAACGATATCGCATGGTGGTTCGGTCGGTTTCAGACATAGTCCGCTAACGCCGCATCCGGAGCTTGGACCGACCTTTGAATTCAGGCTTTGCCACGCCTTTACCGCATCACACCGACGCCCTGGATCGACATTGACTTCGGCGCCAGGCCATATTTATTTTATTATTCACTTTGCATAAATTATTTATTATGCAACGATTTTTTTAATTATCATTATTACTATTATCTCCGGTTTGCACCATTTTTGTGCACAGGAAAATGATCCGGGACTTCAAGGCCACTCGCCGGTCTGCATTGACCGTGCTATGTCACCACTTCGGCGTGTCGAGCTCTCCGCTCCGCCACCTCGGGACTGGCTTGGGGGGATGGAACCTTGTCCCGTATCAAGCTCGGACCGTGTCATCAATACCGAACACATTAACCAGCTAAGTCGCTTTCATGCTCAAAGCTTTAATTTCTAACTTGTGTTCGGTTCGACCAAGCATTATACTTTTTTGGAAAAATGTTGCATGTAAAAAAATTTCTTGTCCAAACTTTGTTTGTGAAGCATAAATTCAAATACCCAATTCATTTGGGGGCTTCCTTCATGAAGCTTTTCCTCTTGCCTATGATTATACATGTACGGCTTCGTTCCTTGTTCGTTTATTACGCCACAATATGCACCATATTGACTTAAGCGATTTGCAAGATGGGTTGCCTCGCTCCTGTGTTTACCCCTACGTTACCGATTGTTCGGCTAGGGAGTAAAGGGAGCACCTCTGCGATTGTCACGATCGGGTCATCCGAGCAGGACCTCAGACTGGGTGAAGCCGAAAGCTAGCGCTCTTATAGTCTTCAATGATGGTCGGCACACAACGGAACTCATGAGTACAAAAAATCTATTGCACAAGTCTCATAATAACAATGTGCACCGAAGAAAAGTATCGATGGGGGTACTATTTTCTTCGAAGATGCTTCTTACACTTCGCAGTAATATAGCATAAGTTCCGTGAGCGTGCTTTGTTTGTTACAGCCTTATGGCCTGATTGCCTGGTTATTGGAAACACCGTCGATATTCTCGACAGATGGAGTACATAACACTTTTCAGTCCTTGACCGAAGAGGGAGAAGCCGACGGTCGGTTAAGACGCGTTTAATGTTCGGTTGAACATAGATATGATATAAGTACTTCGGTACATGCAATCATTCTTTTACCCAAGTCACTTGGGGGCTCTTAAATTTATATGAGCCGTTTTATGATAAGTGTTCTTCTTCTTAGTCGTTGCAAAGATTTATTATTATTATTATCTATCACTCATTTTCTTGACGCGAGCGTGTGGTCACTAGCCGGGGAGCTTAATTTCTCTCTCAAAGCCGCTAGAGTTTAGTTTGCTAAACTAGCCTAATAAGAAGTACTCCGCCCTCGGGATAGGAGGTTGAAGCCGTAGGCTGACCCGCTTGAAGTCTTGAGACAGGATGTATCATGTTAAAGCACGACAGAAGCACTTCTTTTTCTAAGGCCAATTTTCGGATTGGCACCGAACACTTGATCTCGTTCGGACGTCAAGTTTTTACTGACGTTTTTTGTTTTTCTGACCTTATGGCACTTTTTAAACTATTTGTGTGTTTTCAGCACAAGTCTCACAGTGCAACGCCGGACACCTTTAGAGATTCGGCAAAAACATTCTCGGATATTGCTATATATGCATCGGTTTCGAATTGTGTCTTCAGTCAATAGTTGGGTTGCCCGGCTCCTGCGCTTGCCTCCTATGTTCCGCTTTGTTCGGCTAGGTGTGCAAAGGGAGAACCATTGCTATTGTGCTTCCAACTCACATGGTTAAGCACCTCAGTGGAGAAAGCCGAAAACTGACTGTCACTATAAGCGTAAACTGTCAGCGATCCGATGACGGTGTTAAACGACGGGCCATTCATAACAATGGCTTAAGTGTTTACGGCTTGACCTCGACTGTCGCCGAACACTACCGGGGGCTATTAACTGGCCTCCCAAACTAAATCCTCGATATTTTGCTCTTACATTTTAGCTGAGGTTTCATGATCATGGTTAGCATGACAACCCAAAGAAAGGAACCGATAGCGGGACTATTTTCTTTGGAAGACATTTATTCTATTAAACAGTAATATAACATATCTCTCTGAGTACCTTTGTTCATAAAACCGTATGGCCAGATTGCCTTGTTTGTTGTAAATCTTTGCCCTCATAAAGGCTTTATAAAGTAGGACAAACACTCCTCGGCTATTGGCCGAGGAGGTGGAAGCCGATGGTCGGTCAACAAAGTTTTGTACAATGCGGATCCGAGCATTAATGACGTAAAGTACTTGGATACATAGAGTCATTACACATGATTTGTGATTTTACTATGGATATCAATCCTTATTTCGGCCACCCGTGCCCGCATTAAGGCTCGGGGGCTACTGGGCTTCGGGCTTATTATTTACAAATATTAAAGGGGCACATCGATCCCCTGATCTGGTGTTGCCACCCGACCAAGGTCTGGGGCTACTGCATTGCCCGCCCAATGCAGAAATTTTATGTAATACAATCTCCCAGAGATTTTGATCCTCGTGTTGGTCGGCCGCACCCAACCTGAGTCTTGAGGACTGAGCATGCCGCTTTTGTGTCCCAAGTATTCTGCCGAGCTAGGACTTGATCCTCGGACCAATTTTGCAAATCAACTCGAGTCTCAAAGAGCTGCTGTGGATCAGCGGTCTTATGTCATCCTTCATGTGCATCTCGGGTTTGGACCGATACCCACCTTGAGGGCTACTGGCTATGTATCTCGGCAGAGAATAAATTGCACCAATCAAAATATTGAAAAAATCGCCCACATTCGGGTGGTGCACCACCGAAGCAGTCCGCATAAAGCTCGGTGCTAGTGGCTGGCTCCATAGAGGGCATTTATGCATTAAGCTCGCTAAACTCCTTCAAACTTCTTTGAACCAAGGTGATTTACGACACCTCGGATACAGTCCGCGTTGGAGCTCGGATACATAGTCCGTGTTGGAGCTCGGATACAGTCCGCGTTGGAGCTCGGATACATAGTCCGCGTTAGAGCTGGAAGCAGTCCGCATTGGTGCTCGCTGCAAAAGATACTCGAATGGAGTCCGGCGTTGGAGCTCGGACGCAAGAGGACGTTGCCGCCCAGGAACAACTTCAAACCCGAGGTGTGGCATAAAAATAACAAGGCATTGATAAAGGTCGGAAGCTTAAAAGGGATCCTCGGATACCCGACGTGTAAACTCGTCGAATGCATTTCGGCGATCCTCAAGATCAAAGATGAGAAAATTTGTTGAACCAGTTTTCAAGACCGACGATTGAAGATGGAGAACGGTTCGGAAGAATCGAGGAGCGTCCCTAAACTTGAAGACCGGTTCAGGGGGCTACTGACGGTGTCCTGGACTAGGGGGTACTCACCACGTCATCTCCTGATCTGTTAGATTAGGCCGAGGACCCCCATGGCCGTATACTCATGGGCCAGTCCGAACAGCTACCGCATACAAGGAAGATTCCGCAAGACTTGGCGATCAAGAAAGGACTCCTCCCCGACCGGTGTATTCGGCTAGGACTCTTGTTATCCTAGGCCTCTAGTGCATTATATAAACTGAGGCCAGGCTAGTCGATAGAGATATAAAACAATCATATCATAGGCTAGCTTCTAGGGTTTAGCCTCTTCGATCTTGTGGTAGATCTACTCTTGTACTACCCATATCATCAATATTAATCAAGCAGGAGTAGGGTTTTACCTCCATTGAGTGGGCCCGAACCTGGGTAAAAACATCGTGCCCCTTGTCTCATGTTACCATCCGTCTAGACGCACAGTTCGGGACCCCCTACCCGAGATCCGCCGGTTTTGACACCGACAGGTACCATAGTCCAAGTGTTGGTGTGTGAGCTAGATATCAAAGAATATGCTTCACAGCCTTATGGTGTGATTCCTTCGGTGTAGCTTGAAATCGGGCACACATGCAAACACTGAGCATAATATCTGGCCTAGATGCACATAAGTACAATAAAGAACCAATCATGGAGCGGTATACCTTTTGATCGAAGTCAATACCATTTTCATCCGTGCATAGATGGCCATTTGTGGGCATAGGGATTTTGACGCCTTTGCAATCTTGCATGCCGAATTTCCTCATTACATCCTTGAGGTATTTCTCTTGAGATATGAATATGCCAATGCGCTGTTGACAAATTTGAAGACCTAAGAAGAATTTCAACTCTCCCATCATAGACATTTGATATTTTTCACTCGTCATATAAGCAAATTCATCATTATAACGTTGGTCAGTACAGCCAAACATAATATCATCAACATATATTTGGCACACAAACAGTTCACCATCATAAGATTTAGTGAAAAGTGTAGGGTCGAGTGAACCGGGTTTGAAGCCTTTCTTCATGAGGAATTCCTTCAAAGTATCATACCATGCCCGAGGGGCCTGCTTGAGGCCATAGAGGGCCTTATTGAGTCTGATGACTTTGTCAGGATGCTTAGGATCTTCAAAACCTGGGGGTTGAGCAACATATACTTCTTGCTCAAGCTTACCATTGAGGAATGCACTTTTCACATCCATTTGATATAAGATGATGTCATGATGGTTAGCATAAGCAAGTAATATGCGAATAGCCTGAAGTCTAGCAACAGGTGCAAAAGTTTCATTGAAATCAATTCCTTCAACCTGTGTGTAGCCTTGAGCTACAAGCCGTGCCTTATTCCTCACCACAAGGCCATTTTCATCTTGCTTGTTGCGGTAGATCCACTTTGTGCCAATGATATTGTGCTTGCGAGGATCTGGACGTTTAACCAGTTCCCAGACGATGTTGAGCTCGAATTGATGCAATTCGTCTTGCATAGCCTGAATCTACTCAGGCTCCAGAAATGCTTCATCTACCTTAGTGGGCTCTGTGATAGAGACAAAAGCAAAGTGCCCACAAAAGTTAGACAAATGATAAGCTCTTGAGCGTGTGAGAGGACCTGGAATGTTGATGCCACTGATGATTTTCTCAATCTGCACTTCATTTGCAACAAAAGGATGAGCGGGTTGTCATTGAGGAATTTGATCAGCATTTACTTCATTATCATTTTCCTCAGGTGCATCAGCATGACTTCCTTCACGTTTTGGAATGACTTCTTCAGCAGGTTCTTCAGTAGGAATGACATCCTCAGTAGCCTTGAACATGATGGTTTCCTCAGGAGATTGTTCATCTAGCATAGGAGGTAGGTGCTCTCTTTGTGAGCCATTAGTTTCATCGAACCGCACATCTACAGTTTCTACAATCTTGTGAAGAACATTGTTGAAGACTCTGTAGGTGTGCGAGTCCTTTCCATAACCAAGCATAAAACCTTCATGTGCTTTCTATGCAAATTTAGCATTGCGATGAGGATCTCTAATCCAACATTTAGCACCGAAGACTTTGAAATAACTCACATTGGGTTTCTTGTCAGTGAGAAGTTCATAAGCAGTCTTCTTGAAGAATTTGTGAAGATATACCCTGTTGATGATGTGGCATGTAGTATAAATTGCCTCAATCCATAAGTGACGAGGCATCTTGTACTCATCAAGCATAGTGCGAGCCATCTCAACAAGAGTTCTGTTCTTGCGCTCCACGACGCCATTCTGCAGATAACTCATGAGTAATACCAAGTTCATCAAGATAGTCATCAAGACCAGAGTTCTTGAAATCAGTTCCATTGTCACTCCTGATGTGCTTGATCTTCACACCAAAGTTGGTTGAAGCCCTAGAGGAAAATCGTTTGAAGACTTCCTGCACTTCATGTTTGTAAGTGACAATATGTACCCAAGTGTAACGAGAGTAATCATCAACAATAACAAAGCCATAGAGAGATGCATCATTTGTGACTGCTGAGTAATGATTAGGACCAAAGAGGTCCATGTGAAGCAATTCGAATGGTTGAGTAGTGATCATGATAGTCTTCGTTGGATGCTTGGCCTTGGTCATCTTTCCAGCTTCACAAGCTCCACACAAGTGATCCTTGAGGAATTTGACATTCTCAATGCCAATGACATGCTTCTTCTTCGCAAGCGTGTGCAGGTTCCTCATGCCAGCATGACCAAGTCGTCGATGCCATAGCCAGCCTTCTGAAGCTTTTGCAAGTAGGCATACCGCTGGTTGTGGTCCTGTAGAGAAATCAACAATATACAGATCTCCTCTCCTAAAGCCTTCGAAGACTTTGGAGTGGTCAGCTTCCATGATCACAACACAACGTTACTTTCCAAACACAACAACCATATCAAGATCACAAAGCACTGAGACAGACATGAGGTTGTATCCTAAGGACTCGACAAGCATGACTTTGTCCATGTGTCGATCCTTTGTGATCGCAACCTTACCTAGACCCAATACCTTGCTTTTGCCTTTGTCGGCGAAGATGATATGCTTCAGATGCGATGGAGATAAGGGAATATCCATCAATAGACTCTTGTCACCAGTCATGTGATTTGTACATCCACTATCGAGGACCCACTCATTTGCTTTGGGTTGATCATTCTTGGCACCTTTTGCCATGAAGCAATAGGTGGGAGCGTCGATATCATATCCTTCATCAGCCTTGTTAGAGAAGCCATTTTCCTCAGAGTTGAAGAAGGACTTGCTGACGAATGTTGTGGCGAGAGATAAGCTTTCCACACTGGACTCAAACTCCTCAGATGCCTCCTGTCGGTGTCAAAAATGTCCGGTCTCGGGTAGGGGGTCCCGAACTGTGTATCTAGGCGGATGGTAACATGAGACAAGGGACACGATGTCTTTACCCAGGTTCGGGCCCTCTTGATGGAGGTAAAACCCTACTCCTGCTTGATTAATATTGATGATATGGGTAGTACAAGAGTAGATCTACCACGAGATCAGAGAGGCTAAACCCTAGAGGCTAGCCTATGGTATGATTGTTGTTGTCTCTCCTCTATCGACTAGCCTGGCCTCGGTTTATATAATGCACGAGTGGCCTAGGATAACAAGAGTCCTAGCCGAATACGCCGGTGGGGAGGAGTCCTTGTCTTGATCGCCAAGTCTTGTGGAATCTTCCTTGTTTGCGGCAGCTGTCCGGACTGCCCACGAGTATACGGCCATGGGGGTCCTCGCCCAATCTAACAGCATCGAGATGACGTGGTGAGTACCCCTAGTCCAGACACCATCAGTAGCCCCTGAACCGGTCTTAAAGTTTAGGACGCCTCGATTCTTCCAACCGCTCTTCATCTACGACCGCCGGTCTTGAAAACTGGTTCAACAAATCTTCTCATCTTCGATCTTGAGGATCGCCGAAATGCATTCGACGAGTTTACACATCGGGTATCCGAGGATCCCCTTTAATTTTCCAGCCTTTATCAATGCCTTGTTATTTTTATGCCACACCTCGGGTTTGAAGTTGTTCCCGGGCGGCAGCGTCCTCTTGCATCCGAGATCCAACGCCGGAGTGCATTCGAGGTATCTTTTGCAGCCGAGCACCAACGTCGGACCGCTTCCCAGCTCTAGCGCCAGAATGTATCCGAGCTCCAACGCCGGAATATGTATCCGAGCTCCAACACCGGACTGTATCCGAGCTCCAATGCCGGACTATGTATCCGAGCTCCAACGTCGGACTGTATCAGAGGTGTCGTAAATCACCTTGGTTCTAAGAAGTTTGAAGGAGTTTAGCCGAGCTTAATGCCGAAGATGCCCTCTATGGAGCCAGCCACTAGCGCCCGAGCTTTATGTCGGACTGCTTCCGAGGTGGTGCATGTCATGCCCAAGATGCGACCCTATCCTAAAGGAACTCGAAGGTCCCACCAAGGATAGAAGCGCATCTTGAAGACGCTTTTGCAAGGTGGATATCATTACATCAACATTACATAATAGTGGGGATACATCCAATACATACAATGACACATGAAAACAACAATACATCATATACAAGATCAACATCCGACTACGGATGAAACATAAACAGAAACTCAAACGACATCCACCCTGCTAGCCCAAGCTGGCGAAGAACTCCAAAACAAGCAAACATCGCTCTCGCGTCATGATCATCGCATAACCTGTACCTGCAACTGTTGGTGTAGTAATCTGTGAGCCATGAGGACACAGCAATCCCATTACCATGGGTATCAAGACTAGCAAAGCTTAAAGGGAAAGGAAGGGGTTAAAGTGGTGAGGTTGCAGCAGCGACTAAGCATGATATGGTGGCTAACATACGCAAATAAGAGCGAGAAGAGAAGCAAATGGAATGGTCGTGAAGCTAGCAATGATCAAGAAGTGATCATGAACTCCTACTTACACCAAACATAACCCAAAACCGTGTTTACTTCCCGGACTCCGCCGAAAAGAGACCATCACGGCTACACACGCGGTTGATGCGTTTTAATTCGTATCTGGTGTCAAGTTATCTACAACCGGACATTAACAAATTCCCATCTGCCACATAACCGCGGGCACGGCTTTCGAAAGATCAAACCCTGCAGGGGTGTCCCAACTTAGCCCATGATAAGCTCTCGCGATCAACGAAGGATATTCCTTCTCCCGGGAGGACCCGATCAGTCTCGGAATCCCGGTTTACAAGATATTTCGACAATGGTAAAACAAGACCAGCAAAGCCGCCCGATGCGCCGACAATCCCGATAGGAGCTGCACATATCTCGTTCTCAGGGCAACACCGGATGAGACTAGCTACGAGTAAAACCAGACCTCGAGTTTCTCCGAGGGGGCCCCGCAGGCAGCTCGGTTCAGGCCAACACTTAGAGAAGCACCGCCTGTGGGGGCTAAATAAAGATGACCCTCGGGTTGGCCGACCCAAGGGAAAGGGTATAGGTGGTGGTGAGGCAAATGGTAAAACCAAGGTTGGGCCTTGCTGGAGGAGTTTTATTCAAAGCGAACTGTCAAGGGGGTCCCATAAATCACCCAACCGCGTTAGGGACGCAAAATCTGGGAACATAATACCGATATGACGGAAATTAGGGCGGCAAGAGTGGAACAAAACATCAGGCATAAGGCCGAGCCTTCCACCCTTTACCAAGTGTATAGATGCACTAATAATATAAGAGATATTGTGATATCCCAACATAAACACAATCCAACATGGAGCAATCTTCATCTTCACCTGCAACTAGCAACGCTATAAGAGGGGCTGAGCAAAGCAGTAACATAGCCAAACAACGATATGCTAGGAAGGGTAACAAAGGTTAGATGTTCATGCAATTTGGGAGGCTTGAGCAGCAAGTGGTAGGTAACGCAGCATAGCGATAGAACGAAGCAACTAGCATAGCAATGATAGTAATGAGATCCAAGGTGACGGTCATCTTGCCTGAAATCCCGCTAGGAAGAAGAACGAGTCCATGAAGAAGACAAACGGGAGTAGTCGAACGAATCCTCACAATCGCAACATTACCGGAACTGAGAAGCAACACCGGAAAGAAACAAACAACATGATAAATGCACAAGCATAAACATGGCATGATGCACAATAAAGTATGATGCATGTCCGATTTAATGAGGCATGGCATGGCAAAGTGCAACAAACAATACTACCAATTAAGTGGAGCTCAATATGCAACGAGTTGAATATTGACAAAAAACCACATGCAATTATTTAGTTTGATCTCGTTTATGAACAAGACAAGATTATATGTTGGTTAACATGACAAGAGGTGAAGCATAATTAAACTAACTATTTAGGGAAGTTTAAATGAGGCCGGAAATAACAAACAACAATTCCGGAAAATCCTCACGTGCATATTTCAAATTTGGTACTGTTCTGACCTAAAGCATATTTTAGTGTTGTTAAACATGCAAAGTAATGCTACAATGTTAAACTAGGCATTTTTCCACCCCATTTACATATAAAGTTTATTAAAATTGGAGCTACGGTTATTTAGTTATAAAATAAAACATTTTAGCATGGCATTAGAGCAAATTTAAACAAACAACATTTTAAACATTTTAAACATGGATGAAAACAGCATATTATGAATCTAGATGAAAAACTAAGCATTTTTCATATATAAATCATTTTAATCCGATGCACCGTTTGTGAGTTATTACATGCATGAACATGAGGGTGCAATCTGTAAATATGCAGTTTCTGGATAATTAGCAAAAATCGCAAGTCAGGAAAAAAATACTACCGGGCCGAATCTAGCTGCACTGCTGGGCCAACAGAGAGGGATGTGGCGCCACACATGGGCCAAGCCCAGCTGGTGGAGGAGGTGAGGCCGGAAGGGCGCTGGCACTGGGTGGTCAGTAACCCAGCGGATCGGTCAACAAAGTAGCGAGGGTCAGGCGAGTTGTTCTCGCTCATTTCAAGAATGTAAACAGGGCGAGGCGGCGCTGCTTGATGGGAGGATCGACGAGATGGGGCCTGCAGGCGGCGACGGCGGCGAGTATCCACCGGATCTGACGAGGGGAGCCGGTTCCCGATGGTAGGAGTCGAACAGGACGACGACGGCTCGGCTCCTGCGAAGAAATTCAGAGAGCAAGTGAGTTCAGAGAGGAGAGACGGGGAGAAGAACCGGGAAAGAAACGAGGGAAGAACGGGCGTGGCTTGGCTGACCGGAGCTTCGCTAGAGGCGTGCGGGCACGGCGGCGCTGCCGGAGGAGATGCAGACAACGGGGAGAGTTCGTGGCGACGGCAGCGATGGCGATGCAGCACGAGGACGGTGACATTGAAGTCCTGTCCATGGCAGCAGAGAGGGAGCAGAGATATTAGGGAGGTGGAAGAAGGACGGAGAAAGAGGAGAAGGGCGGCGAGGACTGGCCTTGTCACGGTGGTCTCCATGGCTGGCGGCTCTCCGGCGAGTCAAGCGGGGTCGAGGGCGACGAGGTAGAGGTCCGGAGCAGGGCGCCGGGGTGCGCTGCTGATGGCCAGCGTGGAGGAGCATGGCCGGCGTGACGGGGCTGCTGGCTGGTGGGGATTGAGCAAAGGAGGCATGGCCTCGGGCTCGAGGAGGAGCACTTGGCGCGAATCCATGGCGTTCGACGGCTGTGTCCAGTTCCTGCGATAAGAAGCAGAGGAGGAGCATGGCACAGGGGCTCGGGTGCTGCTGCACGGAGGCTCGGCGAGGGGTGGATTGGGTGCTCGGGGTCGGAGAGAAGGAGCTCGGGCTCCTGTTGGTGGGTGGAGGAAAACGAGGAGAAGGGGATCCCGAGGTGGATCGAGACCGGGTGGCGGCGGCGGGATTGGACTGATGGGACAAGCCTCCTGAAGATTAGGGTTGGTCTACTTTATATATCGAGTGGATATTTGGATAGGGGCTATCTCGTCCCTCCGATCATAATCGGACGGTCGAGAAATAAATAGGTAGGGCGTCTAAATAAGAAAACGGGGATGTTTTGTAGATGATTGGGGATGATCCGGACTCATCGGTAATGACAGCCCGGTCGGGTTCGGGGGAGGTTTCGGACGCACACGAGGGGGTTTGAGAGAGGTCGACGAAGGCAAGAGGGCTTGACAAAAGATAAACGGAGACAAAGAGAGAAGCGGCAACTCCAAACGACTACGAGTTTTATGAAAACATGCGGATGCAATGCGGATGATGCCATGAGATGAGATGCAAGACATGAACAAAATGCAAAACAAAAGACAAAAACCCCAACCACGAAGGAAATAACATATCGCATCTCCGGAAAAGGCAAGAGTTGGAGATACGAATATGGAAAGTTGTATCCGGGGCGTTACAACACTCCACCACTATGAGAGGATCTCGTCCCGAGATCTAGGATGGCACCGAAGGGAAACGAAAGAGGAAGAGAAGAGGTAAAACAAGTTGCTTCTTCGACCAATGAGTGAAACCAAAGAACCTTGAGAGGTTGAACAAATTGAAAGAAACAAAACAACGGAGATGACCAAGATTGCAAACAATTCGTTGGACAAGAGGAACAAGGAATATGATGAGAAGCAAGAGGTTTAGTGATAAGATAGATATTGAAACCACTCCGGTTAAAACTAGATAGAGAAGGAATAAGATTGATATAATTTGGGCAGCACTCCGACTGAGAGAAAGAAGGAAAACTTGATAAGATGAAAAGAAACTTGAAGAGATGACACAACACTCCGGTTAAATGGATAAGCAAGAAAAGAATATGATCTTGGCAAAATGAGATGATGGGTGAAGAGAGCAACATCACAACGCCTCCGGAAGAAAGAATAGAAGATAGATCATTGGAATAACAGAATGGAGAAGAAAATGCCAACTTCTGCCACAAATAAGCTTGGAAAGTACCCTTGCAAAGAAGAATTGAACGGAGTTGTTTAAATTCAACAACGAAAAGCACAAGCTTGTTGTGGGCTTATGGCAAACATCTCAAAATGATGAGGTGACAACCGGCCATTAACAGAAACAATTGATTGGTTGAGATCAATGAAGATAAGAGAAACTTCTTCACCGAGATGAGAAGGAGAAAATTGGATCATAGATACGCACCACAAATAGCAACATTCCTTAGGGAAGACTTTAGGTGAAATATGACCCAAGATAACTCCAACAAAGGGATTGATGGATTTAAAATACCTCATTCTTGACAACAATATGAATCATGAAACATGAAGGAAATTGTCAAGAGTGACATAACACCACCTCAAAAGATAAGGTAGGAAGAATTGCACTTCGGAATGCAAGAAGAAGAATGCTTGAACTCCCCAAAGAAAAACATGTGTTGAACACCATGTTTATTTTAGAGTATAGCTTGGCGGATCGTAACTTCGAGAGAAATCTTGAAGAACAATTGAAGAATGAAAAGAATCCTTGACGAACCACCATGTAGAGCCTCCATGAAGAACTCCGGTAATAAAAGGATGATAAAATGAAAGAGAAGTTGAGAACACAAGTTGAAGCCTTGCGATGATTTAGATGGAGCTTCGTGATGAGATAATGCGGAAAACATGGAACTCTGGAGGAGGAATTAATCACTTGGATGAAATAAGAATAAGAATTATGTTATGTGTATCCTTCACCAATTTAAATTGATGACAAGCAACGGATTTGGCATACTACTTATTCCCGTAGAAAGGATTAAGAGAGATATAGCGCAAACTTGAGAAGGTATTGATGGAACCACCGGTGGAATTGAAAAGAACGAATGAATTGATACGATAATCAAGGAAAAGAAATATTGAACGAACCACCGTAAGAATTGAAAATGAACGTAGCAAAGGCACAATTCACCGGGAAGAATTGGAAAACAAATGAAGATGCTTGAGAGAATTTAGATACAAGAGAATGAAGAGATCATTAACGGATTAGAGGATATTTGAACGATTAACCGGTAAGATTTGGAGAACGGTAGCTACACGCTCAGAATGAAGAATTATGGCATGATGGCCTTCGGAGGAAAGAAATGGAAACAACTCATGAAATGCTCCGGATGGGTGAAAAGGATTCCCACAATCGAAAACAATTATGAGAGGATGGCATCAAGCTAGAACCATGAATCTTGAAGAGAATGGAGCAAGATTTAAGAGAAAACTCTTCTTTGGTCTTCAAATGTTGAGAATGACGATGAGAAACATCACCATGAATTGTTGAGATACTCCGGGATGAAAATTGGAAAGGTTGAGCCAACGATGAAAAGAATTTGAAAGATCTTGGAGAAAGACATATGGCTGATGATAACCCATTCTTACGTCAAACTTTGAAAAGAATTTTAGAAGCTTCCGGAAAATTAGAAGAGTCAGGTAAGAACCTGGGAAAGGACCTGTGGGTTAGGGCCCACTCGAAAGAAACAACGTTGAAGGATTTTTTGAAATAAAGATTGCACTGGTGGAATTAAATGGCTTGAATGAGATAACAACCTCAAAATAACTTGAATGGACCTGGAATGAAAAGACGAGCCTTCTGAGATATCTTCAACATTCCAGAACAAATGAATAGCGAGAAGTGAATGATTAAGAGGTGCATCGGCAAGAGAAAGCATTTGCAACAAGGAAAGGAATATGATCAACACTGAAAGCTTGAGTTAAATCCACCGGAAAAGAATACGAGAATGAAGAATGATGAACTTGGAGCTGTTGAGCATCTTCATGAGGGATCACTAGATCAGAACATTGATTGAAAAGAGTGAAGAGGCTTCGCATGAATAAATGGATACTTGATTAAAATATATAAGTCCTTGAAGAAAATGGGTGGGAGGGCGGGAAAACAAAGGCAACTTGGGACGGATGAAATAACTATGAGAAGACTTTGAGTTGATCTTGCGGATGGGAAAAAAATGATAGGATCATCTTGAAGAGAATCGCACCGGTTGGAAAGAATTGGCATGACAATCTCGCTGATCAAGAAGGATTAGTATTCACATAGCAATATGAGAACACCGTTTGAAATGTATGGAACCAACACTTGACATCGAAGCAACTCGAATACCACAAATAAAACAAAACAAAGGATTGGCTTGCACATATAAGTCGGAACTAATACATATGATAGAGATTTACCCAATCTCATATCATGCATCTGTCGGAAAGATATTCTAGGAGCTACTTGAATTCCCACCTATAAACTCCCGAAACTTTCTGGTTATGCAATCTGGTGTTCGGGATACAGGGGACACAAAATATATCACCCAAACTAACAATACCTAGATCCAGCTGTATCCATCCGTCAACACATAACCAAGAAAACTCCGGAAATCGTGTACCTCAACCTTCAAAAGCATCCGTTATACAAGTTATGGCAATATTCCCGAACTCCCCAAAGATCTTGGGTGACGCCGAGGTTATCTCACCAACAACTGCATAAAAGAGATTTGCGATGTCGGCAAAACTCGGTATTCCGAATCTGCAACGATAAAATTGTGACGACAACACCTCGGAGCTCAACTCCCGGGACACCGCCACAACCCCTAAATGTCGAGGCACCAAGAACAATGTTCTCGCCACAAGACTATCGAACGATCCCAAGATACCAGCGTGATCCTAAAAAAAATTTCATGAAATTTGAGGAGAGGAAAGACAAAACATCTAAGTCGGAGGCCTCACCAGAGCGATTTAAGGGACCGAGGAGTAAAAGAATCCTACTCTTCGATATATATGATCCTAAGACTCAAAATAGTTTTCTTCTAGACTCAACAATGGCCAACAATCAAGGGGGTCCTATGGTCGGTCGAGGCTCTGATACCAACTTGTCACGCCCAAGATGTGACCCTATCCTAAAGGAACTCGAAGGTCCCACCAAGGATAGAAGCGCATCTTGAAGACGCTTTTGCAAGGTGGATATCATTACATCAACATTACATAATAGTGGGGATACATCCAATACATACAATGACACATGAAAACAACAATACATCATATACAAGATCAACATCCGACTACAGATGAAACATAAACAGAAACTCAAACGACATCCACCCTGCTAGCCCAAGCTGCCGACCTGGAACCTATCCCCTGATCGAAGAAGAAGAAGAAGAACTCCAAAACAAGCAAACATCGCTCTCGCGTCATGATCATCGCATAACCTATACCTGCAACTGTTGGTGTAGTAATCTGTGAGCCACGAGGACTCAGCAATCCCATTACCATGGGTATCAAGACTAGCAAAGCTTAAAGGGAAAGGAAGGGGTTAAAGTGGTGAGGTTGCAGCTGCGACTAAGCATGATATGGTGGCTAACATACGCAAATAAGAGCGAGAAGAGAAGCAAATGGAATGGTCGTGAAGCTAGCAATGATCAAGAAGTGATCCTGAACTCCTACTTACATCAAACATAACCCAAAACCGTGTTCACTTCCCGGACTCCGCAGAAAAGAGACCATCACGACTACACACGCGGTTGATGCGCTTTAATTCAGATCTGTGTCAAGTTATCTACAACCGACATTAACAAATTCCCATCTGCCACATAACCGCTGGCACGGCTTTGAAAGATCAAACCCTGCAGGGGTGTCCCAACTTAGCCCATGATAAGCTCTCGCGATCAACGAAGGATATTCCTTCTCCGGAAGACCCGATCAGTCTCGAATCCCGTTTACAAGATATTTCGACAATGGTAAAACAAGACCAGCAAAGCCGCCCGATGCGCCGACAATCCCGATAGGAGCTGCACATATCTCGTTCTCAGGGCAACACCGGATGAAACTAGCTACGAGTAAAACCAGACCTCGAGTTTCTCCGAGGGGGCCCCGCAGGCAGCTCGGTTCAGGCCAACACTTAGAGAAGGACTGGCCCAGGGGGGCTAAAATAAAGATGACCCTCGGGTTGGCCGACCCAAGGGAAAGGGTATAGGTGGTGGTGAGGCAAATGGTAAAACCAAGGTTGGGCCTTGCTGGAGGAGTTTTATTCAAAGCGAACTGTCAAGGGGGTCCCATAAATCACCCAACCGCGTTAGGGACGCAAAATCTGGGAACATAATACCGATATGACGGAAATTAGGGCGGCAAGAGTGGAACAAAACATCAGGCATAAGGCCGAGCCTTCCACCCTTTACCAAGTGTATAGATGCACTAATAATATAAGAGATATTGTGATATCCCAACATAAACACAATCCAACATGGAGCAATCTTCATCTTCACCTGCAACTAGCAACGCTATAAGAGGGGCTGAGCAAAGCAGTAACATAGCCAAACAACGATATGCTAGGAAGGGTAACAAAGGTTAGATGTTCATGCAATTTGGGAGGCTTGAGCAGCAAGTGGTAGGTAACGCAACATAGCGATAGAACGAAGCAACTAGCATAGCAATGATAGTAATGAGATCCAAGGTGACGGTCATCTTGCCTGAAATCCCGCTAGGAAGAAGAACGAGTCCATGAAGAAGACGAACGGGAGTAGTCGAACGAATCCTCACAATCGCAACATTACCGGAACTGAGAAGCAACACCGGAAAGAAACAAACAACATGATAAATGCACAAGCATAAACATGGCATGATGCACAATAAAGTATGATGCATGTCCGGTTTAATGAGGCATGGCATGGCAAAGTGCAACAAACAATACTACCAATTAAGTGGAGCTCAATATGCAACGAGTTGAATATTGACAAAACACCACATGCAATTATTTAGTTTGATCTCGTTTATGAACAAGACAAGATTATATGTTGGTTACACATGGCAAGAGGTGAAGCATAATTAAACTAACTATTTAGGGAAGTTTAAATGAGGCTGGAAATAACAAACAACAATTCCGGAAAATCCTCACGTGCATATTTCAAATTTGGTACTGTTCTGACCTAAAGCATATTTTAGAGTTGTTAAACATGCAAACTAATGCTACCATGTTAAACTAGGCATTTTTCCACCCCATTTACATGTAAAGTTTATTAAAATTGGAGCTACGGTTATTTAGTTATAAAATAAGACATTTTAGCACGGTATTAGAGCAAATTTAAACATTTTAAACATGGATGAAAACAGCATATTATGAATCTAGATGAAAAACTAAGCATTTTTCATATATAAATCATTTTAATCCGATGCACCGCTTAGAGTTATTACATGCATGAACATGAGGGTGCAATCTGTAAATATGCGCTTCGATAATTAGCAAAAATCGCAAGTCAGGAAAAAAAATACTACCTGGCCGAATCTAGCTGCACTGCTGGGCCAACAGAGAGGAGGGATGTGGGCCCTCACACATGGGCCAAGCCCAGCTGGTGGAGGAGGTGAGGCCGGAAGGGGCGCTGGGCCTGGGGTGGCTGTGACCCAGCCGGATCGGTCAACGGGGGAGCGAGGGGTCGGGCGAGTTGCTCTGCTCGTTTCTGAAGAACAGAAACAGGGCGAGGCGGCGCTGATTGATGGGAGGATCGATGAGATGGGGCCTACAGGCGTCGGACGGCGGCGGGTATCCACCGGATCTGACGAGGGGAGCCGGTTCCCGATGGTAGGAGTCGAACAGGACGACGACGACTCAGCTCCTGTGAAGAAATTCAGAGAGCAAGTGAGTTCAGAGAGGAGAGACGGGGAGAAGAAACGGGAAAGAAAGGAGGGAAGAACGGGCGTGGCTTGGCTGACCGGAGCTTCGCCAGAGGCGTGCGGGCACTGCGGCGCTGCCGGAGGAGATGCAGACAACGGGGAGGGTTCGTGGCGACGGCAGCGATGGCGATGCAGCACGAGGATGGCGACATGGAAGTCCTGTCCATGGCGGCAGAGAGGGAGCAGAGATATTAGGGAGGTGGAAGAAGGATGGAGGAAGAGGAGAAGGGCGGCGAGGATTTGCCTTGTCACGGTTGTCTCCATGGCTGACGGCTCTCCGGCGAGTCAAGCGGGGTCGAGGGCGACGAGGTAGAGGTCCGGAGCAGGGTGCCGGGGTGCGCTGCTGATGGCCAGCGCGGAGGAGCATGGCCGGCGCGACGGGGCTACTGGCTGGTGGGGATCGAGCAAAGGAGGCATGGCCTCGGGCTCGAGGAGGAGCACTTGGCGCGAATCCATGGCGTTCGACGCCTGTGTCTAGTTCCTGTGATAAGAAGCAGAGGAGGAGCATGGCACAGGGGCTCGGGTGCTGCTGCACGGAGGCTCGACGAGGGGTGGATTGGGTGCTCGGGGTCGGAGAGAAGGAGCTCGGGCTCCTGTTGGTGGGTGGAGGAAAACGAGGAGAAGGGGATCCCGAGGTGGATCGAGACCGGGTGGCGGCGGCGGGATTGGACTGATGGGACAAGCCTCCTGAAGATTAGGGTTGGTCTACTTTATATATCGAGTGGATTTTTGGATAGGGCCTATCTCATCCCTCCGATCATAATCGGACGGTCGAGAAATAAATAGGTAGGGCGTCTAAATAATAAAATGGGGATGTTTTGTAGATGATGGGATGATCCGGACTCATCGGTAATGACAGCCCGGTCGGGTTCGGGGGAGGTTCCGGACGCGCACGAGGGGGTTTGAGAGAGGTGGACGAAGGCAAGAGGGCTTGACCAAAGATAAAGGGAGACAAAGAGAGAAGCGGCAACTCCAAACGACTACGAGTTTTATGAAAACATGCGGATGCAATGCGGATGATGCCATGAGATGAGATGCAAGACATGAACAAAATGCAAAACAAAAGACAAAAACCCAACCACGAAGGAAATAACATATCGTATCTCCGGAAAAGGCAAGAGTTGGAGATACGAATATGGAAAGTTGTATCCGGGGCGTTACAGTGCACCACCCCGAATGTGGGCCGGTTTTTGTCAATATTTTTTATTGGTGCAATTTATTCTCTGCTGAGATACATAGCCAGTAGCCCTCAAGGTGGGTATCGGTCTAAAACCCGAGATGCACATGTAGGATGACATAAGACCGCTGATCCTCAGAGTCACGAGACTCAAAGTTGATTTGCAAAATCGGTCCGAGGATCAAGTCCTAGCTCGGCAGAATACTTCGGGACACAAAAAGCGGCGTGCTCAGTCCTCAAGATTCAGGTTGGTTGCGGCCGACCAACCTAAGGATCAAAATCTCCTCGGAGACATTATTACACTTGAAATTTTCTGCATTGGATATGTAATGCAGTAGCTCCCGAGACACTGGTCGGGTGGCAAGACCAGATCAGGGGATCGATGTGCCAACTTTAATATTTGTATATAACAAGCCCGAAGCCCAGTAGCCCCCGAGCCTTAATGCGGGCATGGGTGGCCGAATTATGGATTGATATCCATAGTAAAATCACAAATTATGTGTAATGACTCTATGTATCCAAGTACTTTACGTCATTAATGCTTGGATCCACATTGTACAAAACTTTGTTGACCGACCATCGGCTTCCACCTCCTCGGCCAATAGCCGAGGAGTGTTTGTCCTACTTTATAAAGCCTTTATGAGCGCAAATATTTACAACAAACAAGGCAATCTGGCCATACGGTTTTATAAACAAAGGTACGCAGAGAGATATGGTATATTACTGTTAAATAGAAGAAATGTCTTCCAAAGAAAATAGTCCCGCTATCATTTCCTTTCTTTGGGTTGTCATGCTAAGCATGATCATGAAACCACAGCTCTAATGTAAGAGCAAAATATCGAGGATTTAGTTTGGGAGGCCAGTTAATAGCCCCCGGTTGTGTTCGGCGACAGTCGAGGTCAAGCCGTAAACACTTCAGCCATTGTTATGAATGGCCCGTCGTTTAACACCGTCATCGGATCACTGACCAGTTTACGCTTATTGTGACAGTCAGTTTTCAGCTTTCTCCACTGAGGTGCTTAACCATGTGAGCTGGAAGCACAATCGCAGTGGTTCTCCCTTAGCACACCTAGCCGAACAAAGCGGAACGTAGGAGGCAAGCGCAGGAGCCGGGCAACCCAACTATTGACCGAAGACACAATTCGGAAGCGCAGTGGTTCTCCCTTAGCACACCTAGCCGAACAAAGCGGAACGTAGGAGGCAAGCGCAGGAGCCGGGCAACCCAACTATTGACGGAAGACACAATTCGGAACCGGTGCATATATAGCAATATCCGAGAATGTTTTTGCCGAATCTCTAAAGGTGTCCAGCGTTGCACTGCGGGACTTGTGCTGAAAACACACAAATAGTTTAAAAAGTGCCATAAGCTTGGAAAACCAAAAACGCCAAGAAAAACTTGACGTCTGAACGAGATCAAGTGTTCGTGCCAATCCAAAATTGGCCTTAGCAAAAGAAGTGCTTCGTCAGTGCTTTAACATGATACATCCTATCTCAAGACTTCAAGCTGGTCAGCCTCGGCTTCAACCTCCTATCCCGAGGGCGGAGTACTTTCATTAGGCCAGTTTAGCAAACTAAACTCTAGCGGCTTTGAGAGAGAAATTAGGCTCCCTGCTAGTGACCACACGCCATGTCAAAAAAGGAGTGATCATAATAATAATAATAATAATAATAATAATAATAATAATAATAATAATAATAATAATAATAATAATAATAATAATAATAATAATAATAAAACTTTGCAACGACTAAGAAGAAGAACACTTATCATAAAACGGCTCATATAAATTTCAGAGCCCCTAGTGACTTGGGTAAAAGAATGATTGCATGTATCAAGTACTTATATCATATCTATGTTCAACCGAACTTTAAACGCTGCCTTAACCGACCGTCGGCTTCTCCCTCTTCGTCAAGGACCAAATGTGTTACGACTCCATCTATCGAGAATATCAACGATGTTTCCAATAACCAGCAATCAGGCCATAAGGTCAGTAATGCATAAAGCGCCAGGAACTTATGCTATATTATCGCTAAGTGTAAGAAGCATCTTCGAAGAAAATAGTACCCCCACCGATACATTTCTTCGGTGCTCATTGTTATTATGAGACTTGTGCAATAGATATTTTGTACTCATGAGTTCCTTTGTGTGTCGACCATCATTGAAAACTTTAAGAGCGCTTAGCTTTCGCTTCACCACCGAGGTCCGCTCGGATGACCCGATCGTGATAATCGCAGAGGTGCTCCTTTACTCCCTAGCCGAACAATCGGGAACATAGGGTAAACACAGGAGCGAGGCAACCCAGCTTGCAAATCGCTAAGTCAATATGGTGCATATTGTATGTAATACACTAACAAGGAACGAAGCCGCATAAGTATAATCATATGCAATAGGAAAAGCTTCATGAAGGAAGCCCCCAAATTAATTGGGTATTTGAATTTATGTGTCACAAACAAAGTTTGGACAAAAAAAAATTTTACAAGCAACATTTTTCCAAAAAAGTATAATGCTTGGTCGAACCGAACACAATTTAGAAATTAAAGCTTTGAGCATGAAAGCGACTTAGCTGGTTAATGTGTTCGGTATTGATGACGCGGCCCGAGCTTGATGCGGGACAAGGTTCCATCCCCCAATCCGGTCCCGAGGTGGCGAAGCGGAGAGCTCGACACGCCGAAGTGGTGACATAGCACGGTCAATGCAGACCGGCAGAGTGACGCCGAAGTCACCGGATCATTTTCCAGTGCACAAAAAATAGTGCAAACCGGAGATAATAGTAAAAATGATAATTAAAAAAAAATCGTTGCATAATAAATAATTTATGCAGAGTAATAAAAGAAATATGGCCTGGCGCCGAAGTCAATGTCGATGCAGGGCCTCGGCGTGATGCGGTAAAGGTGTGGCAAAGCCTGAATTCATAGGTCGATCCGAGTTCGGATGCGGCGTCACGGACTATGTAATGAAACCGACCGAACCACCATGCGATCGTTAACGCGCCACCATTTGATAGACCTATGTACATATGATGGACAAACCAGAGTAATAATTCCTTGGGAAAAATGAACCCAAACAAGCAAAAAATACTGGGATTATAGCACCTGGTTTATTTGTTGTAGCAATCCGAAGGAAGGTGATTCCCAAAATTGGGACTCGATCCGCGCACCCATTACCCGATGGGTGATAAAACGATGACATGGCAATGCTGGCAAAGGTTGGCTCGCAGAGGCAAAGCCCTCGGTCCAGCTAACATGACGGAGCTGGTCGGCTAGTGACGCCGAAGTGTCCGGAGTAGGTTGATGAAGAGATCGCGAAGCCCCCGGTCCAGCGGAGATGTCTAAGTAGGTCGGCGTGATGGACACCAGCTTGAAGAAGCAATAGTGCGGCCCTACCGACGCAGGTCGTGACGTGGTCGATGCCGGCTTGATGAAGCGAACGTGCGGCGATGCCGGTATGCCCGCTCCGTGTAATCCATGGGGCGGCGATGTTGGTGATGATTTATCCTTCGCGATGCCGGACTCTTGTTCGGCTTGCCGAGATGATGATCCGAAGAAGTTGAGCTCGCTCAACAAAGTGACGACGGTTCAGCGCAGGTCGGCAGCCGTGGAGCAATATTGCGGACTGGTTTGACACCAGCATAATGTTGAAGATCATGTTCAAAAGATTTTAAAGTTAGTGGGATGTGTTCGGGAACAAAACACAATACCCCATACAAAACTTCCTTCAAAAAGGATGTCCGGAATCCCGTTCGTAAAAAGGACGAACTCGGGTCGGATTTGTTTTCGTGCAGAAAACAGATCCGAAAAGTGATGCACTAATCGGAAGGTTCCCGGAGTTTGGACGGTCGGATCGAGCTGAAATTATGAGGGGTGGTAGATATAGGAATAACACAGTCGATCAACGGTTGGATCTTCCAAAGGAGGTCCGAGCTAGGAGCTGGACACCACACCCTAAACTCGTTCACATTCTCATCCAGATTTGACAGGGCTCTGGTATATCATAGATTGTCGGAGATTCCTCCATTGGAACTCGACGAAATTTAGCGTGGCTGTTGTAGACGTAATTCCGCACTATTCCACCGAAGCAATCGTCAAACCGACGCTCGGGGAGCCAGTGACGGAGGATACAAGTTCGCTGTCCAGAAAAACGGCACGGTCGCCCGAGGGCAATGTTGACGTTGAGCCCCCGGTCTCCCTGGATGATTCCTCCATGATCTTGATAGAGATCGGAGCTGATGTTGATGAAGGCCCTCATCCGAACATGACGATCGGAGGTAGGGCGCAGTCCTTGGTCGAACCAAGGTGACCAGTCGAGCTGGTGAAAAAAATGCCAAAGTCGCCGTTGATCTGCCGGCGAGCCATCGACCTTTTGCCAAACATACAACGGAACTCTCAATGAAAGCACCATTGTCGGTGTCAAAACCGGCGGATCTCGGGTAGGGGGTCCCGGACTGTGCGTCTAGGAGGATGGTAATAGGAGACAAGGGACACGATGTTTTTACCCAGGTTCGGGCCCTCTCGATGGAGGTAAAACCCTACTCCTGCTTGATTAATATTGATCATATGGGTAGTACAAGAGTAGATCTACCACGAGATCAGAGAGGCTAAACCGTAGAGGCTAGCCTATGGTATGATTGTTGTTGTCTCTCCTCTATCGACTAGCCTGGCCTCGGTTTATATAATGCACGAGAGGCCTAGGATAACAAGAGTCCTAGCCGAATACGCCGGTGGGGAGGAGTCCTTGTCTTGATCGCCAAGTCTTGTGGAATCTTTCTTGTATGCGGCAGCTGTCCAGACTGGCCCACAAGTATACGGCCATGGGGGTCCTCGGCCCAATCTAACAGATCGGGAGATGACGTGGGGAGTACCCCCTAGTCCAGGACACCGTCACCTCCTCTTCCTCATGTTCCTCAGACTCAGCCTCAGAGTCCATTTCCTTGCCAATGATTGCCCGAGCCTTCTTGGAGCTGATCCTCTTGTGAGATGAAGACTTTGAGGATTTTGATGATGAAGACTTTGAAGATTTGTTCTTCTTCTTTGAATCATCAGAACTGTAATCCTTGTATTTCTTCTTCTTTGATTCCATTTCCCACTGAGGACAATCTTGAATGTAGTGACCAAGTTTCTTGGACTTGTGACACAGCCTCTTCTTGTAGTCACTGGATGAGGAATCATTACTCCTTAAGGATTTTCCAAAGCGACCACGTCTTGAGAACTTCTAGAATTTCCTCCCGAGCAGTGCTAGCTCCTGGCTTAGTTCTTCAGATCACCAAGGCTACTACCAGAATCTTCACCTTTAGATTCAGAGACCGCCTTGGCCTTCAGGGCACGTGATCTGCCATAGCTCGAACCATAGAGATCTCTTCTCGGAAGCTGGAACTCATGAGTGTTTAGCCTCGAGGATATCAGCGGATGAAGTGACTTGTAATCAACACATTCTTGTATCATCGCTGCGAGTATCAAATGAGGAATCGTTTATCTCAGAATTTCTTCACCACCGTGGTCGGTGATGTCATGGGCACCAAGTGCTTGAAGCTCATTTGAGATGTCAATGAAGCGATCGAAGGTTTGCTGAACATTTTCATTGTCGAGTCTTTTGAAGCGGTTGAAGAGATTGTGAAGAACATCAACACGTGAGTCACGTTGAGTTGAGACTCCTTCATTCACTTTGGATAGCCTATCCCAGCTAAGCTTAGCAATTTCCAAAGCACTCACTCTTCCATACTGCCCTTTGCTCAGATGGCCACATATGATGTTCTTTGCTTGAGAATCGAGTTTCTTGAATCTCTTCACATCAGCAGCGTTCAAAGAAGCTGTGACTGAGGGAACACCATTTTCCACAACATACCAGAGATCATTGTCAATTGCTTCAAGATGCATTCGAATCTTATTCTTCCAGTAAGGGTAGTCCGTCCCATCGAAGGTAGGACACCCAGCAGAGACCTTCACTACTGGAATCTGGCACTTTGCCATCTGCCATGGCAGATGGCAAAGGCATGGTCGGCGGATGGCAAAGGCTTTGCCATCTGCCAGCAGATGGCAAACAGTTTGTCTGAAACCCTGCCGGTAAAGGCTTCTTTGCCGTCTGCTGGCTGAGGGCAAAGAGCCTGTGCCTTTGCCATCAGCTGGCAGAGGGCAAAGCCTCTTAACAGGGTTAGCCCCGTTAGAAGGCTAACGGCATACTTTGCCGCCTCGCCAACAGATGGCAAAGGCTGCGCTTTTTGTTGCCGTCTGCCAAACAGATGGCAAAGGCTGCATGCTTTGTCCGTCTGCCAAAGATGGAAAAGAGCCCAAATAGGCCAGCCCAAATTTTACATGTAGATGACACGTGGTTTTTTGCCATCCGCCACCGATGGCAAGTTTTGCCATCTGCCAACAGATGGTGAAGTGACTATATTGCCCCATTTAATTTTGATTTTCTTATATCAGTTCCTTTTCACGTAAAATCAAACACAAATATATTTATATGACCAATATAGCATATTCAACACATATTACCAATAGTCATGAACACATATATATCTAACACATGTTACCAACAGTAGCAAGTTTCATCCGTACATATACATAGTTTCATAAATATTACACAGTTTCATCCATAGGTAGCAAGTTTCACAAGGTCAAAACAAAAACTAAATACAAGCACTCCATCAACCCAAGCATCCGTGATCTTAAGCAAATCTGTAAAATGGGAAAGAAGAAAGTTAGAAGAAGAAGACTAGAAGAAGAAGATTATTATGATGCGGAAATATGCATGGATTGTCAAAACTTGCATTATCCTACTATCACTAGTACAACAAAGCTGCAGGTTGGCATAGTTCATGAACCATGTACATCATGACAAATACAATATCATCCAATGCTCGACTATGAACAAAATTGAACAATTACACCTCACAAAGGCAGAGCATAGAACCAACAAGCAAGTAGGAGGGGTATAAGAGGACTTGAGGAGCTCACTGGAGGGGGTTCTAGCCTAGGCCGAGCTTCATCACCCTGGATGCGGCTAGGGGAATCAGACGAGTCTACCATCATAGGAGCAGCACCACCACCACCGCCAAAACTGGAATGGCCGGAGCGAATCACCATCATATGGGTCACCACCACCGAATGATCTTGCAATGTGTAAAGTCTCCACATTTCAGTACAAACTAGTCGCGTCAAGAAACAGGCAGTAGCAGGCAGAAGGTAAATTCTAGTAACTGATGATTAGTAGACAAAAACAGGAAATAGATCGCACCAGTAGCAAAGTCCACTGCCGCAAGTCCTAAACATTTCATTCAGATCATATATGAACTCACTAGTTTCTCCATTCTGAAAGCTGGGACGATAGATGCCTTCAAGTCCCTACTGAAAAATAAAAGATGTACCAAGACATCATAAAAATGATACCATGTTTTTGATAAATACACATAGAGCAAAATCAAATATATGGTTTCCGACCGATGAACCTCCTCGTCCAAGTCAAACATTTTCTTCTCAATTTTTCACGTTGCAGAAGACTTGTTGTTCTCCCTACCCAGCTTTCTCCTTGTTGTCCCATACTGAGGGGGGCAAAGCATATGCGGCAAATAGAAAATCCGTCCCCAAACACTTGGCAATCTAAGCTACAGATGCATAATGCAGAACCAATCTATGTTAGAGAGTGGAGATGCAGAAAGCTCACCGGCTGATATCACCAGGACCTCCTATGGTGTATGGAGCTTACATCTAATATATCAAGATCAAAGTCTTCTCACCATTGCCGGCTAGATTACACATCTAAGTAGCGGCTGCCACTGCATGGCCATCAGACTCCTGCTGCAACACCGATCACTTGTCACCATGCTCAGGAGTACCTACCAGCAGCAAACATATCACACATTACATGAATCGAGCACCTAGTAGCAGCAACTGTAATCAGTAAGAAAGTAACATCATGAACAAATAGCAGCAACTGTAATCAGTAAGAAAGTAACATCATGAACAAAACCAGTAGCGGCATGAACAAAATTGCAGCAGTAGGATTACTGCTACTGCTTTCCTCTATGATCCCTTTATATACCCAAAAGCAGTACATCAGGGCAGAGCAGAAAAATTAACAACATTAGAGCAGGCTTGATGCACTCATTGGCCAGCCAGCCGTTCACGCCCTCCTCGCATGCAGCCACTCCCCAACGTCCATGCCTCCTACCTGTCCGTCTTCTTCCTCCGCCCCCAAGAAATCCAGCTCTACTCTAGCTCCACTGCACACACCTGGGAGAGAGGAAAAGGGAGGAGAAGGGGGAACTCCTGCACGCCATCCTAGCGTTCAGGCGCACGCGCACACACTTATAGCTCAACCTGTAAGTGGGACGACCTGCGGGCGTCCCACATCCTGCCACATCTGCCCACTTAATTACATGGGACTAAACGGGCTGCCCACTTAATTTAAGTGGGATTATGTGGGCTGCCACATGCCCACATACTCCATGACAACAAAAACAGCAATTGCAAGCTAGTTGCACTACATAACGTGTCCAGGCTATTAAGGATACATAAATTGAGCACTGGCCGGTTGCAATTTTTATCAGCCACCATTGAACATGCCAAAATAATCCACAGATGACACACTAGCAGTACCGAATTTGAGCACTATACAGACTAAGACTGAAATATATGGTTTAAATGTTCATACACTAAAAAATATAGGAACATAATACAGGAATGAATATCTAAGATGATTTTTTTTTCATTTCTTCAAGATATTCTAAACATAAACCTGTCATGCTGAACTTGAAGTAGAAGTGCATATTTCCTGCCAAGATTGAACAGTCAAAACGTGTATCAGTCCATGTGCATCAAAAATTCAACGTTGATGCTTAAATTAAGCAAGCATTGTGCTCCACTGAAATCCCTAAACACCAGTTCAGCGATTTCTATCTCACAACTCAAAGCAACAGTTTACAGACAAATCAGCAGACTGCATGTATACTATATTAATGAGTTGGCCAGTTACCAAGTTAGCAAATGGATCAAAAGTGAATTTATTCAAATATTCATACAGTAGGAAGTCAATTTTGATGGCATCTCTTCATACTAAGAAACAACAAGATTTTACCTTGCTATTTTAAGGACCTCCAATTGCTGATCAGAGAGCGAGATCTCAGGAAATATCAATGGTGAATTCACCTATATACAATTACCCTGCATCGCTCCTATGTCAAATTCTGTCTGGTAGCTAGTCATATAACCCCTCCTAATTTTGGATGGAACATGAAGTCTTGCTACCCTTTTACTTTTTGTTCGCTACAACCAAGAGTCAGGCTGAATACTAGAGCCTTCTTTTTCAGTTGCAAGTTTGCAAAGTCCTACTTATGCCGTAGCAGTAACCTGGGCCATGATCTGTTGGATAATGTTCAAGCTCTTAAGCAAGAAAGAGACATTTTTTCTTTCATGGAACAACCAAAATCCTACTACCAGGATAGGAGTGACCACATCTTCGAAGGATGACTGTATCCCAGCCATTACAGATGACCAATGTTAAATTATTTACCACTTCAACAACCAAGTGTTTCCACATTTTACTCAGATGCGTTGGTTAAATCTAGTGGCAGCTTAAGCTCCCCGGGAAATCAGATGAGGGGAAGCACGAAAATTAGGATTTTACCTTGGTCTTCCGGTTGGCCTTGGATCTTGAAATTTCATTGCACATGTCTATGTCCAAGCCGCCGACCGCTTGTTCCGGGTGCTTCGTTACCGCAGCGGCACCGGTGAAGCACTCCTTAGTCGGCACAGCTTGGACGGATCCGAGAGAGGCTACGGCGCCGGTGAATCTCTCCTACATCAGCGCGGGTGGCACGCCATCTCCTATATATGATATAGCACGCGCGCCATCGATCCAATGGCCCCGCCTCGCGCGCGCTGGCATGGGGACGCAACGAAGGAGAGTGCGCAGGTTAAGAATTCGTCGGTGCTGCATTTGGGGCAGCGTCAGTGCCATCGTGAATAGCAGACCGGCGACCGTGACGGCGGGGATGGGCTCGATCCAGCCTCTAACGTCGATGTGCGGGGAGGGCGGCGAGCGGGGAGGAGGCCACAGTTCTCGAGTAGTGCAAGGGCGGCGGACGTGGCGGCGGCGAGCGTGCGCGAGCTGGAAGGATGGAGTGGCGGCGAGATTGCATCTGGGGGCGGCGACGATGGAGTGGGATGGGATAGGGTTTGGGTGGTTGGGCTGCCCGGGGGTTGGGGGTTCTTTTTCTTTCTTTCTTTTTTTTTTGTTTAGATAAATGGGATGGATGGATGAATGGATGCCATGTCATCAATCCATGACACAAACATTTCAACCAATGTGTCGGTGTACTAGAGTAGGGGTACCCTAGTATCCCGAACTCGTGCACGGGCAGTCGCAGCGCCCCGCGGCAGGGCTGCCTAGTGACCGCCAAGGTCCTCCGTGGTTCCTTTGGAGCCATTCAAGAACAAAGTATTTAACCCAAGAAGACAAGACCCCGGCAAGAGGAGCTTGCCGGCAAGGCCTCTCAAGGCACGCAGAAGACAAGACCCCGGCAAGAGGAGCTTGCCGGGAAGGCTTGGTGAGCGACAAGCTTCCGGGTGCGACAAGGATTCAGCCGCGGCACGGTGCTTGCCGCGGTAGGCAACCTCTCTTCATCTCCGCTCCAGCTCATCCACCAACGTGTCGCCATGGGGCCATTCCAGGCGTGCGTGTCAAGAGGCTGCGTAGCCAGCGGAGAGCAGCGGTAAGAGGCGCTGACAGGGGTGCCATCATGGCAAGCGGGGGCGCCCCTGACGGTCCCATTCTGCACTGTTTAGGTGACATGGACGGGCATTTATTGCCTTTGTCCCTTGCCGTCAGAGTTAGGTATAAGACACTGTACAAAGTAGCTGTACCAACCGCAACTCATTTTTCCCATTTTACCCTTGTTTACGTTGCCACCTATGGTGACCCCTTGATCCTATAAAAGGAGGCCCATGCGCAACGTAGAAGGGGTTCGGCTGGTTCGACTCATTCGAGACTACACTCACTCAAGCTAGGTTTTGTAGCTCTCATTGCTCCCTAGCAAGAACACAATACAATCAGACAAGCAGCAGTAGGAGTATTATCTCCGGAGAGCTCCGGCTGGGTAAACTGCTCGTGTGCATCGCCGATCTGCTCTTCATGCAATCTCCGCCCCCCACCGAACCAAAAGGGACTCGGTCCGCCAGGTCCCATAGGTGTTCGTGGGTCACGATCAGCTTCCCCGACATCTTTGGCGCGCCAGGTAGGGGAGCGTCGAGGCTGTGTGAACCTGATTCGGCGCTCACACGAGCAACAATCTTCGCTATCTTCATCAACATGCCACCAAAAAGAAGGCTTCGGGCAGCAGAGCCGTCTGCTGCAAACCCACCACCACCGGAGCTGACGAGTGGTGGGGAAGACGCCGGCGGAGGAACGGGCGCCGCCGAGGGAGCTCACGATGCTGCCAAGTCCAAGGACAAGGCGGCGCAGACCTCGGCGTCCGGATACGTACCGCGTCCATCTCAGGAGGCGCGAGACCGACAGCGTCATGGTGCTCGCAGCGCCATACGTTCGTTGGGCCAAAATCGAGCTGGTGGATCCAGGGACGCTCAAGAGCAGCTCGCGCGCCAACAGGCTGGTACAAGTGGGGCAAGGTCGCCTGGACGGGATACTGCTCCTTCTAATGTATTTAGAAGTCCGAGCACATCCCGCTCCTCGCACTGTTCGTCATTACCGCCCACCACTCAAGCGGAAGCTTTGGCGTGGGCTCAACTGCTCCTGGATTACCCTCCAACGGCTGACAAGGTCGACGAGTGGAGGGCCACCATTCAAAGTCTCATCGGCTTTGCCAACGAAGACGTCCCGCGGCAACCAAGCACATCGCTGCCGCGGCGAGACGACAAGGCACGAGCCGGTGGCGACGAGACCTGTGGGGGTGCAACCACCATGCACTCTCCACCCCGAAGGCCAAGATCGCTGACTCGTCGGATCCACCTCGACAGCGACTCTACCGCTTCATCAGACGAGACGACAAGATCCTTGCCAACTACTTCTCGCTGGTACTCAAGCCCAATGTCAGATCTTGGCTCATGCACTTGCCAGACAGTTCCATATCTTCTTGGGCAGATCTATGCCATCAGTTTGTCGGCTCCTTTACAGGCGGCCACAAGCCTCATGGCCAAGAGAGTGACCTTCACCTGCTCGCCCAGAAGGAGGGAGAGTCCCTGCGCAAGTTCATTCAAAGATTCAGCCATGTGCACTACAACATCCCAGATGTCCACCCTGCCGCGGTGATCAGCGCGTTTCATCAAAACGTGCGGAACCGCAGGATGAGGGAAGAGATGGCGATGTGCAAAGTCAAGGACGTCAGTGAGCTGTATGCCTTGGCCGACAAGTGCGCACGTGCTGAGGAAGGAAGAAGACTCCCAGGGGAGAATGCAGAAGCAGGATCTGACAGTGAGGAGACCGCCCCGGCGAAGAAGAGTCGGCGGCGGAACAACCGAAGGAAGAAGAGCAAAGAGGTACTAGCTGTTGAGCAGTCCGGCAACGGTGGTACCGCCAAGAAATCCAAAGTTGGTGGTTCCGGCAAGGAAGTTGCCGCTGGCGCCGACTGCAAACCTCTGGCGGCCGCCGACAAGCAGGACAGCTCCAACAAATAGTACTGCAAGATTCACCGCACCAAGGGCCACGACCTCCAGAGCAGCAAGAAGGTCGAGCAGCTTGTTGAACAACAGAAGGCTGAGTACGAGAGGCGAGACAAGGAGAAGGCCCAGGAAGGTGCTGGAGCAGCTAGCAAGAAGCGACCCGGCCGGGGAGGACGCCGCGGCAAGGCCAAGCAGCGACAAGGAGACAGACCTCCCCGCGGCCGCGACAAGGATGAAGACGACGATGACGATGAAGATATGGAAGACGATGAAGCTGATGAGCAAGAGTTTTAGAAAGCCACGGAGGTTCTCTGCGTTGACGGTGGTGCTTCTCTGCATACCTCACACCGCCAGCTCAAGCAATGGATGCGGGAGGTTAACGCAGCAGAACCATCCGTAGAGTCACGCAGGCCTTTGAAATGGTCCAGCACGCCTATCATCTTTGATATTGAGGACCACCCTGATCGCGTAACCGCGGTCGGGTGCTTGCCGATGTTGGTCTCACCAACTATCTGCAACCTCAAGGTCACCAAGATGCTAGTTGACGGCGGGTCCGGCTTAAACCTGATCTCATCCGCAGTGCTCTAGAAGCTTGAAATCCCTGACAGCGAGCTCGAAGAGACTGGCACGTTCCAAGGAATCAACCCAGGAAGGAGCAAGCCGAAAGGGAAGATCACACTGCCAGTAACATTTGGCAGCGAGCTAAACTTCAGGACTGAGAGGGTCACATTCGACATTGCTGATTTCCCATTACCTTATAATGGGATACTTGGCCGCCCAAGACTCGCCAAGTTCATGGCAGCCTCTCATTATGCATACAACTTGCTCAAGATGCCCGCCCGATAAGCGCCATTTCTGTCCATGGCGACAAGAAGGATGCTCTCATCTGCGCCGACAAGATCTACCGATGCAGCAGCTGTAACAGATAGCAAATCACTTGTCGCTGAAGCTCCCGGGGAAGAAGAAGACCAAGTCCGCAAGAGCTCGATGCCCACTCCGCAAGCGCACCTCTTCGAGTGCTGCGCTACCGCCAAGGACGCACCATCGAGCTCCACCGCAAGTGCAAGAAGATGATGGCAGCTCCGCCAAAGACCAATAAGGTGCCCGCCAAGGAGGACGGCACCGGTGGTACCTTCACCATCGCCCACTCTCGACCCTAAATAGGAAGGCGCTCGTTGTTTTCTGCGGGCGAATGTCGACGTGTTTGCATGGCAACCGCCCGACATCCCCGTGTTCCTGGAAAGTAATTGAGCATCACTTAGCTGTCTGTCCTCATCGCGCCCGCCAAGCGTAAAGTCGAAGCGGCAAAGGAGCGCCAAGAATTCATAGCAGAAGAGATCAAGAAACTGGAAGCAGCAGGCCTTGTCAGAGGAGTGCTCCATCCCACGTGGTTGGCCAATCCGGTAGTTGTACGCAAGGCAAATGGGAAATGGAGACTTTGTATTGACTTCACAGATGTTAATAAAGCTTGTCCCAAAGACCCATTTCCCTTGCCACGTATCGACCAGATTGTTGACTCCACGGCTGGATGTGATTTGCTTTCATTTCTTGATGCATACTCCGGATATCATCAGATCTTCATGGCAGAAGAGGATGAGGAGAAAACCGCATTCATTACCCCATGTGGCACATACTGCTTTATACGGATGCCTTCTGGGCTAAAGAATGCTGGTTCGACGTTTGCAAGAGTAGTCCATGACGCTTTTGAGCCGCAAATGCACAGAAATGTAGAAGCCTACATGGATGACATAGTGGTCAAGAGCAAGGACAAAGCAACTCTGGTTCAAGATTTAGATGAGACCTTTGCAAATCTGCGCAAGATCAACCTCAAGCTCAACCCCGAGAAGTGCGTGTTTGGAGTTCCCTCCGACAAGCTTCTCGGGTTCTTCGTGTCTCAGCGGGGAATTGAAGCCAATCCCGACAAGATCAAAGCCATTGAGCAGATTGAAGCACCAAAGCGCGTCAAGGATGTACGAAGACTTGCCGGTTGCGTGGCTGCTCTCGGCAGGTTTATCTCTAGGTCTGCTGAGCGCGCCCTGCCATTTTTCAAGATATTGAAAAAGGAAGGTCCAATGAAATGGACTCCCGAAGCGGAGGCTGCGCTGCATGACTTAAAGAGGTACCTGTCCTCTACTCCAATACTTGTCGCTCCTAAGCCACAAGAGAGGTTGCTGCTATACATAGCGGCAACCAATCAAGTGGTTAGTGCTGCGTTAGTAGCGGAAAGGGAGGCAGATGATGAGCTGGAAAACGAGGCAGATGCATCCAGCGACAAGCAGGGGGCTTCACCGTCAAGCTCTGGTCCTGATAAGAACGAATCTGCGCAGGGTTGCGAGAAGATGCAGAAAAGGATGGTGCAGCGCCCAGTCTACTTTGTCAGTTCCCTTCTGCAGGGGGCTAGGTCAAGGTATTCTGGTGTGCATAAATTGCTTTTCGGCCTCCTCATGGCCTCGAGAAAGCTGCGCCATTACTTCCAAGCACATGAGATAACAGTTGTCACTCGCTTTCCGCTGAAGAGAATACTGCAAAATCCAGAAGCAACAGGCAGGATTGTCGAGTGGGCACTGGAACTGTCAAGCTTTGGCCTCAAGTTTGAAAGCACTTCAACTATCCAGAGCAGAGCATTGGCAGAATTTATAGCAGAGTGGACGCCGACGCAAGATGAAGAAATTCCAGAGACGAGCATCCCCGTCAAGGAGGCAAATAAAGAGTGGCTGATGTACTTTGACGGTGCCTTTTCGCTGCAAGGCGCCGGTGCGGGCGTACTGCTTGTCGCGCCCACCGGAGAGCACCTCAAGTACATAGTCCAAATGCACTTTCCCAAGGAGCAAGCAACAAATAATACTGCAGAGTATGAAGGTTTGCTTGCCGGTCTCAGGATTGCAGTAGACCTTGGGATCAAGAAGCTCATTGTCAGGGGTGACTCGCAGCTTGTCGTCCGCCAAGTGAACAAAGATTATCAGAGTCCGTTGATGGAAGCCTATGTCGATGAAGTGAGAAAGCTAGAAGAACACTTTGAAGGCCTGCAAATGGAACATGTTCCAAGAGCTCAGAATGATATTGCTGATGGCCTGTCAAAGTGTGCTGCACTCAAGTTACCTGTGGAACCAGGAATTTTTGTGCTCAAGCTGACTCAACCGACTGTAATGCCATCAACCGGACAGAGCAAGAAGAGGAAGTTGGTTTATGGTGACTACTTTCCGGCAGAGCTCCCTGAAGCCGCCGCCAAGAAGGTCCCCAAAATCAACGCAGATATCGCTGAGAAGCAGTCTGCTCCGACAAGCCTAAGGGTTTGTTTTGTTGAAGCAGACGCTCCTGACAAGTTTTGCTCCGGCAAGCTTGCGGGGATCATCAAGCTCCGGCTGAGCCGCAGGTTCTTGCCGTAGAAGCTGATGCTCCCGCAACGGCAGATGTGCCTTTAGTCCTTGTTGTCGAGCCGCAAGCTCCAACATGGGCGCAGCAGATCGTCCATTTCCTTCAGACAGGAGAACTTCTCGAAGAGCAAGAAGAAGCGAAAGGAGTAGCCCGGCAGTCAAGTATGTACCAGTTTGTCGACAGCACGCTGTACAGAAGAAGACTCAACGGAGTGAAATTGAAGTTTATCCACCGGGAAGATGGACAGAAGCTGTTGGCAGAGATACACAGAGGCATATGTGGTCACCACATTGGCGCAAGAGCACTTGCCGGCAAAGCTTTCCCGCAAGGTTTCTTCTGGCCGACAGCCCTCCAGGATGCAACTACACAAGTAACCAAGTGTGAAGCGTGCCAGTTCCATTCCAAACAGATACACCAGCCAGCTCAAGCTCTCCAGACGATCCCTTTATCCTGGCCATTTTCGGTCTGGGGGCTCAACATCCTCGGCCCCTTTCCCCGAGCTGTCGGGGGCTTTGAGTACTTGTACATTGCAATCGACAAGTTCACAAAGTGGCCGGAAGTGGAAGCAGTGAGGAAGGTGACAAGACAACAAGCATCAAGTTCTTCAGGTCAATTGTTTGCCGTTTTGGGATTCCTAACCGAATCATCACCGACAACGGCACACAGTTCATGAGCCGCACCTTCATGCAGTACGTCCATGATCTTAGCGGCAAGGTCTGCTTCGCTTCTATTGCTCACCCGAGAAGCAACGGTCAAGCGGAGAGGGCAAATGCTGAAGTGCTGCGAGGGCTCAAGACCAGAACTTTTGACAGGCTGCACAAGTGCGGAAGAAACTGGATTGAGGAGCTGCCGGTGGTTCTTTGGTCGATCAGGACGACGCCAAATCGAGCCACTGGCCAGACACCTTTTGCTCTAGTCTATGGAGCAGAGGCAGTTCTCCCCACGGAACTCGTATACGGGTCTCCTCGAGTACTCGCTTATGATGAGCTTGAGCAAGAGCGGCTGCGACAAGATGACCCGCTGCTCCTTGAGGAGGATCGTCTTCAGGCCGCTGTACGAGCTGCTCGTTACCAGCAAGCTTTGCGCCGCTACCATAGCCACAAAGTTAGTGCCAGAAGTTTCGAGGAAGGCGACCTTGTTCTTCGGCGCGCTCAGTCCGCCAAGAATTCCAACAAGTTGACGCTTGGTGGGAAGGCCCTTATCGGGTGAAACGAAGTCACTAGGCCCGGCGCTGTCCGCTTTGAGATCAAGATGGCGCCCGTGAGCAACTCCTGGAACATAGAGCATCTTCGTAAGTTTTACCTATAGAGCGTTGTCGAACCTGCTCCGCAACCACCCTTTTGTACAAGTCTTGCCGATGTTGCATGTAATCCTTTGTACAAAGCCGGGTGCAGACCCCGTGCATCAGTAAAGCTCATGTGTTGCATGCAACTTGTCAATTTCATGCTTTTATAATCAATTTGCATGTGTTATCTGACATTTTGTGCAGCATCCACAACCGGTAAGCAGTAACGAGCCACAAGGCTCCATAACTTTATTTTCTCTTCTTTCTTCTCAAAAGAAAGGAAGGTTCCTTCGCCCACAAGTTAGCCGGGGAAGGAGAAGATAATGGTGTGGACCGCCAAGCATCGCCGAGGAAATATCGCTTTGCCGGAAGCGAAACGACGTAAAAGCTAAGTTGCCAAAGTTTGAGCAGTCTGTTTTAAATTTTTAAGTTATGTTCCTCGAACGACTGTACTTTGTATGGAAAACCTGTGCGCGGAGGAACCAAATCGTAGCTAGTCGCAACCTTACTTTGTTTCGAGTCCGCTCAACAACTTAAGTGAGCTGCAACTAGTTGCGATAAGGTTGCTTGTCGGAGGCGGCACCGCCAAAGAAGGCGCTGATGTTCCGACTCAGCGCTTCATGCAAAGGTACCACACCGACAAGTTCCCTAAAAGCGAGGGCACAAACATACAAAGGAAGGAATCAAGTAAAGGAAATAACATTGCAATCGTTGCCTAAGATAGAGTATATTACAAAATTAACTTGTCGCAGATCTAATGAATTGTTCTCCTAAACATGATCAACAGCGACAAAGGAAAGATAAATTTGGCGGCCTAGTCTACGCGGTCGCCATCGACCCTCTTGACCCCGCTCACCCTGTCCACAATGGGTGCGACAAGGGCCTTGAGCGCTTCAACGTCAGCAGTCGGCGGCAAGGACTTGAGGACGCTACGGTTAACGCTGGATTGCGGAAGGCCACCTTCATCAAGATCTTCTCAAGAGCCCTCGCACAGATTTGGCGCGACTCGTCGGCCAGCTGCTTTGGGATCTCTTCCCGAGTCACTGGAGAGCCGCCACCACGCCCTTGAAGAACAGGCTGAGCTTGGCACTGGGTTGGAGATGCTCGTCGGTGGAGTACCCGAGATCCACCATCCCCAGCTCCATCAGCTCCTTGTCGATGGCGGCGGCTGTATTTACAAGACCCTCGGTCCAGATCATCACGTTCTCTCTGAAGGTGTTATGGGCAGTCGTGGCATTTGCCAGCAGCTCCTCGTTGGCCTTGATCTTCTCCAACAGGCCCGCTTCCCGCTCCTTGGCGCCATCCAGCGTCTCCATCAGCGTGGTCAGCTTCAGCTCAAGATCCGCCTTGGAGTCCTTGGCGGCATCGAGCTCTTTGATCCTTTCAGCGAGACGGCCCTGCAACTCGCCAAGAGTATAGGCGTCCTTCTCGCGCTCGTGCTTCAGCGTGGCAAGCTCTTCGCCGCTCTTCTGCAGACTGGCCTCCAGCTGCGTCACTTTTGTCTCCAACTCCTTCTTGGTGGCCTCGGCAGCTGCAGCAGCGTCTTTTGCTTCCTTGAGAGCTCCGCCAATTGATTGCTCGCGCGCGGCAAGATCTTCCTCATAGCTGTCGAGGTTGATCTTCCGCTGCGCCAGCTCGCCTTCTTGCGCAGATAGCTTCTCGCCGGCAAGCCTTTGCTGCTCCTCGACCTCAGCCTTCTCAAGGATGAAGGTTGTGCGCTCTTCGGAGAGTTGCTCCCGCGCTTCTGCTACATTCCGGAGAGCTTCTTGATTGGCGCCCCGGAGCTCTTCTGCGCGCTTCTCCATGTCAGCTCCCGCCCTCGTGACAAGTGCTTCTCGGGACTCCAGCTTAGCTTGTCGGGCGCAGTAGAGCGACAGCAGCTTCTTCAGTAGCTGCTCCTCCTCAGACTCGCCACTGCTGCTGCTTGGCGCGTCAACCAGCGACATCCCAGCGGAAGCGAGCAGCTCTTCGTCGAAGGTCTCTCCCTCGACCGGCGCCCTGGAGCTCAACGCCCATGGAAGCTTGATGAAGACGCCGTCGCCGGCCTTCAGATAGGCGCCGGGCTGGGGCTCTTCGGAGCCTGATGCTGCATGGGTGGCGGAGGGATCGGCGGTCGGTGTAGCGCTGGCGCCCTGCGGCCTCGTGGTCGCTGGGCTCGATCGCTGCACCCTCGCCAGCCTTTGCGGCGGTGGCCTTGGCGGCCTCCTCGCCGGCGGACCCATCGGCGCCAGCCTCTTCTTCCATGGTGGCGGCATCGTCAGTGTTGCCGCGCGCGTCCTCCTCGCCGGCGACCTCAGTCTCCATCGGCTCTCGGGCAGACGGATCTGACGATCAGAAAAAGAAAGAACAATCAAGCAAATGTTCAAAAAGAAGAACAGAAGAAAAAAGAGCCCAAGGGAAATTTTCGGTCTAAAGGGATTACCTGCGATGGGGTCTGTGGCCGCGGTCTCAACCACCAGAGGGTCGCCGGCGCTGCCCCTTGTCGGAGAGGCTTCCCTTGTCGGAGAAGCATCCCTTGCCGGAGAGCGCTCCCTTGCCGGAGAATTCTCCCTTGGCGGCGTAGTTGAAGCAGACGGAACCTCCGGAGCGACTTCCGGGCCCTCCTGATGAGGCTGCTCTGCTCCTACACAAATCAACAAGTCAGATATCAGCAAAGAAGCAGCACCCATGCACACCTAACCATAAGAAACGGACCAAATACTTACGCTGGGGGCTGTGCTGGGGGCTGCTCTGAGGAAGGGTTGCCGGGTCCGGCAAGGGGGTCTCAGACGCGCCTCTCCACCGCCATCGGGGATCGTCTTCGATGACAACCACCGGGGTCTTGGCTCTCTTCGACACTCTCTGAGCCAGCGTCCTAAAATAGGAAAGAGTTCAGAATGAAGCAAATCAGATACAAGACAAAGCAGCAAATTGAAGAATTACAAGTAACAGCGACAAGATCTTACTCTTCTTCTTCCTCGGAGCTGAGAGCGGAGAAGTCGAATTCTGGTCCGCCTCCGGTGCGACGAGCTGGAAGAGTAGGCTCCCTCGGACGCTTGGCGGATGCAGGGGCCGTGGTCCCAGAAGGCCCCGCTCCCGTTGCTGTGGCGACATGAGGCGCTCCCGCGGCAACAGTGCTTGCCGCGGTGGAGCGCGTCGCGCGGCGCGACGGCTGTTGGCCCATCTGCCGCCCCGCCGCTTCCCCGCTCTTGCGGAGGCGCCTTCTTGGTGGAGCTGCGGGCTCCTCCCGCGGCAAGCTACCTGAAGGTGGGGGGGAGGCGCCCCCGGCAGGCTCGTTCGGCTCAGCTTCAAGCTCGGCCTGCTCCTCCGCGCCGGCAAGCTCCTCTCGATCGGCAAGGCTTGCCGCCTCTGCCGCCTCCGCCTCCTCCACGTGAACCCGACCACCAGCGGCAGCAGCTTCGCCACCTCCTCCAGCTGGTGGCGGCGCGCTGCAGCTCGGCGTCGGTGGTGTCGCGGGTGAGCCACTTCTTCTCGTCGGCGCGGATTGGCACTTCTTCCAAGCTGTCAAGAACTGCTGCACGACGTCATCGGCGGGCTCTTGCCAAGTTGGAACGATTCCATGGGAATCGCACAACGGCATCATCGCACGGATGCGGTCAAGCGAAGAGTTGTTGCACAAAGGAACGACCCCCCTTGGCAACATGAACCACTTGGGGTGATCTGGGTCGTGCTTGAACAGCTCCAGCAACATGGCATCCAGCTCCAAGACGGTGAAATTGCGGTTGAGGCCCGGGCGTAGCCTCATGATGTCCGCCGCATTTTGGAACTCCCAAGCAGGCCTCCTCCTCTCCTGCAAGGGAGCGATGCGGCGGCGAAGGAAATCTGCGCCAACGGCGCCTACATTAAGTCCGGCATTCCTGAGGCCCAAGATCCGGGTCACAGCAATCTTCAACCTAGCATCCTCCGCGCCAAGTTGCTCCAATCGTTGCCGCGCACTATGGGAGTTTGGCGCTGGGCAGTGAAGGGCTGCGGGTTTCCTTCGATGATCCAACACCAATCGCTCTCCACTCCTCCCACTTGCTGCGGAGCTCTCCTTCCAGATACGCTTCTTTCTTGCCGATCCTGGAGATCCAAGCAATCCCTCCGCAAGTGGCTCTCCTCTCTCAACGCGGGCATGAAGAAGTGGCGAAGAGGGCTACATTTGGGTGGACTCCGACAAAGTTTTCGCAAAAGTGTGCGAAACCGCCATGGTCGACGGCATTGGGGGTGAAATCAAGGAGGCGAAGACCATAGGTGTTCGCGATATCGCAAAAGAATTGAAAAGGCGGCAGAGCCCGCAGAGAAGAAGAGCGCCAAGAAGGATACCCGACGAAACCTTCTCGGATGCGGCGGCGGAGATCACCCTCGTCGCGCGATGCGCCGCGCCTCCGCCGACCGAAGAGGTAGTACCTCCTCAGCTCCTTTGCGCCGAGCTAGGGGTCAAGGTGGCCTGCTCTTTCGCAGCGCCGCGAGCCGCTGCGCCGCCGACTTCACGCCTTCCCTTGTCGGCTTTGAGCCATGGCGGAGGTGGTGGAGGAGGCCGGCGCTGATGGCGCTGGTGGCGATGGGGGCGGAGCGCCGTTCTCTTCTGCACTCGAGAAGGAGGGAGGGAGTGACGGTGGTTTTTGAGATGTGACAGCAATGGCGAGGTGGGCGACTTGCCCCTGTTTCCCCTGCTTATAAAGAGGGAGAGGGGGCGGACGTTCCGCTTTTCCAATTAAAGAAAGCCCCCACGATCTCTCTCACGACGCCACGTTCGGCGCGTGCTGTTCGTGGGGGACGTGGTGGGTCCGAGGCGAGTAACGGCGTGATCTAGGCCGCGTGTGCCCGTGCACTGTTTTGGGCCTGGCCCAACAGCGCTCGGCACCGTGTGTGACCCAGGCCCGGGGGCTCCTGTCGGTGTACTAGAGTAGGGGTACCCTAGTATCCCGAACTTCGCATCGGTAGTCGCAGCGCCCAGCAGGCTGCCTAGTGACCGCTAAGGTCCTCCGTGGTTCCTTTGGACCCATTCAAGAACAAAGTATTTAAGCCAAGAAGACAAGACCCGGCAAGAGGAGCTTGCCGGAAGGCCACTCAAGGCACGCAGAAGACAAGACCCGGCAAGAGGAGCTTGCCGAAGGCTTGGTGAGCGACAAGCTTCCGGTGCGACAGGATTCAGCCAGCGGCAAGGTGCTTGCCGCGTAGGCAACCTCTTCATCTCCGCCCAGCTCATCCACCAACGTGTCGCCATGGGGCCATTCCAGGCGTGCGTGTCAAGAGGCTGTGTAGCCAGCGGAGAGCAGCGGTAAGCGGCGCTGACAGGGGTGCCATCGTGGCAAGCGGGGGCGCCCCTGACGGTCCCTTTCTCCACTGTTTAGGCGACATGGACGGGCATTTATTGCCTTTGTCCCTTGCCGTCAGAGTTAGGTATAAGACACTGTACAAAGTAGCTGTACCAACCGCAACTCATTTTTCCCATTTTACCCTTGTTTACGTTGCCACCTGTGGTGACCCCTTGATCCTATAAAAGGAGGCCCATGCGCAACGTAGAAGGGGTTCGGCTGGTTCGACTCATTCGAGACTACACTCACTCAAGCTAGGTTTTGTAGCTCTCATTGCTCCCTAGCAAGAACACAATACAACCTGACAAGCAGCAGTAGGAGTATTATCTCTCCGGAGAGCTCCGAAGCTGGGTAAACTGCTCGTGTGCATCGCCTCGATCTGCTCTTCGTGCAATCTCCGCCCCCCACCGAACCAAAAGGGACTCGGTCCGCCAGGTCCCATAGGTGTTCGTGGGTCACGATCAGCTTCCCCGACACAATGAGAACAAAAATAACCCCACAGTTTTTTTACCTGGAAAAAATTACCCCATCTCTTTGCCATCTGCCAGCAAATGGCAAAGAATCTTTGCCGTCTGCTGGCAGATGGCAAAGAGGTGGGGCTGGTACGCTGTTACACTCTCGACGGACACAGGATTTGCCAACCTCTTTGCCATCTGCTGGCAGATGGCAACGATTATTTTCCATCCACTAGCAGATGGCAAAGAATTGGCTGATGGCAACCATGTTCTTTGCCGTCTGTCAGTTCTTTGCCATCTGTTTTTTATAGGCAGATGGCAAAGAGCTGGCTGATGGCAAATTCCCTGTTTCCAGTAGTGCTTGATCATACCTGCGGTCGACATAACTAAAACTCCAAAGGTTAAACTAAAATCACACGTAACAAGGAGTACCTTGCTCGATACCAATTGAAAGTTCGTTATATTGACTAGAGGGGGTGAATAGGCAATTTTATGAATTCTTCATCGAGGAATTTATGGTGAGGAAATTCCTTAGCGAACAACTACTTGCAGCGGAATAAGTACTCAGAAGTAAACATAACAGGACACAAGCATGGTCATCATGATGAAATGAAGACAAGCACAGAGTATAGAAAGCGTAAACACAGGATTGCACAGGATGAAGACAAACAGACTGAACAAATTGAACTAAGGAAATTGAGAAAGTCTTCAGGCAAAGTCTTCAAACGCAGATATGAACAAGTGCACAACACAGTTATGAGGAAATTGAAGAGTTGAGGAAACCGAACCAGTTGGCTTGGTGAAGACAATGATTTGGTAGACCAGTTTCAACTGCTGTCTCAGTTGTACATCTGGTTGGAGCGGCTAGGTATTTAAACCTCAGGACACACAGTCCCGGACACACAGTCCTCACCATATTCTCCTTGAACTAAGGTCACACAGACCTCATCCAATCACTCATGGTAAGTCTGCAGGTGACTTCCGAACCTTCACAAACTCGGTCACTCGGCGATCCACAATTCCTCTTGGATGCTCTAGACCATGACGCCTAACCATTGATGTCTACTACGCAACCTTCTCCTTGTAGACGTTGTTGGGCCTGCAAGTGCACATATTTGTAGGACAGTAGCAAATTTCACTCAAGTGGATGACCTAAGGTTTATCAATCCGTAGGAGGCGTAGGATGAAGATGGTCTCTCTCAAGCAACCCTGCCACCAAATAACAAAGAGTCTCTTGTGTCCCCAACACACCCAATACAAATGTAAATTGTATAGGTGCACTAGTTCGGCGAAGAGATGGTGATACAAGTGCGATATGGACGGTAGATAATAAAAACAGCAAGGTAACTAATGATAAAAGTGAGCGTAAACGGTATTGCAATGATAGGAAACAAGGCCTAGGGTTCATACTTTCACTAGTGCAAGTTCTCTCAACAATAATAACATAGATAGATCATATAACAAGCTCTCAACATGCAACAAAGAGTCACTCCAAAGACACTAATAGCGGAGAACAAACGTAGAGATTATGGTAGGGTACGAAACCACCTCAAAGTTATCCTTTCTGTTCTATCTATTCAAGAGTTCGTAGTAAAATAACATAAAGCTATTCTTTCCGCTCAATCTATCATAGAGTTCATACTAGAATAACACCTTAAGACACGAATCAATCAAAACCCTAATGTCACCTAGATACTCCATTGTCACCTCAAGTATCCGTGGGCATGATTATACGATATGCATCACACAATCTCAGATTCATCCAACCAACACAAAGTACTTCAAAGAGTGCCCCAAAGCTTCTACCGGAGAGTCAAGAAAGTGTGCCAACCCCTATGCATAGGTTCATGGGCGGAACCTGCAAGTTGGTCATCAAAACATACATCAAGTGGCACATGATATTCCATTGTCACCACAGATAAGCACGGCAAGACATACATCAAGTGTTCTAATAAAAGACTCAATCCGATAAGATAACTTCAAAGGGGAAACTCAATTCATCACAAGAGAGTAGAGGGGGAGAAACATCATAAGATCCAACTACAATAGCAAAGCTTGGGATACATTAAAATCATGCCATAGAACGAACACGAGAGAGAACACGAGAGAGAGAGATCAAACACATAGCTACTAGTACATACCCTCAGCCCGAGGGTGAACTACTCCCTCCTCGTCATGGATAGCGTCGGGATGATGAAGACGGCCACCGGTGATGGGTTCCCCCTCCGGCAGGTTGCCGGAACGGGCTCCCGAGAGGTTTTTGGTGGCTACAGAGGCTTGCGGCGGCAGAAATCCCGATCTATCTTCTGTTCTGGAAGTTTTAGGGTACATAGGTATATATGGGTGAAAGGAGTACGTCGATGGAGCTACGGGGGCCCCACGAGGCAGCGGGCGCGCCCAGGGGGTGGGCGAGCCCCCCACCCTCGTGAGCACCTCCCGTATCTTCTGACGTGGAGTCCAAGTCCATAAGGTGGGTTTCCTTCCAAAAATAACTTCTCCAGTTGATTTCGTTCCGTTTTGACTCCGTTTGATATTCCTTTTCCTCGAAACACTGAAATAGGCATAAAACAGCAAATCTGGGCTGGGCCTCCGGTTAATAGGTTAGTCCCAAAAATAATATAAAATTGGATAATAAAACCCAATAATATTGCCTAAAACAGTAGATAAAGTAGCATGGAGAAATCAAAAATTATAGATACGTTGGAGACGTATCAAGCATCCCCAAGCTTAATTCCTGCTCGTCCTCGAGTAGGTAAATGATAAAAAAAGAATTTTGATGCGGAGTGATACTTTGGCATAATTTCAATGTAATTCTTCTTAATTGTGGTATGAATATTCAGATCCGAAAGATTCAAGACAAAAGTTCATATTGATAAAATAAATAGTAACACTTCAAGCATACTAATCAAAGCAATCATGTCTTCTCAAAATAACATGGTAAAAGAAAGTTCATCCCTACAAAATCATATAGTTAGGCTATGCTTCATTTTTATCACAAAAGATGTTCCTAACTTCTATACCCCCGATTAAAAGCCAAGCAATTGTTTCATACTTAAATAATCTCAAACTTTTTCAACCTTCACGCAATACATGAGCGTGAGTCATGGATATAGCACTATGGGTGGAATAGAGTATGATGATGGGGATTGTGTGGAGAATACAAAAAAGGAGAAAGTCTCACATTGACGAGGATAATCAACGGGCTATGGAGATGCCCATCAATTGATGTCAACATGAGGAGTAGGGATTGCCATGCAACGGATGCACTAGAGCTATAAATGCTCAACAAAAGAAAACTAGTGGGTGTGCATCCAACTTGCTTGCTCACGAAGACCTAGGGCATTTGAGGAAGCCCATCGTAGGAATATACAAGCCAAGTTCTATAATGAAAAATTCCCACTAGTATGAAAAAGACAACTTATGAGACTCACTATATGAAAAACTTGGTGCTACTTTGAAGCACAATATATGAGACTCACTACATGAAGACCAAGGTGCTACTTTGAAGCACAATATATGAGACTACACTACATGAAGAACAAGGTGCTACTTTGAAGCACAAGTGTGGGAAAGAGATAGTAACATTACCCTTTTTACATATTTTCCTTTTTTTGGGCCTTTCTTTTTTTCTTTTTGGCCTAATAATGATGATCATCACACTTCTATTGATTACAACATAAAGATTACAACTCGAAACTAGAACAAGGTATGACTCTATATGAATGCCTCCGGCGGTGTACCGGGATGGTGCAATGAATCAAGAGTGACATGTATGAAAAATAATGCATGGTGGCTTTGCCACAAATACGATGTCGACTTCATGATCATGCAATGGCAATATGACAAAAGTAAGGTATGTCATGATGAAGATGAACGGAACGGTGGAAAGTTGCATGGCAATATATCACGGAATGGCTATGGAAATGCCATTATAGGTAGGTATGGTGGCTGTTTTGAGGAACATATAAGGAGGTTTATGTGTGATAGAGCGATCGTATCACGGGTTTGATGCACCGCTAAGTTTGCACCAACTCTCAAGGTGAGAAAGGGCAATGCACGGCATCAAGAGGCTAGCAACGGCGGAAAGGTAAAAGTGCGATAATCCATGGACTCAACATTAGTCAAAAGAACTCATATACTTATTGAAAAAATTTAGAAGTCATCAAAAATCAAGTACTACGCGCATGCTCCTAGGGGGGTAGATTGGTAGGAAAAGACCATCGCTCGTCCCTGACCGCCACTCACAAGGATGCACAAGCTAGGTACAATTCAGGTTTCAAATTTGTTACACAACTTTAACCATACATGCATGCTACGGGATTTGCTAAATTCAACACAAGCATTATTTAAATTCATAATCACCCAACTAGCATGACTTTAATATCACTACCTCCATATCTCAAAACAATTATCAAGTATCAAACTTTTCTTAGTATTCAACGCACTCAAAAGAAAGCTTCACAAATCTTGTATGCTTAGCATATTAGGATTATTTATGCAAATTACCATGCTATTTAAGACTCTCAAAATAATATAAGTGAAGCATGAGAGATCATCTATTTATTCAAAATAAAACTACCACCATGCTCTAAAATATATAAGTGAAGTACTAGAGCAATTACAAAAACTACTCCGAAAGATATAAGTGAAGATCAATGAGTAGTCGAATAATTATACAACTATGTGAAGAATCTCTCATTTAATAATTTAAGATCTTGGTATTTTATTCAAACATCAAGCAAAGCTAAAGAAAACTACATTGCAAGGATGGCACAACTCATGTGAAGAAGCAAAAACTTAGGCTCAACCGATACTAACCGATAGTTGTTGAAGAAGAAAGGTGGGATGCCTACCGGGGCATCCCGAAGCTTAGATGCTTGAGACTTCTTGATATATTATCTTGGGGTGCCTTGGGAATCCCCAAGGTTGAAATTTTGTGTCTCCTTAATTCCTCTCATATCATGGTTTCTCTTTTTATCAAAAGCTTCATTCACAACAAACTCAACAAGAACTCGTGAGATAGGTTAGTATAAACCAATGCAAAACCTTATCATTTTGTACTGTAACAAATCACTAACATTATTATTCAACACTAGTCATCAACCCGTGCGTCCGCACGGGCTAGTATTAATAAATTCATTTATAGGGAACATTTAAGTAACTTCCACATACCAACATTGTGTTTGGATATTTGGATTAGTTCATCCATTGCAATTTAACTATTCCTAAGTCGTCGTTTATAGTCATCTAATCTCCAACTAATTGAGTATTGTCTCTCCTTGGAACTACTGTGCAAAACCTGAAGAAACAGTATAGTATAGCACGTGCATACCTGAGGCATCCTTCAGTATCGTACCTATGGAGGTGCTTGCTGTATAGATGCATACGTGTGGTGTCGTTCATTAGTACAAAAGGCCGTGATGACCCAAAAAATGTACAAAAACATACATGTGATTAGAAATTAATATATATATGAAGTACTTGTCATTGATTAATCACATTTCATTTGCATCCAGATTTCGAATGTATATTTTGCTGTTGAGAAAACACTGTATCTGCAATCAATTTCAGTGATTGTTCCAAGAGGAAATACACATGCAAAATTGCAGATAAGACACCATATATGATCCGGGCGGACAACTTAGAAAATCATGTACAACCATGAAGTTATTTTCTGTTACGCTAGGAGGTGAATATTGGTAACTAAGAGATAAATGTCCATATTATTTGAGTAGGCAAACAACTGATTAAGTAAGAGTTTTTTGCCAGATTTGTTTGTGTGGAAACTTTAGATACTGTATTTCCTTGTTCTAAGTACACTAATGTATTAAACTTCTTCTTCAGGCAAACTATCTAGTAAGAAAATGAGAAAATAATCATTGAAATATACATTGGGCATGTTCGTTTACAGGAAGAAATCTATACATTAGACAAAACACATGATTTCTCGCCTGTCTTTGAATCTCTACCTAGATATTCAGAAGTGTGATATATTTCGGTGATGGAGAGGAAAAGATAATTTGTGTCGTTCCTACATGAGTACAGACTCAAGTTGAATCTGCAACAGCAGATTGCATTAGTATTGATACTTTGACTGTACTATCAGTTTGAGGTTATTAAATAACACAAAGATGCAGATATAATATAATTACTATACTATACGTAAAGTGTACTTCTGTTATATACCCCTGCTGGTAGACACACAACCTGCAGAAAATCTTCCTGATGCCAAACCACAATGGAAGTCCTAATTTTACTCAGTACACACAACAGAGGTCATAGATATACTCATTTGGTGTGAGTAGATTTGACATACCCACAAATTATGAAAATTGTGTAAAGAAACACTTTAGTAGATCATAGCTGCAGATACCTTATTATGTTTTTCAATAGGCCAAGCTCTACATAAATTCCAAATCTTCCAGTCTTTTAAAAATAAATGCAAGAGAATGTACATATGGTTACAACTTACAATTGTAAGCAGATCCCATCAGAATGTTTTCTTTTACACATGAAACATCATCAGCTATACTACTTCTCCTGGTTTCTCCTGAGGCTATGAAGACTATCTAAGCTGACCTTCGTATGCACCCTTGAGCACACAATCACAGCAACACGAAGAGCCACATCAAGAACCCAAATTATAGTGGTTCGACAATAGGAATCAAACTGATCTCATGGCTTCTCTAATGAATTTGCTAGGTCTAACTTGCATGTAGTCAGGGCATGAATGACGGCAATGTTCTTCAATTGGAGCAGTGATGGTTGTGCCACCCTTTATATTTTTGGGGAAAAAGGAAGACCGCTATGCCACCGGCAAGGTTTACACTCGGCGGCCTCACCGCCTACCGCTTCTGCCTGAACTGCTCAGACGGTGATCAGTATGCCTCCTCCAGCGCTGAATCTTGGCTTTAGTACGTAATGAAGAGAGATGTCGGACTGCTATGTGGTTGTAGCTGAGAATAGTCAACGGATGGACAGTCACGATTTGTGCATATTTTTAGATCGATTGCAGAAAAGCATGGGGAGAGAAAGAAGAAAGAGGAGATTCAGGGATGAATCAGGTCTAGTTGTACCTGTACCGATGCTATTGTGGCTGGAGAGAAGCGTGCATGTGGACGTCCGATGAAGCAGCCGATCGCCGATTTTAGATGCCTCGGTGGTGACGAAGCAAGCCACCAGATTGGCAGCGGAGGAACATACTCCTCGATCCTGGCGCCGACATAGCATCAAGGGAGAGAGGAAGCGGCACCGGTGAAGGGTCGAGGGAGAGAGGAGGCGGCGCTGTAGAGTTGTAAAAGAGGAGTCGTGGGAGATCGGGAGACTGCCCATCTGCTACTCCATCAATCGGCTGTAGGGATAGATCAATACGTAAGTCTAGGTTTAGTTATTTTTTTAATACCGTGTAGGTTTAGTTCAGGTTTGGACTTTGTGATTCCTAAAAGAAAAAAAGTTTTGACGTGTGAAGTTTTTCTTTGGTTTTCTTATGAGATAGGACATCTTTGTTATGCAACTTTTCTTTTTATCCTGGCCGTAAATTCTGTAATCTAACGGTATAATTAATTCTAATGATGTGGATTAATGAGATCGCTTGAACAATGCCTCCAATTAGTAAATAAGAGATTGCATAATAAATGCCTCTGCATATTTAATACTCCTATCCTAAAATAGAATCATTAAACAAGCAAACATATGCAAACAATGCAAACATAACAGCAATCTGCCAGAACAGTACAGTCTGTAAAGAATGCAAGAGTATCAATACTTCCCTGACTCGAACAATTATGAACTAAAATTCCCACTGTAATAAATTTATCAGATCTCAATATGCAAAACTATTCAACAATATAACACTCTCTGAATTTTCTAGGGAATTTTTGCAACAGCAGTAAACTTTCTGTTTTAAAACAGCAACATGTATACTAGCAAAATAAGCATGGTATAGGCTATCCTTGACATTTTTATTGAAACTAAATATTAAAAACATTATTCTAAATAAAATAAAGCAAATACTAACAAGATAAAATGACACTCCAAGCAAAACATATATCATGTGGTGAATAAAAATATAGCTCCAAGTAAAGTTATCTATGAACGAAGACGAAAGAGGGGATGCCTTCCGGGGCATCCCCAAGCTTAGTCTCTTGGTTATCCTTGAATATTACCTTGGGGTGCCTTGGGCATCCCCAAGCTTAGGCTCTTGCCACTCCTTATTCCATAGTCCATCGAATCTTTACCCAAAACTTGAAAACTTCAACCACACAAAACTTAACAGAAAACTCATGAGCTCCGTTAGCGAAAGAAAACAAAACTCCACTTCAAGGTACTGTAATGAACTCATTATTTATTTATATTGGAGTTAAACCTACTGTATTCCAATTTCTCTATGGTTTATAAACTATTTTACTAGCCATAGACTCATCAAAATAAGCGAACAACACACGAAAAACAGAATCTTTCAAAAACAGAACAGTCTGTTGTAATCTGTAACTAACGAAAACTTCTGGAACTCCAAAAATTCTAAAATAACTTGTTGGACCTGAGGAAATTGTCTAGTAATAATCTGCAAAAAGAATCAACTAAATATCACTCTCCAGTAAAAAGTTATAGCTAATCTCGTGAGCGCTAAAGTTTCTGTTTTTTACAGCATGATCATAAAGATTTCACCCAAATCTTCCCAAAGGTTCTACTTGGCACAAACACTAATTAAAACATAAAAACACATATAAACAGAGGCTAGATGGATTATTTATTACTAAACAGAAAAAAAATCAAGAAACTAAAATAAAATTGGGTTGCCTCCCAACAAGCGCTATCGTTTAACGTCCCGAGCTAGGCCTGATGATTTCAATGATGCTCACATAAAAAATAGTAATTGAAACATATATAGAGCATCATGAAGAATATGACTAGCACATTTAAGCCTAACCCACTTCCTATGCATAGGTATTTTGTGAGCAAACAACTTATGGGAACAAGAATCAACTTGCATAGGAAGGTAAAACAAGCATAACTTCAAGATTTTAAGCACATCGAGAGGAAACTTGATATTATTGCAATTCCTACAAGCATATGTTCCTCCATCATAATAATTTTCAGTAGCATCATGAATGAATTAAACAATATAGCCAGTACCTAAAGCATTCTTTTCATGATCTACAAGCATAGAAAATTTTACTACTCTCCACATAAGCAAATTTCTTCTCATTTGGAATAGTGGGAGTATCATAAGAGACTTGAACACTAAAAATTGTTTCCACATTAAAAGTGTAATGTTCAGAAAAAGGGTAATCATAATCATGACAAGATTTGTAAATATAATCATCACTACTTTTTATAGAATAAGTTTCATCACAATAATCATCATAAGTAGCAACTTCGTTCTCATCATAATCGATTGAAACCTCTCCCAAGATAGTGGAATCACTAAATAAAGTTGACACTCTTCCAAATCCACTTTCATGTTCATCACAATAAAATTCAACATCCTCCAAAATAGTGGGATCACTACTTCCGGAAGTTGACACTCTTCCGAACCCACTTTCATCAATATAATCATCAAAGGTAGGAGGCATGCTATCATCATAACAACTTTGCATATCAAAACTTGAGAGGCTAAAAATATCATCATTATTAAATTATGCATCCCCAAGCTTGGGACAAACATTAATTGCAGAAAATATATTCTCAAATATGTCATCCTCATCAAACATAGCTTCCCCAAGCTTGGGCCTTTTCATATCATAAGCATAATCACTCTCATCATTAATATTATGGATAGCACCAATAGTAAAGCAATTATCATCATCACAATGAGTAGTAGGAGCAATATCATTTGGGAGGGATACCTTTCTACCTCTGTTGCTCCTTCTTTTATTTTTCTTCTTCACATTATGTGTAGGTTCAACCTTCCTCTTTGAGCTCCTTATTGATGAGATTGGTTGGATAGAAAGCTCCTCCTCGTTACCTGATTCATCATAAGAAATAATAGGAGGATATTAAAGTCTCTTCCTTTCATTAGTATTCTCTTCATCTTCTATTTGTTTTCTTTTCTTTATGTAATTGGCAATATAAGGATTTTCAATGCAATTCACCGCAAAATACATATAAATCTTCTCTAGATCAAAATCAAGAAATCTATCAAGATTAAATTTTGGAATATCCTCAGTTATACGTTTCATTTCTTCATAACCCAAAAGAAGGCTCAGCTCTTTATGATGGTCAAGGCTAATCAAATTATCACAATATTTGGAAACGACTTGATCATGAAACAAATAGCATTGGAGCTTTAAATGACCATGTTCCTTGCAAAGTTCACAAGGGTTACTATAATATTGAATCTTTCAGCACATTCATCTAGCTCTTCTTGCAACAATTTGGTTTCTAAGTACTTATGCCTCTTGCAATATCTATCTTCCCTATTTGGTGTGTACTTGCAAACCCAATTTACTCCACAAAATTTACCATGTTTATAGGAGGCATTTTCATCATAACTAGTGCAATTATGATTAGCATCACTAGCCACCAACCCGTGCACCTGCACGGGCTAGTTATTTGAGTAAATATTATTAAACTTTTCTTATATAGAACAGTTCTATATAAACCAAATGAACAGTTGATGAATGCTAAGTTTAGGAATAATCTCTCAAGTTTACTATTTAAAACACTTAAACACATAGCTTGTTTTGTGGCGAATGAATCTCATAACAGTTATTTCTCCATTTCAAGAACACATGGGGAAACCCGGTCGATAAAAATAGAACACATGGGGAATCAAAATGTTAAATTACTTATGCCTTTGAATATATGACCATAATCTTGTTATGCGGACACAATTTTGAAATATAAAAATTAAAATATGTCTCATTTACTACTCCTTTTAAGGTTTTAAAGCATATGTCGTGTTGCTGGCATGCTAGGAATCATTGTTTGAAATTAGCATATAAGACATTCTTAGCTTGTCAAAAACCCATAGTAAAAACTTAGGAGGTTAAAGTTGGTAGAAAAAACCCAAATTACTGTTCTATATTTGGTATATCTGGACACAAAACTTGAATGGTTTTACATTCATGTAATTATCAGATTTTGTTTTAACGTCTTATCAATATGGGTATCTATCTAAAGATTTTTCCTCCACTCCGCGCATCCCAGCAGCACTCCTTTCATCATAGTTTAAAATACTTATATAGACTAAAGGTGTTCACAGTTAGATTAGACATATTGGGGGTGTCAAATTTGATAGATTGAGATAGCAATTCAGAACAAATATTGTTCTTAGGTGTCCTGCGATGCACACCACTTCAAAAAATCAGATGCAAAACTGATATAAATATAGCTGGAAGAAAAAGGTAGTGCAGTGTGATCAGTTTTGAAGCGAATTCTTAACGACATCTTTATATGAACTACATTTTTTGATTACTTTGAAAGTAGCTGTGTAAAGCCAACTGTTAACTGGTTTATGATTTTAGTAGCAAGCTATAACATTCAGAAGTAGACGTGATTAAAGAGTACCAACATGCACCTCCTTTCCAAAACAAAACTTACTACAGAAATAAGTTGTATCAAACAGGTTGATATTCCACTTTTTACACACGATCAATAACCGTGATTCTTTGCAAGAAATAATGTGCATTTCTCAATCAATTAAATTAACAATAGTTATAGGATATGGAGAAAAAAGGTTAGTTAGTACTTGATGGCTAAGAACAAAATATTTAGATTGACATTTCGTTCTGTTGTACCTACAAAACTTGCAGGATAGAATATTTCAGAACTAATGGCATAACAATATTAGATGAGAGCGAAGCCTTGAACAACTAAAGATTGGAATGTTCCAAAGAAATAATCCTTAGAAAAGCAATTGAGATTCGTGACGTACTAAGTAAGCTCTCTCCCAATGAACAGATATACCTCATTAAAAATCTAACGAATTTTAATTTCAACGGTACATCACCTGGGAAGCTATTATTCTAAATCATGACGTAGTACTCAACAAAATGGCACATGAGGCACCCCCAAACTGAGTCCATGGTTGTTCTCGTGTGATTTCATCAGTCATATGCCATAGTCACATGATACTGTTGGGATAATTGGTTGAAGAGACATGATGCTTGGTTTGCACTGCATGATGCCGATATCCTTAAAGTATCAATAGGTTGGAACATTGTCTGGACATATAATCCTACTACAGATAAATTCTTACATATATACATAAGAAACTAGAACAAAAGAACATCACCTCCAGTCCTGGACTTGAAATGATTTTGAAATATATTTGCACCAGCTCCCACCAGAGAAGAACAATGTGGCATATGAAATTTTAAGGTATATATACAAATCAGAATAATGCCCAAATGTGCTTCTTATTTCTTAACACAAATCCATAATCAATTGAAGCTTTAGGAAAGAAGGAGCTATTTCTCTACAATTTCAGTAAATGCATGCAGATTAGTAGATTACCTCATATACTTGCCATGCATCTCTCTTACTTGATGATATCATCACAGTAATTCCATTATCATTGTACTATGTGCTCCAAGTAAAGAAACATCATGGATTTTCCATGTACAAAATCTCTTTCAGCTCCATGTTCTGTCCAGATCCAAAAGGGCTTTACTTACAGATGATGATAATATTTGACGAACTTAGTAGAGAACTCTTAGTTAACTCTTGTGTGGTACTGAGGACACCGAGAAAAATAAAGAACTTATTCCCTCTCAGAAGAAATATAGGAGCATTTAGATCACTACTAAACGCTCTTATATTTCTTTACGGAGGGAGTAGTAGAGAACTCTCAGTCAACTCTTGTGTCATACCGACGATACCGAAACAAATTAAAAAACTGTAGCAAGAAATCTTTGGATCAACCAATACAGTTTTATGAACCGAACTAAAAGTGACATAACCAACTAAGAATGATTGCAACGAAAACAGTAAAAAAACAGCTATACGGGCGCTTGAGCTTGCACCGTAAACGACCACGGAGTAGAAGATTTATGTCGGTGTACTAGAGTAGGGGTACCCTAGTATCCCGAACACGTGCACGGGTAGTTGCAGCACCCCGCGGCAGGGCTTGCCTAGTGACCGCCAAGATCCTCCGCAGCTCCTTTGGAGCCATTCAAGAACAAAGTATTCAAGACACCGGCAAGAGGAGCTTGCCGGGAAGGCCACTCAAGGCACGAAGGAAACAAGACCCCGGCAAGAGGAGCTTGCCGGGAAGGCTCGGTGAGCGACAAGATCCCGAGCACGACAAGGATTTAGCCACGGCAAGGCGCTTGCCGCGGCAGGCAACCTCTCTTCATCTCCGCTCCAGCTCATCCGCCAACGTGTCGCCGTGGGGCTATTCCAAGCACGCGTGTCAAAGGGCTATGCAGCCAGCGGAGAGCAGCGATAAGCGGTGCTGACAGGGGTGCCATCGTGGCGATCGGTGGCGCTCCTGACGGTCCCTTTCTGCACTGTTTAGGCGACCTGGACGGGGATTTATTACTCTTGTCCCTTGCCGTCAGAGTTAGGTAGAAAGCACTGTACAAGTCGGTGTACCAACCGCAACTCATTTTCCCATTTTTGCCCTCGTCTACGTTGCCACCTGTGGTGACCCCTTGAGCCTATAAAAGGAGGCCCATGTGCTACGTAGAAAGGGGTTGGCTGGTTCGACTCATTCGAGACTACACTCACTCAAGCTAGGTTTTGTAGCTCTCATTGCTCCCTAGCAAGAACACAATACAATCAACCAAGCAGCAGTAGGAGTATTATCTCTCCGGAGAGCTCCGAAGCTGGGTAAACTGCTCGTGTGCATCGCCTCGATCTGCTCTTCGTGCAATCTCCGCCCCGCATCGAACCACAGGGGACTCGGTCCGCCAGGTCCCATAGGTGTTCGTGGGTCACGATCAGCTTCCCTGACATCTTTGGCGCGCCAGGTACGGGGCGTCGAGGCTGTGTGAACCTGATCCGGCGTTCACACGAGCAACAATCTTCATCATCTTCATCAACATGCCACCGAAGAAGAAGGCTTCGGCGGCAGCAGAGCCGTCCGCGTCAAACCCACCACCACCGGAGCTGACGAGTGGTGGGGAAGACGCTGGCGGAGGAACGGGCGTCGTTGAGGGAGCCCACGATGCTGCCAAGTCCAAGGACAAGGCGGCGCAGATCTCGGCGTCCGGATACGTACCGCGTCCATCTCAGGAGGCGCGAGACCGACAGCGTCATGGTGCTCGCAGCGCCATACGCTCGTTGGATCAAGGCCAAGCTGGAGGATCCCGAAGCCCTCGGGACCAGCATGCACGCCAGCATGCTGGTACGAGCGGAGTACGATCGCCTCGACGGGATGCTGCTCCTAACTTGGTTAGAAGTCCGAGCATATCCCGTTCCTCGCACCGTACGCCATTGCCACCCACCACTCCAGCAGAAGCCTTGGCGAGAGCTCAACTACTTCTAGACTACCCTCCAACGGCTGACAAGGTCGACGAATGGAGGGCCACCATCGAGAGTCTCATCGGCTTCGCCAACGGCGATACTCCGCGCCAACCAACTGCCTCCTTGCCGCGGCGAGACGACAAGGCACGAGCCGGTGGCGACGAGACATGTGGAGGTGCAACCACCATGTACTCTCCATCCCGAAGGCCAAGATCGCCAGCTCCTCGGATCCACCTTGACAGCGGCTCCACCGCTTCATCGGATCCACGAGCTCGTCGTGATCAGCGCCAAGTTCTTCAAGAACGGCAACAAGAAGACGCTCGAACTCGCATCGAGCACCGAAGAGAAGCGCGGCGTCAATCTGACCAGCGCGCTGGGCCCACTGTTGACATGCATGCGCCAGGGGAACCAGGTGACTTGCCGTACGCGGTAGGTTGCCCTGCGTTCACTCGTGAGCTGCGGCAAGTCCAGTGGCCCGACATGAAAAATTTCAAGCCAGATGTGCCAGAGAAGTATGATGGCAGGACGCATCCATCGGAGTTCCTCAGCATCTACACCATCGCGGTGCAGGCTGCGTGGGGACGAGACGACAAGATCCTTGCCAACTACTTCCCGCTGGTGCTCAAGCCCAATGTCAGATCTTGGCTCATGCACTTGCCGGACAGTTCCATATCCTCTTGGGCAGATTTATGCCATCAGTTTGTCGGCGCCTTCACGGGCGGCCACAAGCCTCATGGCCAAGAAAGTGACCTTCACCTGCTCGCCCAGAAGGAAGGAGAGTCCCTGCGCAAGTTCATTCAGAGATTCAGCCGGGTGCACTACAACATCCCAGATGTCCACCCTGCCGTGGTGATCAACGTGTTTCATCAGAACGTGCGGAACCACAGGATGAGGGAGGAGATGGCGATGTGCAAAGTCAAGGACGTCAGTGAGCTGTATGCCCTGGCCGACAAGTGTGCACGTGCTGAAGAAGGAAGAAGACTCCTGTGAGAGAATGCGAAGCAGGATCTCGACAAAGGAGGAGACCGCCTTAGCGAAGAAGAGCCAAGCGGAACAACGTAAAGAAGAAAAGCAAAGAGGTACTAGTTGTCGAGCAGTCCGGTAACGGAGGTGGCGCCAAGAAGGCCAAGGTTGGTGGCTCCGGCAAGGAGGTTGGCGCTGACACCGACCGCCAAGCTGTGGCGGCCGCCGACAAGCAGGACAGCTCCAACAAACAGTACTGCAAGATTCACCGCACCAAGGGCCACGACCTCCAGAGCTGCAAGAAGGTCGAGCAGCTTGTAGAACAGCAGAAGGCTGAGTACGAGCGGCGAGACAAGGAGAAGGCCCAGGAAGGTGCTGGGGCAGCTAGCAAGAAGCGACCAGGCCGGGGAGGACGCCGCGGCAAGGCCAAGTAGCGGCAAGGAGACAGACCTCCCCGTGGCCGCGACAAGGATGAAGACGACGATGATGATGAAGATATGGAAGACAATGAGGCTGATGAGCAGGAGTTTCAGAAAGCAACAGAGGTCCTCTGTGTTGACGGCGGTGCTTCTCTGCATACCTCACACCGCCAACTCAACCAATGGATGCGGGAGATTAATGCAGCAGAACCATCTGTAGAGTCACGCAGGCCTCTGAAGTGGTCCAGCACGCCTATCATCTTTGATATTGAGGACCACCCGATCGCAGAATCGCGGTCCGGTGTTTGCCGATGTTGGTCTCACCAACTATCCGCAACCTCAAGGTCACCAAGATGCTAGTTGACGGCGGGGCGGCTTAAACCTGATCTCATCCGCAGTGCTCCGAAGCTTCAGATCCCCGACAATGAGCTCAAGAGACCGCACTTTCCAAGGAATCAACCCAGGAAGGAGCAAGCGAAGGGAAGATCACGTTGCGGTAACATTTGGCAGCGAAGCTAAATTTCAGGATCGAGAGGGTCACATTCGACGTTGTTGATTTCCCATTGCCCTACAATGGAATACTTGGCCGCCCAAAGACTCGCCAAGTTCATGGCAGCCTCTCATTATGCATACAACTTACTCAAGATGCCCGGCCCTATAAGTGTCATTTCTGTCCACGGCGACAAGAAGGATGCTCTTATCTGCGCCGACAAGATTTACCGGGATGCAGCAGCTGCGACAGATAGCAAATCACTTGCCACTGAAGCTCCCGGGAAGAAGAAGACCACTTTGTCCGCAAGAGCTCGATGCCCACTCCGCAAGCGCACTCTTCGAGTGCTGCGCTACCGCCGAGGACGCACCATCGAGCTCCACCGCAAGTGCAAGAAGATGATGGCAGCCCCACCAAGACCAAGAAGGTGCCCGACAGGAGGACGGCACTGGTGGTACTTTCACCATCGCCACTCTAGACCCTAAATAGGAAGGCGCTCCGCTGCTTTCCTGCGGTGAATGTCGATGTGTTTGCATGGCAACCGCCCGACATCCCCGTGTTCCTGTGAAAGTAATTGAGCACCACCTAGCTGTCTGTCCTCATCGCGCGCCGTCAAGCAAAAAGTCGAAACAGCGTTGGAGCGCCAAGAATTCATAGCAGAAGAGATCAAGAAGTTGGAAGCAGTAGGCCTTGTCAGAGGAGTGCTCCATCCCACATGGTTGGCCAATCCGGTAGTTGTACGAAAGGCAAATGGGAAATGGAGACTCTGTATCGACTTCACAGATGTTAATAAAGCTTGTCCCAAAGACCCATTTCCCATGCCGCGTATCGACCAGATTGTTGACTCCACGGCTCGATGTGATTTGCTTTCATTTCTTGATGCATATTCAGGATATCATTAGATCTTCATGGCAGAAGAGCATGAAGAGAAAACCGCATTCATTACACCATGTGGCATATATTGTTTCATACGAATGCCTTTCGGTTTGAAGAATGCTGGTTCAACGTTTGCAAGAGTAGTCCATGACGCTTTTGAGCCACAAATGCACAGAAATGTAGAAGCTTACATGGATGACATAGTGGTCAAGAGCAAGGACGAAGCAACTCTGGTTCAAGATTTGGATGAGACCTTTGCAAATCTGCGCAAGATCAACCTCAAGCTCAACCCCGAGAAGTGCGTGTTTGGAGTCCCTTCCGGCAAGCTTCTTGGGTTCTTCGTGTCTCAGAGGGGAATTGAAGCCAACCCCGACAAGATCAAGGCCATTGAGCAGATTGAAGCACCAAAGCGCGTCAAGGATGTGCGAAGACTTGCCGGTTGCGTGGCTGCTCTCAGCAGGTTTATCTCTAGGTCTGCTGAGCGCGCCCTGCCATTTTTCAAGATTTTGAAAAAGGAAGGTCCAATGTAATAGACTCCCGAAGCGGAGGCTGCGCTGCATGACTTAAAGAGGTACCTGTCCTCCACTCCAATTCTTGTCGCACCTAAGCCACAAGAGAGGTTGCTGCTATACATAGCGGCAACCAATCAAGTGGTTAGTGCTGCGTTAGTAGCGGAAAGAGAGGCAGATGATGAGCCGGCAACCGAGGCAGATGCATCCAGCGACAAGCAGGGGGCTTCACCGACAAGCTCGTCCCGATAAGGACGGATCTGCAGGATTGCGAGAAGATGCAGAAAAGGATGGTGCAGCGCCCAGTCTACTTTTGTCGGCCCTTCTGCAGGGGCTAGGTCAAGGTACTCGGTGTGCAGAAATTGCTTTTCGCCTCCTCATGGCCTCGAGAAAGCTGCGCCATTACTTCCAAGCACATGAGATCACAGTTGTCACTCGCTTTCACTGAAGAGAATACTGCAAAATCCGAAGCAACAGCAGGATTGTCGAGTGGGCACTTTGAACTGCCAAGCTTTGGCCTCAAGTTTGAAAGCACTTCAACTATTCAAAGCAGAGCATTGGCAGAGTTCATAGCAGAATGGATGCCAACGCAAGATGAAGAAATTCCAGAGACGAGCATCCCCGTCAAGGAGGCAAATAAAGAGTGGCTGATGTACTTTGATGGTGCCTTCTCGCTGCAAGGCGCCGGTGCCGGCGTGCTGCTTATCGTAACCACCGGAGAGCACCTCAAGTACATAGTCCAAATGCACTTTCCCAAGGACCAAGCAACAAATAATATTGCAGAGTATGAAGGTTTGCCTGCCGGTCTCAGGATTGCAGTAGACCTTGGGATCAAGAAGCTCATTGTCAGGGGTGACTCGCAGCTTGTCGTCCGCCAAGTAAACAAAGATTATCAGAGTCCGTTGATGGAAGCCTACGTCGATGAAGTGAGAAAGCTAGAAGAACACTTTGAAGGCCTGCAAATGGAACATGTTCCAAGAGCTCGTAATGATATTGCTGATGGCTCACAAAGTGCGCCGCACTCAAGTTACTGTGGAACCAGGAATTTTTGTGCTCAAGCTGACTCAGCCGACCGTAACACCATCAACTGGACAGAACAAGAAGAGAAAGTTGGTTTCTGGTGACTACTTTCCGGCAGAGCTCCCTGAAGCCGCCGCCAAGAAGGTCCCCAAAATCAACGCAGATATCGCTGAGGAGCAGTCTGCTCCGACAAGCCTAACGGTTTGTTTCGTTGAAGTAGACGCTCCCGACAAGTTTTGCTCCGGCGAGCTTGCCGGCGATCATCAAGCTCCGGTTGAGCCGCAGGCTCTTGCCATAGAAGCTGATGTTCTCGCAGCGGCAGATGTGCCTTTAGTCCTTGTTGTCGAGCAGCAAGCTCCGACATGGGCACAACAGATCGTCCATTTCCTTCAGACAGGAGAACTTCCCGAAGAGCAAGAAGAGGCGGAAAGAGTAGCCCGGCAGTCAAGTATGTACCAGTTTGTTGACAACATCCTGTATAGAAGAAGACTCAACGGTGTGAAATTGAAGTGTATTCATCGGGAAGATGGACAGAAGCTGTTGGCAGAGATACACGGAGGCATATGTGGTCACCACATTGGCGCAAGAGCACTTGCCGGCAAAGCTTTCCGGCAAGGTTTCTTCTGGCCAACAACCCTCCAGGATGCAACTGCACAAGTAACCAAGTGTGAAGCGTGCCAGTTTCATTCCAAGCAGATACACCAGCCAGCTTAAGCTCTCCAGACGATCCCTTTATCCTGGCCATTTTCGTCCGGGGCTCGACATCTCGGCCCCTTTCCCGAAGCTGTCGGGGCTTTGAGTACTTGTACGTTGTAATTGACAAGTTCACAAAGTGGCCGGAAGTGGAAGCAGTGAGGAAGGTGACAACACAGTCAGCAGTCAAGTTCTTCAGGTCAATTGTTTGCCGTTTTGGGATTCCTAACAGGATCATCACCGACAACGGCACTCAATTCACGAGCCGCACCTTCATGCAGTACGTCCAAGATCTTGGCGCCAAGGTCTGCTTTGCTTCTGTTGCTCATCCAAGAAGCAACGGTCAAGCAGAGAGGGCAAATGCTGAAATGCTGCGAGGACTCAAGACCAGAAATTTCGACAGGCTGCACAAGTGCGGAAGAAACTGGATCGAGGAGCTGCCGGTGGTTCTTTGGTCGATCAGAACGACACCAAATCGAGCCACTGGCCAGACACCTTTCACTCTAGTCTATGGAGCGGAGGCAGTTCTCCCCACGGAACTCGTATACGGGTCACCTCGAGTGCTCGCTTATGATGAGCTTGAGCAAGAGCAGCTGCGACAAGATGACGCTGCTGCTCCTTGAGGAGGATCGCTTCAGTCACTGACGAGCTGCTCGTTATTAGCATGCTTTGCGCCGCTACCACAGTCCGCAGTTAGTGCCGAAGTTTCGAGGAAGGCGACCTTGTTCTTCGCCGCTCACCGCCAAGAATTCCAACAAGTTGACGCCTTGAAGTGGGAAGGCCTTATCGGGTGAAACGAGTCACTAGGCTCTGGCGCTGCCCGCCGAGACCGAAGATGGCGTTCCGGTGAGCAACTCCTGGAATATAGAGCATATTCGTAAGTTTTACCCATAGGGCGCGGTTGCCGGAACCCATTCCGGCAACCACCCTTATGTACAAGTCTTGCCGATGTTGCATGTAATCCTTTGTACAAAGCCGGGCACAGACCCCATGCATCAGTAAAGCTCATGTGTTGCGCACCACTTGTCAATTTCATGCTTTCATTATTATTTTGCATGTCTTATCTGACATTTTGTGCAGCATCCACACCCGGTAAGCGATAACGAGCCACTAGGCTCCATAACTTTATTTTCTCTTCTTTCTCTTTCTCAATGAAAGGAAGGTTCATCCACCCACAAATTAGCCAGGGGGGGGGGGGAAGGAGAAGATAATGGTGTGGGCCACCAAGTGTCGCTCGAGGAAGTATCGCCTTGCTGGGAAGCAAACGACAGAAAAGCTAAGTTGCTAAGTTTAAGCAATCAGTTCTTAAAATTGTAAGTTATCTTCCTCGAACGATAGTACTTTGTATGGAAAACCTGTGCGCGGAGGAACCAACTCGTAGCTAGTTTGCGCCCTTACTTTGTTTCGAGTCCGCTCAACAACTTAAGTGAGCTGCAACTAGTTGCGACAAGGTTGCTTGTCGGAGGCGGCATCGCCAGCAGGCCGCTGACGTTCCGCACTCAGCGCTCGCAGCAAAGGTGCCCGCACCGACAAGTTCCCTAAAAGCGTAAGGCACAAACATACAAAGGAAGGAATCGAGTAAAGGAAATAACATTGCAATCTTTGCCTAAGATAGAGTATATTACAAAATAACTTGTCGCGGATCTAATAAATTGTTCTCCTAAACATGATCAGCAGCGACAAGGGAAAGATAAACTCGGCGGCCTAGTCCACGCGGTCGCCATCAACCCTCTTGACTCCGCTCACCCTGTCCACGATGGGTGCGACAAGGGCCTTGAGCGCTTCAACATCAGCAGTCGGCTGCAGGGACTTGAGGACGTTGGCGAAGTTGACGCCTGGATTGTGAAAGGCCACCTTCATCAACACCTTCTGAAGAGCCCCTGCACAGATTTGGCGCCACTCATCGGCCAGCTGCTTTGGGATCTCTTCCCGGAGCCGCTGGAGAGCCGCCACCACGCCCTTGAAGAACAGGCTGAGCTTGGCGCTGGGTTGGAGATGCTCGTCGGTGGGGTAACCGAGATCCACCATCCCCAGCTCCATCAACTCCTTGTCGATGGCGGCGGCTGTGTTTACAAGACCCTCGGTCCAGAGCATCACGTTCTCTCTGAGGGTGTTGTGGGCGGTCGTGGCATTCGCCAACAGCTCTTCGTTGGTCTTGATCTTCTCCAACAAACCCACTTCCCGCTCCTTGGCACCGTCCAGCGTCTCCGTCAAGGTGGACAGCTTCAGCTCAAGATCCACCTTGGAGTCCTTGGCGGCGTCGAGCTCCTTGATCCTCTCAGCGAGACGGCCCTGCAACTCGCCAAGAGTGTAGGCGTCCTTCTCACGCTCGCGCTTCAGCGTGGCGATCTCCTCGCCGCTCTTCTGGAGGGTGGCCTCCAGCTGCGCCACCCTCGTCTCTAACTCCTTCTTGGCAGCCTCGGCAGCTGCGGCGGCGTCTTTCGCTTCCTTGAGAGCTCCGCCAATCGATTGCTCGCGCTCGGCAAGATCTTCCTCATAGCTGTCGAGGTTGATCTTCCGCTGCGCCAGCTCGCCTTCTTGCGTGGATAGCTTCGCCGGCAAGCCTTTGCTGCTTTTCGACCTCGGCCTTCTCAAGGATGAAGGCCGTGCGCGCTTCGGAGAGTTGCTCCCGCGCTCGCCACGTCCCGAGGGTTTTTGTTGGCGCCGCGGAGCTCTTCTGCTGCTTGTCCATGTCGCCTCCGCCCTAGCGACCAGTGCTTCCCGGGACTCCAGTTTGGCTTGTCGGGCGCGGTAGAGCGACAGCAGCTTCTTCAGCAGCTGCTCCTCCTCAGACTCACCACTGCTGCTGCTTGGCGCGTCAACCAGCGACAGCCCAGCGGAGGTGAGCAGCTCTTCATCGAAGGTTTCTCCCTCAACCGGTGCCCTGGAGCTCGACACCCATGGGAGCTTGATGAACACGCCGTCGCCGGCCTTCAGATAGGCGCCGGGCTGAGGCTCTTCAGAGCCTGGTGCTGCATCGGTGGCGGAGGGACCGGCGGTCGGTGTAGCGCCTGGCGCTCCTGCGGCCTCAGGGTCGTCAGTGCGATCGCCAGACCCCTCGCCAGCCTTTGCGGCGGCAGCCTTGGCGGCCTCCTCGCCGGCGGACCCATCGGCGCCAGCCTCTTCCTCCATGGTGGCAGCGTCGTCATTATTGCCGTGCACGTCCTCCTCGCCGGCAACCTCAGTCTCCATCGGCTCTCCGGCAAATGGATCTGACGATCAGAAAAAGAAAGAACAGTCAAGCAAATGTTCGAAAAGAAGAACAGAAGAAAAAGAACCCAAGGGAAATTTTCAAGTAAGAAGACTACCTGCAATGGGATCTGTAGCCGCGGTCTCCACCCCCGGAGGGTCGTCGGCGCTGCCCCTTGTCGGAGAAGCTCCCCTTGTCGGAGAAGCCTCCCTTGCCGGAGAGCGCTCTCTTTCCGGAGAATTCTCCCTTGGCGGCGTAGTTGAAGCAGACGGAATCTCCGGAGCGACTTTCGGGCCCTCTTGATGAGGCTGCTCTGCTCCTACACAAATCAACAAGTCAGATATCAGCAAAGGACCATAAGAAATAAACCAAATACTTACGCTGGGGGCTGTGCTGGGGGCTGCTCTGAGGAAGAGTTGCCGGATCCAGCAAGGGGGTCTCAGATGCGCCTCCTGTCGCCACGGGGGGATCGTCTTCGATGACAACCATCGGAGTCTTGGCTCTCTTCGACGCCCTCTGAGCCAGCGTCCTGAAAAAGGAAAGAGTTCAGAATGAAGCAAATCAGATACAAGACAAAGCAGCACATTGAAGGATTACAAGTACAGCGACAAGGTCTTAATCTTCTTCCTCTTCCTCGGAGCTGAGAGCGGAGAAATCGAATTCCGCTCCGCCTCCGGTGCGACGAGCTGGAAGAGTAGGCTCCCTCGGACGCTTGGCGGGTGCGGGAGCCGTGGTCCCAGAAGGCCCCGCTCCAGTTGCTGTGGCGGCGTGAGGCGCTCCCGCGGCAACAGAGCTTGTCGCGCTGGAGCGCGTCGCGCGGCGAGACGGCTATTGGCCCGTCTGCCGCCCCGCCACTTCCGCGGTCTTGCGGAGGCGCCTTCTTGGCGGGGCCGCGGGCTCCTCCCGTGGCAAGCTACCTGAAGTTGGAGGGGAGGCGCCCCCGGCAGGTTCGTTGGGCTCAGCTTCAAGCTCGGCCTGCTCCTCCGCGCCGGCAAGCTCCTCTCGATCGGCAAGGCTTGCCGCCTCGGCTGCCTCTGCCTCCTCCACGGTAAACCCAAATTCACCAGCGGCAGCAGCTTCGGCCGCCTCCTCCAGCCTGGTGGCGATGCGCTGCAGCTCGGCGTCGGTGGTATCGCGGGTGAGCCACTTCTGCTCGTCGGCGCGGATTGGCACTTCTTCCAAGCTGTCGAAGAACTGCTGCACGATGTCGTCGGCGGGCTCTTGCCAAGTTGGAACGATCCCATGGGAATCGCAGAACGGCATCATCGCGCGGATGCGGTCAAGCGAAGAGTTGTTGCACAAAGGGACGACCCCCCTTCGGCAACATGAACCACTCGGGGTGATCTGCGTCGTGCTTGAACAGCTCCAGCAGCATCGCATCCAGCTCCAAGACGGTGAAATTCCAGTTGAGGCCCGGGCGCAGCCTCATGATGTCCGCCGCATTTTGGAACTCCCAAGTAGGCCTCCTCCTCTCCTGCAAGGGCGCAATGCGGCGGCGAAGAAAATCCGCGCCAACAGCACCTACAGTGAGTCCGGCATGCCTGAGGCACAGGATCCGGGTCACGGCAATCTTCAACATCGCATCCTCCGGCGCCAAGTTGCTCCAATCGTTGCCGCGCGCTATGGGAGTTTGGCGCTGGGCAGCGAATGGCTGCGGGTTCTCCTCTATAATCCAACACCAATCGGCTCTCCACTCCTCCCACTTGTTGCGGAGCTCTCCTTCCATATATGCTTCTTTCTTGCCGATCCTGGAGATCCAAGCAATCCCTCCGGCAAGCGGCTCTCCTCTCTCAACGCGGGGCATGAAGAAGTGGCGGAAGAGGGCTACGTTTGGGTGGACTCCGACAAAGTTTTCGCAAAGGTGTGCGAAAACCGCCATGGTCAGGACAACGTTGGGGGTGAAATCAAGGAGGCGAAGGCCGTAGATGTTCATGATGTTGCAAAAGAATTCGGAAAAGGGCGGGCAAAGCCCGCAGTAGAAGAAAAGCGCGAAGAAGGGATACCCGACAGAAACCTTCCCAGATGCGGTGGCGGAGATCACCCTCGTGCGCGGGTGTGCCCGCGTCTCCGTCGACCAGAAGAGGTAGTACCCCTCCTGCAGCTCCTTTGCGTCGAGCAGGGGGTCGAAGGTGGCCCGCTCCTTCCGCAGCGCCACAGGCTGCGCCGGCCGACTTTCACGCCTTTCCCCTTGTCGGCTTTCGGAGCCATGGCGGAGGTGGTGGAGGAGTCCGACGGCGTTGACGGCGCCGGTGGCAATGGGGGGCGGGGCGTCGCTCTCTCCGGACTTGAGAAGAAGGGGGGAGCGGCGGTGGTTTTTGAGATGTGACAGCAATGGCAAGGTGGGCGTCTGGCCCCTGTTTCCTCTGCTGATAAGGAGGGAGAGGGGGGCGGATGTTCCGCTTTTCCAATTAAAGAAACCCCCACGATCTCTCCCCACGACGCCGCAGTCGACGCGTGCTGTTCGTGGGAGACGTGGTGGGTCCAGAGCGAGTAACGGCGTGATCTAGGCCACGCGTGCCCGCGCACTATTTTGGGCCTGGCCCAACAGCGCTCGGCACCGTGTGTGGCCCAGGCCCGGGGGCTCCTGTCGGTGTACTAGAGTAGGGGTACCCTAGTATCCCGAACTCGTGCACGGGCAGTTGCAGCACCCCGCGGCAGGGCTTTCCTAGTGACCGCCAAGATCCTTCGCGGCTCCTTTGGAGCCATTCAAGAACAAAGTATTCAAGACCCCGGCAAGAGGAGCTTGCCGGGAAGGCCACTCAAGGCACGAAGGAAACAAGACCCCGGCAAGAGGAGCTTGCCGGGAAGGCTCGGTGAGCGAAAGATCCCGAGCACGACAAGGATTTAGCCGCGGCAAGGCGCTTGCCGCGGCAGGCAACCTCTCTTCATCTCCGCTCCAGCTCATCCGCCAACGTGTCGCCGTGGGGCTATTCCAAGAACGCGTGTCAAAGGGCTATGCAGCCAGCGGAGAGCAGCGATAAGCGGTGCTGACAGGGGTGCCATCGTGGCGATCGGTGGTGCTCCTGACGGTCCCTTTCTGCACTGTTTAGGCCACCTGGACGGGGATTTATTACTCTTGTCCCTTGCCGCCAGAGTTAGGTAGAAAGCACTGTACAAGTCGGTGTACCAACCGCAACTCATTTTCCCATTTTTTCCCTCGTCTACGTTGCCACCTGTGGTGACCCCTTGAGCCTATAAAAGGAGGCCCATGTGCAACGTAGAAAGGGGTCGGCTGGTTCGACTCATTCGAGACTACACTCACTCAAGCTAGGTTTTGTAGCTCTCATTGCTCCCTAGCAAGAACACAATACAATCAACCAAGCAGCAGTAGGAGTATTATCTCTCCGGAGAGCTCCGAAGCTGGGTAAACTGCTCGTGTGCATCGCCTCGATCTGCTCTTCGTGCAATCTCCGCCCCTCACCGAACCACAAGGGACTCGGTCCGCCAGGTCCCATAGGTGTTCGTGGGTCACGATCAGCTTCCCCGACAATTTATCAAAAAGAAATTGGTTTATCTCTGTGGAGGCTGATGGCATAGTTTAAAAAGGGCATCCAAGAAAAGTTGTATATCTTGATGATACTACAAAAATACAAGTGTCATTGTGTTTATATCCTCAATATCATCCATGGAAGGGTGCATGTTGCACAACTTGCGTACTGATGGAATATCAGAAAGCAGTGCTGCACTGCATTAGCTTGGACCGTTGATGATGATAGCGCTGCTGCTACGACCGAAGTTGCAGCTTCTTAAACCGAAGAACAGAGGTGAAGCTCCTGGTGGAGTAGCGCTGTGGAAATCAAATGATGTTGCTAGTGGCATGACTAAAACTGCAGCTTCTTGACTCTTAGGCTGGATGTGACCTCCCGGCCAAGCAGAACGTGGAAGGTCGGGGGACGGGAGGACTCGAGGGAACGTAGGCGGCGCAGGGCGTGGAAGATCGTAGGACGGGAGGAGTCAAGGCAACATCTAGATCGAGACCTAACCGAACTCTAGGGAGGCAAAGGAGAATAGGCAGATGCGTTGGGTGGGACTCTAGCTAGGAGGTAGGCTTGCACACGAATATGGTTTTTCTTTTTTACATCAGCACATGGAGATGGGTTGGGTGCGTGGCTGAATTGTGTGTGTGTGGCATGTTAGGACTATATACTTGTTTCTTTTAATTATGTACATGTTTCTTTTTAGAGATATATGTACGTGATTCCTAAGGAGGGATGGATTTTTTCCTGCTAGTCATTATGTACGTGTATGTTTTTTTCTGCTAGTCATTACGTATGTGCAAGTTTGGTCAGATTTTGTCTTTTTTCCAGCAAAACTAATGTAACATAAATTGTAAGGTCTAGATAAATCAATTATATTGATTGAACGGTTAGAATAATCTTAATGATGTGGATTAACATGGGAGTTCGTATGATGCCTCCAATTAGTAAATATAAGATGGATATTAAAGGAGTTCATACTAACAACATTGCAATAATGCTCATCATTCAAAGATTTACTGCCAAACATTTTAATGCATTCTTCTTCTAACACTTTGGCACAATTTTCCTTTCCATCATACTCACGAACGACATTAAAAAGATGAAGCGTATGAGACAAACTTAATTCCATTTTTTTGTAATTTTGTTTTATAAACTAGACTAGTGCTAAAACAAGAAACAAAAAGATTCGATTGCAAGATCTAAAGATATACCTTCACTTACCTAGCCTCCCCGGCTACGGCGCCAGAAAAGAGCTTGATGTCTACGACGCAACCTTCTCCTTGTAGACGTTGTTGGGCCTGCAAGTGCACATGTTTGTAGGACAGTAGAAAATTTCCCTCAAGTGGATGACCTAAGATTTATCAATCCGTAGGAGGCTTAGGATGAAGATGGTCTCTCTCAAACAACCCTGCAACCAAATAACAAAGAGTCTCTTGTGTCCCCAACACACCCAATACAATGGTAAATTGTATAGGTGCACTAGTTCGGCGAAGAGATGGTGATACAAGTGCAATATGGACGGTAGATAAGAGTATTTGTAATCTGAAATAATAAAAACAGCAAGGTAACTAATGATAAAAGTGAGCGTAAACGGTATTGCAATGATAGGAAACAAGGCCTAGGGTTCATACTTTCACTAGTGCAAGTTCTCTCAACAATAATAACATAGATAGATCATATAACAAGCCCTCAACATGCAACGAAGAGTCACTCCAAAGACACTACTAGCAGAGAACAAACGTAGAGATTATGGTAGGGTACGAAACCTCCTCAACGTTATCCTTTATGTTCTATCTATTCAAGAGTTCGTAGTAAAATAACATAAAGCTATTCTTTCCGCTCAATCTATCATAGAGTTCATACTAGAATAACACCTTAAGACACAAATCAATCAAAACCCTAATGTCACCTAGATACTCCATTGTCACCTCAAGTATCCGTGGGCATGATTATACGATATGCATCACACAATCTCAGATTCATCCAACCAACACAAAGTACTTCAAAGAGTGCCCCAAAGCTTCTACCGGAGAGTCAAGAACGTGTGCCAACCCCTATGCATAGGTTCATGGGCGGAACCCGCAAGTTTGTCACCAAAACATACATCAAGTGGCACATGATATCCCATTGTCACCACAAATAAGCACGACAAGACATACATCAATTGTTCTCATAAAAGACTCAATCCGATAAGATAACTTCAAAGGGGAAACTCAATTCATCACAAGAGAGTAGAGGGGGAGAAACATCATAAGATCCAACTACAATAGCAAAGCTCGGGATACATCAAGATCATGCCATAGAAGGAACACGAGAGAGAACACGAGAAAGAGAGATCAAACACATAGCTACTGGTACATACCCTCAGCCCCGAGGGTGAACTACTCCCTCCTCGTCATGGATAGCGCCGGGATGATGAAGACGGCCACCGGTGATGGGTTCCCCCTCCAGCAGGGTGCCGGAACGGGCTGCCGAGAGGTTTTTGGTGGCTACAGAGGCTTGCGGCGGCGGAACTCTCGATCTATCTTCTGTTCTGGAAGTTTTAGGTTACATAGGTATATATGGGTGAAAGGAGTACGTCGGTGGAGCTAAGGGGGGCCCATGAGGCAGGGGGGCGCACCCAGGGGGGTGGGCGCGCCCCCACCCTCGTGAGCACCTCCTGTATCTATTGACGTGGAGTCCAAGTCTATCAGGTGGGTTTCCTTCCAAAAATAACTTCTCCAGTTGATTTCGTTCCGTTTTGACTCCGTCTGATATTCCTTTTCCTCGAAACACTGAAATAGGCAAAAAAAACAGCAAATCTGGGCTTGGCCTCCGATTAATAGGTTAGTCCCAAAAATAATATAAAAGTGGATAATAAAGCCCAATATTGCCTAAAACAGTAGATAAAGTAGCATGGAGCAATAAAAAATTATAGGTACGTTGGAGACGTATCAAGTATCCCCAAGCTTAATTCCAGCTCGTCCTCGAGTAGGTAAATGATAAAAAAGAATTTTTGATGCGGAGTGATACTTTGGCATAATTTCAATGTAATTCTTCTTAATTGTGGTATGAATATTCAGATCCGAAATATTCAAGCTGAAAGTTCATATTGATAAAATAAATAGTAACACTTCAAGCATACTAATCAAAGTAATCATGTCTTCTCAAAATAACATGGCAAAAGAAAGTTCATCCCTACAAAATCATATAGTTAGCATATGCTTCATTTTCGTCACGCAAAGATGTTCCCAACTTCTATACCCCCGATGACAAGCCAAGCAATTGTTTTATACTTAAATAATCTCAAACTTTTTCAACCTTCACGCAATACATGAGCGTGAGCCATGGATATAGCACTATGGGTGGAATAGAGTATGATGATGGGGATTGTGTGGAGAAGACAAAAAAGGAGAAAGTCTCACATTGACAAGGATAATCAACGGGCTATGGAGATGCCCATCAATTGATGTCAACATGAGGAGTAGGGATTGCCATGCAACGGATGCACTAGAGCTATAAATGCTCAACAAAAGAAAACTAGTGGGTGTGCATCCAAGTTGCTTGTTCACGAAGACCTAGGGCATTTGAGGAAGCCCATCGTAGGAATATACAAGCCAAGTTCTATAATGAAAAATTCCCACTAGTATGAAAAAAACAACTTATGAGACTCACTATATGAAAAACTTGGTGCTACTTTGAAGCACAATATATGAGACTCACTACATGAAGAACAAGGTGCTACTTTGAAGCACAATATATGAGACTTCACTACATGAAGAACAAGGTGCTACTTTGAAGCACAAGTGTGGGAAAGAGATAGTAACATTGCCCTTTTTATTTATTTTGCTTTTTTTGGGCCTTTCATTTTTTTTATTTTTGGCCTTTCTTTTTTTCGGGCAATGCTCTAATAATGATGATCATCACACTTATATTGATTACAACATAAGGATTACAACTCGAAACTAGAAAAAGGTATGACTCTATATGAATGCTTCCGGCGGTTTACCGGGATGGTGCAATGAATCAGGAGTGACATGTATGAAAAATAATGCATGGTGGCTTTGCCACAAATACGATGTCGACTTCATGATCATGCAATGGCAATATGACAAAAGTAAGCTATGTCATGACGAAGATGAACGGAATGGTGGAAAGTTGCATGGCAATATATCTCGGAATGGCTATGGAAATACCATAATAGGTAGGTACGGTGGATGTTTTGAGGAACATATAAGGAGGTTTATGTGTGATAGAGCGTATCGTATCACGGGGTTTGGATGCACCGGCGAAGTTTGCACCAACTCTCAAGGTGAGAAAGGGCAATGCACGGTACCGAAGAGGCTAGCAATGGCGGAAAGGTAAAAGTTCGTATAATCCAATGACTCAACATTAGTCAAAAGAAATCATATACTTATTGCAAAAATTTAGAATTCATCAAAAATCAAGTACTACGCGCATGCTCCTAGGGGGATAGATTGGTAGGAAAAGACCATCGCTCGTCCCCAACCGCCACTCATAAGGATGCACAAGCCAGGTACACTTCATGTCTCAAATTTGTTACACAACTTTAACCATACGTGCATGTTACGGGATTTGCTAACTTCAACACAAGCATTCTTTAAATTCATAATCACCCAACTAGAATGACTTTAATATCACTACCTCCATATCTCAAAACAATTATCATGTATCAAACTTTTCTTAGTATTCAACGCACTCAAAAGAAAGTTTCACAAATCTTGTATGCTTAGCATATTAGGATTATTTAAGCAAATTACCATGCTATTTAAGACTCTCAAAATAATATAAGTGAAGCATGATAGATCATCTATTTATTCAAAATAAAACTACCACCATGCTCTAAAAGATATAAGTGAAGTACTAGAGCAATAACAAAAACTACTCCGAAAGATATAAATGAAGAACAATGAGTAGTCGAATAATTATACAACTATGTGAAGACTCTCCCATTTAATAATTTCAGATCTTGGTATTTTATTCAAACAGCAAGCAAAGCTAAAGAAAACTACATTGCAAGGATAGCACAACTCATGTGAAGAAGCAAAAACATAGGCTCAACCAATACTAACTGATAGTTGTTGAAGAAGAAAGGTGGGATGCCTACCGGGGCATCCCCAAGCTTAGATGCTTGAGACTTCTTGAAATATTATCTTGGGGTGCCTTGGGCATCCCCAAGCTTGAACTTTTGTGTCTCTTTAATTCCTCTCATATCACGGTTTCTCTTTTTATCAAAAGCTTCATTCACAACAAACTCAACAAGAACTCGTGAGATAGGTTAGTATAAACCAATGCAAAACCTTATCATTTTCTACTGTAACAAATCACTAACATTATTATTCAACATTGCATACTAAATGCCTCTGCATATTTAATACTCCTATCCTCAAATAGAATCATTAAACAAGCAAACATATGCAAAGAATGCAAACATAACAGGAATCTGCCAGAACAGTACAGTCTGTAAAGAATGCAAGAGTATCAATACTTCCCTGACTCCAAAAATTATGAACTAAAATTCCCACTGTAATAAATTTATCAGAGCTCAATATGCAAAAAGATTCAACATTATACCACTCTCTGACTTTTCTGGAAGTTTTAGGGTACGTAGGTATATATGGGTGAAAGGAGTACGTCGGTGGAGCTACGGGGGCCCCACGAGGCAGGGGGGCGCGCCCAGGGGGGTGGGCGCGCCCCCCACCCTCTCGAGCACCTCCCGTATCTTCTGACGTGGAGTCCAAGTCCATCATGTTGGTTTCCTTCCAAAAATAACTTCTCAAGTTGATTTCGTTCCGTTTTGACTCCGTTTGATATTCCTTTACCTCGAAACACTGAAATAGGCATAAAACAACAAATCTGGGCTGGGCCTCCGGTTAATAGGTTAGTCCCAAAAATAATATAAAAGTGGATAATAAAACCCAATATTTCCTAAAACAGTAGATAAAGTAGCATGGAGAAATCGAAAATTATAGATACGTTGGAGACGTATCAACCGTCTGGAAGAAGCACAATCTTCAAAGGTAACGAGCGTCGGATCCACGCAGGATCAATCTCTTCAGTGATGCTCAATCACTTTGGTTTTGTATGTGTTTGGGTTTGGGTTTTCCTCACTTGATGATTTTCGTTCAAAGTCCTCGAAGGATGGGATGCTCTCAAATGACAAGTGTCAGTTTCTCTCGGAGGAGCCAACCAGCTAGTGGTTGTAGGGGGCGGCTATTTATAGCCTAGGGAGCAGCCTGATAGGTCTCCAACGTATCTATAATTTTTTACTGTTCCATGCTATTATATTATGTGTTTTGGATGTTTATGGGCTTTATTAAACACTTTTATATTACTTTTGGGACTAACCTATTGATCCAGAGCCCAGTGCCAGTTCATGTTTTTTCCCTTGTTTCAGTGTTTCGAAGAAAAGGTATATCAAACGGAGTCGAAACGGAATGAAACCAACCGGAGAAGTTAATTTTTGGAAGGAAAGCTACCGGATAAACTTGGAGTGCACGTTAGGAAAGAAACAAGGGAGCCACGAGGTAGGGGGCGCGCCCACCCCCCTAGGGCGCGCCCTCCACCCTCGTGGGCCCCTCGTGACTCCCCTGACATACTTCTTCCTCCTATATATACCCATATACCCTAAAACCTTCGGGGAATAGAATAGATCGGGAGTTCCGCCGCCGCAAGCCTCTGTAGCCACCAAAAACCAATCGTGACCTGTTCCAAGACCCGAGGGGGGGAACCCTCACCGTGGCCATCTTCATCATCCCGGCGCTCTCCATGACGATGAGGGAGTAGTTCACCCTCGGGGCTGAGGGTATGTACCAGTAGCTATGTGTTTGATCTCTCTCTCTCTCTCGTGTTCTTGATTTGGCACGATCTTGATGTATCGCGAGCTTTGCTATTATAGTTGGATCTTATGTTGCTTCTCCCCCTCTACTCTCTTGTAATGGATTGATTTTTCCATTTGAAGTTACCTTATCTGATTGAGTCTTTAAAGATTTGAGAATACTTGATGTATGTCTTGCCGAGGGTATCTGTGGTAACAATAGGATATCACGTGATTCACTTAATGTATGTTTTGGTGATCAACTTGCCGGTTCCGCCCATGAACTTATGCATAGGGGTTGGCACACATTCTCGTCGTGATTCTCCGGTAGAAACTTTGGGGCACTCTTTGAGGTTCTATGTGTTGGTTGAATAGATGAATCTGAGATTGTGTGATGCATATCGTATAATCATACCCACGGATACTTGAGGTGACACTAGAGTATCTAGGTGACATTGGAGTTTTGGTTGATTTGTGTCTTAAGGTGTTATTCTATTATGAACTCTAGGGCTATTTGTGACACTTATAGGAATAGCCCAACGGGTTGATTGGAAAAAATAACTTTGAGGTGGTTTCGTACCCTACGATAATCTCTTCGTTTGTTCTCCACTATTAGTGACTTTAGAGTGACACTTTGTTGCATGTTGAGGGATAGTTATATGATCCAATTATGTTATTATTGTTGAGAGAACTTGCACTAGTGAAACTATGAACCCTAGGCCTTGTTTCCTAGCATTGCAATACCGTTTAGGCTCAATTTTATCTCTTGTTATCTAGTTGTTTTTATATTTTCAGATTACAAAAACCTATATCTACCATCCATATTGCACTTGTATCACCATCTCTTCGCCGAACTAGTGCACCTATACAATTTACCATTGTATTGGGTGTGTTGGGGACACAAGAGACTCTTTGTTATTTGGTTGCAGGGTTGCTTGAGAGAGACTATCTTCATCCTACGCCTCCCACGGATTGATAAACCTTAGGTCATCCACTTGAGGGAAATATGCTACTGTCCTACAAACCTCTGCACTAGGAGGCCCAACAACGTCTACAAGGAGAAGGTTGCATAGTAGACATCAAGCTCTTTTCTGGCACCGTTGCCGGGGAGGCTAGGTAAGCGGCACTCACACCCCATCAACTAAGCTCTTTTCTGGCGCCGTTGCCGGGGAGGTGAGTGCTTAAAGGTATATCTTTAGATCTTGCAATCGATTTTTTTTCTTGTTTTAGCACTAGTTTAGTTTATAAAAGAAAACTACAAAAAAATGGAATTGAGCTTGTCTCATACGCTTCATCTTTTTAATATCTTTCGTGAGTATGATGGAAAGGAAAATTGTGCCAAAGTGTTAGAAGAAGAATGCATTAAAATGTTTGGCACTAAATCTTTGAATGATGAGCATGATTGCAATGTTGTTAGTATGAACTCCTTGAATATCCATAGTACTAATGATGATTGCACTAGTTATGATGAAAATGTCTCCTATAAACATGTAAATTTTTGTGGAGTACACTGGGTTTGCAAGTACGCACCAAATAGGGAAGATAGATACTGCAAGAGGCATAAGTACTTAGAAACTAAATTGTTGCAAGAGAGGCTAGATGATTGCGCTGAAAGATTCAATATTTATCGCGCCCATTGTGAACTTTGCAATGAACATGGTCATTTAAATCTCCAATGCTATTTGTTTCATGATCAAGTCGTATCCAAAAATTTTGAGAATTTGATTACCCTTGAGCATCATAAAGAGCTTAATCTTCTTTTGGGGTATGAGGAAATGAAACGTATAACTGAGGGTATTCCAAAGTTTAATCTTGATAGATTTATTGATTTTTATCTAGAGAAGATTTATATGTATTGTGCGGTGAATTGCATTGAAAATCCTTATATTGCCAATTACATAAAGAAAAGAAAACAAATAGAAGATGAAGAGAATACTAATGAAAGGGAAGAGACTTCCCAATATCCTCCTATTATTTCTTATGCTATCCTCCTATTATTTCTTATGATGAATCAGGTAACGAGGAGGAGCCTTCTATTCAACCAATCTCATTAATAAGGAGCTCCAAAAAGAGGATTGAACCCACAAATGATGTGGTGAAGAAGAAGAAAAGAAAAAGGAGGAGAGGTAAAAAGATATCTCTCCCAAATAATGTTGCTCCTATTATTGTTGTGCCTCATGAAAATGAAGATGATGCACTTGATGATGATCTCGTTATGCCTATTGCTTGTTGTGATGATTATGATTGGGAATATAATGATACTTCTTATGATCTTGAAAATATTTTTGGCACTTGCTTGGAAGAATATGATAATTGTTATACTATTGGTGCTATCCATACTATTAATGATGAGAGTGATTATGCTTATGATATGAAAAGGCCCAAGCTTGGGGAAGCTATGTTTGATGAAGATGATGTTTTTGAGAATATATTTGCTGCAATTAATGTTTGTCCCAAGCTTGGGGATGCTACGTTTAATGAAGATGATATTTTTAGTCTCCCAAGTTTTGATATGCAAATTTAAAATAATGATAGCATGCCTCCTACTTATGATGATTATAATGATGAAAGTGGGTTTGGAAGAGTGTCAACTCTAGGAAGTAGTGATCCCACTATTTTGGAGGATGTTGAATCTTATTGTGATAATTATGAAAGTGGATTTGGAGAGGTCATTACTTTATTTAGTGATGTATCCACTATTTCGGAAGAGGTTTCAATTGATTATGATGAGAACAAAGTTGCTACTTATGATGATTACTGTGATGAAACTTATGCTATAAAAAGTAGTGATGATTATATTTATAAAACTTGTCATGATTATGATTACCCTTTTCTGAACATTACTCTTTTAATGTGGAAACAATTTATAGTATTCAAGTCTCTCATGATACTCCAATTATCCAGAATGAGAAGAATTTTGCTTATATGAAAATTAGTAAATTTTCTATGCTTGTAGATCATGAAAATAATGCTTTAGGTGATGGATATATTGTTGAATTCATTCATGATGCTACTGAAAGTTATTATGAGGGAGGAATGTATGCTTGTAGGTATTGCAATAATATCAAGTTTCCTTTCTATGTGCTTAAAATCTTGAAGTTATGCTTGTTTTACCTTCCTATGCAAGTTGATTCTTGTTACCATAAGATGCTTGCTCACAAAATCCCTATGCATAGGAAGTGGGTTAGACTTAAATTTGCTAGTCATATTCTTCATGATGCTCTCTTTATGTTTCAATTCTTATCTTTATGTGAGCATCATTGAAATCATCATGCCTAGCTAGGGGCGTTAAACGATAGCGCTTGTTGGGAGGCAACCCAATTTTATTTTAGTTTCTTGCTTTTTGGTTCTGCTTAGGAATAAATAATCCATCTATCTTCTGTTTAGATTTGGTTTTATGTTTTAATTAGTGCTTGTGCCAAGTAGAACCTTTGGGAAGACTTGGGTGAAGTCTTTATGATCATTCTGTAAAAAACAGAAACTTCAGCGCTCACGAGATTAGCTTCAACTTATTACTGGAGAGTGATATTTAGTTGATTCTTTTTGCAGATGATTACTAGAAAAATTCCTCAGGTCAAAAAATTTATTTTTGAATTTTTGGAGTTCCAGAAGTTTAGGTTAGTTACAGATTACTACAGACTGTTCTGTTTTTGACAGATTCTGTTTTCTATGTGTTGTTTGCTTATTTTGATGACTCTATGGCTAGTAAAATAGTTTATAAACCATAGAGAAGTTGGAATCAAGTAGGTTTAACACCAATATAAATAAATAATGAGTTCATTACAGTACCTTGAAGTGGTGTTTTGTTTTCTTTCGCTAATGGACCTCACGAGTTTTCTGTTAAGTTTTGTGTTGTGAAGTTTTCAACTTTTGGGAATAGATTCGATGGACTATGGAATAAGGAGTGGCAAGATCCTAAGCTTGGGGATGCCCAAGGCACCCCAAGTTAATATTCAAGGATGACCAAGAGCCTAAGCTTGGGTATGCCCCGGAAGGCATCCCCTCTTTAGTCTTCGTTCATCGGTAACTTTACTTGGAGCTATATTTTTATTCACCACATGATATGTGTTTTGCTTGGAGCGTCATTTTATTTTATTTAGCTTTGATTTCTTTTTGAATAAAATACCAAGATCTGAAATTCTTAAATGTTAGAGGGTCTTCACATAGTTGCATAATTATTAAACTACTTATTGATCTTCACTTATATCTTTCGGAGTAGTTTGTTGTTTGCTCTAGTGCTTCACTTATATCTTTTAGAGCACGGCGGTGGTTATATTTTGAAGAAACTGTTGATCTCTCATGCTTCACATAGATTATTTTGAGAGTCTTAAATATAATGTTAATTTTCTTAAATAATCCTAATATGCTAGGCATACAAGATTTGTAAGAATTATTATGAGTGTGTTGAATACTACGAGAAGTTTGATGCTTGATGATTGTTTTGAGATATGGAGGTAGTGATATTAAAGTTGTGCTAGTTGAGTAGTTGTGAATTTGAGAAATACTTGTGTTGAAGTTTGCAAGTCCTGTAGCATGCACGGATGGTAAACGTTAAGTAACAAATTTGAAACATGAGGTGTTCTTTGATTGTCCTCCTTATGAGTGGCGGTCGGGGACGAGCGATGGTCTTTTCCTACCAATCTATCCCCCTAGGAGCATGCGCGTAGTGCTTGGTTTTGATGACTTGTAGATTTTTGCAATAATTATGTGAGTTCTTTATGACTAATGTTGAGTCCATGGATTATACGCACTCTCACCGTTCCACCATTGCTAGCCTCTTCGGTACCGTGCATTGCCCTTTCTCACATGAGAGTTGGTGCAAACTTCGTCGGTGCATCCAAACCCCGTGATATGATACACTCTTTCACACATAAACCTCCTTATATCTTCCTCAAAACAGCCACCATATCTACCTATTATGGCATTTCCATAGCCATTCAGAGATATATTGCCATGCAACTTTCCATCATCCAGTTTATCATGACACGTTCATCATTGTCGTATTGCTAGCATGATCATGTAGTTGACATAGTATTTGTGGCAAAGCCACCGTTCATAATTCTTTCATACATGTCACTCTTGGTTCATTGCATATCCCAGTACACCGCCGGAGGCATTCATATAGAGTCATACTTTGTTCTAGTATCGAGTTGTAATAATTGAGTTCTAAATAAATAGAAGTGTGATGATCATCATTTTCTAGAGCATTGTCCCAAGTGAGGAATATAAAAAAAGAGAAAGGCCATAAAAAAAAGAGAAGGCCCAAAAAAAAATAAAAAAAAGATAGAAAAAGAGAGAAGGGACAATGCTACTATCCTTTGCCACACTTGTGCTTCAAAGTAGCACCATAATCTTCATGATAGAGAGTCTCTTGTTTTGTCACTTTCATATACTAGCGGGAATTTTCATTATAGAACTTGGCTTGTATATTCCAACAATGAGCCTCCTCAAGTGCCCTAGGTCTTCGTGAGCAAGCAAGTTGGATGCACACCCACTTAGTTTCTTTTGTTGAGCTTTCATACATTTATAGCTCTAGTGCATCTGTTGCATGGAAATCCCTACTCTTTGCATTAACATCAATCGATGGGCATCTCCAGAGCTCATTGATTAGCCTCGTTGATGTGAGACTTTCTCTTTTTTTGTCTTCTCCACATAACCCCCATTATCATATTCTATTCCACCCATAGTGCTATGTCCATGGCTCGCGCTCATATATTGCGTGAAAGTTTATTGGTTTGAGATTACTAAAGTATGAAACAATTGCTTGGCTTGTCATCGGGGTTGTGCATGATGAGAGCATTCTTGTGTGACGAAAATGGAGCATGACTAAACTATATGATTTTGTAGGGATGAACTTTCTTTGGCCATGTTTTTTTGAGAGGACATAATTTCTTAGTTAGTATGCTTGAAGTATTATTATTTTTATTTCAATATGAACTTTTATCTTGAATCTTTCGGATTTGAATATTCATACCACAAGTAAGAAGAATTACATTGAAACTATGCCAAGTAGCATTCCACATCAAAAATTCTGTTTATATCATTTACCTACTCGAGGACGAGCAGGAATTAAGCTTGGGGATGCTGACACATCTCCAACGTATCTATAATTTTTGATTGTTCCATGCTATTATATTATGTGTTTTGGATGTTTATGGGCTTTATTAAACACTTTTATATTACTTTTGAGACTAACCTATTGACCCAGAGCCCAGTGCCAGTTCCTGTTTTTTCCCTTGTTTCAGTGTTTCGAAGAAAAGAAATATCAAACGGAGTCGAAACGGAATGAAACCTACTGGAGAAGTTATTTTTGGAAGGAAAGCTACTGGATAAACTTGGAGTGCAAGTCAGAAAATAAACGAGGGAGCCACGAGGTAGGGGGGCACGCCCACCCCCCTAGGGCGCGCCCTCCACCCTCGTGGGCCCCTTGTGGCTACCCTGACGTACTTCTTCCTCCTATATATACCCATATACCCTAAAAACTTCGGGGAACAGAATAGATCGGGAGTTTCACCACCGCAAGCCTCTATAGCCACAAAAAACCAATCGGGACCCTGTTCCGGCACCCTGCCAGAGGGGGGAACCCTGACCGGTGGCCATCTTCATCAGCCCGGCGCTCTCCATGATGAGGAGGGAGTAGTTCACCCTCGGGGCTGAGGGTATGTACCAGTAGCTATGTGTTTGATCTCTCTCTCTCTTGTGTTCTTTATTTGGCACGATCTTGATGTATCGCGAGCTTTGATATTATAGTTGGATCTTATGTTGCTTCTCCCCCTCTAATATCTTGTAATGGATTGAGTTTTCCCTTTGAAGTTATCTTATCGGATTGAGTCTTTAAAGACTTGAGAATATTTGATGTATGTCTTGCCGTGCGTATCTGTGGTGACAATGGGATATCACGTGATTCACTTGATGTATGTTTTGGTGATCAACTTGCGGGTTCTGCCCATGAACTTATGCATAGTGGTTGGCACATGTTCTCGTCGTGATTCTCCGTTAGAAACTTTGGGGCACTCTTTGAGGTTCTATGTGTTGGTTGAATAGATGAATCTGAGATTGTGTGATGCATATCGTATAATCATACCCATGGATACTTGAGGTGACATTAGAGTATCTAGGTGACATTGGGGTTTTGGTTGATTTGTGTCTTAATGTGTTATTCTAGTACAAACTCTAGGGCTTTTTGTGACACTTATAGGAATAGCCCAACTGATTGATTGTAAAGAATAACATTAAGGTGGTTTCGTACCCCACCATAATCTCTTCATTTGTTCCCCACAATTAGTGACTTTGGAGTGACTCTTTGTTGCATGTTGAGGGATAGTTATATGATCCAATTAAGTTATTATTGTTGAGAGAACTTGCACTAGTGAAACTATGAACCCTAGGCCTTGTTTCCTAGCATTGCAATACCGTTTACAATCACTTTTATCGCTTGTTACCTTGCTGTTTTTATATTTTCAGATTACAAAAGCCTATATCTACCATCCATATTGTACTTGTATCACCATCTCTTCGCCGAACTAGTGCACCTATAAAATTTACCATTGTATTGGGTGTATTGGGGACACAAGAGACTCTTTGTTATTTGGTTGCAGGGTTGCTTGAGGAAGACTATCTTCATCCTACGCCTCCCACGGATTGATAAACCTTAGGTCATCCACTTGAGGAAATTTGCTATTGTCCTACAAACCTCTGCACTTGGAGGCCCAACAACGTCTACAAGGAGAAGGTTGCGTAGTAGACATCACAGCCCGACATGATAAGACATAAATGCCCTTCAATGATATCGCCGTTAGGAGGGTAGATATTTTGGGACAGCTGGCGCGTAGCTCAGCAACGGTCAGAATCTTGAGTGTCTAATTCCTCAGGGCTATCATGTTCCTCCCTGTGTAGGCAATCCACACTGGCGAATTCCTAACTCCTCAGTCAGAACAAATTCATCAGAGACCAGAAGAACTTCGTCTCTGTCACTGAAGAATATGACTGAACTGCATGAGATTTCCAATGGCTTCACCTGAAGGGATTGGTAGGTGTAGAATTTTGAGTTGAGCATCACTTCGAAATTTTTCCTTAGTATTTCCTCGACCCCTTTAACAGTACGGTGTTTCCTATGACTCAAGAAAGAGAAGATGAAACTACGAAAACAAAAGTCTTCACGCTTCATGTTCCTCGAATGAATACCAAGTCTTCAAGGTTGAACCAATTTCTTCACTTTCAAAGTCTTCAGAAAGTCTTCAGAAATCCAAAGTCTTCATTCGAAGAACTTCATTTTTAGGGGTCGACTTTCTCTGTAAATATCAAGCTCCTCACAGACTTATAGACATGTGTATACTAACAAACACATTAGTCCCTTAACCTATAAGTCTTCAGTACACCAAAATCACTAAGGGGCACTAGATGCACTTACAATCTCCCCCTTTTTGGTGATTGATGACAATATAGGTTAATTTTTCAACAGGGATAAACATATGAAGTGTAAATACTTATATTGAGGAATTTGATAGCAAGATATAGAAGAACTCCCCCTGAAGATGTGCATAGTGAGGAATTTGCTTTTGAAGGAATGCACACTTGAAGAGTAAAATCATGGAGATGTCCCCCTATATCTTGTAATTCATACACGCATTTGATATATAGTATATGAAGAATTTGAAATGCATGATGAAATATGGTGACTGATGTAATTCATCATGCGTGCATTAACATTAACGAGGAATAAGCAAGGAGAAGAACACAACAAAAGTATTAGGTCACCATAGAGTTTAAGTTTACAACTCGATCCAGCAAAGTTTCAGAAGAACGAGAGTTGGACCTTAGCAAAAAAAGCCCATATAAGAAAGACCCGCTTGAAGACTAACTCAAATTTCTCCCTCTTTGTCATCGAATGACCAAAAGGGTTGAAAATGAGGACTAACGCCCCTGAAGAATATCATGTTGGTGGAGGAGCGCCAGTGTTGTTGGGGTCGTTTGTCGTAGTAGGGCCTGCCGCTGTGTCGCCAAGTCTTCATGCTCGTCGGTTTCACGCGAGAAGGAATATGAGCTGGCCACCAAGGAAGGAACCTTGACCTTCTTGTATTTCTTCGGAGAAGGTGCATGTCGGTGTCAAAACCGGCGGATCTCGGGTAGGGGGTACCGATCTGTGCGTCTAGGCTGATGGTAACAGGATGCAAGGGACACAGATGTTTACCCATGTTCAGGCCCTCTCGATGGAGGTAAAACCCTACTTCCTGCTTGATTAATATTGAAGATATGGGTAGTACAAGAGTAGATCTACCACGAGATCGTAGAGGCTAAACCCTAGAAGCTAGCCTATGATGGTATGAGTGTAATTGTGATCGGCCTTCTAAGGACCAACCTCTCCGGTTTATATAGGCACCAGAGAGGGCTAGGGTTTACATGGAGTCGGTTACAAAGAAGGAAATATAATATCCGGATCGCCAAGCTTGCCTTCCACGCCAAGGAAAGTCCCATCCGGACACGGGTCGAAGTCTTGAGTCTTGTATCTTCAATAGTCCGGACGTTGTATACAGTCCGGCTGTCCGGATACCCCCTATTCCAGGACTCCCTCAGTAGCCCCTGAACCAGGCTTCAATGACGATGAGTCCGGCGCGTAGTCTTGTCTTCTCCATTGCAGGGCGGGTTCCTCCTCCGAATACTCCAAAGTAATCATCGAACACTTAGATCGTGTCCGGACCCACGAGGGGATTCTTACACACCGTTGTAGGGAACATGGCATAAATCTGATCCACTGGCAATCTTTTTACGCCGTGCCTTCGCATCATGGCCCAATTCAACACGAACCGGTGCTTCTTGCCCCACCTCGACCCGTGCTGCGAGGCGGTTTTATTGGCATGTCCTGTCGAAGCAGAGATCGTGTTCCTCTTATTACGGGATCTTCCATTAATGAGGGCATGCGTAGCCCTATGACGGCCGTTGGCATGACTCCGTGTGTCGTAAGGTAACTTCAAGTGGTCACCCTACAGACTCCTGATATTCACCCTCTTTATAAAAGGGGCCGAGGCCTATGCCTCTTTTCCACGTCCCTCGCTCCTTTCCGCACCTCGAGTTCTAACACCCGAGATCTAAGCTCCAACACCCCAGATCCTCCAATATGTCTAGATCCACCCTCAAGGCCGGTGGGTGGCCTCCTCGATTCAGCCGGAGGACATTGCGAAGCTTAGGGAGTTCGGATATCTGACCGCCGACATCCAGCACAGGCTTCCTGCTCCAGGGCAGGTCATCCCTACGCCGGAGCCCAATGAGTGTGTCATGTTTGTTCCTCACTTCCTCTATGGCTTGGGCCTTACCCTCGATCCTTTTGTGAGGGGGCTCATGTTCTATTCTGGGTTGGATTTTCATGATCTAGCTCCGGACGCTATCCTCCATGTATCGTTGTTCATTATAGTGTGCGAGGCCTTCCTCCATGTCACCCCACACTTCGGCTTATGGCTCAAGACCTTCAATGTGAAGCCGAAGATGATCGAGGGGCGACACACGGAGTGCGGAGGTGCTGTAATAAGCAGGAACGCTGATGCCCCATGGCCAGAGGGTTCTTTCCCAGAAGTATCCGATGTATGGCAACGGAGGTGGTTCTATGTCACGGCTCCCAGAGGCACAAAGTGGGTGGCTGCCCCCGAGTTCCGCTCGGGCCCTCCGTCACAACTAGCGTCCTGGACCGACGTAGGACGGAATTGGGGGCCCGCTGGTGATGTTCCCAGTACTGCAGAACCACATCCGAGAGCTTCTTGAGAAGGACATTAACCTTGTCAGCATAATGCAAGTGATGTTAAATCGACGGATGTTGCCGTGCCAACGCCGGCCTATCCGGATGTGGGAATTCAATCCAGAGGGTCCGCGGACTGTCAAGCACTTCTTCGGCCTGAAGCTCGAAGGGATGTGCAAATTATTCTTCGGACCGAAAGTAAAGTGTCCGGACACCATCGAGGATGCGGGCCTAAGCTGCAATCGCCTAGATACCCAAGTAAGTAGACCTGATACCGGCTGTCGGTGTCAAAACCGGCGGATCTCGGGTAGGGGGTCCCGAACTGTGCGTCTAGGCGGATGGTAACAGGAGACTAGGGACACGATGTTTTTACCCAGGTTCGGGCCCTCTCGATGGAGGTAATACCCTACTCCTGCTTGATTAATATTGATGATATGGGTAGTACAATAGTAGATCCATCACGAGATCAGAGAGGCTAAACCCTAGAAGCTAGCCTATGGTATGATTGTTGTTCGTCCTACGGACTAAAACCCTTCGGTTTATATAGACATCGAATAGGGTTAGGGTTACACAGAGTCGGTTACAATGGTAGGAGATCTAATATCCGTATCGCCAAGCTTGCCTTCCACGCCAAGGAAAGTCCCATCCGGACACGGGACGAAGTCTTCAATCTTGTATCTTCATAGTCTAGGAGTCCGACCAAAGATGATAGTTTGGCTATCCGGACACCCCCTAGTCCAGGACTCCCTCAGTAGCCCCTGAACCAGGCTTCAATGACGACGAGTCCGGCGCGCATATTGTCTTCGGCATTGCAAGGCGGTTTCCTCCTCTGAATACTTCATAGAAGGTTTTGAACACAAGGATAGTGTCCGGCTCTGCAAAACAAGTTCCACATACTACCGTAGAGAGAATAACTTTTGGACAGATCTACCGACGTATTCCGCGGCGTGACATCACACCATGGCCAGGCCTTTATTCGAATCGTTTTTAGTGTCCCACCTCAGCGCGTTCAGCGAGGCGGTTTCCTTGGCACGTCTTATCAAAGCATAGATCGTCCCCCCTTATTCCGAGATTCCCATCAATACGGACGTGGGTAACCCATTCGCGCCATTGATTACGGCGCTTGGGAGATAAGCGAGTTTTATCAGGCTGGTGGGGGACGCATAAGCTCGTCCGTCCATATAAGGGTATAAGGATCCACCTTTTCACCTACGCCTTCTTCCACCTTTGCTCATCCATTTCCGCGCACTCGAGCTCCAGCGCCCAAGTCCGCACATCCCACCTCAACCTTCTCCAACTATGTCCGGAGTGGGAGGCAGGTGGATGGCCTCCTCCGTCATGGAGGGGCACATCACAAAGCTGCGGGAGGCCGGATACTTATCCGGCGACATTGCGTGTCGGCTCCCCAACAAGGGGCAGCTCATCCCTACCCCCAGGCCCCATGAGAGGGTGGTGTTCCTCACCCACTTCCTCCACGGACTAGGTTTTCCACTTCACCCATTTGTCCGGGCGCTCATGTTCTACTACGGCCTGGATTTCCACGATCTGGCCCCAAACTTCATCCTCAATATCTCGATGTTTATCGTCGTGTGCGAGGCTTTCCTCTGCATCCAACCTCACTTCGGTTTATGGTTGAAGACCTTTAGCGTCAAGCCGAAGATAGTGGGCGGCCGACAGGCGTAGTGCGGAGGCGCCATGGCGGGCAGGATGCCCAATGTTCTTTAGCTCGAGGGCTCCTTCGTGGAGACAATAAAGGGGTGGCAATCGTGGTGGTTCTACATCACCGAGCCGCGCGACTCCAAATGGGCGGCGGCCCCCGAATTTAGATCTGGCTCCCCCACACGGCTCACATCATGGAAAGAGACGGGCCTGACGTGGGGTGATTCGGAAGAGCTGACCGGACTCCAAACCTGTGTCCGAAACCTGGTGGACAAGAACCTCAAGCTTGTCAACGTAGTCAAGGTTATGCTCATCCGCCGGATTCTCCCATGCCAGCAACGGGCATTTAATTTGTGGGAGTTTGATCCGGCACAGCACCGGACCTTGAGCCGGCTCTTCGACACTACGTACGAAGATGCCTGGAAGGTGCTGTTCAAGGGCGCCGAAGCCCCCGCATCCGCTACCAAAGATCGCGGATTCAGCTCGCTGCGTCAAGCCAGCGAGGCAAGTTATTTTACCCTTTATGGGACTCTTTCTTCATAGTTTGACTCTATGCGGGATCTAAAACTCCCTAACCTTTGACAGGACTAGCTGAAGACGTCCGGACAGATTAACTGTCCGGCCCCTTTGCCAGAAGACCCAGCGGACGCCCGATTGACGGGGCTGCTGGCTCCGGCACCTCACATGGTGACGGAGAAGAAGGCCAAGAAGGAGGCCACGGGAACTCGAAGGAGCTCCCGGCGCCAGGGGCTGTCGGACTCATTGCCTGACAACCCTGAGGCGGAATCCTCCTCTGAGGAAGAGGACGAGGAAAAAGTGCCTCGGAGGGTCCAAGAAGGGAAGGACCCTTCCTCCGGACTTCTCCACCGACGCCGAAAATGACGAGGAGGAGTGGCCAACAAGGGCCAAGCCCCTGGCGAGATCGTAAGTGTCCGGATTCCAGAATAACTCATCGATTTTCATTTGTTGCATAGTGCCTTCTAACGCCGAATATAACCATGTAGCTCGCCCAAGGACGATCTTGCCGCTTCGTCGAGCGGCTCCCTGGATACGTCGGATGTGAATAGCACTTCACTTCCGACCGCCTCCTCTCCTTGTGACGCAGATGACACCGCGGTGGAGTCCCAAAAGGGGCCCAACCAGGAGGAGGTGGTCCTGGAGGCGCCGCAAGGCGACCTCCCGGACGCCGGGCGCAAAGGGGGCAAAACCCCAGAGGGCTCTAAGTCCAGCTCTATGCCGGACTCCGTGCCGGAACCAGCAATGGTTCCGAAGACCTGCAGGCGGCCCCTTCGTAAGAAGGGCAAGACTGCGACACCAGTGACCTCCGTCCAACTGGAGGCACCGGATAACTTGTTGGAGGCGCTTAACAGCGCCTCTATCGACGAGAAGCACCGCACTATCATGAGTGCGGTGATCCTGAAAGTTCAGTCCGCCAAGAGCGGGCTGACTGAGGCCTGTACCAGCCTTCTAACAGGCTTTGAGGTAAGTCTAGAATATGTAAAAGTATTACCGCATAGACAGTAGCCCCTGATGCTTAGTTCGGTGTTCGGAAAGAAAAGCCGGACTAAGGATCTAAAAAGATATATGCAGGAGTCTAACATAAGTGTGTCAATATGCGAATGCAGGCTGCGCTGCTGACCTCTGCCGCACTGACTGCGGAGGTCAATGCATTAAAGAAGAGCCTCGAGCGGTCCGAGAACGAGCTCGGCCTTGCCAAGAAGCAGCTCGAGGACAGGGAAGGTAAGAAATACCTTATGAAAGAAATACCTTATAGAAAGGATTCGGTTGCAAAAAATGACAGGAATAACGTGGGTATTGTAGGGGCCACGAATGAGGTGGCGACCACGAAGGAGGCGGTGTCATGGCGCGTGCCATGAGCGCACCGAGCGAGAGAAGGGGAGGCGAGCTGGCGGAGGTATGCGGCAAGAGCTCCAGGCTCTCGTGAAAAACACGAGGGTTTGGGCGTGACTCAAGACCCAAGAGTCCGAGCTTGCCTCAGCTCTTGAGAGTGCCAAAGCTACTAAGGCCGAGGCCCAAAAAGCCCTCAAGAAATTGAATCATTAAAGAAGATAGCGGCGGGTAAGGCATTCTTTATGCAAAGCAAGCATGTGAAAGTGAATTACCTATTACTTACCGGATTCGAGCTCTCCAGAGAATTCGCAGATCTGCCCGTAGTGTATACGATGCTGCGCGTTCTACCGCGCCAAGGAGGGAGCTCGACAGAAAGGTGTTCTGGTCTCGGTATGTTTGAGGCGGACATCCGGTGCCCCTAAGCGACCAGCTGAAGCAGCTGGTCGAGCTCCACAAGGTCGCCGAACAGGCCATGAAGGTCCTTATAGTTCGGCTGTGGCCATTGGAAGCCATGCGTGGGAGCTACTTTGGGCTAGTGCGGCGGCTGGTGGACGCTTGTCCATGGATTGAAGTCATCAAGTGCTGCGTCTGCATTGAAGGTGCCCGTCGGGCCCTTGCCCGTGCTAAAGTGCACTGGGGCAAGCTGGATGCGGAGAAGCTTGTGACGGACGGGCCACCAAAGGGCAAGGAGCATCGCACGCCCGAAATGTACTATGAGGGCGTCCTGAAGGGTGCCCGCCGTATAGCGGATGAGTGCTCCAAAGATGTAATTTTTGAATAGACTCGCATTTGTTATCCTGTATGCTGAAAACTTGTTCATATGCGCTAGGCAACGCTTGTTAATTTAAAATATTACCTTCTGTGCAGCCGTTTATCAAATTTAAGAGATGGCAAGTCGTTGGCTTCAGCCCCCATGCCACGAGTGCTGGGGTGTTCGGGATAAACTTGAGCGCTCTTGTTCCCATTCTTGGGTCCGTCGAGGGAGGCGCTCAACGCAACGAACAAGGCAACCGGACTTATAATGCTTGAACACTCTCACTTAACCATAGAATTCTACAATTTTAAATTTCGGCGAAGCCCCTAGTATTCAGAAGACCGAGTTCGGGGCACTATCCACGCCTTGGCCGGACAATGCCGACTCCTCGCTCTATGTGGCATAAGTCTTTAGGGACCCGAAAAAACCTCTCGAACACCGACCGGCTCTCGCCCTATCATGACGGTCAGTTTTAGCTTTCTCCACTGAGGTGCTCAACCCAGCTCAACCGGGGCACAATCGCAGTGGTTCTCCTGGTGCCGCGTTAGCCGATAGAACGGGCGTAAGGCAGCAAAACACAGGAGCCGGGCAAACCCAACTATTGACCCAAGACATGATTCGGAGCCGATGCATATAATGCTATAAGTTCGGGGTGCCGCACTCGTGAGAGTGTTCGGACTTCTAACACCATATTCTGGGGAACTTAAGCCCCTGGTGTATTAGCCGTACCAAAGTGTACGGTTGCAACATGTCATGAAATGAACATATATATAGATAAAGAAAGGAGTGCAATAATAGGAAAAAGCTATGTATTGTTTTAAAAAAGGTACTGCAATGGAAGCAGAACGATACAAATAGTGTGATAAGCAAGGGATGGGACTATTTAACATGTCCCCCTCCAGGGGTAAGCTGCGGGATGGTATGTAAAACAGGTATAATGATCGTAGTAGAGACCACCTGGACACTCGACGTAGCTTTCTGTTTCCCTGGCTGTTGCATCGGGAGTTCGGCAATTCTAGTGCCGGACAGAACTTCTGGAAAACGGAGTCCCGAAAGTAAGAAAAAAGAAGAAAAGAAAAGAATGACACAATCGGGGCCCACAGTGCGGTTGAGCCGCATTCAGGCGTGGCGTGGTCGTGCCCTCCCTTATGCCCATGCTATCTCCGGGCGTAGTTATGCAGCGTAATACTGGCTTCGCAGTTTCGTGAGGGCTGGGGTTGGGGCGGATTACTCTGCGTGCTCGGATCGTGCAGGCGGTCTTGTTGTAGGTTACTCCGGGCGCGCTTGACGGTGGCCGGACGTTTAATAGCCGGACTCGAGAATTGCTGTGAGAGGCTGCTTTGCACCTCCACCGCGAGGGCCGCCGTGTGCTCCTCCGTTCGGAGAGAGCGTTTGGTGTTTCTATTGACCGTGATTACTCCTCAAGGGCCTGGCATCTTGAGCTTGAGGTATGCGTAGTGCGGCACCGCGTTGAACTTTGCAAATGCGGTTCGTCCGAGCAGTGTGTGATAGCCGCCATGAGCGGGACTATGTCGAAGATTAACTCTTCGCCGGAAGTTATCCGGGGATCCAAGACCACTTCGTGTAACTGAGTCTGTACAATTGGCCTCTACACCTGGTATGACGCCTTTAAAGGTCGTCTTTGTGGGTTTAATCCTTGAGGGTCTATGCCCATTTTGCGCCCGTATCCCGATAAAGCGAGTTCAGGCTGCTACCGCCGTCCATCAGGACTCTAGTGAGGTGAAATCCGTCGATGATTGGGTCAAGAACCAATGCGGCGAATCCGCCGTGACGGATGCTAGTGGGGTGGTTCCTTCGATCAAAGGTGATCGGGCAAGAGGACCATGGGTTGAACTTCGGGGCGACTGGCTCCATCGCATATACGTCCCATAGCGCACGCTTCTGCTCCCTTTTGGGTATGTGGGTTGCGTATATCATGTTCACCGTCCGCACTTGTGCGGGAAACCCCTTCTATCCTCTACTGTTCGGCGGCCGGGGCTCTTCTTCGTCATCGCCATGCAGCCCCTTGTCGTTGTTTTCGACGCTTAGCTTGCCTGCTTGCTTGAACACCCTGTTGGGGAACGTAGTAATTTCAAAAAAATTCCTACGATCACGCAAGACCATGGTGATGGCATAGCAACGAGAGGGGAGAGTGTCCGTCCACGTACCCTCGTAGACCGAAAGCGAAGCGTTATAACAACGCGGTTGATGTAGTCGTGCGTCTCCACGATCCGACCGATCCAAGCACCGAGCGTCGGCACCTCCGAGTTACGCACACGTTCAGCTCGATGGCGATCCCGGACTCCGATCCAGCAAAGTGTCGGGATGAGTTCCGTCAAGACGACGACGGCGTGGTAGCGATGTTGATGCTCCACCGGCGCGGGGCTTCGCCTAAGCTCCGCGACGATATGACTTCTCCGGCGCAGGGCTTCTCCTAAGCTCATGACGATATGACCGAAGTGGAATATGGTGGAAGGGGCACCGCACACGGCTAAGGCAAGATCCGTAGATCAACTTGTGTGTATTGGGGTGCCCCTGCCCCGTATATAAAGGAGACAAGGGGAGGTGGCGGCCCTAGAGGAGGCGCGCAAGGAGGAGTCCTACTCCCACCGGAGTAGGACTCCCCCTCTCCTAGTTGGAGTAGGATTGGGGAGGGAAAGGGGAAGGCGCCGCCCTCTCCTTGTCCTATTCGGACTGGAAGGGGAAGGGGGGCGCGCAGCCCACCTGGCCGGCCCTTCTCCTTCTCCCTCAAGGCCCATGAGGGCCCATATACCCCGGGGTTCCGTAACCCCGGTGTTCCAAATAACATCCTGTTTTCACTCGGAACCATTCCAAGTCAAACATAGGCTTCCAATATATCAATCTTTATGTCTCGACCATTTCGAGACTCCTCGTCATGTCCGTGATCACATCCGGGACTCCGAACAACCTTCGGTGCATCAATACTTATAAACTCATTATGAACTGTCATCGAAACGTTAAGCGTGCGGACCCTACGGGTTCGAGAACTATGTAGACATGACCTAGAACCATTCTCGGTCAATAACCAATAGCGGAACCTGGATGCCCATATTGGTTCCTACATATTCTACGAAGATCTTTATCGGTCAAACCGCATAACGACATACGTTGTTCCCTTTGTCATCTGTATGTTTACTTACCCGAGATTCGATCGTCGGTATCCAATACCTAGTTCAATCTCGTTACGGTAAGTCTCTTTACTCGTTCAAGTAATACATCATCTCACAACTAACTCATTAGTTGTAATGCTTGCAAGGCTTAAGTGATGTGCATTACCGAGAAGGCCTGAGATACCTCTCCGACAATCGGAGTGACAAAACCTAATCTCAAATCGCCAACCCAACAAGTACCTTTGGAGACACCTGTAGTACTCCTTTATAATCACCCGATTACGTTGTGGCGTTTGGTAGTACCAAAGTGTTCCTCCGTAAACGGAGTTGCATAATCTCATAGTTATAGGAACATGTATGGGTCATGAAGAAAGCATTAACATACTAAGCGATCAAGCTGTTAAGCTAACGGAATGGGTCATGTCAATCAGATCATTCAACTAATGATGTGACCTTGTTAATCAAATAACAACTCCTTGTTCATGGTTAGGAAACATAACCATCTTTGATTAACAAGCTAGTCAAGTAGAGGCATACTAGTGACATACTGTTTGTCTATATATTCACACATGTATTATGTTTCCGGTTAATACAATTCTAGCATGAATAATAAACATTTATCATGATATAAGGAAATAAATAATAACTTTTATTATTGCCTCTAGGGCATATTTCCTTCAGTCTCCCACTTGCACTAGAGTCAATAATCTAGTTCACATCATAATGTGATTCAACACTAATATTCACATATGTATGTGATTAACACCCATAGTTCACATCGTCATGTGACCAACACCCAAAGGGTTTACTAGAGTCAATAATCTAGTTCACATCGCTATGTGATTAACACCCAAAGAGTACTAAGGGATGATCATGTTTTGCTCGTGAGAGAAGCTTAGTCAATGGGTCTGTCACATTCAGAGCCGTATGTATTTTGCAAATATTCGATGTTTACAATGCTCTGCACGGGGCTACTCTAGCTAATTGCTCCCACTTACAATATGTATCCAGATTGAGACTTAGAGTCATCTGGATCAGTGTAAAAAGCTTGCATCGATGTAACTCTTTACGGCGAACCCTTTTTCACTTCCATAATCGAGAAATATATCCTTATTCTACTAAGGATAATTTTGACCGCTGTCCATTGATCTACTCCTAGATCACTATTGCACTCCCTTGCCAATCTCAGTGGTAGGGTATGCAATAGATCTGGTACACAGCATGACATACTTTATAGAACCTATGGCTGATGCATAGGGAATGACTTTCATTCTCTTTCTATCTTCTGCCGTGGTCGGGTTTTGAGTCTTACTCAATTTCACACCTTTGCAACACAGGCAAGAACTTTTCTTTGACTGTTCCATTTTGAACTACTTCAAAATATTGACAAGGTATGTATTCATTGAAAAACTTATCAAGCGTCTTGATCTATCTCTATAGATCTTGATGCTCAATATGTAAGCAGCTTCACCGAGGTCTTTCTTTGAAAAACTCCTTTCAAACACTCCTTTATGCTTTGCAGAATAATTCTACATAATTTCCGATCAACAATATGTCAATCACATATACTTATCAGAAAGGCTGTAGTGCTCCCACTCACTTTCTTGTAAATACAGGCTTCATCGCAAGTCTGTATAAAACTATATGCTTTGATCACACTATCAAAGCGTTTATTCCAACTCCGAGATGCTTGCACCAGTCCATAGATGGATTGCTGGAGCTTGCACATTATGTTAGCTCCTTTAGGATTGACAAAACCTTTTGGTTGCATCATATACAACTCTTCTTTAATAAATCCATTAAAGAATGTAGTTTTGACATCCATTTGCCAGATTTCATAAAATGTGGTGATTGCTAACATGATTCGGACAGACATAAGCATCGCTACAGTTGAGAAAATCTCATTGTAGTCAACACCTTGAACTTGTCAAAAAATTTTTGCGACAAGTCGAGCTTTGTAGATAGTAACACTACTATCAGTGTCCGTCTTCCTATTGAAGATCCATTCATTTAACATGACTTGCTGATCATCGAGCAGGTCAACCAAAGTCCACACTTTGTTCTTATATATGGATCCTATCTCAGATTTTATGGCCTCAAGCCATTTCATGAATCTGGGCTCATCATCGCTTCCTCATAGTTCGTAGGTTCATCATGGTCTAGTAACATGACTTCCGAACATGATTACCGTACCACTCTGTGCGGATCTTACTCTGGAAGACCTCGAGGTTTGGTAGCAACTTGATCTGAAGTTTCATGATCATCATCATTAACTTCCTCACTAATTGGTGTAGGAATCACTGAAACTGATTTACGTGATGAACTACTTTCCAATAAGGGAGAAGGTACAATTACCTTATCAAGTTCTACTTTCCTCCCACTCACTTCTTTCGAGAGAAAACTCTTTCTCTAGAAAGGATCCATCTTAGCAACGAATAACTTGCCTTCGGATCTGTGATAGAAGGTGTACCCAATAGTTACCTTTGGGTATTCTATGAAGACGCACTTCTCCGATTTGGGTTCGAGCTTATCGGTGAAAACTTTTTCACATAAGCATCACAACTCAAACTTTTAAGAAACGACAGCTTAGGTTTATTGTTAAACCATAGTTCATACGGTGTCATCTCAGCGGATTTAGATGGTGCCCTATTAAACGTGAATGCAGCTGTCTCTAATGCATAACCCCAAAGCGATAGTGGTAAATCGGTAAGATACATCATAGATCGCACCATGTCAAAATAAAATCACGGTTGACGTTCGGACACACCATAACATTGTGGTGTTCCGTGGCGTGAGCTGTGAAACTATTCCACATTGTTTTCATTGAAGACCAAACTCAGTAACTCAAATATTCATCTCCACGATCAGATCGCAGAAACTTTATTTTCTTGTTGCGATGATTTTCCACTTCACTCTGAAATTCTTTGAACTTTTCAAATGTTTCAGACTTGTGTTTCATCAAGTAGATATACCCATATCTGCTCAAATCATCTTTGTGAAGGTTAGAAAATAACGATACTTGCCACGAGCATCAACACTCATTGGATCGCATACATCGGTATGTATTATTCCCAATAAGTCAGTAGCTTGTTCCATTGTTCCGGAGAACGGAGTTTTAGTCATCTTGCCCAAAAAGGCACGGTTCGCAAGTATCAAATGATTCATAACCAAGTGATTCCAAAAGTCCATCAGCATGGAGTTTCTTCATGCGCTTTACACCAATATGACCTAAACGGCAGTGCCACAAATAAGTTGCACTATCATTATTAACTTTGCATCTTTTGGCTTCAATATTATGAATATGTGTATCACTATGATCGAGATCCAATGAACCATTTTCATTGGGTGTGTAACCATATAAGGTTTTATTCATGTAAACAGAACAACAATTTATTCTATTACTTAAATGAATAACCGTATTGCAATAAACATGATCAAATCATATTTATGCTCAACACCAAATAACACTTATTTAGGTTCCACACTAATCCCGAAAGTATAGGGAGTGTGCGATGATGATCATATCAATCTTGGAACTACTTCCAACTCTCATCGTCACTTCACCCTTAACTAGTCTCTGTTCATTCTGCAACTCCCGTTTCGAGTTGCTAATCTTAGCAACCGAACAAGTATCAAATACTCAGGGGCTACTATAAACACTAGTAAAGCACACATCAATAACCTGTATATCAAATATACTCTTGTTCATTTTGCCATCCTTCTTATCCACCAAATATTTGGGGTATTACCGCTTCAATGACCATTTCCTATGCAGTGTAAGTACTCGGTCTCGTGCTTAGGTCTAGACTTGGGCTTCTTCACTCGAGCAGCAACTTGCTTGCCGTTCCTTTTGAAGTTCCCTTCTTCCTTTGCCATTTTCCTTGAGACTAGTGGTCTTGTCAACCATCAACACTTGATGTTTTTCTTGATTTCTACCTTCGCGATTTTAGCATCGCGAAGAGCTCGAAATCTTTTTCGTCATCCCTTGCATACTATAGTTCATCACGAAGTTCTACTAACTTAGTGATGGTGACTAGAGAATTCTGTCAATCACTATCTTATCTGGAAGATTAACTCCCACTTGATTCAAGCGATTGAAGTACTCGGACAATCTGAGCACATGCTCACTAGTTGAGCGATTCTCCTCCATCTTTTAGCTATAGAACTTGTTGGAGACTTCATATCTCTCAACTCGGTATTTGCTTGAAATATTAACTTCAATTCCTGGAACATCTCATATGGTCCATGACGTTCAAAACGTCTTTGAAGTCCCGATTCTAAGCCGTTAAGCATGGTGCACTAAACTATCAAGTAGTCATCATATTGAGCTAGCCAAACGTTCATAACGTCATATCTGCTCATATTGAGCTAGCCAAACGTTCATAACGTGCGCATCTGCTCCTGCAATAGGTCTGTCACCTAGCGGTGCATTAAGGACATAATTCTTCTGCGCAGCAATGAGGATAAACCTCAGATCACGGATCTAATCCGCATCATTGCTACTAACATTTTTCAACATAATTTTTCTCTAGGAACATATCAAAACAAACATATAAAAGCATAGGGAAGCAACAACGCGAGCTATTGATCTACAACATAATTTGCAAAATACTACGGGACTAAGTTCATGATAAATTAAAGTTCAATTAATCATATTACTTAAGAACTCCCACTTAGATAGACATCTCTCTAGTCATCTAAGTGATTACGTGATCCAAATCAACTAAACCATGTCCGATCATCACGTGAGATGGAGTAGTTTCAATGGTGAACATCACTATGTTGATCATATCTACTATATGATTCACGCTCGACCTTCGGTCTCTGTGTTCGAGGCCATATCTGTTATATGCTAGGCTCGTCAAGTTTAACCTGAGTATTCAGCGTGTGCAACTGTTTTGCACCCGTTGTATTTGAGCGTAGAGCCTATCACACCCGATCATCACGTGGTGTCTCAGCACGAAGAACTTTCGCAACGGTGCATACTCGGGAGAACACTTCTTGATAATTTTAGTGAGAGATCATCTTATAATGCTACCGTCAATCAAAGCAAGATAAGATGCATAAAGGATAAACATCACATGCAATCAATATAAGTGATATGATATGGTCATCATCATCTTGTGCTTGTGATCTCCATCGCCAAGCACCGCCATGATCACCATCGTCACCGGCGCGACACCTTGATCTCCATCGTAGCATCGTTGTCGTCTCGCCAACTATTGCTTCTATGACTATCGCTACTGCTTAGTGATAAAGTAAAGCAATTACATGGCGTTTGCATTTCATACAATAAAGCGACAACCATATGGCTCCTGCCAGCCATTGCCGATAACTCGGTTACAAAACATGATCATCTCATACAATAAAATATAGCATCACGTCTTGACCATATCACATCACAACATGCCCTGCAAAAACAAGTTAGACGTCCTCTACTTTGTTGTTGCAAGTTTTACGTGGCTGCTACGGGCTGAGCAAGAACCGTTCTTACCTCGCATCAAAACCACAACGATACTTCGTCAAATAGACTCCGTTTAACCTTCTCAAGGACCGGGCGTAGCCACACTCGATTCAACTAAAGTGAGAGAGACAGACACCGCGGTCACCTTTAAGCAACGAGTGCTCGGGCGGTGAAACCAGTCTCGCGTAAGCGTCTGGCGTAATGTCGGTCCGGCTGCTTCATCTCACAATACCGCTGAACCAAAGTATGACATGCTGGTAGGCAGTATGACTTGTATCGTCCACAACTCACTTGTGTTCTACTCGTGCACATGACATCAACGCATAAAACCAGGCTCGGATGCCACTGTTGGGGAACGTAGTAATTTCAAAAATTTTCCTACGATCACGCAAGACCATGGTGATGGCATAGCAACGAGGGAGAGTGTCCGTCCACGTACCCTCGTGAGACCGAAAGCGAAGCGTTATAACAACGCGGTTGATGTAGTCGACGTCTCCACGATCCGACCGATCCAAGCACCGAACGTCGCGGCACCTCCGAGTTCTGCACACGTTCAGCTCGATGGCGATCCCGGACTCCGATCCAGCAAAGTGTCGGGATGAGTTCCGTCAACCGACGGCGTGGTGGCGATGTTGATGCTCCACCGACGCAGGGCTTCGCCTAAGCTCCGCGACGATATGACTTCTCCGGCGCAGGCTTCTCCTAAGCTCATGACGATATGACCGAAGTGGAATATGGTGGAAGGGGCACCGCTGCGGCTAAGGCAAGATCCGTAGATCAACTTGTGTGTATTGGGGTGCCCCTGCCCCGTATATAAAGGAGACAAGGGGAGGTGGCGGCCCTAGAGGAGGCGCCTAAGGAGGAGTCCTACTCCCACCGGAGTAGGACTCCCCCTCTCCTAGTTGGAGTAGGATTGGGGAGGGGAAGGGGAAGGCGCGCCCCTCTCCTGTCCTATTCGGACTGGAAGGGGAGGGGGCGCGCAGCCCACCTGGCCGCCCTTCTCCTTCTCCCTCAAGGCCCATGAGGGCCCATATACCCCCGGGGTTCCGTAACCCCGGTGTTCGATAACATCCTGTTTTCACTCGGAACCATTCCAAGTCCAAACATAGGCTTCCAATATATCAATCTTTATGTCTCGACCATTTCGAGACTCCTCGTCATGTCCGTGATCACATCCGGGACTCGAACAACCTTCGTGCATCAATACTTATAAACTCATTATGAACTGTCATCGAAGCGTTAAGCGTGCGGACCCTACGGGTTCGAGAACTATGTAGACATGACCTAGAACCATTCTCGGTCAATAACCAATAGCGGAACCTGGATGCCCATATTGGTTCCTACATATTCTACGAAGATCTTTATCGGTCAAACCGCATAACGACATCGTTGTTCCCTTTGTCATCGGTATGTTTACTTACCCGAGATTCGATCGTCGGTATCAATACCTAGTTCAATCTCGTTACGGTAAGTCTCTTTACTCGTTCCGTAATACATCATCTCACAACTAACTCATTAGTTGTAATGCTTGCAAGGCTTAAGTGATGTGCATTACCGAGAAGGCCTGGAGATACCTCTCCGACAATCGGAGTGACAAAACCTAATCTCGAAATCGCCAACCCAACAAGTACCTTTGGAGACACCTGTAGTACTCCTTTATAATCACCCGATTCGTTGTGACGTTTGGTAGTACCAAAGTGTTCCTCCGTAAACGGGAGTTGCATAATCTCATAGTTATAGGAACATGTATGGGTCATGAAGAAAGCATTAACATACTAAGCGATCAAGTGTTAAGCTAACGGAATGGGTCATGTCAATCAGATCATTCAACTAATGATGTGACCTTGTTAATCAAATAACAACTCCTTGTTCATGGTTAGGAAACATAACCATCTTTGATTAACAAGCTAGTCAAGTAGAGGCATACTAGTGACATACTGTTTGTCTATATATTCACACATGTATTATGTTTCCGGTTAATACAATTCTAGCATGAATAATAAACATTTATCATGATATAAGGAAATAAATAATAACTTTTATTATTGCCTCTAGGGCATATTTCCTTCACACCCAACAATCCCTGTTGGTGTGGTTGGCTGGTTTTTCGGGGGTGCCATGTATTTGGCATAAGCGATCGAGTATTCGGTCCAAGTTGGACGGGCCCTGGGTATTTCTTTTGAATGGCTTCTTCCGCTGACCGGGTTTAGAGCCTCTGAATCCGGCATTTACTGGCGTATCTTCAGTATTATCACTGTTAATGCGACGTTTATTCTTGTTGCGACGCGACCTGCCATTGCTGTCCTTGGTATCCGAACTACCAGGGTGTTTGGCCAAGTTGTTGCTTTGAGCTAGCCAGCTGTCCTCCCCCGCGCAAAAGCGGGCCATGAGTGTGGTAAGGGCTGCCATGGATTTTGGCTTTTCCTGTCCTAGTTGCCGGGCTAGCCACTCGTCGCACATGTTGTGTTTGAAGGATGCTAGCGCCTCTGCATCCGGACAGTCGACGATCTGATTTTTCGTTGTTAGGAACCGCGTCCAGAATTGTCTGGCCGATTCTTCTGGCTGCTGAATTATATGGCTAAGGTCATCGGCGTCTGGTGGTCGCACATATGTGCCCTGGAAGTTATCAAGGATTGCGGCTTCCAGGTCCTCCCAACAACCAATTGATTCTGCTGGCAAGCTGTTAAGCCAATGCCGAGCTGGTCCTTGAAGCTTGAGTGGGAGGTATTTGATGGCATGTAGATCATCACCGTGGGCCATGTGGATATGGAGGAGATAGTCCTCGATCCAGACCGCAGGATCTGTGATACCATCGTATGATTCGATGTTTACGGGTTTAAAGCCTCGGGGATTTGATGATCCATTACTTCATCTGTGAAGCATAGTGGGTGTGCGGCGCCTCTGTATTGGGCTAAATCACGACGTAGCTCATATGAGCTTTGTCTACTGTGTTCGGCCCGGCCGGGTTTGTTGTATCCGGCGTGACGGTAATCATCCCGAGTCGTTGGGTGCCCACGCGATCTATAGATCGATCTTGTATGCTTTGCCTTATCCTCCAATATATCTCGCAAGTCCGGCGCGTTTTCCCGTGCTTTGGTACTTTTTGAGCGCGTTGGGGCGTGGCTTGAGCGGAGGGCGAGAGGCTCTTCGTCGCGCCACGGGTGGCCGGTCTGCCATGTCGTCGCGCTGGTTACGTGGGTGCTTCCTCCTCCGATCGAGGCAACGGCCTGCGATTGGGGTAGCTTTTGGAGGCGTTGAGTTCATACTCTTCAGCTGCAAGGACTTGATCCATCAGCGACTAGCAGGTCTTGGTCAGCTCTAAGCTGTTGCGGCTTTTTCTTGAGGCTGCTTGCCGTGGCCATGAGCCTGCGTTTAAAATGCTCTTGTTTGACGGGGTCCTCTGGCACGACAAATTCGTCGTCATCGAGGCTTGCCTCGTCTTCGGAGGGGGGCGCATAATTATTGTCATCTGCCTCTCTTTCTGCCGCACTGTCGTGCGGACTTGCTTCTCCCTCCTCCTGCGCTGAGTCCTGTTGGAGGGGGTCGTCTTCGGCACTGTCCGGGGTGTTTTTGTCTCCCGTGCCGGAATCACCGTTTTTGCTGTGGCGGGATTTAGAGCGGCGTCGCTGACGCCGGTGCTTGGGCTGTTTCTTGGAGGGGTCATCCTCCGCTGTTCCATCGTCGTTCCCATCTTTTGGGATGTCCACCATGTATATGTCCTATGACGAGGTGGCCTTCCAGTGCCCTGTAGGCGCTGGTTCTTGGTCGTCTCCAGCATCGTCATCTATACCGTCGATGTCTTGGTCAAGTCGAGCATGTCGCTTAAATCATCGGCATGGCTACAAAGTGGGTGGTGGGTGGGCGTTGAATTTCTTCGTCGTCCGCATCCCAACCTTCCTGACCGTAGTCCGGCCAGGGCTCTCCAGATAAAGAGAGAGACTTTAGTGAATTCAGGATGTCACCAAAGGGCGAGTGCTGAAAGATGTCCACGGCAGTGAGCTCCATAACCGGCGCCCAATCGGATTCGATTGGCAGGGGCGTGGAGGGTTCGGACTCCGGCGAGGAGTCCGGCACCCTGGAGTCACGGTCTTTGCAAAGGACAGGGATGGTGTTCGGCTCGATCGCTGTAGAGATTTCAGCCCCCGAGGTGGTGTCCAACCAACCATCCTCGATTGGCGAGGTCGGCTCCGAATTAATGTTCGGAGCAGACACTAGTGCGGCCTCGAGGACACTGTTCGGCGGCAGAGTTAGATCATGCCCATCGAGATAGTGCGGCGCGCTCAGCTGCGGCTCGAATCCGTCGAAGATCAAGTCTCCGCGGATGTCGGCCGTGTAGTTTAAACTTCCAAACCTGACCTGATGGCCAGGGGCGTAGCTTTCGATCTGCTCCAGATGGCCAAGCGAATTGGCCCGCAGCGCAAAGCCGCCGAATACGATGATCTGTCCGGGGAGAAAAGTCTCACCCTGGACTGCGTCGTTGTTGATGATCGAATGAGCCATCGGGCCTATCGGTGACGACATAGAGGAACTCTCAATGAAAGCACCAATGTCGTGTCAAAACCGGCGGATCTCGGTAGGGGGTCCCGAATCATGCGTCTAGGCGGATGGTAACAGGAGACAAGGGACACGATGTTTTTACCCAGGTTCGGGCCCTCTCAATGGAGGTAATACCCTACTCCTGCTTGATTAATATTGATGATATGGGTAGTACAAGAGTAGATCTACCGCGAGATCAGAGAGGCTAAACCCTAGAAGCTATCCTATGGTATGATTGTTGTTCGTCCTACGGACTAAAACCCTTCGGTTTATATAGACACCGAATAGGGTTAGGGTTACACAGAGTCGGTTACAATGGTAGGAGATCTAATATCCGTATCGCCAAGCTTGCCTTCCACGCCAAGGAAAGTCCCATCCGGACATGGGACGAAGTCTTCAATCTTGTATCTTCATAGTATAGGAGTCCAGCCCAAGATGATAGTTAGGCTATCCGGACACCCCCTAGTCCAGGACTCCCTCACCGGCCACCTTATTTTTGTATTTGTCATAATTGTTTATTCTGAAAATCATCCGTGGCCAGGAATGGCTCAGCAAGGCGGAGACAATGAGGTGTCCGGCGCCACTTCTCGAAGGTTCGCCTGGTCCCACCATGGCCAAAATGCTTGACCGGGTACTCAGTAGAATGACCTCAGGGAAAGACAAGGGGAAGAATGAAGAAACCGAACTTCACACGCTACGCATCTGAATCGGGGGAATTGTTGCCTCCCCTAAGGAGGATAGTCAGGAAGGGGAGGCTAAGGCCTCCTCCCCGCGCGGGAAGAAGAGGGCTGCCTCCGAAGACTCGGAGACGGAGATGCCCAAACCAGGGAAAAAGACCAGACCTGGGGGCTCTGCCCCGACGGGCACCCTCACCGCATCGTGCCCACCAACGGGCCAGCCCTCCACCGAGCTGTAAGTTAATTTTTAATTCAAAGGTACTGCGTTCCTCCTAGATCAATAACCAGGATTCGTCTTTCGCAGTCCGGCTAGCAGCCCTTCTCAACAGAGTTCGTCTTAGGGGGATCTTCCTCCGGAGATGATGGAGAGCGAGACCCCACCCACCTCTCCGGCTCACGAAGCGGGCGACACCGAGGTGTCGTCACGGAGGAGTCCGGATCTGCCGAAGCCGCAAGCCAATGCGTCAGCCGCCCTGAGCCTAGAGCTTTGGCTCCCGTGAGGGGCGATGGGAAGGGTCCGGCATAGTTCAATTTCCGGCCGGACGTACTGACGGGCCTACTGGAGCGAGCTGCGCTCTCGGAGGAGCACCGCTCATTAATGAGCACAGTGCTCAGGAAGATTTCATCCCCTACAAGCGGTTTGAATGAAGCATTTACAAGTCTACTCAGAGGCTTTGACGTATGTAGTGAAGAATACACTGTTTTTGGTTGTGAGGCACGCGTTAGGTGTGCTCCATATAAATAGTAGCACCTGAGACTCTCGTTGCCCGCCTTAGGCGGCAAACGGGGGATCATAAATCAATGATTGCACTGTAAATACGTGCAGGTACCTGCGGGTCCGGCCACCGACCAGTCCGTTGAAGTTGCCGAACTAACCAGGCTGGACAAATCGCAAGGTATGTGCTCTACCTTCCTTTGTATAGGAAAATATGGAGGCGGCATGATATTAATGTAATATGTTCGGACTGCAGATGCTGCTGCTGCCGTGGAGGCCCCGAGGGCAGAACTTGTCCAAGCCAAGGAACAAGCTCGGGTTAGCAATGCCGCTAACCTAAAGGCGGCCGAAGAATTGAGAGCCGAATAGGCTGCTCATCGCCGAAGCGAGGAAAAGATAGCCGAAATGGCTGTTGAGTTAAAAAATGCCGCTGACCGGTATGAGCTCCTTAAAAAGGAGCATAAGGATAGCTCAGACGAGCTGGACAAGGCACACAATGCCACCAAGAAAATACGGACCAAGCTCAGGGGTGCGCGGGAGGAGCTTCAACGGGCCGGTAAAATCGCTGCTGGAGGTTCCTACTTGCTACATACGAAGTTTTTCGATCCGAAGTACGCTCCCCTGGATGGACGCTGGAGTCCTGCGGATGCGTATGCGGATTTGGCGAAGAGTACAGCTAACGCTGCCAAATTCTTCGAGGGTCAGGGCGATAAGGAGGTGGAGAAGCTTTCCTGGTCGCAATTCAATGCTCCCACTCGCCCGCTGCCGTTAAGTGACAAGATGGCTGCTGTAGCGGAGCTTCATAGGCTGTCCGGTCTTGCAATGAGGTCGGTGATAGACCATCTTTGGCCGAAAGGGCCTAAGCCAGACAGTTACTTTGGCTTGGTGCGGCAATTCCTTGGGGCCGTGCCTCGGATCGACGCCCTGAGGAGGTCGGCGTGCATAGAGGATGCACGAATGGCTCTTGCCCGCGTTAAAGCCTATTGGACGGATATGGAGGCCAATATTCTAGCGACCCAAGATCCGGTGGGGGGCCAATATCCGGCCGAGCACTACTTGGTGCAGGTCACAGAAGGTGCCCGCCTAATAGAGGCGCAGTGCTCGAAGAATGTCTTATTCGAGTGATGAATCGAATCATTGTAAAAACAATGTTATATTGGTTATAAGGCTATATTTATACTTTTTGCCCGAAAATATTATTGTGTCCCCTGTGCGGCCTTTTATATATATATATATATATATATATATATATATATATATATATATATATATATATATATATATATATATATATATATATATATACACACACGCTCGCTGGCTTCAGCCCCCACGCAGACAATGCGAGGGTGTTCGCGAAAAATATGCTTAATCACACTTGATCCATTAAGGAGGTGATCACACATCGAACTAAGCAACCGGACTATATAGCTGCAACACTTTCGCTTAGCCATGGGAGTCTAATGTTGGGGCTACTATGTAGCCCCTGGTACCTTCGTGTGCTTCCGAATACGGGCGTGTGTGTACATGACCGGGAAACGGTCCTTCGTTAATGTGGAGGGATCCTAAAGATTCCGATAAGTCTTCGAGTGGTTGAACAGTCTCTCGCTGTATCATGACAGTCAGTTTTCGGCTTTCTCTACTGAGGTGCTCGTCCGGAATAACCAGGGCACAATCACAGTAGTTCTCCTATGGCCACCTTAGCCGATAATAACGGAACGTAAGGCGACAAACCCAGGAGCCGGGCAATCCCAACATTTGACCAAACACATGCTTCGGAGCTGATGCATATAAGGCCAAACTCGTGACGCCGAACACTCCCGAAGGTATTCGGACTTTATAACAGATGATGGGCTCAAGAATGCCCATTCATTATAAACCCTGTGTTACGAGGTACGCATTAATCTGTCGTGGCGAAATGCCAAAAACGGCAGCATCCTCTGTGGGTATGGAACCCATGGGATGGTTAAACAGCAAGAGGCAATAGAAAAGGTTTACACAGGGGCTTAATCTAAAAAGAAACCTGTTGAACGGGGCCCTGCTGCACGTCTGCGCCTTTGTCTCCGTTGTGCCGTATCCTGGAAGTGTATCGCGCGAGCATTGTCTGTGGAAAAAGCAAAACTCGTAGAAGAGTACAACGTAAGTATGTGATGGATAATAAAAGTGTAAGATGTTGGCCTGCCCATAAGGTTGAGCCAACTGTGGGACTGTGTTAAGTATTTATTGCCCCTGGTGTCCACTATGGGATTACATATACGGTGCCCTGATTCAATTTTATCCGGCCGACCGGACTCGTCTAACCGAGTCTGTGGTCTTTAATGACTAGTCATGTTTTCTGATTTTAGAGGCCGCTTATAGTCCGGCCGCTAAGGCCGTTGCGAGTTCCTCTGCGCGTGAAGAGCGCTCTGTGATTCCTCTAACGGTGATGACGCCATGTGGACTGGGCATCTTGAGTGTAAGGTAGCCATAGTGCGGCAATGCGTTGAAGCGGGCAAAGGCCGTTCTTCCGAGCAATGCATGATAGTTGCTCTGGAAGGGTGCGATGATGAAGAGTAGCTCTTCGCTTCTGGAGTTGCCTGGAGGGCCGAATGTTACCTCCAGTACGACGGAGCCCCTGCTGTGGGATTCAACGCCAGGTATCACCCCTTCAAAGGTGGTGTTGCTTTGGTTAATTCTGGATGGGTCTATCCCCATCCTACGGACAGTGTCCTCATATATTAAATTGAGACTGATGCCGCCGTCCATGAGGACGTGGGTGAGATGGTATCCGTCGATTATCGGGTCAAGCACCAAGTCCTCTGATCCTCCGTGCCGAATACTAGTTCGGTCGTCCCAGTGATCGAAGGTGATCGGATAAGACGTCTAGTGCTTAGGTGTGAGTACTATCGGCTCTATATCGAGCGCATCTCTATGCGCGCGTTCGTGCCTCCTCATGGACGTGTGAGTCGCGCGGATCATGTTCACTGTTTTAACCTCTGGCGGGAATTTTTCTGTCCCCCAGTGTTCGACTGGCGAGGTTCATCCTCGTCTTCACTTGGTGTTTCCCTTCCCTTGTGTTCGGCATTTAATTGAAGACCCAGCACTCTGTTTGTGTGTGGTTTGCAGGTTTGTCAGGGGTGCTATGAATTTGGCACAGTCTGTCTAGGACTCTATTCAGACCGGCAGTCCCTCTTTACTGCCTTTAGATGACTTCTTTTGCTGATCAGGTCGAGAGCCCCTGAATCTGGCATTAACCGTTATGTTATCTGGGCTGTCTTCCTTATTTGGCCGTTTGTTTTTATTACGCCGTGGCTTCCCGTTGCCATCCCTTATTTCGGATGTGCTGGGGTCGCTGGTGCCTTTACGGGCTAGCCAACTATCTTCACCCGCGCAAAAGCGGGTCATAAGGCTTGTTAGGGCTCCCATTGTCCTTGGCTTTTCTTGGCCGAGGTGTCTGGCGAGCCACTCGTCGCGGATGCTGTGTTTGAATGCCGCTAAGGCTTCGGCGTCCGGACAATCGACAATTTGATTCTTCTTAGTGAGGAATCTGTTCCAAAGCTTGCGGGCGGACTCTCCGGGTTGTTGGATTATGTGACTTAAATAGTCAGCATCCGGGGGCCGGACATAGGTCCCTTGAAAATTGGCCCTGAAAGCGTCCTCGAGTTCCTCCCAACTCCCAATTGAATTTTCAGGGAGGCTTTTCAACCAGTGTCGGGCTGGTCCCTTCAGTTTGAGGGGAAGGTATTTCATGGCGTGGAGGTCATCCCCACGAGCCATATGTATATGAAGGATAAAATCCTCAATCCGCATACACAGGGTCTCGTTGTTCCATCGATGCCTCTCTATGTTCACAGGTTTAAAGCCCGTGGAAATTCATGGTCCAAGATTTCTTCGTAAAGCATTGTGGGGAGAGCAGCCCTCCAGATCCGGACGTCTTGTGGCATGCCGTCGGCTGTTGTTGTGTCCAGTGTTTATTTCGGACTGGTATTCGATTGGCATAATCATTTTGGGACCATAGTCCCTTGCCGGGGTGTATCCTTTGGATCCACAAATGGACCTGGCCGCGCCAGCTTTCTTATCCAGGTGCTCACGAGATCGTGCTTGTGGCGTCGTGAGTCGCTTTGTTGCGGTTATGAAGTGGCACGGCTTCGTCATCGAATTCTGGCAGTAGCTTGCGTTTTGGATAGCTCTTTGTATGGTGATCATCGCCGCATCTTTCTTCAGTGTCTAGCACTTTGTTCCATCTACGGTTGAGCGTTTCCTGTGCGGCTTTGAGCCGTTGCTTCTGCTTCTTTAGACTTCTTGCGATGGCCATAAGCTTTCTGTGGAGGTTATCTCATTCCGCGTGTTTTTCCGGGATTGCATCATTATCCGGGCTGTTTTCCTGTACTGGTTCGGTTTGATGACCTCGTCCGTCGGGATCATTTTCCTCGGGCGTCTGCTCCGAACTATGTTCGGGGGTGACCTGGTTCGTCCTGCTCCATCGCTGGGTCCGTATGGCCGTTGTTATCTTCGGAGTTGATTGTAGTACCGATCCCTCTGGCGCTCTTGTCACTATTTTTACTGTTGCTGGACTTAGAACGGCCTCTGCGCCGTCGCTTTGGCTTTTGGCCGGGGGTTTTATCGTCCGGATTGTCGCCTTTGTCCTCTTTGGGCATATCCACCATGTATATGTCGTGTGACGAGGGAGATGTCCAGCGCCCCATAAATTCTGAATCTTCTCCTACATCGTCGTCCACGCCGTCGATGTCTTCGGAGTGGAAGTCAGGCACGTCGGTTAAGTCATCGACCGTGGCTATGAAGTGGGTGGTGGGTGGGTAACAAATTTCTTCGTCGACTGCTTCCCACTCGAGCCGGACATAGTTTGGCCCAGAATTTTCTGTCAAAGAGAGAGTTTTTAATAAGTTCAACATGTCGCCAAAGGGCGAGTGCTGAAAGATATCCGCAGCAGTGAACTCCATTACTGGAGCCCAACCTGGCTCGACTGGCTCGGGAGTACGCAGACTGGAACCAACATCCGGATACGCATCCGGGGGTCTGGAGTCACAGGCCACCACAAAGGTAAGTCCCGTGTTCGGCTCCACCGCTGACGAGTGTGCGATCTGTGGGGTGGGCCCCAGCCCACCGTCCTCAGGCAACGCAGCCTGCTCCGGATTTAGGTCCGAGGCTACTGTGGGGGTGATACCCCGAGCTTTTTCCGACAGCAGGTCTAAGCCGTGCTCGTTGTGACTGTCTGGTGCTCCTGGCATAGGCCCAAATCCGTCAAGGATCAAGTCTCCGCGAATGTCCGCCGTGCGGTTCAGGTTCTCGAACCTGATCTGGTGGCCAGGGGCGTAGCTATCGATCTGCTCCAGATGGCCAAGCGAATTGGATCGCAGGACGAAGCTGCTGAACACGAAAATCTGTCCGGGGAGGAAGGTCTCACCCGGGACCGTGTTATTGACGATGGTTGAAGGAGCCATCGAGCCTAGTAGCGACGACACAGAGGAACTCTCAATGAAAGCACCAATGTCGGTGTCAAAACCGGCGGATCTCGGGTAGGGGGTCCCGATCTGTGCGTCTAGGCTGATGGTAACAGGATGCAAGGGACACAGATGTTTACCCATGTTCAGGCCCTCTCGATGGAGGTAAAACCCTACTTCCTGCTTGATTAATATTGAAGATATGGGTAGTACAAGAGTAGATCTACCACGAGATCATAGAGGCTAAACCCTAGAAGCTAGCCTATGATGGTATGATTGTAATTGTGATCGGCCTTCTAAGGACCAACCTCTCCGGTTTATATAGGCACCAGAGAGGGCTAGGGTTTACATGGAGTCGGTTACAAAGAAGGAAATATAATATCCGGATCGCCAAGCTTGCCTTCCACGCCAAGGAAAGTCCCATCCGGACACGGGTCGTAGTCTTGAGTCTTGTATCTTCACGCTTCAATAGTCCGAACGTTGTATACAGTCCGGCTGTCCAGATACCCCCTAATCCAGGACTCCCTCAGTGCAGACCAGTCAAAATCTTCCTTGAGACCCATTTGCTTCAGATCTTCCTCATCATATATATGTGATAGAATAGCCCAGGTGCGACCAAAGACTTCATGGAGGTAGTAATGGTTTTTCTTCACTGCATTATGTGTAGCAGTCATGTTGTGAAGAATAGAACCAAACTGACGCTTAACCCATTTATGGTTTCGATCCACCTTCTGGTGAAGACTAAGAAGCAGCTCACGGTCAGTCATCACTCTTGGAGCTGTGGCTTGAGGAGCAGACTTGGGTGCATTGGCAGCAGAATCATGAGTGGCAGAATCATCATTGGTGGAATAAGATGCAGCTTTGCGGAACTGACCATCCAATGGATGAATGCCTTCATCAATGACAGCAGGAGCCTTGCCCTTTTCATCAGCAGAAGAATAGGTCCGCTTGAGGACTCCAATCGGGGGCAAGTAGCTGAGGTGATTCTGAAAATCAGCCTTGTAGTTGAGTGAAGACCTTGCTCTGAGGAATCTCATAATCCAAGGAGCATAAGGCTTCAGCTCAAAAGGAGAGAGTGCAAAATTTGCCATAGTCCTCATGAAGAAATCATGATAGTTGACAGGAATGCCATGTATGATGTTGAAAAGTAGATTCTTCATGATGCCAACTACTTCTTCATCATTGAGTCGTGGCCTTTGATTGGGCTCGAAGTCTTCGTCAGAATGTGATAGATTGTTCTGGGCACATAGAGCAATTCCTTCACGACGAATTTGGTCCTTGGGGCTTGACCAGGCTTCAGCGGCTTCATAAGAAGTTGCATATAATGAGCAGTCAGCTCAGGCTCTTGGTACAGGCAACGAGCTCCTTCAGGTGGAGGACTAATGGGCAGGGCATGAAGCAATTTAGAGGCTGGTGCCTTATAGTGAGCGTTTTCGGTCATCCACTCCAAAACCCAGGAGTTCGCATCATCTGCATCTCCTGTGATGTGCAGCGTTGCGTAGAATTGAAGAGTGAGTTCTTCATTCCAGTCAACAATATCTCGCGAGTTGTTCAGAGGCCTCATCATGGAGCACACTGAGGACAGGTGAGAAGCATGGCAGAGATTCCATGTCCACATGAGGAATATGCTCGTGATCGAAGACTTTGTCCTTGTTGAAGAGCAGTGAAGAATAAAAATTGGCTTGGCTGGCGGTCCAGAAGCGCTTCCTTCTAAGACGAGCAGAATCATAGGGATTATAGTCAGTGAAGAACACGTGCTTGCCGAAGAAATCATTAGCCTTGAATTTCTGTTTCCTAGAAAATGGATCCTTTGGCTTGGGGTGAAGGGTGTTAGTCAATTGCATCACCACCTCAGGAATCTCAATCTAAGGTTCCACAGGCTGAGGAATTTCAGCTTCTTCTGCAGTGATAGCCTGGGTCTTCAATTCTTCATTCACATTTTCTTCAGCACTAGTGGCTGGAATTTCTTAATGGACAGATGGTGTGGCATGTGGTTCATCAGATCCCATTTGAGCTGTAGTTGCTGGGGACTGAGGAATTTGTTGCAATGGTGTGAACAATGGAGAGTTGGGGTGCTGACTTTCCCAAATGTCATCATTCAGCACAGGTGTGGTGCTGACTTACCTATTACTGCATCTGGCTAGGCTTCAACCTCCTCCACGTTAACGTGGTTCACTTGTCCCCTGTTGAAAGGGTTCGGCTTCTTCCTAGAGCTTCCATTGCCATTTCCATTCTGGGCTTCAGGACATTCATTGGCATAATGTCTCGTCTTCTGACACTTAAAGCAAGTGACTTGGCCCAGGTCTCTCTTGGCTGGGGTTGACGGGTTGGTACGGTTCTGGCCGTTACTTCCTCCATTCCCTTTACCATTCTTGGATCCATTATGATTATGCGAATTCCCTCCTCCATGGGTATGCTGAAATTGTCCTCTCGGTTTCGGGTTAAAACGTGGCTTCTGCTGAGCTCCAGAATTGTACTTCCCTTGTCCATACTTCCTCTTGCGGTTTTCAATCTGCTGCTGCTTCCCTTCAATCATAAGAGCACGATCTACCAACTCCTCGTAGTTGTTCAAAGTTGCTACCATCAACTGCATGCTCAGCTCATCATTCAGTCCTTCCAGAAACTTCTCCGGCTTAGCTGCATCTGTAGCAACGTCATCTGGGGCATCACGTGATAACTTACTAAAGTCCTCCACATACTGGCCTACAGTGCGTCCTCCTTGGCGTAAGTTGCGAAACTCACGCTTCTTCATGGCCATAGCTCCTGCTGAAACATGGGCAGTACGGAAAGTTTGCTGAAACTGGTCCCATGTGACAGTGCCAATAGGGTGTGTGGCTGTGTAATTCTCCCACCATGATGCTGAGGGTCCATCAAGCTGATGTGCGGCAAAACGCGCTCTCTCCGCATCTGTGCATCCTGCAGTGGCCAGCTCCCTTCCAACCTTGCGGAGCCAATCATCTGCAACAATTGGCTCGGTGCTACTGGAAAACACCGGTAGATTCAGCCTCAAAAATCGGGTCAAATGGTCAACAGGTGGTGGTGGTGGTGGTGGGTTGTTGTTGTTGTTGCCTTGGTTCTATACTAGTGCTTGCATCAAGACATTCTGCCGCTGAATCAACTGAGTGATCTCCGGTGGGAAAACAAATCTGGTGTCGCGTCTTAGAGGCATCTGATGGGTTTAGAAAACATGAGAATATAGAATAGAATGAGGTCTAGAGAGAAAACACTACCCATATGCACATGAGACAAATTCAATCAATATCACTTCAATCAATTTAACAAGGGCATACAACGGCCTAACTATCGTTATAAAAGTGCTCGGACTATACTATATACATGGGGGGAATACTACTATTATTATGGTGGTCGACTAGAAAAACTGCTCCGATGAAGACTCCATGATGTCCCCTCCAGCTTCATCAACATAGTCATCCTTGATGTCGTCTAGGTCCGAGTCGGTGTCGTCGATGATGATATAGTTATTCAGGCAAGTGGAATCGTCATCTCCTCCTCCTGGCGAGGCGTCTCCCATGAAAACTCATAGCTCCCTGGTTAGGTCATCATTCTTCTCCACTAATACTTCGATTTCCTCCATATAATCTCCGCGTGTAGCCTTGAGTTCTTCCTCCAGCTCCGTGATCTTGGTCAAGGCCTTCTGCAGATCTAGCATGCCTGCGCACATCTGATTTTCCTGGCGTCGAATGTGCTGGTTTAACTCTTGGATAAAAGCTGCGATTGATCTATCCTTCCTGGTGCTGATCATCTCCCATTGCTCATCTCGGCGCCCACAAATCTGGTAGATAGTGTCCTTGAGATCATTGTGGTAAACTTCTCCAATGCGTCCCGTGGTGATGTGGACTGGCATACTCTTTCCTAGACTCCAGGTTGGTGCATCAAAGGAAAACTCTATGGGCTCAGTGACTGGTGCAAATGTCCTTCCTGGAACTTGAAGTTGAATCATCCAGAGCTCCGAAGCTGGGTAAACTGCTTGTGTGCTTCGCCTCAATCTGCTCTTCGTGCGATCTCCGCCCCCCGCCGAACCGAAAGGGGCTCGCTACGCCGGTCCCATAGGTGTTCGTGGATCAGTTTCCCCGACATCTTTGGTGCGCCAGGTAGGGGCGTCGAGATTGTTTGAACCTGATCCGGCGTTCACACGAGCTAGATCTTCATCTTCTTCATCGACATGCCACCGAAGAAGAAGGCTTCGGCGGCAGCTGATTCGTCCACGTCGATCCCACCACCACCGAAGCAAACGGGTGGTGGGGTAGACGCCGGCGGAAGAACGGGCGTCGACGAGGGAGCCCACGGTGCTGCCAGGTCCAAGGACAAGGATGCGCAGACCTCGGCGTCCGTACAAGCACCGCGCCCATCTCAGGAGGCGCGGGACCGACAGCGTCATGGTAGTCACAATACCATACGTTCGTTGGGCCAAGATCGAGCTGGTGGATCTCGGGATGCTCAAGACCAGCATGCACGCCAACAGGGTGGCACGAGCGAGGCACGGTCGCCTGGACGGGATACTGCTCCTTCTAACATAGTTAGAAGTCCGAGCATATCCCGGTCCTCGCGCCGTTCTCCACTGCCGCCCACCACTCCAGCAGAAGCCTTGGCGAGAGCTCAACTGCTCCTGGATTACCCTCCAACGGCGGACAAGATCGATGAATGGAGGGCCACCATTAAGAGTCTCATCGGCTTTGCCAACGGCGACACTCCGCGGCAGCCGAGTGCATCGCTGCCGCGGCAAGACTGCCAGGCACGAGCCGATGGCGACGAAACCGGTGGGGGTGCAACCACCGTGCACTCTCCACCCCGAAGGCCAAGATCGCCGACTCGCTGGATCCACCTCGACAGCGACTCCACGGCATCATCAGATCCACGAGCTCGTCGCGATCAGCGCCAAGTTCTTCACGAACGACAGCAGGAAGACGCTCGAACTCGCATCGAGCGCCGAAGAGAAGCGCGGCGTCAATCAGACCAGCGCTACCGGGCCCTCCGTCGACATGCATGCACCAGGGGAACCAGTGACTTGCCAGACGTGGTAGGTTGCCCTGCGCTCACTCGTGAATTGCGGCAAGTCCAAAGGCCCAAAGACGAAGACTTTCAAGCCGACGTATTGCAGAAGTATGACGGCAAGTCGCACCCGTCGGAGTTCCTCAAAGATCTACACCATCGCGGTGCAGGCTGCGGGGAGGGGACGACAAGATCCTGGCCAACTACTTCCCGCTGGTACTCAAGCCCAATGTCAGATCCTGGCTCATGCACTTGCCGGACAACTCCATATCCTCCTGGACAGATCTATGCCATCAGTTTGTCGGTGCCTTTTACAGCGTGACCACAAGCCTCATGGCTAAGAGAGCGACCTTCATCCGCTTGCCTGTAAGGAAGGAGAGCCCCTGCGCAAGTACATTCAGAGATTCAGCCGTGTACAAAGACAACATCCCAGATGTCCACCCCGCCATGGGTAATCAGCGCGCTCCATCGATCGCGCGCAATCGCAGGATGCGGAGGAGATGGCGATGTGCAAGATCGAGACGCTGCTGAGTGTATGCCCGGCCGACAAGTGTGCACGCTTTGAGGAAGGGAGGAAACTCCCGAGAGAATATGTAGCGGGAGGATCTGATAGTGAGGAGGCTGCCCTAACAAAGAAAAACCGGCGCGGAACAACAGAAGAAGAAAGGCAAAGATGTGCTAGTTGTTGAGCAGTCTGGCAACGCAGGTGGCGCCAAGAAAGCCAAAGCTGGTAGCTCCGGTAAGGAGATTGCCGCGGGCACCAACTACCAGGCTGTGGCGGTCGCCGACAAGCAGGACGGAGCCAACAAGCAGTACTGCTAGATCCACCGCACCAAGGGCCATGACCTCCAGAGCTGCAAGAAGGTCGAGCAGCTTGTCGAGCAGCAAAAGGCTGAGTACGAGCGACGCGACAAGGAGAAGGCCCAGGAAGGTGCTGGAGGAGCTGGCAAGAAACGCCCCGGCCGAGGAGGATGCCGCGGCAAGGCCAAGCAGCGGCAAGGAGACAGACCTCCACGCGGCCGTGACAAGGATGAAGGTGACGACGACGATGAAGATATGGATGATGACGAGACCGATGGGCAGGAGTTCCAGAAAGCCACAGAGGTCCTGTGCGTTGACGGTGGTGCTTCTCTGCATACTTCACACCGCCAGCTCAAGCAGTGGATGCGGGAAGTTAATGCGGCAGAACCATCCGTCAAGACACGCAAACCTCTCAAATGGTCCAGCGCGCCTATCATCTTTGATATTGAGGACCACCCTGATCGCATAACTGCGGTCGGGTGCTTGCCGATGTTGGTTTCACCAACTATCCGCAACCTCAAGGTCACTAAGATGCTAGTTGATGGCGGGGCCGGCTTGAATCTGATCTCCTCCGCGGTATTCCAGAAACTCCAGATCCCTGATGGCGAGCTCGAAGAGACCGGCACATTCCAAGGAATCAATCCAGGAAGGAGCAAGCCGAAGGGAAAGATCACGTTGCCGGTGACATTTGGCAGCGAATTGAACTTCAGGACTGAGAGGGTCACTTTTGACGTTGTTGACTTTCCATTGCCTTACAATGGGATACTTGGCCGCCCAAAGACTCGCCAAATTCATGGCAGCCTCTCATTATGCATACAACATGCTCAAGATGCCAGCCCGATAAGTGTCATCTCTGTCCTCGGCGACAAGAAGGATGCTCTTATCTGCGCCGACAAGATTTACCGGGAAGCAGCAGCCGCAATGCATCGCAAGTCACTTGTCGCTGAAGCTCCGGGCGAAGAAGAAGACCAAGTCCGCAAGAGTTCGATGCCCACTCGGCAAGCGCACCTCTTCGAGTGCTGCGCTACCGCCGAGGACGCACCATCGAGCTCCACCGCAAGTGTAAGAAGACAATGGCAGCTCCACCAGAGACCAAGAAGGTGTCCGCCAAGGAGGATGGCACCGGTGGTACCTTCACCATCGCCCACTCTAGACCCTAAATAGGAAAGCGCCGTCGTTGCTTTCTCAGGCTTAACGCCGACGTTTGCATGGCAACCGTCTGACATCCCCGGTGTTCCCAGGAAAGTAATTGAGCACCATCTTGCCGGCTGTCCTCATGCGCGACCCGTCAAGCAGAAAGTCAGGAAACAGGCAGTGGAGCGCCAAGAATTCATCGCAGAAGAAATCAAGAAATTTGAAGCAGCAGGCCTTGTCAGAGGAGTGCTCCATCCTACGTGGTTGGCTAACCCTGTAGTCGTGCGCAATGCAAACGGGAAATGGAGGCTTTGTATCGACTTTACCGATGTCAATAAAGCTTGTCCCAAAGACCCATTTCCTTTGCCGCGCATCGACCAGATTGTTGATTCCACGGCCGGATGTGATTTGCTTTCATTTCTTGATGCATACTCAGGATACCATCAGATCTTCATGGCAGAAGAAGATGAGGAGAAGACAAGCTTCTCGGGTTCTTCGTGTCTCAGTGGGGAATTGAAGCCAATCCCGACAAGATCAAGGCCATTGAGCAGATTGAAGCACCAAAGCGCGTCAAGGATGTACGAAGGCTTGCCGGATGCGTAGCTGCTCTCAGCAGGTTTATCTCTAGGTTCTGCTGAGCGCCTCTGCCATTTTTCAAAATATTGAAAAGGCAGGTCCAATGAAATGGACTCACGAAGCGAGTCTGCACCGCAGGACTTAAAGAGATACCAGTCCTCCACTCCAACACTTGTCGCACCTAAGCCACAAGAGAAGTTGCTGCTATATATAGCGGCAACTAATCAAGTGGTTAGTGATGCGTTAGTAGAGGAGAGGGAGGCGGATGATGAGCCAGCAACCGCGGCAGATGCATCCAGCGACAAGCAGGGGACTTCACCGGCAAGCTCTGGTCCCGACAAAGATGGATCTGCGCAGACGCATGAAAAGATGCAGAAGAGAATGATGCAGCGCCCAGTTTATTTTGTCGGCCCTTCTCGAGGGGCTAGGTCAAGGTACTGGTGTGCAGAAATTGCTTTTCGCCTTCTCATGGCCTCGAGAAAGCTGCGCCATTACTTTCAAGCACATGAGATCACAATCGTCACTCGTTTTCCGCTAAAGAGGATACTACAAAATCCGTAGCAACAGCAGGATTGTCGAGTGGGCACTTTGGAACTGTCAAGCTTTGGCCTCAAGTTTGAGAGCACTTCAACTATCCAAAGCGAGCATTGGCGGAGTTCATAGCAGAATGGACGCCAACACAAGATGAAGAAATTCCAAAACGAGCATCCCGTCAAGGAAGCAAGCAAAGAGTGGCTGATGTACTTTGATGGTGCCTTCTCGCTGCAAGGCGCCGGTGCGGGCGTGCTACTTGTTGCACCCACCGGAGAGCGCCTCAAGTACGTAGTCCAGATGCACTTTCCCAAGGAGCAAGCAACGAACAATACTGCAGATTATGAAGGTTTGCTTGCCGGTCTCAGGATCGCAGCAGACCTTGGGATCAAGAAGCTCATTGTCAGGGGGACTCACAGCTTGTCATCCGCCAAGTGAACAAGAATTATCAGAGTCCATTGATGGAAGCTTACGTTGATGAAGTGAGAAAGCTAGAAGAGCACTTTGACGGCCTGCAGATGGAACATGTTCCAAGAGCTCAGAACGACATTGCCGATGGCCTGTCGAAGTGCGCCGCACTTAAGTTACCTGTGGAACCAGGGATCTTTGTGCTCAAATTGACTCAACCGTCTGTAACGCCATCAACTGGACAGAGCAAGAAGAGGAAGTTGATTTCTGGTGACTATTTTCCGCAGAGCTCCCGAAGCCGCCGCCAAGAAGGTCCTCAAGATCAACACCAAAGGTGCCGAGGAGCAGTATGCTCGCAAGCCCTGGGTTTGTTCCATGAAGCGACGCCCCGACAAGTTTTGCTCGGCAAGCTTGCGGGGAACGTCAAGCTCCGGCTGAGCCACAGTGCTTTCGCCAGAGAAGCGGATGTTCCCAAGCAGCAGCAGATGTGCCTTTAGTCCTTGTTGTCAAGCCGCAAGCTCCAGCATGGGCACGAGATTGTCCGCTTCCTTCAGACGGAGAACTTCCCAAGAGCAAGAAGAAGCGGAAAGAGTAGCCCGGCAGCCAAGTATGTACCAGTTTGTCGACAACACACTGTATGTAAGAAGACTCAACGGCGTGAAATTGAAGTGTATTCACCGGAAGACGGACAAAAGCTGTTGGCGAGAGATACATGGAGGCATATGTGGTCACCACATTGGCACAAAGAGCACTTGCCGCAAAGCGTTCCGCAAGGTTTCTTTTGGCCAACAGCCCTCCGTGATGCAACTGCACAAGTAACCAAGTGTGAAGCGTGCCAGTTCCATTCCAAGCAGATACACCAGCCAGCTCAAGCTCTCCAGACGATCCCTTTATCCTGGCCATTTTCGGTCTGGGGGCTCGACATCCTCGGCCCCTTTCCCCGAGTTGTCGGGGGCTTTGAGTACTTGTACGTTGCGATCGACAAGTTCACAAAGTGGCCGGAAGTGGAAGTAGTGAGGAAGGTGACAGCACAGTCAGCAGTCGAGTTCTTCAGGTCGATTGTTTGCCGTTTCGGAATCCCTAACAGGATCATCACCGACAACGGCACGCAATTTATGAGCCGCGCCTTCATGCAGTACGTCCAAGATCTTGGCGCCAAGGTCTCCTTCGCTTCTATTGCTCATCCGAGAAGTAACGGTCAAGCGGAGAGGGCGAATGCTGAAGTGTTGCGCGGACTCAAGACCAGGACTTTCGACAGGCTGCACAAGTGCGGAAAGAACTGGATTGAGGAGCTGCCGGTGGTTCTTTGGTCGATCAGGACGACGCCAAATCGAGCCTATGGCCAAACACCTTTCGCTCTAGTCTATGGAGCAGAGGTAGTTCTCCCCACGGAACTCGTATATGGGTCACCTCGAGTGCTCGCTTTTGATGAGCTTGAGCAAGAGCAGTTGCAGCAAGATGACGCGCTGCTCCTTGAGGAGGACCGTCTTCAGGCCGCTATATGAGCTGCTCGATACCAGCAAGCTTTGCGCCGCTACCATAGCCGCAAAGTTAATGCCAGAAGTCTCGAGGAAGGCGACCTTGTTCTTCGGCGCGTTCAGTCCGCCAAGAATTCCAACAAGTTGACGCCAAAGTGGGAAGGCCCTTACCGGGTAAAACGAGTCACTAGGACTGGCGCTGTCCGCCTTGAGACCGAAGATGGCATTCCGGTGAGCAATTCCTGGAACATTGAGCATCTTCGTAAGTTTTACCCGTAGGGCACGGTTGCCAGAACCTGTTCCGGCAACCACCTTTTATACAAGTCTTGCCGATGTTGCATGTAATCCTTTGTACAAAGCCGGGCGCAGACCCCGTGCATAAGTAAAGCTAATGTGCTCCGCACATCTTGTCAATTTCATGCTTTCTACTTTTTATTTTGTATGTGTTATCTGACACTTTGTGCAGCACCTACCCCTGGTAAGCAATAACGAGCCATAAGGCTCCATATCTTTATTTTCTCTTCTTTCTCTTTCTCAAAGAAAGGAAGGTTCCCTCGCCCACAAGTTTGCCGGGGGGAAAGGAGAAGATGATGGTGTGGACCAAGCGTCGCTCGAGGAAGTTTCGCCTTACCGGGAAGCAAACGAGAGAAAAGCTAAGTTGCTAAAATTTGAGCAATCAGTTTTAAAAAATTTAAGTTATCTCCCTCGAACGACCGTATTTTGTATGGAAAACCTGTGCGCGGAGGAACCAACACGTAGCTAGTTGCGCCCTTACTTTGTTTCGAGACCGCTCAACAACTTAAATGAGCTGCGACTAGTTGCGACAAGGTTTCTTGTCGGTAGCGGCACCGCCAGCAGGCTGCTGACGTCCCGCACTCAGCGCTCGCGGCTAAGGTGCCTGCGCCGACAAGTTCCCTAAAAGCGTAGGGCAAAACATACAAAGGAAGGAATCAAGTAAAGGAAGTAACATAGCAATCACTACCCGAAATAGAGTCATATTACAAAATAGCTTGTCGTAGCTCTAACAGATTGTTCTCATAACATGACCAGCAGCGACAAGAAAAAGAGGAAACGTGCGGCCTAATCTACGCGTTCACCCTCAACCCTCTTGATTCCGCTCACCTTGTCCACAATGGGTGCGACAAGGGTCTTGAGCGCTTCCACATCAGCATCCGGCGGCAAGGTCTTGAGGACGTTGGTGAGGTTGAGGCCTGGGTTGCGGAAGGCCACCTTCACCAGCACCTTTTGAAGAGCTCCCGAGCAGATCATGCGCGACTCGTCGGCCAGCTGCTTTGGGATCTTTTCCCGAAGTCGCTGGAGGGCCATCACCACGCCTTTGAAGAACAAGCTGAGCTTGGCACTGGGTTGGAGGTGCTCATCGGAGGAATACCCGAGATCCTCCATCCCCAGCTGCGCCAACTCCCTGTCGATGACTGCGGCAACATCCACGAGACCCTCAGTCCAGTGCTCCACGTTCTCCCTAAAAGTGTTCTGGGAGGGCAGCAGCACTCGCCAGCAGCGCCTCGTCGGCCTTGATCTTCTCCTCCAAAGCCACCTCCCGCTCCCTGGCGCCGTCCAGCGTCTGAGTCAAAGTAGTCAGCTTCAACTCAAGATCTGCGTTGGAGTCCTTGGCGGCGCTAAGCTCCTTGCTCCTCTCGGCGAGACGACCCTGCAGCTCGCCAAGAGTGTAGGCGTCCTTCTCGCGCTCACGCTTGAGCGCAGCAAGATCCTCGCCGCTCTCCTTGAGATTGGCCTCCAGCTGCGCCACCTTCGTCTCCAGCTCCTTCTTGGCGGCCTCGGCAGCTGCGGCAGCATCCTCTGCTTCCTTGAGAGCCCCGCCAAATGTTTGCTCGCGCGCGGAAAGATCCTCCTCGTGGCTGTCAAGGTTAACCTTCTGCTGTGCCAACTCTCCTTCCTGCGCAGACAGCTTCTCGGCGGCAAGCCGCTGTTGCTCTTCAACTTTAGCCTTCTCGAGGAGGAAGGCTTTACGCTCCTCGGTGATTTTCTCCCGCTCCTTTACCAGGGACCGGAGAGCTTCCTGGTTGAGGCCCCGGAGCTCCTCCGCGCGCTTCTCGATGTCTGGTCCCGCCTTCGCGACAAGCGCTTCTCGCGACACCAGCTTGGCCTGTCGGGCGCGGTAGAGCGACAACAGCTTCCGCAGCAGCCGCTCCTCCTCAGGCTCGCCGCTGCTGCTATCCGGCGCGTCGACAAGCGTCAGCCCAGCGGAGGCGAGCAATTCTTCATCAAAGGCCTCTCCTTCGGTCGGCGCCCTGGAGCTCGACGCCCAGGGGAGCTTGATGAAGACGCCATCGCTGGCCTTCAAATAGGCGCCGGACTGGGGCTCTTCAGAGCCTGACGATGCAGCAGCAGCGGAGGGATCGGCGGTCGGCGTAGTGCCTGGCGCTCCTGTGGCCTAGGGGCCGTCAGTGCGATCGCCGGTCCCCTCGCCAGCTTCTGCGGCGGCGGCTTTGGCGGTCTCTCCGCCGGCGGAATCATCAGCGCCGGCTTCTTCTTCAGCGGCGTCGTCGATATTGCCGCGTGCGTCCTCCTCGCTGGCGACCTCGATTTCCATCGGCTCCGTGGCAGATGGATCTGACGACCGGGGAAAGAAGAAGAGTCAAGCAAATATCCAAAAAGAAAATCAGAAGAAGAAGAACACAGGGGAAGTTTTCAAGCGAGAGGATTACCTGTACTAGGATCTGAAGTCGTGGTCTCAACCACCGGAGGGTCGCCGGTGCTATCCTTGCCGGAGAACTGTCCTTGCGGAGAAGTCTCCTTGCCGGAGAACGCTCCTTGGCGGGAATCCTCCTTGGCGGTGTAGTCGAAGCGAGCGGCATTTGGGAGCGGCTTCCGGCACTCTGGTGAGGCTGCTCTGCTCCTACACAAACCAACGATGATATCATCAAAGAAAGAGCACCCATGCACGCCTAATAGCAAGAAGTAAACCATATACTTACGACGGGGGCTGCGCTGGGGGCTGCTTTGAAGAAGGGTTGCCGGGTCCGGCAAGGTGGTCTCGGACACGCCTCCTGCCGTCGCGGTGGGTTCGTCCTCGATGACAATCACCGGGACCTTGGCTCTCTTCGACGCTCTCTGGGCCAGCGTCCTGAAAAGGAATGGGTTCAGAGTGAAGCAAATCAGATACAAGACAAAGCAACAAAATTGAAGAACTACAAGTACAGCAAAGAATCTTACTCTTCTTCTTCCTCGTCGGAGCTGAGCGCAGAGAGGTCGAAGTCCGGTCCACCTTCGGCGCGACGAGGCGGAGGAGTAGGTTCCCTTGGCCGCTTGGCGGGAGCAGTAGCGGTGGTCCGGGAGGGCCCCGCTCCAGTTGCCGCAGCAGCGTGAGGTGCTCCCGCGGCAACAGTGCTTGCCGCGGTGGAGCGCGTCGCGCGGCGCGGCGGCTGTTGACCCGTCTGCCGCCCCGCTACTTCCCCGGCCTTGCGGAGACGCCTTCTTGGTGGAGCTGGGGGCTCCGCTTGCGGCAAGCTGTCTGAAGGTGAGCAAGAGGAGGAGGCGATCTTCAACGAGTTAGCTTCAGGCTCGACAAGCTCTTCCTCGCCGGCAAGCTCCTCTCGCTCGACAAGGCTTGCCGCCTCTGCTGCCTCTGCCTCCTCCACGGTGAATCTGAACTCACTCGCGGCAGCGGCTGCTGCCGCCTCTTCCAGCCTGGTGGCTATGCGCTGCATCTCATCATCGGTGGTGTCGCGGGTGAGGCTCCTCTGTTCATCGGGGCGGACCGGCACTTCTACTAAGCCGTCAAAGAACTCCCGCACGACGTCGTCTGCAGGCTCTTGCCAAGTTGTCGCCTACGGTGAGCCCGGCAAGCCTGAGGCGTAGGATCCGGGTGACGGCGATCTTCAGCCTAGCGTCTTCCGGGGCCACGCTGCTCCAATCGTTGCCGCGACTCTCGCATTGATTGGCGCGGTGGCAACGGCCGCGGTTCTCCTCGACAATCCAGCACCAGTCTGCCCTCCATTCCTCCAACTTGCTCCGGAGCTCTCCCTCCAGATAAGCTTCCATCTTGCCGGTTCTCGAGATCCAAGCGATTCCGCCGGAAAGGGGCTCCCCTCTCTCAACTCGGGGCACAAAGAAGTGGCGGAAAAGAGCTACATTTGGATAGACTCTGACAAAGTTTTCGCAGAGATGTGCGAAAACTGCCATCGTCAGAACGGCATTGGGGGTGAAGTCAAGGAGGCGGAACCCGTAGGTGTTCATGATATCACGTAAGAATTGAGAGAAAAGCGGCGAGCCCGCAATAGAAGAACAGCCTTGAAGAAAGGGTATCCATTCGAGCCAGTTCAGCGGCAGCTGGGAGTACCTTCGTCTTGCGGATGCGCTCGCGTCTCCGTCGACCAGAAGAGGTAGTAGTACTCCCTCAGATCCTTCGCGGCGAGCTGGGGGGGGGGGGAGGTTGTCCGCTCCTTTCGCAGCGCCGCGAGCCGCAGCGCCTCGGCCGACTTCACGACCTTCCCCTTATCGGCTTTCGGAGGCATGGCGAAGGTGGTGGGGGAGATCGACGGCGATTGGTGATGCTGGTGGCGATGGGGGGCGGAGCGCTGCTCTCTTTTCAGCCTTGGGAAGAAGGGGGGAGCGGCGGAGGTTTTCGAGACTAAGAAAGCAATCGGAGAGATAGGCGAACTACCCCTGTTTCCCCTGCTTATAAAGAGGGAGGGGGCAGATGTTCCGTCTTTCCGAATAAAGAAACCAGCCACGATCTCTCCCACGACGCCGCATTCGACGCGTGCCGTTCGTGGAGGGCGTGGTGGGTCCGGAGCGAGATACGGCGTAACCCAGGCCGCGCGTGCCCGTGCCCTGTTTTGGGCCTGGCCCAACAGCGCTCTGCACCGTGTGTGGCCCAGGCCCGGGGGCTCCTGTCGGTGTACTAGAGTAGGGGTACCCTAGTATCCCGAACTTGTGCACGGGCAGTTGCAGCCCCCCGCGGCAAGGCTTGCCGGGTGATCGCCAAGGTCCTCCATGGTTCATTTGGAGCCATTCAAGAACAAAGTATTTAAGCCAAGGAGACAAGGCCCCGGCAAGAGGAGCTTCCCGGGAAGGCCAACCAGGGCATGACCAAAGTATTTAAGCCAAGGAGACAAGACCCCGGCAAGAGGAGCTTGCCGGGAAGGCCAACCAAGGCATCTCAGGGAACTTGCCGCGACGCGCCACGCGTCCCGGCGAGGCCCGGTGAGCGACAAGCTTCCGGACGCGACAAGACAATGACCGCGGCAAGGCGCTTGCCGCGACAAGGGACCACTCTGTACCCGCGCTCCAGCACATCCACCAATGTGTCACCACAGGACCTTCCCAGTAGCGTGTGCAAGAGGTCTGTGCAGCCAGCGGTCTTGGTGGCAAGCGACGCCGACAAGATTGCCATCGTGGCAAGGTGGCGTCCCTGACGACCCCTTTTTGCACTGTTTGGGCGACGTAGACGGGCATTTAATGCCTTTGTCCCCTGCCGTCGTGGTTAGGTATGATACCTTTATGCAGGTGGTTGTACCAACCGCATTCTTTTTCCATTTTACCCTTGTCTCGCTGCCACTGTCGGAGACCCTTGAGCATATAAAAGGAGGCCCATGCGCAACGTAGAGGGGGGTTCGAAGGCAGAAAACACTCATGCTAGGTCTCGTTAGCAGCTGGTGTATACTATAGCACTCAACGCTCCCAAGCAAGAACTCAATACACTCAGACATGCAGCAGTAGGAGTGTTATCTCTCCGGAGAGCTCCGAAGCTGGGTAAACTGCTCGTGTGCTTCGCCTCGATCTGCTCTTCGTGCGATCTCCGCCCCCCGCCGAACCGAAAGGGGCTCGGTACGCCGGTCCCATAGGTGTTCATGGATTAGTTTCCCCGACACCTGGTTATGTGCATAGTCCCCAGGATATGATTTATTACTTCTCTGCTAAATATTTCCCTGCTCATAAGAAACAAGCTGCTTTGAGGGAAATATACAACTTCGTGCAAATTAAAGAAGAGAGTCTCCCACAAGCTTGGGGGAGGCTTCTCAAGTTACTTAATGCTTTGCCTGATCATCCTCTTAAGAAACCTGAAATACTTGATATCTTTTATAATGGACTAACTGATGCTTCCAGAGATTACCTGGATAGTTGTGGTGGTTCTTTTTTCAGGGAAAGAACACCGGATGAAGGTGAAGTTCTATTGAATAATATGTTGACAAATGAAAATAATTGGGCACCTCCTAAGCTAGCTTCTGCTCCAATTACCGAGCCTATCCCTAAACCAACTCCGAAGAAGAGAGGTGTTCTATTTCTCAGTCCTGAAGATATGCAAGAGGCAAAGAAATCTATGAAAAAAGGTATTAAAGCTGAAAATGTTAAGAATTTACCTCCTATTGAAGAAATACATGGTCTTGATCTACCGCCTGTTGAAGAAACTTATGATATTGATCCATTACTTATTGAAGAACCTCCTGATCCCGATAACCCGACACCGGTAGTAAAGGTAAATTCTCTCTACAGATATGATAAAGCTGAAGTCCCTCCTACTAAATTTGCTAGTCGGTGTTTGGACGAGTTTGATAACTTTATATTTAAGCAAGATGACTTTAATGCTTATTTTGGTAGACAATTAAAACAAGATGCTTATATGATTAAACGCTTGGGTGATTATATGGCTAATATTAGAGGTGAACTTAAACTTGTTAGCAAACATGCTTCTATGGTTACCACTCAAGGAGAACAAGTACTTAACGCTCAGAAAGAAGTGCTTGATGAAATGAATAGTAAGAAAAATGATTATGACGTTAGAGTGGCTACTAGAACTGGTAGAATGACTCAGGAATCTTTGTATCCTGAAGGCCACCCTAAGAGAATCGAGCAAGATTCTCAGAGAAATAATATTGATGTACCTAGTTCTTCTAAATGGAAGAAAAACAAAAATTATAGGACTTTGCAAACTTCTAGTGAACCTATTGCTGAACCACCTGAGAATCCAAATGATATCTCTATGTCTGATGCTGAAACACAATCTGGTAATGAACATGAACCTAGTGAAAATGTTAATGATGATGTTCATGATGATGCTCAACTTAGTAATGATAATGATGTAGAAGTTGAACCTGCTGTTGATCTTGATAAACCACAATCAAAGAATCAACGTTATGATAAAAGAGACTTCGTTGCTAGGAAACCTGGTAAAGAAAGGGAACCATGGGTTCAGAAACCCATGCCTTTTCCTCCGAAACCATCCAAGAAAAAGGATGATGAGGATTTTGAGCGCTTTGCTGAAATGATTAGACCCATCTTTTTGCGTATGCGATTGGCTGATATGCTCAAAATGAACCCTTATGCCAAATATATGAAAGATAATGTTACAAATAAAAGAAAGATACCGGAAGCTAAAATTTCCACCATGCTTGCTAATTATACTTTTAAGGGTGGAATACCAAAGAAACTTGGAGATCCAGGAGTACCTACTATACCAAGATCCATTAAGACAAATTATGTTAAAACTGCTTTATGTGATCTTGGAGCCGGTGTTAGTGTTATGCCTCTCTCTTTATATCGTAGACTTGACTTGAATAAGTTGACACCTACTGAAATATCTTTGCAAATGGCTGATAAATCAACTGCTATACCTGTCGGTATTTGTGAGGATGTGCCTGTTGTGGTTGCCAACGTTACTATTTTAACGGACTTTGTTATTCTTGATATTCCCGAGGATGATAGTATGTCTATTATTCTTGGAAGACCTTTCCTTAATACTGCAGGGGCTGTTATTGATTGCAACAAAGGCAATGTCACTTTTCATGTTAATGGTAATGAGCACACGGTGCACTTTCCGAGGAAACAACCTCAAGTTCATAGTATCAACTCTATTGGAAAAATTCCATTGATTATATTTGGAGGTTTTGAATTTCCTCTCCCTACTGTCAAGAAGCCATATGATACACTTATTATTGGGGATGTTAATATCCCCGTTGAGGTAACATAGTGTTATTCGAAATTTCTCCAGTTCCATGTTAGTCGGAATGAGTTTGTTAACAAGACCTGATCAACCTTATTAGTGGATTCCTTTTTGATGAGCATGAGATGGATGAAAGTAGAAGCACAACCTTCTGTACCCTCTTTATATTTTTTTGTTATTTAGTAGAAATAAAGTAAAATAGTATTTTTCTGTCTGTCTCCCGACTTATCCGTGCAATATAAAAATACCCCGAATATAAAAGTCCTCAGAATGCCATGCCAATTTAAAATGATTTTTTCGGGAATATTTTAGGATTTTTAGTGCAAAAATCACCGCTGGGGCTGCCACTGGCGATGAGGGTGGAGGCGCGCCCTACCCCCCTGGGCGCGCCTCCCTGCCTCGTGGGCCCATGGTGGCCCTCCTCCACTTATCCCTGCACCCATCTTCTTCCTCTGCCTCACACAAACCCGAAAAACCAACTTAAGCACGAGTTCCAGCCACTTTTGCTGTGATTTTCGATCGCCTTGCTCAAAGCACCTTTCGCAAAACTGCTTGGGGAGATTGTTCCTTGGTATGTGACTCCTCCATTGTTCCAATTAGTTTTTGTTCTAGTTCTTTATTCTTTGCAAATTTGTGCTACATAGGTGACCATGTTCTTGAGCTTGCATGTCAAATTTATATGGTTCCAAGTAGTTCTAATGCTTGATATAGGCTCTAGGCACTTGTATGAGTAGTTGTTACCAATTTTATTGAAGTTGGTTTACTTTTGTTTGAAGTTACTAAAAATTCAGATTATTTCAGAAAATAATGAAGAGACTTTTGAGGGGCTCGTCCAGCCGAAGATCAAAGGGAAAACAAAAGGAAGATATGTTATTACCAGAGAGGAGGTAGATGAGTACGAGAGAAGAGCAGAGGCGGCTGGACGCCACGCTGCAGCTCAGGAGGCGATAGCCGCTGCATCGCAGTATGACCCCAGCTACACCTACGGGTATCCGCCAGGCTATCCCTGGCAATAGACCAACTTAGGCCAAACGCCTAAGCTTGGGGGAGTATGTATTTCTCACCGACATTACATTTATGTTCACACACACTCATTGCTAGATGTCGGTGCTCATACTCTTTCACTGTAATATCCATGCTAGTTTATTTTGTTTTTCCTGCTTTTTTCTTGTGTGTTTAATAAACCTTAAGAAAAACAAAAAAAATTAGTAGTAGTTTATTTTTCCTGCTGTAGTAGTAATAATTAAAAAGAAAACCCAAAACTATTTCTCGTTCTTATTTTGCTTGTTGGGAGCTTTCCCGTGTAAATAGTTTTTATTTCTTTTCTTTTCTTTGCGGGTCAGTAGGAGAAGACCATGATTAAATTGTTGAAGTGGCTCTTATATGCATCATTGTTGATTTAACCAAGAGCCCAAATTGCCTTGTCTTCTCCTGTTTATTGAATGCTCGCAAATTCCAGCTTAGTCCAATGCACGAGCACTCTTATTATTATTCACATCGTTCGGTCGTGCAAGTGAAAGGCAATTGTGATGATATATGATGGACTGACTAAGATGAGAAAAGCTAGTATGAACTCGACCTCTTTTGTTTTTGTAAATATGATGAGTTCATCGTTCCTGATTCAGCTTATTATGAATAAACATGTTTCCAATGACAATTAGAGATCATAGTTGCTCGTGCCATGCTTGATTAGCTATGAGTTATAATGGTTTACCTTGCGTGTCAACATGCTATTAAAATGGTTGTGATGTGGTATGATGGGGCGGTATCCTCCTTTGAATGATTTAAGTGACTTGACTTGGCACATGTTCACGCATGTAGTTGAAACAAATCAATATAGCCTTCACGATATTTATGTTCATGGTGGATTATATCCTACTCATGCTTGTATTAAATGTTTATTAATTTTAATGCATGTTCATGACTGTTGTCGCTCTCTAGTTGGTCACTTCCCAGTCTTTTACTATCCTTCACTCGTACTAAGCGGGAATACTGCTTGTGCGTCCAATCCCTTAAACCCCAAAGTTATTCCATATGAGTCCACCATACCTTCCTATATGCGGTATCTACCTGCCGTTCCAAGTAAATTTGTATGTGCCAAACTCTAAACTTTGAAATAAACATTCTGTTTTGCATGCTCGAATAGCTCATATATCAACTAGGGCTGCCCTTATCTTCCGTGTTAGGCGGGTTATTCTCAAGAGGAGTGGACTCCGCTCCTCACTCACGAGAAAATGGCTGGTCACCGGGATGCCCAGTCCCATGCTTTATGCAAACTAAATCAAAATAATTGCAAACAAAACTCCCCCGGGACCCATTGAATGTTGGAGGCACTCGTTGTTTCGAGCAAGCCATGGATTGATGCTTGTGGAGGAGGGGGAGTATCGGTGTCAAAACCGGCGGATCTCGGGTAGGGGGCCCCGAACTGTGCGTCTAGGCGGATGGAAACAGGAGACAAGGGACACGATGTTTTTACCCAGGTTCGGGCCCTCTCGATGGAGGTAATACCCTACTCCTGCTTGATTAATATTGATGATATGGGTAGTACAAGAGTAGATCTACCACGAGATCAAAGAGGCTAAACCCTAGAAGCTAGCCTATGGTATGATTGTTGTTCGTCCGACGGACTAAAACCCTTCTGTTTATATAGACACCGGATAGGGTTAGGGTTACACAGAGTCGGTTACACTGGTAGGAGATCTACATATCCGTATCGCCAAGCTTGCCTTCCACGCCAAGGAAAGTCCCATCCGGACACGGGACGAAGTCTTCAATCTTGTATCTTCATAGTCTAGGAGTCCGACCAAAGATGATAGTTCGGCTATCCGGACACCCCCTAGTCCAGGACTCCCTTAGTAGCCCCTAAACCAGGCTTCAATGACGACGAGTCCGGCGCGCAGATTGTCTTCGGCATTGCAAGGAGGGTTCTTCTCCAAATTCCATATACTTGTCGAATAGTGTCCGGCTTCTGATAAATGCCGCGCTTCTTGGCTTCCACGCCCAATAACGGCCATCTTCCACTTGTTTTAATGAATGCGAAAAGCCATGGTATTTTTACACTTATCCCCCTAGCTGCGCAAATGAGTTGTCTATAAAAGGGATGAGGATCTAGATCTGAGTCACACCATTCCCCCTCCGTGAGCTTTCATCGGAGCGCCTTCGACAAAAACCCATTCCACCATGGACAGTCGACGCGGCTCCTCCTCTCGCGCTCCCAGCCCTCAGCCTGGAAATTGGGAGAGATGCTCAGTCCCGCATAGCGAGCTAGTGATACTCCAAACCAAGGGATTTCTTCCCCCGGCCTTCATGGTTCCTGTTCGAGCCGGACTTGCCACCTACAAGGGCGGAAAGCAAGCGGAGAGTGTCCCCGATCCCTCTAAAGGAGAGCGGGTATGCTTTTTCTCTTACCTAGTAAGAGGACTCGGATTTCCAATTCATCTGTTTCTCCGGGGGCTCTTGGAGTTCTACAGCCTCCAGTTGCACCACCTTACGCCTGCCTCCATTTTGCACATCGCGGGCTTCGTGGCCCTTTGTGAACTGTTCTTAGGCATCGATGCTCATTTTGCGCTGTGGAAGAGATTATTCTACCTAGTACCCCGTTCTCATGAGGGGTCAATATATCAAGTGGGCGGAGCCGAACTATGGCGCATCGCCGGGACCGGATATCTATCTGGAACCCCGAAGAAGGCGTCCGAAGACTGGCCTTCAGAATGGTTTTACATGGAGGACGTCCCGCTGCCGGATCCTGTTCGCATCGGCCTTCCGGAGTTTAGCAACGCTCCTCTGAAGAAGCTCCTAAGCTAGCGCCCGCGGAGCCCCCAGAGGGAAAATGATCGAGACGTCCTTTACTTGATGAGCCGAATAAGATTACTGGCTCATGCCGGATTGACCATGATTGGAGTCATGGGAACCTGCATTATGAGGGGAGTGCAGCCGCTCCAATATAGGGGCCACCCCATGCGGGACTTCAACAGGGAGGACGATGCCACCCGCCATGGCCGCAAAGGGACGGGATCGGTCACCGAACTGGGGAAGACCTTGTCCGCCATGTACAAAGGGGAAGAGGAGGATTTACTCCGTGTCTGTCCACTGAACGGGTTTTCTTTGAATAATCCTCGAAGTTGGGTAAGCAAATACCTCAGTGGCCTGTCCGATCCATGTTCCCGTGGTTAAATATCTCATTTCATGGTTTCTACGCAGGAACTGCGCTGGGCCGTGGAGAAGATACACAGCCCGCCCCCACAACCCGAGGATCCGGAACGGTCCCTCGATCCGACCTCCGAAGAGGACCCGGATATAAAGGTGGAGTTGATCGACGGGGTGTTCCACCAACTTAGCATCGACAATGCTTTGGTCTCCATTACGGCCGACTACCCCGGATTATTTCCAACCTCCCAGGTAACCGTGACCGAAGTCCGGATACCATGACCCACCCGTGCTTTCCTTCTAATCACCACATATTTGATGGTGTTTCGCAGGGGGTGCCTTGGAGGCAGGAGGCCGAGCCCGCGGCTAGCCAACAAGGCAATCTGACCCAGAGCTAAAAAGAAGTGCGGTCCGGATCGAAACTCTGCCGCAACGGTATGGCACGTCACCATATTCCCAGGATTGATTCCTAGAAGGTGTACTAACGCTGGTGCTTTTTTCAGGAAAAAGAGCGCTCACCGGACTGAGTCCGGAGAGGTTGCCAATCGAACCTCCGTCGGCCAGGCTCCAAAGCCGGGTCCAGAAGTGGAGGCAAGCACGAGGCGTGAGTCGGATGCTCCTCTGACAGAGGATGCCGACAGATTGTCCGCCACCAACTCCGAGGTGGAGAGCGCCATGAATCATAGGCGCCGCCGGGTAGTTCTTCGTGACGCATGTTTCTCCCAAGAGGCCTTGAATGCCTTCAATTCGGGAGATGCGCACCTCCGTGCCGCTCAAAATGGTCTAGCCAGAGCCACGGAGCAGTATGTAAAGGACATACAGGTGAGGAAATTTGATAGATATATATGCCAGTAGCCCCCGAGACATAAAATAGTTAGGATAACTGATTTAAGGATCATTTGGAATGCAGGTTCTTACCGAAAAGAATACCCAAATGTCCCAGGAGCTTGAAGAATGCAAGGCCCAACTTGAGGCCGCACTAGCCACTACAGGGGGAGCCACAGAGACCCCCTCTGGTAATATATGCTTCAAAATATAAATTGTTTATGAAGCGTGGCGTGTGTGTAAATCTGACAATAATATTGCAGATGGCGTCGGACTAGATTCGGACAAGCAACAGCTCCTGCGCCAGCTAAAGGTCGGCGAGAGCGTGCTTACGAGGGTGCGACAGGAGAAAAATAACCTCCAAGATGCCAACACCCAACTGGGTGAGGAACCAAAGGATGTTCGTGCCGAGTTGTCTGACTCCGTAAAGGAGAATCGACAACTTGCGCGGCATTTTCAAGATGCGTGCTTGAGCGAACTTTGAAAGAGTTCGGCGAGGAAGGCGACTAACATAAACATGTATGTAGGTTTGCTCACAGGTCGTCCTGAGGAGGAGATGCCCAGTTCTTCGGGTGATCTTCTTCCCGAACTGCGTCAGCTGCACGAACGAGTTCGGCAGGTGATGAAAGGCGTCGGCCAGGCCTTATGGCCATCTATCTCCCTGCCCGAAGGCATTGGGGAGCTGGCAGAGCGGCTTCAAGGAGCACGGCGGCGCTTCCGACTATGGAAGATATCGGCCTGCCGTCTAGGCGCCAGGGAGGCCTGGGCCATGGTAAAGAAGCGGTATACGAAGGCTTACCCAAACCACATGGCCGAGGTCGGACCTGTGGGGCCTGATTGCAAGGAGATCCCTCTAAGCTTAGTGTACGGCCAAGTAGAATTGGCCGCCAAGTATTCCCAGCAAGATTGTAAATTAGATAGCCTATTAGATGGCATTGAGGAGGAATACAATGAGTCGAGTTGACTATGTAATTGAATATGACATGAAATATGCCTTCTAGCCGGATTATAGATCGTTTGTCATAGCGGACCTTTTCGCTTCGACCTCGGGACCCAATAGTCCGGAGTGTGTCCGAATACCCTCGCGGTTATATAAGAACCGGGGCATGCATGGAGACAAGGCGTAGGGGTCATTATTGCTGTATCAGACAAGTGCCCAACTAGTTATGTTATATTACATGGATAGTAAGAAACATCTTCCAAGGAGAATAGTTCCGTTAAGGGTTCCTTTCGCTGGGAGGCATGCCCTAAAGTGCATGTCAAAAACTGCTAAGAAAGCAGAAAATCATCTGGGAGCAGATGGATAAATAGTTAAAAATCATCTTTCAGTTCACCGACCGAATATTCCCTTAAGAACGCTAGCTTTCAGCTTCACCCAGTCTGAGGTACACATCCAGCTGACCCAGCAGTGACAATCGCAGAGGTGCTCCCTTTACTACCTAGCCGAACAATCGGGAACGTAGGGGTAAGCACAGGAGCCAGGCAACCCAGCTTGGCCAAAACTTAAGTCATATCGATGCATATAATGGTGAATAAAAGGTACATACGGAAGTTTGACACATGTGTTGGGCATGAAGCCCGTATAAATAAGCTTCTGTTAAAGAAGCCCCCAGGTATAATGAGCGCGGACAGCGCGTCAAATGTTTGCGGACAAAGCGCAAACGAGCTCTAAAGGCTTCAAAAAAAAAGGAGGAGGAAGGAGAGAAATAAAAGAAACCAAAAATAGAATATGTGAAGGGAGGAAGGAGATGACCTTGGAGTCCGGCGCTTAGGCGTAGAATCTTCGTAGACGGGCTGCGTTCCATGGGTTCGGCTCGAGTCGGTTATCCGATGCGTTTCGCAGACTGTATGCTCCGCCGGTCAGGATCTGTTCGATGATGAAGGTAAATTCCCATTTGGGCTTGAGTTTGTCCTTTTTCTTGTCCGGCAGGCGTAGAACTAGTTCGCCAACGTTATAAGCTTTGGCCCATACTTCCCTGCTTTGATATCTTCGAGCCTGCTGTTGGTAAAATGCGGAACGAGCTTTTGCCACGTCGTGCTCCTCCTCAAATGCGTTCAATCTGTCCTGCAGATCGAGCTCGGCTTCTCTTTCTTCATACATGCGCAAGCGAGGTGAGTCATGAATTATGTCGCATGGCAAGACTGCCTCTGCGCCGTACACCATAAAAAATGGTGTGAATCCGTAGTACGATTCGGCGTGGTCCGCAGCCCCAGTACTGGTCGAGCTCCTCAACCCGGTCGCGTTAGATTCCTTGAGGACCACACTAGTCTGGGTTTAATGCCGCTCATGATTAGACCGTTTGCTCGCTCGACTTGACCGTTGGTTTGAGGGTGATAGACGAGGCGTGTCGAGCTTGATGCCCATGTTTTTGCACCATAATTTGACCTCATCGGCCGTGAAGTTGGTGCCGTTATCGATGATGATCTGGGGACGCCGTAACGTGCACTACCCCTGATATGAAGTCTATCACCGGCCGGATTCGCCGTTTTAACAGGCTTGGCCTCTATCCATTTGGTGAATTTATCCACCATGAAAAGTAGGTATTTTTGCTTGTGGGTTCCTCCTTAAGGGGTCCAACCATGTCAAGACCCCGCATCATGACGGCCAGGTGATGGGTATAGTTTTGAGGCGGTGGGTGGCATGTGGCTTTAGTTAGCAAAAGCTGGCAACCGGCGCATCGTTGGACTAAATCCTGCGCATCTGCCCGGGCCGTCGGCCAATAAAATCCTGTACGGAAGGCCTTGCCTACAAGGGCCCGGGCTGCGGCGTGGTGCCCACCCAGTCCGGCATGAATTTCAGCCAGGAGGTTTCGCCCTTCCTCTATGGAGATACACCTTTGAAGGTCTCCTGTTTTGCTTTTCTTATAAAGCTCGCCCTCATGGACTTTATAGGCTTTGGATCGCCGTACTATGCAGCGAGCCTCATTTTGGTCTTCGGGGAGTTCCTGCCTAGTTAGGTAGGCTAGGAATGGTTCCGTCCACGGGGCGATAACCGCCATTATTTCGTGAGTGGAGGGTGTTATCTCAGTGGCAGAGCCTCCGATTGTGTCAGAGTGTTCGGTGTCAGGCAGTGCCGTTGGGTCCGGATTGTTATTTCCGGACTCCCCTTCCCATAATACGGATGGCTTGAACAGCCGTTCCAGGAAGATGTTGGGCGGGACGGCATCGCGTTTTGCACCAATGCGTGCCAATACGTCCGCCGCCTGGTTGTTATCCCAGGCTATATGATGAAATTCGAGCCCTTCGAACCGTGCTGACATTTTCAGGACCGCATTGCGTACGCTGCCATTTTCGGATCTTTGGCATCAAATTCTCCGTTTATTTGAGATATCGCGAGGTTCAAATCCCCACGCACCTCTAGGCGTTTAATGCCCATGGAGACTGCCATCCGGAGGCCGTGCAGAAGGGCCTCGTATTCGGCTGCGTTGTTGGAGTCCGTATACATTATCTGAAGGACATATTGGACTGTGTCCCCGGTTGGGGACGTCAGGACGACGCCAGCCCCCAGGCCGGCCAACATTTTGGAGCCGTCAAAGTGCATGATCCAATTGGAGTATGCGCCGTACTCTTTAGGGAGTTCGGCCGTCCATTCGCCCCGCGAAGTCGGCCAAAACCTGCGACTTAATAGCTCATCGTGGCTTATAGGTTATGTCGAATGGAAGGAGCTCTATGGCCCATTTAGAAATCCGGCCCGTCGCGTCGCGGTTGTTTATAATGTCGTTAAGAGGTACTTCGAAGGCTACCGTTATCGAGCACTCGTGAAAGTAGTGTCGCAGCTTCCGGGATGCCATGAACACCGCGTATGCTATCTTTTGATAATGTGGGTACCGAGACTTGCATGGAGTTAGGACAGTGGACACGTAGTAAACCGGTCTTTGAAGAGGGAATCTGTATCTGTCTGTTTCTCGTTCGACGACGAGCACCGCGCTAACAACTTGATGTGTTGCGGCGATATATAATAGCATTGGTTCACCCATGTTGGGCGCGGCCAGGACCAGATTTGTTGCCAATATGGATTTTATTTCTTCGAGTCTGGTCGTGGCGGCATCCGTCCACTCGAAGTGTTCGGTGCGTCGGAGGAGGCGGTAAAGGGGTAACGCCTTTTCTCCCAAACGGGAAATAAAGCGGCTTAGAGCCGCTACGCATCCAGTCAATTTTTGTATTTGCTTGAGGTCTTTTGGAATATCCAATTGTGATAGAGCTCGGATCTTGGCTGGGTTTGCTTCAATTCCTCTACCGGACACAATGAAGCCCAAGAGCTTTCTAGCTGGAACGCCGAAGACGTATTTTTCCGGATTGAGCTTAATCTCGTATTTTCGGAGATTGTCGAATGTGAGCCTCAAGTCGTCTACTAGAGTTTCGACATGCTTGGATTTGACGACCACGTCATCTACATATGCTTCTACTGTTTTGCCGATCTGGTTTGCCAGACATGTCTGAATCATGCGCTGATATGTTGCGCCGGCGTTTTTTGAGCCGAAGGGCATTGTGTTGAAGCAGAATGTGTCGTATGGAGTGATGAATGTTGTTGCAGCTTGGTCTGGCTCCGCCATCTTGATTTGGTTGTAGCCGGAGTACGCGTCGAGGAAGCACAATGAGTCGTGTCCTGCTGTAGCGTCGATAATTTGATCAATGCGAGGGAGGGGGAAGGGATCCTTTGGGCAAGCCTTATTAAGGTCTTTGAAATCAACACATAGGCGCCAGGATTTATCCTTCTTTGGTACCATCACCAGATTTGCTAGCCAGTCCGGATGTTTTATATCTTTGATGAATCCGGCTTCCAGAAGTTTGGCTAGCTCCTCTCCCATGGCCTGTCTCTTGGGTTCGGAAAAGCACCGAAGAGCCTGTTTGACTGGCTTGAATCCTTTTAGGATATTTAGGCTGTGCTCGGCCAGCCGACGTGGGATTCCTGGCATGTCTGAAGGGTGCCAGGCAAAAATATCCCAGTTTTCTCGTAGAAATTCTCGTAGTGCGGCGTCTACATCGGGGTTTAATTGTGCCCCAATGGAGGCCGTCTTTGCAGGGTCCGTTGGGTGGACTTGGAATTTGACTATTTCATCCGCTGGTTTAAAAGAGGTGGACTTGGATCTTTTATCAAGTATCACATCGTCCCTGTTCACCGTGGAGCGCATCGCAGTGAGTTCCTCGGCCGCTAGGGCTTCGGATAATGCCTCGAGGGCTAGTGCGGCTTTCTTGTTTTCGGCGCGGAGTGCTATGTTCGGATCACTAGCGAGAGTGATGATTCCGTTAGGTCCGGGCATTTTAAGCTTCATGTACCCATAATGGGGTACAGCTTGAAAAATTGTGAATGCCTCTCGCCCTAATAAAGCATGATATCCGCTGCTGAACGGGGCCACTTGGAATGCGACCTCCTCGGACCTGTAATTGTCCGGCGAGCCGAACACTACGTCTAGTATGATTTTTCTTTTGCAGCATGCTTCCCGGCTAGGGATTATTCCTCTAAAGGTTGTGCTGCTTCGCTCAATGCGGTTCCAGTCTATTTCCATTTTTCGGAGGGTTTCCTCGTAGATTAGGTTTAGTCCGCTGCCGCCATCCATGAGTACCTTGGTAAGGCGAAAGTCGTCCACTATTAGACTGAGGACCAATGCGGTTGGTGCTCGGGTTGTTCAGAATTTAGGTTCGTCACTGGCATTAAAGGTAATAGCCGTGTCACTCCATGGATTTATTGTTGCTACTTGGTAGACTTCGGCAAGGTTGCGGAGTGTTCGTTTCCGCATGTTATTTGATGCGAAAGTTTCCGCATGTTATTTGATGATGCACCCTTTTATTTCAGACTAGGGCTATATTCGGGGCCGGATTATCCCAAAATTTACTTTCGGTTTTCCAAGCACTCTCCATCGCACAGTACTTTTGTACTATGGTCACCAAGTTAGCAAAGCGTGTAATTTCGCGACGACTTATGGCGTTTAGGATTCCCTTGTCCGTGCAATTATTGCAGAAAAGTGAGATTGCGTCCTCCTCTCAGCAGTCCTTTATCCTATCCATAACCAGGAGGAATCTGGCCCAGTAATGATGTACTGTTTCAGCGGGCTCTTGCCGAATTCGGGATAGATCGCTAATGTTTGGGTGGGTGGGTGGAACTAAATCTGGAACCCCGTCCAATTTAAGACTCAGGGGCCGAGAAGTTTCCGAACTCGGAAGTTTGGATTTTTGAATGCTATGCAATGAATCCAACCCGCCGCTTGACTTTAAGTTCAGGGCTTGATCGACATCCGTCCCTCTGCGGGAATCCGGCATGGAGGGATCGGGAATCCGGACGTAGCTAGTCCTTAAGATAGAAGAGAATTGCCGTATTGCTCCTCTATCACAGCAACACGATGGGTAGCCTGGGGAGAGTTGATCTCTCTCAGATCGGTTTTAGGCCTGATCCGGTCGTAGTCTGTGGCGACTCCCAGGGCGGCGATGCGATCCAAGAGCTCATTTACGGAGAAGAGCTCGATCGGATCTAACTGCTCGGCAAGTTCCGAGTTAACGTGAAGATTGCTTTCGATGACCCGAGAAGTCATCGTCGGCGAGGTGGCCGAACTGGCGGTCATAAGAAAACCACCTAGCCGAAGAGTCTGACCAGCGGCCAAGGCTCCTTTGGCGATAGTATTGTCTTTAAAGACGGGATGAGGCATCCTTCACGATGGCGGCAACGCAGAAGGAACTCTCAATGAAAGCACCAATGTTGGTGTCAAAACCGCGGATCTCGGTAGGGGTCCCGAACTGTGCGTCTAGGCGGATGGTAATAGGAGACAAGGGACACGATGTTTTTACCCAGGTTCGGGCCCTCTCGATGGAGGTAATACCTTACTCCTGCTTGATTAATATTGATGATATGGGTAGTACAAGAGTAGATCTACCACGAGATCAGAGAGGCTAAACCCTAGAAGCTAGCCTATGGTATGATTGTTGTTCGTCCTACGGACTAAAACCCTTCGGTTTATATAGACACCGGATAGGGTTAGGGTTACACAAAGTCAGTTACAATGGTAGGAGATCTACATATCCGTATCGCCAAGCTTGCCTTCCACGCCAAGGAAAGTCCCATCAAGACACGGGACGAAGTCTTCAATCTTGTATCTTCATAGTCTAGGAGTCCGGCCAAAGATGATAGTTCGGCTATCTGGACACCCCCTAGTCCAAGACTCCCTCAGGGAGTATAAACTTTACAATTCTGTTTGGGAACCACCTATAATTTGTTTAGCATCAAAGATATCGTCATCTCTTAGTTTTTATGTTGACAATGAAAGTATGCCGCTCAAAATAGAAATTATATCTATTTCAAAACCGATCTCTGGCACCTCTACAAATCCCTGCTTCCCTCTGCGAAGGGCTTATCTATTTACTTTTATGTTGAGTCATCACCTTCTTATTAAAAGCACTAGCTGGAGAGCACGGCTATCATTTGCATTCATTACTGATTGGATCTCTTTTACCATGAATTACAATGTCTAGTCAGTCCTTGATCTTTGAAGGTGCTCTGCATTTATGTTTTGCGGTCTCGGAAAGGGCTAGCAAGATACCATCTTCTTATATCATATTATGATTATTTTAAGAAAGTGTTGTCATCCGAGATTTATTATGATGGCTTGCTAGCTGATTATGTTATTGATATGAGTAAACATGAGACGTGAGAATTATTGCAAATGTGGTTAGTTATAATCTTTGCTGAAAACTTGAATGCTGGCTTGACATATTTACAACAACAAGAGCAAACAGAGTGTGTAAAAGTTTTTCTTTTTCTCTCTCAGTTTGAGGATAAGCAAGGGTTTAATCTTGGGGGAGTTGATACGTCTCCGTTGTATCTACTTTTCCAAACACTTTTGCCCTTGTTTTGGACTCTAACTTGTATGATTTGAATGGAACTAACCCGGACTGACGTTGTTTTCAGCAGAATTGCATGATGTTGTTTTATGTGCAGAAAACAAAAGTTCTCGGAATGACCTGAAACTCCACGGGATGTCTTATAAAAAATAATAAAAAAATCCTCGCCAAAGATGAAGACCAAGGGGCCCACACCCTGTCCAAGAGGGTGGGGGTGCGCCCCCTCCAGGGCGCACCCCCTACCTTGTGGGCCGCCTGGACGCCTTCCGACGCCAACTCCAACTCTATATATTGGCTTTCGGGGAGAAAAACATAGGAGAGAAGAAATCATCGCCTTTTACGATACGGAGCCACCGCCAAGCCCAAAAACCACTCGGGAGGGCTGATCTGGAGTTCGTTCGGGGCTCCGGAGAGGGGGATTTGTCGTCGTTGTCATCATCAACCATCCTTCATCACCAATTTCATGATGCTCACCACCATGCATGAGTAATTCCATCGTAGGCTTGCTGGACGGTGATGGGTTGGATGAGATTTATCATGTAATCGAGTTAGTTTTGTTAGGGTTTGATCCCTAGTATCCACTATGTACTGAGATTGATGTTGCTATGACTTTGCTATGCTTAATGCTTGTCACTAGGGCCCGAGTGCCATGATTTCAGATCTGAACCTATTATGTTTTCATGAATATATGTGAGTTCTTGATCCTATCTTGCAAGTCTATAGTCACCTATTATGCGTTATGATCCGACAATCCCAAAGTGACAATAATCGGGATACTTCTCGGTGATGACCATAGTTTGAGGAGTTCATGTATTCACTATGTGCTAATGCTTTGTTCCGGTTCTCTATTAAAAGGAGGCCTTAATATCCCTTAGTTTCCAATAGGACCCCGCTGCCACGGGAGGGTAGGACAAAAGATGTCATGCAAGTTCTTTTCCATAAGCACGTATGACTATATTCGGAATACATGCCTACATTACATTGATGAATTGGAGCTAGTTCTGTGTCACCCTATGTTATGACTGTTACATGACGAACCGCATCCGGCATAATTATAAATCACTGATCCGGTGCCTACGAGCTTTCCATATACTGGTTCTCGCTTATTTACTTTTCCGTTGCTACTGTTACAATCACTACAAAATACCAAAAACATTACTTTTGTTGTCTTTACTTTTTTTACCATTACCACCACTATCATATTACTTTGCTACTGAACACTTTGCTGCAGATACTAAGTTTCCAGGTGTGGTTGAATTGACAACTCAGCTGCTAATACTTCAGAATATTCTTTGGCTCCCCTTGTGTCGAATCAATAAATTTGGGTTGAAAACTCTACCCTCGAAAGCTGTTGCGATCCCTTATACTTGTGGGTTATCATGACTAATTTCTTAAGAAAAGAGTCTTGATGACCCACAAGTATAGCGGATCTATCGTAGTCCTTTCGATAAGTAATTGTGTCGAACCCAACGAGGAGCAGAAGGAAATGATAAGCGGTTTTCAGCAAGGTATTCTCTGCAAGTACTAAAATAAGTGGTAACATATAGATTTGTGATAAGATAAATTGTAATGAGCAACAAGTAACAAGAGTAAATAAAGTGCAGCAAGGTGGCCCAATCCTTTTTGTAGCAAAGGACAAGCCTGGACAAACTCTTATAATAGGAAAAGCGCTCCCGAGGACACATGGGAATATCGTCAAGCTAGTTTTCATCACGTTCATATGATTCGCGTTCGGTACTTTGATAATTTGATATGTGGGTGGACCGGTGCTTGGGTGCTGTTCTTACTTGAACAAGCATCCCACTTATCATTAACCTCAATTGCAAGCATCCGCAACTACAACAAAAGTATTAAGGTAAACCTAATCATAGCATGAAACATATGGATCCAAATCAGCCCCTTACGAAGCAACGCATAAACTAGGGTTTAAGCTTCTGTTACTCTAGCAACCCATCATCTACTTATTACTTCCCAATGCCTTCCTCTAGGCCCAAATAATGGTGAAGTGTTATGTAGTTGACATTCACATAACACCACTAGAGGCTAGACAACATACATCTCATCACAATATCGAACGAATACCAAATTCACATGACTACTAATAGCAAGACTTCTCCCTTGTCCTCAAGAACAAAGTTAAATACTCACAAAGCATATTCATGTTCATAATCAGAGGGGTAATAATATGCATAAAGGATCTGAACATATGATCTTCCACCAAATAAAAAAATTAGCATCAACTACAAGGAGTAATCAACACTACTAGCAACCTACTAGCACCAATCCCGGACTTGGAGACAAGAATTGGATACAAGAGAGGAACAAGGGTTTTCAGAGGAGATGGTGCTGGTGAAGATGTTGATGGAGATTGCCCTCTCCTGATGAGAGGAGCGTTGGTGATGACGATGGTGATGATTTCCCCCTCCCGAAGGGAAGTGTCCCCGGCAGAATACCTCTGCCGGAACCCTAGATTGGTTCCGCCAAGGTTCCGCCTCGTGGCGGCGGAGTCTCATCCCGAAAGGTTGCTTGCTATTTTTTTATTGATGAAATACTTCATATAGGAGAAGATGAGCGTCGGAGAGCCACCAGGGGGCCCACGAGGTAGGGGGCGCGCCCCCACCCTCGTGAGCAGGGTGTGGGCCCCCTGGCCTTCAACTTTGGCGACGATTTTTCTTTATTTATTTTAAGATATTCCGTGGAGTTTCAAGACTTTTGGACTTGCGCAGAATAGGTCTCCAATATTTGCTCCTTTTCCAGCCCAGAATTCCAGCTGCCGGCATTCTCCCTCTTCATGTAAACCTTGTAAAATAAAAGAGAATAGCCATAAGTATTGTGACATAACGTGAATTAACAGCCCATAATGCGATAAATATTGATATAAAAGCATGATTCAAAATGGACGTATCAACTCCCCCAAGCTTAGACCTCGCTTGTCCTCAAGCGAAAAGCCGATAACAATAAATATGTGCTCATGTTTAGAGGTAAAGGCGTCGATAAAAATAAAATACGTACATAAAGGCATCATGATTGTTCTCATAACAGCAACACATATAGATTTTGTCATATGATTACTTATGTTCAAGTGATGATCTTTTCACAATGCAAAAGTATGAATCAGAAACCTTATTGATCACCAACATATCATAATATCGGAAAGAGTCTATGTCAGAGCTTAAAAGCAAGTCCACATACTCAACTATTATTTAGTCCTTCATAATTGCTAACACTCACGCAATACTTGTGGTTACGGAGTTTTAATCGGACACAGAGAAAGATAGGGGCTTTTACCTCACGGGTAATGTCAACAATAATAATTCATGCTCCCTATATCCAATTAGATATATATATATATATATATATATATATATATATATATATATATATATATATATATATATATATATCATGTTCTTTCCAACATGCTGTGCTTGCCAAAGGATAAAATGAAAAGGAAAGGTGAAAACACCATGACTCTTGCATAAGGTAGAGGATAATAATAAAAGATAGGCCCTTCGCAGAAGGAAGCAGAGGTTGCCATGCGCTTTTATGGTTGGATGCACCAAATCTCAATGTGAAAGAATGTCACTTTATATAGCCCCTTGTGATATGAACCTTTATTATGCAGTCCTTCGCTTTTATTACATCCACATCACAAGATCGTATAAAGCTTATTTCTCCAACACCAATCAATCATACATGTTTACAGCAATCTTTATTGCTTTGCACCGATGACAACTTACTTGAAGGATCTTACTCAATCCATAGGTAGATATGGTGGACTCTCATGGCAAAACTGGTTTAAGGGTTTTTGGAAGCACAAGAGGTATCTCGACTTGGTGCTGAGAATTTGGTTAGCATGAGGGGGGAAAAGCAAGCTCAACATGTTAGAGGATCCATGACAACATACTTTATCTCAGATATAAGAAAACATAACTCATCACGTTGTCTTTCTTGTCCAACATCAACTCTTTAGCATGTTATATTTTAATGAGTGCTCCCAATCATAAAAGATGTCAATGATAATATATCTATATGTGAAACCTCTCTTTCCTTATTACTTCCTATTAATTGCAACGATGACCAAAACTATATTTGCCAACTCCCAACAACTTTTAATCATCATACTCTTTCTATGTGAAGTCATTACTCTCAATAAGATCAATATGAACTCTTTGTTTAATTTTTCCCCTTTTTAATTCACCCAAGATCATGGCAAAGTAATCAAGCCCTTGACTCAACACTAATCTTTATTATATATAGCTCACAGACTCGATTGCATAGAGGGATCATAAAGCAAAACTTCAAAACTAGATCGTGCCATGACTTTATTCTACTAAATCAAGATACTACTAATAAGATCGAACTAAGAAAAACGGTAAAGATAGGAGTTGTGATGGTGATACGATACCGGGGCACCTCCCCCAAACTTGGCAGTTGCCAAGGGGAGTGCCCATACCCATGTGATTATGTCTCCTTCTTTGTTGTTGGCGGTGGAGGTGTTGTTGATGATGCAAGCTTGTCGTCCACCTTCCATGGCATAGGCTCACCCTCATAGAAGGATGATCGAGTCTCCGGAATCCTCAAATCTGCAGCCAAACTCATCCTTTTGAATCTATATTCATACTCACAGTTTTCGTTTTGCAGATCATAGATTTGGGCTTGGAGGTGCTCGATCTTCTCATGTAGGTTGAAGATGGCTTCCTCGGTCTTTTTGGCATCCGGCTCGTAGTTATTGGTGAACTCCGCGAGCATCTTGTGGGTAGCGTTGATTCCACGCTCCACCAACCCCTAGCACTTGAAAACATGTTGCTCCATTGCTTCGAGCCTCAACTCCATGCTTCCGGTTCCCTTTGGTCCCTCAACATGGCGGATGTGCAGCAACCCATCACGCATATCAATGGTTTGAGGGTGTTGCAGCACCTCCATGAGGTAAGGGTTGATCACCTTCTCGAAGAACTTATCCTTGGAAGCACTTGGGGTCGTTATGATGATCTAGACCTGTCAGAAAAACAGCTCGAAACAAGAACAGAGGATATTTGCGTGATACGGGAGTCAAAACCTTCGGGAGAATATATAATGAATTTTTACGGACCAAAATACGTATCGTGCAAGAAAACGGAGTCCGGAGGGCACACGAGGTGCTTACGAGGTAGGGGGCGCGCCCAGGGGGGTAGGGCGCGCCCTCCACCCTCGTGAAGGCCTCGTGTCCTTCCCGGACTGCAACTTATTTTTCTATTTTTCTAAATATTCCAAAACAGAGAAATATCGCCTTGAAATTGTTTTGGAGTCAGTTTACTTACCGTACCACATACCTATTCCTTTTCGGAGTCTGGAACGTTCCGGAAAGTGTCCCTTATGTATTCCTCCGGGGTTACGGTTTCAATAATATTGGTTTCAACATTTATGGGATTACCTGAGATATAGTGTTTGATCCTTTGACCGTTTACCACCTTAGGATTTGTGCCTGCGAAGTTGTTGATTTTTATGGCACCGGAACGATAGACCTCCTCGATAACGTAGGGACCTTCCCATTTAGAGAGAAGTTTTCCTACAAAAAATCTTAAACGAGAGTTGTATAGCAACACATAATCACCTACATTGAACTCACGCTTTTGTATCCTTTTTTCATGCCATCTTTTAACTTTTTCTTTAAACAACTTGGCATTTTCATTGGCTTGGGTTCTCCATTCATCAAGTGAGCTAATATCAAATAACATCTTCTCACCGGCAAGTTTGAAATCATAGTTGAGCTCTTTAATAGCCCAATATGCCTTATGTTCTAGTTCGAGAGGTAAGTGACATGCTTTTCCATAAACCATTTTATACGGAGATATACCCATAGGATTCTTATACACAGTTCTATATGCCCATAATGCATCATCAAGTTTCTTGGAACAATTCTTTCTAGACCTATTAATATATTTTTGCAAAATTAATTTGAGCTCTCTATTACTCAATTCTACTTGACCACTAGACTATGGGTGATAAGGAGATGCAATTCTATGATTAACGTCATATTTAGCAAGCATTTTACGGAAAGCACCATGAATAAAATGTGAACCACCAACAGTCATCAAATATCTAGGGACTCCAAACCTCGGAAAAATGACTTCCTTAAGCATTTTAATAGAATTGTTATGATCAGCACTACTAGTTGGAATAGCTTCTACCCACTTAGTAACGTAATCAACAGCAATTAAAATATGTGTATATCCATTAGAGGCAGGAAAAGGTCCCATATAATCAAAACCCCAAACATCAAATGGTTCAATAACAAGTGAATAATTCATAGGCATTTCTTGACGTCTACTCTTATTACCAATTCTTTGACATTCATCACAAGAAAAAACAAACTTACGGGCATCCTTGAAGAGAGTAGGCCAATAAAAACCAGATTGCAATACCTTATGTGCAGTTCTATCTCCAGCGTGGTGTCCTCCATAAGCTTCGGAGTGACACTTGCGTAGGATCTGTTCCTGTTAATGCTCAGGTACACAACGTCTAATAACACCATCTACTCCTTCTTTGTAAAGATGTGGATCATCCCAAAAGTAGTGTCGCAAATCATAAAAGAACTTTTTATTTTGTTGGTATGTGAAGCTAGGTGGTATAAATTTAGCAACAATATAATTAGCGTAATCAGCATACCAAGGAGTGCTACGAGAAGTGCTTATGACATTTAATTGTTCATCAGGAAAGCTATCATCGATAGGTAGTGGGTCATCAAGAACATTCTCTAACCTAGATAAGTTATTTGCAACGGGGTTCTCAGCTCCTTTTCTATAAACAATATGCAAATCAAATTCTTGCAGCAAGAGAACCCATCTAATAAGTCTAGGTTTTGCATCTTTCTTTTCCATAAGATATTTAATAGCAGCATGATCAGTGTGAATAGTTACTTTAGAATCAACAATATAGGGTCTGAATTTATCACAAGAAAATACAACTGCTAAAAGTTCCTTTTCGGTAGTAGCATAATTTCTTTGAGCATTGTCTAGAGTCTTACTAGCATAATGGATAACATTTAATTTCTTATCAACTCTTTTCCCTAGAACAGCACCTACAGCATAATCACTAGCATCACACATAATTTCAAAGGGTAAATTCCAATCAGGTGGCTGAACAATAGGTGCAGAGACTAATGCTTTCTTAAGTATTTCAAATGCTTCTACACAATCATCATCAAAGACAAATGGTACATCTTTTTGTAATAAATTAGTCAGAGGTCGGGAAATTTTTGAGAAGTCCTTAATGAACCTCCTATAAAATCCGGCGTGACCAAGGAAACTTCTTATACCTTTGATGTCCTTGGGACATGGCATCTTTTCACTAGCATCAACCATGGCTTTATCAACTTCAATACCTCTTTCAGAAACATTGTGCCCCAAGACAATACCTTCATTAACCATAAAGTGGCACTTTTCCCAACTCAAGACAAGATTAGTTTCTTCACATCTCTGCAGAACTCGATCAAAATTGCTCAAGCAATCATCAAAAGAGGAACCATAGACAGAAAATTCGTCCATGAAAACATCACAAATTTTTTCACAAAAATCAGAGAATATAGCCACAATGCATCTTTGAAACGTAGCAGGTGCATTACATAAACCAAAAGGCATACGTCTATAAGCAAAAGTACCAAAAGGGCAAGTAAAAGTAGTCTTTGATTGATCTTAAGCCGACACAGGTATATGAGAGAAACCAGAATAACAATCTAGAAAGCAATAATGTGTATGTTTGCATAATCTTTCTAGCATTTGATCAATAAAAGGTAAGGGGTATGATCTTTCTTAGTAGCTTTATTTAATTTGCGGAAATAATTTACCATCCGATAACGTGTGATAATTCTTTGCGGGATCAATTCATCTTTATCATTAGGGACAACAGTAATACCTCCCTTCTTAGGGACACAATGGACAGGACTTACCCACTGACTATCAGCAACGGGATAAATTATACCTGCCTCCAGAAGCTTGAGTATTTCTTTTCTTACCACTTCTTTCATTTTATGATTCAAACGTCGTTGAGAATCACGAACTGGTTTGACATCCTCTTCCAAATTTATTTTATGTTGACAAAGAGTGGGACTAATGCCCTTAAGATCATCAAGAGTATATCCAATAGCGGCATGGTGCTTCTTCAGAGTTTTCAATAATCTTTCTTCTTCATGCTCTGAAAGGTTAGCACTAATAATAACAGGATATATTTTCTTTTCATCAAGATAAGCATATTTAAGATTATCAGGCAACGGTTTAAGCTCAAACACGGGATCATCCTTGGGTGGAGGAGGATCCCCCAGGATTTCAACAGGCAAATTGTGTTGCAGAATAGGTTCCTGTTTAAAGAATACTTCATCTATTTCCCTTATCTCGTTGATAAACATATCATTTTCATGGTCTAGCAAATATTGTTCTAAAGGATCACTAGGAGGTATGGCAATAGAAGCAAGACCAATAATTTCATCCTTACTAGGCAATTCTTCCTCACGATGTTGTTTACTAAATTTGGAGAAATTAAACTCATGAATCATATCATCCAAGCCAATAGTAACAACATTCTTTTTGCAATCTAACTTAGCATTAACAGTGTTCAAGAAGGGTCTACCAAATATAATGGGACAAAAGCTATCTTGTGGGGAACTGAGAACAAGAAAATCAGCGGGATATTTGGTTTTCCCACACAAAACTTCAACATCTCTAACAATTCCCGCTGGTGAAATAGTATCTCTATTGGCAAGTTTAATTGTGACATCAATTTCTTCTAACTTAGCAGGTGCAATTTCATGCTTTATTTGTTTATACAAGTCATAAGGTATAACACTAGCACTAGCACCCATATCACATAATCCATGATAACAATGATCTCCTATTTTAACATAAATAACAGGCACGCCTACCACAGGTCTATGTTTTTCTTTAACGCTAGGTTTAGCAATTCTAGCAGATTCACCGCAGAATTGAATAACATGCCCATCAATATTATCAGACAAGAGATCTTTAACAATAGCAATATTAGATTCTACTTTGACTTGCTCAGGAGGTGTATAAGTTCTAATATTGCTTTTACGAACCACAGTTGAAGCTTTAGCATGATCCTTTATTCTAACAGGGAAGGGTGGTTTCTCAAAATAAGAAGTGGGAACAATAGGATCATTATAAGTGACAGTCTTTTCTTCAACTTTAATAGGTGCAGCTACTTTTACTTCTATGGGAGGATGATATTTAAACCACTTCTCCTTGGGGAGATCAACATAAGTAGCAAAAGATTCACAGAAAGAAGCTACTATCTCAGAGTAAGGTCCATATTTTGTGCTAAACTTACGGAAAATATCAGTATCCATAAAAGATTTAACACAATCAAACTTAGGTGTCATACCTGACTCCTTACCTTTGTCGAGATCCCAATCTTCAGAATTGCGTTTAATTCTATCCAATAAATCCCATCTGAATTCAATAGTCTTCATCATAACAGAGCCAGCAGAAGAAGTATCGAGCATGGTGCGATTGTTATCAGAAAGCCGAGCATAAAAATTCTGAAGAATTATCACTTTTGAGAGCTCATGATTGGGGCATGAATATAACATTGATTTAAGCCTCCCCAAGTGTCGGGGAAACCGATCCACGAACACCTATGGGACCGGCGGACCGAGCCCCTTTCGGTTCGGCGGGGGGCGGAGATCGCACGAAGAGCAGATCGAGGCGAAGCACACGAGTAGTTTACCCAGCTTCGGAGCTCTTCGGAGAGATAACACTCCTACTGCTGCATGTCTGAGTGTATTGAGTTCTTGCTTGGGAGCGCTGAGTGCTATAGTACACACCAGCTGCTAACGAGACCTAGCGTGAGTGTTTTCTGCCTTCCAACCCCTCTCTACGTTGCGCATGGGCCTCCTTTTATATGCTAAAGGGGTCTCCGACAGGTGGCAACGTAGACAAGGGTAAAAATGGAAAATGAATTGTGGTTGGTACAACTACTTGTACAGTGTATCATACCTAACCCTGACGGCAGGGGACAAAGGCATTAAATGCCCGTCTACATCGCCCAAACATTGCAAAAAGGGACCGTCAGGGACGCCACCGCTTGCCACGATGACAATCTTGTCAGCGCCGCCACCACACAGCACCGCTGGCGCAGACGGCCTCTTGCCACGCTGCTACCGAAAGGTCCTGTAGGCGACACGTTGGTGGATGTGTTGGAGTGCGGGTACAGAGTGGTCGCTTGCCGCGGTCGTTGTCTTGTCGCGTTCGGAAGCTTGTCGCTCATAGGGCCTCGCCGGGACGCGTGGCGCGTCGCGGCAAGTTCCTTGAGATGCCTTGGTTGGCCTTCCCGGCAAGCTCCTCTTGCCGGGGCCTTGTCTCCTTGGCTTGAATACTTTGTTCTTGAATGGCTCCAAAGGAACCACGGAGGACCTTGGCGGTCACCCGGCAAGGCTTGCCGCGGGGTGCTGCAACTGCCCATGCACAAGTTCGGGATACTAGGGTACCCCTACTCTAGTACACCGACAGGAGCGACAGAGGGCCCAGCGCGCTGGTCTGATTGACGACGCGCTTCTCTTTGGCGCTCGATGCGAGTTCGAGCATCTTCTTGCTGTCGTTCGTGAAGAACTTGGCACTGATCGCGACGAGCTCGTGGATCTGATGATGCGGTGGAGTCGCTGTCGAGGTGGATCCGGCGAGTCGGCGATCTTGGCCTTCGGGGTGGAGAGTGCATGGTGGTTGCACCCCCACCGGTTTCGTCGCCATCGGCTCGCGCCTGGCAGTCCTGCCGCGACAGCGATGTACTCGGCTGCCGCGGAGTGTCGCCGTTGGCGAAGCCGATGAGACTCTGCATGGTGGCCCTCCATTCATCAATCTTGTCTGTCATTGGAGGGTAATCCAGGAGCAGTTGAGCTCGCGCCAAAGCTTCTACTGGAGTGGTGGGCGGCAGTGGCGAACGGTGCGAGGAGTGGGATATGCTCGGACATCTAACTATGTTAGAAGGAGCAGTATCCCGTCCAGGCGACCGTGCCTCGCTCGTGCCAGCATGTTGGCGTGCATGCTGGTCTTGAGCGTCCCGAGATCCACCAGCTCGATCTTGGCCCAACGAACGTATGGCACTGCGGGTACCATGACGCTGTCGGTCCCGCGCCTCCTGAGATGGGCGCGGTGCATGTACGGACGCCGAGGTCTGTGCAGCCTTGTCCTTGGACCTGGCAGCACCGTGGGCTCCCTCGTCGATGCCCGTTCTTCCGCCGGCGTCTACCCCACCACGCGTTTGCTCCGGTAGTGGTGGGTTCGACGTGGACGGAACAGCTGCCGCCGAACTCCGCAGCAAGTGGGATGAATGGAGAGCAGACTGGTGCTGGATTGTCGAGGAGAACCCGCAGCCGTTTACCGCCCTGCGGTAAACCCCAGTAGTGCGCGGCAACGATTGGAGCAGCGTGGCCTCGGAAGACGCTAGGCTGAAGATTGCCGTCACCCGGATCCTACGCCTTAGGCTTGCCGGGCTCACTGTAGGCACCGTTGGCACGGATTTTCTTCGTCGCCGCATCGCCCCCCCGCAGAGAGGAGGAGACCCGCCTGGGAGTTTCAGAATGCGGCGGATATCATGAGGCTGCGCCCGGGGCTCAACTTTAATTTCACTGTCCTCGAACTGGATGCGATGCTCCTGGAACTGTTCGAGCACGATCCTGAACATCCCGGAGCGTTCAGGTTGCCGAGGAGTGTCGTTCCGCTGTGCAACAACTCCTCGCTCGACCGCATCCGTGCAATGATGCCGCTGTGAGACTCGCATGGAGTTGTCCCAACTTGGCAAGAGCCTGCAGATGACGTCGTGCAGGAGTTCTTTGACGGCCTGGTAGAAGTGCCGGTCTGCCCCGATGAACAGAAGAGCCTCACCCGCGACACCACCGATGATGAGATGCAGCGCATCGCCACCAGGCTGGAAGAGGCGGCAGCAGCCACTGCCGCGGGCGAGTTCGGATTCACCGTGGAGGAGGCAGAGGCAGCAGAGGCGGCAAGCCTTGTCGAGCGAGTGGTGCTTGCCGGCGAGGAAGAGCTTGTCGGGCCTGAAGCTGAGTCGAGCGAGCCCGCCGAGGGCGCGAGCGTTGAAGATCGGCTCCTCCTCCTCCCCACCTTCAGCCAGCTCGCCGCAAGCGGAGCCTCCAGCTCCACCAAGAAGGCGTCTCCGCAAGGCCGGGGACGTAGCGGGGCAGCAGACGGGTCAACAGCCGCCGTGCCGCGCGACGCGCTCCACCGTGGCAAGCACTGTTGCCGCGGGAGCACCTCACGCCGCTGCGGCAACTGGAGCGGGGCCCTCCCGGACCACCCCTTCTGCTCCCGCCAAGCGGCCATGGAACCTACTCCTCCGCCTTGTCGCGCCGAAGGTGGGCCGGACTTCGGCCTCTCCGCGCTCAGCTCCGACGAGGAAGAGGAAGAGTAAGATTCTTTGTTGTACTTGTAGTTCTTCAATTCTTGTTGTTTCGTCTTGTATCTGATTTGCTGCACTCTGAACCAATTCCTTTTCAGGACGCTGGCCCAGAGAGCGGCGAAGAGAGCCAAGGTCCTGGTGATTGTCATCAAGGACGAACCCACCGCGACAGCAGGAGGCGTGTCCGAGACCACCTTGCCGGACCCGACAACCCTTCCCGAAAGCAGCCCCTAGCGCAGCCCCCAGCGTAAGTATATGGTTTACTTCCTGCTGTTAGGCGTGCATGGGTGCTCTTTTTTTTGCTGATATCTGACTGTTGGTTTGTGTAGGAGCAGAGCAGCCTCACCAGGAGTGCCCAGAAGCCGCTCCCGAAATGCCATCTGCTTCGACTACACCGCCAAGGGAGGATTCCCCGGCAAGGGAGCGTTCTCCGGCAAGGGAGACTTCTCCGCAAGGGACAGTTCTCCGGCAAGGATAGCACCAGCGACCCTCCGGTGGTTGAGACCACGACTGCAGATCCTAGTACAGGTAATCCTCTCGCTTGAAAACTTCCCTTGTGTTCTTCTTCTTCTGATTTTTTTCTTTTTGGATATTTGCTTGACCTTTCTTTCTTTTCGGGTGGTCAGATCCATCTGCCACGGAGCCGACGGAAACCGAGGTCGCCGGCGAGGAAAACGCGCACGGCGATACCGACGACGCCGCTGTCCCTGAAGAAGAAGTCGGCGCTGATGATCCCGCCGGCGGAGAGGTCACCAAAGCTGCCGCCGCAGAAGCTGGCGAGGGGTCCGGCGATCGCACTGACGGCCCCGAGGCCGCAGGAGCGTCAGGCGCTACGCCGACCGCCGATCCCTCCGCCGCTGCTGCAGCGTCAGGCTCCGAAGAGCCCCAGCCCGGCGCCTATTTGAAGGCCGGCGATGGCGTCTTCATCAAGCACCCCTGGGCGTCGAGCTCCAGGGCGCCGATTGAAGGAGAGACCTTTGATGAAGAGTTGCTCACCTTCGCCGGGCTGATGCTGGTCGACGCGCCGGACAGCAGCAGCGGCGAGCCTGAGGAGGAGCAGCTGCTGCGGAAGCTGTTGTCGCTCTATCGCGCCCGACCGGCCAAGCTGGTGTCCCGAGAAGCGCTTGTCTCGAAGGCGGGAGCAGACATCGAGAAGCGCGCGGAGGAGCTCCGGGGCCTCAACCAGGAAGCTCTCCGGTCCCTGGCAGAGGAGCGGGAGCAACTCGCCGAGGAGCGTAAAGCCTTCCTCCTCGAGAAGGCTGAAGTTGAAGAGCAACAGCGGCTTGCTGCCGAGAAGCTGTCTGCACAGGAAGGCGAGTTGGCGCAGCGGAAGGTTAACCTTGACAGCCACGAGGAGGATCTTGTCGCGCGCGAGCAAACATTCGGCGGGGCTCTCAAGGAAGCAGAGGATGCTGCCGCAACTGCCGAGGCCGCCAAGAAGGAGCTGGAGACGAAGGTGGCGCAGCTGGAGGCCGATCTTAAGGTGAGCAGCGAGGAGCTTGCTGTGCTCAAGCGTGAGCGCGAGAAGGACGCCTACGCCCTTGGCGAGCTGCAGGGTCGTCTCGCCGAGAGGAGCAAGGAGCTTAGCGCCGCCAAGGACTCCAACGCAGATCTTGAGTTGAAGCTGACTACTTTGACCGAGACGCTGGACGGCGCCAGGGAGCAGGAGGTGGCCTTGAAGGAGAAGATCAAGGCCGACGAGGCGCTGCTGGCGAGTGCTGCTGCCGCCCAGAACGCCTTTAGGGAGAATGTGGAGCACTGGACCGAGGGTCTCGTGGATGTTGCCGCAGCCATCGACAGGGAGCTGGCGCAGCTGGGGATGGAGGATCTCGGGTATTCCTCCGATGAGCACCTCCAACCCAGCGCCAAGCTCAGCTTGTTCTTCAAAGGCGTGGCGACGGCCCTTCAGCGACTCCGGGAGAAGATCCCAAAGCAGCTGGCCGACGAGTCGCGCCAGATCTGCGCGGGAGCTCTTCAAAAGGTGCTGGTGAAGGTGGCCTTCCGCAACCCAGGCCTCAACCTCACCAACGTCCTCAAGACCTTGCCGCCGGATGTTGATCTGGAAGCGCTCAAGACCCTTGTCGCACCCATTGCGGACAAGGTGAGCGGGATCAAGAGGGTTGAGGGCGATCGCGTAGATTAGGCCGCCCGTTTTCTCCTTTTCTTGCCACTGCTGGTCATGTTATGAGAACAATCTGTTAGAGCTGCGACAAGCTATCTTGTAATATAACTCTAGTTCGGGTAGTGATTGCTATGTTATTTCCTTTACTTGATTCCTTCCTTTGTATGTTTTTGCCCTTACGCTTTTAGGGAACTTGTCGGCGCAGGCACCCTAGCCGCGAGCGCTGAGTGCGGGACGTCAGCAGCCCGCTGGCGGTGCCGCTACCAACAAGAAACCTTGTCGCAACTAGTCGCAGCTCACTTAAGTTGTTGAGCGGACTCGAAACAAAGTAAGGGCGCAACTAGCTACGAGTTGGTTCCTCTGTGCACAGATTTTCCATACAAAGCACGGTCGTTCGAGGAAGATAACTTAAAAATTTTAAAACTGATTGCTCAAACTTTAGCAACTTAGCTTTTCTGTCGTTTGCTTCCCGGTAAGGCGACGCTTGGTCCACACCATTATCTTCTCCTTTCCCCCGGCAAACTTGTGGGCGAGGGAACCTTCCTTTCTTTGAGAAAGAGAAAGAAGAGAAAATAAAGATATGGAGCCTTATGGCTCGTTATTGCTTACCAGGGGTAGGTGCTGCACAAAGTGTCAAATAATGCATGCAAAAAATAGAGTAGAAAGCATGAAATTCACAAGATGTGCGGAGCACATGAGCTTTACTTATGCACGGTGTCTGCGCCCGGCTTCGTACAAAGGATTACATGCAACATCGGCAAGACTTGTACCAAAGGTGGTTGCCGGAACAGGTTCCGGCAACCGCGCCCTACGGGTGAAACTTACGAAGATGCTCAATGTTCCAGGAGTTGCTCACCGGAATACCATCTTCGGTCTCAAGGCGGACAGCGCCAGGCCTAGTGACTCGTTTCACCCGGTAAGGGCCTCCCCACTTTGGCGTCAACTTGTTGTAATTCTTGGCGGACTGAACGCGTCGAAGAACAAGGTCGCCTACCTCGAGACTTCTGGCATTAACTTTGCGGCTATGGCAGCGGCGCAAAGCTTGCTGGTATCGAGCAGCTCGTACAGCGGCCTGAAGACGGTCCTCCTCAAGGAGCAGCGCGTCATCTTGTCGCAACTGCTCTTGCTCAAGCTCATCATGAGCGAGCACTCGACGTGACCCGTATACAAGTTCCGTGGGGAGAACTGCCTCTGCTCCATAGACTAGAGAGAAAGGTGTCTGACCAGTGGCTCGATTTGGCGTCGTCCTGATCGACCAAAGAACCACCGGCAGCTCCTCAATCCAGTTCTTTCCGCACTTGTGCAGCCTGTCGAAAGTCCTGGTCTTGAGCCCGCGCAGCACTTCAGCATTCGCCCTCTCCGCTTGACTGTTACTTCTCGGACGAGCAACAGAAGCGAAGCAAACCTTGGCGCCAAGATCTTGGACGTACTGCATGAAGGTGCGGCTCGCGAATTGCGTGCCGTTGTCGGTGATGATCCTGTTAGGGATTCCAAAACGGCAAACAATCGACCAAGAACTTGATCGCCGATCGTGCTGTCACCTTCCTCATCGCTTCCACTTCCGCCACTTTGTGAACTTGTCGATTGCAACGCATAAGTACTCAAAGCCCCGACAGCTCGGGAAGGGGCCGAGGATGTCTAGCCCCTGCACCGAAAATGGCCAGGATAAAGGGATCGCCCGAGAGCTTGAGTTGGTCGGCGATTCGCTTGGAATGGAACTGGCACGCTTCACACTTGGTTACTTGTGCAGTCGCATCCTGGAGGGCTGTCGGCCAAAAGAAACCTTGCCAGAACGCTTTTCCGGCAAGTGCTCTTGCGCCAATGTGGTGACCACATATGCCTCCATGTATCTCTGCCAACAGCTTTTGTCCGTCTTCCCGGTGAATACACTTCAATTTCACTCTGTTGAGTCTTCTTCTGTACAGTGTGTTGTCGACAAACTGGTACATACTTGACTGCCGGGCTACTCTTTCCGCTTCTTCTTGCTCTTCGGGAAGTTCTCCTGTCTGAAGGAAACGGACAATCTGTTGTGCCCATGCTGGAGCTTGCGGCTCGACAACAAGGACTAAAGGCACATCTGCTGTTGCGGGAACATCCGCTTCTACGGCGACAACCTGCGGCTCAGCCGGAGCTTGACGTTCCCCGGCAAGCTTGCCGGAGCAAAACTTGTCGGGAGCGTCTGCTTCAATGGAACAAACCCTAGGGCTTGCCGGAGCAGACTGCTCCTCAGCACCTTTGGTGTTGATCTTGAGGACCTTCTTGGCGGTGGCTTCGGGAAGCTCTGCCGGAAAATAGTCACCAGAAATCAACTTCCTCTTCTTGCTCTGTCCAGTTGATGGCGTTACAGACGGTTGAGTCAGTTTGAGCACAAAGATCCCTGGTTCCACCGGTAACTTTGTTGGGGAACGTAGTAATTTCAAAAAATTTCCTACGCACACGCAAGACCATGGTGATGGCATAGCAACGAGAGGGGAGAGTGTCGTCACCACGCACTCGTGAGACCGAAAGCGAAGCGCTATAACAGCGCTGTTGATGTAGTCGACGTCTTCACGATCCGACCGATCCAAGTACCGAACGTACGGCACCTCCGTGTTCAGCACACGTTCAGCTCGATGACGATCCCCGGCTCCGATCCAGCAAAGCGTCGGGGATGAGTACCGTCAAGACGACGGCGCAGGACGATGATGATGCTCCACCGACGCAGGGCTTCGCCTAAGCTCCGCGACGATATGACTTCTCCGGCGCAGGGCTTCGCCTAAGCTCTACGACGATATGACCGAAGTGGAATATGGTGGAGGGGGGCACCGCACACGGCTAAGGAACGATCCGTAGATCAACTTATGTGTCTTGGGGTGCCCCCTGCCCCGTAGATATAAAGGAGCAAGGGAGGAGGTGGCGGCCTAGGAGGATGCGCGACCAGGGGGAGTCCTACTCCCACCGGAGTAGGACTCCTCCTTTCCTAGTAGGAGTAGGAGAGAAGGAAGGGAAGGGAAGAAGGTGCGGCCTCCCCTAGTCCACCGGACTAGGCCTTGGGCGCGCGCGGCCTGCCCTAGGCAGCCCTCTCTCTTTCCGCAGGGCCCAATAAGGCCCAATACTTCTCCCCGGCGAATTCCGTAACTCTCCCAGACTCAAAAATACACTAATCATTCGAACCTTTCCAAACTCCGAATATAGTCGTCCAATATATCGATCTTTACGCCTCGACCATTTCGAGACTCCTCGTCATGTCCCCGATCTCATCCGGGACTCAACTCCTTTGGTACATCAAAACTCATAAACTCATAATATAACTCACATCGAAACCTTGTTGCATGGACCCTACGGGTTCGAGAACTATGTAGACATGACCTAGAACTATTCTCGGTCAATAACCAATAGCGGAACCTGGATGCCCATATTGGCTCCTACATATTCTACGAAGATCTTTATCGGTCAAACCGCATAACAACATACGTTGTTCCTTTTGTCATCGGTATGTTACTTGCCCGAGATTCGATCGTCGGTATCCAATACCTAGTTCAATCTCGCTATCGACAAGTCTCTTTACTCGCTCCGTAATACATCATCTCGCAACTAACTTATTAGTTGCAATGCTTGCAAGGCTTATATGATGTGTATTACCGAGAAGGCCCAGAGATACCTCTCCGACAATCGGAGTGACAAAACCTAATCTCAAATACGCCAACCCAACATGTACCTTTGGAGACACCTGTAGTACTCCTTTATAATCACCCAGCACGCCAGGACGCTTGGTAGTACCAAAAGTGTTCCTCCGTAAACGGAGTTGCATAATCTCATAGTTACAGGAACATGTATAAGTCATGAAGAAAGCAATAGCAACATACTAAACGATCAAGTGCTAGGCTAACGGAATGGGTCATGTCAATCGGATCATTCTCCTAATGATGTGATCCCGTTAATCAAATGACAACTCATGTCTATGGTTAGGAAACATAACCATCTTCGATTAACGAGCTAGTCAAGTAGAGGCATACTAGTGACACTCTGTTTGTCTATATATTCACACATGTATTATGTTTCCGGTTAATACAATTCTAGCATGAATAATAAACATTTATCATGAAATAAGGAAATAAATAATAACTTTATTATTGCCTCTAGGGCATATTTCCTTCAGTCTCCCACTTGCACTAGAGTCAATAATCTAGTTCACATCGCCATGTGATTTAACACTAATATTCACATCTGTATGTGATTAACACCCATAGTTCACATTGTTATGTGACCAACACCCAAAGGGTTTACTAGAGTCAATAATCTAGTTCACATCCATATGTGATTAACACCAAAAAGAGTACTAAGGGATGATCATGTTTTGCTCGTGAGAGAAGCTTAGTCAACGGGTCTGTCACATTCAGAGCCGTATGTATTTTGCAAATATTCTATGTCTACAATGCTCTGCACGGGGCTACTCTAGCTAATTGCTCCCACTTACAATATGTATCCAGATTGAGACTTTAGAGTCATCTGGATCAGTGTAAAAAGCTTGCATCGATGTAACTCTTTACGACGGGCTCTTTTATCACCTCCATAATCGAAAAATATTTCCTTAGTCCTCACTAAGGATGTTCTTGACCAATGTCCAAAGTGATCTACTCCTAGATCACTATTGTACCCCTTGCCAAATTCAGAGCAAGGTATACAATAGGTCTGGTACATAGCATAGCATACTATATAGAACCTATGACTGAGGCATAGGGAATGACTTTCATTCTCTTTTCAATTTTCTGCTGTGGTCGGGATTTGAGTCTTACTCAATTTCACACCTTTGCAACACAGGCAAGAACTTTTCTTTGACTGTTCCATTTTGAACTACTTCAAAATCTTGACAAGGTATGTATTTATTGAAAAACTTATCAAGCGTCTTGATCTATCTCAATAGATCTTGATGTTCAATATGTAAGCAGCTTCACCGAGGTCCTTCTTTGAAAAACTCCTTTCAAATACTCCTTTATGCTTTGCAGAATAATTCTACATTATTTCCGATCAACAATATGTCATTCACATATACTTATCGAAATGCTGTAGTGCTCCCACTCACTTTCTTGTAAATACAGGCTTCTCCAAAAGTCTGTATAAAACCATATGCTTTGATCACACTATCAAAGCGTTTATTCCAACTCCGAGATGCTTGCACCAGTCCATAGATGGATTGCTGAAGCTTGCACATTTTGTTAGCTCCTTTAGGATTGACAAAACCTTCTGGTTGCATCATATACAACTCTTCTTTAATAAATCCATTAAAGAATGTAGTTTTGACATCCATTTGCCAGATTTCATAAAATGTGACAATTGCTAACATGATTCGGACAGACTTAAGAATCGCTACAGTTTGAGAAAATCTCATTGTAGTCAACACTTTGAATTTGTCGAAAACCTTTTTTGCGACAAGTCGAGCTTTGTAGATAGTAACACTACTATCATCATCTGTCTTCCTCTTGAAGATCCATTTATTTAACTTGACTTGCTGATCATCGAGCAAGTCAACCAAAGTCCACACTTTGTTCTCATATATGGATCCTATCTCAGATTTTATGGCCTCAAGCCATTTCACGGAATCTGGGCTCATCATCGCTTCCTCATAGTTCGTAGGTTCATCATGGTCTAGTAACATGACTTCCAGAACACGATTACCGTACCACTCTGGTGCGGATTTTGCTCTGGAAGACCTACGAGGTTTGGTAGCAACTTGATCTGAAGTTTTATGATCATCATCATTAACTTCCTCACTAATTGGTGTAGGAATCATCGAACTGATTTCTGTGATGAACTACTTTCCAATAATGGAGAAGGTACAATTACCTCATCAAGTTCTACTTTCCTCCCACTCACTTCTTTCGAGAGAAACTTCTTCTCTAGAAAGGATCCACCTTAGCAACGAATAACTTGCCTTCGGATCTTGTGATAGAAGGTGTACCCAATAGTTACCTTTGGGTATTCTATGAAGACGCATTCTCGATTTGGGTTCGAGCTTATCGGTGAAAACTTTTTCACATAAGCATCACAACTCCAAACTTTAAGAAACGACAGCTTTAGGTTTCTTTGTTAAACCATAGTTCATACGGTGTCGCCTCAACGGATTTAGATGGTGCCCTATTAAACGTGAATGCAGCTGTCTCTAATGCATAACCCCAAAACGATATTGGTAAATCGGTAAGAGACATCATTGATCGCACCATATCAAAATAAAGTACGGTTACGATGTTCGACACACCATAACGTTGTGGTGTTCCGGTGGCGGAGCTGTGAAACTATTCCACTTTGTTTTAATTGAAGACCAAACTCAGAACTCAAATATTCATCTCCACGATCAGATCGCAGAAACTTTATTTTCTTGTTACGATGATTTTCTACTTCACTCTGAAATTCTTTGAACTTTTCAACTATTTCAGACTTATGTTTCATCAAGAAGATATACGCATATCTGCTCAAATCATCTGTGAAGGTCAGAAAATAATGATACTTGCCACGAGCATCAACACTCATTGAATCGCATACATCGGTATGTATTATTTCCAATAAGTCAGTAGCTTGTTCCATTGTTCCGGAGAACGGAGTTTTAGTCATCTTGCCCAAAAGGCACGGTTCGCAAGCATCAAATGATTCATAATCAAGTGATTCCAAAAGTCCATCATCATGGAGTTTTCTTCATGTGCTTTACACCAATATGACCTAAACGGCAGTGCCACAAATAAGTTGCACTATCATTATTAACTTTGCATCTTTTGGTTTCAATATTATGAATATGTGTATCACTATGATCGAGATCGAATGAACCATTTTCATTGGGTGTGTAACCATATAAGGTTTTATTCATGTAAACAGAACAACAATTTATTCTCTTACTTAAATGAATAACCGTATTGCAATAAACATGATCAAATCATATTTATGCTCAACACCAAATAACACTTATTTAGGTTCCACACTAATCCCGAAAGTATAGGGAATGTGCGATGATGATCATATCAATCTTGGAACTACTTCCAACACTCATCGTCACTTCCCCTTCAACTAGTTTCTGTTCATTCTGCAACTCCCATTTCAAGTTACTACTCTTAGCAACTGAACCAGTATCAAATACCGAGGGTTGCTACTTAACACTAGTAAAATACACATCAATAATCTGTATATCAAATATACCTTTGTTCACTTTTCCATCCTTCTTATCCGCCAAATACTTGGGGTAGTTCCGCTTCTAGTGACCAGTTCCATTGCAGCAAAAGCACTTAGTCTCAGGCTTAGGTCCAGACTTGGGCTTCTTCACTCGAGCAGCAACTTGCTTGCCGCTCTTCTTGAAGTTCCCTTCTTCCCTTTGCCCTTTCCTAGTGGTCTTTGTCAATCATCAACACTTGATGCTCTTTCTTGATTTCTACCTTCGTCGATTTCATCACGAAGAGCTCGGGAATCGTTTTCGTCATCCCTTGCATACTATAGTTCATCACGAAGTTCTAGTAACTTAGTGATGGTGACTAGAGAATTCTGTCAATCACTATCTTATCCGGAAGATTAACTCCCACTTGATTCAAGCGATTGAAGTACCTGCATAATCTGAGAACATGCTCACTAGTTGAGCGATTCTCTTCCATCTTTTAGCTATAGAACTTGTTGGAGACTTCATATCTCTCAACTCGGTATTTGCTTGAAATATTAACTTCAATTCCTGGAACATCTCATATGGTCCATGACGTTCAAAACGCCTTTGAAGTCCCGATTCTAAGTCGTTAAGTATGGTGCACTAAACTATCAAGTAGTCATCATATTGAGCTAGCCAAACGTTCATAACGTCTGCATTTGCTCCTGCAATAGGTCTGTCACCTAGCGGTGCATTAAGGACATAATACTTCTGTGCGGCAATGAGGATAAACCTTAGATCACGGATCCAATCCGCATCATTGCTACTAACATTTTTCAATACAATTTTCTCTAGGAACACATATAAAAACATAGGGAAGCAACAACGCGAGCTATTGATCTACAACATAATTTGCAAAATACTACCAGGACTAAGTTCATGATAAATTTAAGTTTAATTAATCATATTAAAAACTCCCACTTAGACAGACATCTCTCTAGTCATCTAAGTGATTACGTGATCCAAATCAACTAAACCATGTCCGATCATCACGTGAGATGGAGTAGTTTCAATGGTGAACATCACTATGTTGATCATATCTACTATATGATTCACGCTCGACCTTTCGGTCTCCGTGTTCCGAGGCCATATCTGTTATATGCTTGGCTCGTCAAGTTTAACCTGAGTATTCCGCGTGTGCAACTGTTTTGCACCCGTTGTATTTGAACGTAGAGCCTATCACACCCGATCATCACGTGGTGTCTCAGCACGAAGAACTTTCGCAACGGTGCATACTCAGGGAGAACACTTCTTGATAATTTTGGTGAGAGATCATCTTATAATGCTACCGTCAATCAAAGCAAGATAAGATGCATAAAGGATAAACATCACATGCAATCAATATAAGTGATATGATATGGTCATCATCATCTTGTGCTTGTGATTCCATCGCCAAGCACCGCCATGATCACCATCGCCACCGGCGCGACACCTTGATCTCCATCGTAGCATCGTTGTCGTTTCGCCAACTATTGCTTCTACGACTATCGCTACTGCTTAGTGATAAAGTAAAGCAATTACATGGCGTTTGCATTTCATACAATAAAGCGACAACCATATGGCTCCTGCCAGTTGCCGATAACTCGGTTACAAAACATGATCATCTCATACAATAAAATATAGCATCACGTTTTGACCACATCACATCACAACATGCCCTGCAAAAACAAGTTAGACGTCCTCTACTTTGTTGTTGCAAGTTTTACGTGGCTGCTACGGGCTGAGCAAGAACCGTTCTTACCTACACATCAAAACCACAACGATAGTTTGTCAAATAGACTCCGTTTTAACCTTCTCAAGGACTGGGCGTAGCCATACTCGGTTCAACTAAAGTGAGAGAGACAGACACCCGCCGGTCACCTTTAAGCAACGAAAGTGCTCGAGCGGTGAAACCAGTCTCGCGTAAGCGTCACGCTGAATGTCGGTCCGGCCGCTTCATCTCACAATACCGCTGAACCAAAGTATGACATGCTGGTAGGCAGTATGACTTGTATCGCCCACAACTCACTTGTGTTCTACTCGTGCATATGACATCAACGCATAAAACCAGGCTCGATACCACTGTTGGGGAACGAGTAATTTCAAAAATTTCCTACGCACACGCAAGACCATGGTGATGGCATAGCAACGAGAGGGGAGAGTGTCTGTCCACGCACTCGTGAGACCGAAAGCGGAAGCGCTATAACAGCGCTGTTGATGTAGTCGACGCCTTCACGATCCGACCGATCCAAGTACCGAACGTCACGGCACCTCCGTGTTCAGCACACGCTCAGCTCGATGACGATCCCGGGCTCCGATCCAGCAAAGCGTCGGGATGAGTTCCGTCGACGACGGCGCAGGACGATGATGATGCTCCACCGACGCAGGGCTTCGCCTAAGCTCCGCGACGATATGACTTCTCCGCGCAGGCTTCGCCTAAGCTCTCTGACGATATGACCAAGTGGAATATGGTGGAGGGGCACCGCACACGGCTAAGGAACGATCCGTAGATCAACTTATGTGTCATGGGGTGCCCCCTACCCCGTATATAAAGGAGCAAGGGAGGAGGTGGCGGCCTAGGAGGAGGCGCACCAAGGGGAGTCCTACTCCCACCGGAGTAGCACTCCTCCTTTCCTAGTAGGAGTAGGAGAGAAGGAAGGGAAGGGAAGAAGGGTGCGGCCCTCCCTAGTCCAATTCGGACTAGGCCTTGGGCGCGCGCCTGCCCTAGGCAGCCCTCTCTCTTTCAGGGCCCAATAAGGCCCAATACTTCTCCCGGCGAATTCCGTAACTCTCCCAGATCGAAAAATACCGAATCATTCGAACCTTTCCAACTCGAATATAGTCGTCCAATATATCGATCTTTACGCCTCGACCATTTCGAGACTCCTCGTCATGTCCCCGATCTCATCTGGGACTCCGAACTCCTTCGGTACATCAAAACTCATAAACTCATAATATAACCGCCATCGAAACCTTAAGCGTGCAAGGACCCTACGGGTTCGAGAACTATGTAGACATGACCTAGAACTATTCTCGGTCAATAACCAATAGCGGAGCCTAGATGCCCATATAGGCTCCTACATATTCTACTGAAGATCTTTATCGGTCAAACCGCATAACAACATACGTTGTTCCTTTGTCATCGGTATGTTACTTGCCCGAGATTCGATCGTCGGTATCCAATACCTAGTTCAATCTCGCATCGACAAGTCTCTTTACTCGTTCCGTAATACATCATCTCGCAACTAACTTATTAGTTGCAATGCTTGCAAGGCTTATATGATGTGTATTACCGAGAAGGCCCAGAGATACCTCTCCGACAATCGGAGTGACAAAACCTAATCTCAAATACGCCAACCCAACATGTACCTTTGGAGACACCTGTAGTACTCCTTTATAATCACCCAGTTACGCCAGACGCTTTGGTAGTACCAAAGTGTTCCTCCGTTAAACGGAGTTGCATAATCTCATAGTTACAGGAACATGTATAAGTCATGAAGAAAGCAATAGCAACATACTAAACGATCAAGTGCTAGGCTAACGGAATGGGTCATGTCAATCAGATCATTCTCCTAATGATGTGATCCCGTTAATCAAATGACAACTCATGTCTATGGTTAGGAAACATAACCATCTTCGATTAACGAGCTAGTCAAGTAGAGGCATACTAGTGACACTCTGTTTGTCTATATATTCACACATGTATTATGTTTCCGGTTAATACAATTCTAGCATGAATAATAAACATTTATCATGAAATAAGGAAATAAATAATAACTTTATTATTGCCTCTAGGGCATATTTCCTTCAAACTTAAGTGCGGCGCACTTCGACAGGCCATCGGCAATGTCGTTCTGAGCTCTTGGAACATGTTCCATCTGTAGGCAGTCAAAGTGCTCTTCTAGCTTTCTCACTTCATCAACGTAAGCTTCCATCAGCGGACTCGATAATTCTTGTTCACTTGGCGGACGACAAGTTGTGAGTCACCCCGACAATGAGCTTCTTGATCCCAAGGTCTGCTGCGATCTCGAGACCGCAAGCAAACCTTCATACTCTGCGGTATTGTTCGTTGCTTGCTCCTTGGGAAAGTGCATATGGACTACGTGCTTGAGGTGCTCTCCAAAGGGTGCAACAAGTAGCACGCCCAAGACCGGGCGCCTTTGCAGCGAAAAGGCACCATCAAAGTACATCAGCCACTCTTTGCTTGCTTCCTTGACGGGATGCTCGCTTCGAATTTCTTCATCTTGTGTAGGCGCCCATTCTGCTATGAACTCCGCCAATGCTCGCTTTGGATAGTTGAAGTGCTCTCAAACTTGAGGCCAAAGCTTGATAGTTCCAGTGCCCACTCGACAATCCTGCCCGTTGCTTCTGGATTTTGCAGGATCCTCTTCAGCGGAAAACGAGTGACGACTGTGATCTCATGTGCTTGGAAGTAATGGCGAAGCTTTCGAGGCCATGAGAAGGCCGAAAGCAATTTCTGCACACCGAGTACCTTGACCTAGCCCCTGCAGAAGGGAACCGACAAAGTAAACTGGGCGCTGCACCATTCTTTTCTCGCATCTTCTCACGCTACCGCAGATCCATCTTTGTTGGGACCAGAGCTTGCCGGTGAAGTCCCCTGCTTGTCGCTGGATGCATCTGCCGTGGTTGCTGGTTCATCATCCGCCTCCTCTCTCGCTACTAACGCAGCACTAACCACTTGATTGGTTGCCGCTATATATAGCAGCAACTTCTCGTGGCTTAGGTGCGACAAGTGTTGGAGTGGAGGACAGGTATCTCTTTAAGTCCTGCAGTGCAGCCTCCGCTCGAGTCCATTTCATTGACCTGCCTTTTTCAATATTTTGAAAATGGCGAGGCCTTCAGCAGACCTAGAGATAAACCTGCCGAGAGCAGCTACGCAACCGCAAGTCTTCGTACATCCTTGACGCGCTTTGGTGCTTCAATCTGCTCAATGGCCTTGATCTTGTCGGGATTGGCTTCAATTCCCACTGAGACACGAAGAACCCGAGAAGCTTGCCGAGGGGACTCCAAACACACACTTCTCGGGTTGAGCTTGAGGTTGATCTTGCGCAGATTTGCAAAGGTTTCATCTAAATCTTGAATCGAGTCGCTTTGTCCTTGCTCTTGACCACTATGCCATCCATGTAGGCTTCCACATTTCGTGTATTTGCGGCTCAAAAGCGCCATGGACCAGCCTTGCAAATGTTGAACCAGCATTCTTTAAACCGAAAGGCATCCGTATGAAACAGTATGTGCCACATGGGGTGATGAATGCGGTCTTCTCCTCATCCTCTTCTGCCATGAAGATCTGATGGTATCCTGAGTATGCATCAAGAAATGAAAGCAAGTCACATCCGGCCGTGGAGTCAACAATCTGGTCAATGCGCGGCAAGGGAAATGGGTCTTTGGGACAAGCTTTATTGACATCGGTAAAGTCGATACAAAGCCTCCATTTCCCGTTTGCCTTGCGCACGACTACAGGGTTGGCCAACCACGTAGGATGGAGCACTCCTCTGACAAGGCCTGCTGCTTCCAATTTCTTGATTTCTTCTGCGATGAATTCTTGGTGCTCCACTGCCTGCTTCCTGACTTTCTGCTTGACGGGCCGCGCATGAGGACAGACGGCAAGATGGTGCTCGATTACTTTCCTGGGAACACCGGGGATGTCATACATTTGCCACGCAAATACGTCAACGTTCGCCCGCAGGAAAAGCAACGAGCGCGCTTTCCTATTTAGGGTCGAGAGTGGCACTGATGGTAAAGGTACCACCAGTGCCAGCCTCCTTGGCGGACACCTTCTTGGTCTCTGGTGGAGCTGCCATTGTCTTCTTACACTTGCCGGTGGAGCTCGATGGTGCGTCCTCGACGGTAGCGGAGCAATCCGAAGAGGTGCGCTTGCCGGAGTGGGCATCAGAACTCTTGCCGGAGTTGGTCTTCTTCTTCGCCCCGGGAGCTTCAACGGCAAGTGATTTGCGATCTGTTGCGGCTGCTGCTTCCCGGTAGATCTTGTCGGCGCAGATAAGAGCATCCTTCTTGTCGCCAGGGACAGAGATGACACTTATCGGGCCTGGCATCTTCAGCATGTTGTATGCATAGTGAGAGGCTGCCATGAATTTGGCGAGTGCTGGACGGCCGAGTATCCCATTGTAAGGCAATGGAAAGTCAGCAACGTCAGATGTTACCCTCTCAGTCCTGAAGTTCAACTCGCTGCCAAACGTCACCGGCAACGTGATCTTTCCCTTCGGCTTGCTCCTTCCCGGATTGATTCCTTGGAATGTGCCGGTCTCTTCGAGCTCCCATCAGGTATCTGGAGTTTATGGATTACCGCGGAGGAGATCAGGTTCAAGCCAGCCCCGCCGTCAACTAGCATCTTAGTGACCTTGAGGTTGCGGATAGTTGGTGAAACCAACATCGGCAAGCACCCGACCGCAGTTATGCGATCAGGGTGGTCCTCAATATCAAAGATGATAGGCGTGCTGGACCATTTCAGAGGCTTGCGTGACTCGACGGGTGGTTCTGCCGCATTGACTTCCCGCATCCACTGCTTGAGCTGGCGGTGTGAAGTATGCAGAGAAGCACCGCCATCAACGCACAAGACCTCTGTGGCTTTCTGGAACTCCTGCTCATCGGTCTCGTCATCATCCATATCTTCATCGTCGTCGTCATCTTCATTCTTGTCGCGCCGCTGGGAGGTCTATCTCCTTGCCGCTGCTTGGCCTTGCCGCGCGTCCTCCTCGGCCGGGCGCTTCTTGCCGGCTCCTCCAGACCTTCCTGGCCTTCTCCTTGTCGCGTCGCTCAGATTCAGCCTTTTGTTGCTCGACAAGCTGCTCGACCTTCTTGCAGCTCTGGAGGTCATGGCCCTTGGTGCGGTGGATCTTGCAAGATCGCTTGTTGGTGTCGTGCTGCTTGTCGGCGACCGCCACAGCCTGGTAGTTGGTGCCTGCGGCAATCTCCTTGCCGGAGCTACCAGCTTTGGCTTTCTTGGCGCCACTTCCGCTGCGGACTGCTCAACGACTAGCACATCTTTGCCTTTCTTCTTCCTGTTGTTCCGCCGCCGTTTTTCTTTGCCGGGCAGCTTCCTCACTATCGATCCTCCCGCTTCAGATTCTCTCCGGGAGTTTCTCCTTCCTCAAAGACATGCACACTTGTCGGCCAGGGCATACAGCTCACCGACGCCTCGATCTTGCACATCGCCATCTCCTCCGCATCTTGCGGTTCCGCATGTTCGATGGAACGCGCTGATTATCAGCGCAGGGTGGACATCTGGGATGTTGTGTTTGACGCTGCTGAATCTCTGAATGTACTTGCGCAGGGCTCTCCTTCCTTCGGGCGAGCAGATGAAGGTCACTCTCTTGGCCATGAGGCTTGTGGCCCCGTAAAGGCGCCGACAAACTGATGGCATAGGTCTGCCCAGAGGATATGGAGTTGTCCGCAAGTGCATGAGCCAGATCTCGACATTGGGCTTGAGCACCGCGGAAGTAGTTGGCCAGATCTTGTTGTCTCGCCCCGGTAGCTTGCACCGCGATGGTGTAGATGCTTTGAGGAACTCCGACGGATGCGACTTGCCGCCGTACTTCTCTCGTACGCTCGGCTTGAAATTCTTCGTCTTTGGCCACCGGACTTGCCGCAACTCACGAGTGAACGCAGGGCAACCTACCACGCACGCAAGTCGCTGGTTCCCCGGTGCATGCATGTCGACAGAGGGCCCAGCGCGCTGGTCTGATTGACGCCGCTTCTCTTGGCGCCGATGCGAAGTTCGAGCGTCTTCTTGCTGCTGTTCGTGAAGAACTTGGCGCTGATCGCGACGAGCTCGTGGATCTGATGATGCGGTGGAGTCACTGTCGAGGTGGATCCGGCGAGTCGGCGATCTTGGCCTTCGGGGTGGAGAGTGCATGGTGGTTGCACCCCCACCGGTTTCGTCGCCATCGGCTCGCGCCTGGCAGTCCTGCTGCGGCAGCGATGTACTCGGCTGCCGCGGAGTGTCGCCGTTGGCGAAGCCGATGAAACTCTGAATGGTGGCCCTCCATTCATCAATCTTGTCTGTCATTGGAGGGTAATCCAGGAGCAGTTGAGCTCGCGCCAAAGCTTCTACTGGAGTGGTGGGCGGCAGTGGCGAATGGTGCGAGGAGCGGGATATGCTCGGACTTCTAACTATGTTAGAAGGAGCAGTATCCCGTCCAGGCGACCGTGCCTCGCTCGTGCCAGCATGTTGGCGTGCATGCTGGTCTTGAGCGTCCCGAGATCCACCAGCTCGATCTTGGCCCAACGAACGTATGGCACTGCGGGTACCATGACGCTGTCGGTCCCGCGCCTCCTGAGATGGGCGTGGTGCATGTACGGACGCCGAGGTCTGCGCAGCCTTGTCCTTGGACCTGGCAGCACCGTGGGCTCCCTCGTCGATGCCCGTTCTTCCGCCGGCGTCTACCCCACCACCCGTTTGCTCCGGTAGTGGTGGGTTCGACGTGGACGGAACAGCTGCCGCCGAAGCCTTCTTCTTCGGTGGCATGTCGATGAAGAAGATGAAGATGTAGCTCGTGTGAACGCCAGATCAGGTTCACACAACCTCGACGCCCCCTACCTGGCGCGCCAAAGATGTCGGAGAAACCGATCCACGAACACCTATGGGACCGGCGGACCGAGCCCCTTTCGGTTCGGCGGGGGGCGGAGATCGCACGAAGAGCAGATCGAGGCGAAGCACACGAGCAGTTTACCCAGCTTCGGAGCTCTTCGGAGAGATAACACTCCTACTGCTGCATGTCTGAGTGTATTGAGTTCTTGCTTGGGAGCGCTAAGTGCTACAGTACACACCAGCTGCTAACGAGACCTAGCGTGAGTGTTTTCTGCCTTCCAACCCCTCTCTACGTTGTGCATGGGCCTCCTTTTATATGCTAAAGGGGTCTCCGACAGGTGGCAACGTAGACAAGGGTAAAAATGGAAAAGGAATTGTGGTTGGTACAACTACTTGTGCAGTGTATCATACCTAACCCTGACGGCACGGGCCAAAGGCATTAAATGCCCGTCTACGTCACCCAAACAGTGCAAAAAGTGACCGTCAGGGACGCCACTGCTTGCCATGATGGCAATCTTGTCGCCGCTTGCCACCACAAGCACCGCTGGTCGCCTGACGGTTTCTTGCCACGCGCTACCGAAAGGTCCTGTATGCGACACGTTGGTGGATGTGCTGGAGCGCGGGTACAGAGTGGTCGCTTGCCGCGGTCGTTGTCTTGTCGCGTCCGGAAGCTTGTCGCTCACAGGGCCTCGCCGGGACGCGTGGCGCGTCGCGGCAAGTTCCTTGAGATGCCTTGGTTGGCCTTCCCGGCAAGCTCCTCTTGCTGGGGCCTTGTTTCCTTGGCTTGAATACTTTGTTCTTGAATGGCTCCAAAGGAACCACGGAGGACCTTGGCGGTCACCCGGCAAGCCTTGCCGCGGGGTGCTGCAACTGCCTGTGCACAAGTTCGGGATACTAGGGTACCCCTACTCTAGTACACCGACACCAAGCTTCAGCGATGCTTTCTCCTTTGCGAGGCCAAAAATTATATATATATAATTGCGATCACGATGAACAAGATGCATAGGGTAATACTTTTGATGAAATTCCAAATTCAATCTTTTATAGTTCCATGATCTCGTATCATCACATAGCCTATACCATGTCAATGCCTATCACTTCAAAGATAAAGGGAAGACCTTCTTCTTAGCAACGTCATCGGGTATTCCTGTAAGTTTAAATAATCCACAAACTTTATCCACATATATTAAGTGCTCATTAGGATGCTTTGTTCCATCTCCTGTAAAAGGATTAGCTAGCAGTTTTTCCATCATACCCGAAGGAAATTCAAATGGAGTCTCATTTTCAATAGGTTTAGTAGGTTGAGGAGCAACACTTTGCTCTACTGGACGGGGTGAAGATACCCCGAACAAGCCCCTCAAAGAATTACTTTCCACAGTAACAAGTGACAGTAAATTTCAGCACACTATATAAATTTTTCCTTACCAAATTCCACCTACCAAAGGCGCTACACTGCCCGGCAACAGCGCCAGAACAGAGTCTTGATGACCCACAAGTATAGGGGATCTATCGTAGTCCTTTCAATAAGTAAGGGTGTCGAACCCAACGAGGAGCAGAAGGAAATGATAAGCGGTTTTCAACAAGGTATTCTCTGCAAGTACTGAAATAAGTGGTAATAGATAGATTTGTGATAAGATAAATTGTAATGAGCAACAAGTAACAAGAGTAAATAAAGTGCCGCAAGGTGGCCCAATCCTTTTTGTAGCAAAGGACAAGCCTGGACAAACTCTTATAATAGGAAAAGCGCTCCCGAGGACACATGGGAATATCGTCAAGCTAGTTTTCATCACGTTCATATGATTCGCCTTCGGTACTTTGATAATTTGATATGAGGGTGGACCGGTGCTTGGGTGCTGTTCTTACTTGAACAAGCATCCCACTTATGATTAACCTCTATTGCAAGCATCCGCAACTACAACAAAATTATTAAGGTAAACCTAACCATCACATGAAACATATGGACCCAAATCATCCCCTTACGAAGCAACGCATAAACTAGGGTTTAAGCTTCTGTCACTCTAGCAACCCATCATCTACTTATTACTTCCCAATGCCTTCCTCTAGGCCCAAATAATGGTGAAGTGTTATGTAGTCGACGTTCACATAACTACTAATAGCAAGACTTCTCCCTTGTCCTCAGGAACAAACGTAACTACTCACAAAGCATATTCATGTTCATAATCAGAGGGGTGATTGTAACATCCCAAATTTTCAATTTGGAATGTTATACATAGGTCATCCATGCATACAATATTTCATTGCATCTTCGTTCCGCAATCCTCGAAATCCTAAGCAACTCAAGGACCCTTGGAGAGAGTTGGGGATTTCCGGTTTTCATATTTTGATTTCTATCAAATACTGAGAACGAGGAATTTTTATTTCAATTATTTTTATCTCCGGAAAAATATTCCATATTAAAATATATGAGAGGAGATAATATGACTTCTCCAAAAATTAGTAAACGAATCTTATTTCTTTCGCCGTTTGTGTTTTGTTGCTTCGTTTGGTTTGATTCTTTTTGCGAACCGGAGTTCTTAAGTTGAACTTTCTGGTCAACCTCTTTTAGTTGAGTTTTACCTGTGCATCTTTACTTGTTGCTTATGTATGTTATTGTTTGCTTGTGATAGAATTCCCGGAGTGCGAAGCGTGTTACTACGAGTCTCTAGGATTCGTGGATCGTCAACAAGGCAAGTAACACATTGATCATACTATTTTCATACGCAGTTTTATGCATTAGTTCCAATCCTCAAACATTGCATGATTAGGAAGTCATTAATTTGTGGGTTGGGAAGTAGTAGTTGAGGTAGAACCTATTGCCCTGTTACTATCAAACCCTTGGGAGTTACTTCTACGTGTCGCTTATATTGCTATGCTATGCTCGTAGACGTGGATTGGGTTTCAGTGCATCCATGACAGATGTGAGATTGTTAATTAATGGTTTTAATTTAAGGTGGCAACTTTAATACACATCTGGGTGGATTGAGGCACCTGGGGAACCCAGTGTTGTCTGTTTTTTTTGGAAATCCCGAGGTACCCGTGTGATCTTCCTATGGACCGCCACCCAGGCTCAAAGGGAATTGAGATTATTCATGCTAGAAACTTCCATGTGCAGCCACAAGCCATTATGGGCTCTAGCATAGTTGAGTAAGTTACGTGAAGCTCTTGAAGAGGTAGATCAGCAGGTAGTGGGTTTTGTAGGTTTGGTATGGTCTACCCGGAGTAGAGAGTTAATGTTTCTGAAAGACTATATCTTGGTCACCCGTTTCTCAAACACCATGTAGTGCGAGAAATCAACAGAGGCGATCGAGTCTTGTGGGGAAAAGTGCGCAAACCTCTGCAGAGTGTACAATCTAATCATGGTTAGCCGTGTCCCGGTCATGGACAATTTTTGAGTATCTAGTATCTGAGTATTCACATGTATCTCGTCACTCTTAAATTAATATTGTTGGGATGTTACCTACTGTAATTGGGAATGAGAATGCTGTCAACCATTCTCAATGTTTAACAACCACCATGACAGTTAAATAAAATGTATTCCTTTGTTGTAGGGATAAATAGGCTTTTCGCAAAACTATAACCATAGAGCTTTCCACCAGCCAAATATGCATGTAGTGATAGCATTATTCTGTTCTTGCTCTACTGTGTTATGTTGCCAGCATATTCCATGTGCTGACCTGTTCTCGGGCTGCAACGTATTATGTTGTAGACTTTTCAGACGAGGAGTAAGGATCGTTAGGTCGTTGTCGTGTAGCTCAGCTATGCCGTTGGAGTTGATGGACTCACTTTATCTTCCAAGCCTTCTGCTGTTATCGCATTATATGGCCTTAAGCCATATTATTGTAATAAGTTCTCTTTGAGACATTCGATGTAATAAGTGTGTGATTGCTACTCTGTTATAAATCCTTCGAGTACTGTGTGTGTCAGCATTACTGATCCAGGGATAACACTGAAAGACAGAGACTTGACCATCTGAGGCCGGGTCGCTACAAGATGGTATCAGAGCACACGCTGAGTGTAGAACAAGGCCATTATGATAAACCATAGGTCACTCTTCTCTACTCATTTCTGACTCCTCTCCTTTTTTCCACTCTTTAGGATGACGGAGATGAAGAACAAGTTTGCCCAACCCGATGAAGACGCTCCTTTTGGACGCCACTTGAAGGAAGTCACTAGGTACTTGAACATTGGTATACCAAGCTTCACCGGAACGTACAACGCCACCTTACCAGAAGAGGAGCGCTGGATGATTCAAGTACAAGTTCCAGGAAGGACGTTCTCGCCAGCTTCTAAGCCCATAGAGTTTTCTTTCGAAGCACCCACCTGGAGTCTAGGCAAGAGTATGGCAGCTCACATTACCATGGGACATATTGGACAAGTCTACAACATGGAGCTTAAAGACACCATATACCAAATATGTGGGCGCCGAGACGAGCAATGGGAAGTAATCAGCACCAAGAAGGATAGAGCCATTACAACTTTTATCCAGGAGTTAAAGCAACACATTCGACGCCAGGAAAACCAGATATGCGCAGATATGATGGAATTGAAGAAGGCAAAGACTAGGATCATCGAACTGGAGGAAGAACTCAAGTTTACACGCGATGGATACGAGGAGGAAATCAAGACACTACTGGAGAAGAACGACGACCTGGTCAAGAAGATCGGAGTATTCATGGGAGGACCGGCACCGAAAGAAGAAGACGACCCCACTTGCCCGGACAACTACATCATCATCGACAACACCGATTCCGATCCAAGTGATGATGACTACAAAGACGAAGCTGGAGCGGACATCATGGAGTCTTCCACCGATCAAAATTTCTAGATGACCACCATATATTAGTAGTATTTTTCCCCCATGTATCTAATAGTAGTTGAGCACTTTTTGCGATAGTTCTAGACCGTTTGTTTGCCCTTGCTTGATTGATAGAGTGAAATGTTTGTGTTTGCCTCATATGCATATGGGTAGTGTTTTCTCATTAGACCTCTTTCTATTCTAATATCTTCCCTCTAAACCCATCAGATGCCTCCGAGACGTGACGCTGGTTTTGTTTTCCAACCGGAGCTCACCCAGTTGATCCAGCATCAAAATGCCTTGATGCAATTGCTAGTCAGAACCAGGGCAACAACAACAACAACAACAACCCACCGCCAGTGGACAATTTAGCCCGTTTTCTGAGGTTACAGCCGCCGGTGTTTTCCAGCAGCACCAAGCCAATAGTTGCTGATGATTGGCTACACAGTATTGGAAGGGAGTTAACCACCGCAGGATGCACGGATGATGAGAAGGTGCGCTTTGCCACACATCAATTGGATGGACCAGTAGCCGCATGGTGGGAGAACTACTTTTCCTATAGCCAATGTCACTTGGGACCAGTTTTAGCAAGCTTTTCGCACGGCCCATGTCTCAACTGGAGCCATGCAGATGAAGAAGCGTGAGTTCCGCAACTTACGCCAGGGGAATTGTACCGTGGCTCAGTACGTGGATGATTTTAGTAAGTTATCACGCTATGCCCCTGATGATGTGGCCACAGATGCCGCGAAGCAGGAGAAGTTCATGGAAGGGCTGAACGATGAGATGAGCATGCAGTTGATGGTGGCAACTTTCAACAACTACCAGGAGTTGGTAGATAAGGCCCTTATGATTGATGGAAAGCAGCAGCAGATTGAGAGCCGTAAGAGGAAGTATGGAGAAGGGAAGTATAATTCAGGAGCTCAACAGAAGCCCCGCTTAACCCCGAACTCGGGAGGACTTGTTCATAACCATGGAGGTCACAGCCATACTGGAGGAGGATCGCATAATCACAATGGTGCGAAGAATGGCAATGGGAACGGAGTTAATAACAATCAGAACCGCTCCAACCCATCTACGCCCGCCAAAAGAGACCTAAGTCAAGTTACTTGCTATAAGTGCGGGAAGACTGGGCACTATGCTAATGACTGCCCTGAAGGAAGGAATGGAAACGTAAATGGGAGCGCTGGGAAGAAGCCCAATCCATTCAACAAAGGACAAGTAAACCACGTTAACGTGGAGGAGGTTGAAGAGCAGCCGGACGCAGCAATATGTAAGATTTTGGTTAAGTCATTTACCGCTCTTGTTCTTTTCGATACTGGTGCATCGCATTCATACATAGCAAGGGGATTTGTGGATAAGTTTAAGTTACCAACCCAAACCCTTAGGGCCCCTCTATTAGTGAGCTCGCCTGGATCAGAGTACATGGCTAGCCGATGGTGCACCGAGATAGCCCTAACCATTGGTACACATGTTTTTCCATCTGACCTAATTATCTTGGAGTCGCAAGGATTGGATGTGATATTAGGTATGGACTGGATGTCAAAGTATGGAGGAAGCATTGACTGTGCTAGCAAATCAATTTATCTTACCACCCCGGAGGGAAAAAGAATTAAGTATGTATCTAGGCATGTGCCTAGGAGGAGCCAAGTGAATGCTCTCACGGGAGTTGTGCAGGAGGAAGTGCCTGTAGTAAAGGATTACCCGGATGTTTTCCCAGAGGAATTACCAGGCATGCCCCGGATCGAGACATCGAATTTTTGATAGAGCTATTGCCAGGTACAGGGCCAATATCCAAGAGACCCTATCGGATGCCCACAAATGATCTGGAGGAAATTAAGAAACAGATCAAGGAGTTATTGGAGAAAGGTTATATTCGCAGGAGTTCATCACCTTGGGGAGCACCAGTACTTTTGGTCGAGAAGAAGGATAAATCCCTGAGGATGGTCGTTGATTACCGAACCTTGAATGAAGTAACGATAAAGAACAAATATCCATTACCGATGATCAATGATCTGTTTGATCAGTTGCAAGGAGCTAAGGTGTTTTTGAAGATCGATCTACGATCAGGATACCATCAGTTGAAGATTCGAGAGAAGGATATACCAAAGACAGCGTTCACCACGCGGTATGGATTATATGAGTATACGGTCATGTCGTTTGGACTGACTAACGCCCCTGCCTATTTCATGAGTATGATGAACAAGGTGTTCATGGAGTATTTGGACAAGTTTGTTGTGGTGTTCATTGATTATATTATGGTATACTCGAAGAACGAGGAGGAGCACAAGGAGCATTTGCGTTTAGTTCTCGAGAAACTCAGGGAGCACCAGTTATACGCTAAATTCAGCAAGTGCGAGTTTTGGTCGAAGGAAGTTGGATTTCTTGGGCATGTTATATCAGGAGAGAGTATAGCAGTGGACCCGAGAAAGGTTCAGTCAGTCACTGAATTGTTGGCACCCACTTCAGTTAGCGAGATCCTTAGTTTCCTTGGACTCGCAGGATACTATCGGAGATTCATTGAGAATTTTTCCAAGATTGCTAAGCCAATGACTGAATTGCTGAAGAAGGATACTAAGTTTAAATGGACAGAAGGTTGCGAGGCAAGTTTTCAGGAGTTGAAGAAACGATTGACTACAGCCCCAGTATTAACACTGCCAGATATACATAAGGAGTTTCATGTGTATTGTGATGCCTCACGCTTTGGACTTGGATGTGTGCTTATGCAGGACGGAAAGATTGTTTCGTATGCCTCACGACAACTGAAGCCCCATGAGTTGAACTATGCAACGCATGATTTGGAGCTAGCAGCCGTAGTGCATGCATTGAAAGCCTAGAGACATTATCTTATTGGAAATCATTGTGATGTGTACACGGATCATAAGAGTTTGAAGTACATTCTCATCCAGAAGGAGTTGAACCATAGACAAAGGAGATGGCTGGAGCTTATAAAGGATTACGATATGAAGCTGCGCTATCATCCAGGAAAGGCCAATGTCGTAGCAGATGCTTTGAGCCAGAAAAGTTACGCTAATATCCTTGAAAGTAAGGGATTGCCAAAGGAGTTAGTTGAGGATATCATGGAACTTTGGTTGGAGATTGTTCCAAGAGGTTTCATTGCAACAATGGAGGTTCAGTCTACATTGTTGGACAAGATTCAAGAAGCTCAGAAGAATGACAAAGAGATTGCCGAGATAAAGGAGAAGATGAGCAAAGGAAAGGCCAAAGGTTTTCGTGAGGATGAGCACGATACCTTATGGTTTGAGGACCGAGTTTATGTGCCCAATGACCCAGAGATCAGAAAGTTAATACTTCAAGAGGCCCATGACTCACCATACAAGATACACCCCGGAAACACAAAGATGTATTTGGATTTGAAAGAGCGTTTTTGTTGGACAGGTATGAAGAATGATATTTCCGAGTATGTAGCCGTATGTGATGTATGTCAGAGAGTGAAGGCCGAGCATCAGAAGCCAGCAAGACTGTTACAGCCTATGCCAATACCCGAATGGAAGTGGGATAAACTTGGCATGGATTTTATCACCGGATTGCCCAGAACCAAAGCAGGATATGACTCAATATGGGTAGTACTGGATCGCTTGACCAAAGTGGCTCACTTCATTCTAGTGAAAACCACGTATACAAGTGCGAAGTTAGCCAAGATATATATGTCCAGGATCGTATGTTTGCATGGAGTTCCGAGGACCATCTTATCAGATAGAGGAACACAGTTTACTTCAAAGTTTTGGCATCAGCTACACCAGACTTTGGGAACAAGATTGGAGTTCAATACAACATTCCACCCACAAACAGATGGACAGACAGAGAGAGTCAACCAGATTTTGGAGGACATGTTGAGAGCCTGTGTGCTAGACTATGGGTCTAGTTGGGATGGCAATTTGCCTTACGCAGAGTTCTCATACAACAATAGCTACCAAGCTAGTTTGAAAAGAAAACCCAAAAATATTTCTCGTTCTTCTTTTGCTTGTTGGGAGCTTTCCCGTGTAAATAGTTTTTATTTCTTTTCTTTTCTTTGGGGGTCAGTAGGAGAAGACCATGATTAAATTATTGAAGTGGCTCTTATATGCATCATTGTTGATTTAACCAAGAGCCCATATTGCCTTGTCTTCTCCTGTTGATTGAATGCTCGCAAATTCCAGCTTACTCCAATGCACGTGCACTCTTATTATTATTCACATCGTTCGGTCGTGCAAGTGAAAAGCTGGTATGAACTCGACCTCTTTTGTTTTTGTAAATGTGATGAGTTCATCGTTCCTGATTCAGCTTATTATGAATAAACATGTTTGCAATGACAATTAGAGATCAGAGTTGCTCGTGCCATGCTTGATTAGCTATGAGTTATTATGGTTTACCTTGCATGCCAACATGCTATTAAAATGGTTGTGATGTGGTATGATGGGGCGTTATCCTCCTTTGAATGATTGAAGTGACTTGACTGGGCACATGTTCACGCATGTAGTTGAAACAAATCAACATAGCCTTCACGATATTTATGTTCATGGTGGATTATATCCTACTCATGCTTGTATTCAATGTTTATTAATTTTAATGCATGTTCATGACTGTTGTCGCTCTCTAGTTGGTCGCTTCCCAGTCTTTTACTAGCCTCCACTCATACTAAGCGGGAATACTGCTTGTGCATCCAATCTCTTAAACCCCAAAGTTATTCCATATGAGTCCACCATACCTTCCTATATGCGGTATCTACCTGCCGTTCCAAGTAAATTTGTATGTGCCAAACTCTAAACCTTGAAATAAACATTCTGTTTTGCATGCTCGAATAGCTCATATATCAACTAGGGCTGCCCTTATCTTCCGTGTTAGGCAGGTTATTCTCAAGAGGAGTGGACTCCGCTCCTCACTCACGAGAAAATGGCTGGTCACTGGGATGCCCAGTCCCATGCTTTATGCAAACTAAATCAAAATAATTGCAAACAAAACTCCCCCGGGACCCATTGAATGTTGGAGGCACTTGTTGTTTCGAGCAAGCCATGGATTGATGCTTGTGGAGGAGGGGGAGTATAAACTTTACCATTCTGTCTGGGAACCGCCTATAATTTGTTTAGCATGGAAGACATCGTCATCTCTTAGTTTTTATGTTGACAATGAAAGTATGACGCTAAAAATATAAATTATCTCTATTTCAAAACCGAGCTCTGGCACCTCTACAAATCCCTGCTTCCCTCCGCGAAGGGCTTATCAATTTACTTTTATGTTGAGTCATCACCTTCTTATTAAAAGCACTAGCTGGAGAGCACGGCTATCATTTGCATTCATTACTGTTAATTTATATCGGGTATGACTATGATTGGATATCTTTTACCATGAATTACAATGTCTAGTCAGTCCTTGATCTTTGAAGGTGCTCTGCATTTATGTTTTGCGGTCTCAGAAAGGGCTAGCGAGATACCATCTTGTTATATCATATTATGATTATTTTAAGAAAGTGTTGTCATCCGAGATTTATTATTATGGCTTGCTAGCTGATTATGTTATTGATATGAGTAAACATGAGACCTGAGAATTATTGCACATGTGGTTAGTTATAATCTTTGCTGAAAACTTAAATGCTGGCTTGACATATTTACAACAACAAGACCAAACAGAGTGTGTAAAAGTTTTTCTTTTTCTCTTTTAGTTTGTCAACTGAACTGCTTGAGGACAAGCAAGGGTTTAAGCTTGGGGGAGTTGATACGTCTCCGTCGTATCTACTTTTCCAAACACTTTTGCCCTTGTTTTGGACTCTAACTTGTATGATTTGAATGGAACTAACCCGGACTGACGCTGTTTTCAGCAGAATTGCCATGATGTTGTTTTATGTGCAGAAAACAAAAGTTCTCGGAATGACCTGAAACTCCACGGGATGTCTTATAAAAAATAATAAAAAATCCTCGCCAAAGATGAATACCAAGGGGCCCACGCCCTGTCCACGACGGTGGGGGCGTGCCCCCTTCCAGGGCGCACCCCCTACCTTGTGGGCCCCCTGGACACCTTCCGATGCCAACTCCAACTCTATATATTGGCTTTCGGGGAGAAAAACATAGGAGAGAAGAAATCATCACGTTTTACGATACGGAGCCACCGCCAAGCCCTAAAACCTCTCGGGAGGGCTGATCTGGAGTCCGTTCGGGGCTCCGGAGAGGGGGATTCGTCGCCGTCGTCATCATCAACCATCCTCCATCACCAATTTCATGATGCTCACCGCCGTGCATGAGTAATTCCATCGTAGGCTTGCTGGACGGTGATGGGTTGGATGAGAGTTATCATGTAATCGAGTTAGTTTTGTTAGGGTTTGATCCCTAGTATCCACTATATTCTGAGATTGATGTTGCTATGACTTTTCTATGCTTAATGCTTGTCACTAGGGCCCGAGTGCCATGATTTCAGATCTGAACCTATTATGTTTTCATGAATATATGTGAGTTCTTGATCCTATCTTGCAGTCTATAGTCACCTATTATGTGTTATGATCCGACAATCCCAAAGTGACAATAATCGGGATACTTCTCGGTGATGACCATAGTTTGAGGAGTTCATGTATTCACTATGTGCTAATGCTTTGTTCCGGTTCTCTATTTAAAGGAGGCCTTAATATCCATTAGTTTCCAATAGGACCCTGCTGCCACGGGAGGGTAGGACAAAAGATGTCATGCAAGTTCTTTTCCATAAGCACGTATGACTATATTCGGAATACATGCCTACATTACATTGATGAATTGGAGCGAGTTCTGTGTCACCCTATGTTATGACTGTTACATGACGAACCGCATCCGGCATAATTATAAATCACTGATCCGGTGCCTACGAGCTTTCCATATACTGGTTGTCGCTTATTTACTTTTCCGTTGCTATTGTTACAATCACTACAAAATGCCAAAAACATTACTTTTGCTGTCTTTACTTTTGTTACCGTTACCACCACTATCATATTACTTTGCTACTAAACACTTTGCTGCAGATACTAAGTTTCCAGGTGTGGTTGAATTGACAACTCAGCTGCTAATACTTGAGAATATTATTTGGCTCCCCTTGTGTCGAATCAATAAATTTGGGTTGAAAACTCTACCCTTGAAAGCTGTTGCGATCCCTTATACTTATGGGTGATCAAGACTAATTTCTTAAGTAAAGAGTCTTGATGACCCACAAGTATAGGGGATCTATCATAGTCCTTTCGATAAGTAATTGTATCGAACCCAACGAGGAGCAGAAGGAAATGGTAAGCGGTTTTCAGCAAGGTATTCTCTGCAAGTACTAAAACAAATGGTAACAGATAGTTTTGTGATAAGATAAATTGTAACGAGCAACAAGTAACAAGAGTAAATAAAGTGCAGCAAGGTGGCCCAATCCTTTTTGTAGCAAAGGACAAGCCTGGACAAATTCTTATAATAGGAAAGCGCTCCCGAGGACACATGGGAATATCGTCAAGCTAGTTTTTATCACGTTCATATGATTCGCGTTCGGTACTTTGATAATTTGATATGTGGGTGGACCGGTGGTTGGGTGCTGTTCTTACTTGAACAAGCATCCCACTTATGATTAACATCAATTGCAAGCATCCGCAACTAAAACAAAAGTATTAAGGTAAACCTAACCATAGCATAAAACATATGGATCCAAATCAGCCCCTTACGAAACAACGCATAAACTAGAGTTTAAGCTTCTGTAACTCTAGCAACCCATCATCTACTTATTACTTCCCAATGCCTTCCTCTAGGCCCAAATAATGGTGAAGTGTTATGTAGTCGACGTTCACATAACACCACTAGAAGCTAGACAACATACATCTCATCAAAATATCGAACGAATACCAAATTCACATGACTACTAATAGCAAGACTTCTCCCTTGTCCTCAAGAACAAACTGAACTACTCACAAAGCATATTCATGTTCATAATCAGAGGGGTAATAATATGCATAAAGGATCTGAATATATGATCTTCCACCAAATAAACCAATTAGCATCAACTACAAGGAGTAATCTACACTACTAGCAACCTACTTGCACCAATCCCAGACTTGGAGATAAGAATTGGATACAAGAGATGAACTAGGGTTTTGAGAGGAGATGGTGCTGGTGAAGATGTTGATGGAGATTGCCCTCTCCCGATGAGAGGAGCGTTGGTGATGACGATGGTGATGATTTCCCCCTCCCGGAGTGAAGCGTCCCCGACAGAATACCTCCGCCGGATCCCTAGATTGGTTGTGCCAAGGTTCCGCCTCGTGGCGGCGGAGTCTCGTCCCGAAAGGTTGCTTGCTATTTTTTTCTTGACGAAATACTTCATATAGGAGAAGATGGGCGCCGGAGAGCCACCAGGGGGCCCACAAGGTAGGGGGCGTGCCCCCCACCCTCGTGAGCAGGGTGTGAGCCCCTTGGCCTTCATCTTTGGCAATGATTTTTCTTTACTTATTTTAAGATATTCCGTGGAGTTTCAGGACTTTTGGAGTTGCGCAGAATATGTCTCCAATATTTGCTCCTTTTCCAGCCCAGAATTCCAGCTGCCGGCATTCTCCCTGTTCATGTAAACCTTGTAAAATAAAAGAGAATAGCCATAAGTATTGTGACATAACGTGAAATAACAGCCCATAATGCGATAAATATCGATATAAAAGCATGATGCAAAATGGACGTATCAACTCCCCCAAGCTTAGACCTCGCTTGACCTCAAGAGAAAAGCCGATAACAATAAATATGTCCTCATGTTTAGAGGTAGAGGCGTCGATAAAAATAAAATACGGACATGAAGGCATCATGATTGTTCTCATAACAGCAACACATATAGATTTTGCCATATGATTACTTATGTTCAAGTGATGATCTTTTCACAATGCAAAAGTATGAATCAGAAACCTTATTGAGCACCAACAAATTATAACCTCAGTCATTGAAGCAATTGCAATTTATCATAACATCGGAAAGAGTCTATGTCAGAGCTTAAAAGCAAGTCCACATACTCAACTATTATTTAGTCCTTCATAATTGCTAACACTCACGCAATACTTGTGGTTACGGAGTTTTAATCGGACACAGAGAAAGATAGGGGCTTATAGTTTTGCCCCACAACCTTTTACCTCACGGGTAATGTCAACAATCCTAATTCATGCTCCCCTATATCCAATTAGATATATATATATATATATATATATATATATATATATATATATATATATATATATATATATATCATGTTCTTTCCAACATGCTGGGCTTGCCAAAGGATAAAATGAAAAAGGAAAGGTGAAAATCACCGTGACTCTTGCATAAGGTAGAGGATAATAATAAAAGATAGTCCCTTCGCAGAAGGAAGCAGAAGTTGCCATGCGCTTTTATGGTTGGATGCACGAAATCTCAATGCGAAAGAACGTCACTTTATATTGCCCCTTGTGGTATGAACCTTTATTATGCAGTCCGTCGCTTTTATTACTTCCACATCACAAGATCGTATCAAGCTTATTTCTCCAACACCAATCAATCATACATGTTTAGAGCAATTTTTATTGCTTTGCACCGATGACAACTTACTTGAAGGATCTTACTCAATCCATAGGTAGATATGGTGGACTCTCATGGCAAAACTGGTTTAAGGGTTTTTGGAAGCACAAGTGGTATCTCGACTTGGTGCTGAGAATTTGGTTAGCATGAGGGGGGAAAAGCAAGATCAACATGTTAGAGGATCCATGACAACATACTTTATCTCAGATATAAGAAAACATAACTCATCACGTTGTCTTCCTTGTCCAACATCAACTCTTTAGCATGTTATATTTTATTGAGTGCTCCCAATCATAAAAGATGTCAATGATAATATATCTATATGTGAAACCTCTCTTTCCTTATTACTTCCTATTAATTGCAACGATGACCAAAACTATATTTGCCAACTCCCAACAACTTTTAATCATCATACTCTTTCTATGTGAAGTCATTACTCTCAATAAGATCAATATGAACTCTTTGTTTAATTTTATCCCCTTTTTAATTCACCCAAGATCATGGCAAAGTAATCAAGCCCTTGACTCAACACTAATCTTTATTATATATAGCTCACAGACTCGATTGCATAGAGGGGTCATAAAGCAAAACTTCAAAACTAGATCATGCCATGACTTTATTCTACTAAATCAAGATACTACTAATAGGATCGAACTAAGAAAGACGGTAAAGATAGGAGTTGTGATGGTGATACGATACCGGGGCACCTCCCCCAAGCTTGGCAGTTGCCAAGGGGAGTGCCCATACCCATGTGATTATGTCTCCTTCTTTGTTGTTGGCGGTGGAGGTGTTGTTGATGATGCAAGCTTGTCGTCCACCTTCCATGGCATAGGCTCACCCTCATAGAAGGATGATCGAGTCTCCGGAATCCTCAAATCTACAGCCAAACTCATCCTTTTGAATCTATATTCATACTCACAGTTTTCGTTTTGCAGATCATAGATTTGGGCTTGGAGGTGCTCGATCTTCTCATGTAGCTTGAAGATGGCTTCCTCGGTCTTTTTGGCATCCGGCTCATAGTTATTGGTGAATTCCGCGAGCATCTTGTGGGTAGCGTTGATTCCACGCTCCACCATACCCTAGCACTTGAAAACTTGTTGCTCCATCTTCGAGCCTCAACTCCATGCTTCCGGTTCCCTTTGGTCCCTCAACATCGCGGATGTGCGGCAACCCATCACGCATCTGAATGGTTTGAGGGTGTTGCAGCACCTCCGCGAGGTAAGGGTTGATCACCTTCTCGACGAACATATCCTTGGAAGCACTTGGGGTCGTCATGATGATCTAGACCTGTCAGAAAAACAGCTCTAAACAAGAACAGAGGATATTTGCGTGATACGGGAGTCAAAACCTTCGGGAGAATATATAATGAATTTTTACCGACCAAAATACGTATCGTCAAGAAAACGGAGTCCGGAGGGCACACGAGGTGCTCACGAGGTAGGGGGTGTGCCCAGGGGGTAGGGCGCGCCCTCCACCCTCGTGAAGGCCTCGTGTCCTTCCCGGACTGCCACTTATTTTTCTATTTTTCTAAATATTCCAAAACAGAGAAATATTGCCTTGAAAATTGTTTTGGATCGGTTTACTTACCGTACCACATACCTATTCCTTTTCGGAGTCTGGAACGTTCCGGAAAGTGACCCTTATGTATTCATCCGGGGTTACGGTTTCAATAATATTGGTTTCAACATTTATGGGATTACCTGAGATATAGTGTTTGATCCTTTGACCGTTTACCACCTTAGGATTTGTGCCTGCGAAGTTGTTGATTTTTATGGCACCGGAACGATAGACCTCCTCGATAACGTAGGGACCTTCCCATTTAGAGAGAAGTTTTCCTGCAAAAAATCTTAAACGAGAGTTGTATAGCAACACATAATCACCTACATTAAACTCACGCTTTTGTATCCTTTTTTCATGCCATCTTTTAACTTTTTCTTTAAACAACTTGGAATTTTCATTGGCTTGGGTTCTCCATTCATCAAGTGAGCTTATATCAAATAACCTATTCTCACCGGCGAGTTTGAAATCATAGTTGAGCTCTTTAATAGCCCAATATGCCTTATGTTCTAGTTCAAGAGGTAAGTGACATGCTTTTCCATAAACCATTTTATACGGAGACATACCGATAGGATTCTTATATGCCGTTCTATATGCCCATAATGCATCATCAAGTTTCTTGGACCAATTGTTTCTAGACCTATTAATAGATTTTTGCAAAATTAATTTCAGCTCTCTATTACTCAATTCTACTTGACCACTAGACTGTGGGTGATAAGGAGATGCAATTCTATTATCAACGTCATATTTAGCAAGCATTTTACGGAAAGCACCATGAATAAAATGTGAACCACCATCAGTCATCAAATATCTAGGGACTCCAAACCTCGGAAAAATGACTTCCTTAAGCATTTTAATAGAAGTGTTATGATCAGAACTACTAGTTGGAATAGCTTCTACCCACTTAGTAACTTAATCAAAAGCAACTAAAATATGTGTATATCCATTAGAGGCAGGAAAAGGTCCCATATAATCAAAACCCCAAACATCAAATGGTTGAATAACAAGTGAATAATTCATAGGCGTTTCTTGACGTCTACTAATATTACCAATTCTTTGACATTCATCACAAGAAAAAACAAACTTACGGGCATCCTTGAAGAGAGTAGGCCAATAAAAACCAGATTGCAATACCTTATGTGCAGTTCTATCTCCAGCGTGGTGTCCTCCATAAGCTTCAGAGTGCCACTTGCGTAGGATCTGTTCCTGTTCATGCTCAGGTACAAAACGTCTAATAACACTGAGGGAGTCCCGGATTAGGGGGTGTCCGGATTTCCGGACTACCATCATCGGCCGGACTATCATCGGCCGGACTATCATCATCAACCGGACTCTAAGACTATGAAGATACAAGATTGAAGACTTCACCCCGTGTCCGGATGGGACTTTCCTTGGCATGGAAGGCAAGCTTGGCGATACGGATATGTAGATCTCCTACCATTGTAACCGATTCTATGTAACCCTAGCCCTCTCCGGTGTCTATATAAACCGGATGGCTTTAGTCCGTAGGACTACAATCACAACAACCCTTACAATCATACCATAGGCTAGCTTCTAGGGTTTAGCCTCCTTGATCTCGTGGTAGATCCACTCTTGTAAACATCTGCAATATCAATATCAATCAAGCAGGACGTAGGGTTTTACCTCCATCAAGAGGGCCCGAACCTGGGTAAACATCGTGTCCCTTGTCTCCTGTTACCATCCGCCTAGATGCACAGTTCGGGACCCCCTACCCGAGATCCGCCGGTTTTGACACCGACATTGGTGCTTTCATTGAGAGTTCCTCTGTGTCGTCACCGATAGGTGTGATGGCCTCTTCAATCGATAACGACGCAATCCTGGGTGAGACCTTTCTCCCCGGACAGATCTTCGTATTCGGCGGCTTCGCACTGCGGGCCAGCTCGCTTGGCCATCTGGAGCAGATCGAAAGCTACGCCCCTGGCCGTCAGGTCAGGTTTGGAAGCTTAAACTTCACGGCCGATATCCGCGGGGACTTGATCCTCGATGGATCTGAGCCACAGCCGAGCGTGCCGCGCTGTCACGATGGGCATGACCTAACTCTGCCGCCGGACAGCACCTTGGAGGCCGCACCCGGATCCGCTCGGACTCATAGTCCGGAGCTGATCGCTCGAATCAAGGACGGATGGCTGGACACCGCCTCGGGAGCCGCAATTTCTACAGCGATGGAGCCGAACACTTACCTTATCCCACATAAATCCCATGACTCCGAGGTGCCGGACTACGAACCTCCTGCGCCCCCGCCAGTCGAATCCGATTGGGCGCCGATCATGGAATTCACCGTTGCGGACATCTTTCAGAACTCGCCCTTCGGCGATATCTTAAATTCATTGAAGCATCTCTCGCAATCCGGAGAGCCCTGGCCGAACTACGGCCAGGACGGTTGGGACGCGGATGACGAAGAAATTCGGATACCAATGCTTGCTTCGGCGATATCTTAAATTCATTGAAGCATTTACTCCTTCTTTATAAAGATGTGGATCATCCCAAAAGTAGTGTCGCAAATCATAAAAGATTTTTTTCTTTTGTTGGTATGTGAAGCTAGGTGGTATAAATTTAGCAAAAATATAATTAGCATAATCAGCATACCAAGGAGTGCTACGAGAAGTGCTTATGACATTTAATTGTTCATCAGGAAAGCTATCATCGATAGGTAGTGGGTCATCAAGAACATTCTGTAACCTAGATAAGTTATCTGCAACGGGGTTCTCAGCTCCTTTTCTATCAACAATATGCAAATCAAATTCTTGCAGCAAGAGAACCCATCTAATAAGCCTAGGTTTAGCATCTTTATTTTCCATAAGATATTTAATAGCAGCATGATCAGTGTGAATAGTTACTTTAGAATCAACAATATAGGGTCTGAATTTATCACAAGCAAATACAACTGCTAAAAGTTCCTTTTCAGTAGTAGCATAATTTCTTTGAGCATTGTCTAGAGTCTAACGAGCATAATGGATAACATTTAACTTCTTATCAACTCTTTGCCCTAGAACAGCACCTACAGCATAATCACTAGCATCACACATAATTTCAAAGGGTAAATTCCAATCAGGTGGCTGAACAACAGGTGCAGAGACTAATGCTTTCTTAAGTATTTCAAATACTTCTACACAATCATCATCAAAGACAAATGGTACATTTTTTTGTAATAAATTGGTCAGAGGCCGATAGATTTTTGAGAAGTCCTTAATGAACCTCCTATAAAATCTGGCGTGACAGAGGAAACTTCTTATACCTTTGATGTCCTTGGGACATGAGATCTTTTCAATGGCGTCAACCTTGGCTTTATCAACTTCAATACCTCTTTCAGCAACTTTGTGCCCCAAGACAATACCTTCATTAACCATAAAGTGGCACTTTTCCCAATTCAAGACAAGATTAGTTTCTTCACATCTCTGCAAAACTCGATCAAGATTGCTCAAGCAATCTTCAAAAGAGGAACCATAGACGGAAAAGTCTTCCATGAAAATCTCACAAATCTTTTCACAAAAGTCAGAGAATATAGCCATCATGCATCTTTGAAAGGTAGAAGGTGCATTACATAAACCAAAAGGCATACGTCTATAAGCAAAAGTACCAAAAGGGCATGTAAAAGTAGCCTTTGATTGATCTTTAGCCGACACAGATATTTGAGAGAAACCAGAATAACCATCTAGAAAGCAATAATGTGTATGTTTGCATAATCTTTCTAGCATTTGATCAATAAAAGGTAAGGGGTAATGATCTTTCTTAGTGGCTTTATTCAATTTGCAGAAATCAATTACCATCTTATAACCTGTGATAATTCTTTCCGGAATCAATTCATCTTTATCATTAGGGACAACAGTAATACCTCCCTTTTAGGGACACAATGGACAGGACTTACCCACTGACTATCAGCAACGAGATAAATTATTCCTGCCTCGAGGAGCTTGAGTATTTCTTTTCGTACAACTTCTTTAATTTTAGGATGCAAACGTCGTTGAGGATCACGAACTGGTTTGGCATCCGCTTCCAAATTTATTTTATGTTGACATAGAGTGGGACTAATGCCCTTAATATCATCAAGAGTATATCCAATAGCGGCACAGTGCTTCTTCAGAGTTTTCAATAATCTTTCTTCTTCATGCTCTGAAAGTTTAGCGTTAATAATGACAGGATATATTTTCTTTTCATCAAGATAAGCATATTTAAGATTATCAGGCAACGGTTTAAGCTCAAACACGGGATCACCCTTGGGTGGAGGAGGATCCCCTAGGATTTCAACAGGCAAAGTGTGTTGCAGAATAGGTTCTTGTTTAAAAAATACTTCATCTATTTCCCTTCTTTCATTCCTGAACATATCATTTTCATGGTCTAGCAAATAATGTTCTAAGGGATCACTAGGAGGTACAACAATAGAAGCAAGACCAATAATTTCATCCTTACTAGGCAAATCTTCCTCATGATGTTGTTTACTAAATTTGGAGAAATTAAACTCATGAACCATATCATCCTAGCCAACAGTAAAAACATTCTTTTTGCAGTCTATCGTAGCATTAACAGTATTCAAGAAGGTTCTACCAAATATAATGGGACAAAAGCTATCTTGTGGAGAACCAAGAACAAGAAAATCAGCGGGATATTTGGTTTTCCCACACAAGACTTCAACATCTCTAACAATTCCCACTGACAAAATAGTATCTCTATTGGAAAGCTTAATTGTAACATCAATATCTTCTATCTTAGCGGGTGCAATTTCATGCTTAATTTCTTCATACAAGGTAATAGGTATAACACTAGCACTAGCACCCATATCACATAAGCCATGATAACAATGATCTCCTATTTTAACAGAAATAACATGCACGCCTACCACAGGTCTATGTTTATCTCTATCACAAGGTTTAGCAATTCTGGCAGTTTCACCACAGAATTGAATAACATGCCCATCAATATTATCAGACAAGAGATCTTTAACTATAGCAATATTAGGTTCTACTTTGACTTGCTCAGGAGGTGTATAAGTTCTACTATTGCTTTTACTAACAACAGTTAAAGCTTTAGCATGATCCTTTACTCTAACAGGGAAAGGTGGTTTCTCAACATAAGAGGTGGGAACAATAGGATCATTATAAGTGATAGTCTTTTCTTCAACTTTAATAGGTGCAGCTACTTTTACTTCTATGGGAGGATGATATTTAAACCACTTCTCTTTGGGGAGATCAACATAAGTAGCAAAAGATTCACAGAAAGAAGCTACTATCTCAGAGTCAAGCCCATATTTAGTGCTAAACTTACGGAAAATATCGGTATCCACAAAAAATTTAACACAATCAAACCTAGGTGTCATACCTGACTCCTTACCTTCGTCGAGGTCCCAATCTTCAGAGTTCCGTTTCATTCTATCAATAAATTCCATCTAAATTCAATAGTCTTCATCATAAAAGAGCCAGCACAAGAAGTATCGATCATGGTGCGGTTGTTATCAGAAAGCCGAGCATAAAAATTCTGAAGAATTGTCACTTTTGAGAGCTCATGATTGGGGCATGAATATAACATTGATTTAAGCCTCCCCCAAGCTTGAGCGATGCTTTCTACTTCGCGAGGCCAAAAATTATATATATAATTGCGATCACGATGAACAAGATGCATACGGTAATACTTTTGATGAAATTCCAATTTCAATCTTTTATAGTTCCATGATCTCATATCATCACATAGCCTATACCATGTCAATGCGTCTTCCTTCAAAGATAAAGGAAAAGCCTTCTTATTAACAACATCATAGGGTACACCTGCAAGCTTAAATAATCCACAAATTTCATCCACATAAATTAAGTGCTCATCAGGGTGCTTTGTTCCATCTCCTGTAAAAGGATTAGCTAAACGTTTTTCCATCATACCCGAAGGAAATTCAAAAGGAGTTTCATTTTCAATAGGTTCAGTAGGTTTAGTAGGTTGAGGAGCAACTATTTGCTCTACTGGACGGGGTGAAGATACCCAGAACAAGCCCCTCAGAGAATTACTTTCCATAGTAACAAGTGACAGGAAATTTCCGCATACTATATAAATTTTTCCTTACCAAATTACACTTACGAAAGGCGCTACACTCCCCGGCAACGGCGCCAGAAAAGAGTCTTGATGACCCACAAGTATAGGGGATCTATCGTAGTCCTTTTGATAAGTAAGAGTGTCGAACCCAACGAGGAGCTGAAGGAAATGATAAGCGGTTTTCAGCAAGGTATTCTCTGCAAGTACTGAAATAAGTGGTAACAGACAGTTTTGTGATAAGGTAAATTGTAACGAGCAACAAGTAACAAAAGTAAATAAGGTGCAGCAAGGTGGCCCAATCCTTTTTGTAGCAAAGAACAAGCCGGAACAAACTCTTATAATAGGAAAAGCGCTCCCGAGGACACATGGGAATATCGTCAAGCTTGCTTTCATCACGTTCATTTGATTCGCGTTCGGTACTTTGATAATTTGATATGTGGGTGGACCGGTGCTTGGGTGCTGTTCTTACTTGAACAAACATCCCACTTATGATTAACCTCTATTGCAAGAATCCGCAACTACCACAAAAGTATTAAGGTAAACCTAACCATTGCATGAAACATATGGATCCAAATCAGCCCCATACGAAGCAACACATAAACTAGGGTTTAAGCTTCTGTCACTCTATCAACCCATCATCTACTTATTACTTCCCAATGCCTTCCTCTAGGCCCAAATAATAGTGAAGTGTTATGTAGTCGACATTCACATAACACCACTAGATATTAGACAACATACATCTCATCAAAATATCGAACGAATACCAAATTCACATGACTACTAATAGCAAGACTTCTCCCTTGTCCTCAGGAACAAACGTAACTACTCACAAAGCATATTCATGTTCATAATCATAGGGGTAATAATGTGCATAAAGGATCTGAACATATAAGCTTCCACCAAGTAAACCAACTAGCATCAATTACAAGGATTAATCAACAGTACTAGCAACCTACTAGCACTAATTCCGGACTTGGAGACAAGAATTGGATACAAGAGATGAACTAGGGTTTGGAGATGAGATGTTGCTGGTGAAGATGTTGATGGAGATTGCCCTCTCCTGATGAGAGGAGCGTTGGTGATGATGATGGCGATGATTTCCCCCTCCCGGAGGGAAGTGTCCCCGACAGAACAGCTCTGTCGGAGCCCTAGATTGGTTCCGCCAAGGTTCCGCCTCGTGGCGGCGGATTCTTGTCCCGAAAGGTTGCTTATGATTTTTTTCTCATCGAAAGACTTCATATAGGAGAAGATGGACGTCGGAGAGCCACCAGGGGGCCCACGAGGTAGGGGGGCGCGCCCCCCACCCTCTTGAGCAGGGTGTGGGCCCCCTGGCCTTCATCTTTGGCGACTATTTTTCTTTATTTATTTTAAGGTATTCCGTGGAGTTTCAGGACTTTTGGAGTTGCGCAGAATAGGCCTTCAATATTTGCTCTTTTTCCATCCCAGAATTCCAGCTGCCGGCATTCTCCCTCTTCATGTAAACCTTGTAAAATAGGAGAGAATAGCCATAAGTATTGTGACATAACGTGAAATAACAGCCCATAATGCGATAAATATCGATATAAAAGCATGATGCAAAATCTACGTATCAGTAGTGGGTCATCAAGAACATTCTCTAACCTAGATAAGTTATCTGCAACGGGGTTCTCAGCTCCTTTTCTATAAACAATATGCAAATCAAATTCTTGCAGCAAGAGAACCCATCTAATAAGTCTAGGTTTTGCATCTTTCTTTTCCATAAGATATTTAATAGCAGCATGATCAGTGTGAATAGTTACTTTAGAATCAACAATATAGGGTCTGAATTTATCACAAGAAAATACAACTGCTAAAAGATCCTTTTCGGTAGTAGCATAATTTCTTTGAGCATTGTCTAGAGTCTTACTAGCATAATGGATAACATTTAATTTCTTATCAACTCTCTGCCCTAGAACAGCACCTACAGCATAATCAATAGCATCACACATAATTTCAAAGGGTAAATTCCAATCAGGTGGCTGAACAATAGGTGCAGAGACTAATGCTTTCTTAAGTATTTCAAATGCTTCTACACAATCATCATCAAAAACAAATGGTACATCTTTTTGTAATAAATTAGTCAGAGGCCGGGAAAGTTTTGAGAAGTCCTTAATGAACCTCCTATAAAATCCGGCGTGACCAAGGAAACTTCTTATACCTTTGATGTCCTTGGGACATGTCATCTTTTCAATAGCATCAACCATGGCTTTATCAACTTCAATACCTCTTTCAGAAACTTTGTGCCCCAAGACAATACCTTCATTAACCATAAAGTGGCACTTTTCCCAATTCAAGACAAGATTAGTTTCTTCACATCTCTGCAGAACTCGATCAAGATTGCTCAAGCAATCATCAAAAGAGGAACCATAGACGGAAAAATCTTCCATGAAAACCTCACAAATTTTTTCAGAAAAATCAGAGAATATAGCCACAATGCATCTTTGAAAGGTAGCAGGTGCATTACATAAACCAAAAGGCATACGTCTATAAGAAAAAGTACCAAAAGGGCAAGTAGAAGTAGTCTTTGATTGATCTTAAGCCGACACAGGTATTTGAGAGAAACCAGAATAACCATCTAGAAAGCAATAATGTGTATGTTTGCATAATCTTTCTAGCATTTGATCAATAAAAGGTAAGGCGTATGATCTTTCTTAGTAGCTTTATTTAATTTGCGGAAACAATTTACCATCCTATAACATGTGATAATTCCTTGCGGGATCAATTCATCTTTATCATTAGGGACAACAGTAATACCTCCCTTCTTAGGGACACAATGGACAGGACTTACCCACTGACTATCAGCAACGAGTTAAATTATACCTGCCTCCAGAAGCTTGAGTATTTCTTTTCTTACCACTTCTTTCATTTTAGGATTCAAACGTCGTCGAGGATCACGAAATGGTTTGACATCCGCTTCCAAATTTATTTTATGTTGACATAGAGTGGGACTAATGCCCTTAAGATCATCAAGAGTATATCCAATAGCGGCATGGTGCTTCTTCAGAGTTTTCAATAATCTTTCTTCTTCATGCTCTGAAAGGTTAGCACTAATAATAACAGGCTATATTTTCTTTTCATCAAGATAAGCATATTTAAGATTATCAGGCAACGGTTTAAGATCAAACACGGGATCACCCTTGGGTGGAGGAGGATCCCCCAGGATTTCAATAGGCAAATTGTGTTGCAGAATAGGTTCCTGTTTAAACAATACTTCATCTATTTCCCTTATCTCATTTATAAACATATCATTTTCATGGACTAGCAAATATTGTTCTAAAGGATCACTAGGAGGTACGGCAATAGAAGCAAGACCAATAATTTCATCCTTACTAGGCAATTCTTCCTCACGATGTTGTTTACTAAATTTGGAGAAATAAACTCATGAATCATATCATCCAAGCCAATAGTAACAACATTCTTTTCGCTATCTATCTTAGCATTAACAGTGTTCAAGAAGGGTCTACCAAATATAATGGGACAAAAGCTATCTTGTGGGGAACTGAGAACAAGAAAATCAGCGGGATATTTGGTTTTCCCACACAAAACTTCAACATCTCTAACAATTCCCACTAGTGAAATAGTATCTCTATTGGCAAGTTTAATTGTGACATCAATTTCTTCTAACTCGGCAGGTGCAATTTCATGCTTGATTTTTTTATACAAGTCATAAGGTATAACACTAGCACTAGCACCCATATCACATAATCCATGATAACAATGATCTCCTATTTTAACAGAAATAACAGGCACGCCTACCACAGGTCTATGTTTTTCTTTAACGCTAGGTTTAGCAATTCTAGCAGATTCACCGCAGAATTGAATAACATGCCCGTCAATATTATCTGACAAGAGATATTTAACAATAGCAATATTAGGTTCTAGTTTGACTTGCTCAGGAGGTGTATAAGTTCTAATATTGCTTTTACGAACCACAGTTGAAGCTTTAGCATGATCCTTTATTCTAACAGGGAAGGGTGGTTTCTCAAAATAAGAAGTGGGAACAATAGGATCATTATAAGTGACAGTCTTTTCTTCAGCTTTAATAGGTGCAGCTACTTTTACTTCTATGGGAGGATGATATTTAAACCACTTCTCCTTGGGGAGATCAACATAAGTAGCAAAAGATTCACAGAAAGAAGCTACTATCTCAGAGTCAAGTCCATATTTAGTTCTAAACTGACTGAAAATATCAGTATCACTACTGGAATCAGCTACTTTGCCATCTGCCAGATCTTTGCCGTCTGCTAGCGGACGGCAAATAAGCTCTTTGCCATCAGCTACCCAAAAAGCGGACGGCAAAGAACTGGCTGATGGCAAAGACCAAGGTTACCATCAGCCGGTTCTTTGCCGTCCGCTTGCGGACGGCAAAGATTCGTTGCCGTCTGCTAGCGGACGGCAAAGAGGAGGGCCCCACCGACGAGTTGCAAAAAAAAAAACCTAACGGGGCCCTCTTTGCCGTCCGCTAGCGGACGGCAAAGAGCACTGGCGAGGACGGCATAGGGTGGCGGACGGCAAGAGGAGGGCCCCACGTAACGTTAACGGCGCCCCACCCTCTCTCTCTCTCTCTTCTCTCCACCTCTCGCCAGCCCCTTCACCCACCCGCCGCCCCCCTGCCCCGTCCGCCCCCCCACCCGCCGCCACCCACCCCCCCCGCCTCGCCCCGCCGCCTGCCGTCTGGCGCCGCCACGCCCGGCGCCCGGCACCTCCGCCCGCCGCCCGGCGGGCCCGCCGCCGCCCAGGCCGCCCGCCCCCTCCTCCGCCGCCCAGGCACGCCCCCTCCTCCACCCTCGCCGCCACCCAGCGCCCCCCGCCCGCTGCCCAGGTGAGTATCTTCTTCTTTTTTTTCCTTTTTTGTTTTTAGTTTTAGGTTTATGTTTAGTTTTAGGTTTATAGGTTTAGTTTTAGTTTAGTATTAGGTTTATAGGTTTAGTTTTAGTTTAGTATTAGGTTTAGATTTAGTTTAGTATAAGAAGAAGAAAGAGAGGAGAGGAGGAGAAGAAGAAGAGGAAAAGGAAAGGAGGAAGAAGAAGAAGAAGAAGAAGAAGAAGAAGAAGAAGAAGAAGAAGAAGAAGAAGAAGAAGAAGAAGGAAAAAGGAAGAAAAGGAAAAGGAGGAAGAAGAAGAAAAGGAAAAAAGGAAGAAAAGGAGAAGGAAGAAGAAGAAGAAGACACCCGACCCCGACCCCGAGACCCGACCCCGACCCCGACCCGACCCCCGACCCCCGACCCGACCCCGACCCCCGACCCCCGACCCCGACCCGACCCGACCCCGACCCGACCCGACCCGACCACGGTACCAGACCCGACCCGGCACCCGACACGACACCCGACCCGAGACCCGACCCGACCCGAGACCCCGACCCGACACCCGACCCGACCCGACCCGACCCGACACCCGACCCCGACACCCCGACCCGACCCGACACCCGACCCGACCCGACCCGACACCCGACCCCGACCCGACCCGACCACGGTACCCAGACCCGACCCGGCACCCGACACGACACCCGACCCGAGACCCGACCCGACCCGAGACCCGACCCGACACCCGATCCCAACCCGACCCGACCCGACACCCCGACCCGACACCCGACCCGACCCGACACCCCGACGCCCCAAGGCTGACCCGACACCCGACCCGACACCCCGACCCCGAGCCTGACCCAACACCCGACCCGAGCCTGACCCGACACCACGACGCCGACACCACACCCGACCCGAAACAACACCCGACACCGACACGGCACTACCCGACATCGACACGACACCCCGACCCCCGACCACAAAAACAGCACCCGACCCGACCGGCACCCCGACACCGACAGGGACACCCGACCACCGACACCTCCGAAAAGGTGTTCTTTGGCCTTCGAGGCCGGCGGGGTCATATATTTGTGAATTATTAGTTAGGTCATATATTTTTCGATTTTGCTATGAAAAACATCATATATAATTGTGTTGATCGTGTAGTTTTAATTGTGCAGTAGTTTCATCGCTGCGAGGTTTGGTGTTCGACGACCTCGCCGTGTTTTGACGAGCTCTGCCCCTTCGTTCGTGGGTGAGCACAAATGACAACTCCTCCTCCCCCATTAATTATTTGATCTATTCCGATGAAACTGTTTACCGTAGCCTACGTTGCCGGAGCCTGTTGCCGTCCGCGGCTGACGGCAAAGGATTTTGCCGTCCGCCATTCATGCCTTTGCCGTCCGCCATGGCAGACGGCAAAGTAGCTGATTCCTGTAGTGTATCCATAAAAGATTTAACACAATCAAACTTAGGTGTCATATCTGACTCCTTACCTTCGTCGATATCCCAATCTTCAGGATTGCGTTTAATTCTATCCAATAAATCCCATCTAAATTCAATAGTCTTCATCATAAAAGATCTAGCACAAGAAGTATCAAGCATGGTGCGATTGTTATCAGAAAGCCGAGCATAAAAATTCTGAAGAATTATCACTCTTGAGAGCTCATGATTGGGGCATGAATATAACATTGATTTAAGCCTCCCCCAAGCTTGATCGATGCTTTCTCCTGTGCGAGGCCAAAAATTATATATATATATAATTGCGATCACGATGAACATGATGCATAGGGTAATACTTTTGATGAAATTCCAAATTCAATCTTTTATAGTTCCATGATCTCGTATCATCACATAGCCTATACCATGTCAATGCGTCTCCCTTCAAAGATAAAGGGAAGACCTTCTTCTTAGCAACGTCATCGGGTATACCTACAAGTTTAAATAATCCACAAACTTCATCCACATATATTAAGTGCTCATTAGGATGCTTTGTTCCATCTCCTGTAAAATGATTAGCTAGCAGTTTTTCCATCATACCCGAAGGAAATTCAAATGGAGTTTCATTTTCAATAGGTTCAGTAGGTTGAGGAGCAACTCTTTGCTCTACTGGACGGGGTGAAGATACCCCAAACAAGCCCCTCAAAGAATTACTTTCCATAGTATCAAGTGACAGTAAATTTCAGCACACTATATAAATTTTTCCTTACCAAATTCCACCTACCAAAGGCGCTACACTGCCCGGCAACGGCGCCAGAACAGAGTCTTGATGACCCACAAGTATAGGGGATCTATCGTAGTCCTTTCGATAAGTAAGAGTGTCGAACCCAAAGAGGAGCAGAAGGAAATGATAAGCGGTTTTCAGCAAGGTATTCTCTGCAAGTACTGAAATAAGTGGTAACAGATAGTTTTGTGATAAGATAAATTGTAACGAGCAACAAGTAACAAGAGTAAATAAAGTGCATCAAGGTGGCCCAATCCTTTTTGTAGCAAAGGACAAGCCTGGACAAACTCTTATAATAGGAAAAGCGCTCCCGAGGACACATGGGAATATCGTCAAGCTAGTTTTCATCACGTTCATATGATTCGCGTTCGGTACTTTGATAATTTGATATGAGGGTGGACCGGTGCTTGGGTGCTGTTCTTACTTGAACAAGCATCCCACTTATGATTAACCTCTATTGCAAGCATCCGCAACTACAACAAAAGTATTAAGGTAAACCTAACCATAGCATGAAACATATGGATCCAAATCAGCCCCTTACGAAGCAACGCATAAACTAGGGTTCAAGCTTCTGTCACTCTAGCAACCCATCATCTACTTATTACTTCCCAATGCCTTCCTCTAGGCCCAAATAATGGTGAAGTGTTATGTAGTCGACGTTCACATAACTACTAATAGCAAGACTTCTCCCTTGTCCTCAGGAACAAACGTAACTACTCACAAAGCATATTCATGTTCATAATCAGAGGGGTAATTGTAACATCCCAAATTTTCAATTTGGAATGTTATACACAGGTCATCCATGCATACCATATTTCATTGCATCTTCATTCCGCAATCCTCGAAATCCTAAGCAACTCAAGGACCCTCGGAGAGAGTTGGGGATTTCCGGTTTTCATATTTTGATTTCTATCAAATACTGAGAACGAGGATTTTTTATTTTAATTATTTTTCTCTCCGGAAAAATATTTCATATTAAAATATATGAGAGGAGATAATATGACTTCTCCAAAATAATTGAAATATTGGAGGAAAAAGTTAGAATCATTATTTGGATTTTATTTGAGTTTATCTTGAATTTTAGTTGCATTAGAAAAATTTGCATGTTTTTGAAAATTGCATTTTAGGGCCAAGAAAATGTTCAACTCGTTCTAAATATTTCATTTAGATGGTGAAAATTTGTTTTGGCATTTTTTAGATTATTTTATTTTATTTTATAGGATTTTTTCTCTTGATGGAACTATTTAAAAAAAATCCGCGCGCGCCTGCACCCGACTGGGCCGAAGCCCACCCAGGCCAAGCCGACCCAAGCCGCCGCCGCCGCCTTCCTCCCGCGCCCGCCGCCGCCACAGAGTCCGGCTCGGACTCCTCCGCCGCCTACCCCTTCCCCAAGGCACCGCACCCCCTCCTTTAAATACCACCGCACCCCCCTCCTTTAAATACCACCGCACCCCCCTCCTTTAAATACCACCGTACCCCCCCTGTAGCCGCCGCCGCCTCCTCCCGCCGCCACCCCGATGTCGAGCCCGAGCCCCGCTGGAGCCCCGCCGGAGCCGAGCGAGGTAGCCGCCCCGCCGCCCGGTTTTCCGAAGAAAATCGTTTCGGTTTTTTTAAACCCTAGTTTTCGTTTTTTAAAATAGATCGGTTTTTCTCCGATTTATTTTTTTAGCAAGCGCTCGCTCGTTCGTTCGTTTTAACGAACGTGTTCTTCGTTTAGGTTCAGATAACAAACATTCGTTCGTTAAGCTGTTCGTCGTTTTTCTTTTTATCGGATTTATTCCGCAATTTTTCTGATCGCTATTTGTGTTCTGATTTTCGTTCTAGTTTAACTTTTCGCTCGTTTATCGGAATCAGGCGATTCAAGCGCCTAGAGTTTCGTATCGAAACCCTATTTCCGATTAATCAACTCAAACAAGTTTTTGCCTCTGTAAAATTTGACCGTATTTCAGATTAGTAAACGAATCTTATTTCTTTCGTCGTTTGAGTTTTGTTGCTTCGTTTGGTTTGATTCTGTTTGTGAACCGGAGTTCTTAAGTTGAACTTTCTGGTCAACCTCTTTTAGCTGAGTTTTCCCTGTGCATCTTTGCTTGTTTCTTATGTATGTTATTGTTTGCTTGTGATAGAATTCCCGGAGTGTGAAGCGTGTTACTACGAGTCTCTAGGATTTGCGGATCGTCAACAAGGCAAGTAACACATTGATCATACTCTTTTCATACCCAGTTTTATGCATTAGTTCCAATCCTCAAACATTGCATGATTAGGAAGTCATTAATTTGTGGGTTGGGAAGTAGTAGTTGAGGTAGAACCTATTGCCCTGTTACTATCAAACCCTTGGGAGTTACTTCAACGTGTTGCTTATATTGCTATGCTATGCTCGTAGACGTGGATTGGGTTTCAGTGCATCCATGACAGATGTGAGATTGCTAATTAATGGTTTACTTTAAGGTGGCAACTTTAATACACATCTGGGTGGATTGAGGCACCTGGGGAACCCAGTGTTGTCTATTTTATTTTTGGAAATCCTGGGGTACCCGTGTGATCTTCCTATGGACCGCCACCCAGGCTCAAAGGGAAGTGAGATTATTCATGCTAGAAACTTCCGTCTGCAGCCAAAAGCTATTATGGGCTCTAGCATAGTTGAGTAAGTTATGTGAAGCTCTTGAAGAGGTATATCAGCAGGTAGTGGGTTTTGTAGGTTTGGTATGGTCTACCCGGAGTAGAGAGTTAATGTTTCTGAAAGACTATGTCTTGGTCATCCGTTTCTCAAACACCATGTAGTGCGAGAAATCAACGGAGGCGATCGAGTCTTGTGGGGAAAAGTGCGCAAACCTCTGCAGAGTGTACAATCTAATCATGGTTAGTCGTGTCCTCGGTCATGGACAATTTTTGAGTATCTACTATCTGAGTATTCACATGTATCTCATCACTCTTAAATTAATATTGTTGGGATGTTAATTACTGTAATTGGGATTGAGAATGCTGTCAACCATTCTCAATGTTTAACAACCGCCATGATAGTTAAATAAAATTTATTCCTTTGTTGTAGGGAAAAATTGGCTTTTCACAAAAAACTATAACCATAGAGCTTTCGACCAGCCAAATATGCATGTAGTGATAGCATTATTCTGTTCTTGCTCTACTGTGTTATATTGCCAACATATTCCATGTGTTGACCCGTTCTCGGGCTACAACGTATTATGTTGCAGACTTTTCAGGCGAGGAGTAAGGATCGTTAGGTCGTTGTCGTGCAGCTCAGCTATGTCGTTGGACTTGATGGACTCACTTTATCTTCCAAGCCTTCCGCTGTTATCGCATTAGATGGCCTTAAGCCATATTATTGTACTAAGTTCTCTTTGAGACATTCGATGTAATAAGTGTGTGATTGCTACTCTGTTATAAATCCTTCGAGTATTGTGTGTGTCAGCATTACTGATCCAGGGATGACACTGAAACACAGAGACTTGACCATCTGAGGTCGGGTCGCTACAAGATGGTATCAGAGCACACGCTGAGTGTAGGACACGACCATGAAGATAAACCATAGGTCACTCTTCTCTACTCATTTCTGACTCCTCTCCTTTTTTCCACTCTTTAGGATGTCGGAGATGAAGAACAAGTTTGCCCAACCCGATGAAGATGCTCCTTTTGGACGCCACTTGAAGGAAGTCACTAGGTACATGAACATTGGTATACCAAGCTTCACTGTAACGTACAACGCCACCTTACCAGAAGAGGAGCGCTAGATGATTCAAGTACAAGTTCCAGGAAGGACGTTCTCACCAACTTCTAAGCCCATAGAGTTTTCGTTCGAATCACCCACCTGGAGTCTAGGCAAGAGTATGGCAGCTCACATTACCATGGGACATATTGGAGAAGTCTACAACATGGAGCTTAAAGACACCATATACCAAATATGTGGGCGCCGAGACGAGCAATGGGAAGTAATCAGCACCAAGAAGGATAGATCCATTACAGCTTTTATCCAGGAGTTAAACCAACAAATTCGATGCCAGGAAAACCAGATGTGCGCAGATATGATGGAATTGAAGAAGGCAAAGACCAGGATCATCGAACTGGAGGAAGAACTCAAGTTTACACGCGATGGATACGAGGAGGAAATCAAGACACTACTGGAGAAGAACGACGACCTGGTCAAGAAGATCGGAGTATTCATGGGAGGACTAGCACCGGAAGAAGAAGACGACCCCACTTGCCCGGACAACTACATCATCATCGACAACACCAATTCCGATCCAAGTTATGATGACTACGAAGATGAAGCTGGAGCGGACATCATGGAGTCTTCCACCGATCAAAATTTCTAGATGACCACCATATATTAGTAGTATATTTCCCCCATGTATCTAATAGTAGTTGAGCACTTTTTGCGATAGTTCTAGACCTTTTTTTTTCCCTTGCATGATTGATTGAGTGAAATGTTTGTGTTTGCCTCATTAGACCTCTTTCTATTCTAATTTCTTCCCTCTAAACCCATCAGATGCCTCCGAGACGTGACACCGGTTTTGCTTTCCCACCGGAGCTCACCCAGTTGATCCAGCAGCAAAATTCCTTGATGTAATTGCTAGTCAGAACCAGGGCAACAACAACAACAACAATAACCCACCGCCAGTGGATAATTTAGCCCATTTTCTGAGGTTACAGCCGTCGGTGTTTTCCTGCAGCACCGAGCCAATAGTTGCTGATGATTGGCTACACCGTATTGGAAGGGAGTTAACCACCACAGGATGCACGGATGCTGAGAAGGTGCGCTTTGCCGCACATCAATTGGATGGACCAGCAGCCGCATGGTGGGAGAATTACACGGCTACTTTTCCTATAGCCAATGTCACTTGGGACCAGTTTCAGCAAGCTTTTCGCACGGCCCATGTCTCAACTGGAGCCATGCAGATGAAGAAGCGTGAGTTTCGCAACTTACACCAGGGGAATTGTATTGTGGCTCAGTACGTGGATGATTTTAGTAAGTTATCACGCTATGCCCCTGATGATGTGGCCACAGATGCCGCGAAGCAGGAGAAGTTCATGGAAGGGCTGAACGATGAGATGAGCATGCAGTTGATGGTGGAAACTTTCAACAACTACCAGGAGTTGGTAGATAAGGACCTTATGATTGAAGGAAAGCAGCAACAGATTGAGAGCCGTAAGAGGAAGTATGGACAAGGGAAGTATAATTCAGGAGCTCAACAGAAGCCCCGCTTCACCCCGAACTCGGGAGGACTTGTTCATAACCATGGAGATCACAACCATACTGGAGGAGGATTGCATAACCACAATGGTGTGAAGAATGGCAATGGGAACGGAGTTAATAACAATCAGAACCGCTCCAACCCATCTACACCCGCCAAAAGAGACCTAAGTCAAGTTACTTGCTATAAGTGCGGGAAGACTGGGCACTATGCTAATGACTGCCCTGAAGGAAGGAATGGAAACGGAAATGGGAGCTCTGGGAAGAAGCCCAATCCATTCAACAAAGGACAAGTAAACCACGTTAACGTGGAGGAGGTTGAAGAGCAGTCGGACGCGGCAATAGGTAAGTTTTTATTTAAGTCATTTACCGCTCTTGTTCTTTTCGATACTGGTGCATCGCATTCATACATAGCAAGGGGATTTGTAGATAAGTTTAAGTTACCAACCCAAACCCTTAGGACCCCTCTATTAGTGAGCTCTCCTGGAGCAGAGTACATGGCTAGCCGATGGTGCACCCAGATACCCCTAACCATTGGCACACATGTTTTTCCGTCTGACCTAATTATCTTGGAGTCGCAAGGATTGGATGTGATATTAGGTATGGACTGGATGTCAAAGTATGGAGGAAGCATTGGTTGTGCTAGCAAATCAATTTATCTTACCACCCCGGAGGGAAAAAGGATTAAGTATGTATCTAGGCATGTGCCTAGGAGGAGCCAAGTGAATGCCCTCACGGGAGTTGTGCAGGAGGAAGTGCCTGTAGTAAAGGATTACCCGGATGTTTTCCCAGAGGAGTTACCAGGCATGCCCCGGATCGAGCCATCGAGTTTTTGATAGAGCTATTGCGAGGTATAGGGCCAATATCCAAGAGACCCTATCGGATGCCCGCAAATGATCTGGAGGAAATTAAGAAACAGATCAAGGAGTTATTGGAGAAAGGTTATATTCGCATGAGTTCATCACCTTGGGGAGCACCAGTACTTTTGGTCGAGAAGAAGGATAAATCCCTGAGGATGGTCGTTGATTACCGAGCCTTGAATGAAGTAACGATAAAGAACAAATATCCATTACCGATGATCAATGATCTGTTTGATCAGTTGCAAGGAGCTAAGGTGTTTTTGAAGATCGATCTACGATCAGGATACCATCAGTTGAAGATTCGAGAGAAGGATATACCAAAGACAGCGTTCACCACACGGTACGGATTATATGAGTATACGGTCATATCGTTTGGACTGACTAACGCCCCTGCCTATTTCATGAGTATGATGAACTAGGTTTTCATGGAGTATTTGGACAAGTTTGTTGTGGTGTTCATTGATGATATTATGGTATACTCGAAGAACGAGGAGGAGCACAAGGAGCATTTGCGTTTAGTTCTCGAGAAACTCAGGGAACACCAGTTATACGCTAAATTCAGCAAGTGCGAGTTTTGGTCGAAGGAAGTTGGATTTCTTGGGCATGTTATATCAGGAGAGGGTATAGCAGTGGACCCAAGTAAGGTTCAGTCAGTCACTGAATGGTTGGCACCCACTTCAGTTAGCGAGATCCATAGTTTCCTTGGACTCGCAGGATACTATCGGAGATTCATTGAGAATTTTTCCAAGATTGCTAAGCCGATGACTGAATTGCTGAAGAAGGATACTAAGTTTAAATGGACAGAAGGTTGCGAGGCAAGTTTTCAGGAGTTGAAGAAACGATTGACTATAGCCCCAGTATTAATACTGCCAGATATACATAAGCAGTTTCAAGTGTATTGTGACGCCTCACGCTTGGGACTTGGATGTGTGCTTATGCAGGACGGAAAGGTTGTTTCATATGCCTCACGACAACTGAAGCCCCATGACTTGAACTATGCCATGCATGATTTGGAGCTAGCAGCAGTAGTGCATGCATTGAAAGCCTGGAGACATTATCTTATTGGAAATCGTTGTGATGTGTACACGGATCATAAGAGTTTGAAGTACATTTTCACCCAGAAAGAGTTGAACCTTAGACAAAGGAGATGGCTGGAGCTTATAAAGGATTACGATATGAAGCTGCACTATCATCCAGGAAAGGCCAATGCCGTAGCAGACGCTTTGAGCCGAAAAAGTTACGCTAATATCCTTGAAAGGACGGGATTGCCAAAGGATTTAGCTGAGGATATCATGGAACTTCGGTTGGAGATTGTTCCAAGAGGTTTCATTGCAACAATGGAGGTTCAGTCTACATTGTTGGACAAGATTCGAGAAGCTCAGAAGAATGACAAAGAGATTGTCGAGATAAAGGAGAAAATGAGCAAAGGAAAGGCCAAAGGTTTTCGTGAGGATGAGCACGATACCTTATGGTTTGAGGACCGAGTTTATGTGCCCACTGACCAAGAGATCAGAAAGTTAATACTTCAGGAGGCCCATGACTCACCATACAAGATACACCCCAGAAACACAAAGATGTATTTGGATTTGAAAGAGCATTTTTGGTGGACAGGTATGAAGAAGGATATTGCCGAGTATGTAGCCGTATGTGATGTATGTCAGAGAGTGAAGGCAGAGCATCAGAAGCCAGCAGGACTGTTACAGCCTATGCCGATACCCGAATGGAAGTGGGATAAACTTGATTTGATTTTATCACCGGATTGCCTAGAACCAAAGCAGGATATGACTCAATATGGGTAGTAGTGGATCGCTTGACCAAAGTGGCTCACTTCATTCTAGTGAAAACCACGTATACAAGTGCGAAGTTAGCCAAAATATATATGTCCAGGATCGTATGTTTGCATGGAGTTCCAGGACCATCGTATTAGATAGAGGAACACAGTTTACTTCAAAGTTTTGGCATCAGCTACACCAGACTTTGGGAACAAGATTGGAGTTGATCAAGACATTCCACCCGCAGACGGATGGATGAGAGAGAGAGGTCAACCAGATTTTGGAGGACATGTTGAGAGCCTGTGCGCTAGACTATTGGTCTAGTTGGGATGGCAATTTGCCTTACGCAGAGTTCTCATACAACAATAGCTACCAAGCTAGTTTGAAGATGGCACCGTTCGAAGCTCTGTATGGACGCAGATGTAGAACACCTCTGATGTGGGATGAGGTAGGAGACCATCAGTTGTTTGGACCGGATTTCATCAAAGAGTCGGAGGAGAAGGTTAAATTGATCCAAGACAGATTGAAGATTGCTCAGTCCAGGCAGAAGAGTTATGCAGATTCAAAACGCAAGGAAGTAACTTCTGAAATTGGAGACATAGTCTATCTGCGAGTATCACCCTTGCGAGGAGTGAAACGTTTTGAAGTTAAGGGAAAGTTAGCTCCAAGATTTGTAGGACCATTCCGTGTTTTGGAACGGATGGGAGAAGTTGCCTACAAGCTAGAGTTACCTGAAGGATTGTCAGGAGTTCACGATGTGTTCCACGTATCACAGTTGAAGAAGTGTCATGCTGAGATGGCCGATATACCGTTAAGAGATACAGTGCCACTGGAGGCGATTCAGTTGGTCGGTAATTTGACCTATGAAGAGAAGCCAGTGAAGATTCTTGACTTTGACAGCCGAGTCACGCGCAGCAAGGTTATCAAGTTTTGCAAGGTTAAGGGGAGCGACCATACCGAGGAGGAAGCCACCTGGGCACGAGAAGATGATATTCGCAAGGACCACCCGCACCTATTTTCTAGCCAACCCGAATCTCGAGGACAAGATTCATCATAAGGGGGGTAGGTTTGTAACATCCCAAATTTTCAATTTGGAATGTTATACAAAGGTCATCCATGCATACCATATTTCATTGCATCTTCGTTCCGCAATCCTCGAAATCCTAAGCAACTCAAGGACCCTCGGAGAGAGTTGGGGATTTCCGGTTTTCATATTTTGATTTCTATCAAATACCGAGAACGAGGATTTTTGATTTTAATTATTTTCTCTCCTGAAAAATATTTCATATTAAAATATATGAGAGGAGATAATATGACTTCTCCAAAATAATTGAAATATTGGAGGAAAAATGTTAGAATCATTATTTGGATTTTATTTGAGTTTATCTTGATTTTTAGTTGCATTAGAAAAATTTGCACGTTTTTGAAAATTGCATTTTAGGGCCAAGAAAATGTTCAACTCGTTCTAAATATTTCATTTAGACGGTGAAAATTTGTTTTGGCATTTTTAGATTTTTATTTTATTTTATAGGAATTTTTCTGTCGGCGGAACTATTTAAAAAAAATCCGCGCGCGCCCGCACCCGACTGGGCCGAAGCCCAGCCAGGCCAGGCCGGCCCAAGCCGCCGCCACCGCCGTCCTCCCGCGCCCGCCGCCGCCGCAGAGTCCGGCTCGGACTCGGCCGCCGCCTGCCCCTTCCCCAAGGCACCGCACCCCCTCCTTTAAATACCACCGCACCCTCCTTTAAATACCACCGCACCCACCCCTCCTTTAAATACCACCGCACCCCCCCCCCTCTAGCCGCCGCCGCCGCCTCCCGCCGCCACCCCTCCTTCGAGCCCGAGCCCCGCCGGAGCAGAGCGAGGTAGCCACCCCGCCGCCCGGTTTTCCGAAGAAAACCGTTTCGGTTTTTTTTTTGAAAACCCTAGTTTTCGTTTTTTTAAATAGACCAGTTTTTCTCTGATTTATTTTTTTAGCGAGCGCTCGCTCGTTCGTTCGTTTTAACGAACGCGTTCTTCGTTTAGGTTCAGATAACGAATGTTCGTTCGTTAAGCTGTTCATCGTTTTTCTTTTTATCGGATTTATTCCGCGATTTTTCTGATCGTGATTTCTGATCCGAATTTCGTTCTAGTTTAACTTTTCGCTCGTTTATCAGAATCAGGCGATTCAAGCGCCTAGAGTTTCGTCTCGAAACCCTCTTTTCGATTAATCAACTCAAACAAGTTTTTGCCTCTGTAAAATTTGACCTTATTTCAGATTAGTAAACAAATCTTATTTCTTTCACCTTTTGAGTTTTGTTGCTTCGTTTGGTTTGATTCATTTTGCGAACCGGAGTTCTTAAGTTGAACTTTCTGGTCAACCTCTTTTAGTTGAGTTTTATCTGTGTATCTTTACTTGTTGCTTATGTATGTTATTGTTTGCTTGTGATAGAATTCCCGGAGTGCGAAGCGTGTTACTACGAGTCTCTAGGATTCGCGGATCGTCAAAAAGGCAAGTAACACATTGATCATACTCTTTTCATACCCAGTTTTATGCATTAGTTCCAATCCTCAAACATTGCATGATTAGGAAGTCATTAATTTGTGGGTTGGGAAGTAGTAGTTGAGGTAGAACCTATTGCCCTGTTACTATCATACCCTTGGGAGTTACTTCTACGTGTTGCTTATATTGCTATGCTATGCTCCTAGACGTGGATTGGGTATCAGTGCATCCATGACAGATGTGAGATTGTTAATTAATGGTTTACATTGAGGTGGCAACTTTAATACACATCTGGGTGGATTGAGGCACCTGGGGGAACCCAGTGTTTTCTGTTTTATTTTTGAGAATCCCGGGGTACACATGTGATCTTCCTATGGAACGCCACCCAGGCTCAAAGGGAACTGAGATTATTCATGCTAGAAACTTTTGTGTGCAGCCACAAGCTATTATGGGCTCTAGCATAGTGGAGTAAGTTAAGTGAAGCTCTTGAAGAGGTAGATCAGCAGGTAGTGGGTTTTGTAGGTTTTGTATGGTCTACCCGGAGTAGAGAGTTAATGTTTCTGAAAGACTATGTCTCAGTCATCTGTTTCTCAAACACCATGTAGTGCGAGAAATCAACGGAGGCGATCGATTCTTGTGGGGAAAAGTGCGTAAACCTCTGCAGAGTGTACAATCTAATCATGGTTAGCCGTGTCCCCGGTGACGGACAATTTTTGAGTATCTAGTATCTGAGTATTCACATGTATCTCATCACTCTTAAATTAATATTGTTGGGATGTTAACTACTGTAATTGCGATTGAGAATGCTGTCAACCATTCTCAATGTTTAACAACCACCATGATAGTTAAATAAAATGTATTCCTTTGTTGTAGGGAAAAATTGGCTTTTCGCAAAACTATAACCATAGAGCTTTCCACCAGCCAAATATGCATGTAGTGATAGCATTATTCTGTTCTTTCTCTACTGTGTTATATTGCCAGCATATTCCATGTGCTGACCCGTTCTCGGGCTGCAACGTATTATGTTGCAGACTTTTCGGACGAGGAGTAAGGATCGTTAGGTCGTTGCCGTGCAGCTCAGCTATGCCGTTGGAGTTGATGGACTCACTTTATCTTCCAAGCCTTCCGCTTTTATCGCATTAGATGGACTTAAGCCATATTATTGTAATGAGTTCTCTTTGAGACATTCAATGTAATAAGTGTGTGATTGCTACTCTATTATAAATCCTTCGAGTACTGTGTGTGTCGGCATTACTGATCCAGGGATGACACTGAAACTCAGAGACTTGACCATCTGAGGTCGGGTCGCTACAATAATAATATGCATAAAGGATCTGAACATATGATCTTCCACTAAATAACCAACTAGCATCAACTACAAGGAGTAATCAACACTACTAGCAACCTACTAGCACCAATCCCAGATTTGGAGACAAGAATTGGATACAAGAGATGAACTAGGGTTTTGAGAGGAGATGGTGCTGGTGAAGATGTTGATGGAGATTGCCCTCTCCCGATGAGAGGAGCTTTGGTGATGACGATGGTGATGATTTGCTCCTCCGGAGAAGTGTCCCAGCGAAACAGCTCGCGAGCCCTAGATTGGTTCCGCCAAGGTTCTGCCTCATGGCGGCGGAGTCTCGTCCCGAAAGGGCTATTTTTTCTTGACGAAAGACTTCATATAGGATAAGATGGGCATCGGAGAGCCACCAGGGGGCCCACGAGGTAGGGGGCGCGCCCCCCAGCCTCGTGAGCAGGGTGTCGGCCCCCTGGCCTTCATCTTTGGCGATGATTTTTCTTTATTTATTTTAAGATATTCCGTGGAGTTTCAGGACTTTTGGAGTTGCGCAGAATAGGTGTCCAATATTTGCTCCTTTTCCAGCCCAGAATTCCAGCAGCCGGCATTCTCCCTCTTTATGTAAACCTTGTAAAATAAAAGAGAATAGCCATAAGTATTGTGACATAACATGAAATAACAGCCCATAATGCGATAAATATCGATATAAAAGCATGATGCAAAATGGACGTATCAGCGGTCCAAAAAGAAAAACAGGCAATCGCTGGAATACCCAGGTGCCTCTATCCACCTAGATGTGTATTAAAGTTGCCACCTTAAATAAACCATTAAATTACAATCTCACATCTGTCATGGATACACTCACCCAATCCACGTCTACTAGCATAGCATGGCAATATAAGCAAACGTAGAAGTAACTCCCAAGGGTTTGATAATAAACAGGTAATAGGTACTACCTCATCTACTTCCCAAAACACACAATTTAATTAGATCCTAATCATGCAATGTTTGAGGATTGATCTAATGCATAAAAACTGGGTATGAAAGGGATATGATCAAAGTGTTATTTGCCTTGCTGATGATCCGTGAAACCTAGAGATTCGAAGTAGCAAGCGGCGCACTCCGGGTACTCTAACGCAAACAAGAAAACATACAATAAGTACTCATCTAATGCACAGGTAAAACTCAAATAAGAGATCTAACCAGAAAGTTCAACTTAAAGACTCCGGTTTGCAAAAAGAATCAAATCAAACGAAGCGACAAAAAATAAACGGCGAAAGAAACAAGCTTCGTTTACTGATGTGGATCTAGGTCAAATTTTACAGAAGCAAAAACTTGTTTGAGTTGGTTAAATGGAAAGAGGGTTTCGAGGCGAAACTCTAGGCGCTTGAATCCCCTGATTCCGATATACGAACGAAAAGTTATACTAAAACGAAAATCGGATCAGAAATCGCGACCAGAAATAATCGAGGAAAATCCGAGAAAAAGAAAAACGACGAACAGGCTAACGAACGAACGTTCGCTGTCTGCGGCTAAACGACAAAAACCGTTTGTTAAAACGAACGTACAGACAAACGTCCGCTAAATAAACTAAATAAAAAAAAACCGATCTAAATAAAAAAAGAACCGTGTTTTTTAAAGAAAACCGGGCGATTTTCTCGGCGAGTCCGGCGACTACCTCGGCGGGGTCGGGCGAGGCGGCGGCTCGGCGGCGGGATGGACGGGCGGATGGGCGGCGGCGTCGGGTCTTGGGCGGCGAGGTGTGGCGTCGGGCGGCATCCGGTGGCGTCGGCGGATAAGGCGGCGCGTGCACGCGGATCGAGGCGGGGCGGGGCTAGGGTTTGGCGGCGGCGGCTGGGCTGGGGCGCCTCAGGCTTTAAAGGCCCGGCCGGGTCAGTGTCCCAGGCGGACACGGCCCGGTTAGGTCAGTTGCGCTTTTTTAAAAATAATTTCGTGTAGAAAAACAAAAAAAAAATACTACACAGACTCCAAAAATCCTGAAAAAAATTTCCCCGACTTATAAAATCAAGCCGAACAAGATGAACATTTATTTGGGGCCTAAATGCAATTTTGAAAAACGCACATTTTTTCCTAAATTCAAATAAAATAGCAATAAAAATCCGAAATAAAACTTATTTGATTTTTGTATTAAATCCTCAATATTCCTTTATTTTGGGAAAGTCATTTTATTCTCTCTCTCTTATTTTTATAATTGGAATAATTGAAGATAAAATAAATAAAATCAAATGATCCTATTTTCAAAATTTGAGAAATCTCAAATATGAAAATAACGAAATCCCCAACTCTCTCCATAGGTCCTTGAGTTGCGTGAAATTTCTAGGATCAAGCCAAATTGCAATAAAATATGACATGCAATGATGATCTATGTATAACATTCCAAATTGAAAATTTGGGATGTTACACATTTTCTTCAGGCGCAACACTTGTGGAAGCCCTGGCAATATCTTCAGCGGCTGGAATGAAGTCATCAGTCCTGGTACTCTCATTTTCTTCAGCGCCTGATGTTCATCAGCGGTGCTGGCATGTTCTTCAGTCGGCTATGCAGATGCTTCAGCCTGAGGATTTGCTTGGTGCGTTAGAGCTGCAACATTGGAAGTGAACTTCTCAGTCAAATTCACAAATCTGACTTTGGCTCCAAGCCAGTGAGCGTAGTATCGATCAAATTCATCACTCAGTTGCTTGATCTCAGCTTGCAAGGCAACGAGTGCTTCCGAGGAAAGCTTCAAAACATTTTGCTTCAGAAAGTGATGTTTCTTGTACTGTGCTTTCTTCACCTTCCTTGCCTTTTCATATTTCCATTTCTCTTCTTGAATGAAGGCAGTCAGCACATTATTTTGACTAGTAGTCAGCTTGAAATCAGGCATAGGAGCATTGGGGTCCTTGTGCCAGAGATCAATGTAATCGAGGATCAACTTTGGATCCAAAAGCAGAGGCACGTCTGTCCCTTTGGCTCTAGCGGCCCTGATTTGCCTATCTATGATGATCTCGGCAAGTTCCTCATCATCAGCTTCATCCTCATCAGATGGCACTTGGAAGGCAACTTGCTTCTTGTGAGGACTTGGGCAAGAACCTCGTCCAGCAGTGGCCTTTGTCTTCAGCAGAGAGGGGCATGTTGAAGAAGTTGGTGCAGCTGAGGAACTAGCAGGAGCTCCTGAGGCAATAGAGATGCATGTCGTCCTTTGGCACGTGGCGAGATGCATAGGTGCTGAGGATTTGGTCGGAGCAGCTGAGGGTTTTGGCGGTGAAGCTGAGGATTTTGAAGGAGCGGGAGTAGCTTGAGGAATTGGCCGTGAGGGCTTTGAAGATTCTGGCCGTCAGGGCTTTGAGGATTCTGGCCATGAAGGCTTTGCTCATGAAGCACCTGGCTTAGGAGCAGGCTTCTTTGGCATAACCTTCTTTGGCTTGCTTGCAGAGGCCTCAATAGTGGCAGCAGCAGCAGCAGAGTCTTTGTTATATTTCCTCACTGCTTCTCTTGCTTGTCTAGCCAACTTGGCCTGGCGCTTGGCACATTCATCGGGATAATCCTCACCGCTTCTTGGACAGGTGCCAATGGAAGTCTTGAGCATGGAGGATTTAGAGAGAATTTCTTCATGTATTTGCGAGTAACATATCTGTACTCCCTCCACTCCCTTGCCCATCTCCTCTCAATCCTTTGTATGCGCACTTTGCGCTGATTTTTATCCTCCTTACCAAACTTGTCCTCAGCAAGAGTGCAATAATACTTGTATATATCATCAGGGATTTCAAAAGCAGTGTTGATTTCCGGTTTCATTCCTCCCTTCTGTGGCTTCTTTCCATCAGCCATTTTCTTCAGCTGAGGAATTTGAACAATGGAATTCTCTGAAGATGTATGCAACTTTTCTTCAAGGAATGCTGCAAGTGAGTTAAGTTGATGAGAACCTAGTTATTCAGCAGCTGTCATGAGTACCTGTGAACAGAGTATAGTTGCGGGGAATTTGGAGAGGTCATATGCGTTCTCAGAAGGTTTTTTAAAAGAAACAAGTTTGAGGAATTTGACCAGATGAGTCTTGAAGAATTTCACTAAGCGTTCTTTGTCTTCGGTTCCAGAGTTGTATAGATAAAAAATCCACAAAATTGAGGAATCTTGAAGAAAAATTATTGCTTAGAGAAATGAATCAAGAGTAGATGACATGTGAGGTGTTTAGTGTGTGAGGATTTGAAGAATAAACACTTTTGAAGATTTTGTAGAAAACATCTGAATCAATGAGGGTAGTAAAAATGACTTTTAGTTACCCTACACGAAGAACACGGCAAACTGGAAAGTGTAGATGTGAAGCTCGTCGGTTCAGATCTTCCACGCCCTAACATGGCAGAGGAAGACGGCTACGGCGGCGGCGGAGTGAAGAAATCCGCAACCGGTGCGAGTACGACGGCAAAGATGTCGAGGCAGTGAAGCTCTTCCTCACCGGCGACGATGAAGTAGCGGTGGTGCTAGGCTTTGAGAAGCTCGAGCGGGAGAGAGAACGAGCGGAGTAAAAGTGAAGTGAGGAAGGGGAGGGGTATATATAGCCGCGGTGAAAAAACTGTTCACCCAAAGAAATTGGAAGAACGTGCCCCTGGCCCTTCTCATTCGCTTGACATGTGTCACCCAAATACTGAGAGGCGATCGTGTGAGATCGTGGGTGAATAGATAAGTATTTTGTGGAATGCGGACGGTTTGAGCGGCAAACATCGAAAATTTGGATAATTAAGTTTTAAAGTTCCGTTCGCAAATTCTTCAACTGTCAAGGACACAGTGAAGATTTTGAACGAGTTCCAAATAGAACGCAGATGAAGAATTTGTGAATAGATTGGGTTGAGTATAGTATAGAGGGGGAAGGGTCCGATCGCATTCACTTAGCATAAAAGGCAACCTGAAGAAATAGCAATAAGTGAATGCTTTGTAGAGGACATAAACTCATATATATATATATATATATATATATATATATATATATATATATATATATATATATATATATATATATATATATATATATATATATATATATATATATATATATATATACATCTGGCTATTCTGTTACCCTACTTGAACTGATGAATTCAAGTGGTTGAACTGATGAAATTCGAGCGGTTGAACGGATGCTTTCTGTTGCTGTGAAAAATCGTCTTCTTTAGTTCAATTTTTTTGCAATTTTTTTTGTCAAAATGGGGCGTGTAATATATCATTGGAAAGCTCTTGACATCCACATTACAACCTTATAATTTGTTTTTGCAAAAAAATTATGATTTAAGAGCAGTTTTGAAAAAACCGTTTTTTTCAAAACCGAGAACGCGAATCGTATTTTCGACTTAATTTTCAAACGGTTTGTCGGAATTGAGCAAATGAGATGGCGTTGGAAATCTTTTGAAAATCCGCATCTTCCATATATCTACTATTTTTTCAAATTCTATATGATTTAAAAGTAATTTGAAAAACGGTGAAATTCTGGGTGAAATGTTTTTTCACTGTTTTTTGCAAACGGTTTGTCAGATTGACGCAAATGATACGGCATTGGAAAGCTATGGAAAGTGCGCACCTTTTGCGTATAGAAAGTTTTTTCTAATTCCTTACGGTTTAAATACGAATTCAAATACGGTTTAAATTGGTTTTGAACACGGTTTTTGTAACAAGTTTGTTGAAATGGGGCAAATAATATACCGTTGGATAGCTATCGAAAATGCGAAACTTAGTCATGTTGAACATTTTCTCTACCTCGCAACCGTTTAAGAGTAATTTGGAATACGACAAGACGGATCGTGCTGTTTTTCCGTCTGAAAAACAGAGTACTCGTGCTGATATATGTGTGTGTTTGTGCTGAGCTATTTTTTTGAGTAATTTTGAATTATTCTGAAAACAGAGCACTTGTACTGATGTTTGCATGGGTTTGTACTAAGCATTTTTTCACTAACAAGCTTTTGCTCTGTTTTTGGGTAATATTTTTGCTCGTAAATTTTCAACGGTTTACTGTATCGTCGCCCCTGTACTTGCATGGTTTGTATCATCGAACTGAATGATATTTTATTCAAAAAGAAAATGTTTTTTTCCTTTTTTTTGAACTCAACATTTTTTGACAACGATGTTCTGAACTTCTCTCATTTTACGACTTGTACTGAGGTACTTACTAAGCAGGATTTTCATGGGGTTTCTTTTTTTGCTTGAATTTCTGTCATTTCTTTTATTCCGAACGGACCACCGTTTTAACTCGTACTGAGGTACTTACTACGCCCGAATTAGGGTGGTTGTCGCGTGTCTCGGTGAGGAAGAAGACGAAGCTCGGGGGCAAGGTACTTACAATTTTTTTTTATTTTTTGAACTTCTTTGCATTTTCACGGAACTGATTGCGGTTTATTTTTTGAACTTATATGCTAGTAATACATGTACTTTTCAGCACTCATATAAAGAGTAGAAAACATGGAGAGAAATTTTCAACGGTTCACGGTATCATCGTCCGCGAACTTGCATGGTTTATATCATTGAACTGAATGACAATTTCTTTAAAGAAAATGTTTTGTGTGTGTTTATTTTAACCTACATTTTTTTCAGCGATGTTCTGAACTTCTCTCATTTTACGACTTGAACTTTTACCATTTGAATTTTCATGGGGTTTCTTTTTTTTGAGCTTTTTTCCGAAACTTATCTAGGACATCGTGTTGAACTTGTTGTGTTTTTACATTTTGAAAGCTAGCAAAAAAATCGAAGTTACTGACTCATTTCAGGATATCAGAAATAAAAATTGCCATCACCAAAATCAAGCATTAATCCTATCAAAGAGATGAAATACATTGACTTGACTTCCAAAAGTAATGCATGTTCTACGACCGATGTAAAGACATGTAGAAGAATATTTCTAGCAAAATGAACTATAGACCGTCGGGACTAGTTCAAAATGAACTACCAGTACTGTAGATATTAGCAAATTTGAACTTCTGTGTTTGTACTGACCGTTTTTTCAGGGATGAGACGTCATTTTGTTCTGTGGAATGTCGATGCCATTTATTGATTCCAAAAAAGATAGCAAGATGGCACATGGATTTAAGATGTACTTAAATTGAAAAAATCCATATTTTCTGGAGAAATTGCAGAGCAGCACAACAAAGGTTACATGTTTTCTTTAGTTGAGAGAAACAAGTTCAGATTATCAACAGTACACCCACCACGCCAAGTTCTTAACTGAACATATGCATTTGTTTCAGAGATGGTGTTACATCCTGTGATATAAATGAAAATTACAGCAAAACAAAAAACCTGCAAGAGAAGCATTTTGCCAAACCAAAAGATAATTGAACCATTGGATCTTGAGCTGATGTACTGCATGCACTTCTTTGTTTGTACGGAATGCACCTCTCTTTTTGTGGTTCATATACTGAAGATCCTTCAATTCAGTTATCAACACACCGTAGCAGGCATGCTTGCCACCTATCTTTTGGATGCACTCCCTTGTCATTTTCTATTGCTAATTAGAGCACTTCAGGAGCACCGACTCATGTGCGAATGTGTAGCTGGCTTCAGACTAGACAGTACTCTGGCAATACCTGTGCAATTGAGCAACAAGTTCAGAACAGGAGAAGCAACTAGGAATCATTCGCACGAAGAGTACTGAATAAAAATAAGAATTGCACTGATCTAAAATTAGTTTTAAACTGAGGGTGTCACTTTGGTGTGTGATCATTTCTTATGAACATTCAATTAAACATTTTTGGTGTCACTTGATGCAAGAAGGTGGTGTCAATCAAACAATATCTTTATTTGGCAACAAAGAAACATCAAGAAGGATATTTCATTTCTTGTAAGAAAATCAACAAAAACCTTATTTCACAACAAGTAGAGATGAAGTAGCATCACCAGTACATATAGGAGACTCATAGGCGAACTCTTAATATACAAGCAAAGTAGGACACTAGCTTTGTTTCCACACTTGTAAAATCATCACCAATGCAACCAACAGCAGTACAGAATCCGTCATTACACGAGTTCGATAATGCCACAACATGAAAAGAGGAATGGGGAAGGCCAGACCTCGTCGTTGTGTCATTGAACGGCCTCGGCTATCGGCCGTGAACGGACTGTGGCGCCGGCGGCGAACACCACATTGGAAGAATGCTCATGGGTGCGCCTGCCTCTACTCATGAGCGTGTGCATCAATGTGGGTTCAGCATTCTGAACTACTGCAACACTAGCCACCCGCATCAGAATAACCTTTTGGTGCAAAACTATTGTACAATAAAAACACTCAGTTTTATTTTGCACACACACACATAGTACTGTCATATGTGTTTTTCAAAAACTAATGATAGTTCAATACTAAACTGGCACACCTAGTTTGTGTTTCAGGAAATAAAATAGATGTCCTCGAGGTGAGTTTATGAGGGAGGGTCCGGAGTCTCAGTATGATTCGGACCACGGTTGGAGCTGCGAATGGTAGTGAAGCTCCACATCCTCCGTCATCGGTGAGCTCCGACCATTGATCACACGACGGAGGAAGCCATGTACTGATGAGGATTCACATATTGAACTGGCACAACTAGTTTTGTGTTTCAGGAAATAAAATAGATGATAGTTCGTTATGATGATGATATTTCAGCATTTCTTCCCATGGTAGAAAATCACCTGAATTTAAAAAGGACTGGAAATCACAAAATAAAATGCATTCAAGTAGCAAAATTAGGAAGGGATCAGATAACACATTTTAATTGAGCAACTCCTTAGTGGGACATCACTTACAATTGCAGCGCTGGTTAACAATTGTTAGACATATTGATTGCTCAAATATAACGTAGCACTGAGAATTCGTGTTTGTTCAGCATGAATTTTGAGAACTAATTAATCCCTAGAGGCTGGATGATCTTCTATAGGAGTGATTACTTGTTCTATGATCTCTGCCTTGATGAGATGTAAAGACTAGGTTCAGTTCCAGAAAAGTTATTTAGCTTTCACTATGGTTTATTGTCCTTTGTTGTGCATTTGCAAGATCAAATGAAGTGTCAACTGACCTGTTTTCACAAGTGTTGATGTGGCTGTTGTATTAACCATTAAGTACGACGAGCTGACTAAAGAACATTTCGGTACTACTGTATTCAACTTTGAAGCTAAATAACATATGTGCACAGAAAAGTAATTAGTAAGACACCTGGAGAGTGTGTCCTCTCAATGTCTAAAAACTTGTCTATTTCAGAATGGAGCGACTACAGTCTACCACCCAACAAGAGCAGAGAACATTTCAACAGTAGATAATACTCCTAGGTCAGAATAATTGAACACAAATAATCATCCAGATAGCTCAAGAATCATAGTAACTGCCGTTTCCGTATTCCTTCGTGATAGGTACTACCCACAAACCACGTGAGAAGTTTCCATTTCATGAAACTATTCTAAAAGACGAAGGCTGAAACTAAACTAAACAAAAGCTCCGTCCATCCGTCGCTAGGAAGATAAGCAGAGAGGTGACAAAATTTCGTACCAGCGTGAGTGCCTCCTGGAGCACGGAGGTGACCCGCTCGCCGCCGCGGAGGAGGGCGTCACACTCGGCGGGGTCCCACTTTATGGGTCGCCCCAGTGGGGGCGACGAGGCGATGGGGAGGGCACCTTGGCCCAGCGCCCGAGCACGAGCGAGGTAACACGGGAGTGGACCCGCGTCCTGAGGAGGGAGGCGGCGGGCCTGCGGGGAAAGCAGGGGAGAACGGCGGTGGGAGGGGCGAGGGACAGGGAGAGAGCCGCCACCGGAGGGATCTGCATCACCGGTCGTGGTGCGCGTCGTCGGGAGGAACGGCTGAGGGGCGTTGCCGTGCAGTGGGGGGTGCGGCGCGTCACCAGAGTAGGCACCGCGCGTTGCCGGGAGGTGGGGAGGCGTATCGCCGGGACTTGGGGGAGGCGCGTGGCCAGGAGGTGGGGGAGGCGCGGCGCGTGGACGGGAGGTGGAAGGGGGCGGCACGTCGGCGGGAGGTGGAAGGGGCGGCGCGTCGTGGGAGCTAGAAGGGCGGTCGTCGGCGGGGAGCTGGAGGGTCTTGCGATGGGGCAGGTGTGGTAGAGGCAAGTGGCATCTTTGGAGGATTTAGGATCGGGAGGAGGTAGGTGGGTTAGGGATATATATATATATATATATATATATATATATATATATATATATATATATATATATATATATATATATATATATATATATATATATATATATATATATATATATATATATATATATATATATATATATATATATAGCCAACAAACAAAAACGACGGAAACAACGAAGATAATGCAAAGTTGAAGAATATGAACAACGAGAGAATTTCAAATCTCAAGAAAAACTCAAATTTAAGATTTTCAACTTTTGGTGGTGGCGTGACCCACCATATAAGAATGCTGATTTCAGACACCGCGTACAATTGTCGTAGGGCTCTGAGGATCAAATTCTTCTTTAATTTCTTCACACTTAGAGGGTTAGTCTTCATTGATTGAAGAAAAAGGTTCTTCGTGTGTTGCACATCTCAGTCATCAATTTTGCAGAAGTGTTAGGATGAGTGTCCTTTTCAAAGAACATTTGAAGATTCTAAGATATTTAGCTCACACCGCAAATTGCTAAATCTCTTCTCATCCAAGGGCTTTGTGAAGATATCGGCTAGCTGGTCTTCAGTCTTCATGTGCTCGATGGAGATGTCGCCCTTCAACACATGATCGCGAAGAAAATGATGACGAATCTGAATGTGCTTTGTCTTCAAGTGCTGAACTGGGTTGTGAGAAATCTTGATGGCACTCTCATTCACACAATAGAGAGGCACATTCTTCAGGTTGATGCCGTAGTCCTTGAGGGTTTGCTTCATCCATAGCAATTGTGCACAACACGAACCAGCAACAATGTACTCAGCTTCAGCAGTAGACAGTGATACATTGTTCTGTTTCTTCGAGGACTGTTGGGGATATTACCACTGGGTTTAAACCGGCCAGGAGAGGCTGGGTTAACTCCATCAGTAGTTATCATATCTGAAGCCAATGAAGACAGACGATGACGCTTCAAGAAGGCCCAGGGCCCAGAGCCGGTTTAAGGCATGTAGACATAAACCGGTATTGACAATGTAACTTCTACTATAAGGTCGAAAGAGCAGATACCGGGACAGACACATTTATGAGCCGGCCTCGGGACTCTGTAAACCGACGGGCGTCAACCCATGTATATAAGGGGACGACCCGGCGGCGGTTCAGAGAAACACACAACAACTCGAGACCCAGGCAAAGCGTATTCGCTCCCTGGTCATCGAAACCCCATCAATTCCATCACAACTAGACATAGGCTTTTACCTTCATCGTAAGGGGCCGAACTAGTATAAAACTCTCTTGCGTCCCTTTTCCGCTTTAACCCCTTTAAGCTAACCCGTAGCGATGGCTACACGACTAAGTCTTTTCATGAGGACATCTGCCGTGACAAAGCCACGACAGTTGGCGCCCACCGTGGGGCTATCGCACGATGGTTTCAAGTTCTTGGTGGGCAACTTCGAAGGACTCAGGGGTTACGCTGTGGGTCGGATGACCAAGAGTCATCGCGACAAGCTCTACATCGATGATGTAGGCTGGGGCCCCGAGGCAGGCTCAATTGAGTACGGGTACCGGGTCCCCTTTGGTGGCATACACATTTTCATCGGCAAGATCGGCGAACCGGGCCCTGAGTCGGACATCTACACCGACCTCGTCGAAACGGCTCAGCGTGCGAGATCTACCCGGGTCAAGCCTGCCATGAAGCGTGCCTTCGTGGGTGTCATCCATGGAGGGGAATATGAGGAAGATCGGAATCTGGTGGTGAGACCGTCATTTATTCCGGTGACGAGTCATCGACTGGAGAAACCGAGTCATTATATCTGCTACAAGATGGCCGGATTGGGGGCTGTTTCGATGGCGACAGTATTCCGGACCCCTCTGATCTGCCAAACCGGGTTGCAATCTTCATGGCCGATACGCAGCCGGCGCTCCACTCTTTGACTGCAACAACGATGATTTCCGGATCAGCAGCAGCAACGGCAGCCGGGGCAGGAGGCCCTGTGCGACCGCCGGCTCAAGTTTTATCTTATTTATTTGATGCGTTGGCAACACTGATGGCGGAGGTTAACCCGGCGGATCAGGATGCACCACTACGGGAAACAACTAATTTGCCGTCAGGAGGTGTCTTTGCCGTCAGCTTTTCGTCGGGCAGACGACAACGAGTGGGTTTGCCGTCATCGGTTGACGGCAAAGAAAAACTGACGGTAAAATAAAATTTGCCGTCTGCAGAAAAAAAACATACGGCAAAGAGCTCACTTTGCCGTCTGCAACAAAAATCACAGACGGCAAAGAATCTTTGCCGTGTCTGTTTGTATTGGCAGACGGCAAAGATTCTTTGCTGTCTGTGTTTTTTCGGCAGACGGCAAAATGAGCTCTTTGCCGTCTGTATTTATTTTCGCAGACGGCAAAGAAGAAGCACATCACGCGGATCAGTCACACGGATCGATGAGTTGGCAATATCCCAGACGCACATCCCACGCCATCGGACGCAGGCCTCCACCCACCCCACGATGCACGCATTCCCACACACGCCCCCACCCACGAGGCCATGAGCCTACCTGGCCCACCCACGACTCCCAACTCTCCCGTGCTCCCTCTTCTCTCCCACAGGATCTCCACCTCCCCGAGGTAGCACACCACCGGCCAGTGCCTTCCTCTCTCCTGCTCCCTCCTCCCTACTTCTCCGCCGAGCAGCCACAGGCCGCCGGGCAGCGCACGCCTGCCCGTCAAGCGCCCCCGAGCAGCCGCACGCTGAGCCCAGCCCGGCCGTCCCCAAGCCGCCAGACGCCGCGCTAACGCCCGCCCGTCCCCAAGCGATGCCGTGCCGCGCGCCAGCGCCGTCCCGCCGTCCGTCCACCGCCGCGCCCAACACCCTCCCGCCCGTCCGTCTGCCACTTCGCCAGCACCGTGTGAAGCTCCATCTCGCGAGCTCGTCTTCACCTGCCGGCCCTGCACACCACAGCTCCTCCGGCCGAGCACCCGAGCCCGTCCACACTCCGTGCTCCGCCGCTAGAGCAGCCGAGCGCTCCGCCTCGCGAGCTCCGCCGGTCGAGCACCGCCCATCCTCGACCTCCCTCGCATGCCTCGTTGTGGCGTCGGAGCGAGATAGCTCCCGGGCGCGGCTAGGCCGGAGCGACACGGCTGAGCAGGGCCGGGCGACGCCGCTGCGAGTAGAGCACGACAGAGCAGTCCGCGAGCGTTGGGGTCGGGTGGCGGAGCGAACAGAGCACTGCAGAGGGAAGAAGGACCCGATTGATTTTTAGTTTTACTTTTTAGGGTTCTTTGTGTTAATTTTTAGAACTATTCTGTAGCTTTAGTTTTTTTCAGAGTCATGTTTGCATTTTGTACTGGACTATCATGTAATGAAAGCACTAAACATGGCCGAGTCTTTTTGCCTGTTAAAAAACAAGAAACATAGGCAGTGCACTGTGTGAGTTGACCGCATCCCTCGGGAGGAAGGCTGCTGTGTTTTTTTAATTTGGCCCTTTCTTTGCCGTCTGTGATATACCAGGCTGACGGCTAAGACACGAATAGCTGACAGTAATCATGTAGTCTGGCTGACGGCAAAAGTACTTTTCTTTGCCGTCTGTGTTTTGTAAGGCTCACGGCAAAGTAGATTTGGCTGACGGCAACGTCTTTGCCGTCTGTCTGATGAAAAGCTGACAGCAAAGCATTCTTTGCCGACTTATCTTTGCCGTCTACTTCTTGACGGCAAAATCTTTGCCATCTGGATTTAGGTCTTTGCCCTCTGTGATCCATAGACGGCAAATTACCTGTTTCCTGTAGTGCACACAATATGGAGATCGCGAAGGTGAAAGATCAAATCACCCAGGCCAAGGCCAATTTGGCAGCTGAGGATTCCAGGATGGCCATGGAGCGGGCCGCTTTGGATGCACAAGCTTACCGGCTTATGCTGGATCAGAGTGCGTCGAACGAAGTCCTCAAAAGGAGGCACCGATCTCGTCTGCCGCCGGTTTACGATGCTAGGAACCTCTTTAACACCCCAGGAGCAGGGACCAGTAATCCGCCGGTGGTGAACCGGGCGGAGGTACCTGGGGCAGGGGCGCCGGTTCAACCACGTTTGATGGATCCGCCTCGTCAGAACAACATTGTAGCACCGCATGTCCCAACGCCACCGGGTCATTACTCTAACCCGACGGACAACATTGTTGCTGCAGCTTTACGGCTGGCGGCCATCCCGATTGAAGGTGATTCTCCAACGGCGGTCGAGACATGCTGGGTTAAGGAGCTTCTTCAGACAGCATTAGTTCAACAGGAGGCTTATTCACATAGTCGTGATCGGATTCATTCCACTCCCCGTCCAAGCCGGAGTTATAGCAGGCGTATGGATGAACCGGCAGTGTCGAGCAACGCGCGGAACCGTGATCCGCCCCATGGCAATTACCCGGCGGGTGACACTCAGGAGGTGGTAGACCGGGCTCGGGCACGCAGAGAGGCCGAGCTAGCGGCGCACCATGAAGCCCGTCAACTTACTTCGGTTCATCCAACTACATCAGTGGAACCAGGGGTCACTTCTAGCTCTTTGGGAGTGTCGTGTCTCGTCCCAGCGTTGCGCAATGTGCGCCTGCCCAATGATTTCAAAGGCCCACGCAAGGTGCCAAATTACACCACGGATTTGTCCCCTAAGACATGGGTCGAAAGCTATGAGATGGCCATGGAGATGCTGGATGTGGATGATGCGGCATGTGCGAAATACTTCACCATGATGCTTGAAGGCACGGCCCGTACTTGGCTAAAGAGTTTACAGGCTAATTCTATCAGGTCATGGGCCGAATTGAGAGCCCGGTTTATCCAGAATTTCAAGGGTACATGTAAGCAGCCTATGTCGATTGTGGACTTAGCTACCTGTGTGCAGGAGGAAGGAGAGTCAACAACCCGATGGGTGCGCCGGGTTTGGGAAATTTTGCATTCATTGGACCGCATCAATGCTAATACCGCAGTTCTGACCTTGGAAGGCAATTGCCGGTTTGAACCTCTGAAGTTGAAGTTGGGACTGCTGAAATGCCATTGCAATGACATGGGAACCGTCATGGCGGCTTTAGTGAAGTATGCCGACTCTAATAGTACAAAGGATCCCGAGTCTAATGATGATAAGACAGGGAAGGGAAAAAGGAGTGGCAACGCCAAGTGGCAGCACCACAACCCAGCAGGTCATGGAAACGGCAACAAACGTAAAGCGGATCACAGCTTGGATTTTGTGGCTAATACCAGCACGCAGGACAAGGGCCAGCGACGTAAGGGTAAACCGCCCAAGCGCGGTGGAGCACCGAGCCCTAACCCGGACCGTCTGTCTTATTTGTTGAACTAGCCATGCCCAAAACATGGGACGAAGGAGATTCCGTCCACACATCTCTGGAAAGATTGCTACATCATGCAAGAGTTCAAAAATTCTAACTCTTTCCGGTATGATAATGGGCCGGGTGGCGGTTCGGGCAACGGGTCTCATGGGCCGGGTTATGGTGGAGGAAATTCCGGTTCAGGATTCCATGGTAATCAGGGTGGACATAACAATCAAGGTAATCAGGGCAACCAAGGTGGTTACAATCATCAGGGCAATCAGCAGCAGCAGCAGTCGGGTTACCAGAGCAACCCGAAGCATTTAAATAGTGGGCAATATGATGTCTTCACCACTAGCTTAGACAAGCGTGACCAAAAGCTTCATAAGAGGGCAGTGAACTCCGTTGAACCGGCGGTGCCCTGTTATTTGCGTTGGTCTGAGCAGCCAATCGTATGGAGTAGAGAAGATCATCCACCCCGGGTTGACAATTCGGGTCATCTGGCATTGGTGGTGGCACCTCAGGTGGGAGGTTATAAGTTCACCAAGGTACTCGTGGATGGAGGGAGCAGCATCAATATCCTTTATTATGAAACTTTCTGTCGCATGGGGTTAACAGATAAAAATCTTAAACCGTCCAATACGGTGTTCCATTTTGTGGTACCTGGTAAATCGGCTTATCCTGTTGGTAAAATAGCTCTGGAGGTGGCTTTTGGTGATGAGCATGACTCGAGATCAGAAACTTTGACCTTTGAAGTGGTGAGAATCAAAAGTCCGTATCATGCCCTGTTTGGATGGTCGGCTTATGCTAAGTTTATGGCACGGCCTTGCTATGTCTATCTGCAGATCAAGATGCCGGGTCACAAGGGAACTATAACCGTACATGGAAGCTGCAAGATTGCTCTGGAGTGTGAAGAAGGTGATGCGGCTTATGCTGAGTCGGTTTGTGCAACAGAAGAGTTGAAGTTTTATAAAGATAATGTTGATCCGGCCGATATGACTTCATAAAAAAAGCCAACTACAGAGCATGATCCGGCCCTGAAATTTAAATCGGCTGATGAGACTAAGCTTGTTGACTTCGTGCCTGGCGATTCATCCAAGTAGTTTAGCATCAGCGCTAACTTGGATCTAAAATAGGAAAGCGCGCTCATCGAGCTCATCCGTGAGAATCGGGACATCTTTGCATGGAAGCCTTCTGACATGCCAGGTGTACCGAGAGAACTCGCTGAGCACACTCTTAATGTTGATCCTATGTATAAACCGGTCAAGCAGTTTCTTTGCCGGTTCAATGAGGAAAGATGCAAGGCTATTGGAGAAGAAGTAGCCAGGCTCTTGGCGGCTGGATTTATCGTTGAGGTATTTCATCCCGAGTGGTTGGCTAATCCGGTGCTGGTCCTTAAGAAGAACGGCACTTGGCGTATGTGTGTATACTACATAGATCTTAACAAGGCTTGTCCAGCATATCCTTTTGCCCTCCCCCGTATTGATCAAATCATTGATCAAACGGCGTGTTGCGAGCATTTAAGTTGTTTGGATGCATATTCTGGATATCATCAGATCAAGATGGCAGTTAAGGACCAGGAGAAAACGGTCTTCATAACTCCTTTTGGAGCCTTCTGCTATGTATCCATGCCCTTTGGGGTCAAGAGTGCCCAGGCAACTTATCAACGGTGTGTACAGAATTGTCTTCATAAACAAAACGGCTGTAATGTTCATGCATATGTGGATGATATTGTGGTGAAATCAAGGGAGAAGGAGACATTGATTGATGACTTGAGAGAAACCTTTGATAACCTGCGGGTTTACAAAATGGTGCTCAACCCGGCTAAGTGTGTTTTTGGTGTACCGGCAGGCAAGCTCTTGGGCTTTTTGGTGTCTAACAGGGGCATTGAAGCTAATCCAGAAAAGATTAAGGCTATCACCTCCCAGGCCGAGCCGAAGTCTATCAATGATGTTCAATGCTTGGCAGGCCGAATTGCTGCATTGAGTCGGTTTATCAACCGCCTTGGTGAGAAGGCCATTCCTTTATATCAGATGCTGAAGAAAACTGATAACTTCGTCTGGAGTGACGCCGCAAATGAAGCATTTGAGGATTTAAAGCGGCAGCTGGCTAACCCGCCGGTTCTTGCTGCTCCGGTTGACAAGGAGCCATTGTTGCCATATGTGTGGCAGCTAATGCTCGTGCAGTTAGTGTGGCTATTTTGGTGGAGCGCAAGGAGGCAGGAAAGGAATATCCGGTTCAGCGTCCGGTTATTATATCAGTGAGGTACTTATTGAGTCCAAGGAGAGGTAGCCACACTGGCAGAAGCTGGTATACGGATTTTTCATGGCAAGCCGGAAGCTTAAGAAATATTTCCAAGGTCATCCCATCACGGTGGTCAGCTCTGCTCCTTTGGGGGATATAATCCAGAACAGGGAAGCAACTGGCCGGATTGCTAAGTGGGCTATCAAACTCGGGCCTCACGGGTTGAAATACATACCCCGAACGGCAATCAAATCTCAGGAACTTGTGGATTTCATCAATGACTGGACAGAGCTACAAGCACCAGAAGAGAAGTCGGATCACACTTATTGGACTATTCATTTTGATGGGTCCAGGCAATTGGAGGGCTCGGGGGCTCGAGTCGTATTAACTTCTCCACGAAGTGATAAGTTGTGTTATGTTCACCGTTTAATGTTCCCTTGCACTAACAATGCAGCTGAATATGAGGCCTTACTCCATGGTCTTCAGATGGCTAAGGATATGAACTTAAGCCGAGTTAAGTGCTTCGGTGACTCGGACCTGGTAGCTCAACAAGTGTCTGGCACTTGGGATTCCAAAGACCCACTCCTGGCAGCGTATCATCATGAGGTGGATATTGTTGCAGGTCACTTTAAAGGTTATCAGGTGGATCATGTGGACCGGCGGAAGAACGAAGCGGCGGACACTTTAAGCCGCATGGGTTCTCAACGTAAACTGGTTCTGCCTTATTTCTTCTTGGATGTTTTGCATAATCCGTCCGTCTAGCTCCCTGGTGAAGAGGATTTGGCTATTCCTGATCTGGAAGCTCAATTGGTGGCGGCTCTTCATGTTATCCTGGATTGGACGGTTCCCTATCTGGCGTATATGAACCGGGGCGAGTTACCAGAGGATGAGACTTTGGCCAGGCAGATAATCCGGCGGTCCAAGTCCATGACTATTATCAACGGAGAGTTACATCATTGCTGTGTGACAGGGGCGTTTCAACGCTGTGTATCTCCTGAAGAAGGCTGTGAAATTTTGCGCAAGATCCATGAAGGAGACTATAGTCACCACGCCGGTTCAAAATCTTTGGTGGCTAAGGCGTTTCGTCAAGGTTTCTATTGGTTGACAGCTCATGCTGATGCCGAGGACTTGGTCAAAAGATGTGATGGCTGTCAGAAGTTCTGAAGACGCGCCCATGTACCGGCTCAAGAATTGAGGATGATTCCAATCACTTGGTCGTTTGCAACTTGGGGGCTGGATATGGTTGGGCCTTTCTAGAGGTCCAAGGACAAGAAGACCCACCTTTTGGTGGCGGTTGATAAGTTCACAAAGTGGGTGGAAGCAAAACCAGTTACCAAGTGTGATGCAGCCATGGCGGTTCAATTCATTAAAAAGGTGATGTTCCGGTTTGGTTTTCCACACAGCATTATAACAGACAATGGTACCAATCTATCAAAGGGTGCCATGAAGGAGTTTTGCCAACGTGAGCACATCCGGCTTGATGTATCATCAGTGGCTCACACCCAGTCCAATGGACAAGCGGAGAGGGCCAATAAAGAGATCTTGAGAGGCATCAAACCCCGGCTTATGGTTCCTTTGCAACGGACGCCGGGTTGTTGGGTTGAGGAGCTACCTTCTGTGTTATGGAGCATCAACACCACACCCAACAGATCGACAGGATACACGCCGTTCTTCATGATTTATGGAGCGGAGGCAGTTCTTCCTAGTGACATACGTCATGACTCAACTCGTGTAGTGGCATATAATGAAGCTGACAACAAGAAGGCACCGCAAGAAGCTCTTGACCTGTTAGATGAGGAGCGTGACATAGCGGCAGCCCGTTCTGCGATTTATCAGCAAGATCTGCGTCGCTATCATAGCCGCCGGGTTAAAACCAGAACCTTTCAAGAAGGAGATTTGGTGCTTCGACTCATCCAGGATCAGACAGATATGCACAAGCTATCCCCACCTTGGGAGGGACCCTTTGTGGTCAGCAAGAATCTGCACAACGGGTCGTACTACCTAATCGATGTGCGAGAGAACAAAGACTCACGTAAATCGGAGGAGGAGACCAACCGGCCGTGGAACATTGCTCATCTCCGGCCCTACTATACTTGAGCTATAGGCTCTGCTTATGTACATATTATAACAATGTACATATTATGATCAATACAATAAACCTGAACCTCAGCTAAAGCGGGGTATCCGTTGTTTTTCTTCCATCATGTGTGGTTACATGGAGCTTTTGTTTCTAAAACGGCGTCCGGTTTACCCCTTCATTTAGCTTGTCAAAGCTTTATATCACATCACTTGGGGGCTTGGTCGTATCCGAACCATAGCTACACCTCTTGATCGGCGCAATGCCACAGCATCACTTGGGGGCTTGGTTGTATCCGAACCACAATCACACCTCTTGATCAGCTCAACGCCAAAACCGGGGCCAAAGAGAGTGTTGTAAAAAACAGCAACTCAAACATAGGCATCCACTGAGCACAGCTCAAAACGTTACTTGGGGATTCTTTGCTATCGCAATGAACTTAGAATCTACACTTGTAATGGGCTATCAAGCCATGGCTTGGAAGCCTGGTGTATACACCTAAAACCCCGGGTTAACCTGCTTCTTTAAGTAAGTCACGCCGCCCAGGTAAACCTGGTATGACTCTTTGAACTTTGACAAGTTACTCTAAAATACAGACCCTGAACTTGTCAAGTTAAAACGATGATTGGTTAAGGATTGCGGACCATCCAGAAAGGATTTGCAAAAATGATTTAACTCAGTGGCATGGCAGCCCATGAAAAGCCTCGAATTTGGGGCCTGGCAGCCCGTGAAAAGCCTCGACTACAACGGTTTTATTTTCCTTTAATTAAGTTTTTGGTTTCTTTTTTATAAGATTTATGATGTTTCTTAAACCGGTGTTATTAACCCGGTTAGGTTGACAAATTACAAGTGGGCAGTACACGATCAAATCATAATCCGGAGACCATTAGCCCGGTCTGGTTTTGAATCAAAGTCCCGGTATGGAGTAAACCGGTGTTTATCATAACCCGGAGAGGTTTTATTATAAACCGGCTTCATATAACAAGAGCTACTTTTCCTCCAAGAGTTGGGTTGTGGCCCTCACTAAAACGTTGGTTAGCCCATCTTATGCCTAAAAATGTCACATGTATTACATATATCTCTGTGTTTGGTTATCTTTTACAGCCTTGGTAACACACCTTGGTCATATACATATTGGATATCATAACCCACCAGGGGGTAAATCGCCAGGGTGCTTTGAGCTTTTATGTGCAAGAACAGTTTGAATAAATGGCTATGGATTATGAATAGCATATCTTAAATGTGCCGGATTAAGCAAGCATCAGTTGCAGATAAATACGCACGAAGGCATACCAGACCAAGTATTTTAGCTAAGCCTATTACAAGGCATTACAGTGCCCAAAAGGATAATTGTTTTCTCAAATACATGATGCAGCATGTAGAAGATTATACCGGCCTCCGGTTCATGATTGGTCACCATCTTGGCCTCAAGGTTGCGGATCATCTCGCGTCGGTTCAGCTTCTTCTTCTCTACCCAGTGGCTGGAAATCAGCAGTTGCCCAGTTGATCCCAGTTAGGGCTTGGAATACAGTTTCATCACTTATCAGCGTGGACGGTTAAATGTCAGGGGCATAAGTGTTCTTATGGATTGGCGGCATAAGATTTTGAGCTTCTGGAATCGGTGCAGCAACCCGCTTGTTCTTGTCATCATAGCTTGCTTGATAGTATGAAAGGTCCGCTTCTTCAACTAGCTGACAAGCCAATGGGCGTACTTCCCGGTTTATGATCCGGAGATCATCTTCGCCAAATTCTGTTCTGTCTTCCTTCAAACTGGGATAACCTTGGGCCGCTTCAACTGGATCAAAGTCAGGAACCCATGCTTTTGCCTGGGTCAGTGCGGCTAAACCGCCCGTTCTAGCGGCAGACTTTTTTAACTCGTCAACCCAGGCAGGAAGCATGGATAACCTTTCTAAGGTATCCTTGATCAAGGTGGGAGGCGGATTGTTGTGTGAAGCAGTATAGATAATCCGTTGTGTGCCGGTATACAACTACTCTATCAGAGTATAGGCCGCTTTCAACTTCTTCTGAACATCAGATCCCAAGTGGCTAATGCGAGTCCCTGTATCATTGCAAGGGTTAGTGAACCGGCAAATGCATGAAAGGATGTGTTGAAGTGAGGAATCAAGGATGCTTACCAAACATAGCTGCAGTCATGGCATGACCCCGCTGCTTTATGCTGGTCAACTCATCAACCACCGGTTTAAGAGCGGCCTCTGCTTTCTCAGCCCTTTTGATAAAATTGGATTTTTCACTCTCCCAATCCGTCCGCTCCTTGTTGAAGCATTATTTCAGTTTCTCCATAGCGCCTAGAGTGCTAGTTAATTCTTCCTTCGCCTTGGAGATTTCAGCTTGTTGCGATTTAAGGTTCTCCTGCAGATCAGTGGTTTGGCTCTCTTTCTTGCTCAGCTCGGCCTACAAAGAGACAGTTATATGATGAGATGACAGTACATACTTGAAGTACCAAGCACATAACAAATTATGCCCTTGGTACCTGGGGGCTAATGCATATTTGCTCTTCATCATACATTTTCTACAAGTCCCAAGCATAATACAAGTATTCAACTTGCTACTTGGGGGCTAATGGATATTTTCTCAAAGAATGCTGATACGGGAGTTTCTTCTATCAAGTCCCGGTTCATCTTTATAAAGTTAAACCGGAACTTGGGGGCTACTTCATTGAAGTTCAGATGCATTGTTGCAATTTTATGAAGTCCCGGTTTAGATTGATATCTTAAACCGTCACTTGGGGGCTACTGGAGTTGATAAACTGAAATTAATTGTAAGGGAAAAACACTTATGGAGTTACCTCATATCGCTCCTTCATCATATTTACCAAGCCGGCTTCATAGTCACGACTGGTGTATAGACGGTTCAGATAGCCGGAATGAAGGTCTTGAGCATTCAGATGGGCGTATGTGGACAGATCGGCATTCCATTTGCCTTTGCCAATTGCAGAGAATTCCTCTTTGGCGGTATGCTTTGACAAAGCGACAGGATTTCCTGGATCAGTATGGCCAATGCCAGTAATCAGAACATCATCATCCTTCTCCTCAGCAGCTCGTACTGGAGTTGTCGGTTTGTCAGTATCTTTCACTGGACTTACCGGTTTGTCAGTCCGGATAAGGCTTGTTGGCTGGTCAGCATGGCCGGTGGTGTCAACCACTGCCTGCTCAGCAACGAAGTCATGATCTTGAGGCGGTGGCTCATTCAGCATGTCATCAATGTTGGCCTCTTCAGGATCTGGTGTTTTCTCCGGATTAACAGCCACGTCTTCGTCAGCCGGCTTATTCAACCGAGCCTTCTTGCTTGGTCTGGGCTTAGCACTGAGAAAAGAACATAAGGATCAGTACAGGATGTATTAAGATAACATCTCAAAGATATAAATAAGTGTATAGCTCACCCAATAACCGTTTTGGGAGGTGGAAGTTTGGTGGCTGATGACTCGACAGAGGATGAGTGAGAAGTACCCTGATAATTTGAATCAGATGGGTTAAGAGGTTGACGAAAACAGCCCGCTTTGGGGCGTGAAGTGTCAAGGGAATAAGAGACCTCTGATCGGCGTTTCCAAACCGGAGTGTTCGGTAAACCGGCGGAGGTAACTACCTGGCCACTATGCCGGGTTGTGCGGCAAGCCTCATGCTGTTGTGTCTTCACAAGAAAGTTTGGATCCAAGTAAGCATGAGGATGAGAAAATTTAACTTTCCGGTTTGCCCAGCAGATTTTTAGTGTTGGCAAAGGATTTGAATCGGAGGAAAGAACGATTACCTCTATAGCATTGGCTAGGCTTCCTTCCGCGTCGTCCTGACAATAATCATCATCAATAAGGTGTATGAAAAATGAACCAAGTGAGTCAAGATCTACCTCTGGTTCCGGATTACCCACATCATCCTCAGCTGGCTGATCGGAAGATGCAGTGGTCCTTCTCTTGGCAGGTTTTTTCACAACCTTGGCCTTTGGACGAACTGACTTGACCGGTTTATCTTGTGGTTTCACCGGTTTGTCTTGCGGGGGTTTCTTGTTCCAGAACAGATCGTCACCCTGTCAGAAAGTAATCGCATTTTCAGAGAGTATTTGGACAGAAGCAATTTCAGATAAAAAGATAATATTATTCTTACAGCTGGTGGTTTGTTGAAGGTGCAGAAAGGGAGAAGTCCGGTTTGGGCACAGACAGCCTCCGGTTCATTCAGCATTTTCTTTACAGCTTCAGTAACTTCGTCATCTGTAAGCTGAATATCAATGGGCCACTGAGCATCCTTCAAACTTCTCGTATATTCACACATCAAACCGGAGCGCCGGCGTAAGGGCAGAATGCTCCAGCTAATCCAGCAACGAGCAAGGTCAACTCCTGTCAAACCGTTCGCCATAAGGGCTCTATGTTTGGATAGTTGAGGAGCGTAGTTGATCCTCTCTTTTGCAGTCAACCTTTGAGGGAAAGGATGTGTGTTGCTCAGGCGTTCAGGGTGGTAACCCGGCAGCGGGTTTTCTTCAGGTGGAGAGGTGTCTCTGCAATAAAACCAAGAGGCATTCCAGTCCTTGGGGTGGCTGTGAAGTTTAGGATGAGGAAAAGTAACTTCCTTCCTCTTCTGAACTGCCATCCCACCCAGTTCAGTGTTGGGTCCATCTGTGAATTCTGTAAGGCGGTTTAGGTGAAAGAAATCTCTGAACAGCTCTACTGTGGGTTCCTCTTGAAGGTAAACCTCGCAAAAAACTTGGAAGTGGCACATGTTGGTCACAGAATTAGGACCGATGTCTTGAGGGCGCAGTTGAAAGCTGGACAATTCATCCCAGAAGAATTTTGAACCGGGAGGACTAAAACCCCGGCCTAAGTGATCAGCAAAAACAACAACCTCTCCATCCTTGGGTATAGGAGGACATTCCGGGCCAGGAACCCTCCAATGGATGACATCCTTCTTGGCTAAAGCGCCCGTTTTGACAAGATTGTCTAACTGCTCTTCGGTTACACGTGAACAAGCCCAATTGCATTCATAAACTTGCTTGGCCATGATAATGAAGGATCTACAGCATGATAATTACCGGTTTAAAGATTTACAGTGGACAACTATACGGCGGTACAAGGATGTAAGCATGTTGTTAAACCGGAGTCGGCTGATCATGAAGCGGAGCTTACCAAAGCAAGAATATAAATATGAAGTACATTGGCAGTTCAACAAGGGGACTAATGGTATATACCGGGTCATCATTTCTCGATTAAGTTAAACCGCCTAGTCGGACATTGAAGATACATGTTTACAGATTCATAAGTGAAGGGAACACAGGTTTCACAAGTTGACATTATGATTTTGGATCTACCGCATGTTAGGAAATGAAAATATATCTAGACCTAAATATCGATGCTCAAGTGGTTGATGAAGGTTCAGATGGGATCTTCTATTTTAACGACGTGCATTAGATGGAAAAGAAGGGTTGCTGCTATCATTCAACAGGATGAATATCAAGGTTTGGATCAAAGAGCTATTACACAAACAAGGAACACCGATGAACACCGAAGAACACCAAAACCCTAGAAACAGATCTATGGTGGAAGAGTGGAATGCTTACCGATGCTGATGGAAAAGTGGAGAAGCGACGCGGTTCTCTGGTACGCTCAGGGTGATGCAGCTGCCGGAGTTGAGGCAGAGGCGACGGTCACTGTGACGGCGGAGCTCCGGAGGTTGAGCAGCGCGAGGAAGATGACGACGCAAAGAGGCACCAGGGGAAAAGTGAAAATGACCCCTCGGCCCTATTTATAAGATGAGTGGATAAAAGGCAGACGTGAAAATCAAGGAGTCCAAAATTTGGATATGGGGCGGAGCTGTCGCCTCGTTTGTCGGAGGCTTGTTAATAAGGATGGATTATATATCATTTTAAATAACAGATGATGTCATGGCGGTTTACCATGATACTGGAAGATGACGTCATGGCGGTTTACAGATTGTGTGAAGATATTGAAGAAGAAAATTTCTTAAGTACTGAGGATTGACATGAACCAGTTCAAATCAATCTGGGGCCTAATGTTGGGGATATTACTACTGGGTATAAACCGGCCAGGAGAGGCCGGGTTAACTCCAACAGTAGTTATCATATCTGAAGCCCATGAAGACAGATGATGATGCTTCAAGAAGGCCCAGGGCCCATAGCCGGTTTAAGGCCTGTAGACATAAACTGGTATTGACAATGTAACTTGTACTGTAAGGTAGAAAGAGCAGATACCGGGCCGGACACGTTTATGAGCCGGCCCCGGGACTCTGTAAACCGACGAGCATCAACCCATGTATATAAGGGGCGACCGGCGGTTCGAGAAAACACACACAAGAACTCGAGACCTGTGCAAAGCGTATTCGCTCCTGGTCATCGAAACCCATCAATTCCATCACAACTAGACGTAGGCTTTTACCTTCATCGTAAGGGGCCGAACTATTATAAAACTCTCTTGCGTCCCTTGTCCGCTTTAACCCCTTTAAGCTAACCCGTAGCGATGGCTCCAAGACTAAGTCCTTTCATGAGGACATCTGCCGTGACAAAGCCACGACAAGGACCAACATATCAAAGATCGTCCGAGCAAATGGCAAGTGCCAGATGTTGACTTGTGGTCCACACGGTCACCAGCATAGTCAGAGTCTGAATATCCAATGAGATCAAAACCTGAGCCCTTGGGGTACCATAGTCCAAGTGTTGGTGTGTGAACTAGATATCGAAGAATATGCTTCACAGCCTTATGGTGTGATTCCTTTGGTGTAGCTTGAAATCGGGCACACATGCAAACACTAAGCATAATATCTGGCCTAGACGCACATAAGTACAATAAAGAACCAATCATGGAGCGCTATACCTTTTGATTGAAGTCAATACCATTTTCATCAGTGCATAGATGGCCATTTGTGGGCATAGGTATTTTGACGCCTTTGCAATCTTGCATGCCGAATTTCCTCAATACATCCTTGAGGTATTTCTCTTGAGATATGAATATGCCATTCTTGTTGTTGAAATTTGAAGACCTAAGAAGAATTTCAACTCTCCCATCATAGACATTTGATATTATTCACTCATCATATAGGCAAAATCATCACTATAACGTTGGTCAGTACAGCCAAAGATAATATCATGAACATATATTTGGCACACAAACAGTTCACCATCATAAGATTTAGTGAAAAGTGTAGGGTCGAGTGAACCAAGTTTGAAGCCTTTCTTCATGAGGAATTCCTTCAAAGTATCATACCATGCCCGAGGGGCTTGCTTGAAGCCATAGAGGGCCTTATTGAGTCTGAAGACTTTGTCAGGATGCTTAGGATCTTCAAAACCTGGGGGTTGAGCAACATATACTTCGTCCTCAAGCTTACCATTGAGGAATGCACTTTTCACATCCATTTGATATAAGATGATGTCATGATGGTTAGCATAAGCAAGTAATATGCGAATAGCCTCAAGTCTAGCAACAGGTGCAAAAGTTTCTTCTAAATCAATCCCTTCAACCTGTGTGTAGCCTTGAGCTACAAGTCGTGCCGTATTCCTCACCACAAGGCCATTTTCATCTTGCTTGTTGTGGTAGATCCACTTTGTTCCAATGATATTGTGCTTGCGAGGATCTGGATGTTTAACCAGTTCCCAGACGTTCTTGAGCTCAAATTGATGCAATTCGTCTTGCATAGCCTGAATCCACTCAGGCTCTAGAAATGGTTCATCTACCTAAGTGGGCTCTGTGATAGAGAGAAAAGCAAAGTGCCCACAAAAGTTAGACAAATGAGAATCCCTTGAGCGTGTGATAGGACCTGGAATGTTGATGTCACTGATTATTTTCTCAATTTGCACTTCATTTGCAACATGAGGATGAGCGGGTTGTCGTTGAGGAATTTGATCAGCATTTACTTCAGTATCAATTTCCTCAGTTGCATCAGCATAACGTTCTTCACGTTCAGGAATGACTTCTTCAGCAGGTTCTTCAGTAGGAATGACATCCTAAGTAGCCTTGAACTTGATGGTTTCCTCAGGAGACTGTTCATCTAGCACAGGAGGTATGTGCTCTCTTTGCGAGCCATTAGTTTCATCGAACCACACATCTACAGTTTCAACAATCTTCTGAAGAACATTCTTGAAGACTCTGTAGGTGTGCGAGTCCTTTCCGTAACCAAGCATAAAACCTTCATGTGCTTTCGGTGCAAATTTAGTATTGTGATTGCGGGAGTCCTGGATTAGGGGGTATCCGGATAGCCGGACTATATACATCGTCCGGACTATTGAGGCATGAAGATACAAGACTCAAGACTTCGACCCGTGTCCGGTTGGGACTTTCCTTGGTGTGGAAGGCAAGCTTGGCGATCCGGATTTTGTATTTCCTTCCTTGTAACCGACTCCATGTAAACCCTAGCCCTCTCCGGTGCCTATATAAACCGGAGAGGTTGGTCCTAGAAGGCCGATCACAATTACAATCATACCTTCATAGGCTAGCTTCTAGGGTTTAGCCTCTACGATCTCGTGGTAGATCTACTCTTGTACTACCCATATCTTCAATATTAATCAAGCAGGAAGTAGGGTTTTACCTCCATCGAGAGGGCCCGAACCTGGGTAAACATTGTGTCCCTTGCTCCCTGTTACCATCAGCCTAAGACGCATAGATCGGGACCCCATACCCGAGATCCGCTGGTTTTGACACCGACATTGGTCCTTTCATTGAGAGTTCCTCTGTGTCGTCGCTACAGGGCTCGATGGCTCCTCAAGTCATCGTCAACAACAGATCCCGGGTGAGACCTTTCTCCCCGGCCAGATCTTCGTGTTCGGCGGCTTCGCCCTGCGGGCCAATTCGCTTGGCCATCTGGAGCAGATCGACAGCTACGCCCCTGGCCACCAGATCAGGTTCGGAAACCTGAACTACACGGCGGACATTCACGGAGACTTGATCTTCGACGGATTCGGGCCTATGCCAGGAGCGCCGGACAGTCACGACGAGCACGGCTTAGACCTGCTGTCGGACAAAGCTCGGGGTATCACCCCCACAGTAGCCCCGGACCTAAACCCAGAGCAGGCTGCGCTGCCTAAGGACGGAGGGATGGACCCCGCCCCGCGGGTCGCACACTCATCGGCGGTGGAGCCGAACACGGGCCTTACCTCTGTGGTGACCTATGAATCTGGACCCCCGGATTTGTATCCGGACGCCGGTTCCAGTCTACGCACTCCCGAGCTAGTCGAGCCAGGTCGGGCTCCGGTAATGGGGTTCACCGCTGCGGATATCTTCCAGCACTCGCCCTTCGGTGACATGCTGGACTCATTAAAGTCTCTCTCTTTGTCAGGAGGCTCTCGGCCGAACTATGTCCGGCTCGAGTGGGAGGCAGGCGATGAAGGAATTCGTTGCCCACCCACCACCCACTTCATTGCCACGGTCGATGATTTAACTGAGGTACTGGACTTCGACTCCGAAGACATCGACGGTATGGACGACGATGCAGGAGAAGAACATGAACCACCTCTCACTGGGCGGTGGACAGCCACCTCTTCCTATGATATATATATATATGGTGGACACTCCGAAGGAAACAAATGGCGATGAGGCAACGGAGGATAAAATGTCAGGGAAAAAAGCAAATAATGGGCGTCGTCGGCGCCACCCCAAGCCCCGCCACAGCAATACCGGCCCAGGAGATGGAAACAATCCGAATGGTGCCGAAGAAGAATACAACCCTGATCAGCCCTCCTTCGAGCAGGCCGAACAGGAGGATGAGCAGGTCAGCCCAGAAGAACAGGCGACGGACGAATACCCGGAGGAGGATAGCTACATGCCCCCCTCCGAAGACGAGATTAGCCTCGGCGACGACGAGTTCGGCGTGCCTGAGGATTCCGTAGAGCAGGAGCGCTTCAAGCGTCGGCTTATAGCCACTGCGAGGAGCCTGAAAAAGAAGTAGCAGAAACTACAAGCTGATCAAGACCCGCTCACAGATAGATGGACTGAAGTCCTGGCAGCCGAGGAATAAGGACTCGAGCACCATATGGCTGACCGGCCATCTCGTGGCCGGGATAAAACGACATATCAGTCCACATACCATCCAACACCCCCACGCCAACATACTACGGCCTGGGGCAATAAAAAAGGACAACCAATATCGATCTACGGATCGCGGGGGCGCGCCTCGGCACGTGACAACGACCGTCACGCCGGATACACCTTCAACAAGTCCGGTCGGGCCGAACATAGCCACCCAGAGCAATTTGACCTGCGTAGCCACATATCCCGGGACAGAGGCGCCGCACACCCCCTCCGCTTCACTGACGAAGTAATGGATCATGAATTCCCAAAAGGGTTCAAACCCGTAAACATCGAATCATACGATGGCACAACAGACCCCGCAGTATGGATCGAAGATTTCCTTCTCCACATTCACATGGCCCGTGGAGACGATCTACATGACATCAAGTATCTTCCCCTTAAGCTCAACGGACCATCCCGGCACTGGCTAAACAGCCTGCCAACAAATTCCATTGGCAGTTGGGAAAACCTGGAAGACGCATTCCTCAACAACTTCCAGGGCACATATGTGCGACCACCAGACACCGATGACCTGAGCCACATTACTCAACAACCCGGAGAGTCAGCCAGGAAATTCTGGACTCGGTTCCTAACTAAAAAGAACCAAATAGTCGACTGTCCGGACGCCGAAGCCCTGGCGGCTTTTAAGCATAATATCCGTGACTAGTGGCTCGCTCGACACCTCGGCTAGGAAAAACCCAAGTCCATGGCAGCTCTCACAATACTAATGACCCGCTTTTGCGCGGGCGAGGACAGCTGGTTGGCTCGCAGCAGCACTACGCCACATTCTGGCACTTCGGATGGCAGCGACAATAATGGAAAGCCACGGCTTAACAGACATAAGAGATGGAACAACGGCGACAGCACTGAAGACACGGCAGTCAACGCCGGATTCAGCGGATCCAAGCCCGGTCAGCGGAAGAAGCCGTTCAAAATAAATAATCAGGGACCGCCCAGTCTGGACCGCAGACTGGAGCGCTCGTGCCAAGTTGATGGCACCCCGGACAAGCCAGCCAACCACACCAATAGAGATTGCTGGGTATTCAAACAGGCCGGCAAAATAAGCATCGAAGACAAGGACAAGGGGCTGCACAGCGACGATGACGAGGATCCTCGATGTCCGAACACGGGGGGACAGAAGAAATTCCCCTCCAGGTGAAAACGGTCAACATGATCTACGCCACGCACATCCCCAAGCGGGAACGGAAGCGGGCACTACGGGACGTCTATGCAATGGAGCCAGTCGCCCCCAAATTCAACCCATGGTCAGCTTGTCCGATCACCTTTGATCGTAGGGATCACCCTACTAGCATCCGTCATGGCGGCTCGGCCGCATTGGTCCTAGACCCAATCATCGACGGATTCCACCTCATGCGCATCCTTATGGATGGTGGCAGCAGCCTGAACCTGCTTTATCAGGACACAGTGCGCAAAATGGGCATTGACCCTTCAAGGATCGAGGCCACCAAAACAACCTTTAAAGGTGTGATTCCTGGAGTAGAGGCCCGTTGCACGGGCTCTATAACATTGGAAGTGGTCTTCGGATCTCCGGATAACTTCCGAAGCAAAGAGTTAATCTTCGATATCGTCCCTTTCCGTAGTGGTTACCATGCACTGCTCGGACGAACCGCATTCGCTAGATTCAATGCGGTACCACACTACGCATACCTCAAGCTCAAGATGCCAGGACCACGCGGGGTCATAATAGTCAACATAAATACGGACCGCTCTCTCCGAACAGAAGAACATAGTGCAGCACTCGCGGTGGAAGTACAATGCGGCCTCCTCCGACAAACCAATCCGGCGACAACAACTTAAAGCACCGTCAAGAGAGTCTGGACCACCCCGCTACAGGATCATCAGGCACGCCAAGAGCGCGCCTCCGCTTAAGCCCCATCAAAGAAGCATTCGTGCCACGCGTACACAATTACGCACTCAAGATACCATGGGTGTAGGCGGAGGCGCAACAATGACTCAGTCAATAGTGCGGGATAACCGCCACATACCTTCATAGCCCGTCCTTCTTCTTTTTTAGGACATTGCTTTATAGCAACCTCTTCAGAAGAGTCGAATTACCGGACTTACATAGGAGAAAAAACCAAGGAGGCAACAGGCTTTACGCATAGAAGGAAACACCCAGGTGGAATCTATTTACGATCGTTATACCTGTTTTATAGATCCATACGCGGCCTGCCCCTGGATAGGACATGTTAAATAGTCATATTTATCTCCGCTTAATGCATTCATTGTAAACATACACTTAAACGTATTTTCATCAATGGGAGATTATATATAGCGTCAGCCCATTATACTTATTTGAACATTTTTCTTACAAATGTTTCTTTGATATTGCATCCGTACACTTTGGTACGGTCCGTTTGCCATGGGCTTCCTATGGTGCCCCATTCTACGGCAAATAAAGTCCGAACACTTTGCACAGTGCAGCACCCCGAACTTATAGCACTATATGCATCAGCTCCGAATCATGTCTTGGGTCTACAGTTGGGTTAGCCCGGCTCCCTTGTTTGGTACCTTACGTTCCGTTATATCGGCTAAGGTAGCGTAGGGAGAACTACTGTGATTGTGTCCCGGTTCTTCCGGACGAGCACCTCAGTAAAGAAAGCCGAAAACTTACCGGCATGATGAGGCGAGAGCTGGTCGCTGTTCGAGAGGTATTAAAATCCTTAAAGATTTTTTCCGCTTTAGGCGATGAGTCGGCCTTGTCCGATTTAGGCGTATATTGCGCTAATTGACCCTCTGAATTCTAGGGCTTCACGAAATTTAAAATTATAGACTTCTATGGCTAAGTGAAAGTTATAAAGCCACATAGTCCGATTGCCTTGTTCGCTGCGCCGGATATCTCCTTAAGGGACCAAACATTTGGATAAAGAGTATCCGGGTTTTTCCAGGAACACCCCGGCACTAGTTGCGTGGGGGTGGAAGCCGATGACTGGCCTAATTTCAGTATTCTATAAACAGCCGCACAGAAGGTAATATTTTAAATCAAACAGTGCTACATAGCACAAGTAACTTCGTCTTTAAATTACAACATCGGCAGAGGTCCATTTAGTCAAAGATCTTGTCCTTGGAACACTCATCGGCCACGAGACAAGCGCCTTTCATAACGCCATCATAATACTTCTCAGGATAGCGATGCTCGTTGCCCTCGGGCAGACCGTCCTTCACCAGCTTCTCCGCATCCAGCTTGCCCCAATGCACCTTCGCGCGGGCAAAGGCCCGACGGGCACCCTCGATGCAAACGGATCACTTGATTACTTCAAGCCACGGACAGGCATTCACCATCCGCTTGATCAAGCCGAAGTAGCTAGGGGGCAGTGAAAGTGCGTTATATCGACTAGAGGGGGGGTGAATAGGCGATTTTTATGAATTCTTCACTGAGGAATTTGCCGGTGAGGAAATTCCTTAGCGAAGAACTACTTGCAGCGGAATAAGTACTCAGAAGTAAGCATAAGAGAATGCGGGCATGGTCATCATGATGAAATGAAGACAATCAAAGAGTGCTGAAAAGCGTAAACACATGATAGCACAAGATGAAGACAAACAGTGAAGAAATTGAACGAGGAAATTGAGAAAGTCTTGATCAAAGTCTTCAAACACAGATATGAATGAACACTCAACACAATAATGAGGAAATGAAAGAGTTGAGGAAATAGAACCAGTTAGGTTGGTGAAGACAATGATTTGGTAGACCAGTTCCAACTGCTGTCTCAGTTGTACATCTGGTTGGAGCGGCTGAGTATTTAAAATCGAGGACACACAGTCCCGGACACCCAGTCGCTGAGCACGCAGCTCAGGACACCAAGTCTCTCACCGTATTCTCCTTGAACTAAGGTCACACAGACCATGTCCAATCACTCGTGGTAATTCTTCAGGCGACTTCCAAACCTTCACAGACTTGGTCACTCGGCGATCCACAATTCCTCTTGGATGCTCTAGACCATGACGCCTAACCGTCTAGAAGAAGCACATTCTTCAAAGGTAACAAGCATCGGATCCACGCAGGATCAATCTCTTCATTTATGCTCAATCACTTTGGGTTTGTAGGGGTTTGGTTTTTGGGTTTTTCCTCACTCGATGATTTTCGCTCAAAGTCCTCGGAGGATGGGTTGCTCTCAAATGACAAGTGTCAAGTTCTCTCGGAGCAGCCAACCAGCTAGTGGTTGTAGGGGGCGGCTGTTTATAGCCTAGGGAGCAGCCCGGCATGATAAGACATAAATGCCCTTCAATGATATGACCGTTAGGTGGATAAGATATTTTGGGACAGCTGGCGCGCAGCACAACAACGGTCGGAAATTTGACTCTCAAATTCATCAGGGCTATCATGTTCCTCACTGTGTAGGCAATCCGCCTTTGGCGAATTCCTAACTCCTCGGTCCGAACAAATTCCTCGTGAACAATGAAGAACTTCGTCTCTCATCATCAAGAAATTGACTGAATCTGTATGAGATTTCAAAGGCTTCATCGAAGGGATTGGTAGGTGTAGGATTTTGAGTTGAGCATCACATGGAAATTTTTCCTTAGTATTTCCTCGACCCCCTTTAATAGTACGGTGTTTCCTATGACTCAGGAAAGAGAAAAAAGAAACTACAAAAACAAAAGTCTTCACGCTTCATGTTCCTCAAATGAATACCAAGTCTTCAAGGTCACACCAATTTCTTCACTTTCAAAGTCTTCAGAAAGTCTTCGAATATCAAAGTCTTGATCGAAGAACTTCATTTTTAGGGTCGACTTTCACCAGAAATATCAAACTCCTCATACACTTATAGACCTGTGTACACTCATAAACACATTAGTTCCTTAACCTATAAGTCTTCAATACACCAAAATCACTAAGGGGCACTAGATGCACTTACAATCTCCCCCTTTTTGGTGACTGATGACAATATAGGTTAAGTTTTCAATGGGGATAAACATATTAAGTGTAAATACTGATGTTGAGGAATATGATTGCAAGATATAGAAGAACTCCCCCTGAAGATGTGCATAGTGAGGAATTTGCTTTTGAGGCAATGCACATTTGAAGAGATGAATCATGGAGATCTCCCCCTATATCTTGTAATTCATACACGCATTTGACATATAATATGAAGAATTTGAAATGCATGATGAAATATGGTGCTTGATGAAATTCAGCATGCGTGCAATAACATTAATGAGGAACAGGCATGCAATAACGCATCAAGAGTATCAGAGCACAGTGCATCAAAAGTATAAAAGCACCATCGGGTTTAAGATTACAACTCAATCCAATAAAAGTTTCAGAAGAACGAGAGTTGTAACTTGACAAAATTTGCCCATATAATAGACCCGTTTGAAGACTAACTCAAATTTCTCCCCCTTTGTCATCGAATGACCAAAAGGATCGAAACTGAGGACTAACGCCCCTGAAGAATTTCAAGTTGAAGAAGGAGCGCCAGCGTTGTTGGGGTCGGTTGTTGTAGTAGGGCCTGCCGCAGTGTCGTCCAAGTCTACATTTTCATCAGTGTCTCGTGATGAAGAATATGAGCTGGCCACCAAGGAAGGAACTTTGACCTTCTTGTATTTCTTCGGAGGAGGTGCAGACCAGTCAAATTCTTCCTTGAGACCCATTGTCGTCGGTTCTTCCGTCTTTGTAGACATTTGAAAGAACAGCCAGTGCGTTTGAAGGTTTCATGGAGGTAGTAGTGGTTTTCTTCACTTCATTGTGTGTAGAGGTCATGTTGTGAAGAATTGAACCAAACCGACGCTTGACCCATTTATGATTGCGATCAACCTTCCGATGAAGACGAGGAGTAACTCACGATCACCATCACCCCGGTGTTGTGGCTTGAGGATTTTGCTTGGCTGAGGTATTTGCGGCAGAGTCATGTGTGGCAGAGTCATCATTGGTGGAGTAGGATGCAGCTTTGCGAAACTGACCATCCAATGGACGAGTGCCTTCATCGATCATAGCAGTTGCCTTGCCCTTGTCATCAGCTGAGGAAAATATCCGTTTAAGGACTTAAATCGGGGGCAAGAAGCTGCAGTGGTTCAGAGTATCAGCCTTGTAATTGAGTGAAGACCTTGTCCTGATGAATCTCATTATCCAAGGCGCATAAGGCTTCAGCACAAATGGTGACATAGCAATGTTTGCCAGAGTCCTCATGAAGAAATCATGGAAGTTGACGGGAACGCCATGAATGATATTGAAAAGCATATTATTCATGATGCCAATGACTTCTTCATTATTTGAGTCGTGGCCTTTGATAGGACTCATTGTCTTCGTCAGAATCCGATAGACAGTCCGAGGCACATACAATAATTCTGTGACGAGGAATTTGGTTCTTGGGGCCTGCCCTGGCTTCAAAGGCTTCATCAGCACTTGCATATAGTGATTTGAAAGCTCAGGTTCGTTGTAGATACAACGAGCACCATCAAGGGAGGACTGAGTGGTAGAGCACGAAGCAATTCAGTTCTTTGGTGCCTTGTAGTGAGTATTTTCAGACATCGATCTAACACCCATGAGTTCACGTCTTGAGCGTCTCCGGTGATGTGCAGCGTTGCATATAATTGAAGAATGAGTTCTTCATTCCAATCACAGATGTCGATTGCAGAAATTCAGAAGTCTGCGTCGTGAAGAACACCGAGGACTGGCTCAAGCCTGGCGGAGACTCCATGTCCACATGAGGAATATGTGCATGATCGAAGACTTTGTCTTTGTTGAAGAGCACCGAGGAATAGAAATTGGCTTGACTGCAGTCGAAACGCCTCTTCCTTATCGAGCGAATCATATGGATTGTGTCGTGAAGAATACATGCTCGCCAAGAAATCTTCTGCCTTGAACTTTTGATTTGTTGAGAAGGATTCATTGGCTTTGGCGGTGGAGTGTCGATGAGTTGCATCACGACCTCTGGAATCGCAATCTCGTGGTTCTTGGTGAGGAATTTCTTGTTCCTCTGAGTGCGATCGAGGATCAGCAGCAGGAGTTCATCGGCGCTAGTGGCTGGAATTTCTTCATGGACAGATGAAGTGGGATGAGTTTCTTCAGAGCCCATTTTAACTGATGGAGCAGGGGACTGAGGAATCTGTTGAATTGGGGTGAAGAGTGGAGAATTTGGATGCTGACTTTCCCAAAAGTCATCGTTCATCACTGCTGTTGTGCTTCCAATATCCACATCCTCTTAAATTTCCTCAACACCGGCCTCTTCAGTTGTGAACTGAGGCATAGGCGAGGAAATGATTGGGTTGAAGGGATTGCTTCCACTTCAATTTCTTCATCAATCTGCTCAGACGAAGCAGCAGAATGATCTTCTTCATCAGATCCGCTTGGGATCACATAATCTTCACCAAAAGGAACAAGGTCCTTTGATGGAATTGAGGAAATTGGAACAACATCAATAGGATTTTCAAAGGAGCTGGTCATTGGCTTCATTTTCTTTGTAGCCGAAGAATTTGATGCAGCTGATGCTTTCCGTTTCTTCACTGCAGCTCGTTCTGCAGCCTTGGTCTTTTCACATCAGAGGCAGATGGAAAAATTGGAGTTGGTGTTGGCGTAGGAGGAGCTGAGGAATCTGGTTGATTTTCCTCAGGTGCAACCGATCTGATTGCCACGACTTGTTCAGTTTCTTGAGCGCACCACTAGTGGATGTCCCGCAATTTCTTCGATGGCTGGAATGGGATCATCAGCCCGGAACTAGCATTGTCTTCAGCAGCCTGAACTTCATCAGCGGTCTTTGGCATGTTCTTCGATCTGCTGGTGAGGCTCCACCTGAGGAATTTCTTGTTGCGTTAGGGCAGCAACATTGGTGAATTTCTTCGTCGATTGACAAATCTGACTTTGGCTCCTTGCCAATCAGCATAATAGGAGTCAAATTTGCGGCGAGGGCTTTGATGTCACCGCATCTTGATAAGTTCTTGCCTCATCTTGACAACATTTTTCTTCAGCAGTTTCTCCTTTCAGATCTGCGATTTCTTGATCTCTCTGGCAGATCAAATTTCCATTTCTCCTCTTGGATGAAATGAGTCAAGATGTGACTTTGGCCAGGTGTCAACTTGAAGTCGAGCATAGGAGTGTTTGGGTCCTTGTGCGAGAGATCAATGTAGTCTAGGATCGCTCTTGGATCCAATAAAGAGTGGCAGGTGTGCCTTTGGCTCTAGCGACCCTTTCTTGGCGGTCTCGATGATTTCCATAAGTTCATCATCATCAGCCTCATCATCTTCGTGTGGCTCTTGGAAGGCGACCTGTTTCTTCTTAGGACTTGGCGAGGACCTCGTCTAGCTGTGGCCTTAGTCTTGAGCAGTCGTCGGCCGGATGAAGAATTTAGTGCAGGTGAGGAACTTGCTGAAACACCAGAGGCAATGGAGATGCCTGCAGTCCTTTGGCACGTGGCCAGATGCACAGGTGCTGAGGACTTTGTCGGAACTGCTGAGGACTTTGTAGGAGCTGAGGATTTGGGAGGAGCAGGAGCAGCATGAGGAATTGGCCGTGAGGGCACAGCTGAGGAACTTGGCCGTGAGGGCACTGTTGGTGAAGCACTTGGCTTGTGTGCGGGCTTCTTTGCCATAGGTTTTCTTGGCTTGACAGAGGCCTCAGTGGCAGCAGCAGTAGCAGAGTCCTCATTGAATTTCCTCACTACCTTGTTGGCTTGTCTTGCCAATTTGGCTTGGCGCTTGGCCCATTCTTCAGGAAAGTCCTCACCACGCTTGATGCTGGTGGGGTCAGCTTCTTGACCAGGTGCCAATGGAGCTCTTGGGCATGGAGGATTGAGAGCGAATTTCTTCATGTACTTTGGAGTTACATATCTGTACTCCCTCCATTCCCTTGCCAATCTCCTTTCAATCCTTTGAATGCACACCTTGCGCTGATTTTTGTTTTCTTTGCCGGACACGGCTTCATTAGGTGTGCAATAATCAGCATATATTTCCTCAGGGATCTCAAACGTAGTCATGACCTCAGGCCTCTTTCCTCTCTGTGGCTTCTTTTCTTCTGCCATATTCTTCAGGTGAGGAATTTGAACAAACAAATTCTCTGAACAAGTATGCAACTTTTCTTCGAGGAACACTGCAAATGAGTTAAGTTGATGAGAACCTAGTGATTCAGCAGCGGACATGAGTACCTGTGAACAGAGTATAGTTGCGAGGAATTTGGAGAGGTCATATGCGTTCTCAGAAGGTTTTTCAAAAAGAACTAGTTTGAGGAATTTGACCAGATGAGCCTTGAAGAATTTCACTAAGCGATCTTTGTCTTAGGTTCTAGAGTTGTATAGATCGAGGATCCACACAATTGAGGAATCTTGAAGAAAATCATTGCTTAGAGAAACGAATCAAGAGCATATTTTGTTTGTGGTGTTCATATGTGTGAAGATTTGAAGAATAAACACCTTTGAACATTTTCAGGAAGGTTTGAGAATCAAAGCGAGTAATAAAGGTAACTTTTAATTACCCGAAGTGAAGAACACGACGAACTGAGAAGTGTAGATTAGAAGTTCGTCAGGTTAGATCTTCCACGCCCTAACTTGGCGGAGGAACACAGCTACGGCGGCGGCGGAGTGAAGATTTCCGCGGTCGGCGCGAGTACGTCGGCGACGAGGTCGAGGCAGTGAAGCTCTTCCTCACCGGCGACGATGGAGTAGCGGCGGCGCTAGGGTTTGAGAAGCTTGAGCGAGAGAGAGAGAGATCAAGCGGAGTAAAGGAAGTGAGGAAGGGGAGAGGGGGTATATATAGCCACGGTGAAAAATTGTTCGCCCGAAGATTTGGAACGAACGTGCCCCTGACCCTTCTCATTCGCTTGACATGTGTCACCCACGTACTGAAAAGTGGAGATCGTGTTAGATTGTGGGTGAATAGATAAGTCTATCATGGGATGCGGAACGGTTTGAGCGGCAAAAACGAAAGTTTGGATAAGATCAGTTTGAAAGTTCCGTTCGCAATTCTTCAGCTGACAAGGACACAGTAAAGATTTTGAACAAGTTTCAAATAGAACGCACATGAAGAATTTGTGAATAGATTGGGTTGAGTATAGCATAGAGGGGAATGGTCCGATCACATTCACTTAGCGAAAAAGCGACTTGAAGAAATAGCCATAAGTGAATGTCAGAGAGGACATAAACCCATATATATATATATATATATATATATATATATATATATATATATATATATATAGCTAATGAAGAAAAACGACGGAAATAGTGAAGATTTTGAAAAGTTGAAGAATTGGAAAAACTGAAGAATTTCAAAACTGAGGAAAAACTCAAATTGAAGATTTTTAACTTTGGTGGTGGCGTGACCCACCTTATAAGAATGATGATTTCAGACACCGCGTACAATTGTCGTAAGGTTGTGAGAATCAAATTCTTCATTAATTTCTTCACACTTAGAGAGTTATTCTTCATTGATTGAATAAAAACGTTTCTTCATGTGTTGCACATCTAAGTCATCAATTTTGCATAAGTGTCAGGATGTGTGTCCTTTTCAAAGAACATTCGAAGATTCTAAGATATTTAGCTCACACCGCAACTTGCTAAATCTCTTCTCATCCAAGGGCTTTGTGAAGATATCGACTAATTGTTCTTCAGCCTTCACATGCTCGATGGAGATGTCGCCCTTCAACACATGATCACGAAGAAAATGATGACGAATTTGAATGTGCTTTGTCTTCGAGTGCTGAACTGGGTTGTGAGCAATCTTGATGGCACTCTCATTGTCACAGTAGAGAGGCACATTCTTCACGTTGATGCCGTAGTCCTTGAGAGTTTACTTCATCCACAGCAATTGAGCACAACAAGAGCCAGCAGCAATGTATTCAACTTCCATAGTAGATAGTGATACGCAGTTCTATTTCTTCGAGGACCAACAGACCAAAGGTCGTCCGAGGAAATGACAAGTACCAGATGTTGACTTGCGGTCCACACAATCACCAGCATAGTCAGAGTCAGAATATCCAATGAGATCAAAAGTAGAGCCCTTGGGGTACCATAATCCTAGTGTTGGTGTGTGAGCTAGATATCGAAGAATATGCTTCACAGCCTTATGGTGTGATTCCTTCGGTGTAGCTTGAAATCGGGCACACATGCAAACACTAAGCATTATATCTGGCCTAGATGCACATAAGTACAATAGAGAACCAATCATGGAGCGGTATACCTTGTGATCGAAGTCAATACCATTTTCATCAGTGCATAGATGACCATTTGTGGGCATAGGAATTTTGACACCTTTGCAATCTTGCATGCCGAATTTCTTCAGGACATCTTTGAGGTATTTCTCCTGAGATATGAATATCCCATTGTGTTGTTGATGAATTTGAAGACCTAAGAAGAATTTCAACTCTCCCATCATAGACATTTGATATTCTTCACTCATCATATAGGCAAATTCATCACTATAATGTTGGTCAGTACACCCAAAGATAATATCATCAACATATATTTGGCACACAAATAGTTCACCATCATATGATTTAGTAAAGAGAGTAAGGTCGAGTGAACCGGGTGTGAAGCCATTCTTCACGAAGAATTCCTTCAATGTATCATACCACGCCCGTGGGGCCTGTTTGAGACCATAGAGAGCCTTGTTGAGTCTGAAGACTTTGTCAGGATTCTTTGGATCTTCAAAACCTGGCGGTTGAGCAACATATACTTCTTCCTCAAGCTTACCATTGAGGAATGCACTTTTTACATCCATTTGATATAAAGTGATATTATGATGGTTAGCATAAGCAAGTAATATGCGAATAGCCTCAAGTCTAGCAACAGGTGCAAAAGTTTCATCAAAATCAATTCCTTCAACCTGTGTGTAGCCTTGAGCTACAAGTCGTGCCTTATTCCTCACCACAAGGCCATTTTCATCTTGATTATTGCGGTAGATCCACTTTGTGCCAATGATATTATGCTTGCGAGGATCTGGACGTTTGACCAGTTCCCGACATTGTTGAGCTCGAATCGATGTAATTCTTCTTGCATGGCCTGAATCCACTCAGGCTCGTAAATGCTTCATCTACCTTAGTGGGTTCTGTGATAGAGACAAAAGCATAGTGCCCACAAAAGTTAGATAAATGTGAAGCTTTTGAGCGTGTGAGAGGACCTGGCGCTTCAATGTCATCGATGATCTTGTCAACATGCACTTCTTTTGCAACGCGAGGATGAGCTGGTTGTCCTCGAGGAATTTGATCATTTTCCTCAGCACCATTGTCTTCAGCATTATCTTCAGGTGCATCAGCTCGACGTTCTTCGCGTACAAGAATGAATTCTTCAGCAGATTCTTCACTAGGAATGACATCCTCAGTTGCCTTGAACTTGATAGATTCCCCAGGAGCTGGTTCATCTAACACAGAAGGTAGGTGCTCTCTTTGCGAGCCATTAGTTTCATCGAACCGCACATCTACAGTATCAACAATCTTGTGAAGAGCGATGTTGAAGACTTTGTAGGTGTGTGAGTCCTTTCCGTAACCAAGCATAAAACCTTCATGTGCTTTCGGTGCAAATTTAGAACTGTGATGAGGATCTCTAATCCAGCATTTAGCACCGAAGACTTTCAAATAACTCACATTGGGTTTCTTGTCAGTGAGGAGTTCATAGGCAGTCTTCTTGAAGAATTTGTGAAGATACACTCTGTTGATGATGTGGCCCGCGGTGTCAATTGCATCAACCCAAAAACGACTAGGCGTTTTGTATTCATCAAGCATAGTGCGAGCCATCTCAACAAGAGTTCTGTTCTTCCGCTCCACGACGCCATTTTGCTGAAGAGTATAGGGAGCAGATAACTCATGAGTAATACCAAGTTCATCAATATAGGCATCAAGACCGGAATTCTTGAACTCAGTTCCATTGTCACTCCTGATGTGTCTGATCTTCACACCAAAGTTAGTTGAAGCCCTCGAGGAAAATCGTTTGAAGACTTCCTGCACTTCATTTTTGTAAGTAACAATGTGTATCCATGTGTAACGAGAGTAATCATCAACAATAACAAAGCCATATAGAGATGCATCATTAGTGACTGCTGAGTAATGATTAGGAACAAAGAGGTCCATGTGAAGCAATTCGAAGGGATGAGTAGTGGTCATGATAGTCTTTGCTGGATGCTTGGCCTTGGTCATTTTTCCAGCTTCACAGGCTCCACACATGTGATCCTTGAGGAATTTGACATTCTCAATGCCAATGACATGCTTCTTCTTTGCAAGCGTGTGCAAGTTCCTCATGCCTGCGTGACCAAGTCGCCGATGCCATAGCCAGCCTTCTGAAGCTTTTGCAAGTAGACACACGGCTGGTTGTGGTCCCGTAGAGAAATCAACAATATACAAGTCTCCTCTCCTAAAGCCTTCGAAGACTTTGGAATTGTCAGCTTCCATAATCACAACACAACGATACTTGCCAAAGATAACAACCATATCAAGATCACAAAGCATTGAGACTGACATGAGGTTGTATCCTAAGGACTCAACAAGCATGACTTTGTCCATGTGTATGTCCTTAGAGATCGCAACCTTACCAAGACCCAATACCTGACTTTTGCCTTTGTTAGCAAAGATGATATGCTTCAGATGTGACGGTGATAAGGGAGCATCCATCAATAGATTATTGTCACCAGTCATGTGATTTGTACATCCACTATCGAGAACCCACTCAGTGGCTTTGGGTTGATCATCCTGCAGATGAATTAGCGCAACTTACGATCTCATATACTTCATCAGTGAAGTATATGATATCAAGTTCATCAGATGAATTTCATCAGGCAGTATAACAGATAAGCAGTATGAGGACGTGTGAAATGAAAGTTCATTTCTTCATGTTTAGCCTCGTCCTTTCGAGCATTTTTGTCGGGCCCCAAAGAAATTCTTCAGACGTTTAAAGCACGCCCGAGACCTGACCCTGCAGAAGAGGTTAGTTATTTTCTTCACCACCCACATCTGAAGGGGTGGCAAAGAGTTCATCACTCTGCAAGCACCATATGAGAATGGTGGCATAGAGGCCAATCCATTTCGTTTCACATAAGAGGGGTTAGGGTAAGCATATGAATAAGCAGAGAAATTCTTTGAGGACTTATGAACATATTGGTTTGAGGAATAATGCACATATTCATAGCCCTTAGTTCTACCCTGCGAAACAGAGTTGTTAGCACGTTGATAATCATATGAGGACTTTGATCCTTTTGAGGAATTTGATCCACGTGAGGAATTTGGTCCGTATGAGGACTTGGATCCATATGAAGAATTTGGTCCATATGAAGAGTTTGAACTAGGGTTCCTATTCTTCACAGGTGGTGTCATGAGGACATTCACCTGAAGACTTTCAAGGCACTTCTTGGGAACCCAGATTTTATTCATAGGGGAACCGTTCCTGCAGTTAGTGCCAACATATCTAGCAAATACTTCACCATTCTGATTTTTGAATAGTTTATAGTTGAGTCAAATGACTCATCCAAGAATGAGGAGATTCACATGTAAAGCCAGATAAGTTAGATGGATCAATGGAGGTCCCTTTGCAGCAACCCATGAGGTTTTGGGGTACTGCTCGGGCTTCCAATATGTTCCATCAGCATTGAGTTTCCTCTCAAAGGCAATACCCTCTTTCCTAGGGTTCCTGTTGAGGATCTGCTTTTTAAGCACATCACAAAGAGTCTGATGCCCTTTGAGGCTTTTGTACATGCCTGTCATGTACAATTCCTTCAGCCCTGCATCGTCAATAATACTAGCAATGTCCTCAGATGAGGAATTATTGATAGCAGAGGCAGGTGAAGAATTTGTAACAGTTGAAGCATTTGAACATTCAGGTGAAGAATTAGCAGATTCACGTTCAATGCACTTTAAGCATGGAGGAACAAATTCTTCCTGAGAAGCGCTGATTTGTTGAGCAAGTAATGAATCACGCTCCTTCTGAAGATCTTCATAACTCACTCTTAGCTTCTCAAGATCTTGCTTTCTTTGAAGAAATTCATAAGAAAGTTTGTCATGATCGAGACAAGAGAGTGTTATGATGACCTTGAAGGTTGTCAAACCTAGATGAAGTCTCTGAAGATTTTCATCGTATTTTAGTGCGATCCATTTCTTCACCTAACATATCATCACTTTTATCTAGCATGTTTTGAACCTTTTCAAAAGCCCTTTGTTGTTTTACAGCAATCTTAGCAAGTTTTGAGTAGCTGGGCTTTAGATCTTCATCGATTCATTTTCACTAGATTCGAGAGGTATATTTGAGTACCTTGGCACCCTTTGCCATGAGGCAATAGGTGGGGCGTAGTCATCACTATCTTCATCAGCTTTGTTGGTGAGGTCATTTTCTTGAGTTGAAGATGAACTTGTCGACAAAAGCAAGATGGCGAGCTAGACTCGCCACACCGCACTCAGATTCTTCGATGCCTCCTCTTCCTCATGTTCCTTAGATTCAGCTTCAGAGTCCATTTCCTTGCCAATGAATGCCCGAGCCTTTTTGGAGCTGCTCTTCTTGTGAGAAGAAGGCTTTGAGGATTTTGATAATGAAGATTTTGACGATTTCTTCTTCTTCTTAGCGTCATGAGAACTGTAATCCTTGTATTTCTTCTTCTTTAATTCCTTTTCCCACTGAGGACAAACTTGGATGTAGTGACCAGGTTTCTTGCATTTGTGGCAAAGTCTTCTCTTATAGTCCTTTGGATGAGGAATCACTTGCTCCTTGAGGATTTTCCAAAGCGACCATGTCTTGAGAACTTCTGGAATTTCTTCACGAGCAGTGCTAGATCCTGGCTCAATTCTTCAGGATCTCCAAGGCTACTACCAGAGTCTTCACACTCAGATTCAGACACAGCCTTGGCCTTCATGGCACGTGTTTTTCCATAGCTAGAATCATAGAGATCTCTCTTTTCAGCAAGCTGGAACTCATGAGTATTTAGCCTCTCGAGGATATCACCGGATCAAGTGACTTGTAGTCAGACGCTCTTGTATCATCGGTGCGGAGTATCAAATGAGGAATCAAGCGATCTCAATAATTTCTTCACCACCTCATGGTCGGTGATGTCATGGCACCAAGCGCTTGAAGCTCATTTGAGATGTTAGTGAGGCGATCGAAGGTTTGTTGAACATTTTCGTTGTCGAGTCTTTTGAAGCGGTTGAAGAGATTGCGAAGAACATCAACTCGAGAGTCACGCTGAGTTGAGACTCCTTCATTTACTTTGGACAGCCTGTCCCGGATGAGCTTGGCAGTTTCCAAAGCACTCACTCTTCCATATTGTCCTTTGCTCAGATGGCCACATATGATATTCTTCGCTTGAGAATCGAGTTGCCTGAATCTCTTCACATCGGCAGCATTCTGAGAAGGTGTGACTGAGGGAACACCATTTTCCACAACATACCAAAGATCGTTTTCAATTGCCTCAAGATGCATTCGCATCTTGTTCTTCCAGTAGGGGTAGTCCGTCCCATCAAAGGTAGGACACCCTGCTGAGACCTTGATCATACCTGCGGTCGACATAACTAAAACTCCAGGTGGTTAAACCAAAATCACACAGAACAAGGGAGTACCTTGCTCTGATACCAATTGAAAGTGCGTTATATCGTCTAGAGGGGGGGTGAATAGGCGATTTTTATGAATTCTTCACATAGGAATTTCGCAGCGGAATAAGTACTCAAAAGTAAGCATAAGCGAATGCAGGCATGGTCATCATGATGAAATGAAGACAATCAAAGATTACAGAAAGCGTAAACACAGGATAGCACAAGATGAAGACAAACAGACTGAAGAAATTGAACTGAGGAAATTGAGAAAGTCTTCAGTCAAAGTCTTCAAACACATATATGAATGAACACTCAACACAGTAATGAGGAAATGAAAGAGTTGAGGAAATAGAACCAGTTAGGTTGATGAAGACAATGATTTGGTAGACCAGTTCCAACTGCTGTCTCAGTTGTACATCTGGTTGGAGCGGCTGAGTATTTGAACTCGAGGACACACAGTCCCGGACACCCAGTCGCTGAGCATGCAGCTCAGGACACCAAGTCCTCACCGTATTCTCCTTGAACTAAGGTCACACTGACCTCGTCCAATCACTCGTGGTAAGTCTTCAGGCGACTTCCAAACCTTCACAGACATGGTCACTCGGCGATCCACAATTCCTCTTGGATGCTCTAGACCATGACGCCTAACCGTCTGGAAGAAGCACAGTCTTCAAAGGTAACAAGCGTCGGATCCACGCAGGATCAATGTCTTGATGATGCTCAATCACTTTGGGTTTGTAGGGTTTGGTTTTGGGTTTTTCCTCACTCGATGATTTTCGCTCAAAGTCCTCGGAGGATGGGTTGCTCTCAAATGACAAGTGTCAAGTTCTCTCGGAGCAGCCAACCAGCTAGTGGTTGTAGGGGCGGCTATTTATAGCCTAGGGAGCAGCCCGACATGATAAGACATAAATTCCCTTCAATGATATGACCGTTAGGTGGATAAGATATTTTGGGACAGCTGGCGCGCAGCACAGCAACGGTCGGTAATTTGACTCTCAAATTCCTCAGGGCTATCATGTTCCTCACTGTGTAGGCAATCCGCACTAGCGAATTCCTAACTCCTCAGTCAGAACAAATTCCTCAGCGAACACTAGATGCACTTACAGGCAGGGGCTCACCAGGCCACATCCGGACTATGAAATCTTTCAAAGCCACTTCGGCCGACCTGTGGAGTTCAGCCAACTGCTTCAGTTGATCACTCAGAGGCGTTGGGTATTCGGCCCCAGCATATTGGGACCAGAACAGCTTCTCCGTTGAGCTCCCCTCTTGGGCACGGTAGAACTCCGCGGCATTTGATACGCTGCGTGGCAGATCTGCGAATGCCCCTGGAGAGCTCCGAATTCGAGTAAGTAAAAGAAATGCTTCCTCCACATGTTTGCTTTGCAAAAAGAATTTCTTACCAGCCGCTATCTTTTTGGCCTCCTGGATCTCCTACTGTGCCTTCTCGGCTTCAGCCTTGGCGTCTTTCATACTCACAAGGGCCTTCGCAAGCTCGGCCTCTTTCATCTTCAGATCATTCTTCACGGACTCGAACTTCTTGCCGAGGTCCTGGAGCTCTTGCTGTACCTCGCCCACTCTAGAACCTTGCTTCTTGAGCTCTTTGCATTCCAAGGCCGCCTTGTCTTCGGCCTCGGAGAGCGCTTTCTTCAGGGACGCCACTTCGGTGGCGGACCCTGTCACACAGTCATGACGCTTTGTCGTCAGACTAAACAATTTTATCTATCTTTACATACATAAGAGCGGAGAATCACTCACCTTTGCTCTCTTCGAGCCGCCACTTCGTGAGGTCGAGCTCTCCCTGCGCCTGCTCCAGGTCCCGCTTTAGTTCGGCAACCTCGGCTGTGCAGGCAGCAGCGGCAAGCAGCATGACCTGCTTATTCGCATAAACACTTATTAGACTCCTGCGGATTATAATTGACCCTCCGTTTGGCTTTTCTTTCCGAACGCAAAACAGATTATCAGGGGCTACTACCTATCGGGTGGTAATTTCACACATTTTTATTACTTACCTCGAAGCCCGTCAGGAGGCTTGTGCAGGCTTCGGTTAGTCCGCTTTTGGCGGACAGAACCTTCTGAATCACCGCACTCATAAGAGTACGGTGCTCGTCATCCATGGAAGCGCCTCGAAGCGCTTCCACCAGACTATCCGGCGCCGCTGGCGTGACGGAAGCCCTCGGCACGGATGGCTCGCCCTCCCTAACGAGGGGCTGCCCGCCTAAATCCGGAACCGTCAAGGGTTCCGGAACAGTGTTCGGTCGAGAGTTCGCCTTCCTGCGGCTCTGATCGACGCGATCCGCGGGGATCTTGAACCCCGCGTGTCCAACATCTGGGACTCCGCCTTGGGGCGTCTCCAGGGTCACCTCCCCCCGCTCGGGGAACCTTCGGGACAACACCTCCGTGTCATCAGCAGGTTGGGGAGTGGTGGCCGTCGGGAGCGAGTTCATCTCTGAAGCGCTCAAAGACCCATCCGAAGACGACACCTCCGGATGAGGCCTGGCTGGACTTCATATATGTTCGGCATTATTAAACTACTACGAAGTAAAATCACGGTAGAGTGCGGACACTTACGATCGTGCTAGGGGCTTCCCCCTGGGCAGCCACTCTTCCTCGCTATGAGCGGCTGTAGTGGAGTAGTCCGGAAGGGACGTCTTTCCCTTCTTGGGTGTCCCAACCTCCCCTCCGGGCGGCTTCCTCTTTTCTCCTCCCGGTCTGCGGGAGGTAGAGTTTCTTCTTGCTTCCCCCCGCCTCCGTGGGAGGAGTCTGTTTCGTCGTCATCAGACGACGTGGGTATGACAGCCTTGCGTCGAGGGCCTCTCCTGGCCCCAATGGCCCATCTCCTCAGGCCTCTCATCCTTTCTGGATGGGGCGGCTTCTTCTTCTTCTTCTTCCTCCTCTTCGGGGGAGGAGTGCGCCTCGTCGTCTTCGGACACGGCTTCCGGCACAACCTTACGCCGGAGACCCTTCCTGGTCCCCGGGGCCTTCTTTTCGGCCTTCTTCTCCGGTGCCTTGTAGGGCGCCGGGATCAGCATCTCTGTCAGGAGAGCATCAGCTGAATCTTCTGGCAGCGGAGCCGGACAGTCAGTCTGCTCCGCTCTCTCCACACAGTCCTGATCAAATATACACAAATACTTAGGACTCCCCCATGAATGTATTGAGAAAAACCGAATCCGGTGTTAGTCCCATAACTCACCGGATGAAGGGGCTGCGCTGCATGCAGTCCGCGGTCCTCGGATGTGGGAGCACGTACTTCGGAGGCCTTGAACAACGCCTTCAACGCGTCTTTGTGCTTCATGCCATAGAGCCTCTAAAGTGTCTGGTGTTCGGCCGGGACGAACTCCCACAGATTGAATGCCCGCCTTTGGCACGGCAGAATCCGGCGAACGAGCATGACCTGGATCACATTGACAAGCTTGATGTTCTTGTCCTTCATGCTCTTGATGCAGGTTTGGAGTCCGGTCAGCTCTGTAGGTTCGCCCCAAGTCAGGCCCTTCTTTTCCTAGGAGGTGAGCAGCATGGGGGCTCTGGATCGGAACTCGGGGGCCGCCTCCCAGTTGGCGCCGCGCGGCTCGATGATGTAGAACCACCCCATTAGCCAACTGTTATGGTCTCCGCTAAGGAGCCGTCCAGCCAGGTGACGTTAGGCATCTTGCCCACCATGGCCCCTCCGCACTCCGCTTGCTGGCCGCTTACAATCTTCGGCTTCACGCAGAAGATTTGCAGCCACAGGCCTAAGTGAGGCCAGATGCGGAGGAAGGCCTCGCATACGACGATGAACACCGAGATGTTGAGGACGAAATTCGGGGCTAGATCATGGAAATCTAGCCTGTAGTAGAACATGAGCCCGCGGACGAAGGGGTGAAGTGGAAACCCCAGTCCACGGACGAAGTGGGCGATGAACACGACCCTCTCGTGGGGTCCCGGGGTCGGAATGACCTGACCAATGTCCGGTAGCCGGTGCGCTATGTCTGCGGCCGAGTATCCGGCCACCCGAAGATTTGCGATGTGCTTCAACTTGACAGCGGAAGCCACCCACTTGCCTCCTGCTCCGGACATGTTTAGCTGTGCGGAGAAGACTTGGTCTTGGGCGCTGGAGCTCGAGGAGGCGAGAGTGGGCAAAAGAGGGAGAAGGCGTGGGTAAAAATGGGGAAACCTTATCCCTTTATAGAGGCGACGAAAGCGGTGCGCCTCCCCACTTGCCCGTTGGGAATCCCTTGCTTCCCAAGCGCCACGATAGATGATGTGGTGGGATTACCCGTACCCGTATTGATGAGAATCCCATGATAAGGGGACACGATCTCTTCTTTGACAAGACGTGTCAAGGAAATCGCCTCGCAATATGCGTTGTGGCTGGTCGTGGGAAAACGGTTCGAATAATGACCCGACCGTAATGACACATCGCGTTGCCTAAAAAGTTGTCAGCAGAATGCATTTGTGAAATACTATTCTCTCTACGGTGGCATGTGAAGATCATTTTGTGGATCCAGACACGGTTCAAGTGTTCGATGATTACCTTGGAGTATTCGGAAGAGGAACCCGCCCTGGAATGTCGAAGACAAGACTGCGCGCCGAACTCATTGTCATTGAAACCTGGTTCAGGGGCTACTGAGGGAGTCCTGGATTAGAGGGTATCCGGACAGCCGAACTATATGCATCGTCCGGACTATTGAAGCGTGAAGATACAAGACTCAAGACTTCGACCCGTGTTCGGGTGGGACTTTCCTTGGCGTGCAAGGCAAGCTTGGCGATCCGGATATTGTATTTCCTACCTTGTAACCGACTCCATGTAAACCCTAGCCCTCTCCGGTGCCTATATAAACCGGAGAGGTTGGTCCTTAGAAGGCTGATCACAATTACAATCATACCATCATAGGCTAGCTTCTAGGGTTTAGCCTCTACGATCTCGTGGTAGATCTACTCTTGTACTACCCATATCTTCAATATTAATCAAGCAGGAAGTAGGGTTTTACCTCCATCGAGAGGGCCCAAACTTGGGTAAACATTGTGTCCCTTGCTCCCTGTTACCATCACCCTAAAACGCACAGATCGGGACCCCCTACCCGAGATCCGCCGGTTTTGACACCGACAGTGATGACGATCTCTAATCCAACATTTAGCACCAAAGACTTTGAAATAACTCACATTGGGTTTCTTGTCAGTGAGAAGTTCATAAGTAGTCTTCTTGAATAATTTGGGAAGATATACCCTTTTGATGATGTGGCACACAGTATAAATTTCCTCAATCCAGAAGCTACGAGGCATCTGGTACTCATCAAGCATAGTGCGAGCCATCTCAATAAGAGTTATGTTCTTGCGCTCCACGACGCCATTCTGTTGAGGATTATAAGGAGCAGATAACTCATGAGTAATACCAAGTTCATCAAGATAGTCATCAAGACCAGAGTTCTTGAAATCAGTTCCATTTGTCACTCCTGATGTGCTTGATCTTCACACCAAAGTTGGTTGAAGCCCTCGAGGAAAATCGTTTGAAGACTTCCTGCACTTCATGTTTGTAAGTGACAATATGTACCCAAGTGTAACGAGAGTAATCATCAAAAATAACAAAGCCGTAGAGAGATGCATCATTTGTGACTGCTGAGTAGTGGTCATGATAGTCTTTGCTGGATGCTTGGCCTTGGTCATCTTACAGCTTCACAAGCTCCACACAAGTGATCCTTGAGGAATTTGACATTCTCAATGCCAATGACATGCTTCTTCTTTGCAAGCGTGTGCAGGTTCCTCATGCCAGCATGACAAAGTCGTCGATGCCATAGCCAGCCTTCTGAAGCTTTTGCAAGTAGGCATACCGCTGGTTGTGGTCCTGTAGAGAAATCAACAATATACAGATCTCCTCTCCTAAAGCCTTCGAAGACTTTGGAGTGGTTAACTTCCATGATCACAACACAGCGATACTTGCCAAACACAACAACCATATCAAGATCACAAAGCATTGAGACCTACATGAGGTTGTATCCTAAGGACTCGACAAGCATGACCTTGTCCATGTGTCGATCCTTTGTGATCGCAACCTTACCTAGATCCAATACCTTGCTTTTGCCTTTGTCAGCGAAGATGATATGCTTCAGATGCGATGGAGATAAGGAAATATCCATCAATAGACTCTTCTCACCGGTCATGTGATTTGTACATCCACTATCGAGGACCCACTCATTTGCTTTGGGTTGATCATCCTTGGCACCTTTTGCCATGAAGCAATAGGTGGGAGCGTAGATATCATCACCTTCATCAGCCTTGTTGGAGAAGCCATTTTCCTCAGAGTTGAAGATGGACTTGCTGACGAATGCAGTGGCAAGAGCTAGGCTTGCCACACCAGACTCAGACTCCTCAGATGCCTCCTGTTCCTTATGTTCCTCAGACTCAGCCTCAGAGTCCATCTCCTTACCAATGAATGCCCGAGCCTTCTTGGAGCTGATCCTCTTGTGAGATGAAGACTTTGAGGATTTTGATGATGACTACTTTGACGATTCTTCTTCTTCTTTGAGTCATCAGAACTGTAATCCTTGTATTTCTTCTTCTTTGATTCCTTTTCCCACTGAGGACAATCTTGAATGTAGTGATCAGGTTTCTTCACTTGTGACACATCCTCTTCTTGTAGTCACTGGATGAGGAATCGTTACTCCTTGAGGATTTTCCAAGGCGACCACGTCTTGAGAACTTCTGGAATTTCCTCACGAGCAGTGATAGCTCCTAACTCAATTCTTCAGGATCACCAAGGCTACTACCAGAATCTTCACCTTCAGATTCAGAGACCGCCTTGGCCTTCAGGGCACGTGATCTTCCATAGCTCGAACCATAGAGATCTCTCTTCTCAGCAAGCTGGAACTCAGGAGTGTTTAGCCTCTCGAGGATATCACCGGGATCAAGTGACTTGTAATCAGCATGTTCTTGTATCATCAGTGCCAGGGTATCAAATGAGGAATCAAGCGATCTCAGCAATTTCTTCACCACCTCATGGTCAGTGATGTCAGTGGCACCAAGTGCTTGAAGCTCATTTGAGATGTCAGTAAGGCGATCGAAGGTTTGTTGAACATTTTCATTGTCGAGTCTTTTGAAGCGGTTGAAGAGATTACGAAGAACGTCAACACGTGAGGCACGTTGAGTTGAGACTCCTTCATTCACTTTGGATAGCCTATCCCAGATAAGCTTAGCAATTTCCAAAGCACTCACTCTTACATACCACCCTTTGCTCAGATGGCCACATATGATGTTCTTCACTTGAGAATCGAGTTGCTTGAATCTCTTCACATCAGCAGCATTCAGAGAAGGTGTGACTGAGGGAACACCATTTTCCACAACATACCAGAGATCGTTGTCAATTGCTTCAAGATGCATTCGCATCTTATTCTTCCAGAAGGGATAGTCCGTCCCATCGAAGGTAGGATACCCAGCAGAGACCTTGATCATACCTACGGTCGACATAACTAAAACTCCAGGCGGTTAAACCAAAATCACACAGAACAAGGGAGTACCTTGCTCTGATACCAAGTGCAAGTGCGTTATATCGACTAGAGGGGGGTGAATTGGCAATTTTTATGAATTCTTCACTGAGGAATTTGCGGGTGAGGAAATTCCTTAGCGAAGAACTACTTGCAACGGAATAAGTACTCATAAGTAAATATAACAGGACACAATCACGGTCATCATGATGAAATGAAGACAAGCACAGAGTACAGAAAGCGTAAACACATGATAGCACAAGATGAAGACAAACAGACTGAACAAATTGAACTTAGGAAATTGAGAAAGTCTTCAGTCAAAGTCTTCAAACACAGATATGAACAAGTGCACAACACAGTTATGAGGAAATTGAAGGGTTGAGGAAACCGAACAAGTTGGCTTGGTGAAGAAAATGATTTGGTAGACCAGTTCCAACTGCTGTCTCAGTTGTACATCTGGTTGGAGCGGGTAGGTATTTAAACCTGAGGACACACAGTCCTCACCGTATTCTCCTTGAACTAAGGTCACACAGACCTCGTCCAATCACTTGTGGTAAGTCTTCAGGTGACATCCGAACCTTCACAATCTCGGTCACTCGGCGATCCACAATTACTCTTGGATGCTCTAGACCATGATGCCTAACCTTCTGGAAGAAGCACAGTCTTCAAAGGTAACAAGCGTCGGATCCATGCAGGATCAATCTCTTCAGTAATGCTCAATCACTTTGGGTTTGTAGGTGTTTGGGTTTGGGTTTTCCTCACTTGATGATTTTCGTTCAAAGTCCTCGGAGGATGGGATGCTCTCAAATGACAAGTGTCAGTTTCTCTCGGAGTAGCCAACCAACTAGTGGTTGTAGGGGGCGGCTATTTATAGCCTAGGGAGCAGCCTGACATGATAAGACATAAATGTCCTTCAATGATATGATCGTTAGGAGGGTAGATATTTTGGGACAGCTGGCGCGTAGGTCAGCAACGGTCGGAATCTTGGGTGTCTAATTCCTCATGGCTATCATGTTCCTCACTGTGTAGGCAATCCGCACAGGCGAATTCCTAACTCCTCAGTCAGAACAAATTCCTCAGAGACCAGAAGAACTTCGTCCCTGTCACTGAAGAATATGACTGAACTGCATGAGATTTCCAATGGCTTCACTCGAAGGGATTGGTAGGTGTAGGATTTTTTGTTGAGCATCACTTGGAAATTTTTCCTTAGTATTTCCTCGACCCCATTTAACAGTATGGTGTTTACTATGACTCAAGAAAGAGAAAATTAAACTACGAAAACAAAAGTCTTTACGCTTCATGTTCCTCGAATGAATACCAAGTCTTCAAGGTACACCAATTTCTTCACTTTCAAAGTGTTCAGAAAGACTTCAGAAATCCAAAGTCTTCATTCGAAGAACTTCATTTTTAGGGGTCGACTTTCTCTGTAAATATCAAACTCCTCATAGACTTATAGGCATGTGTATACTCACAAACGCATTAGTCCCTTAAGCTATAAGTCTTCAATACACCAAAATCACTAAGGGGCACTAGATGCACTTACAGTAAAACCCTAGTCCTGCTTTGGTGGATGTATTGGGTGTTCTTGAGCTGGCTACGGGGTGTAAAGAGCTCAGAAAAGCCGAATCCCTCTCCTGGTCGCCTCGGGCCTCCTTTTATAGGAAAAAGGGGTTGCCACAGTGGCACCTAGGAGGTGGAAATGTCTACAGTGTCGCGAGGTTATCCCTCATATTACAGGACAAGATGCATTTAATGCATCGCTTAGGTGTCCCCTTGCTTTATCGGGGGCAGGAACGGAGCCCGTCCGGTCCGTTGCCGCCTCGCCAGGCTTCGACACGCACCGTGGCCAGCGGTGCGGGTGGCACCATGTAGGCAGGCAGGCAGCTGAGGTGGCGCGGTGGTAGGGCCTTCACGAAGATCTGCATGCCACCACGCAGGTGCTTGGTGAGTTGGCGTAGAGGCCGTACACGTCGCCACGCAGGTGCGTGCCCAGCTGGTTGAGCTAGCAGCTGCTTGTGGACGGTCGGTGGAATCTTGTTTGGTGCGGGCCCGGCTGTGGCCCTATTGATGTCCTCGGCAAGGGCCTTGCCGGGGGGCCGGCAAGGGTCTTGCCGCGGCGTCGTCGTCGTCCCTGGCAAGGCGCTTGCCGGGGGTCTTGTGGACCTCCCTGGCTGGAATCCCGCCAAGGGTCGCCATCTCTTGGTCTTCATCTGATCTTGTGTGTTTATGATCTTGACGAAGATCTTCATGCCACCATGGAGGTGCCTCCCGAGCCCTTGCCTCTACGTAGGTGACCACACTAGAGGCCGTGGGCTCAAGGGTGACGTACTCTGATGGCGTTGGACGAGCTGCCCCGGCAAGGGCCTTGCCGGGGCCGGCAAGGGTCTTGCCGGGGGAACCCGCCTTGTCCCTCTGCGCTTTGGTGTTCCTAGTCTTGGCATTTGCTTTTTTGTCTTGGGCCTCGGCTTCTCTCCGGCTTCCCTCCTTTGCCCAACTACGTGTGGGCATGGCGCGCGGCTCAGACTGCCCGCGCACAAGTAAAAGGGTCAAAAGGAGAGCCCCTACTTTTGTACACCGACACCTCTTGATCGGCAACGCCAAAGCCACTGAGGGCTATCTGATCATATTCGAATCTTAGCTTAACCCCTTTGGAATAGTTTACTGATCGTATTCGAATCAGAAGCCTCAAAAAAAAATTCTGTTTTCTTGTACAGATTTTTTTTGCAATCACAGTTATTTGACTGTCTTAAGGCTTTTTTGATCATATTTGAAAGCATCTAGGGAGTGGCTTTGATTCCACCGGCTTAACCTTGATCAATAAAGTTGTCATCACATAACAAACATCATATGTGCCAGTTTTTACAGAATTGGGTTCTCGCTCTCACTATCCGGGTCACATAAACCGGCGGTATCATTCAAAGGATCATAGGACAGTTGAATCAAACTCTCTTAAGTCATAAGGAAATAGATAAGCATAATATGGAGGAATATCAGATGGCGGCTTAACAATGTTGAGTGCCAAACACGTGCACGATGGCACGACAACACTAAGTTATTTCTATCCCATTACATGACTCTTTGAGTCCAAATGATCAACATTGTTTTTTCCAGTAAAACACAGATATGAGCCGCCTGACGGGTCAATTGTTTTGTTGGCCTGAAGCCCCCGGCTCATCCTTTTCCGCTCCTCCTTGTTCCCTCTCCTGGAAGGTTGATGATGACCAGTCAATGCCACTCAAAGCTTCAAATTCAGCTTCATCATCAATTAATCCGGCCGGGTCAACTTCAGGGGCAAAGGTATGCTTACGGATTGGAGGGATCAGGCTGATCACTTCATAATGAGGAGTCGGAATCCTCCGGTGTTCTGTGTCATAACCCGGTTGGTATTTGGTAAGATCTGTATCATTACCAATCAGGATGGCTACAGGGCGTATCTCCTTCACACAAGTGGTGAAGTCCTCCTGTTCAAAGGGTGTGCCGTCGTCCTTCAGACTTGGATATCTAGTGGCAATGTCGGCTAGGTCTAGTTCCGGAAGCCATGCCTTGGCCCGGCTCAATGCAGCCACAGCTCCGGCTCTTGCAGAAGACCGCCTTAATTCATTGCACCGTTGAGGTAGCATGGCAAGCCGCTTTAACACATCCGCCAGGAGGGTGGGAGCTTCATTTGACAAGGCAACGGCAGATAAAGCACGCTGAGACCCGGTGTAGAGTTGTTGCACCAGTGTGTAAACCGCCTTCAGCTTGGTCAGCATGCTTTGATTCAGATTTGAACTCCTAGGGCCTGCATTTCCAAATATCAGGTGAGTTAAATGGTTATTTACCTGCTCCTTGAAAACAACATTCAAATATTTCATAGTTGTCAGATGCTTACCAAAAATTGCTGAGACCATCTGAGATATACGGCGTTCTAAGCCGGATAGTTCGGCGGTTGTTTCTACAAGAGCCACCTCTGCTTTCTCAGCCCGATTGATCAAGACGGTCTTTCCATCAACCCAAGCCCTCTTCTCTGTCTCAAAGCCTTTTTTCAGTTTCTCTTGTTCAGGTACACTGAATTCAAACTTGGAGTTGGCTTTTTGGGTTTCAATCTCCTGTGCTTCCAGGCGATTCTTCAGGTTAGTTATTTCCGATTCAAATTGACTAATGGTAGCATGTACAAATGTCGGGTTACAATCAGGATTATCATAATGCAACATTAAGTCCCATGCACTTTGCAAGCAAAGATACTTGGCACTTGGGGGCTAATGTATGCTGAAGAACTCTGTTTACCGTGGCGGTTCATAAAAGTAAGTCCCAAGCACTTTGAAAGCAAAGATACTTGGCACTTGGGGGCTAATGCATATTGTTGTTCCCAGTACTTCTTGATTAAAACATGATAAGGACCAGTTCAAACATGTTGCTTAAGCCGGCCCTTGGGGGCTACAGGATAAGCCGGAGTACTTATATATATTACCAAGCTGGTTTTAACTCTACAGCATATTAAGTCATAAGCAATAGACTTGGGGGCTGGTATGGTAAGAATAAATAAAATGTAGAACAAGATTTATACCTCAAATATTTTGTGTATCTGCTTCACCATGTTAATTTCCGTGTCACGGCTGTTGTGCACTTGGTTCATATAACCAGAGACGATTTCTCCAATATTCAGATGAGTATAATCAGTGATATCCAACTTAGCCCTGCGGTGTTCCAGAAGTTCTTCTTTGGCGGAGCACTTGGCAAGCACGGTGGGTCTCCCTGGCTCAACAAAGCCGGTCTTGGTGATTTCGACGTCAGCATCTTGAGGATTATCCATTCTGGCCGGGCTAGGGACTTCCGCATTTTCGGAACCATCCACGGCTTGCTCGACAGGCGGGTCAGCAGCGGGCGTTGGTGCATCATGAGCTGGTTTAGGTGGCGGCTCATGAATGGAGGCTTCAGGTGCGGTTGTTCCAAGTTCCGCCTCAGTCAAGATCGGTTCTTCAGCTGGCTTGTTCTTTTTCACCATTTTGCTGGGCTTTGCTTTTTCGCTGCATAAGATCAAAAGGTCAGTACAAAAATAGTAAATTGAAACGAATACAAGACAAGCAGTTTATCATTACCCTGGAGCAGTTTTGAAAGCTGGCAAATTGGACTGCATTGACTCGCCGGAGGAAGGTGAAGTTTCCTGATAATTTGGGTCAAAAGAATTGAGTGGTTGACGAGTGAGGCCCGCCAAAGGATAAAAGGGACTTAAATCAGAGGTGACCTTGTTCCGGTGTTTCTTCGGAGTGTTAGGTAAGCCGAAGGAGAGTTCCATGTCTTTGCTGGTCCAGGTCTGCCTCCGGCTCTCAATAATTTGTTGCTTCAAAAGAAACTGAGGGTCGTGATAAGCTAGGGGATGTGAAAATCTTACTTTCCGGGTTACTCTTCGGGTTTTCTGCCTTGGCAAAGGCTTGGAGTCGGAAGAAATGATAGTTACCTCTTCAGCTTTTCCATGGCTAGTTCCCGTGTCTTCCTACTGATAATCAGTGTTAATAAGGTAATTAAAAAAGGAGCCAAGAGAGTCAAGGGCTACCTCCGATTCAGAGGTGTCTTCTAATTGAAACTGATAGGAGGCGCTAGTCTTGTTCCCTTTCTTCCTGGCAGCGGCTTTTCGGGCGGCTTTCTTGGCCTTTCTAACTTTCTTTGCTACCTCATGATCATACTTGGACTTCCAAAATTTATCAGTGGCCTGTGAATTGCAACAAAAGGTGAAAGTAAAAATGTTTACATTAGTGGCTTACTGCTGGAGCCGGGTTAGCCTTGCAGAAAGGGCTTAAACCTACTTTGCCGTAGTCGGCCAGGCTTTCATTTAAGAGTGATTTTGTCATGTCATCAATGACATCTTCAGGTAAAACGTCAGGGTTGTGCCGTAGAGGATCATTTTTCTCGCCTGTGTACTCGCACATCAAGCCGGGGCGGCGGCTCAAAGGAATAACCCGCCAGGCCAGCCAAACCCGGACCAGATCAATACCGTTTAAACCATTCCCCAAAAGAGCCTTAACTTTACTCATGGTGGGGGAAAGTTTTTGGCTTTCAGAAGGAGACAGTTTATCTGGCAAAGGGTAAGTGGACTCGAGGCGCAGGGCGCGAAAGCCGGGCAGAGGGTTCTCATCATCCGAGGAAGTATCTTGACAATAGAACCACGTCATGTTCCAGTCTTTAGGGTGACTCGGTGGTTCGGCATACGGAAAAAGACAGTCTCTCCGTCGTTGGATTGAGATTCCACCAAGTTCCAGGCTAGGCCCATTGGCACGCTCATTCTAGCGGATCAAATAAAATAACTCTCTAAAGAGTAGCAAGATGGGTTCTTCTCCAAGGTACACCTCACAGAACACTTGAAAATTGCAAATATTTGACACGGAATTGGGCCCGATGTCTTGAGGTCGGAGGTCAAAAAAGTGCAAGACGTCTCTAAAAAACTTTGAGCCGGGTGGAGAAAAGCCCCGGCTCATGTGATCAGTAAAGACAATAACTTCCCCTTCCTTGGGTTGAGGTTTTTTCTTATGTCGGATCAGGAGCACGGTTGGACATGACTTCCTTTTTTTGGCAGGTAGCCAGTTTTCACAAAATCATTAAGTGTGCTATCTGTAACGATGGATTTGACCCAGTTGCATGTAACGGGTGCTTTGGGAGCCTTGGGTGGCATTGTGAAGATGGAAGCCTAAAACAGAATAAAGATTCCCGGTTCAAATTTAAGCCATAGTGAGATATTACAATACATAATCAATACGGCGGCTTATAAAGGGGCCTAATGATATATGGCTAATTATGTCAGATTATTTAAGCTGCCAAGAGCAGTTGCAGTTATTTAAAGCCACCGGGTGTGGTTGAAGTTATTTATTGAGCATCTCCAATTAAAGCTGGAGGCGTGAGCCACCATGGCTGAATGGATCTATCAAGGTACAAGCATCGACTAAGTGTACAAAAACAGGTTTCACAGGTTGCAGCTATTAATTTGGATCAAATGGTTGTTTGGAAAAGGAAAAATTCTAGACCTAAAAATCTAGTGCAGATGAGTTTGTAGGGTCTGATGAGGCCTTGGAACTAGAAAAAAGGGATCTAGTAGCGTCTGAAATGAATGCGAAATAACTACCGCGTAAGTTTAGTACTTCTTTTAGATCAAAAGAGGATGCAATGAAGAAACCATGAAGAATCCATAAGGAACAGTGAAGAACACGGAGGAACTCGCAAACCCTAATGCAGATCTGTGGTGCGGGAAGATGAAGACTTACAGCTGCAGATCTACTGTGGAGGGTCGCCGTCGTTCTCTGGACTGATTCGGGTTGATGCAGCGGTCGAGGTTGATGAAGACGAGGTGTTCTGCGGCGGCGGCGGCGGCGGAGATCGAGCAGCAGCGAGTCGCGAGAGGAAGAAGACGACGGAAAGGGGAAGAATGAAGAAAGACCTGGTCATGCCTATTTATAAGGGAAGACTGACATAGTGGGCGCGAGAAACGAGGAGGCCGAAACATGGTTATCCAGCTACTCAGACGCCTCGATCTTCGGATTGGTCATTAAAGATAAGGATTGTTAAGATATGATTGAATAAAATATGAATTAAAGGGCAGATGACGTCCCGGCGGGTTATCCTGAATCCAGAAGATGACGTCATGGCGGGTTATAAATTCTCGCACAGGTGGAAGATAGAAGATTTTCTCTTAAGTGTTGAAGATTGACATGAACCAGTTCAAATCAATCTGGGGCCTAATGTTGGGGATATAACTATCAGCGCAACCCACCCAGGAGGGGCCGGGTTACGCATATGGTGAGTCATCATATGAAGCCCAATATCAAGCTTGAAGATGGCGGTTCAGTTAAGGGCCCAAAGCCCAAAGGTGACTTAAGGCCCGTTGTGATAAATCGCCATAATGGGATGGCTTGTGTTGTAAGGCAAGATTAATTGGTCACCGAGCCGGACACTGTTTATGAGCCGGCCGGGACTCTAAGAGCCGCTGGGTGTCGACCTCTGTATATAAAGGGACGACCCAACGGCGGTTCAGGGCAAGTAACATCAAATCAAGAGCCACGCATAGCGGATTCGCCCCCTGGTCATCAAAACCCTAGCAATTCCACCTCAACTGGATTAGGCTTTTACCTTCACCGTAAGGGGCCGAACCGACATAATCCTCGTGTCCTTTGTCCCGTTTTAACCTCTTTAAGCTCCCTAGTTGCGATGGCTCCACGACTAAGTCCTTTCACGAGGACATCTGCCATGACAATTCCACGACACTTCCTTTGTAAGGGAATATTCCTTTTTCCTTCCTTCTCACGCCGGCCCACCATAATATGAGTCGGCCTTCCATGAACCGCCTTCTGGGCCACCGGGTCTTGTTACTCCTCTGACCCGCCTGCCGGGTCACCAATGAGTCGCCAACTCTGGGCAGGTATCTAGTGAGTCGCCAAGTCCGGTCGGGTCATACATCCGCCCTGGTTACACCGTGGGGTATATCCCCGACATTAGCTCCCAGTTTAATTTGTATTTATCCATGTTAAACTCATCCTGCAAAATAAACACAAGAACATATTTGACAGGTTGTGCTCCGGGTTAAAAGTTTTTTCTGAACCGGCACCTGATCATCCTTAAAATAAATATGCAAAACATTATTCTAAATAATAGAAATCAAATCCTAACAAAATAAATTGACGCTCCAAGTAAAACACATATCATGTGGTGAATAAAAATATAGCTCCAAGTAAAGTTACTGATGAACGGAGACGAAAGAGGGTATGCCATCCGGGGCATCCCCAAGCCTAGGCTCTTGGTTGTCCTTGAATATTGCCTTGGGGTGCCTTGGGCATCCCCAAGCTTAGGCTCTTGCCACTCCTTACTCCATAGTCCTTCGAATCCTTACCCAAAAATTGAAAACTTCACAACACAAAACTCAACAGAAAAACTCGTAAGCTCCGTTAGTATAGGAAAATAAAACCACCACTTAGGTACTATTGTGAACTCATTCTAAATTCATATTGGTGTAATATATATTGTATTCCAACTTCTCTATGGTTCATACCCTCCGATACTACTCATAGATTCATCAAAAAAAGCAAACAACACATATAAAACAGAATCTGTCAAAAACAGAACAGTCTGTAATAGTCTGTAACTCTCGAATACTTCGGTAACTCCAAAAATCCTGAGAAATTAGGAAGTCCTAAGCAATTTTTTTACAAATCCAGAGCAAAAATAATCAGATCAAAAGCACGTTTCTGTGAATTCCCAAAACTAATTTACTGGGCGCACTTTATTGAAACAAAAGCTATAAAACATGATTACTAAAGTAGAATAATCATGTGGACACAAAAAACAGTAGGGGTAAATATTGGGTTGTCTCCCAACAAGCGCTTTTCTTTAATGCCTCTTTAGCTAGGCATGATGAATTCAATGACGCTCACATGAAAGATAAGAAATGAAACATAAAGAGACATCATGAATAATATGAATAACACATTTAAGCCTAACCCACTTCCTATGCGTAGGGATTTTGTGAGCAAATAACTTATGGGAACAAGAATCAACTTGCATAGGAAGGCAAAACAAGTGCAACTTCAAAAATTTCAACACGTAGAGAGGAAACTTGATACTATTGCAATATGTAGAAGCATATGATACTCACTCATAATAATTTTCATTAGCATCATGAATGAATTCAACCATATAACCAGCACATAAAGCATTCTTTTCATGATCTACTTGCATAGAAGTTTTACTACTCTCCACATAAGCAAAATTATTCTTATGAATAGTAGTGGGAGCAAACTCAACAAAATAACTATCAAGTGAGGCATAATCCAATTGAAAATTAAAATCATGATGACAAGTTTAATGGTTATCATTAATCTTTATAGCATACATGTCATCGCAATAATCATCATAGATAGCAACTTTGTTCTCATAATCAATTGGAACCTCTTCCGAAATAGTGGATTCATCACTAAATAAAGTCATGACCTCTCCAAATCCACTTTCATCAATATAATCATCATAAATAGGAGGCATGCTTTCATCATAATAAATTTTCCCATCAAAACTTGGTGGACAAAAAATACCATCTTCATCAAACATAGCTTCCCCAAGCTTGTGGCTTTGCATATCATTAGCATCATGGATATTCAAGGAATTCATACTAACAACATTGCAATCATGCTCATCATTCAAAGATTTAGTGCCAAACATTTTAATGCATTCTTCCTCTAGAAATTGAGCACAATTATCGGAATCCTTATTTTCATGGAAGACATTAAAAAGATGAACCATATGAGCCACCCTCAATTCCATTTTTTGTAGTTTTCTTTTATAGACTAAACTAGTGATAAAACTAGAAACAAAAAGATTCGATTGCAAGATCTAAAGATATACCTTCAAGCACTAACCTCCCGGGCAACGGCGCCAGAAAAGTGCTTAGTTCACGGGGTGTTAATGCCCTTACCTAGCCTCCCCGGCAACGGTGCCAGAAAAGAGCTTGATGTCTACCACACAACCTTCTTCTTGTAGACGTTGTTGGTCCTCCAAGTGCAGAGGTTTGTAGAACAGTAGCAAATTCCCCTCAAGTGGATGACCTAAGGTTTATCAATTTGTGGGAGGCGTAGGATGAAGATGGTCTCTCTCAAACAACCCTGCAACCAAATAACAAAGAGTCTCTTGTGCCCCCAACACACCAATACAATGGTAAACTATATAGGTGCACTAGTTCGGCGAAGAGATGGTGATACAAGTGCAATATGGATGGTAGATATAGGTTTTTGTAATCTGAAAATATGAAAAAAAAAACAAGGTAACTAATAGCAAAAGTGAGCGTAAACAGTATTGCAATTCTTCGAAACAAGGCCTAGGGTTCATACTTTCACTAGTGCAAGTTCTCTCAACAATAATAACATAACTGGATCATATAACTATCCGTCAACGTGCAACAAAGAGTCACTCCAAAGTCACTAATAGTGGAGAACAAACGAAGAGATTATTGTAGGGTACGAAACCACCTCAAAGTTATCCTTTCTGATCGATCTATTCAAGAGTCCGTAGTAAAATAACGTGAAGCTATTCTTTCCGTTCGATCTATCCTAGAGTTCGTACTAGAATAACACCTTAAGACACTAATCATCCAAAACCCTAATGTCACCTAGATACTCCAATGTCACCTCAAGTATCCGTGGGTATAATTATACGATATGCATCACACAATCTCAGATTCATCTATTCAACCAACACAAAGAACTTCAAAGAGTGCCCAAAAGTTTCAACCGAAGAGTCAAGACGAAAACGTGTGCCAACCCCTATGAATAAGTTCACAAGGTCACTGAACCCGCAAGTTGATCACCAGAACATACATCAAGTAGATCACATGAATATCCCTTGTCACGACAGATAAGCACATGCAAGATATACATCAAGTGTTCTCAAATCCTTAAAGACTCAATCTGATAAGATAACTTCAAAGGGAAAACTCAATCCATTACAAGAGAGTAGAGGGGGACAAACATCATAAGATCCAATTATAATAGCAAAGCTCGCGGTACATCAAGATCATGCCAAATCAAGAACACGAGAGAGAGAGAGAGAGAGAGATAGCTACTAGCTACTAGTACATACCCTCAGCCCCGAGGGTGCACTACTCCCTCCTCGTCATGGAGAGCGCCGGGATGATGAAGATGGCCACCGGTGATGGATCCCCCCTCCAGCAGGGTACCGGAACAGGGTCCCGATTGGTTTTTGGTGGCTACAGAGGCTTGCGGCGGCGGAACTCTCGATCTAGGTTTCTTTCTGGGGGTTTTTGTATTTATAGGAATTTTTGGCGTCGGTCTCACGTCAGGGGGGTCTTCGAGTCGTCCACGAGATAGGGGGGGCACGCCCTCCACCCTTGTGGACGGCTCGGGACTCTTTTGGCCCAACTATTTTACTCCGGGGGCTTCTTTTGGTCCATAAAAATCATCAAAAATTGGCACGTCAATTGGACTCCTTTTGGTATTCATTTTCTGTCAAACTCAAAAACAAGGAAAAGACAGAAACTGGCACTGGGCTCTAGGTTAATAGGTTAGTCCCAAAAATGATATAAAATAGCATATAAATGCATATAAAGCATCTAAGATGGATAATATAATAGCATGGAACAATCAAAAATTATAGATACGTTGGAGACGTATCATGTAGCCCCCAAGGGTCGGCTCAGTAAGACAATACTGGGCTGGGACTTAGCAAAAAGGATATAAGGTCAGCTCATCTTCCTGAAAGAACTGAGTCTGTTGTCAATGTGATAATTTGAAAAGCAACTTGCATTAGCCCCCAAGTGCCATGGTGCATGCTTGCAGCGACATGGGACTTGCATACTTGATAAAATCTTGACTTGAATAATGTAGCCCCCAAGTGCCGGGTCATATGCCTGCAGCGACTCGGGACTATTCCTTCCATTTAAAAATAAAAACATATCCATTGTCGGGATGATGTTGCTGAAAGCCTTGCATATTCAATATTTGGATCATGCTCTCTTCTTGCGAGCCGGTATTTCTGGATGAGGGATTAATAGCCATTATTCTAAAGGGGCTTTGAAGGCCTCAATCATCCAATACTGGTTATGATAACCATAATAAAATCCATACATGTTGGCTATTAAAGATTTGAATAATATAACCCGGTTTGAAAAACGGTTCGTGCAATATAAACCAGTATATCCTTGCATATATGATGCATGCTATGATAATGCAAAGATGATGCAATGTATGATGATGTATGTGCATGATAATAGAGTATAAAAAATGTCTGCTTTGAAGACATGACCAGAAGAGACTAGCTCTGTTTTGTTTGTTGGAAAACTCTAGTTTTTATCCCGTAAACCGGCTCTCACGTGACATAAATCCGTCGTTTTAACCTTAACTAGTTCAGGGTCTTATTGAAAAGAGTAATTGTTAAGAGTACGAACGGGCCACATAGTGGAGAGACTACGACAGTAGGTGAGTTTATCCTAGCTCTCTGTAAGCCGGCTCTCTCGTGACAAAGGCCGCCGTTTTAACGTTGACAAGTTCAGGGTCTTATTAAAAGAGTAACTGTCAAGAGTACGGCGGGTCACCTAGCGGCGCAGCATCAAGCAAACAGGCAGGTTTAACTCAATGTTCGGCTTGGAAACCGGATCACATGGGTGTGAACAACTATGCTCGGGGAGCAGGAAGCCCCCATGTGACCAATAAGGTGGCTGGAGGCCGGATCAAGATCGGTGAGCGAGCTATGTTCATTGAACAGGAAGCCCCCAAATGTCCAATAAGGTGGCCGGAGGCCGGATCAAGATGTGTGAGCGAGCTATGTTCATTGAATAGGAAGCCCCCGAATGTCCAATAAGGTGGCCGGAAGCCGGATCAAGATGGGTGAGCGAGCTATGTTCATTGAACAAGAAGCCCCCAAATGTCCAATAAATCGGCTTGAGAACCGGATCTCATGGGTGTGAACAGCTATGCTCAATGAGCAGGAAGCCCCCATTAGACAAATAGGACGGCATGTAAGCCAATTCCCTTGAACCGGATTATACACTGGAATCCTTCTTTTTAAGCCGGAAATTTTCTGACGGCCTTTAAATTTGCGCCAATGTGGCAATAGCCTCCGGGGCCGGGTTATTTTCCCTCCAATGACCCGGAGTTCTTGAATTCACTCAATCCGGCCAATTTTGCCATGTCTGTGTAGCCCCCGAGTCTTAAGATGACTCAAGGAGTTATCTTGAGATTCTCCATACTATATATTCCAAACCACAATAACGGTGTTCATTCATGCATGCGGTGTAGGCATGGGCCATAGCTTGATGGTCTCTTTTGTAATGATGAATTGTTCTGATATGTTAGGCCAGAAATTATCCACCACGGAGTTAATGATCACTATGGTGAAGCTGAAATCAATCACGGGCGAGTCGGCCGCGGGAGCAGACAGATGAGTCGGCCGCGACATTGTAAGCCGGTGCAGACGAGAGAGTCGGACGTGGCGTTGTAAGCCGGCGCGAGAGAGTCGGACACGGTGTTGGAAACGGCACGGATGCGGGCGAGTCGGCCGCGGGCGCGGACAACGAATAAGTCATGTATGCTGATGTAGCGGGGGCGGCGACTTGCAAACGTATCCGGCTGTGACGTCTCAAAGGCACCCCAGCGAGGAGGAAGGAACTCGTGGCAGGGGCTTGACCCGGCGGCGACTCAGCGACTAGGTCGAAATGGTCACCACAACGGCGGGTGACTCCAGCAGCAGAGGAGAATTGGCAGCTCTGAGCAACGTAGGTGGCTCCCGGCTCAGCCAAGGCAGAGATTTGTCGACGGCCTGGCGACCCTCAGCAGCAGAGACAGGACCGGCCTGAGGGGGCACGACAGAGGAAGCGAGGCGACCCAAACTATCTTGGTTGTGTTGGCAGGGCACCCACCATGGGGCCAGCTAGATTCGATGTAACATGGCGGCTGTGGCTACTCGGAGCGGCAGAGATGGAGCCACGACAATGGTGAGCGCGACTCAACGACGGCGCATGGTGGAGCCATAGGCGGTTCTTGATGGCGGTAATTTGCAGTGGTGGCTCAAGGCCGCAGTAGCGTAACGGCTTGACGCAAGGATGAGACGGCGACATAAGGCGCGAGGCGCCGGGCGGCTCAACAGCAGCTTGGAGTTGGAGGTGAAAAGAGGTGATTTGGCTACAGTTGAGGCGAAGGGTAGCCGTGGCAGTTCGGAGGCGGAGGCGCGACCGACGATTCCGAGTCTGGCTCAAGTTGGAGTCTAACATGGTGCCTCACTGGTATTTTTCCTCATTATGGTAGTTTTGTAAAGAAGGCACAAGGCCGGCCATTGACGTTTCAATGATGAACCGCTTTCGGCGACGGAGGCGGCTTTGAACGTAGTGAATCCGAGTCATAACGGCGGCTGGACTTGTAATCTTCCGCGTAACCCTAATTCCTCTCAAACTTTAAATCTCACATATTGTAAATCTGGACCGACGATCTACAAGCTGATGTAGATCCTCTCAAACTGGCTATTCTTCATTCGGAAAAATTGTGAACTTCTCGATCCCTTGGAGAAATCCCTTCGAGAACTCAACACCACCGTGTGCATGCCCCACGGTGGGCGCTAACTGTCATGGATTGGGCACGGCAGATGTCCTTAGTGTGAGGACTTAGTCGTGAGGCCACCACATCTACGTAGTAGCTTGAGAGGGGTTGAGTGGGACAATAGACGCGAGGTTTTTACCCAGGGTCGGCCCCTCACGGTGGACGTAAAAGCCTACATCCTGCTTCATTGATATTGATAATGGTGCTCACGATTACAAGGATGCTCTTTGGCTACCTCTCTCTCGAGAGCTATTGACTTGTCTGTCTAAACTTGAAAACTTTCTCCTCTTGGGGTGCCCTGCCCCTCCTTATATAAGTTAGAGGGGTGGGTTACATGAGGAGTCCTAGTAGGATTAGGATTATTCTATTACAAATGGAATTCTAGTCTTGCTTCCTTTTTAAGGGAATATTCCTTTTGCCTTCCTTCTCACGCCGGCCCACCATAATATGAGTCGGCCTTCCATGAACCGCCTTCTGGGCCACCGGGTCTTGTTGCTCCTCTAACCCGCCTGCCGGGTCACCAATGAGTCACCAACTCTGGGCGGGTTACTAGTGATTCGCCAAGTTCGGCCGGGTCATACATCTGGTCGGGTTACACCGTGGGGTATATCCCCGACACAAGGTATTCCTCCGGTATTCGGGAGTTGCATAATATCATAGTCAAAGGAATGTGTATAAGTCATGAAGAAAGCAATAGAAATAAAACTTAATGATCATTATGCTAAGCTAACGGATGGGTCTTGTCCATCACATCATTCTCCTAATGATGTGACCCCGTTCATCAAATGACAACACATGTCTATGGTTAGGAAACTTAACCATATTTGATTAACGAGCTAGTCTAGTAGAGGCATACTAGGGACACTGTGTTTTGTCTATGTATCCACACATGTATCAAGTTTCCGGTTAATACAATTCTAGAATGAATAATAAACATTTATTATGACATAAGGAAATATAAATAACAACTTTATTATTGCCTCTAGGGCATATTTTCTTCAGTCTCCCACTTGCACTAGAGTCAATAACCTAGATTACATTGTCATGATTTTAACACCCATGGAGTCTTATTCCTGATCATGTTTTGCTCGTGGAAGAGGCTTAGTCAATGGGTCTGACACATTAAGATCCGTATGTATTTTGCAAATCTCTATATCTCCCTCCTTGACTTGATCGCGGATGGAGTTGAAATGTCTCTTGATGTGTTTGGTTCTTTTGTGAAATCTGGATTCCTTCGCCAAGGCAATAGCTCCTGTTTTGTCACAAAAGATTTTCATTGGACCCGATGCACTAGGTATTACACCTATATCGAATATGAACTACTTCATTTGCTGCTTCTGAAGCAGCTAGGTACTCCGCTTCACACGTAGATCCCGCCACGACGCTCTGCTTGGAACTGCACCAACTGACAGCTCCACCATTCGATATAAATACGTATCTGGTTTGTGACTTAGAGTCATCCAGATCTATGTCAAAACTAGCATCAACGTAACCATTTACGACGAGCTCTTTGTCACCTCCATAAACGAGAAACATATCCTTAGTCCTTTTCGGGTACTTCAGGATGTTCTTGACCGCTGTCCAGTGATCCACTCCGAGATTACTTTGGTACCTCCCGGCTAGACTTATAGCAAGGCACACACCAGGTTTGGTACACAACATAGCATACATGATAGAACCTATGGCTGAGGCATAGGGAATGACTTTCATTTTCTCTCTATCTTCTACAGTGCTCGGGCATTGAGTCTGACCCAACTTCACACCTTGTAACATAGGCAAGAACCCTTTCTTTGACTGATCCATTTTGAACTTCAAAACATTATCAAGGTATGTGCTTTGTGAAAGTCCAATTAAGCGTCTTGATCTATCTCTAAAGATCTTGATGCCCAATATATAAGCAGCTTCACCGAGGTCTTTCATTGAAAAACTCTTATTCAATTATCCTCTTATGCTATCAAGAAATTCTATATAATTTCCAATTAACAATAATATGTCATCCACATATAATATTAGAAATGCTACATAGCTCCCACTCATTTTCTTATAAGTACATGCTTCTCCAAAAGTCAGTATAAAACCATATGCTTCGATCACATTATCAAAGCGTATATTCCAACTCCGAGATGCTTGCACCAGTCCATGAATGGATCGCTGGAGCTTGCACACTTTGTTAGAACCTTTAGGATCAACAAAGCCCTCTGGTTGCATCATATACAACTCTTCTTTGAGAAATCCATTAAGGAATGCAGTTTTGACATCCATTTGCCAGATTTAATAATCATAAAATGCGGCAATTGCTAACATGATTCTGACAGACTTAAGCATCACTACGGGTGAGAAAGTCTCATCGTAGTCAACTCAAGCTTTGTAGATAGTAACATTACCATCAGCGTCAGTCTTCTTCTTAAAAATCCATTTATTCTCTATGGCTTGCCGATCATCGGGCAAGGCAACCAAAGTCCATACTTTGTTCTCATACATGGATCCCATCTCAGATTTCATGGCCTCAAGCCATTTCGCGTAATCTCGGCTCATCATCGCTTCCTCATAGTTCGTAGGTTCGTCATGGTCTAGTAACATGACATCCAGAATAGGATTACTGTACCACTCTGGTGCGGAGCGTGCTCTGGTTGACCTACAAGGTTCGGTAGTAACTTGATCCGAAGTTTCATGATCATTATCATTAGCTTCTTTACTAGTTGGTGTAGGTATCACATGAACGGTTTTCTGTGATGAGCTACTTTTCAATTCGAGAGGAGGTACAACTACCTCATCAAGTTCTACTTTCCTCTCCCACTCACTTCTTTCGAGAGAAACTCCTTCTCTATAAAGGATCCATTCTTAGTAACAAAGATCTTGCCTTCGGATCTGTGATAGAAGGTATACCAACAGTTCCTTTTGGGTATCCTATAAAGACACACTTCTCCGATTTGGGTTCGAACTTATCAGGTGATACGTCTCCAACGTATCTATAATTTTTTATTGTTCCATGCTATGATATTATCCATGTAGGATGTTTTATATGCATTTATATGCTATTTTATATGATTTTTGGGACTAACCTATTAACCTAGAGCCCAGTGCCAGTTTTTGTTTTTTCCTGGTTTTTGAGTTTTGCAGAAAAGGAAAACCAAACGGAGTCCAATTGACCTGAAATTTCACGGAGATCATTTTTGGACCAGAAGAAGCCCATGGAGCATCGGAGATGGACCAGAAGAGTCCCAAGGCACCCACGAGGGTGGAGGGAATGCCCTACCCCCCCTGGGCGCGCCCCCCTACCTCGTGGCCGCCTCGGAGACCCCCCTGACTTGTTTCCGACGCCAACACCTCTTGTATATACCCAATCCACCAGAACATAACCTAGATCGGGAGTTGCGCCGCCACAAGCCTCTGTAGCCAACCAAAACCAATAGGGAGCCTGTTCCGGCACACTGCCGGAGGGGGAATGCCTCTCCGGTTGCCATCTTCATCATCCCGGTGCTCTCCATGACGAGGAGGGAGTAGTTCACCCTCGGGCTAAGGGTATGTACCAGTAGCTATGTGTTTGATCTCTCTCTCTCTCATGTATTTGGCACGATCTTGATGTATTGCGAGCTTTGCTATTATAGTTGGATCTTATGATGTTTCTCCCCCTCTACTCTCTTGTAATGGATTGAGCTTTCCCTTTGAAGTTATCTTATCGGATTGAGTCTTTAAGGATTTTAGAACACTTGATGTATGTCTTGCGTGGGATACCCGTGGTGACAATGGGGTATTCTATTGATTCACTTGATGTATGTTTTGGTGATCAACTTGCGGGTTCCGTGACCTTGGGAATCTATGCATAGGGGTTGGCACATGTTTTTGTCTTGACTCTCCGGTAGAAACTTTGGGGCACTCTTTGAAGTTCTTTGTGTTGGTTGAATAGATGAATCTAAGATTGTGTGATGCATATCGTATAATCATACCCACCGATACTTGTAACATCCCAAAATTCTAAATTTTGGAATGTTATAATAAATAGATAGATTTGATTGATTGTTTGATTGATTGAGTGAAATTTGAAACTTTTTGAAAGTTAAATGAGAGGGAATAAAAGGACTTTCCCAAACTTTCATTTTCTTTTTCTAATCTTCATGAATTCAAATTCTTTTCAAATACAAAACCCTTGAGCGAAGATGATATGACTTCTTCCATTTAATTACATGAAATGGTATTTGAAAATATTTGAATTTCATTTGGAAATATTTCGATTCATAAACTTCATGCAACTCAATGATTTTCACGAGCGAAGATAAAATGACTTCTTCAAAACATATGAAATATGAGTTGGGAGTTTCAAAAATTAAATTCAAAGTTCTTTTGAATTTATTTTCAAATTGGAGTTATTGAGTTTTATTCAAATTATTTTTCTCCAAAAATAAAATATATGGAAAATAGGGTAACATGATTCCCTACATCAGAAAATTGGAGAAAAATAAATTTGAAATCATTTTGGTATTTTTAAAATGATTTTTATTGGGTTTTAGTAGAGCAGTAGCTCTCTTTGTTTTATTTAAATTTGTGTGGATTTTATTTGACCTTACAAAAATGTCCACGTTGTTGGAAATCGTTTTCTGAAAATTTTGATATATTATATGCCTATATAATATAGTTTTTATTAAAAAAAATTAGAACTTTTGTTTGCCTGGGAAAATGATTTAAAAAAAATTTCTGACTGGGCCGGCCCAGCCAATCGGGCCAGCTCGCAGCCCAGGCCCGCGCCTTCTCCGAGCTCCGGCAGGAGTCCGTTGCCCGCACGTCGCCGCCGCCGACCTCGACGTCCGTGCCCGCCTCGGCCTCCTCTGCCCCCTCCCGTACGCCACCGCGCCGCCCCTCCTCCATAAAAACCCGAGGCCCCGGCCTCGCCTCTCTCCCCTCGTTCGCCGCGCCCCGCCGCATCCTGCCGGATCTATGCCGCCGCCTTGCAGCTGTTGCCGCTGCCACCGCCACCGCCGCCGTCTTCGCCGCCCGCAGCCGCGCCTCGGATCCCGCCGTCCTCTCTCTCTCGCCTCACCTCTCGCAGAACGCCCGCCACGGATCTTGCCGAGCCGCCGCGCAGAGATCTCGCTCCCGCCGTCGCGCACTTTCGCCGCCGCCCGCGCCGCTTCGCCGCCACCGCGCGTTCTCCGCCACCGATGCTGCCACCCCGCAGCCACCACGGAGCCGCCGTCTCGCCGCGCCGCCCTTGCCGGAGTTAACCGCCGCCGCCGCCGGTTTAATCTACTGAACCGGTATAAACCTCCCGTGGTCCGGTTTATTTCTTTAGTTTTCCTCCGGTTTTTCTTTTAAAGTTCGTTTTATATTTTAGTTAGATTAATCAGTGGACGTTCGTCCGTTAGTATTCGGTAGCGAACGATTCCGTTCTGTAGGGCTCTGTAGCGAACGTTCGTTCGATAGGATTTTTCTTTTATTAATTTTTTTCTGCCAGGGACTCGTTTGTGAATATTTTTATTTACAAATTAGCCCTTATTTTTCAAACGATCACAACTTTTTACTCGTTAGTCCAAATCCAACGAAACCAGCGCCCACTTCTTCGTTATGATCCCCTCTATCCAGTAATCCAACTTAAGCATGTTTTTAAAAGTTTCAAAATTTGATTTCAAACAGATTTGTATTTGAACTTCATTTGATCATAACTTGAGTTCCGTAGCTCCGTTTGAGTTGATTCTTTTTGCATATCGAAGCTCTTGACCTAAACTTTCTGATAAGGCCAAATTCATATAATTTTGGTACTGTTAGAAATTGTTTTTTGTTGAAATAGCTATTTTCTTGGTTTTGATGTTTTTCGAATCGTCTTCTTCGATCTTTCGGATCTTTTGAGTGAGTGCTTATGTGTGGATACTATTGCTTGCTTACGATAGATCGACCGGAGTGAGACGAGTAGATCTATCAAGAGTTTTGAGTGCGAATCATCTTCATCAACATTGCAGGCAAGTTCACACTTTGATCATATCCCTTTACTACCCAGTTTTTATGCATTAGATCAATCCTCAAACACTGCATGATTAGGATCTAATTAAATTGTGGGATGGGAAGTAGATGAGCTAGTACCTATTACCTGTTTATTATCAAACCTTTGGGAAATACTTCTATGTTTGCTTATTATGCCATGATATGCTAGTAGACGTGGATTGAGTGAGTGTATCCATGACAGATGTGAGATTATTAATTAATGGTTTACCTAAGGTGGCAACTTAAACACACATCTGGGTGGATTGAGGTACCTGGTTTCCAGGATTTGCCTGTTTTTCTTCGGACAGCCACCCAGGCCCAAAGGGATCATGAGATTATTCATACTAGAAACTTCCGTGTGCAGCCACATGCCATTATGGGCTCTGGCATAGTTGATTAAGTCGTGCGAACTCTTACAGGATAGACTAGCAGATGTAGGGGAAAGTAGGTGTACCGGTCTATCCATCGTAAGGTGATAGCCCTTCTGAAAGACAATGTCTCGGTCATCCGTTTCTCAAACATCATGTAGTGCGAGAAATCAAACGGAGGCGATCGAGTCTTGTGGGGAAAAGTGCGCAAACCTCTGCAGAGTGTATAAACTAATCATGATTAGCCGTGTCCCCGGTTATGGACGTTTTGAGTATCTAGTACTTGGATATCATGTGAATCTCATCATGTTACTTTAAATTAATATTGTTGGGTTTTAATGATGATGATTAATTGGGATTGAGAATGTTGTCAACCATTCTCAATGTTTAATAAACACCATGATAGTTAAATAAATTTATTTCTTTGCAGTAGGGAAAAATTGGCTTTTTGCAAAACCCTTATAACCATAGAGCTTTTCCACCAGCCATATATGCATGTAGTGATAGCCATATTTCAGCATTGCTCTACAGTGTGAATTTGCTAGCACATTCAATGTACTGACCCTTTCTGGCTGCAACGTCTCATGTTGCAGGATCTTACGACGAGTAAGTGATACGTTAGGGTTATGATTTCTACACTCAACTTTGCCGTTGGTGTTGATTGGAATCCACAACCTTGTTACTTCCGCTATTTGGATTGAGGTAATAGTATTTATGTTATTTATACATGTGATTTACCTCTGTTATAAATCCTCGAGTACTGTGTGTGTCAGCATACCGATCCAGGGATGACACTTAAGCACAGAGACTTGATCCATTCGGGTCGGTTCGCTACAATACTTGAGGTGACATTGGAGTATCTAGGTGACATTAGGGTTTTGGTTGATTTGTGTCCTAAGGTGTTATTCTAGTACGAACTCTAGGATAGATCGAACAAAAAGAATAGCTTCGTGTTATTTTACTACGGACTCTTGAATAGATCAATCAGAAAGAATAACTTTGAGGTGGTTTCGTACCCTACGATAATCTCTTCGTTTGTTCTCCGCTATTAGTGACTTTGGTGTGACTCTTTGTTGCATGTTGAGGGATAGTTATATGATCCAATTATGTTATTATTGTTGAGAGAACTTGCACTCGTGAAAGTATGAACCTTAGGCCTTGTTTCCTAGCATTGCAATACCGTTTACGCTCACTTTTATCACTTTTTACCTTGCTGTTTTTATATTTTCAGATTACAAATACGCATATCTATCATCCATATTGCACTTGTATCACGATCTCTCCGCCGAATTAGTGCACCTATAAAATTTACATTGTATTGGGTGTGTTGGGGACACAAGAGACTCTTTGTTATTTGGTTTCAGGGTTGTTTGAGAGAGACTATCTTCATCCTACGCCTCCCATGGATTGATAAACCTTAGGTCATCCACTTGAGGGAAATTTGCTACTATCCTACAAACCTCTGCACTTGGAGGCCCAACAACGTCTACAAGAAGAAGGTTGCGTAGTAGACATCATCAGGCTGAAGCTTTTTCACATAAGAATCACAACCCCAAACTTTAAGAAACGACAGCTTATATTTCTTGCCAAACCACAGTTCATACGGTGTCGTCTCAACGGATTTAGATGGTGCCCTATTTAACGTGAATGCAGCTGTCTCTAATGCATAACCCCAAAACGATAGTGGTAAATCAGTAAGAGACATCATAGATCGCACCATATCTAATAAAGGTTACGAGGTCCGGACACACCATTACGCTATAGTGTTCCAGGCGGCGTGAGTTGTGAAACTATTACACATTGTTTTTGTCGGGGAAGCTAATCTGACCTACGAACACCTATGGGACCGGCTGAACGAGCCCCTTTCGGTTCGGCGGGGCGGAGGTCGCACGAAGAGGAGATCGAGGCGAAGCACACGAGCAGTTTACCGAGCTTCGGAGCTCTCCGGAGAGATAACACTCCTACTGCCGCATGTCTGAGTGTATTGAGTTCTTGCTAGGGAGCGCTGAGTGCTACAGTACACACCAGCCTCTCCCGAGACCTAGCGTGGATGTTTTCTGGCTTCGAACCTTTCGAACCCCCCTCTACGTTGCGCATGGGCCTCCTTTTATATGCTCAAGGGGTCACCGACAGGTGGCAACGTAGACAAGGGTAAAAATGGAAAAAGGAATGCGGTTGGTACAGCTACCTGTACAGTGTATCATACCTAACCCTGACGGCAGGGGACAAAGGCATTAAATGCCCATCTGCGTCGCCAAAACAGTGCAAACAGGGACCGTCAGGGGCGCCACCGCTTGCCACGATGGCAATCTTGTCAGCGCCGCTTGCCACCGCGCTCCGCTGGCCGCACAACCCCTTGCCACGCGCGCCTGGGAAGGTCCCAGGGCGACACGTTAGTGGATGTGCTTGTCGCGTCTGGAAGCTTGTCGCTCGCCGGGCCTTGTTGGGACGTGTGGCGCGTCGCGGCGAGTTCCTTGAGATGCCTTGGTTGGCCTTCCCGGCAAGCTCCTCTTGCCGGGGCCTTGTCTCCTAGGTGCCTTGGTTGGCCTTCCCGGCAAGCTCCTCTTGCCAGGGCTTTGTCTCCTTGGCTTAAATACTTTGTTCTTGAATGGCTCCAAAGGAACCACGGAGGACTTTGGCGGTCACCCGGCAAGCCTTGCCGCGGGGTGCTGCAACTGCCCGTGCACAAGTTCGGGATACTAGGGTACCCCTACTCTAGTACACCGACAGGAGCCCCCGGGCCTAGGCCACACACGGTGCCGAGCGCTGTTGGGCCAGGCCCAAAACAGGGCATGGGCACACGCTGCCTGGGTTACGCCGTAACTCACTCCGGACCCACCACGGCCTCCACGAACGGCACCCGTCGAATGCGGCGTCGTGGGAGAGATTGTGGGGGGTTTCTTTATTCGGAAAGGCAGAACGTCCGCCCCCTCCCTCTTTATAAGCAGGGGAAACAGGGGCAGTTCGCCCACCTCGCCAGTTGCTGTCCAATCTCGAAAAACCTCCGCTGCTCCCCCCTTCTTCTCAAGGCTGAAAAGAGAGCCGCGCTCCGCCCCATCGCCACCAGCATCACTGCGCCGTCCGTCTCCCCACCACCTCCGCCATGGCTCCGAAGCCGACAAGGGAAGGTCGTGAAGTCGGCCGGCGCTTGCGGCTCGCAGGCCTTCTGCGAAAGGAGCGGGCAATCTTCCCCCCTCAGCTCGCCGTGAAGGATCTGAGGGAATACTACTACCTCTTCTGGTCGACGGAGACGCGAGCTCATCCGCGCACAAAGGTACTCCCAGCTGCCGCTTCAGATCTGGCTCCGAACGGATATCCCTTCTTCGTGCTGTTCTTCTACTACGGGCTCTGCCCGCCTTTCTCTGAATTTTTCTGCGATATCCTAAACACCTACGGGTTCCGCCTCCTTGACTTCACCCCCAATGCTGTTCTGACCATGGCAGTTTTCGCACATCTCTGCGAAAACTTTGTCGGAGTCTATCCCAACGTAGCTCTTTTCCGCCACTTCTTTATGCCCCGAGTTGAGAGAGGGGAGCCTCTTGCCGGCGGAATCTCTTGGATCTCGAGGATTGGCAAGAAGAAAGCTTATCTGGAGGGAGAGCTCCGCAGCAAGTGGGAGGAATGGAGGGCAGATTGGTGCTGGATTGTCGAGGAGAACCCGCAGCCATTTACTGCCCAGCGCCAAACCCCAATAGTGCGGCAACGATTGGAGCAACGTGGCCCCGGAAGATGCTAGGCTAAAGATTGCCGTCACTCGGATCCTGCGCCTCAGGCTTGCCGGGCTCACCGTAGGCACCGTTGGTGCAGACTTTCTTCGCCGCCGCATCGCCCCCCTGCAGGAGAGGAGGAGACCCGCTTGGGAGTTCCAGAATGCGGCGGATATCATGAGGCTGCGTCCGGGCCTCAACTTCAACTTCACTATCTTGGAACTGGACGCGATGCTCTTGGGGCTGTTCAAGCCCGATCCTGACCATCCTAAAATGTTCAGGTTGCCGAGGGGCGTAGTTCCGCTGTGCAACAATTCCTCGCTCGACCGCATCCGTGCAATGATGCCGCTGTGCGACTCGCATGGAATTGTTCCAACCTGGCAAACCTGCAGATGACGTCGTGCGGGAGTTCTTTGACGGCCTGGTAGAAGTGCCGGTCCGCCCGATGAACAGAAGAGCCTCACCAGCGACACCACCGATGATGAGATGCGCGCGCCGCCACCAGAACTGGAAGAGGCGCGGCAGCTGCTGCCGCCGGGCGCGGTTCGGATTCACCGTGGAGGAGGCAGAGGCAGCAGAGGCTGCAAGCCTTGTCGGCGATGGGAGTTCGCGGCGAGAATAGCTTGTCGGGCCCGAAGCGAGTCGGCGAGCCAGCCGAGGGCACCTCCTCCCCACCTTCGACAGCTTGCATGGCGCGAGCCCCAGCTCCACCAAGAAGGCGTCTCCGCAAGGCGGGGATGTGGCGGGCGGCAGACGGGCAGAACAGCCGCCGCGCGCCGACGCGCTCCACCGTGGCAAGCACTGTTGCCGCGGGAGCACCTCACGCCGCTGCGGCAACCGGAGCGGGGCCCTCCCAGACCACTGTCGGGGAAGCTGATCGTGTCCTACGAACACCTATGGGACCTGGTCCCTTGTGGTTCGGAGGGGGGCGGAGAATGCACAAAGAGCGGATCGAGGCGATGCACGCGAGCAGATTTACCCAGCTTCGGAGCTCTCCGGAGAGATAACACTCCTACTGCTGCTTGGTGGATTATATTGTGTTCTTGCTAGGGAGCAATGGGAGCTACAAAACCTAGCCTCAGTGAGTGTGGTCTCGAATGAGTCTAATGAACTGAACCGGAGCCGAACCGAACCCTTTCTACGTTGCACTTGGGCCTCCTTTTATAGGCACAAGGGGTCACCACAGGTGGCAAGTAGGCAAGGGTAAAATAGGAAAAACAGTGGTTGGTACACCGCTTTGTACAGTGTCTGATGATCTATACCTAACTCGGCGGCAAGGGACAAGAGCCATAAATGTCCGTCCTGTCGCTGAAACGAGGCAACAGGACCGTCAAGTGCGCCTCCGTTTGCCACGATGGTAGCTTGTCGGCGCCGCTTATCGCTGCTCCCGCTGGCTGCACAGCCTTGACACGCGCGTGCTGGGAAAGCCCCATGGCGACACGTTGGCGGATGAGCTGGAGCAGAGATGAAGAGAGTTGCTGTCGCGCAAGCATCTTCCAGCGGTTGAATCCTTGTCGCTCGGGGCTTGTCGCTCACCAAGCCTTCCGGCAAGCTCCTCTTGCGGGGCCTTGTTTCGCCGTGCCTGACAGGCCTTCCCGACAAGCTCCTCTTGCCGGGCCTTGAGTACTTTGTTCTTGAATGGCTCCAAAGGAGCCGCTGAGGACCTTGGCGGTCACCAGGCCAGCCCTGCCGCGGGGTGCTGCGACTGTCCGTGCACGAGTTCGGGGTACTAGGGTACCCCTACTCTAGTACACCGGCAACCACCGCTTCTGCTCCCGCCAAGCGGCCAAGGGAACCCACTCCTCCGCCTCGTCGCACTGGAGGCGAGCTAGAATTTGATCTCTCCGCGCTCAGCTCCGACGAGGAAGAAGAAGAGTAAGATTCTTTGTTGTACTTGTAGTTCTTCAACTTTGTTGCTTTGTCTTGTATCTGATTTGCTTCACTCCGAACCCATTCCTTTTCAGGACGCTGGCCCAGAGAGCGTCGAAGAGAGCCAAGGCCCCGGTGATCGTCATCGAGGACGAACCCACCGCGGCAGCAGGAGGCGTGTCTCAAGCTTCCTTGCCGGACCCGGCAACTCTTCCTCAGGGCAACCCCCAGCGCAGCCCCCAGCGTAAGTATATGGTTTACTTCCTGCTGTTAGGCGTGCATGGGTGCTCTTTCTTTGCTGATATCTGACTGTTGGTTTGTGTAGGAGCAGAGCAGCCCCACCAGGAGTGCCCTGAAGCCGCTCCTGACATGCCATCTGCTTCGACTACACTGCCAAGGGAGGATTTCCCGGCAAGGGAGCGTTCTCCGGCAAGGGAGAATTCTCCGGCAAGGGACAGTTCTCCGGCAAGGGATGGCACCAGCGACCCTCCGGTGGTTGAGACCACGGCTGCAGATCCTAGTACAGGTAATCCTCTTGCTTGAAAACTCCCCTTGTGTTCTTCTTCTTCTGATTTTCTTTTTGGATATTTGCTTGACTTTTCTTTCTTTTCTGGTCGTCAGATCCATCTGCCACAGAGCCAATGGAGACCGAGGTCGCCGGCGAGGAGGACGCGCACAGCAATACTGGCGACGCCGCCGCCATCGAAGAAGAGGCTGGCGCTGACGAACCCGCCGGCGAAGAGGCCGCCAAAGCTGCCGCCGCAGAAGCTGGCGAGGGGTCCGGCGATCGAACTGATGGCCCTGAGGCCGCAGGAGCGTCAGGCGCTACACCGACCGCCGATCCCTCCGCCGCTGCTGCAGCGTCAGGCTCCGAAGAGCCCCAGCCCAGCGCCTACTTGAAGGCCGGCGATGGCGTCTTCATCAAGCTCCCCTGGGCGTCGAACTCCAGGGCGCCGGTCGAAGGAGAGATCTTTGATGAAGAGTTGCTCGCCTCCGCTGTGCTGACGCTTGTCGACACGCCGAGCAGCAGCTGCGGCGAGCCTAAGGAGGAGCAGCTGCTGCGGAAGCTGCTGTCGCTCTACCGCGCCCGACAGGCCAAGCTGGAATCCCGAGAAGCGCTTGTCGCGAAGGCAGGAGCAGACATAGAGAAGCACGCGGAGGAGCTCCGGGGCCTTAACCAGGAAGCTCTCCGGTCCCTGGCAAAGGAGCGGGAGCAAATCGCCGAGGGGCGTAAAGCCTTCCTCCTCGAGAAGGCTGAAGCTGAAGAGCAACAGCGGCTTGCCGCCGAGAAGCTGTCTGCGCAGGAAGGCGAGTTGGCGCAGCGGAAGGTTAATCTTGACAGCCACGAGGAGGATCTTGCAGCATGAAAGCAAACATTTGGCGGGGCTCTCAAGGAAGCAAAGGATGCTGCCGCAGCTGCCGAGGCCGCCAAGAAGGAGTTGGAGGCGAAGGTGGCGCGGCTGGAGGCCAATCTCAAGGAGGCGGCGAGGAGCTTGCTGCACTCAAGCGTGGCGAGAAGGACGCCTACACTCTTGGTGAGCTGCAGGGTCGTCTCGCCGTGAGGAGCAAGGAGCTCGGTGCCGCTAAGGACTCCAACGCAGATCTTGAGTTGAAGCTGACTACTTTGACTCAGACGCTGGACGGTGCCAGGGAGCAGGAGGTGGCCTTGAAGGACAAGATCAAGGCCGATGAGGCGCTGCTAGCGAGTGCTGCTGCCGCCCAGAACACCTTCAGGGAGAATGTGGAGCACTGGACCGAGGGTCTCGTGGATGTTGCCGCAGCCATCGACAGGGAGCTGGCGCAGCTGGGGATGGATGATCTCGGGTATTCCTCCGATGAGCACCTCCAACCCAGCGCCATGCTCAGCTTGTTCTTCAAAGGTGTGGCGACGGCCCTCCAGCGACTCCGGGAAGAGATCCCAAAGCAGCTGGCCGACGAGTCGCGCCAGATCTGCGCGGGAGCTCTTCAAAAGGTGCTGATGAAGGTGGCCTTCCACAATCCAGGCCTCAACCTCACCAACGTCCTCAAGTCCTTGCCGCCGGATGCTGATGTGGAAGCGCTCAAGACCCTGGTCGCACCCATTGTGGATAGGGTGAGCGGGGTTAAGAGGGTTGAGGGCGATCGCGTAGACTAGGCCACCCGTTTTCTCTTTTCCTTGTCGCTGCTGGTCATGTTACGAGAACAATCTGTTAGAGCTGCGACAAGCTATCTTGTAATATGACTTTATTTCGGGTAGTGATTGCTATGTTATTTCCTTTACTTGATTCCTTCCTTTGTATGTTTTTGCCCTCGCTTTGGGGAACTTGTCGGCGCAGCACACAGGCCATGGCGCTGAGTCTTGAGACGTCGGCAACTGTCTTTGGCGGTGCCGCTTCCGACAAGTAACCTTGTCGCAACTAGTTGTAGCTCACTTAAGTTGTTGAGCGGACTCGAAACAAAGCAAGGGCGCAACTAGCTACGAGTTGGTTCCTCCGCACACAGGTTTTCCATACAAAGCACTGTTATCTTCTCCTTTCCCCCCGGCAAACTTGTGGGCGAGGGAACCTTCCTTTCTTTGAGAAAGAGAAAGAAGAGAAAATAAAGATATGGAGCCTTGTGGCTCGTTATTGCTTACCGGAGATAGGCGCTGCACAAAATGTCAGATAATGCATGCAAAAATAAAGTAGAGAGCATGAAATTGACAAGATGTGCGGAGCACATTAGCTTTACTTATGCACGGGATCTGCGCCCGGCTTTGTACAAAGGATTACATGCAACATCGGCAAGACTTGTACAAAAGGTGGTTGCCGGAACAGGTTCCGGCAACCGCGCCCTACGGGTAAAACTTACGAAGATGCTCAATGTTCCAGGAGTTGCTCACCGGAATGCCATCTTCGGTCTCAAGGCGGACAGCGCCAGGCCTAGTGACTCGTTTCACCCGATAAGGGCCTTCCCACTTCGGCATCAACTTGTTGGAATTCTTGGCGGACTGAATGCACCGAAGAACAAGGTCGCCTTCCTCGAGACTTCTGGCACTAATTTTGCGGCTGTGGTAGCGGTGCAAAGCTTGCTGGTATCGAGCAGCTCGTACAGCGGCCTGAAGATGGTCCTCCTCAAGGAGCAGTGCGTCATCTCGTCGCAACTGCTCTTGCTCGAGCTCATCATAAGTGAGCACTCGAGGTGACCCATATCTGAGTTCGATGGGAGAACTGCCTCTGCTCCATAGACTAGGCGAAAGGTGTCCGGCGGTGGCTCGATTTGGCGTCGTCCTGATCGACCGAAGAACCACCGGCAGCTCCTCAATCCAGTTTCTTCCGCACTTGTGCAGCCTGTCGAAAGTCCTGGTCTTGAGCCCGCGCAGCACTTCAGCATTCGCCCTCTCCGCTTGACCGTTACTTCTCGGATGAGCAACAGAAGCGAAGCAGAGCTTGGCGCCAAGATCTTGGACGTACTGCTTGAAGGTGCGGCTCGTGAATTGCGTGCCGTTGTCGGTGATGATCCTGTTAGGGATCCCGAAATGGCAAACAATCGACCTGAAGAACTTGACTGCTGACTGTGCTGTCACCTTCCTCACTGCTTCCACTTCCGGCCACTTTGTGAACATGTCGATTGCAACGTACAAGTACTCAAAGCCCCGACAGCTCGGGAAAGGGGCGAGATGTCGAGCCCCGGACGAAAATGGCCAGGATAAAGGGATCATCTAGAGAGCTTGAGCTGGCTGGTGTATCTGCTTGGAATGGAACTGGCACGCTGCACACTTGGTTACTTGTGCAGTTGCATCCTGGAGGGTTGTCGGCCAAAAGAAACCTTGCCGGAATGCTTTGCCGGCAAGTGCTCTTGCGCCAATGTGGTGACCACATATGTCTCCATGTATCTCTGCCAACAGCTTCAGTCCATCTTCCCAGTGAATACACTTCAATTTCACACCGTTGAGTCTTCTTCTGTACAGTGTGTTGTCGACAAACTGGTACATACTTGACTGCCTGGCTACTCTTTCCGCTTCTTCTTGCTCTTCGGGAAGTTCTCCTGTCTGAAGGACATGGACAATCTGCTGTGCCCATGCTGGAGCTTGTGGCTCGACAACAAGGACTAAAGGCACATCTGGTGCTGCGGGAACATCCGCTTCTACGGCAAGAACCTGCGGCTCAGCCGGAGCTTGACGTTCCCCGGCAAGCTTGCCGGAGCAAAACTTGTCGGGAGTGTCTGCTTCAACGGAACAAACCCTAGGGCTTATCGGAGCAGACTGCTCCTCAGCACTCTTGGTGTTGATCTTGGGGACCTTCTTGGCGGCGGCTTCGGGAAGCTCTGCCGGAAAATAGTCACCAGAAATCAACTTCCTCTTCTTGCTCTGCCCAGTTGATGGCGTTACAGACGGTTGAGTCAGCTTGAGCACAAAGATCCCTGGTTCCACAGGTAACTTAAGTGTGGCGCACTTCGACAGGCCATCAGCAATGTCGTTATGAACTCTTGGAACATATTCCATCTGTAGGCCGTAAAAGTGCTCTTCTAGCTTTCTCACTTCATCAACATAAGCCTCCATCAACGGACTCTGATAAATCTTGTTCACTTGGCGGACGACAAGCTGTGATTCACCCCTGACAATGAGCTTCTTGATCCCAAGGTCTGCTGCGATCCTGAGACCGGCAAGCAAACCTTCATACTCTGCAGTATTGTTCGTTGCTTGCTCCTTGGGAAAGTGCATCTGGACTACGTACTTGAGGTGCTCTCCGGTGGGTGCAACAAGTAGCACGCCCGCACCGGCGCCTTGCAGCGAGAAGGCACCATCAAAGTACATCAGCCACTCTTTGCTTGCTTCCTTGACAGGGAAGCTCGTTTCTGGAATTTCTTCATCTTGCGTTGGCGTCCATTCTGCTATGAACTCTGCCAATGCTCTGCTTTGGATAGTTGAAGTGCTCTCAAACTTGAGGCCAAAGCTTGACAGTTCCAGTGCCCACTCGACAATCCTGCCTGTTGCTTCTGGATTTTGTAGTATCCTCTTCAGCGGAAAACGAGTGACGACTGTGATCTCATGTGCTTGGAAGTAATGGCGCAGCTTTCTCGAGGCCATGAGAAGGACGAAAAGCAATTTCTGCACACCAGAGTACCTTGACCTAGCCCCCTGCAGAAGGGAACTGACAAAATAAACTGGGCGCTGCACCATTCTTTTCTGCATCTTCTCACACGCCTGCGCAGATCCATCCTTGTCGGGACCAGAGCTTGCCGGTGAAGTCTCTCGCTTGTCGCTGGATGCGTCTGCCGTGGTTGTTGGCTCATCATCCGCCTCCCTCTCCGCTACTAACGCAGCACTAACCACTTGATTGGTTGCCGCTATATATAGCAGCAACTTCTCTTGTGGCCTAGGTGCGACAAGTATTGGAGTGGAGGACAGGTATCTCTTTAAGTCCTGCAGCGCAACCTCCGCTTCCGGAGTCCATTTCATTGGACCTGCCTTTTTCAATATTTTGAAAAATGGCAGGGCGCGCTCGACAGACTTAGAGATAAACCTGCTGAGAGCAGCTACGCAACCGGCAAGTCTTCGTACATCCTTGACGCGCTTTGGTGCTTCAATCTGCTCAATGGCCTTGATCTTGTTGGGATTGGCTTCAATTCCCCGCTGAGACACGAAGAACCGAGAAGCTTGCGGAGGGGACTCCAAACACACACTTCTCGGGGTTGAGCTTGAGGTTGATCTTGCGCAGATTTGCAAAGGTTTCGTCTAAATCTTGAATCAGAGTTGCCTTGTCTTTGCTTTTGACCACTATGTCATCCATGTAGGCTTCCACATTTCTGTGTATCTGCGGCTCAAAAGCGTCATGGACCACTCTTGCAAATGTTGAACCAGCATTCCTTAAACCGAAAGGCATCCGTACAAAACAGTAGGTGCCACATGGGGTGATGAATGCGGTCTTCTCCTCATCCTCTTCTGCCATGAAGATCTGATGGTATCCTGAGTATGCATCAAGAAATGAAAGCAAGTCACATCCGGCCGTGGAGTCAACAATCTGGTCAATGCGCGGCAAGGGAAATGGGTCTTTGGGACAAGCTTTATTGACATCGGTAAAGTCGATACAAAGTCTCCATTTCCCGTTTGCTTTGCGTACGACTACAGGATTGGCCAACCACGTAGGATGGAGCACTCCTCTGACAAGGCCTGCTGCTTCCAATTTCTTGATTTCTTCTGCAATGAACTCTTGGCGCTCCACTGCCTGCTTCCTGACTTTCTGTTTGATGGGCGCGCGCGAGGACAGACGGCAAGATGGTGCTCGATTACTTTCACAGGAACACGGGGATGTCGGGCGGTTGCCATGCAAACATATCGGCGTTAGCCGCGGGAAAGCAACGCGCGCTTCCTATTTAGGGTCGAGAGTGGCAGCGATGGTGAAGGTACCACCAGTGCCATCCTCCTTGGCGGACACCTTCTTGGTCTCTGGTGGAGCTGCCATTGTCTTCTTACACTTGCGGTGGAGCTCGATGGTGCGTCCTCGGCGGTAGCGCATCACTCCGAAGAGGTGCGCTTGCGGAGTGGGCATCGAACTCTTGCGGACTTGGTCTTCTTCTTCGCCCGGAGCTTCAATGGCAAGTGACTTGCGATCTGTTGCGGCTGCTGCTTCCGGTAAATCTTGTCGGCGCGAGAAAGAGCATCCTTCTTGTCGCCAGGACAGAGATGACACTTATCGGGCCTGGCATCTTCAGCATGTTGTATGCATAATGAGAGGCTGCCATGAATTTGGCGAGTGCTTTGGGCGGCCAAGTATCCCATTGTAAGGCAATGGAAAGTCAGCAACGTCAAAAGTGACCCTCTCGATCCTGAAGTTCAACTTCGCTGCCAAATGTCACCGCAGCGTGATCTTTCCCGTCGGCTTGCTCCTTCCCGGATTGATTCCCTGGAATGTACCGGTCTCTTCGAGCTCGCCATCTGGGATCTGGAGTTTCTGGAGCACCGCGGAGGAGATCAGGTTCAAGCCGGCCCCGCCGTCAACTAGCATCTTAGTGACCTTGAGGTTGCGGATAGTTGGTGAAACCAACATCGGCAAGCACCCGACCACAGTTATGGGATCAGGGTGGTCCTCAATATCAAAGATGATAGGCGTGCTGGACCATTTCAGAGGCTTGCGTGACTCGACGGATGGCTCTACCGCATTGACTTCCCGCATCCACTGCTTGAGTTGGCGGTGTGAAGTATGCAGAGAGGCACCACCGTCAACGCACAAGACCTCTGTGGCTTTCTGGAACTCCTGCTTATCGGTCTCGTCATCAGCCATATCTTCATCATCGTCGTCGTCTTCATCCTTGTCACGGCCGCGGGGAGGTCTGTCTCCTTGCCGCTGCTTGGCCTTGCCGCGGCGTCCTCACCGGCCGGGGCGTTTCTTGCTAGCTCCTCCAGCACCTTCCTGGGCCTTCTCCTTGTCACGTCGCTCGTTTTCAGCCTTTTGCTGCTCGACAAGCTGCTCGACCTTCTTGCAGCTCTGGAGGTCATGACCCTTGGTGCGGTGGATCTTGCCGTACTGTTTGTTGGTGCCGTCCTGCTTGTCGGCGACCGCCACAGCCTGGCAGTTGGTGCCAATGGCAATCTCCTTGCCGGAGCCACCAACTTTAGCTTTCTTGGCGCCAGCTCCGTTGCCAGACTGCTCAACGACTAGCACATCTTTGCCTTTCTTCTTCCTGTTGTTTCGCCGCCGGTTTTTCTTTGCCGGGGCAGCCTCCTCACTATCAGATCCTCCTACTTCTATATTCTCTCCGGGGAGTTTCCTCCCTTCCTCAGCACGTGCACACTTGTCGGCCAGGGCATATAGCTCACTGACGTCTCTGATCTTGCACATCGCCATCTCCTCCCGCATCCTGCGGTTTCGCACGTTCTGATGGAACGCGCTGATTATCGCGGCAGGGTGGACATCTGGGATGTTGTGCTGTACGCGGCTGAATCTCTGAATATACTTGCGCAGGGGCTCTCCTTCCTTCTGGGCGAGCAAATGAAGGTCGCTCTCTTGGCCATGAGGCTTGTGGCCGCCTGTAAAGGCGCCGACAAACTGATGGCATAGATCTGCCCAGGCGGATATGGAGTTGTCCGGCAAGTGCATGAGCCAGGATCTGACATTGGGCTTGAGCACCAGCGGGAAGTAGTTGGCCAGGATCTTGTCGTCCTGCCCCCCGGCAGCCTGCACCGCGATGGTGTAGATGCTGAGGAACTCCGACGGGTGCGTCTTGCCGTTGTACTTCTCTGGTACGTCTGGCTTGAAATTCTTCTTGCTGGGCCACTGGACTTGCCGCAGCTCACGAGTGAACGCAGGGCAACCTACCGCGTAGGGCAAGTCGCCTGGTTCCCCTGGCGCATGCATGTCGACAGAGGGCCCAGCGCGCTGGTCGGATTGACGCCGCGCTTCTCTTCGGTGCTCGATGCGAGTTCGAGCGTCTTCTTGCTGTCGTTCGTGAAGAACTTGGCGCTGATCGCGACGAGCTCGTGGATCTGATGATGCGGTGGAGTCGCTGTCGAGGTGGATCCGACGAGTTGGCGATCTTGGCCTTCGGGGTGGAGAGTGCATGGTGGTTGCACCCCCACCGGTTTCGTCGCCACCGGCTCGTGCTTGGCAGTCCTGACGCGGAAACGATGTACTCGGCTGCCGCGGAGTGTTGCCGTTGGCAAAGCCGATGAGACTCTGAATGGTGGCCCTCCATTCGTCGACCTTGTCGGCTATTGGAGGGTAATCTAGGAGCAGTTGAGCTCTCGCCAAAGCTTCTGCTGGAGTGGTAGGTGGTAGTGGCGAACGGCGCAAGGAGCGGGATATGCTCGGACTTCTAACTATGTTAGAAGGAGCAGTATCCCGTCCAGGCGACCGTGCCTCGCTCGTGCCAGCCTGTTGGCGTGCATGCTGGCCTTGAGCATCCCGAGATCCACCAGCTCGATCTTGGCCCAACGAACGTATGGTACTGCGAGTACCATGACGCTGTCGGTCCCGCGCCTCCAGAGATGGGTGCGGTGCATGTATGGACGCCGAGGTCTGCGCAGCCTTGTCCTTGGACCTGGCGGCACCGTAGGCTCCGTCGTCTCCGCCGGCATCTACCCCACCACCCGTTTGCTCCGGTGGTGGTGGGATCGACGTGGACGGATCAGCTGCCGCTGAAGCCTTCTTCTTCGGTGGCATGTCGATGAAGACGATGAAGATCTAGCTCGTGTGAACGCCGGATCAGGTTCACACAGCCTCGACGCCCCCTACCTGGCGCACCAAAGATGTCGGGGAAGCTGATCTGACCAACGAACACCTATGGGACCGGCGGACCGAGCCCCTTTCGGTTCGGCGGGGGCGGAGGTCGCGAAAAAGCAGATCGGGCGGCACACGAGCAGTTTACCCAGCTTCGGAGCTCTCCGGAGAGATAACACTCCTACTGCTGCATGTCTGAGTGTATTGAGTTCTTGCTAGGGAGCGCTGAGTGCTGCAGTACACACCAGCCTCTCCCGAGACCTAGCGTGGATGTTTTCTGGCTTCGAAACTTTCGAACCCCCCTCTACGTTGCGCATGGGCCTCCTTTTATATGCTCAAGGGGTCATCGACAGTTGGCAACGTAGACAAGGGTAAAAATAGAAAAAGGAATGCGGTTGGTACAGCTACCTGTACAGTGTATCATACCTAACCCTGACGGCAGGGGACAAAGGCATTAAATGCCCGTCTGCGTCGCCCAAACAGTGCAAACAGGGACCGTCAGGGGCGCCACCGCTTGCCACGATGGCAATCTTGTCAGCACCGCTTGCCATCGCGCTCCGCTGGCCGCACAGCCCCTTGCCACGCGCGCCTGGAAAGGTCCCAGGGAGACACGTTAGTGGATGTGCTGGAGCGCAGGTACAGATTGGTAGTTTACCGCGGCAAGCGCCTTGCCGCGGTCGTAGTCTTGTCGCGTCTGGAAGCTTGTCGCTCGCCGGGCCTTGCCGGGACGTGTGGCGCGTCGCGGCGAGTTCCTTGAGATGCCTTGGTTGGCCTTCCCGGCAAGCTCCTCTTGCCGGGGCCTTGTCTCCTAGGTGCCTTGGTTGGCCTTCCCGGCAAGCTCCTCTTGCCGGGGCCTTGTCTCCTTGGCTTAAATACTTTGTTCTTGAATGGCTCCAAAGGAACCACGAAGGACCTTGGCGGTCACCCGGCAAGCCTTGCCGCGGGGTGCTGCAACTGCCCGTGCACAAGTTTGGGATACTAGGGTACCCCTACTCTAGTACACCGACAGGAGCCCCCGGGCCTGGGCCACACATGGTGCCGAGTGCCGTTGGGCCAGGCCCAAAACAGGGCACGGGCACACGCGGCCTTGGTTACGCCGTAACTCACTCCGGACCCACCACGCCCTCCACGAACGGCACGCGTCGAATGCGGCATCGTGGGAGAGATCGTGGGGGGTTTCTTTATTCGGAAAGGCGGAACGTCCGCCCCTCCCTCTTTATAAGCAGGGAAGCAGGGGCAGTTCGCCCACCTCGCCAGATTCTGTCCAATCTCGAAAAACCTCCGCTGCTCCCCTTCTTCTCAAGGCTGAAAAGAGAGCAGCGCTCCGCCCCCCATCGCCACCAGCATCACCAACGCCGTCGGTCTCCCCACCACCTCCGCCATGGCTCCGAAAGCCGACAAGGGAAGGCCGTGAAGTCGGCCGGCGCCAGCGGCTCATGGCGCTGCGAAAGGAGCGGGCAATCTTCCCCCCTCAGCTCGCCGCGAAGGATCTGAGGGAGTACTACTACCTCTTCTGGTCGACGGAAACGCTAGCTCATCCGCGCACAAAGGTACTCCCAGCTGCCGCTTCGGATCTGGCTCCGAACGGATATCCCTTCTTCGCACTGTTCTTCTACTGCGGGCTCTGCCCGCCTTTCTCTGAATTTTTCTGCGATATCATGAACACCTACGGGTTCCGCCTCCTTGACTTCACCCCCAATGTTGTTCTGACCATGGCAGTTTTCGCACATCTCGGCAAAAACATTGTCGGAGTCTATCCCAACGTAGCTCTTTTTCGCCACTTCTTTATGCCCCGAGTTGAGAGAGGGGAGCCTCTTGCCGGCGGAATCGCTTGGATCTCGAGGATTGGCAAGAAGGAAGTTTATCTGGAGGGAGAGCTCCACAGCAAGTGGGAGGAATGGAGGGCAGATTGGTGCTGGATTGTCGAGGAGAACCCGCAGCCATTTACTGCCCAGCGCCAAACCCCAATAGTGCGCGGCAACGATTGGAGCAACGTGGCCCCGGAAGATGCTAGGCTGAAGATTGCCGTCACTCGGATCCTGCGCCTCAGGCTTGCCGGGCTCACCGTAGGCACCGTTGGCGCAGACTTTCTTCACCGCCGCATCGCCCCTCTGCAGGAGAGGAGGAGACCCGCCTGGGAGTTCTAGAATGCGGCGGATATCACGAGGCTGCGTCCGGGCCTCAACTTCAACTTCACTGTCTTGGAACTGGACGCGATGCTCTTGGAGCTGTTCAAGCCCGATCCTAAGATGTCGGGGAAGCAGATCTGACCCACGAACACCTATGGGACCGGCGGACCGAGCCCCTTTCGGTTCGGCGGGGGGGGCGGAGGTCGCACGAAGATCAGATCGAGGCAAAGCACACGAGCAGTTTACCCAGCTTCGGAGCTCTCCGGAGAGATAATACTCCTACTGCTGCATGTCTGAGTGTATTGAGTTCTTGCTAGGGAGCGCTGAGTGCTGCAGTACACACCAGCCTCTCCCAAGACCTAGCGTGGATGTTTTCTGGCTTCGAACCTTTCGAACCCCCCTCTATGTTGCGCATGGGCCTCCTTTTATATGCTCAAGGGGCCACCGACCGGTGGCAACGTAGACAAGGGTAAAAGTGGAAAAAGGAATGCGGTTGGTACATCTACCTGTACAGTGTATCATACCTAACCCTGACGGCAGGGGACAAAGGCATTAAATGCCCGTCTGTGTCGCCCAAACAATGCAAACAGGGACCGTCAGGGGCGCCACCGCTTGCCACGATGGCAATCTTGTCAGCGCCGCTTGCCACCGTGCTCCGCTGGCCGCACAGCCCCTTGCCACGCGCGCCTGGAAAGGTCCCAGGGCGACACGTTAGTGGATGTGCAGGAGCGCAGGTACAGATTGGTAGTTTACCGCGGCAAGCGCCTTGCCGCGGTCGTTGTCTTGTCGCGTCTGGAAGCTTGTCGCTCGCCGGGCCTTGTCGGGACGTGTGGCGCGTCGCGGCGAGTTCCTTGAGATGCCTTGGTTGGCCTTCCCGGCAAGCTCCTCTTGCCGGGGCCTTGTCTCCTTGGCTTAAATACTTTGTTCTTGAATGGCTCCAAAGGAACCACAGAGGACCTTGGCGGTCACCCGGCAAGCCTTGCCGCGGGGTGCTGCAACTGCCCGTGCACAAGTTCGGGATACTAGGGTACCCCTACTCTAGTACACCGACAGTTTTAAATGAAGGCCAAACTCGTAACTCAAATATTGCCTCCGCGATCAGATCGTAGAAAATTTATTTTCTTGTTACGATGATTCTCCCCTTCACTCTAAAATTCTTTGAACTTTTCAAATGTTTCAGACTTGTGTTCCATTAAGTAGATATACCCGTATCTGCTTAAATCATCTGTGAAGGTGAGAAAATAACGATACCCGCCGCGAGCCTCAACACTCATCGGACTGCATACATCGGTATGTATTATTTCCAATAAGTCAGTAGCTCGCTCCATTGTTCCGGAGAATGGAGTCTTGGTCATCTTGCCCATGAGGCATGGTTCGCAAGCATCAAATGATTCATAATCAAGTGATTCCAAAAGTCCATCCGCATGGAGTTTCTTCATGCGCTTTACACCAATATGACCTAAACGGCGGTGCCACAAATATGTTTCACTATCATTATCAACTTTGCATCTTTTCGCATCAATATTATGAATATGTGTATCACTACGATCGAGATTCAACAAAAATAGACCACTCTTCAAGGGTGCATGACCATAAAAGATATTACTCATATAAATAGAACAACCATTATTCTATGATTTAAAAGAATAACTGTCTCGCATGAAACAAGATCCAAGTATAATGTTCATGCTCAGCACTGGCACCAAATAACAATTATTCAGGTCTAAAACTAATCCCGAAGGTAGATGTAAAGGTAGCATGCCGACGGCGATCACATCAACCTTGGAACCATTCCCGACACGCATTGTCACCTCGTCCATAGCCAATCTTTGTTTAATCCATAACCCCTATTTCGAGTTACAAATATGAGCAACAGAACCAGTATCAAATACACAGGCGCTACTACGAGCATTAGTAAGGTACACATCAATAACATGTATATCAAATATACGTGATACGTCTCCAACGTATCTGTAATTTTTGATTGCTCCATGCTATATTATCTACTGTTTTGGACCATATTGGGCTTTATTATCTAATTTCTGGGACTAACCTATTAATTGGAGGCCCAGCCCAGAATTGTTGTTTTTTTCCTATTTCAGTGTTTCGAAGAAACGGAATATCAAACGGAGTCCAAACGGAATGAAACCTTCGGGAACGTGATTTTTTCACTGAATATGACCCAGGAGACTTGGACCCTACGTCAAGAAAGCCACGAGGTGGCCACGAGCTAGGGGGCACGCCTACCCCCCTAGGGCGTGCCCCCACCCTCGTGGGCCCCATGAAGCTCCACCGGCGTACTTCTTCCACCTATATATACGTAAGTACCCCCAAACGATCAGATACGGAGCCAAAAACCTAATTCCACTGCCGCAACCTTTTGTACCCACGAGATCCCATCTCGGGGCCTGTTCCGGAGCTCCGCCGGAGAGGGCATCCACCACGTAGGGCTTCTACATCATCACCATAGCCCCTCCGATGAAGTGTGAGTAGTTTACCTTAGACCTTCGGGTCCATAGTTAGTAGCTAGATGGCTTCTTCTCTCTTTTTGGATCTCAATACAATGTTCTCCCCCTCTCTCGTGGAGATCTATTTGATGTAATCTTATTTTTGTGGTGTGTTTGTTGAGACCGATGAATTGTGGGTTAATGATCAAGATTATCTATGAACAATAATTGAATCTTCTCTGAATTCTTTTATGTATGATTGGTTATCTTTGCAAGTCTCTTTGAATTATCAGTTTGGTTTGGCCTACTAGATTGGTTTTTCTTGCAACGGGAGAAGTGCTTAGCTTTGGGTTCAATCTTGTGGTGTCCTTTCCCAGTGACAGTAGGGGCAGCAAGGCACGTATTGTATTGTTGCCATCGAGGATAACAAGATGGGGTTTTTATCATATTGCATGAATTTATCCCTCTACATCATGTCATCTTGCTTAAGGCGTTACTCTGTTTTCATTAACTTAATACTCTAGATGCATGCTAGATAGCAGTCGATGAGTGGAGTAATAGTTGTAGATGCAGGCAGGAGTCGGTCTACTTGTCTTGGATGTGATGCCTATATACATGATCATACCTAGATATTCTCATAACTATGCTCAATTCTGTCAATTGCTCAACAGTAATTCGTTCACCCATCGTAAAATACTTATGCTCTTGAGAGAAGCCACTAGTGAAACCTATGGCCCCCGGGTCTATCTCCATCATATTAATCTTCCATCACTTTATTATTGCCTTTGCTTTTTTATTTTCTTTTTATTTTACTTGCATCTTTATACCAAAAATATTATCTATCATCTGTATCAGATCTCACTCTCGTAAGTGATTGTGAAGGGATTGACAACCCCTATTCGCATTGGTTGTGAGGAGTTATTTGCTTTGTGTAGGTATGAGGGACTCGCGTGTGGCCTCCTACTGGATTGATACCTTGGTTCTCAAAAACTGAGGGTAATACTTACGCTACTTTGCTGCATCATCCTTTCCTCTTCAAGGAAATCCAACGCAGTGCTCAAGAGGTAGCAAGAAGAATTTCTGGCGCTGTTGCCGGGGAGTCTACGCAAGTCAAACCAAGTACCCATCACAATCCCTTATCTCTCGCATTACATTATTTGCCATTTGCCTCTCGTTTTCCTCTCCCCCACTCCACCCTTGCCATTTTATTCGCCCTCTCTTTTCCGTTTGCCTCTTTCTCGCTTTCTTGTCATCATGGCTAGTCCCTTATCCACTCTGTTGTCCCCTGAGTTTGAAGTCTTTCACTTCAAACAAAGACAAGGAGAAAACTTAAAAGGTGCCTGGTTGAGAATAATGGAGTCTTATTGTAATTGTACCTTTGAAGTAAATCTAAGAATACTACTTCGCAATTTTTATGTTGGATTAAATATGTCTCATAGACAACTTTTGGATTGCGTTGCCAAAGGCAATTTTGTTGAAATTGATCCCCATATTGCACTTGAAATTATAGAAGTGTTGGAGAACGTAGCAGAAATTCAAAATTTTCCTACGAGTCACCAAGATCTATCTATGGAGAAACTAGCAACGAGAGAGAGGAGAGTGCATCTACATACCCTTGTAGATCTCTAAGCGGAAGCGTTCAAGAGAACGGGGTTGAAGGAGTCGTACTCGTCGTGATCCAAATCACCGGAGATCCTAGTGCCGAGCGAACGGCACCTCCGCGTTCAACACACGTATAGCCCGGTGACATCTCCCATGCCTTGATCCAGCAAGGAGAGAGGGAGAGGTTGGGGAAGACTCCATCCAGCAGCAGCACAACGGCGTGGTGGTGGTGGAGGAGCGTGGTGATCCAGCAGGGCTTCGCCAAGCACAGCGAGATATGAGAAGAAAGAGAGGCAGGGCTGCGCCAACATGAAAAGAACTTCGTATGTTGGGCTGCCCCTTTGCCTCCACTACATATAGGGGGAGAGGGGGGCTGCGCCCCCACCTAGGGTTCCACCCTAGGGGCGGCGGCCAGCCCAAGATCCCATCTGAGGGGCGGCCAAGGGGGGGAAGAGGGGAAACTTGCCCCCCAAGTTAGGTGGGTGCGCCCCCTCCCCAAATCCTAGGCGCCTTGGGCCCTTGTGGGGGGCGCACCAGCCCACCTGGGTCTGGTCCCCTCCCACACTTGGCCCATGCAGCCCTCCGGGGATGGTGGCCCCACTTGGTGGACCCCCGGGACCCTCCCAGTGGTCCCAGATGCGTTCCGATAAAACCGAAACTTTTCCGGTGACCAAAACAGGACTTCCATATATAAATCTTTACCTCCGGACCATTCCGAACTCCTCGTGACGTCCAGGATATCATCCGGGACTCGAACAACATTCAGTAACCACATACAAACTTCCTTTATAACCCTAAGCGTCCATCGAACCTTAAGTCAGAGACCCTACGGGTTCGGGTAGCATCTGATCATGACCGAGGCGTTCTCCGTCAATAACCAACAGCGGGATCTGGATACCCATGTTGGCTCCCACATGTTCCACGATGATCTCATCGGATGAACCACGATGTCGAGGATTCGATCAATCCCGTATACAATTCCCTTTGTCTAGCGGTATTGTACTTGCCCGAGATTCGATCGTCGGTATCCCGATACCTTGTTCAATCTCGTTACCGGCAAGTCTCTTTACTCGTTCCGTAACACATCATCCTGTGAGCAACCCCTTGGTCACATTGTGCACATTATGATGATGTCCTACCGAGTGGGCCCAGAGATACCTCTCCGTTTACACGGAGTGACAAATCCCAGTCTTGATTCGTGCTAACCCAACAGACACTTTGGGAGATACCCGTAGTGCACCTTTATAGCCACCCAGTTACGATGTGACGTTTGGTGCGCCCAAAGCATTCCTACGGTATCTAGGAGTTGCACAATCTCATGGTCTAAGGAAATGATAATTGACATTAGAAAAGCTTTAGCATACGAACTACGATATTTGTGCTAGGCATAGGATTGGGTTTTTTCCATCACATCATTCTACAAATGATGTGATCCTGTTATCAACGACATCCAATGTCAATGGTCAGGAAACCGTAACCATCTGTTGATCAACGAGCTAGTCAACTAGAGGCTTACTAGGGACATGGTGTTGTTTATGTACCCACACATGTATTTGAGTTTCCTATCAATACAGTTATAGCATGGGTAATAAACGATTATCATGAATAAGGAAATATAATAACTATAATAACTAATTTATTATTGCCTCTAGGGCATACTTCCAACAGTCTCCCACTTGCACTAGAGTCACCAACCTAGTTCACATCGCCATGTGATTAACACTCACAGGTCACATCGCCATGTGACTAACATCCAAAGAGTATACTAGTGTAGCTAAACTAGTTCACATCATCATGTGATTAAGACTCAATGAGTTCTGGGGTTTGATCATGTTTTGCTTGTGAGAGAGGTTTTAGTCAACGGGTCTCCAACATTCAGATCCGTATGTACTTCGCAAATCTCTAGGTCATATTGTAAATGCTACTTCCACGCTCCACTTGGAACTATTCCAAATGGTTGCTCCACAATACATATCCGGTTTGCTACTCAGAGTCATTCGGATAGGTGTTAAAACATGCATCGACGTAACCCTTTACGCCGAACTCTTTATCACCTCCATAATCAAGAAACATTTCCTTATTCCTCTAAGGATAATTTTGACCACTGTCCAATGATCCGTTCCTGGATCATTCTTGTACCCCTTGACTGACTCATGGCAAGGCACAGTTCCAGTGCGGTACACAACATAGCATACAATAGAGCCTACGTCTGAAGCATAGGGGATGACCTTCGTCCTTTCTATCTCTTCTTTCGGGGTGGAGCTTTAACTCTTAAATTCATACCTTACAACTCAGGCAAGAACTCCTTCTTTGACTGATCCATCTTGAACACCTTCAAGATCATGTCAAGGTATGTGCTCATTTGAAAGTACCATTAAGCGTTTTTGATCTATCCTTATAGATCTTGATGCTCAATGTTCAAGCAGCTTAATCCAGGTTTTCTATTGAAAACACTTTTCAAATAACCCTATATGCTTTCGAAACTCTACATCATTTCTGATCAACAATAGTCAACAACATATACTCATCAGAAATTCTATAGTGCTCCCACTCACTTCTTTGGAAATACAAGTTTCTCATAAACTTTGTACAAACCCAAAATCTTTGATCATCTCATCAAGCGTATATTCCAACTCCGAGATGCTTACTCCAGTCCTTAGAAGGATTGCTGGAGCTTTGCATACTTGTTAGCATCTTTTAGGATTGTAAAAACCTTTCTGGTTGTATCACATACAACCTTTCCTCAAGAAAATTGTCGAGGAAACAATGTTTTGACATCCTATCTGCAAGATTTCATAAATAATGCAGTAACTGCTAATCCAATTCCAACAGACTCTTAGCATCACTATGAGTGAAAAAGCCTCACCGTAGACAACTCCTTGAATCTTGTCGGAAAACATCTTAAAGACAAGTCGAGCTTTCTTAATGGTGATACTTACCATCATTGTCTGTCTTCCTTATAAAATCCATCTGTACCCAATAGCCTTACAACCATCAAGCAGTTCCTCCAAAGTCTACACTTTGTTTTCATACATGGATCCTCTCTCGGATTTTATGGCCTCGAGCCATTTGCCAGAATCCGGGCCCAACATCGCTTCTCCATAGCTCGTAGGTTCATTGTTTTCTAGCAACATGACCTTCAAGACATGATTACTGTGCCACTCTGAAGTAGTACGCATCCTTGTCACCCTACGAGGTTCGGTAGTGACTTGATCTGAAGTTTCATGATCACCATCATCAACTTCCACTTCAATTGATGTAGGTGCCACAGGAACAACTTCCTGTGCCCTGCTACACACTGGTTGAAGTGATGGTTCAATAACCTCATCAAGTCTCCACCATCCTCCCACACAATTCTTTCGAGAGAAGCTTTTCCTCGAGAAAGGACCAGTTTCTAGAAACAACTACTTTTGCTTCCAGATCTGAGATAGGAGGTATACCCAACCGTTTTGGGTATCCTATGAAGATTCATTTATCCTCTTTGGGTTCAAGCTTGTTACGATGAAACTTTTTCATATAAGCGTCGCAGCCCCAAACTTTCAAGAAACGACAGCTTAGGTTTCTATAAACCATAGTTCTTACGGTGTCATCTCAACGGAATTACGTGGTGCCCTATAAAAGTGAGTGTGGTTGTCTCTAATGCCTAACCCATGAACGATAGTGGTAATTCGATAAGAGACATCATGGTATGCCCCATATCCAATAGGGTGCATCTATGATGTTCGGACACACCATCACACTATGGTGTTCCAGGCGGTGTTAGTTGTGAAACAATTTCCACAATGTCTCAATTGTGTACCAAACTCGCAACTCAGATATCCATCTCTATGATCACATCACAGACATTTTATCCTCTTGTCACGAAGATCTTCAACTTCACTCCGAAATTACTTGAACCTTTCAATAATTCAGTCTTGTGTTTCATCAAGTAAATATACTCAACATCTACTCAAATCATCTGTAAAGTAAGAACATAACGATATTCACTGCATGCCTCAGCACTCATTGGACTGCACACATCAAAATGTGTTACTTCCAACAAGTTGCTATCTTGTTCCATCTTACTGAAAACGAGGCTTTTCAGTCATCTTGCCCATGTGGATTGATTTTGCATATCTCAAGTGACTCAAAATCAAGTGAGTCCAAACGATCCATCTGCATGGAGTTTCTTCATGCGTATACACCAATAGACATGGTTCGCATGTCTTAAACTTTTCAAAAACGAGTGATTCCAAAGATCCATCAACATGGAGCTTCTTCAAACGTTTTATACCAATATGACTTACATGGTAGTGCCACAAGTAGGTGGTACTATCATTACTATCTTATATCTTTTGGCATGAAAATGTGTATCACTACGATCGAGATTCAATAAACCATTCTTTCTGGGTGCAAGACCATTGAAGGTCTTATTCAAATGAATAGAGTGACCATTATTCTCCTTAAATGAATAATTGTATTGCGATAGACATAATCCAATCATGTCTATGCTCAACGCAAACACCAAATAACAATTATTTAGGTTTAACACCAATCTCGATGGTAGAGGGAGCAGGCGATGCTTGATCACATCAACCTTTGGAAACACTTCCAACACACATCGTCATCTCACCTTTAGCTAGTCTTAGTTTATTCTGTAGCTCTTTTATTTCGAGTTACTGAAAGTACTAGTTATCGACTAGAGGGGGTGGCACTAGATGCACTTACAGTTACTAACACTTAGCAACCGAACCGGTATCTAATACCCTGGTGCTACTAGGAGTACTAGTAAAGTACACATTAACATAATGTATATCCAATATACTTCTATCGACCTTGCCAGCCTTCTCATCTACCAAGTATCTAGGGTAATTCTGCTCCAGTGGCTGTTCCCCTTATTACAGAAGCACTTAGTCTCGGGTTTGGGTTCAACCTTGGGTTTCTTCACTAGAGCAGCAGCTGATTTGCCGTTTCATGAAGTATCCCTTCTTGCCCTTGCCCTTCTTGAAACTAGTGGTTTCGCCAACCATCAACAATTTGATGCTCCTTCTTGATTTCTACTTTCGCGGTGTCAAACATCGCGAATATCTCAAGGATCATCATATCTATCCCTGATATGTTACAGTTCATCACGAAGCTCTAGCAGCTTGGTGGCAATGACTTTGGAGAAACATCACTATCTCCTCTGGAAGATCAACTCCCACTCGATTCAAGTGATTGTTGTACTCAGACAATCTGAGCAGAAGCTCAACGATTGAGCTTTTCTCCCTTAGTTTGCAGGCTAAGAAACTCGTCGGAGGTCTTATACCTCTTGACGTGGGCATGAGCCTTAAATCCCAATTTCAGCCCTCGAAACATCTCATATGTTCCGCGACATTTCCAAAAAGGCCTTCGGTGCCTCAATTCTAAACCATTTAACATTACCGAACTATCATGTAGTCATCAAAATGTGTATGTCAGATGTTCGCAACATCCACAGAACACGTTCGAGGTCCAGCACACCGAGCGGTGCATTAAGGACATAAGTCGTCTACTGTCCGCATAATTGCTACTGTCAACTTTCAACTATATTTTCTCTAGGAACATATCTAAATCAGTAGAACTAAAACGCGAGCTATGATATGATTTGCAAAGACCTTTTGACTATGTTCAGGATAATTAAGTTCATCTAATGAACTCCCACTCAGATAGACATCCCTCTAGTCATCTAAGTGATTACATGATCCGAGTCAACTAGGCCGTGTCCGATCATCCCGTGAGACGGACTAGTCATCATCGGTGAATATCTTCATGTTGATCGTATCTACCATACGACTCATGCTCGACCTTTCGGTCTCTTGTGTTTCGAGGCCATGTATGTACATGCTAGGCTCGTCAAGTCAACCTAAGTGTTTCGCGTGTGTAAATCTGGCTTACACCCGTTGTATGTGAACGTTAGAATCTATCACACCCGATCATCACGTGGTGCTTCGAAACAACGAACTTTCATAGCGGTGCACATTTAGGGGAACACTTTCTTGAAATTTTAATGAGGGATCATCTTATTTACTACCGTCGTTCTAAGCAAATAAGATGCATAAACATGATAAACATCACATGCAATCAAATAGTGCCATGATATGGCTAATATCATTTTGCTCCTTTTGATCTCCATCTTCGGGGCTCCATGATCATCATCGTCACCGGCATGACACCATGATCTCCATCATCATGATCTCCATCATCGTGTCTCCATGAAGTTGTCTCGCCAACTATTACTTCTACTACTATGGCTAACGGTTTAGCAATAAAGTAAAGTAATTACATGACGTTTATGTTGACACGCAGGTCATAAATAAATCAAGACAACTCCTATGGCTCCTGCCGGTTGTCACACTCATCGAGATGCAACTCGTGATTCCTATTACAAGAACATGATCAATCTCATACATCACATATCATTCATCACATTCTTTTGGCCATATCACATCACATAGCAAACCCTGCAAAAACAAGTTCGACGTCCTCTAATTGTTGTTTGCATGTTTTACGTGGCTGCTATGGGTTTCTAGCAAGAACGTTTCTTACCTACACAAAAACCACAACGTGATTTGTCAATTGCTATTTACCCTTCATAAGGACCCTTTTCATCGAATCCGATCCGACTAAAGTGGGAGGCGGCACCGCTAGCCACCTTATGCAACAAGTGCATGTCGGTCGGTGGAACCTGTCTCACGTGAAATGCGTGTAAGGTCGGTCCGGGCGCTTCATCCCACAATACCGTCAAAAAAGATTGGACTAGTAACGGTAAGCATATTGAACAAAATCAATGCCCACAACTACTTTGTGTTCTACTCGTGCATAGAATCTACTCAATAGACCTAGCTCATGATGCCACTGTTGGAGAACGTAGCAGAAATTCAAAATTTCCCTACGAGTCACCAAGATCTATCTATGGAGAAACCAGCAACGAGAGAGAGGAGAGTGCATCTACATACCCTTGTAGATCGCTAAGCGGAAGCGTTCAAGATAATGGGGTTGAAGGATTCATACTCATCGTGATCCAAATCACCGGAGATCCTAGTGCCGAACGGACGGCACCTCCGCGTTCAACACACGTACAGCCGGTGGCGTCTCCCATGCCTTGATCCAGCAAGGAGAGAGGAGAGCTTGGGAAGACTCCATCTAGCAGCAGCACAACGGCGTGGTGGTGGTGGAGGAGTGGTGATCCAGCAGGGCTTCGCCAAGCACCGCGAGATATGAGGAGAAAGAGAGGTAGGGCTACGCCAACATGAGAAGAACTTCGTGTGTTGGGCTGCCCTTGCCTCCACTATATATAGGGGAGAGGGGCTGCGCCCCACCTAGGGTTCCACCCTAGGGGCGGCGGCCAGCCCAAGATCCCATCTGAGGGGCGGCCAAGGGGGGGAAGAGGGGAAACTTGCCCCCCAAGTTAGGTGGGTGCGCCCCCTCCCCAAATCCTAGGCGCCTTGGGCCCTTGTGGGGGCGCACCAGCCCACCTGGGGCTGGTCCCCTCCCACACTTGGCCCATGCAGCCCTCCGGGGATGGTGGCCCCACTTGGTGTACCCCCGGGACCCTCCCGGTGGTCCCGGTACGTTACCGATAAAACCCGAAACTTTGCCGGTGACCAAAACAGGACTTCCCATATATAAATCTTTACCTCCGGACCATTTTGGAACTCCTCGTGACGTCCGGGATCTCATCCGGGACTCTGAACAACATTCAGTAACCACATACAAACTTCCTTTATAACCCTAGCGCCATCGAACCTTAAGTGTGTAGACCCTACGGGTTCGGGAACCATGCAGTCATGACCGAGACGTTCTCCGGTCAATAACCAACAGCGGGATCGGGATACCCGTGTTGGCTCCCACATGTTCCATGATGATCTCATCGGATGAACCACGATGCCGAGGATTCGATCAATCCCGTATACAATTCCCTTTGTCTAGCGGTATTGTACTTGCCCGAGATTCGATCGTCGGTATCCCGATACCTTGTTCAATCTCGTTACTGGCAAGTCTCTTTACTCGTTCCGTAACACATCATCCCGTGATCAACCCCTTGGTCACATTGTGCACATTATGATGATGTCCTACCGAGTGGGCCCAGAGATACCTCTCCTTTACACGGAGTGACAAATCCCATCTCGATTCGTACCAACCCAATGACACTTTGGGAGATACCCGTAGTGCACCTTTATAGCCACCCAGTTACGTTGTGACGTTCGGTGCACCCAAAGCATTCCTATGGTATCCGGGAGTTGCACAATCTCATGGTCTAAGGAAATGATAATTGACATTAGAAAAGCTTTAGCATACGAACTACGATCTTTGTGCTAGGCTTAGGATTGGGTCTTTTCCATCACATCATTCTCCAAATGATGTGATCCCGTTATCAACGACATCCAATGTACATGGTCAGGAAACCGTAACCATCTGTTGATCAACGAGCTAGTCAACTAGAGGCTTACTAGGGAGATGGTGTTGTTTATGTACCCACACATGTATCTGAGTTTCCTATCAATATAATTATAGCATGGGTAATAAACGGTTATCATGAACAAGGAAATATAATAATAATAATAACTAATTTATTATTGCCTCTAGGGCATATTTCCAACAAGAAGGTATAGTGGGAACACTACCTCAACAAAAGGGGCCTCATCCTACTCAGGAAGAGACAGACGTTCTCTAAAAAAATTGTGAAGTTACTAAGAATTTAAAGAAGTCTCTTGAACCTCTTAAGAACGTTAGCGGAAATATTCACCGCATGAATATGTTGATCACTCTTTGCAATAAGCGGTTGGACTCTTTAGATCTAAAAATTTCGCAATATGAAGGGAAACGTAAAGAACCTCCCAGATTCGAGCTCGATCCCGCAAATAAGTTGAAAATCAAAGATGGCAATACCTAGATCTATCCTTGCTTTTATGCCTAGCTAGGGGCGTTAAACGGTAGCTTGTTGGGAGGCAACCCAATTTTAATTTTAGTTTTTGCTTTTGCTTTTGTTCAGGAATAAATAATCCATATACCTTCTGTTTAGATGTGTTTTTATGTTTTAATTAGTGCTTGTGCCAAGGTAAACCTATAGGATCTTCTTGGATAATAGTTATTTGATCTTGGTGTAATTTCCAGAAACTTTCTGTTCACGAAAACAATTGTTAAAAATCACCAGAACGTGATAAAATAGTGATTCCAAATGATGCTGATCAACAAAAAAATTGCCTAGGTCTTCCAATTTTTGCTGAATTTTTGGAGTCTCAGAAGTTTGCGTTAGTTACAGATTACTACAGACTGTTCTGTTTTTGACAGATTCTGTTTTTCGTGTGTTGTTTGCTTATTTTTATGAATCTATGGCTAGTAAAATAGTTTATAAACCATAGAGAAGTTGGAATAATGTATGTTTAACACCAATATAAATAAGGAATGAGTTCATTACAGTACCTTGAAGTGGTCTTTTGTTTTCTTTCGTTAACGGAGCTCACGAGATTTTTGTTGAGTTTTGTGTTGTGAAGTTTTCAAGTTTTGGGTGAAATCTTTTGATGGATTATGGAACAAGGAGTAGCAAGAGCCTAAGCTTGGGGATGCCCATGGCACCCCAAGATAATCTAAGGACACCAAAGTCAAAGCTTGGGGATGCCCGGAAGGCATCCCTCTTTAAATCTACTTCCATCGGTAACTTTACTTGGAGCTATATTTTTATTCACCACATGATATGTGTTTTGTTTGGAGCGTCTTGTATGATTTGAGTCTTTGCTTTTTAGTTTACCACAATCATCCTGGCTGTACACACCTTTTGAGAGAGCCATACATGAATTGGAATTTGTTAGAATACTCTTTGTGCTTCACTTATATCTTTTGAGCTATATAGTTTTGCTCTAGTGCTTCACTTATATCTTTTAGAGCACGGTGGTGGATTTGTTTTATAGAAACTATTGATCTCTCATGCTTCACTTAGACTATTTTGAGAGTCTTAAATAGCATGGTAATTTGCTTAATAATCTCAATATGCTAGGTATACAAAAATAGTAAAAACTTTCTTATGAGTGTGTTGGATACTAAGAAAAGTTTGATGCTTGATGATTGTTTCGAGATATGGAGGTGATAATATCAAAGTCGTGCTAGTTGAGTAGTTGTGAATTTGATTGTCTTGCGTTGAAGTTTGCAAGTCCCGTAGCATGCACGTATGGTAAACGTTATGTAACCAATTTGAAACATGAGGTGTTCTTTGATTGTCCTCCTTATGAGTGGAGGTCGGGGACGAGCGATGGTCTTTTCCTACCAATCTATCCCCCTAGGAGCATGCGCGTAGTGCTTTGGTTTTTGATGGCTTGTAGATTTTTGCAATAAGTATGTGAGTTATTTATGACTAATGTTGAGTCCATGGATTATACGCACTCTCACCCTTCCATCATTGCTAGCCTCTTCGGTACCATGCATTGCCCTTTCTCACATTGAGAGTTGGTGCAAACTTCGCCGGTGCATCCAAACCCCGTGATATGATACGCTCTTTCACACATAAACCTCCTTATATCTTCCTCAAAACAGCCACCATACCTACCTATTATGGCATTTCCATAGCCATTCCGAGATATATATTGCCATGCAACTTTCCACCATTCTGTTCATCATGACACCTTCATCATTGTCATATTGCTTAGCATGATCATGTAGTTGGCATAGTATTTGTGGCAAAGCCACTGTTCATAATTCTTTCATACATGTCACTCTTGATTCATTGCATATCCAGGTACACCGCCGGAGGCATTCATATAGAGTCATACTTTGTTCTAGTATCAAGTTGTAATCATTGAGTTGTAAATAAATAGAAGTGTGATGATCATAATTTTCTAGAGCATTGTCCCAAGTGAGGAATAAAAAAAAGGCCATAAAAAAAAGAGAAGGCCCAAAAAAATGAGAGAAAAAGAGAGAAGGGACAATGCTAATATCCTTGGCCACACTTGTGCTTCAAGGTAGCACCATAATCTTCATGATAGAGAGTCTCTTGTTTTGTCACTTTCATATACTAGTGGGAATATTTCATTATAGAACTTGGCTTCTATATTCCAACAATGGGCCTCCTCAAGTGCCCTAGGTCTTCGTGAGCAAGCAAGTTGGATGTACATCCACTTAGTTTCTTTTGTTGAGCTTTCATACATTTATAGCTCTAGTGCATCCATTGCATGGCAATCCCTACTCCTTGCATTAACATCAATCGATGGGCATCTCCATAGCCCATTGATTGGCCTCATTGATGTGAGATCTTCTCCTTTTTTGTCTTCTCCACATAACCCCCATCATCATATTCTATTCCACCCATAGTGCTATGTCCATGGCTCACGCTCATATATTGCGTGAAAGTTTATAAGTTTGAGATTATTAAAGTATGAAACAATTGTTTGGCTTGTCATCGGGGTTGTGCATGATGAGAGCATTCTTGTGTGATGAAAATGGAGCATGACTAAACTATATGATTTTGTAGGGACAAACTTTCCTTGGCCATGTTTTTTGAGAAGACATAATTGCTTAGTTAGTATGCTTGAAGTATTCTTATTTTTAGGTCAATGTGAACTTTTTTCCTGAATCTTTCGGATCTGAATATTCATACCACAATTAAGAAGAATTACATTAAAATTATGCCAAGTAGCACTCCGCATCAAAAATTTTGTTTTTATCATTTACCTACTCGAGGACGAGCAGGAATTAAGCTTGGGGAAGCCTGATATGTCTCCAACGTATCTATAATTTTTGATTGCTCCATGCTATATTATCTACTGTTTTGGACCATATTGGGCTTTATTTTCCACTTTTATATTATTTTTGGGACTAACCTATTAACCGGAGGCCCAGCCCAGAATTGTTGTTTTTTGCCTATTTCAGTGTTTCGAAGAAACGGAGTATCAAACGGAGTCCAAACGGAATGAAACCTTCGGGAACGTGATTTTCTCACCGAATATGACCCAGGAGACTTGGACCCTACGTCAAGAAAGCCACGAGGTGGGCATGAGGTAGGGGGCGCGCCTACCCCCTAGGCCGCGCCCCCACCCTCATGGGCCCCACGAAGCTCCACCGACGTACTTCTTCCTCCTATATATACCTACGTACCCCCAAACGATCAGATACGGAGCCGAAAACCTAATTCCACCGCCGCAACCTTCTATACCCACGAGATCCCATCTTGGGGCCTGTTCCAGAGCTCCGCCGGAGAGGGCATCCACCACGGAGGGCTTCTACATCATCACCATAGCCCCTCCGATGAAGTGTGAGTAGTTTACCTCAGACCTTCGTGTCCATAGTTAGTAGGTAGATGGCTTCTTCTCTCTTTTTGGATCTCAATACAATGTTCTCCCCCTCTCTCGTGGAGATCTATTTGATGTAATCTTCTTTTTGCGGCGTGTTTGTTGAGACTGATGAATTGTGGGTTTATGATCAAGATTATCTATGAACAATATTTGAATCTTCTCTGAATTCTTTTATGTATGATTCGTTATCTTTGCAAGTCTCTTCGAATTATCAGTTTGGTTTGGCCTACTAGATTGGTTTTTCTTGCAATGGGAGAAGTGCTTAGCTTTGGGTTCAATCTTGCGGTGTCCTTTCCCAGTGACAGTAGGGGCAGCAACACACGTATTGTATTGTTGCCATCGAGGATAACAAGATGGGGTTTTTATCATATTGCATGAATTTATCCCTCTACATCATGTCATCTTGTTTAAGGCGTTACTCTGTTTTCATTAACTTAATACTCTAGATGCATGCTGGATAGCGGTCGATGAGTGGAGTAATAGTAGGAGATGCAGGCAGGAGTCGGTCTACTTGTCTCGGATGTGATGCCTATATGCATGATCATACCTAGATATTCTCATAACTATGCTCAATTATGTCAATTGCTCAACAGTAATTCGTTCACCCATCGTAAAATACTTATGCTCTTGAGAGAAGCCACTAGTGAAACCTATGGACCCCGGTTCTATCTCCATCATATTAATCTTCCATGACTTTATTATTGCCTTTGCTTTTTATTTTACTTGCATCTTTATACCAAAAATACCAAAAATATTATCTATCATCTCTATCAGATCTCACTCTCGTAAGTGACCGTGAAGGGATTGACAACCCCTATTCGCGTTGCTTGCGAGGAGTTATTTGCTTTGTGTAGGTAAGAGGGACTCACGCGTGGCCTCCTACTGGATTGATACCTTGGTTCTCAAAAACCGAGGGAAATACTTACGCTACTTTTCTGCATCATCCTTTCCTCTTCAAGGAAATCCAACGCAGTGCTCAAGAGGTAGCAATACCTTTGTTCACTTTGTCATCCTTCTTATCGGCCAAATACTTGGGGCAGTTCCGCTTCCAATGACCAGTCCCTTTGCAGTAGAAGCACTCAGTTTCAGGCTTGGGTCCAGACTTTGGCTTCTTCCTAGGAGTGACAACTTGCTTGCCATTCTTCTTGAAGTTCCCCTTCTTTCCCTTGCCTTTTTTCTTGAAACTAGTGGTCTTGTTAACCATCAACACTTGATGCTCTTTTTTTATTTCTACCCTCATAGCTTTGAGCATAGCGAAGAGCTCGGGAATTGTCTTATCCATCCCTTGCATATATTATAGTTCATCATGAAGCCTTTATAGCTTGGTGGCGGTGATTGAAGAACTCTGTCAATAACACTATCATCCGGAAGATTAACTCCCAGCTGAGTAAAGTGGTTATGGTACCCAGACATTCTAAGTATGTATTCACTGACAGAACTGTTCTCCTCCATCTTGTAGCTATAGAACTTGTTGGAGACTTCATATCTCTCAACTCGGGCATTTGCTTGAAATATTAACTTCAACTCCTGAAACATCTAATATGGTCCATGACGTTCAAAATGTCTTTGAAGTCCCAATTCTAAGCCGTAAAGCATGGCACACTGAACTATAGAGTAGTCATCAGACTGCGTCTGCCATACGTTCAAAGTGTCTACATTAGCAGGAGGGGGCTTTTCACCTAGCGGTGCATCAAGGACATAACTCTTCTGTGCAGCAATGAGGATAATCCTAAAGTTACGGACCCAGTCCATGTAGTTGCTACCATCATCTTTCAACTTAGCTTTCTCTAGGAACGCATTAAAATTCAAGGGTACGGTAGCACGGGCAATTGGTCTACAACATAGATATGTAAAAACTATCAGAACTAAGTTCATGAAGTTCAATTAATCATATTACTTAAGAACTCCCACTTAGATAGACATCCCTCGAGTCATCTAAATGATCACGTGATCCATATCAACTAAACCATGTCCGATCGTCATGTGAGATGGAGTAGTTTTCAATGGTGAACATATCTATGTTGATCATATCTACTATATGATTCACGTTCGACCTTTCAGTCTCCAGTGTTCCGAGGCCATGTCTGTACATGCTAGGCTCGTCAAGTTTAACCCGAGTATTCTGCACATGCAAAACTGTCTTGCACCCGTTGTATGTGAACGTAGAGCTTATCACACCTGATCATCACGTGTGTCTTGGCACGACGAACTATCACAACGGTGCATACTCAGGGAGAACATTTATACCTTGAAATTTTAGTGAGGGATCATCTTACAATGCTACCACCATACTAAGCAAAATAAGATGCATAAAAGATAACCATCATATGCTATCAAAATATGTGACATGATATGGCCATCATCATCTTGTGCCTTTGATCTCCATCTCCAAAGCACCATCACCGGCTTGACACCTTGATCTCCATTGTAGCATCATTGTCGTCTCGCCAACTATTGCTTCTACAACTATCGCTAACACATAGTGATAAAGTAAAGCAATTACATGGCGATTGCAGTTCATACAATAAAGCGACAACCATAAGGCTCCTGCCAGTTGCCGATAACTTTTACAAAACATGATCATCACATACAACAACGTATATCACATCATGTCTTCACCATCTCATATCACAACATGCCCTGCAAAAACAAGTTAGACGTCCTCTGCTTTGTTGTTGCAAGTTTTACGTGGCTGCTACGGGCTTCTAGCAAGAACCATTCTTACCTACACATCAAAACCAAAACGGTGTTTAGTCAAGTTTGCTATTTTAACCTTCAATAAGGACCGGCTGCAGTCCAATTCGATTCAACTAATGTTGGATAAACAGACACCCGCCAGCCAACTTTATGCAAAACTAGTTGCGTGTCTGTCGGTGGAACCGGTCTCATGAACGTGGTCATGTAAGGTTGGTCCGGGACGCTTCATCCAACAATATCGCCGAATCAAAATAAGTCGTTGGTGGCAAGCAGTATGACTATCACCGCCCACAACTCTTTTTGTTCTACTCGTGCATATCATCTACGCATAGACCTGGCTCGGATGCCACTGTTGGCAACGTAGCATGAAATTTAAAAAAAAATCCTACGACCACGCACGATCTATCTAGGAGATGCATAGCAACGATAGGGTGGGAGTGTGTCCATGTACCCTCGTAGACCAAAAGCGGAAGCGTTAGCTTAACGCGGTTGATGTAGTCGAACGTCTTCTCAATTCAACCGCTCAAGCATCGAACGTACGACACCTCTGAGTTCTGCACACGTTCAGCTCGATGACGTCCCTCGAACTCTTGATCCAGCAAAGTGTCGAGGGAGAGTTCCATCAGCATGATGGCATGGTGACGGTGATAGTGAAGTGATCTGCGTGGAGTTTCGCCTAAGCACTACGTGAATATGACTGGAGGCGTAAACTGTGGAGGGGGGCGCAACACATGGCTTGGAACAATTGATGTCCTAGAGGCGACCCCACCCCCCGACCCCCGTATATAAAGGAGGGAGAGGGGAGGAGGCCGGCCTTAGGCGCGCCCCAAGTAGGAGGAGTCCTATTGGGCTCCTAGTAGGATTCGCCCCTCCCCCTTCCTTTTGCCGGAGGGGGAAAGGGGGAAGGAGAGGGAGAAGGAGAAGGAAAGGGGGAGTTGCCCCCTCCCCTAGTCCAATTTGGACTCCTCCCTTGGGTGGTGCCACCCCTATGCGGGCTGGATTTCCTTCCTCCTATGGCCCATATCTTCCCCGGGGTTCCTGTAACCCCCCATACTGATACGTGCCGATACATTCCGAAACACTTCCGGTGTCCGAATACCATCATACAATATATCAATCTTCATGTCTCGACCATTTCGAGTCTCCTCGTCATGTCTGTGATCTCATCCAGGACTCCGAACAACATTCGCTCACCAAATCACATAACTCATAATACAAATCGTCATCGAACGTTAAGCGTGCGGACCCTACGGGTTCGAGAACTATGTAGACATGACCGAGACACCTCTCCGGTCAATAACCAACAGGGGAACCTGGATTCTCATATTGGTTCCTACATATTCTACGAAGGTCTTTAGCGGTCAAGCCGTAATGACAGCATACTTCTTTCCCTTTGTCATCCATAGGTTACTTGCCCGAGATTCGATCATCGGTATCTTCATTTCTAGTTCAATCTCGTTTCCGGCAAGTCTCTTTACTTGTTCTGTAATGCATCATCCCGCAACTAGCTCATTAGTTACATTGCTTGCAAGGCTTATCATGATGTGCATTACCGAGAGGGCCCAGAGATACCTCTCCGTTACTCTGAGTGACAAATCCTAATCTCGATCTATGCCAACCCAACAAAAATCTTTGGAGACACCTGTAAAGCATCTTTATAATCACCCAGTTACGTTGTGATGTTTGATAGCACACAAGGTATTCCTCCCGTATTCGGGAGTTGCATAATCTCATAGTTAAAGGAATATGTATAAGTCATGAAGAAAGCAATAGCAATAAAACTTAACAATCATTTTGCTAAGCTAACGGATGGGTCTTGTCCATCACATCATTATCCTAATGATGTGATCCCGTTCATCAAATGATAACACATGTCTATGGTTAGGAAACTTAACCATCTTTGGTTAACGAGCTAGTCTAGTAGAGGCATACGTATGCACACATGTATCAAGTTTCCAGTTAATACAGTTCCAGCATGAATAATAAACATTTATGAATTCCTAAATACTCCCTCTGTAGTTATACAGAAGATGGCTCTCCTTCCCCCCTCTCCCCCTCCCCTGTCCGGGCGACGGTAGCACCGTGCGCGCCCCCTTCTCCCTCGTCTCTGGTGTCCCATTGGGCCGCCACTCCCTGTCGCTAGCCGGTGGTCTCCTCCCCCTCCTTCTCACTGCTGCCCACTCCCCGGTCCCCTCTCCGCCCTCTAGCTTCCTCCAACAAGTTTTGGGCCCTCGATCCCGAGGCATCAAACTCCGAACCAGACTCCCCGGCCCCGCCCTCCCCTCTGCCGACGCTGCCCGCCCCGCTTGATGCCTCCTTTCCATCACATCATAAGTTCGCCCCAGCTGTCGCGCCGCCCGCTCCCGCCTCGTTGGCCAACCGATGGCGGCTAGACCCACGTCTCCCACCGCCGTGGTAAGGTTCCTCCGCTGTCCCTTGACCGCGGCATCCTTGGTCCTGATCTGTGCCTTGCGTCCGTGGCGTCCTTGACTTTGTGCCCCTCTCCCCCCCCCCTCTCCTCCTTCTTCTGCTCTGGCCCCAGGTTGCTTGGTGTCGTCGCCGGCGGCGGTCGGGGCGGCTGGAACCCTAGATCTGGCGGTGCCCGTTGCGGTGTTGCCTGAGCCTAGGTTCCGGGCCGTCGCGACGCCCGTTGGGCCTGGCGGGCCTGGCCCCCCCTCCTCTTTCCATCTTCTCCACCTTCCCCCCTTTACCGATCGTGGCTAATGGGCCTCGGGTGGCCCAGGCCCAACCCCCCGCTCCCTCTCTAGACCAACCCATTGGCACCGGCCTGGCGCGGTCGGGTATATATGGATCCAGAGGGGCTCTCTCCCCCATTTCTAGGGTTCCCAGCCTCCTCTCCAGACTTGCGGCGCTACCGCTCCCCCATTCGCTTCTTCTCCAGATCTAGCCCTCCTCCACTTATTTCCCTCTTGTTTGCGTTGGTCCTCTCGATGGATCGCTCGCGCGGCCATGTCAGTCCAGAAGCGCCAGTGGGAGGGCTTGGCCGAGGGGGAGGCGAATCTGGAGTATGAGGCGGCCCTGCGCTCCAAACTCCAGGCGGATCTGGCATCGCGTGAGCAGGTTGCTTTGGCCCATGAAGCTTGGGCGGTGGGGCCGGAGTGGCTTCAGCGCGACGAGCACGCTCTTGCACAGGCGGCCGCGGCGGAGCTTGGCGGCCCTTCGTCCAATGGTTCTGGATCTGTTGCGGTCGGGCCCTCTGCTCCACTTGGCGGCTCCTTGTCGCGCCCCTCGGACCCCTGGGACGTGGCGGCTACGGTGGGTAAGGCTGTATCGTCTGGCCCGCCCTCGCGCCTCTCCCAGCGGTGTGGCGGCTCCGGTGCGGGTCCCGGGCCGGCCTCCGGCAGCCTCGACTGCTTGTCCTGGTCGGTTTGGGCCGGCGGCTCCTCTAGGGCGTCGGGTTCCCCTTCTCTGGTGGCTCAGGCTCTGCCTCTGGGTCCAGCGGGGACGGCATTCTTCCTCCTCCGCCTCATGTCCCGGCGTGTGCTCCCCCCCAAATCAAGTGGCCAATCCCACCCTCACATGCTTCAACTGCCACCGCCCGCGTCATTTTCAGTCTCGCTGCCAGAATCCCCCATTTTTGCCTCATATGTAGGGAGGACGGGCACTTCACAGTCGACTGCCAGAATCGTCAAAAACCTCCTACTTTCATGCACTATGGCATCCGCTTCCCTGGCTGCGCTTTCTTCGCGCTTGATAGTGAGATCCCTCAAGTGTCTCCCATCCCTGCCCTCTCCAATGTTGGCATAATCACTGTCAAAGATAAGAAAATCACTCCCCAGGTTCTCCTTGCTGAGCTTCAGCTGTGGGACAATGGCGGCTGGGCTTGGCAGATTCGCCAGCTGTCAGAGTTCGAATTTGCAGCCATTTTTTCCTCCAAAGAAAGTTCAAGGATGATATCGCCGTGCACCAGTTTTACTCTCCCTCTCAATCAGCTTGTTGTTTCTGTCAAGGCCGCTTCCAATGGATTGAAACCAATCTCTCCTCTGTCAGATGTTTGGGTTCTCGTTGACGATGTACCACCTATGCTCTGATCCCCAGCCTTCCTCATGGCTTTTGGGGTTCTCATCGGCAAACCTATTGAGGTCGATCCGGCGTCGCTGCTTGTCCTAGGGCCTATCCGCCTGCGGGTTTGGCGTGTGGATCCTCTCTGCATTCGCGGCGCGGTGGATGTCTTCCACTCTGCTGTTGGCTTCCAGTTCAGGGTGCGTGTCGAGGGTGCGCTAAATCCGGCCTCGCCCCCTCCCCCGCCCCATTGGCCGGCCCCGGACAAGGACGACGATGGGCTGCCTGATGACTCGAATCCTTGTACTGTGCACCGATTCACGCAGTCCAAGTGGGATGGCCTGACCTCTAAAGACCGTGACCTGCTCAAGGAGAATGCTCCGGCGGGGGTGGGAACAAGGATGCGGCTGGCAACATGGGAGCGGGGATTGCTGCTTCCGATGGGGTGGGGGCACTCCTTTCTCCGGTGTCTCCTCTAATCTCCCAGCTAGCCCGGCCTCACCCTCTCTCTCTGGCATCGAAGATCTACCCCCTGTCGGCCCCGTGTCCAAGAAGAAGAAGAAATCATCTGTCAAGAAGTTTTCCGCAAGCAGCAGGGCCTCGGAGGGCTCAAAAAAGTCAGCGGCTGGGATGTGCCGCAGGCTTGATGCTGACCTGGGAGCAGCCTCAGGTACTTCTTCTGTGGCGGCCTCCCCGAGCCGTGCCCGCCCCACGTCGGTGCGTTCCCCCGCATCCACTGCCCGCAAGAGCGGCCGGATCTCCAACAGCGGCGAGCGGGTGGCCGACCGGGCAGCGCGGCACGCTGCGGCCAGGACCTCCCCCCCCCCACAGGTACTCCATCTCGCCCTTCAACCCCTTCTATCCCCAGTACTTCTCCTGTTCGGTTAGTCCTTACGTCGCATTCCAATGAACATCTTCTGCATATTTTATCGGATGTGGGCATCTCTTTTGATTCTAGTTTCGACTCTCCCTCTGCCCTGCTGGCTGTTGTTCGGGCTAATGAAGTGACCCAGGCTAATATTGCCAGGGCCAAGGACGTTGCCTCTAAGGCTGGGCCAGCACCGGTTGTGGCCGGTGGGGTCACGGAGGCATCTGATAGGGATCAGGTGTCTTCTGCTGCTCCTCGGCGCGGGGCGGGCAAACGTGCTAAATCCTGCATAGGCCCATGCAGGTTGAGTCTTCGAATTATAAATCTTTCCTTTCGATGAAATCTCTTTTTTGGAACATCAGGGGTTTCGGCGCTAGGGGGCGCAGAGACCAGCTGAAAAGACCTTGTTCGGAGCGATAATATTGACATCATTGGCCTCGTTGAAATGCTAAAACCCTCTTTCTCCCCTAATGCACTCTCTGCGGTTGAGGGGATCGACAGATTCGATTGGAACTTTCTGCCTTCCTCGGGCCACTCTGGCGGCATCCTAATTGGTACTAAACGTGACATGTTTGATTTTGTTGCTTTTGATCATGGTATTTTGTGGGCTAGCACTGTTGTGTCTCGCCGCTCCCTCAACGTTCTCTGGGAAGTTATGGTAGTTTACGGTCCGGCTGGCCATTCTTTTTCCCACTTCTTCTTGAATGAGGTATCGAATAAGATTGATTCGTGTGATCTTCCCTTGCTTATTGGTGGTGATTTCAACTTAATGCGCTCCCCCTTGGACAAAAGTTCCCCTAAGTTTTCCTGGCCGCTTGCTGACACTTTTAACGCTTTCATTCGTGACTCGGCTATTCGTGAAGTGCCTAGGGTGGGTGCTCGCATTACCTGGATGAATCACCAGTCTTCTCCTATCAGATCTGTCCTAGACCGCGTTTTTATTTGTCCTCGATGGGACTCCTTGTTCCCTCGGGCTTCCCTTCGGGCTTTTTCCATAGTGCTATCTGACCATGCCCCCTTGTTCTGAACGATGCGATCCGCACCGTCTCCTCCCCGCGGTTTCAATTCGACGCTTCATGGCTGCTAGTTGATGGCTTCTCTAAGATGCTCTCGTCTAAAATTATCTCCTTCGTGGCTTATGACAGCCGTTCCTTTGTCCCGATGGATGATTGGCAGCATGTTCTTATTTCTTGCACCAATTTCTCCGTGGATGGGCCAGGAATCATGCTATTGATTCCCGTCATGACAAGCTCCATCTTTCGGCCCAAATTGACTCCCTTGATATGCGGGCCGATGGCCCTGGCCTTTCTCTTCCTGAATGGTAGACCCTCTACGCGCTCGAGGAGGCCCTAATGGCTTTACACCGTCTGGCCAAGGTGTATTGGAGGCAAAGAGGCACCATTAACTGGACATTGAAAGGCGACTCTCCCACCGCTTATTTCTTTGCCATTGCTAATGGGAGACATCGTTGATGTTTGATTAACAGTCTCATCATCAATAACACCAGGGTTTTTGATCATAACCAGATCGTGTCCCACGTAGTTGAATTTTTCTCCTCCCTCCTTTCTGCTAAGCGCGAGGTTGGGTTTATGTTGGCTCACTCCTTCTGGTTGGTCCAGGAGTAGGTTTCCAACGATGAAAACGAGGCCTCAATGATTCCCCCTTCAGACGAGGAGATTTTTGAAACTATTCATACTGCTAACACCAATTCGGCCTCAGGCCCTACCGGATCCTCCATCCCTTTCTTCAGGCAATTCTGGCCCCAGCTTCGGGGCCTCGTCCTTGCAATCATCCAAGGATTCTGGTTGGGATCCATGGATATTTCTCACCTATACTACGCTGTACTCACTCTCATACCTAAAGTTAAAGGGGCTGACAAGATTTCTCAGTTCATACCTATAGCTCTCATCAATAACTTCGCTAAATTTCCGGCAAAAGGTTTTGCTACTAGGCTGTCCCCCATCACTCACCGTACCCTCAGTCCTTTCCAGTCAGCCTTTGTCAAAGGCATGTTCTTCCTGGACGGCATCCCATGTTTGCATGAGATCGTCCATGACCTACTTGTTCGTGGTACTAGAGTGGTGATCCTTAAGCTTGATTTCGAGAAAGCTTATGATTCGGTCAGTTGGAAATTTCTTCGTCAGGTGTTACTGGCCAAGGGCTTTGATGGTGCTGTGGTTCATAGACTTATGCAGTTGTTCACGGGTGGCCACACTGCGGTTTCGGTAAACGGGAATATCAGTAATTTTTTTGCCACCGGCAGGGGCCTGAGGCAGGGTGACCCGACTTCCCCCCTTATCTTTAACTTCGTGGTTGACTCTCTCTCCCACATCCTGACTCGGGTTGCGGCTGCTGGCCATATCACCCCTGTCAGCTCCCATCTTGCTCCTAATGGCATATTCCACCTCCAATACGCGGATGATACCATCATTATGGTTGAACTTAACGGTGAAAGTGTGGCTCACTTGAAGTTCCTTCTCCTTTGCTTCGAAGCACTTTCTGGTCTCAAAATTAATTTTGCCAAGAGTGAAGTTATTGTTACTAGGGTGTCGGACGCTGAGGCTCTTAGAGTTGCTCATTTGCTATACTGTTCCCTGGGCTCTTTCCCTTTCAAATACCTTGGCCTCCCGATCTCCCCCCACAAGTTGTTGGCTAAATATTTGGCCCCGGTCGTCTCAAAGGTGGGCAACCGGGTGTTGCCGTGGAGAGGTCGCTACAACACCCAAGCTGGCAAGGTTGCCTTAATCAACATCTGCCTATCCTCCCTCCCCATGTTCCTGATGGGCTTCTACCTCCTTTCGGTAGGGACCCACGCTGGGTTTGACAAACACAGGGGTGCCTTCTACTGGAATTCGACGGAGTACAAGCGTAAATATAGGATGGTGAAATGGAAGCTTGACCCAAAAACCTTGGGGGTTGGGCATTATTAACACTATTGTCATGAACAAATGCCTCATCATTAGGTGGTGGTGGAAAATCATGTCCTCTATGGAGGCCCCGCTGTGGCTTAGCATTCTCAAAGCTAAATACTTACCTGAGTCTAGCCCCATGTTCGTGCAGGCTTCTGACAGCTCCCAATTCTTGCAAGATCTCAACAAAGTTCATCCATTTTTCCAGTCTCTGGTCAAATTTGTTGTCCAGAATGGCAAATCTACTCGCTTTTGGTTAGATTGGTGGTGTGGGAGGCCACCCTTGCGGTGACATTCCCGGTTTTGTTTTCTTACTATCCTGACCAGGAGATCTCAATCTCCGAGCTCTCGGTGAATAATTGGGACTTGGACCTTCATAGGACGCTCTCTCCTGAAGAGTTGGAAGATTGGCATCGTCTTACTGCTTGCTTCACTCTGCTCTCGGAGGAAGAGGACTCGGTGGTCTCGGCCCACTCTACCTCTGATCGCTTTTTGTCAAATCCTTATACGCTAAACTGAGTTCGGGCTCTCCTCACTAGTAGAAAAAGGGTCAAATGTGAGACACATTAGTCCCGGTTTGTAACAGAATCGACACTAATGTGTTCATTAGTGCCGGCTCCAACGGCTAGGCGGGAGGAGCTCTTTAGTACCGGTTCGTGGCGAACCTTTAGCACCGGTTCGTGCCACGAACCAGTACTAAAGAAAGTGGTGGCAGGATGTTGTCAGAGTGGGGCCCCTCTGGCACCTTTAGTACCGGTTCGTGGCACGAACCGGTACTAAAGGTCGTCCTATATAAACCCTTCGTCCACCCGCAATCTGTGCTTCCCCCTTTTCCCTCTCCCTCTCCTCTGTCCTTCCCTTCTTCCTCTCGAGTTCATCACAATTTTTTCCCAAAATTTGTCAAGATTTGCAGGCCCCCATCCATTCAAATGATCACAAAGGTTAGCAACTTTGTCCATTCATCTCTCATTTCTACATTAGCTCTTGCATTGGTTTATATAGTGATTAATTGTGGGTTTTAGTAATTTGGGTGGAATTATATGTGGTAGTATTTGATTTATATGCAATTTCAGGTCAAAATAACACTTAGTTTGCATATGTAGGTGTGGTTTACTTAGTGCCTTCTAAATCTCTGTCAGAACCACCGTCGATCGCCTGCACTGCATGCATCGTCAGCCGGCACCACCTTGTGGTGAGCCTCTTGTTCATGAAATTTTATATAAAAAATTGATGTTTGTGTGTTTTGGATATATAGTTACTCGTATAATTATCTTACCCGTACGCTGTTTGTTATACATAGTGCCATGGTTTTGATATCCGTCCCCGTCGGCCCTCATCCTTGTTATGATTCAGATTTGGTATATTCTCTTTTAAAACTATTGGTTCCATTTCGTGTTTATGACAAATTATGCCCATCAAGTTGACATAGATATTTTTATCTAGGAGGTATGTGAACCGGAAATTCCAACCGACCCTATTGTCGAGAGGTTAAATTTAGTTGAAAGAGAAAACGAGTATTTGAAAGAAAAATTGAAAATAATTGAGGGGGAGAAGATGGAATTTGAGTTGCATGTTGCCAATGTCGTCAATGATCACAATATCAAGATGGAGAAAATGCGCTTGAAGATTAGAAAGATTAGAAAATATGCCATTGATAGTGAGGCTTGGTATCATTATGCTGTTGGATCAATTCTTACCTTAGTTACGATCTTGATCGCATTTGTTGTTGCATTTAAGCGATTTAGCTAGAGAGTTATTTGTTTGTTGCATTTAAGTGTTGTATGAACTTGTATTAATTTGGTGTGTTCGGTGCTGTGTATTGAAGATGAGTCGGCAGTGGATGTACGATGACCGATGCTCTCCCGAGTTCATTAATGGCGTGCAAACTTTTCTGCTTGTGGCTGAGGTAAACAAGCGGGCGGATGGTTTTATGCCTTGTCCATGTGCTGGCTGTAAGAATGATCAAAATTACTCTAAGTCAAGAACCATTCACGTCCACCTGTTTAAGTCCGGTTTCGTGCCCCACTATAATGTTTGGACCAAGCACGGAGAAAGAGGGGTTATAAGGGAAGACAATGAAGAAGAAGAGGCTGACGACAGCTATCCTGGCCATGGGTTCCCTGAATACGATGATACAAGAATGGGGGAAGAAGCTGAGCCGGCAATGCGGGAAGAAGCTGAGTCGGCAATGCAGGAAGAAGCTGAAGAAGAGGCATCAGATGAGCCCGCTGATGATCTAGGTCAGGCCATTGCTGATGCGAAGAGAAACTGCGCAAGTGATTTGGAGAAGAAGAAGTTGCAATGCATGTTGGAGGATCACAAGAAATTGTTGTACCTGCATTGCGAAGCTGACAAGAAAAAGTTGGACACCACACTGCAATTGCTGCAATGGAAGGCAGAGAATGGTGTATCTGACAAGGCTTTTGGAAAGTTGCTGGTAATGATAAAGAATATGCTTCCAAAGGACAACGAATTGCCCGAGAGTACGCACGAAGGAAAGAAGGTTGTCTGCCCTCTAGGGTTAGAGGTGCAGAAGATACATGCATGCCCTAATGACTGCATCCTCTACCGCGGTGAGTACGAGGATTTGAACGCTTTCCCGGTATGCGGTGCATTGCGCTATAAGATCAGCCGTGAAGACCCTGGTGATGTCGAGGGCGAGCGCCCCAGGAAGAAGATTCCTGCCAAGGTGATGTGGTATGCTCCTATAATACCACGGTTGAAACGTTTGTTCCAAAACAAAGAGCATGCCAGGGCGATGCGATGGCACAGAGAAGACCGTAAGAAAGACGGAAAGTTGAGAGTATCTCTGACGGGTCGCAGTGGAGAAAAATCGAGAGAACATATGGGAAGGAGTTTGCAGATGACACAAGGAACGTATGGTTTGGTCTAAGCGCAGATGGCATTAATCCTTTTGGGGAGCAGAGCAGCAACCATAGCACCTGGCCCGTGACTCTATGTTTGTATAACCTTACTCCTTGGTTGTGCATGAAGCGGAAGTTCATTATGATGCCAGTGCTCATTCAAGGCCCTAAGCAACCCGGCAACGACATTGATGTGTTCCTAAGGCCATTAGTTGAAGAACTCTTACAGCTGTGGAATGGAACAGGTGTACGTGCGTGGGATGAGCACATTGGGGAAGAATTTGACCTAAAGGTTGTGCTGTTTGTGACCATCAATGATTGGCCTGCTCTCAGTAACCTTTCAGGACAGACAAACAAGGGATACCGCGCATGCACGCACTGCTTGGATGATACCGACAGTATATATTTGGCTAATTGTAAGAAGAATGTGTACCTGGGACATTGTCGATTTCTTCCGAGCAGGCATGCCGTAAGAAAGAAAGGCAAGCATTTCAAAGGTGAGGCAGATCACCGGACGAAGCCTCGCCACCGTACTAGTGCTGATGTACATGATATGGTCAAGGATTTGAAGGTAGTCTTTGGAAAGGGTCCTGGCGGACAACCTGTTCCGAATGACGCTGACGGACGCGCACCCATGTGGAAGAAGAAATCTATATTTTGGGACCTGCCCTATTGGAAAGACCTCGAGGTCCGCTCCGCAATCGACGTGATGCACGTGATGAAGAATCTTTGTGTGACCCTGCTTGGCTTCTTGGGCATGTATGGGAAGACAAAAGATACACCTGATGCACGGGAGGACCAGTGACATATGCACGGAAAAGACGGCATACATCAGGGTCATGCAAGCTACGCTCTTACCAAAGAAGAGAAGGAAATCTTCTTTGAATGCCTACTCAGTATTAAGGAACCGTCTGGCTTCTCGTCGAATATAAAGGGAATAATAAACATGGCAGAGAAAAAGTTTCAGAACCTAAAGTCTCATGACTGCCACATGATTATGACGCAACTGCTTCCGGTTGCATTGAGGGGGCTTCTGTTGGGGAACGTTGCATAAAATAAAAATTTGCCTACCTTCACCAAGATCCATCTATGAGTTTATCTAGCAACGAGTGACAGGAGTGCATCTACATACCTTTGTAGATCGCGAGCGGAAGCGTTCAAGTGAACGGGGTTGAGGGAGTCGTACTCGTCGTGATCCAAATCACCGATGACCAAGTGCGGAACGGACAGCACCTCCGCGTTCAACACACGTACGGAGCGGATGACGTCTCCTGACCTTGATCCAGCAAGGAGGAGGGAGAGGTTGAGGAAGAAGGCTCCAACAGCAGCACGACGGCGTGGTGGTGATGGAGTGGCAGTTCTCCGACAGGGCTTCACCAAGCACACGCGGAGGAGAAGAGGTGTTGGGGAGGGGAGGGACTGCGCCTTGGATTGTGTGTGCAGCCCTCCCCTCGCCCCTCTATTTATAGGGTAAGGGGGAAGGGGGCCGGCCCCCTCTAGATGAGATCTAGAGGGGGGGGCGGTTAAGGGAGGGGCTTGCCCCCAAGCAAGGGGGCGCCCCCTCTAGGGTTCCCCCCATACCCTAGGCGCATGGGCCCTAGGGGGTTGAGGCGCCCAGCCCACTTGGGCTGGTTGCCTTCTCCATACAGCCCATAAGGTCCTCCGGAAGAGGTGGCCCCTCCCGGTGGACCCCGAACCCCTCCGGTGGCCCCGGACAATACCGATATGCCCCAAACATTCCGGTGACCGTATGACAACTTCCCATATATAAATCTTTACCTCCGGACCATTCTGGAACTCCTCGTGACATCCGGGATCTTATCCGGGACTCCGAACAACATTCGGCAATCACATAAAAGTCTTCCTAATAACCCTAGCGTCACCATAACTTAAGTGTGTAGACCCTACGGGTTCGAGAATAATGCAGACATGACCGAGACAGCTCTCCGGCCAATAACCAACAGCGGGATCTGGATACCCATGTTGGCTCCCACATGCTCCTCGATGATCTCATCGGATGAACCACGATGTCGAGGATTCAAGAATTCCCGTATACAATTCCCTTTGTCAATCGGTATGTTACTTGCCCGAGATTCGATCGTCGGTATCCCAATACCTCGTTCAATCTCGTTACCGGCAAGTCATTTTACTCGTACCGTAATGCATGATCCCATGATCAAACACTTGGTCACTTTGAGCTCATTATGATGATGCATTACCGAGTGGGCCCAGTGATACCTCTCCATAATACGGAGTGACAAATCCCAGTCTCGATCCGTGACAACCGAACAGACACTTTTGGAGATACCTGTAGTGCACCTTTATAGTCACCCAGTTACGTTGTGACGTTTGGTACACCCAAAGCACTCCTAAGGTATCCCGGAGTTACACGATCTCATGGTCTAAGGAAAAGATACTTGACACTGGAAAAGCTCTGGCAAAACGAACTACACGATCTTGTGCTATGCTTAGGATTGGGTCTTGTCCATGACATCATTCTCCTAATGATGTGATCCCATTATCAATGACATCCAATGTCCATAGTCAGGAAACCATGACTATCTATTGATCAACGAGCTAGTCAACTAGAGGCTCACAGGGACATATTGTGCACGAACAAGGAAATATAATAATAATCCTTTTTATTATTGCCTCTAGGGCATATTTCCAAAAGTCTCCCACTTGCACTAGAGTCAACAATCTAGTTACATTGTGATGAATCGAACACCCATAGAGTTCTGGTGTTGATCATGTTTTGCTCGCAGAAGAGGTTTAGTCAACGGATCTGCGACATTCAGATCCGTATGCACTTTGCAAATTTCTATGTCTCCATCTTGAACATTTTCACGAATGGAGTTGAAGCGATGTTTGATGTGCCTGGTCTTCTTGTGAAACCTGGGCTCCTTGGCAAGTGCAATAGCTCCAGTGTTGTCACAGAAGAGTTTGATCGGCCCCGATGCATTGGGTATGACTCCTAGGTCGGTGATGAACTCCTTCACCCAAATTGCTTCATGCGCTGCCTCAGAGGCTGCCATGTACTCCGCTTCACATGTAGATCCCGCCACGACGCTTCGCTTGCAGCTGCACCAGCTTCTCGCTCCACCATTCAACATATACACGATCCGGTTTGTGACTTAGAGTCATCCAGATCTGTGTCGAAGCTAAGCGCCGACGTAACCCTTCTGACGAGCTCTTCGCACCTCCATAAATGGGAAACATGTCCTTAGTCCTTTTCAGGTACTTCAGGATATTCTTGACCGCTGTCCAGTGTTTCTTGCCGGGATTACTTTAGTACCTTCCTACCAAACTTACGGCAAGGTTTACATCAGGTCTGGTACACAGCATGGCATACATAATATACCCTATGGCTGATGCATAGGGGATGACACTCATCTCTTCTATATCTTCTGCCGTGGTCGGACATTGAGCCGAGCTCAATTTCACACCTTGTAATACAGGCAAGAACCCTTTCTTGGACTGATCCATGTTGAACTTCTTCAATATCTTTTCAAGGTATGTGCTTTGTGAAAGACCTATGAGGCGTCTCGATCTACCTCTATAGATCTTGACGCCTAATATATAAGCAGCTTCTCCAAGGTCCTTCATTGAAAAACTCTTATTCAAGTAGGCCTTAATGCTGTCCAAAAGTTCTATATCGTTTCCCATCAAAAGTATGTCATCTACATATAATATGAGAAATGCTACAGAGCTCCCACTCACTTTCTTGTAAACGCAGGCTTCTCCATAAGTCTGCATAAACCCAAACGCTTTGATCATCTCATCAAAGCGAATGTTCCAACTCCGAGATGCTTGCACCAGCCCATAAATGGATCGCTGGAGCTTGCATACCTTGTTAGCATTCTTAGGGTCGACAAAACCTTCCGGCTGCATCATATACAATTCTTCCTTAAGATAGCCGTTAAGGAATGCCGTTTTGACGTCCATTTGCCATATCTCATAATCATAGTATGCGGCAATTGCTAACATGATTCGGACGGACTTCAGCTTCGCTACGGGAGAGAACCCCTTGAACTTGCCGATAACCTTTAGCGACAAGTCGAGCTTTATAGATGGTAACATTACCATCCGCGTCCGTCTTCTTCTTAAAGATCCATTTGTTTTCTATCGCTCGCCGATCATCGGGCAAGTCTGTCAAAGTCCATACTTTGTTTTCATACATGGATCCTATCTCGGATTGCATGGCTTCAAGCCATTTGTTGGAATCTGGGCCCGCCATCGCTTCTTCATAGTTCGAAGGTTCACCGTTGTCTAACAACATGATTTCCAGGACAGGGTTGCCATACCACTCTGGTGTAGAACGTGTCCTTGTGGACCTACGAAGTTCAGTAGCAACTTGATTTGAAGTACATTGATCATCATCGTTAATTTCCTCTCCAGTCGGTGTAGGCACCACAGGAACATTTTCCTGAGCTGCTCTACTTTCCGGTTCAAGAGGTAGTACTTCATCGAGTTCTACTTTCCTCCCACTTACTCTTTTCGAGAGAAACTCTTTTTCAAGAAAGGATCCGTTCTTGGCAACAAAGATCTTCCCTTCGGATCTAAGGTAGAAGGTAGACCCAATGGTTTCCTTAGGGTATCCTATGAAGACGCATTTTTCCGACTTGGGTACGAGCTTTTCAGGTTGAAGTTTCTTGACATAAGCATCGCATCCCCAAACTTTTAGAAACGACAGCTTAGGTTTCTTCCCAAACCATAATTCATACGGTGTAGTCTCAACGGATTTAGACGGTGCCCTATTTAAAGTGAATGTAGCTGTCTCTAGAGCGTATCCCCAAAATGATAGCGGTAAATCAGTAAGAGACATCATAGATCGCACCATATCCAATAGAGTGCGATTACAACATTCGGACACACCGTTACGCTGAGGTGTTCCAGGCGGCGTGAGTTGTGAAATGATTCCACATTTCCTTAAGTGTGTACCGAATTCGTGACTTAAATATTCTCCTCCATGATCTGATCGTAAGAACTTTATTTTTCGGTCACGTTGATTCTCTACCTCATTCTGAAATTCCTTCAACTTTTCAAAGGTCTCAGACTTATGTTTCATCAAGTAGACATACCCATATCTACTCAAGTCATGAGTGAGAGTGAGAACATAACGATATCCTCCGCGAGCCTCAACGCTCATTGGACCGCACACATCGGTATGTATGATTTCCAATAAGTTGGTTGCTCGCTCCATTGTTCTGGAGAACGGAGTCTTGGTCATTTTTCCCATGAGGCATGGTTCGCATGTGTCAAATGATTCATAATCGAGAGACTCTAAAAGTCCAGCAGCATGGAGCTTCTTCATGCGCTTGACACCAATGTGACCAAGGCGCCAGTGCCACAAGTATGTGGGACTATCGTTATCAACCTTACATCTTTTGGTATTCACACTATGAATATTTGTAACATCACGTTCGAGATTCATTAAGAATAAACCATTGACCATCGGAGCATGACCATAAAACATATCTCTCATATAAATAGAACAACCATCATTCTCGGATTTAAATGAGTAGCCATCTCGCATTAAACGAGATCCTGATATAGTGTTCATGCTCAAACTTGGCACTAAAAAACAATTATTGAGGTTTAAAGCTAATCCTGTAGGTAAATGTAGAGGTAGCGTGCCGACGGGGATCACATCGACCTTGGAACCATTCCCGACGCGCATCGTCACCTCATCCTTCACCAGTCTTCGCTTATTCCGCAGCTCCTGCTGTGAGTTACATATATGAGCAACGGCACCGTATCAAATACCGGGAGTTACTACGAGTAATCGGTAAGGTACACATCAATTACATGTATATCAAATATACCTTTAGTGTTGCCGGCCTTCTTGTCCGGTAAGTATTTGGGGCAGTTCGCTTCGAAAGGACCCTTCCTTTGCAATAAAAGCACTCAGTCTCGTGGTTGGGTCCATTCTTTGACTTCTTCCCGCAACTGGCTTACCGGTGCGGCAACATCCTTGACGCCCTTCTTGAAGTTCTTCTTTCCTTGCCCTTCTTGAACTTAGTGGTTTTATTGACCATCAACACTTGATGTTCTTTCTTGATTTCTACCTCTGCTGACTTCAGCATTGAAAATACTTCACGAATAGTTTTCACCATCCCCTGCATATTGTAGTTCATCACAAAGCTCTTGTAGCTCAGTGGGAGCGATCAAGGATTCTGTCAATGACCGCCTCGTCCGGAGGTTAATGTCCAGCTGGGACAAAGCGGTTGTGCAACCCATACATTTTGAGTATGTGCTCACCGATGTAACTATTTTCCTCCATCTTACAACTATAGAACTTGTCGAGACTTCATATCTCTCGACCGGGCATGAGCTTGAAAACCATTTTCAGCTCCTCGAACATCTCATATGCTCCGTGTTGCTCAAAACGCTTTTGGAGCCCCGGTTCTAAGCTGTAAAGCATGCCGCTCTGAACGAGGGAGTAATCATCAGCACGAGACTGCCAAGCGTTCATAACGTCTTGGTTCTCTAGGATGGGTGCTTCACCTAGCGGTGCTTCTAGGACATATTGTTTCTTGGCTGCTATGAGGATGATCCTTAGGTTCCGGACCCAGTCCGAATAGTTGCTGCCATAATCTTTCAGCTTGGTTTTCTCTAGGAACGCGTTGAAGTTCATGGTGACATGAGCGTTGGCCATTTGATCTACAAGACATTTTGCAAAGATTTTAGACTATGTTCATGATAATTAAGTTCATCTAATCAAATTATATAATGAACTCCCACTCAGATTTGACATCCCTCTAGTCATCTAAGTGTTACATGATCCGAGTCGACTAGGCCGTGTCCGATCATCACGTGAGACGGACTGGTCATCGTCGGTGAACATCTCCATGTTGATTGTATATTCCATACGACTCATGTTCAACCTTTCGGTCTCTTGTGTTCCGAGGTCATGTCTATACATGCTAGGCTCGTCAAGTTAACCTAAGTGTTTTGCATGTGTAAAGCTGTCTTACACCCGTTGTATGTGAACGTAGGAATCTATCACACCCGATCATCACGTGGTGCTTCGAAACGACGAACTTTAGCAACGGTGCACAGTTAGGGAGAACACTTTCTTGAAATTATTATAAGGGATCATCTTATTTACTACCGTCGTTCTAAGTAAACAAGATGCATAAACATAATAAACATCACATGCAATTATATATATAGTAGTGACATGATATGGCCAATATCATATAGCTCCTTTGATCTCCATCTTCGGGGCTCCATGATCATCTTGTCACCGGCATGACACCATGATCTCCATCATCATGATCTCCATCATCGTGTCTCCATGAAGTTGCTCGCCAACTATTACTTCTACTACTATAGCTAAAGGTTTAGCAATAAAGCAATGTAATTACCTGGCGTTGAATCAATGACACGCAGGTCATACAATAATTAAGACAACTCCTATGGCCCCTACCGGTTGTAATACTCATCGACATGCAAGTCGTGATTCCTATTACAAGAACATGATCTCATACATCACAATATATCATTCATCATTCATCACAACTTCTGGCCATATCACACCACATGACAATTGCTGCAAAAACAAGTTAGACGTCCTCTAATTGTTGTTGCATCTTTTACGTGGCTGCAATTGGGTTCTAGCAAGAACGTTTTCTTACCTACAAAAAAGCCACAACGTGATTTGTCAACTTCTATTTACCCTTCATAAGGACCCTTTTCATCGAATCCGCTCCAACTAAAGTGGGAGAGACAGACACCCGCTAGCCACCTTATGCAACTAGTGCATGTCAGTCCGTGGAACCTGTCTCACGTAAGCGTACGTGTAAGGTCGGTCTGGGCCGCTTCATCCCACAATACCGCTGAAGCAAAATAAGACTAGTAGCGGCAAGAAAGTTGACAACATCTACGCCCACAACAGATTTGTGTTCTACTCGTGCAATAGAGAACTACGCATAGACCTAGCTCATGCATGATGCCACTGTTGGGGAACGTTGCATAAAATAAAAAATTTCCTACGTTCACCAAGATCCATCTATGAGTTCATCTAGCAACGAGTGACAGGAGTGCATCTACATACCTTTGTAGATCGCGAGCGGAAGTGTTCAAGTGAACGGGGTTGAAGGAGTCGTACTCGTCGTGATCCAAATCACCGATGACCAAGTGTCGAACGGACAGCACCTCCGCGTTCAACACACGTACGGAGCGGATGACGTCTCTCGCACCTTGATCCAGCAAGTAGGATGGAGAGGTTGAGGAAGAAGGCTCCAACAGCAGCACGACGGCGTGGTGGTGATGGAGTGGCAGTTCTCCGGCAGGGCTTCACCAAGCACACGCGGAGGAGGAGAGGTGTTGGGGAGGGGAGGGGCTGCACCTTGGATTGTGTGTGCAGCCCTCCCCTCGCCCCTCTATTTATAGGGGAAGTGGGAAGGTGGCCGGCCCCCTCTAGATAAGATCTAGAGGGGGCGGCGGTTAACGGAGGGGGCTTGCCCCCAAGCAAGCGCCTCTAGGGTTCCCCCCAAACCCTAGGCGCATGGGCCCTAGGGGGTTGAGGCGCCCAGCCCACTTGGGCTGGTTCCCTTCTCCATCAGCCCATAAGGTCCTCCGGAAGAGGTGGCACCTCCCGGTGGACCCCCGGAACCCCTCCGGTGGCCCCGGTACAATACCGATATGCCCCCGAAACTTTCCGGTGACCGTATGACAATTTCCCATATATAAAGCTTTACCTCCGGACCATTCTAGAACTCCTCGTGACATCCGGGATCTTATCCGGGACTCCGAACAACATTCGGTAATCACATACAAGTCTTCCTAATAACCCTAGCGTCACCGAACCTTAAGTGTGTAGACCCTACGGGTTCGGGAATCATGCAGACATGACCGAGACATCTCTCCGGCCAATAACCAACAGCGGGATCTGGATACCCATGTTGGCTCCCACATGCTCCTCGATGATCTCATCGGATGAACCACGATGTCGAGGATTCAAGCAACCCAATATACAATTCCCTTTGTCAATCGGTATGTTACTTGCCCGAGATTCGATCGTCAGTATCCCAATACCTCGTTCAATCTCGTTATCGCAAGCCACTTTACTCGCATCGTAATGCATGATCCCGTGACCAAACACTTGGTCACTTTGAGCTCATTATGATGATGCATTACCGAGTGGGCCCGTGATACCTCTCCGTAATATGGAGTGACAAATCCAGTCTCGATCTGTGACAACCCAATGACACTTTCGGAGATACCTGTAGTGCACCTTTATAGTCACCCGATTCACGATGTGACGTTTGGTACACCCAAAGCACTCCTACGGTATCCGGGAGTTACACGATCTCATGGTCTAAGGAAAATATACTTGACACTAGAAAAGCTCTAGCAAAACGAACTACACGATCTTGTGCTATGCTTAGGATTGGGTCTTGTCCATCACATCATTCTCCTAATGATGTGATCCCGTTATCAATGACATCCAATGTCCATAGTCAGGAAACCATGACTATCTATTGATCAAAGAGCTAGTCAACTAGAGGCTCACTAGGGACATATTGTGGTCTATGTATTCACATGTGTATTACGATTTCCGGATAATAAAATTATAGCATGAATAAAAGACAATTATCACGAACAAGGAAATATAATAATAATCCTTTTTATTATTGCCTCTAGGGCATATTTCCAACAGCTTCTACTGGAAAACGTTCGATTAGCCATTGTGAAGCCATGTGCATTCCTCAATGCATTCTCTCAGAAGGTAATCAATCTAGAAATCATACCAAGGTTAGAGAATGATTTGGTGCAATGTCTTCTCAGTTTCGAGTTGGTGTTCCCACCATCCTTCTTCAACATAATGATGCACATCCTAGTTCACCTATGCAAAGAGATTAACATTTTGGGTCCTGTATTTCTACACAATATGTTCCCCTTTGAGAGGTTCATGGGAGTCTTAAATAAATATGTTCATAACCATGCTAGGCCAGAAGGAAGCATCTCCAAGGGCCATGAAAATGAGGAGGTCATTGAGTTTTGTATTGACTTTATTCTGACCTTAAGCCGATTGGTGTTCCTGTATCGCGGCATAAGGGCAGACTGGATGGAAAAGGCCTGCTAGGAGGGGATCAAATAATATGTATGGACGGACATTCTCTCACTGAAGCACACTACACAGTTCTACAGAATTTCGCCTTGGTGGCTCCGTATATGGACGAGCACAAGAATTTTCTTTGCTCCAAACACCCGGAGCGGCCTGATGACTGGATTACACGTGAACAAACCAGGAGTTTCGCCAGCTGGTTGCAGACACGTACCATGCATGACGCCTCTATTTAAGATGAACTGTACTCGCTGTCCCAGTTACCATCTTCGAATATAATGACTTTCAAACACTAGTGCAGAACCGGGCAATAGCACCGGTTCGTAACGCCCTTTAGTGCCGGGTCCACAACCGGCACTACAGTGTGGTCACTAAAGCCCCCCCCCCCTTTAGTACCGGTTCAGCACAAAGCGGTGCTAAAGGCCAAGCACGTGGCACGAGGCAGCTCCGGGGGCAGGGAGCCCTTTAGTACCGGTTGGTTACACCAACCGGTACTATAAGGTTTGGGGGGTTTTTAGTTTTATGATTTCTTTTTCATTTAATTTTGTGTTTCCATTTTAATTCTTTTTCGTTTGCTGGTATATATATATAATTTCTAGTAGAACCAATCATGCATATATATATATATCATCAATGTCTCACAAACCACCATATTAATTAATTCACACAAACACACATGTGTAGCTACTTAATTCCTACATATGCATGTTGCCTTCGGAGCCAGTGGCATTAGCCTAATTGGTGCCTTCGGAGCACGATGACAATTGGAAGTGGTTTTCATGGGGGCGGTAGTGGGTAATAGTATTCTCCCTTCGGATTTATGACCTGGTCGAGCAAAAATCCCGCTATTTCCTCTTGAAGTGCTTCTACGCGCTCCGTTTCTATGAGCTTGTCCCGCACCTCTGTGAACTGTTAAGAAAGAGATCAATATGCATGTGTATTAGTTGTGTGACTAGATATCGATTGTAACATCCCAAATTTCCTATTTGGAATGTTTTACAATTATAGCTAAGCATCCTATGCATCCTGTTTGAATTTGAATGCCATTTGAAGTTTCAGAGCAATTTGAGTTTTGAATTTGAATTCAAACTTTGGCATGTGGGAATCATTTCAAAAACTAAGCCTGATAAATACTTGATCAAAAGTATGAGAGGAGCAAACATGACACTCCAAAAATATCAGAGGAAACAATGCCAAAAGATTTGGATTCAAATCTGAAATTTATTTGAATTTGAAAAAAATAGATTTTTATGAAGTTTGGATTTTGCCTTTGGAAAAAAGTTCAAATGAAAGGGAATATTCCCCTGATCATTTTGGTATATATATATACCCTATATAAAATATTTATAGATATGGTTTTATTTTTGTTTTTGTTTTATTTAAAAAATAAAAAAAACCCCCCCTCGGCGCCAAATTAGGCCACCCCAGTGCCCAGCCAGCCGCAAGAGTCTCTTGCCAGCCCAGTGAGCTGCCTAATCCCAGCCAGCCAGCCACCATGAGCCAGCCAGCTCAGCACCCCCTCGCTGAAACCTGTTGGCCTCGGCCACCCGACCCCTCGCCTCTCTCTCTCCCTGACCTGTGGGACCCGCCTGCCTCCTTCCCCCTCGCCCGCCATGACCTCGCTGGAGATCGACCGGATCCCAAGGATCCGGGATCCCGACCGCCTCGATGCCCTTCCGGTTACCCGACACCCTGGCTATAAAGCCAGAGGCGCCAGACAACATTCCCCGAGAGCTCGCCGCACACTCCCCCTCCTGCTTATGCTCGCGAGACCCGAGCATCTCCCACCGCCATTGTTGCCGCCGTCGAGCCCCTAGTCCACCCCGACCCCCAACACCACCGAACCCTCCCGACCTCGTGCGCGTCTCCCGACGAGTCGCCAGGCTCGCCGACGCCGGACGCCTGACGACTCTCGCGCCACCACCGCCGTCGCCGAGTCCGTAAGCCCCCAGCATCCCTCCACCGTCCGATCGTAGATCTAGGGCTAGGATTAGAAACCCCGAAGGGTTAGGTTTTAGTTAGAAAACCGGCCGGTTCCGATCGGTTTAGTTTTTAGTTTAGGTTTTTATTTTAGGCCCGGTTCTTTTTAGTTAACCCTAGGGCCCGTTTAGACTAAGTTACGCCTAGTGCACAGTATAGGCCCATTAGGCCTTTTTCTTTTATTTTGATTTTCTGTTTTAGCCGAATAGTTTCAGTTTTCAAAAATGTATATCTTTTATTCTGTTTAATATTTTTGAGTGATTATTTTTTTGTTGGATTGAAAATTTTATGTAGTTTCTGCAAAATATATATTTAGCTATGTTAAAAATAATTAAAATTGCTTTATTTTAGTTTTAGTCAGAATAGTAAATCTGCTATAACTTTAGTTAGAAAAATTATTTTTGCATGATTCTTTTGTCATCACTTTATTTTGACATTGCCAAACCCTAGAAATTAACTTGGGTATTTTAGGATTAATAAATAATTAGTTTTAGACAGAATCCTATTAATCCTAATTAATTAACTAGTTCTGTTTTCCTATTAAATTAATTAGTAAATTAATTTATTTTTAACTTGTGATTAGTTATTCTGGGTTAGTTTCTGTCATTCTAGTAGATGAGCTTTTATTTATAATTAATAAAAGTTTTAAATTATTTTTCTTAATAGAAATTGGATTAGGCCTAAAATGAGTTTTATAATAGCTTTTTAATTAATTCTTTTTGCTCCTAGTTGCTTAGTGAATCCTTTTCTGTTAAGTTAACCTAAAACCATGATTAGGTTATTTTAAGAAATTTTTGTTATATAAAAACTATTTTAGCTATTGTTTGGAGTAGGAAAAACTTTGAATTGGTTTCTTTGAGTTTTCCTTTTGGATTTGGTTTTGGTTGTTTTGTTGTGTTATGTTACTTTTGTTATGTTGTGTGATCCTATTGCTTTGTGCTTATTGTGCTATTGTTTGTCTCGGTAGAGTTTCCGGAGTGCGAAGCTTGCTACTACGACTCTTTAGCTTACGAGGATCATCAGCAAGGCAAGTTTTGATCATGTTATTTCTATACCTATGTTTTTGTGCATTAGTAGTTGTCACCACCCCACCATGCATGCAGTAGTGAAATCTTGAAGTCATTAAACTTGAGTAGTATCATGTGGTAGGATGAACCAATCCCCTTGTTACCATGACCCCGGGACGTAGTAGTTTACTTTGCTATGCTCGTAGACGGATTTGGGATGAGTGAAATTCATAAGCAAGATGTGAGAGTCAATGATGATGACAACCCCATGAACTACAATGATCAAGATGGACTTGGAAAATCACTCTTTGGGTGGAGGATTTGTTGACGGGCACCTGGAGCACCCAAGGTGGCCGGGATGCATGGAGAAGCGCCATGACATCCTGCGGAAAGCTTCACCCAGCCACGAAGAGAAGGATGGATGCCCCATGACCGAAGCTTACTCATGCAGCCGCAAGCCATTATGGGCTCTGGCTGGGTTGACCCTAGTAGTGACGCTGGCTGGACGGTACTACGAGAAGTAGACGAACGTTAGGATTGGATGGGTACCGGCAGTGGCCATAAGAACTCTTTGGAAGACCCTGTTTCATTCGTCCCGTCTTCAAACACCATGAAGTGCGAAGACTCTAAAGGAGGGAATGATTCTTGCGGGGAAAGTGCGCAAACCTCTGCAGAGGGTTATAACCTAATCGATTAGCCGTGTCCCCGGTTACGGACATTTGAGCCTCTGGACCTTGGAAGTATTCGGATATCTCAACACTAAAACTAATGAAATAATTTGAGGGGTTTATGACTTAATAATTTGGGAACGAGATTTTGGTTGGCGGAACCATCTCAATAACTACCAACAATTTGTAGTAATTTGCAAATAAGTCCACTGTAGTAGGATAAAATTGGCTTTACGCAAAATGATGAAACTTAGAGCTCCACAGCCAAAATGCATATAGAGTTAGTAACTTTATTATTGTTATTCTTCATGACTTGCCAGCTTATTCCAAAAGCTGACCTACATGGCTGCAACGTATTATGTTGCAGAGATATATTCGATCAGAGTGAGGCTACGCCCGCGCTTGGCGATTGCCCTTTGGAGTCGGATGGACTCGCTTATCTTCGACGCTCCGCAGCATTAGTAGTTTATTTCTCATGAGTTGGCCTTGAGCGAATTTATTCCCTTGTAATAAAGACTCTATATGAGAATCGCTTATTGATATTCAGGTGTGATTGAACTTTGATTACTTTATCGATGTACTGTGAGTACCAAAGATGATCTTGGGATGGTATGCATACGTAGATTTGACCGATTTTGGGTCAGTCGCTCTGATGGTATCGAGCACACGCTGACCGTGAGGATCGTAACCCCTAGGATCGGAAAGCCATTAGCAGAGACCATCTACTTTAAATCCCTTTTTCATTCCGTAATTCTTCCCTGTTCTATTCTGACTCTTCTCCCTTTGCAACATTCTAGATGGCCGCCGAGTTCACCCCAGTTTTGTTACCGGAGTTTTGCCAGCCCGATGAGACGATGCCCTTCGGAAGGAAGCTGGTCCAGATGGTGAAGAAGCTGAAGATTGCTTTGCCCTCGATCACCGGGAAGCCAACCAATGCACTTCCGACGGACACCCGCTACAGGATTGAGGTGCATATCCCAGGGAGAACCTTCGGAGGACACACGGAGCCTATTGACTTTGAGTTCACCGAGTTCAACTGGATCATCGGATGGGACGTGGCGATCTATCGAGCACTTGGACATCTCCGAGAGGAGTACAGGGCCGAGCTCGATCCCTCAGACCTCGCCATGGTTTCTCGCAGGGCAAGGAATGGAGATATCATCCGTACCGTCGAGGACGATTCCATTCTCTCTTATGTCCAGGATTTGGAGTGTCTTCTCAGGAAACGGGAGATTCAGACTCGTCGTAACTCGAAGACACACCGGAGGCTTTTGTTCCGTGAACTGGAACTGGAGGAGAAGGCACGCGCAGACTTCCTTGGCCATGAGGAAGAAATCACGGACTTCATGGAGAAAGTCGACGACCTGAAGATGAAGCTTGCTGCAATAGAGGAAAAGATGGACTTGGGAGAGGACCTTTATCCCAGCGGAGATGAAGGACCCCTCGTGAGCAACGATCAGGATTTTGAAGGGAGTACCACTGAAGGAAACCCCAAGAGGAGGCGCCACTGATGAAGACTTTTTAGTCGACCACCATATTATCTTTTACTTTTTCGTCGATCAGTTAGGCCGATGTTTTTCCTTCGATTAGTCATGAGCTTTTGTAATCGAGTTTGAACCATGTTTGAGTGGAATGAATAAATGATTGGTGTGTTATGATTGTGCATTCATATGGGTAGTGTTATTCTCATAGACCATTGTTCTATTCTAATCTTCTCACCCACTCCAAAACACCAGATGCCTCCGAGACGTGACACTGGTTTCCCGCCGGAGCTCACCCAGCTGCTCCAGCAGCAGAATGCACTGATGCAGCTCCTTATTCAGAATCAGAACAACACCGCCAACAATCCACCGCCACCGCCACCACCCACTGTGGACAACTTGACTCGATTTCTGAGGTTGAATCCGCCAGTGTTCTCTAGTAGCACTGAGCCGATTGTGGCTGATGATTGGCTCCGCAAAATCGGAGAGAGCTAGTCACCGTTGGATGCACCGATGTTTGAGAAGGTGCGCTTTGCACAGATCAACTTGATGGACCTGCAGCTTCTTGGTGGGAGAACTACACCGCCACTTATCCCATTGGTGTCATCACATGGGATCAATTCCAGAGGCCTTCGCACCGCCATGTCTCACCGGAGCCATGAGTCTCAAGAAGCGTGAGTTCCGCAACTTACGCCAGGGAACCGTCTCGTGGCACAAGACGTGGATGAATTCAGTAAGCTCGCTCGCTATGCCCCTGATGATGTGGCCACAGATGCCGCCAAACAGGAGAAGTTCCTTGAGGGACTCAATGATGAACTGGGCATGCAGCTTATGGTGGCCACCTTCGCCAATTACCAGGGACTGGTAGACAAGGCCATCATACTTGAAGGCAAGCAGCAGCAGATCGAAAGCCGCAAGCGGAAGTACAGCCAGGGGAAGCACAACTCGGGAGCTCAGCAGAAGCCCCGTTATGCACCATAATCAGGAGGGCACATCCATCATAACCATGGAGGTCATAACCATGGAGGAAATGGGAACAACCGCAGCCAGGACAACAAGTCAGGCCATGGCAATGGCAATGGAAATGGTAATGGCAACCAGCAGCGTTCTGCCCCGGCTCCGAAGGATCTGAGCCACATCACCTGCTTCAAGTGCCAGAAGACAGGGCACTACGCCACCGACGCCCGGAGGCCAAGCAGAGGAATGGAAATGGCAATGGAGGCTCAAAGAAGAAGCCAAATCCGCTCCTCGTGCTCGGTGAACCACATCGACGAGAGGACGCCTATGATCAACCGAACAATCGTGGTTGGTAAGTTTTTATTGAATTCACGCTCAGTTTTGGTTCTCTTTGATTCGGTGCAACGATTCATTCATATCAAGGGTAGTTGTGGAAAAGTACGGGTTGCGACTAGAACCCTTAGAAGCCCCTTCGCCGGGCCCGCAGGAGGAGAAATGATGGCAGGTTTAAGCTGTCCGCAACCCTCAACATCGGGAACCACAAATTTCCGTGGACCTCATAGTGTTGGAAACCCAGACCTTGGATGTAATCCTAGGCATGGATTGGTTGTCAAAGTTTGAAGGGAGCATAGATCTGTTCGCAAGTCTATTCAGCTCACCACCCCGGAGCGTAAGAGGATTAAGTATGTAGCCAGCACAGCCAGATGAAGAATCAGTGCATTCTCACGGAGTTGTTCAGAGGAAGTGCCAGAGTGCAAGACTTTCCGATGTGTTTCCGAGGAATTACCAGAATGCCACCGACAGGACATTGAATTTCTGATTGAGTTATTGCCCGGCACAGCCCCAATATCCAAGAGACCTTATCGGATGCCACCGAATGAGTTGAAAGAGATCAAGGATCAAATTAATGAGTTGTTGGAGAAAGGATATATTCGTCCAAGCTCGTCACCTTGGGGAGCCCCAGTTCTTTTGGTAGAGAAGAAGGATGGAAGCTTGAGGATGGTTGTGGATTATCGTGCATTGAACGAAGTGACCATCAAGAACAAGTACCCTCTGCCGATGATTAACGATTTGTTTGATCAGCTAGTTGGAGCCAAGGTATTCTCTAAGATCGATCTTCGATCAGGGTATCATCAGTTGAAGATTCGTGAAAAGGATATACCCAAAACAGCATTCACTACCAGGTATGGTTTATATGAGTATACCGTCATGTCATTTGGATTGACTAATGCTCCTGCATACTTCATGAATTTGATGAACAAGGTGTTCATGGAATATCTGGACAAGTTTGTCGTGGTGTTCATCGATGATATATTGATTTTCTCCAGAGCGAGGAAGAGCATAAGGAACATTTGCGCCTAGTTCGAGAAACTTCGAGAACATCAGTTGTATGCCAAGTTCAGCAAATGTGAATTTTGGTTGAAGGAAGTTGGATTCCTCGGACATGTTATTTCAGGGAAGGAATAGCAGTTGATCCCGCCAAGGTTGAATCAGTCACCGATTGGCGCCACCCACCTCACCAAGGAGATCCGCAGTTTTCTCGGACTCGCAGGATATTATCGGAGGTTTATTGAGAACTTCTCGAAGATTGCCAAGCCCATGACTGAGCTATTGAAGAAGGAAGCCAAGTATGTTTGGACCGAGGAATGTGAAGCCAGTTTTCAGGAATTGAAGAAACGGTTGGTCACAGCCCAGTGTTGATATTGCGGACATACACAAGGAATACCAGGTTTATTAGACGCTTCTCGTCAAGGACTCGGAGGAGTATTGATGCAGGAAGGTAAGGTTGTAGCTTATGCCTCCGCACAGCTACGGCCTCATGAGATGAATTATGCCACGATGATTTGGAGTTAGCAGCAGAGTGCATGCACTCAAGACTGAGACATTTCCTCATCGGAAATCGCTGTGATGTCTATACAGATCACAAGAGTTTGAAATATATTTTCAGGCAGAAGGAATTGAACCTCAGGCAGAGGAGATGGCTAGAGTTGATAAAGGACTATGACATGAGATTGCATTACCACCCCGGTAAAGCTAATGTTGTAGCAGATGCTTTGAGTCGTAAGAGTTATGTGAATACTCTCACAGCAGGAGGATTACCCCAGGAGTTAGTCGATGACCTCAGAGATCTCCGACTGGAGATAGTTCCGAGAGGATTTGTTGCAACTCTGGAAGTTCAGTCCACCTTGACCGAAAAGATTCGTGAAGCCTAGAAGTCGGACAAGGAAATTGATGAGATAAAGCAAAAGATGGAGGAAGGAAAAGCTAAAGGATTCCGTAAGGATGAGCATGGAACTATATGGTTTGAGGATCGTATTTATGTGCCCAATGATCCCGAGCTCAGGAAGCTAATTCTTCAGGAGGCTCATGATTCACGTACTCGATTCATCCCGCAACACCAAGATGTACCGGATTTGAAGCAAAGTTTCGTGGACCGTATGAAGAAGGATATTGCCGAGTACGTAGCAGTATGTGATGTTTGCCAACGTGTAAAGGCAGAACATCAGAAGCCAGCAGGGTTACTTCAACCTTTGCCGATTCCCGATTGGAAATGGGAGAAACTTGGTATAGATTTCATCACAGGATTACCCAGGACCCGTTCAGGTTATGATTCTATCTGGGTAGTAGTTGATCGTTTGACTAAGGTAGCTCACTTCATTCCCGTGAAGAATACCTATACCAGTGCTAAGTTAGCCAAGATATACATGACCAGGATCGTATGTCTGCATGGAGTTCCGAGGAAAATCGTGTCAGATAGAGGAACGCAGTTTACCTCAAAGTTTTGGAAGCAGCTTGCATGAAACTTTGGGTACGAGGCTGGAATTCAAGACAGCTTTCCATCCGCAGATGATGGATGACCGAGAGAGTCAATCAGATTCTGGAGGACATGTTGAGAGCTTGTGTGCTAGACTATGGGTCTAGCTGGGATGATAATTTGCCATACGCAGAGTTCTCGTACAACAACAGTTATCAATCCAGTTTGAAGATGGCCCCTTTCGAAGCTCTATATGGAAGGAGGTGCAGAACACCATTGCTATGGGATAGTGTTGGAGATCGATCACTTTTCGGTTCCGATCTTATCAAGGATTCCGAAGAGAAAGTCAAGCTGATTCGAGACAGGCTCAAGATAGCACAGTCAAGACAGAAGAGTTATGCCGACAGTAAGCGCAAGGAGGTGACTTACGAAGTGGGAGACCGAGCATACCTTCGTGTGTCTCCACTTCGTGGAATCAAGAAGTTTGGTGTCAAGGGAAAGTTAGCACCCCGATTCATTGGCCCATACAAAATCCTCGAACGTCGTGGAGAAGTTGCTTACAAGTTGGAATTGCCGGAAGGATTGTCCGGAGTTCATGATGTCTTCCATGTTTCCCAGCTGAAGAAGTGTCATGCCGACATGGCCGATGTTCCGTTGAGAGACACAGTGCCCCTAGAGGCCATACAGCTTGACAGTGATTTGACTTACAAGGAGAAACCCGTCAGAATTCTCGAGACCGCAAGCAGAGTCACCCGCAGCAAGGTCATCAAGTTTTGCAAGGTGCTGTGGAGTCACCACACCGAGGAAGAAGCCACCTGGGAACGCGAAGAAGACCTTCTTCGAGACCACCCGCACCTATTTGCTAGCCAACCCGAATCTCGAGGGCGAGATTCATCTTAAGGTGGGTAGGTTTGTAACATCCCAAATTTCCTATTTGGAATGTTTTACAATTATAGCTAAGCATCCTATGCATCCTGTTTGAATTTGAATGCCATTTGAAGTTTCAGAGCAATTTGAGTTTTGAATGTGAATTCAAACTTTGGCATGTGGGAATCATTTCAAAAACTAAGCCTGATAAATACTTGATCAAAAGTATGAGAGGAGCAAACATGACACTCCAAAATATCAGAGGAAACAATGCCAAAAGATTTGGATTCAAATCTGAAATTTATTTGAATTTGAAAAAATAGATTTTATGAAGTTTGGATTTTGCCTTTGGAAAAAGTTCAAATGAAAGGAATATTCCCCGATCATTTTGGTATATATATATACCCTATATAAAATATTTATAGATATGGTTTTATTTTTGTTTTGTTTTATTTAAAAAATAAAAAAAACCCCTCTCGCCAAATTAGGCCACCCAGGCCCAGCCAGTAGCCAAGACCCAGCCTTGAGCCAGCCCAGCCCCCCAACTGCCAGCCAGCCAGCCAACCCAGCCAGCCAGCTCGCACCCCCTCGCTGAAACCCGTTGGCCTCGGCCACCCGACCCTCGCCTCTCTCTCTCTCCGCTGACCCGTGGGACCCGCCCGTCTCCTTCCCCCTCGCCCACGCCACCTCGCTGAGATCGACCGGATCCCAAGGATCCGGATCCCGACCGCCCGATGCCCTTCCGGTTACCTCACCCCTGGCTATAAAAGCCAGGCGCCGCACCCCATTCCCCGAGAGCTCGCCGCACCTCCCCCTCCCGCTTGCGCTCGCCGCCGAGACCGAGCATCTCCCGCCGCCATTGTTGCCGCCGTCCGAGCCCCTAGTCCACCTCGACCTCAACACCACCGAACCCTCCCGACCTCGTGCGCGTCTCCCGACGAGTCGTCGGCTCTCGACGCCTCGGACGCCTGACAAGACTCTCGCCGCCGCCGCCGCCGCCGCCGTCCGTAAGCCCCGGCATCCCCCACCACCGTCCGATCGTAGATCTAGGGCTAGGATTAGAAACCCCGAAGGGTTAGGTTTTAGTTAGAAAACCGGCCGGTTCCGATCGGTTTAGTTTTTAGTTTAGGTTTTTATTTTAGGCCCGGTTCTTTTTAGTTAACCCTAGGGCCCGTTTAGACTAAGTTACGCTTAGTGCATGATAGGCCCATTAGGCCTTTTTCTTTTATTTTGATTTTCTGTTTTAGCGAATAGTTTCAGTTTTCAAAATGTATATCTTTTATTCTGTTTAATATTTTTGAGTGATTCTTTTTTGTTGGATTGCAAATTTTATGTAGTTTCTGCAAAATATATATTTAGCTATGTTAAAATAATTAAAATTGCTTTATTTTAGTTTTAGTCAGAATAGTAAATCTGCTATAACTTTAGTTAGAAAATTTTTTTTGCATGATTCTTTTGTCATCACTTTATTTTGACATTGCCAAACCCTAGAAATTAACTTGGGTATTTTAGGATTAATAAATAATTAGTTTTAGACAGAATCCTATTAATCCTAATTAATTAACTAGTTCCTGTTTTCCTATTAAATTAATTAGTAAATTAATTTATTTTAACTTGTGATTAGTTATTCTGGGTTAGTTTCTGTCATTCTAGTAGATGAGCTTTTATTTATAATTAATAAAAGTTTTAAATTATTTTTCTTAATAGAAATTGGATTAGGCCTAAAATGAGTTTTATAATAGCTTTTAATTAATTCTTTTTGCTCCTAGTTGCTTAGTGAATCCTTTTCTGTTAAGTTAACCTAAAACCATGATTAGGTTATTTTAAGAAATTTTGTTATATAAAACTATTTTAGCTATTGTTTGGAGTAGGAAAAACTTTGAATTGGTTTCTTTGAGTTTTCCTTTTGGATTTGGTTTTGGTTGTTTTGTTGTGTTATGTTACTTTTGTTATGTTGTGTGATCCTATTGCTTTGTGCTTATTGTGCTATTGTTTGTCTCGGTAGAGTTTCCGGAGTGCGAAGCTTGCTACTACGACTCTTTAGCTTACGAGGATCATCAGCAAGGCAAGTTTTGATCATGTTATTTCTATACCTATGTTTTTGTGCATTAGTAGTTGTCACCACCCCACCATGCATGCAGTAGTGAAATCTTGAAGTCATTAAACTTGAGTAGTATCATGTGGTAGGATGAACCAATCCCTTGTTACCATGACCCGGGACGTAGTAGTTTACTTTGCTATGCTCAGAGACGGATTTGGGATGAGTGAAATTCATAAGCAAGATGTGAGAGTCAATGATGATGACAACCCCATGAACTACAATGATCAAGATGGACTTCGGAAAATCACTACTGGGTGGAGGATTTGTTGACGGGCACCTGGAGCACCCAGTGGTGGCCGGGATGCATGGAGAAGCGCCATGACATCCTCGCGGAAAGCTTCACCCAGCCACGAAGAGAAGGATGGATGCCCCATGACCGAAGCTTACCTGCAGCCGCAAGCCATTATGGGCTCGCTGGGTTGACCCTAGTAGTGACGCTTGGCTGGGCGGTACTACGAGAAGTAGACGAACGGTAGGATTGGATGGGTACGGCAAGTGGCGTAAGAACTCTTTGGAAGACCCTGTTTATCATTAGTCCGCCTTCAAACACCATGAAGTGCGAAGACTTTAAAGGAGGGAATGATTCTTGCGGGAAAGTGCGCAAACCTCTGCAGAGGGTTATAACCTAATCGATTAGCCGTGTCCCCGGTTTACGGACATTTGAGCCTCTGGACCTTGGAAGTATTCGGATATCTCAACACTAAAACTAATGAAATAATTTGAGGGTTTATGACTTAATAATTTGGGAACGAGATTTTGGTTGGCGGAACCATCTCAATAACTACCAACAATTTGTAGTAATTTGCAAATAAGTCCACTGTAGTAGGATAAAATTGGCTTTACGCAAAATGATGAAACTTAGAGCTTCACAGCCAAAATGCATATAGAGTTAGTAACTTTATTATTGTTATTCTTCATGACTTGCCAGCTTATTCCAAAAGCTGACCTACATGGCTGCAACGTATTATGTTGCAGAGATATATTCCGATCAGGGGTGAGGCTACGCCCGCGCTTGGCGATTGCCCTTTGGAGTCGGATGGACTCGCTTATCTTCGACGCTCCGCAGCATTAGTAGTTTATTTCTCATGAGTTGGCCTTGAGCCTAATTTATTCCCTTGTAATAAAGACTCTATATGAGAATCGTTTATTGATATTCAGGTGTGATTGAACTTTGATTACTTTATCGATGTACGTGAGTACCAAAGATGATCTTGGGATGGTATGCATACGTAGATTTGACCGATTTTGGGTCAGGTCGCTACATCGATAATGGTGTAAAAATTGTGAATAGTGTTCTGACAAGCGTACCAATTCCTGTCTTTGAGATCTGCTCCTTTCGGACGCCATCATGCGAATGTTCTCCCAAAGGCAGAATGCACACAGATCAGTCCCTCGCTACCGCTTCTGTGGTCTTTACGAGAATGGAATTTGATCAGATAATAATTAATCAAGCATGATAATTAATGAGATGGCAGCTAGCTAGCTAGCTAGTACTACTTAATTACTTACCTTGGGTCGAAACCATTTAAGCTTTTTTTCCATTCGCCTTCCGTGACGCTGATGAACCTTGCCCAAGCCCTGCCCGCCGACAAAGAAAATGAATAAAGGGGTTATTAAATAGTTCATAGCATGAAATAACGAACTAAATAGGCCGAGATATATAGTTAATAATCATTGAAATTACCTGTTGACTATCCCAAACAAGATGTTATAGTCAGTATTTGCTTTGAGTAGTGAGTCTAGTATTTCAACTGTTCCGGCGTCAACTTTAATGACACACAAGATCCACTGATATCTGCATGCACACACGTTTGCATGTCTTAATTAAGCGGGCATATGTAAGCAAAAACATGTAGCTAGCTAGTAGGCAAAAACAGAGAATTTGTAGTACAAGACAGTGTGACTCACTGGAAGTTGTAAGGAAGTAGTATATCTTCATTGTATTTGAGGCACTTCAAGAACTCTAGCATGTTGTCCTCTATGGCCTTTTGATGATGTGCATTTATTTTCCACGTGTATTCATTAACGGTGTTTGGGTCAATGAACCCAATGCCAAAGTGTCCACCTTTTCTCATTTCATATATCTTCATCCTGCATAATACCACAGAAAAGAATATAATGAGGATAATTACAGGTAATGATTGATCAAAAGGATCACTACAGCTAGCTTGAGACTTAAATTACAGAAAGAAATCACTTACGATAATAGCAACCGCGATAGATTTGTCGAGTGCGTCTTGATTGTATAACTGAAACAGTTCGAATACTCAACGATGAGCTTTCTCATGGAAGTAATGCTCCTCCTTGACATTCACCATGAGGGACAATCGATTGGAAATCTTGGTAATGTTCATGTACCATTGATGCAATTCATACATTCTCGTTGGGAGGTTCTTGACCTTGTCTGTCTTGACCAAAGGTTGGCCCCGGACATATTTCCGTTTTATTTCATCCTCTGTAAGCACAGGCATGGTCTCGATCTCGAGGAGTTGTCCAACAGTGATGTTGAGAACTTCAGCCTGCATTATATGGTCCTTGGTTATTACCATATTGCCCACCTCGGGAACGTAAGCTGTTTGCCCACAATAATATTGGGCGCGCGTACTGTCACGTGTTGTTGGCACAACAAGCGAGGAGATCGATTACGCCGCCTGTTCTCCCAGCTGGGGAATGGTTTTCCCGCATTTTTCGACAGCTGCTTGTTGTTTGCTCGATCTCGAGGTCGCCTACTTACGTAAACGTGCTCGATTTAACTTCCTGATGTGGCGATCATAGTCTGTGTCAACAGGCTTGGGAGCTGGTGGTTGAGCCATACGAATGAAGTGGTCAATCGTTTCCTTAGGAACTTTCTCCCTTGGCGGCGGTTGCGGTTTCGGTGCAAAATGGGCTTCCACCTGGGCCTTCGATATGGCTGCGTTTTCCTCCTCGGACCTGTCATAAGGCCTCTGCGGAAGAGGCTTGAGGCTTGGACCATATTTATATCGCTTGCCTCCTTTGTACTTCCTGTACTACCTCGACTTCGTGCCGCTATGCACCAAAGCTGCGGGGTGTCTCTTCTGCGATTGATGAGGCGGCGGAGACGGCCGACGGGCTGAGTTGGACGAGGAGGAGTGGCCTGAAGCTGTGCGGACTTGGAGGAGGAGGGCGCCCCACGCTGTGGCGGACTTGGAGGAGGAGGAGGGCCTCGACACCTTGCCGGACTTGGAGGAGGAGGGCTGAGGTTGTGCTGGACTTGGAGGAGGAGTGGACGTCTGACGCTGTGGTAGACTTGGAGGAGGAGGAGTGGCCTGACACCTTGCCGGACATGGAGGAGGAGTGGCCTGAGGTTGTGCTGGACTTGGAGGAGGAGGAGGGCCTCGACACTTTGCCGGACTTGGAGGAGGAGGCCCTCGACACTTTGCCGGACTTGGTGGACTTGCAGGAGCGGAGTCTGGCGACTCGATGGCGGACTTCGACGAGGAGTCGGCTGATGCGTGTGTCGGTGGCCTTCAAAGATGATGCAATCCTTTTTCCATAGGATGACACGATGTTTGGCCTCTCCGAGAAAGTGCTCGTCGTCACCTCCAGGAATGTCAAGCTCTAGGTCCGAATATGGGTCCACCACCTCATCAACCAAGACACGAGCATGGCCCGCTGGAATCGGGTTGCAATGGAAGGTTGCCTTGGGGGGATTTGTAAAAGCAACGACGCCTCGCCACCTTCATGGATATGTTCTTCATTTTGACGTGTAGCTCGCAGTTAGTGTTATCCGTGATGTCATCCACGGGTATCTATCCAGCATTGCGTCGTCTGGCGGAACCCACGCTGCTTCTCGGCATGGATGGGCGGTGCTATCCAATGCTGGATCAGCCGCTAATCGCTGCAGCTGCTGAGACCCCTTTGCTGGCTAAGTGAGTCGATCTGCTCGCTGCCGCTGGAATTTGCCTCGCCAATTCCGCTTGACTTGCTTCTAGTCCTTGAAGGCGTTCATAGTCCCGCTTCCTCTGCTCCTCCTCCATCTTCCTCTTCTTCTCCTCCGCAATCTTCTTTCTCGCACGGTTCGTAGTCGTTGTTCCAGATGAAAACCCTCATACCACGGAATAGCGCCCATGCCTCGTGTTCTTCCCGGTGTTCAGGATTTCCCGTGGCACGCGTAAGCTCGCTGTTCTCTCTGTTGGGCTGGAACACCCTCGATCGTGCCTCTTCTATTGCAACAAGTATCGCATCGTCGGCTCCCTTCAGACTTGCCCTCGTCAAACATTGCCCGTCTTCGGTCCAACTCCCCCATGCGTATAGAACCAAGTCCTGCACTGGGGCCAGCTCTTAGTAACCGGAGTGACACCTGCATCCTCCATCTCTTTCTCGACTTATCCCACTTAGGCATTGCCACCGCATAGCCACCGGCCCCAGCTTATGGAACTTATCCTTTTTTCGCATTCTTCTTGTTTATTCTCGACCGCTTCTTAGCTAATTCCGAATCCTTGAATTTCACGAAATCGTCCCAATGAGCACGTTGGTTCTCTAGTGTTCCCTCGAATGCTGGAGTCTTCCTTCCTCCTTGACGTACTTGTCCCATTCACGATTCTTGTGGTTCTTGAATGCAACCGCCATCTTCCTAAGAGCAGCGTCCTTGACTTTCTGCACATCTGCTTCTGTGAAATGATCTGGTAGGGTGAAATGTTCCATGAGAGTATCCCAAAGCAGTTCTTTTTGTCTTTTGTCAACAAAAGTAACATCTGGACGTGGAGCAGCGTCCTTTTTGTATTTTTATCTTTTGTCTTTTGCTGGCTCTCTCCATTCTTGAAGGGAGATCTGGAGTTGGTCCTTCACAACAAATCCGCACTGACGAACGAACTTGTCCGCAATCTTCTTAGGCGCTAATGGTTCGCCATTAGGTCTGATTGCCTCGATATTGTACTTTACGCCCTCCTTCAACTTGTCAGCTGCTTGTTGTTTGCTCGATCCGGATGGCTGAAAGAACAAAGATCGATTCGTTAATATATCTTCAAGTCATTTAAAACATGTGATGATCACCAGATGCCTGCTTATATAAATATATATACCTCGCTGGTCTTTGTTGTTTCAAGATCAACATTTTCTTCGTCATAATCATAATCATAGTTCATGACTTCATCAATTCGGTCGTCACGATCGAATATCATATCACCCTCTCCGGTGTTGTTTAGAAATTCGGAGCCGTCATAATCTTCTTCATTCTGATCATCATCTGGCCCGTTAGGATGGCGTATCATATCGAACATGGCCTGTTCTCCCTCTCTTCCGGTATTGTCCGCCATAGCTTTTATTTAACTAATCCAAAAGAAATATAAAACAATTTAGTATTCAAATTACATCGCCTCGAATAATAGATATAAACTCGAATACATCGTCTCGAATAATAGATATAATCTTGAAAACATCGCCTCGAATAATAGATATAATCTCAATACATCGTCTCGAATAATAGATATAATCTCAAAACATCGTCTCAAATAATAGATATAATCTCAATACATCGTCTCGAATAATAGATATAATCTCAATACATCACTGGCTAGGTAGCTAATAAAGATCGAATACTGAAAGAATCTAGGACACTCACGGTTCTGCGGCAGCGCTGGCTGTGGATACCCAAAGAGAAGGAACCTCACAGGATCATAGCTGAAGTGAGATCCTCAAGAAACTGCAAGGTATTGGAGAACCTACCGCCTCTAACGCAACCATGTAGCGATGGACGTGCTCGTCCTCCTCCCCGACACGCGGTACCACCTCCGGCGGGCCGCTCCTCCGCACCGAAATCGCCCACGCTAACGCCACCAAACGAGATCGGGTCGACGATGGGACCCGGGCCGGTTCCTCATCAGCGGCGCGCCCTCCGTGCAGCACCTCCAAGTGCCAGCCAGCGGAGCCTAGTCCCGACATGGGTCAGCCGGACGTCATCGCGGACGTGTCGACGGCGAGGATTCGGGCCGGGCATCGTCGAGAACAAATACTAGCTATATGCCCGCAAAAAGTAACATTTTTTTAATGATTGCATTTTGATAACTAAATTTTCTAACATTTCTTTATAACACTAATTATGTCAAAATTCTATATGCTATTTAATACTAATTAAGCATCTAACACTAAAAACAGAAAAAACAACTTCTATACATCCATTAAAAAACAGAAAAACAACATTATATAAAAAAATTCCATACTAATTAAACACTAATTATATCCATCTAACATGCATTCATACATAAAAATCTAAAAATACGTATATACTAATATATACATGCATTCATACATATATACGTGTGTGTGTGTGTTCATCATGATTGTGTGTGTATGGGCTCGGGAAGGGGCGGCGCCCATGGTGGCCGCCGGGGGCGAGGGAGAGGGGTTAGAGGGGGAGAGCTCACAGCGGGCGACGGCGACGGCGAGGCGACGGCCGGGGCAGCGATGGGCGGCGCGTGACGGGGACGGCGACAGGGACGGTGCGACGGGACGGGCCTGGGGCGGCGAAGGAGACGAGGGCGGCGACGGGACGGGCGGCGATGGGGACGGGCCTGGGCGGCGAAGGAGACGAGGGCGGCGACGGGGACGGGGGCGGCGATGGGACGGGGGCGGCGACGGGGACGGGGGCGGCGACGGCGTCGATCGATCGGGGCAGGCGGTGCTTCAATGGGGAAACAAAGGAAGAAACAGAGGGAGAATGAAATTTTTCGAAGTATTGTATTATAGTAGGCACCTTTAGTACCGGTTGGAGCCACCAACCGGTACTAAAGGTCTGTTTTGGCCAGCCCAAGCGGCGGGAAGCGACCCTCTTTAGTACCGGGTGGTGGCACAAACCGGTACTAAAGGCCCCCCCTTTAGTACCGGTTTGTGCCACGACCCGGTACTAAAGGGGGGCTTATTGGCGCAGTGCGGTGCGCAAAGTTTAGTCCCACCTCGCTAGCCGAGGGGCGACCGCACTGGTTTATAAACCCCCGTGCGGTCGCTCTCTCGAGCTCCTCTCCAAAGCAGGCCTACAGGGCCTACGTGTTCTTTGCTGCCCTGTGGGCCCACTTGGCCTTTGCGGGCCTGCATCCTGGCCCAACAACAGGTTGGGTTTCTAGTCGTATGCAGGCCGCTCTGGCCTAGTAGGCGGGCTTTTCTTTATTTTTTTTGTGTTGTTTTTTTGTGTATTTAGAGTTTCTTTGTGAATATTTTTGCTTTAGTCGTATGAAAGAATTTGTTTGCACATAAAATTTCTTCACGTTTCAAATGCCAAAACACATAACTACCCTAACTATTACAGAGATTCCCCTCTGGGTGTGAAACACAGAAGAAAGTGATGATAGTGAAGCCGATCACATCCCAGATCTTTGGGTGTGGAACTTTTTCTTTGCGTGTGTCCCTTTGCGGCGTAACCATGGAAAATCTTCATCATTTAACGGGATGCTCGGGTCAATATTCACTTGTGAATGGAGCAATTTCATCAAACTTTTCATAATCTTCGACTTGTCATCTTGTCATCCAATCCCACGATGTTTCTCTTCCCGTAAAGAACTATGTGCCGCTTTGGCTCATCGTGCGATGCATTCGCTTCCTTATCTTTTCTTTTCTTGGCTTGGTAGACATGTCCTTCACATAGAAAACCTGTGCCACATCATTGGCTAGGACGAATGGTTAGTCGCATACACGCAAGATTGTTGAGATCCACTGTTGTCATTCCATACTGCGGGTCTTCCGTTACCCGCCTCGTGTCATATTGACCCGCTTGCACGAAACAAAGGGACCTTTAAACCACGCCGATAGTCAAGTTCCCATATGTCCTGTATATAACCATAATATGTTTCATTTCCCGTCTTGGTTTCTGCATCAAAGCGGACACCTCTGTTTTGGTTGGTGCTCTTCTTATCTTGGGCGATCGTGTAAAATGTATTACCATTTATCTCGTACCCTTTGAAAGTCATAATATTCGAAGATGGTAACTAGGACAGCAAGTATAGGTCATCTTCAATAGAGGTGTCATGCATGGTACGTGTCTGCAACCAACTGGCGAAACTCCTGGCTAAAGCATTTAAATGCAACAACAAATGCGATCAAGATCGCAACTAAGGTAACAATTGATCCAACAGCATAATGATACCAAGCCTCACTATCGATGGCATATTTTCTAATCTTTCTAATATTCAAGCGCATTTTCTCCATCTTGATCTTGTGATCATCGACGACATCGGCAACACGCAACTCCAATTCCATCTTCTCCCCCTCAATTCTTTTCAATTTTTCTTTCAAGTACTCGCTTTCTTTCAACTAAATTTAACCTCTCGACAATAGGGTCGGTTGGAATTTCCGGTTCACATACCTCCTAGATAAAAATATCTATGTCAACTTGATGGGCATAATTTGTCATAAACACGAAATGCAACAAATAGTTTTAAAAGAGAATATACCACATCCGAATCATAACAAGGACGAGGGCTGACGGGGACGGATATCAAAACCATGGCACTATGTATGACAAACAACGTACGGGTAAGATAATTATACGAGTAACTATATATCCAAATCACACAAACATCAATTTTTTATATAAAATTTCATGAACAAGAGGCTCACCACAAGGTGGTGCCGGCGATGGGACGGTGCGGGCGATCGACGGTGGTTACGACGGAGATTTAGAAGGCACTAAGTAAAACACACCTACATATGCAAACTAAGTGTTATTTTGACCTCAAATTGTATATAAATCAAATACTACCACATATAATTCCTCCCAAATTACTAAAACCCACAATTAATCACTATATAAACCAATGCAAGAGCTAATCTAGCAATCAGAGATGAAAGGACAAAGTTGCTAACCTTGGTGATCATTTGAATGGATGGGGGCCTGCAAATCTTGACAAATTTGGGGCAAATTTTGTGATGAACTCGAGAGGAAGAAGGGAAGAACAGAGGAGAGGGAGAGGGGAAAGGGGGAAGAACAGAGTGCGGGTGGACGAAGGGTTTATATAGGACGACCTTTAGTACCGGTTCGTGCCACGAACCGGTACAAAAGGTGCTGGAAGGGCCCCACTCTGACAACATCCTGCCACCACTTTCTTTAGTACCGGTTCGTGGCACGAACCGGTGCTGAAGGTTCGCCACTAACGGGTACTAAAGAGCTCCTCCCGCCTAGCCGTTGGAACCCGCACTAATGGACACACTAGTGCCGGTTCTGTTACAAACCGGGACTAATGTGTCTCACATTTGACCCTTTTTCTACTAGTGAAAGGGTACGAGATAAATGGTAATACATTTTACACGATCGCCCAAGATAAGAAGAGCACCAACCAAAACAGTGGTCTCCGCTTTGATGCAGCAACCAAGACGGGAAAGGAAACATATTATGGTTATATACAAGCCATATGGGTACTTGACTATGGACGTGGTTTGAAGGTCCCTTTGTTTCGGTGCAAATGGGTCAATATGACACGAGGCGGGGTAACGGAAGACCCGCAGTACGGAATGACAACAGTGGATCTCAACAATCTTGCGTATGCAGACGAACCATTCGTCCTAGCCAATGATATGGCAATGGTTTTCTATGTGTAGGACATGTCTACCAAGCCGAGAAAAAGAAAAGATAAGGAAGTGAATGCATCATACGATGAGCCAAAGCGGCACATAGTTCTTTCTGGGAAGATAAACATCGTGGGAGTGGATGACAAGACAGACATGTCAGGAGATTATGAAAAGTTTGATGAAATTTCTCCATTCACAGTGAATATTGACCCGAGCATCCCGTTAAATGATGAAGATTTTCCATGGTTACGGCGCAAAGGGACACACGCGAAGAAAAAGTTTCACACCCAAAGATCTGGGATGTGATCGGCTTCACTATCATCACTTTCTTCTGTGTTTCACACCCAGGAGGGAATCTCTGTAATAGTTAGGGTAGTTATGTGTTTTGGCATTTGAAATGCGAAGAAATTTTATGTGCAAACAAATTCTTTCATGCATTTACTGATTTTTTCAGCTAAATTGAAAAATACTTCAAATGAACTCTGAAAAGGTTGAAAGTTGGCATGGTATCATAAATTCACCCACATAGCATGTGCAAAAAAGTAGAGAGGGTTACGACAAAAACTGGATGCACTTCGTGTACAAAATGGACAATCTCTTTCGAACTATTAGGGTTTCGGACGAAAACTCATCTGTTACAAAGGCATTTCATTTTTTAAATAACCTAAGCATTACCAAATTGAATATAATGATAAAACACACTAATATTAAACTTAATAAAATAGAATCACTAAAAAATGTACTTTTAAAGTTAAGTTATTCACAAACTAGTGATTCACACAAATTTCAAATAATTCAAAATTTAAACTATTCAAATTTGAAAACTACCGGCACTAACAGAAAGTTGGTATTTTTTGTACGTAAAGCAAAAATATTCACAAAGAAACTCTAAATACAACAAAAAACAACAAAAAAATAAATAAAACAAAATTAATAATGCAGAAAAGAAAAAAAAAGCTCGCCTATTGGGCCACAACGGCCTGCATACGACTAGAAACCCAACCTGTTGTTGGGCTAGGATGCAAGCTCGCAAGCCCAATAGGCCCCACATGGTAGAGTAGCAGAGGTAGGCCTAGAAGGCCGGCATTTGAGAGGAGCTCAGTGCAGTGCCCGCGCCGGGGCTTATAAACTGGTTCTGGCACTCCTCGACTAACGAGGTGGGGCTAAACATCTGCGCCCCTCGCCTGCCAGCGCACCCCCCATTAGTACCGGGTCGTGGCACCAAACGGTATTAAAGGGGGGGGGGTCTTTAGTACCGGTTGGAGCCACCACCCGGTACTAAAGGCCTACCCTTCCAGCCGCTTGGCCTGGCCAAAACAGATATTTAGTACCGGTTGGTGCCACCAACCGGTACTAAAGGTCCATCCTATATAAGAAAACACTTCGAAATTTTGCAGTTTCATCTCCCACGTCCCCTCTGCTTCATCGCCGCCGCCCCGTCCCGCGCCGTCTCCGCCGCCGTCGCGCCGTCCCCGTCGACTCTGAGCCGCCCCCGTCCTCATCGCGCCGCCCACTGTCGCGCTGGCCCACGCTGCCAGCCTGCACCCGTCCTCGTCGTGCCGCCTCGTCCACGTCGTCGCCGCCCGCCCGTCCCGTCTCCGCACCGCCCAGCGTCCCGTCCCCTCAAGACTGCCCGCTTGCCGCGCCGTCGCCTCGACCTCGCCTGCCAGAGCCTCTATCCTCTCGCCCCTCCAATCGGCCACACAGGCCACTGCCTGCTGACGCTTTGGCTCGCTGTCATGGCCCCCCGCACGTCCCCGCACCATCGCCTACACACACAACACATACACACACATACATAATTTTTGATCTGTTTTTAGTTTTTAGTTTTTCTGTTTTTAGTTTTTAGTTTTCTGTTTTTAGTTATTAGTTATTAGTTATATATAGAAATGTTAGTTTTTAGTTTTCTGTATTAATGTTAGAAATGTTAGTTTTTATTTATTAGTTATATATAGAAATGTTAGTTTTAGTTATTAGTTTTCTTTATTAGTGTTAGAAATGTTAGTATATATAGAAATGTTAGTTTTTCTGTATTAATGTTATAGAAATGTTAAAGAAAAAATTTGTTATCGAAATGTTAGAAATGTTAGTTTTAGATATGGTCAATGTTTTTTAGTTTATTATATTTTAGTTAAAAATTTAGAATTTGCATATATGAAATCACAATTCATCATTTAAAAATGTTACTTTACTTTTATGCATATAGTATTAGTTGTCGACGATGCCCGGCCCGCATCCTCACCGTCGACCCGTTGTGACGACGTCCTGCTTCAGAGGACCCATGTCCGGGACTGGGCTCCGCCGGGCTGGCACTGGGAGGTGCTACCTTCAGTAGCGACGCCAGGAGGAACCCGCCCGGGTCCCGTCTGTCGACCCTGATCTCCTTTGGTGGCGTTCGCGTGGGCCACTTTCGATGCGGAGGGAGCCGGCCCCGCCGGAGGTGGTACGTCGCCGTGTCAGGGAGGAGGACGAGCACGTCCATTGCTACATGGCTGCTATGAACGTTAGGTTCTCCAATACCTGGCAGGTTCTTTGGGGAGATCACCCGAGCTATGATCCAGTGATGGTTCCTTCACTTTGGTAGTCCACCGCCCGCGCCTCAGGAACCATGAGTGGCCTAGATTAGTCTTTAGTATTCGATCTTTATTAGCTAGCTAGCTAGCTAGTGATGCATTCGATATATAATATTCGAGATGATTTATTCAAGATTATATATATTATTCGAGACGATGTATTCAAGATTATATCTATTATTCGAGACGATGTATTCGAGATTATATTCGATGATGCTTATTATGAACAATGATTGATTCAGTTTTTCCTTATTAATTGATTGCATCCATGCATTGTAATTTGAATACTAAATTGTTTTATATTTCTTTTGGATTAGTTAAATAAAAGCTATGGCGGACAATACCGGCGGAGAGGGAGAAGAGGCCCTGTTCGATATCATACGCCATCCTCGCGGGCCAGATGATGATCAGAATGAAAAAGATTATGACCGCTCCGAATTTGTAAACGACACCGGGGAGGGTAATATGATATTCGATCGCGACAACCGAATTGATGAAGTCATGAACTATGATTATGATGATGACAAAGAAAATGTTGATCTTGAAACAACAAACACCGGTGAGGTATATTTATATAAGCAGGCATCTGGTGATCATCACATGTTTTAAATGACTTGAAGATATATTAACGAATCGATCTTTCTACTTTCAGCCATCCGGATCAAGCAAATCTCCAGGCAGCAGGACAGTACGAGGCCCGAACAAAAAGTTGAAGGAGGGCGTAAAGTACAATATCGAGGCCATCAAACCTAATGGCGAACCATTAGCGCCTAAGAAGATTGCGGACAAGTTCATTCGTCAGTACGGAGTTCTTGTGAAGGACCAACTCCCGATCTCCCTTCAATAATGGAGAGAGCCAGCAAAGCCACGTCCAGATCTTACTTTTGTGATGATAGACAAAAAGTTCTGCTTTGGGAAACTCTCATGGAACATTTCACCCTACCAGATCATTTCACAGATGCAGATGTGGAGAAAGTCAAGGACGCTGCACTTAGGAAAATGGCGGTTGCATTCAACAACCACAAGAAACGTGTATGTGACAAGTACGTCAAGGGAGGAAGGAAGACTCCAGTATTCATGGGAACACTAGAGAAGCAAAGTTCTCATTGGGACGATTTCATGAAATTCAAGGAATCGGAATTATCTAAGGAATGATCGAGAATAAACAAGACCAATGCCGCAAAAAAGGATAAGTTCCATAAGCTGGGGCCAGGTGGCTACGCGGTGGAAATCCCTAAGTGGGATAAGTCTGAGAAAGAGATGGAGGATGCAGGTGTCACTCCAGTTACATTGAGCTGGCCCCCCAGGTGCAGGACTTGGTTCTATGCACATGGGGGGAGTTGGACCGAAGACAGGCAAAGTTTCGAAGAAGGCATGTCTGAACGGAGCCGAAGATAAGATACTTGTTGCAATAGAAGATGCTCGATCGGGGGTGTTCGAGCCCAACAGAGAGAACGACGAGCTTATGTGTGCCCTGGGAAATCCTGAACACCCGGGAAGAACACGAGGCAAGGGCGTTATTCCGTTGTTTGAGGGGTTTTCTGACTGGAACGCCGACTACAGAAGCCGTGCGAGACGGAAGATTGCGGAGGAGAAGAAGAGGAAGATGGAGGAGGAGCAGAGGAAGCAAGACTATGAATGCCTTCAAGGCCTAGAATCAGCGCACGTGGACTTGGCAGTCAAATTACAGCGGCAGCAGGAGCAAATCGACTCACTTAGCCAGCAAAGGGGGTCTCAGCAGCGGTAGCAGCTAGCAGATGATCCAGCATTGGATAGCACCGTCCCATCCATGCCGAGAAGCAGCGTGGGTTCCGCCTCGAGCGAAGCAATCTTGGATAGATACCCCGTGGATGACATCATGGAGAACACTAACAGCATTGGATACGCCGTTGCTTTTACAAATCCCCTGAGGCAACCTTCCGTTGCAACCCGATTCCAGCGGGTTATGCTCGTGTCTTGGTTGATGAGGTGGTGGACCAATATTCGGGGCTAGATCTTGACATTCCTGGAGGTGACGAGGAGTACACACTGGGAGAGGCCAAACATCGTATCATCCTATGGAGAAAGGATTGCATCATCTTTCGAAGGCCACCGACACCGCGTCAGCCGACTCCTCGTCGAAGTCCGCCACCGAGTCAGCAGACTCCCGCTCCTCCAAGTCCACCAACGTGTCAGGCCACTCCTCCTCCTTCAAGTCCGGCAAAGCGTCAGGCCACTCCTCCTCCAAGTCCGACACAACGTCAGACCACTCCTCCTCCAAGTCTGGCATAGCTTCAGGCCACTCCTCCTCCTCCAACTCAGCCACGTCAGTCGTCTCCGCCGCCTCAGCAATCACGGAAGAGAGCCGCCACAGCTATGGTGCGTAGCGGTACAAGTCAAGGTAGTACGGGAGGTACAAGCGGAGGCAAGCGATTTCAATATGGACGACAAGTCCGAGGAGGAAAACACAGCCATAGTGAAGGCCCAGGTGGAAGCCCATTTTGCACCAAAACCGCCACCGCCGCCAACGGAGAAAGTGCCTGAGGAAAAGATTGACCACTTCATTCGTATGGCTAGAGCACCAGCTCCCAAGCCTGTTGACACAGACTATGAGCGCCACCTCAGGAAGTTAAATCGAGCACGTCTACAGAATGAGGTGAGCTCGAGCTCGAGCAAATCAGCTGGCAAAAAATGCAGTAAAACCGTTCCCCAGCTAGGAGAACAGGCGGCGCAATCAATCCCCCCGCTTGTTGTGCCAACAACACATGAGAGTACGCGCGCCCAATATTATTGTGGGCAAACCATTAACGTTCCCCAGATGGGCGATGTGGTAATAACCGAGCAGCATATAATGCATGCTAAAATGATCAAGATCACTGTTGGACAACTCCTCGAGATCGAGCCCATGTCTCCGCTTAGAGAGGAGGAAATAAAACGGAAATATGTCCGGGGCCAACCTTTGGTCGAGCCAGACGAGGTCAAGAAGCTCCCAACGAGAATGTATGAATTGCATCAATGGTACATGAATATTACCAAGATTTCCAATCAAGAGTCCCTCATGGTGAATGTCAAGAAGGATCATTACTTCCATGAGAAAGCTGTGTCCGTTGAGTATTCAGAACTATTTCAGTTATACAATCAAGACGCACTCGACAAATCTAACGTCAGTTGCTATTGTCTGTAAGTGATTTCTTTCTGAAATTTAAGTCTCAAGCTAGCTGTAGTGATCAATTTGATCAATCATTACCTGTAATTATCCTCACTATATTCTTTTCTGTGGTATTATGCAGGATGAAGATGTATGAAATGAAAAAAGGTGGACGCTATGGCATTGGGTTCATTGACCCAAATACCATTAATGAATACACATGGAAATTAGATACATATTATCGAGGAAGTGTAGAGGAAAGCATGCTAGAGTTCTTCAAGCGCCTCAATACCAATGAAGATATACTACTTCCTTACAACTTCCTGTGAGTCACACTGTCTTGTACTAAAAATTCTATTTCTGCTTACTAGCTAGGTACATGTTTTTGCTTACATATGCCCGCTTAATTAAGACATGCAAACGTGTGTGCATGCAGTTTTCACTAGATCTTGTTAATCATTAAAGTTGATGAAGGAACAGTTGAAGTACTGGACTCACTAATTAAGAAAGATAGTGACTACACCATCGTGAAGGGGATAGTCAACAGGCAATTTCAATCATTATTAACTATATCTCGGCCTATTTAATTAGTTCATCATTTCCTGATAACAACTATTTAATAACCCCTTTATTCATTTTCTTTGTCGGCGGCTAGGGCTTGGGCAAAGTTTATCAACGTCACTCCAGGCCAATGGAAACAAAAGCTGAAATGGTATCGACCCAAGGTAAGTAATTAAGTAGTACTAGCTAGCTAGCTGCCATCTCTTGAATTATCATGCTTGATTAAATATTATCTGATCAAATTCCATTTTCGTAAAGGCCCTGAAGCGGGCGCCGGGGACTGATCTGTGTGCATACTACGTTTGCGAGAACATTCGCATGATGGCGTCTGAAAGGAGCAGATCTAAAAGACAGGACTGGGTACGTTTGTCAGAACACTATTCACAACTTTTACACTGTTATCAATATCTAGTCACACAACTAATACACATGCATATTGATCTCCTTCTTAACAGTTCAGAGAGGTGCGGGAGAACCTCCTACCAGCGGAGCGCATACAAGCAATTCAAGAGGAAATAGCGGGATTTTTGCTTGACCAGGTCATAGATACAAATGGGGAATATTATTACCCGCTACCGCCCCCATGAACCACTTCTAATTTTCATCGTGCTCCGAAGGCACAAATTAGGCTAATGCCACTGGCTCCGAAGGAACCAATTAGGAGAAATTGTATATAGCTAGCTAATTATATATATATATATATATATATACATGTGTGTATTTGTGTGAATTAATGGTGGTTGTGAGACATTCGATGATATATGTCTCACAACCACCATTAATTCACACATACACACATGTATATGTTGGAAATATGCCCTAGAGGCAATAATAAATTGGTTATTATTATATTTCCTTGTTCATGATAATCGTTTATTATCCATGCTATAATTGTATTGATAGGAACTCAAATACATGTGTGGATACAAAGACAACACCATGTCCCTAGTAAGCCTCTAGTTGACTAGCTCGTTGATCAACAGATGGTTACGGTTTCCTGACCATGGACATTGGATGTCGTTGATAACGGGATCACATCATTTGGAGAATGATGTGATGGACAAGACCCAATCCTAAGCCTAGCACAAAGATCGAGTAGTTCGTATGCTAAAGCTTTTCTAATGTCAAGTATCTTTTCCTTAGACCATGAGATTGTGCAACTCCCGGATACCGTAGGAATGATTTGGGTGTACCAAACATCACAACGTAACTGGGTGGCTATAAAGGTGCACTACAGGTATCTCCGAAAGTGTCTATTGGGTTGGCACGAATCGAGACTGGGATTTGTCACTCTGTGTAAACGGAGAGGTATCTCTAGGCCCACTCGGTAGGACATCATCATAATGTGCACAATGTGACCAAGGGGTTGATCACGGGATGATGTGTTACGGAACGAGTAAAGAGACTTGCCGGTAACGAGATTGAACAAGGTATCGGTATACCGAAGATCGAATCTCGGGCAAGTACAATACCATTAGACAAAGGGAATTGTATACGGGATCGATTGAGTCCTTGACATCGTGGTTCGTCCAATGAGATCATCGTGGAACATGTGGGAGCCAACATGGGTATCTAGATCCCGCTGTTGGTTATTGACCGGAGAACGTCTCGGTCATGTCTGCATGGTTCCCGAACCCGTAGGGTCTACACACTTAAGGTTCGATGATGCTAGGGTTGTAGGTAATAGATATACGTGGTTACCGGATGTTGTTCGGAGTCCCGGATGAGATCCCGGACGTCACGAGGAGTTCCGGAATGGTCCGGAGGTAAAGATTTATATATGAGAAGTCCTATTTTGGCCACCGGAAAATGTTCCGGATTTTTCGGTATTGTACCGGGAAGGTTCTAGAAGGTTCCGGAGTGGGGCCCACCTGCATGGGGGACCCACATGAACGTGGGTAGTGGGGGCAAGGCCCCACACCCCTGGTCAAGGCGCACCAAGATCCCCCCTTAGAAGGAATAAGATCATATCCCGAAAGGATAAGATCAAGATCCCTAAAAAGGGGATAACAATCGGTGGGGAAAGGAAAGGATGGGATTTCTTTCCTCCCACCTTGCCAACGCCCCAATGGACTTGGAGGGCAAGAAATAATCCCCTCCACCCCTATATATAGTGGGAGGCGCATGAGAGCTGCACCCTGCCCTCGGCGCAGCCCTCCCTCTCCCAAGTCCTCCTCCTCTCCCGGTGCTTGGCGAAGCCCGGCAGGATTGCCACGCCCTCCATCACCACCACACTGTCGTGCTGCTACTGGATGGAGTCTTCCCAACCTCTCCTCTCTCCTTGCTGGATCAAGGCATGGGAGACGCCACCGGGTTGTACGTGTGTTGAACGCGGAGGTGCCGTCTGCTCGGCACTAGGATCTCCGGTGATTTGGATCACGACGAGCACGACTCCTTCACCCCGCTCTCTTGAACGCTTCCTCTTAGCGATCTACAAGGGTATGTAGATGCACTCTCCTTCCCTCGCTTCTAGTTTCTCCATAGATAGATCTTGGTGACACGTGGGAAATTTTGAATTTCTGCTCGCTCCCCAACAAAGGGCATCATGAGCTAGGTCTATTATGTAGATTCTTTGCACGAGTAGAACACAAAGTAGTTGTGGGCGTTGGTTTTGTTCAATATGCTTACCGTTACTAGTCCAATCTTGATTTGGCGGCATTGTGGGATGAAGCGGCCCGGACCGACCTTACACGTACACTTACATGAGACAGGTTGCACCGACTGATATGCACTTGTTGCATAAGGTGGCTAGTGGGTGCCAGTCTCTCCCACTTTAGTCGGATCGGATTCGATGAAAAGGGTCCTTATGAAGGGTAAATAGCAATTGACATATCATGTTGTGGTTTTGCGTAGGTAAGAAACGTTCTTGCTAGAAACCCATAGCAGCCACGTAAAACATGCAAATAACAATTAGAGGACGTCTAACTTGTTTTTGCAGGGTATGCTATGTGATGTGATATGGCCAAGAAGAATGTGATGAATGATATGTATGAGATTGATCATGTTCTTGTAATAGGAATCACCACTTGCATGTCGATGTGTATGACCACCGGCAGGAGCCATAGGAGTTGTCTTTATTTATTGTATGACCTGCGTGTCATTGAACAACGCCATGTAATTACTTTACTTTATTGCTAACCGGTAGCCATAGTAGTAGAAGTAATAAGTTGGCGAGACAACTTCATGGGGACACGATGATGGAGATCATGGTGTCATGCCGGTGACGATGATGATCGTGGACCCCGAAGTTGGAGATCAAAAGGAGCAATATGATATTGGCCATATCATGTCACTATTTGATTGCATGTGATGTTTGTCATGTTTATACATATTATTTTCTTAGTACGACGGTAGTAAATAAGATGATCCCTCATTAAAATTTCAAGAAAGTGTTCCCCCTAACTGTGCACCGTTGCGAAAGTTCGTCGTTTCGAAGCACCACATGATTATCGGGTGTGATAGATTCTTACGTTCACATACAACGGGTGTAAGCCAGATTTACACATGCGAAACACTTAGGTTAACTTGACGAGCCTAGCATGTACAGACATGGCCTCAGAACACAAGAGACCGAAAGGTCGAGCATGAGTCGTATGGAGGATACGATCAACATGAAGATGTTCACCGATGATGACTAGTCCATCTCACGTGATGATCGGACACGGCCTAGTTGACTCGGATCATGTAATCACTTAGATGACTAGAGGGATGTCTATCTGAGTGGGAGTTCATGAGATGAACTTAATTGTCCTGAACATAGTCAAAAGATCTTTGCAAATTATGTCGTAAGCTCGCGCTTTAGTTCCACTGTTTAGATATGTTCCTAGAGAAAATATAGTTGAAAGTTGACAAGATGCGATTATGCGGACAGAAGAAAGCTTATGTCCTTAATGCACCGCTCGGTGTGCTGAACCCCAAACGTCGCTGCGTGGATGTTACGAACATCGGACATACACGCTTTTGATAACTACGTGATAGTTCGGTTAAACGGTTTAGAGTTGAGGCACCAAAGACGTTTTTGAAACGTCATGAAACATATGAGATGTTTCGAGGGCTGAATTGGGATTTCAGGCTCGTGCCCACGTCAAGAGGTATAAGACCTCCGACGATTTTCTTAGCCTGCAAAATAAGGGAGAAAAGCTCAATCGTTGAGCTTGTGCTCAGATTGTCTTCCAGAGATAGTGATGTTTCTCCAAATTCATTGCCACCAAGCTGCTAGAGCTTCGTGATGAACTATAACAAATCAGGGATAAATATGATGATCCTTGAGATATTCGCGATGTTTGACACCGCGAAAGTAGGAATCAAGAAGGAGCATCAATTGTTGATGGTTGGTGAAACCACTAGTTTCAAGAAGGGCAAGGGCAAGAAGGGATACTTCATGAAACAGCAAATCAGCTGCTGCTCTAATGAAGAAACCCAAGATTGAACCCAAACTCGAGACTAACTGCTTCTGTAATAAGGGGAACAACCACTGGAGCAGAATTACCCTAGATACTTGGTAGATGAGAAGGCTGGCAAGGTCGATAGAAGTATATTGGATATACATTAAGTTATTGTGTACTTTACTTGTACTCCTAGTAGCACCAGGGTATTAGATACCGGTTCGGTTGCTAAGTGTTAGTAACTAGAAATAAAAGGCTACGGAATAAACGGAGACTAGCTAAAGGTGAGCTGACGATATGTGTTGGAAGTGTTTCCAAGTTTGATGTGATCAAACATCACACGCTCCCTCTACCATCAACATTAGTATTAAACCAGAATAATTGTCATTTGGTGTTTGCGTTGAGCATAGACATGATTGGATTATGTCTATCACAATACGGTTATTCATTTAAGGAGAATAATGGTTACTCTATTTATTTGAATAATACCTTCAATGGTCTTGCACCTAAAGGAATGGTTTATTGAATCTCGATCATAGTAATACAATTTTCATGCCAAAAGATATAAGATAGTAATGATGGTACCACTTACTTGTGGCACTGCCATGTAAGTCATATTGGTATAAAACGCATGAAGAAGCTCCATGTTGATGGATCTTTGGACTCACTCGTTTTTGAAAAGTTTGAGACATGCGAACCATGTCTATTGGTGTATACGCATGAAGAAACTCCATGCAGATGGATCGTTTGGACTCACTTGATTTTGAATCACTTGAGATATGCAAATCATACCACATGGGCAAAATGACTAAAAAGCCTCGGTTTCAGTAAGATGGAACAAGATAGCAACTTGTTGGAAGTAACACATTTTGATGTGTGCAGTACAATGAGTGCTGAGGCATGCAGTGAATATCGTTATGTTCTTACTTCACGGATGATTTGAGTAGATACTGAGTGTATTTACTTGATGAAACACAAGTCTGAATTATTGAATGGTTCAAGTAATTTCAGAGTGAAGTTGAAGATCATCGTGACAAGAGGATAAAATGTCTTTGATATGATCATAGAGATGAGTATCTGAGTTACGAGCTTTGGCACGCAATTGAGACATTTTGGAAATTGTTTCACAATAAATACCGCCTGGAACACCATAGTGTGATGGTGTGTCCGAACATCATAGTTGCACCCTATTGGATATGGTGCGTACCATGATATCTCTTATCGAATTACCACTATCATTCATGGGTTAGGCATTAGAGACAATCTCACTCACTTTAATAGGGCACCACGTAATTCCATTGAGACGACACCGTTTGAACTATGGTTTGGAGAAACCTAAGTTGTCGTTTCTTTAAAAGTTTGGGGCTGCGACGCTTATGTGAAAAAGTTTCATCGTGACAAGCTCGAACCCAAAACGGATAAATACATCTTCATAGGACACCCAAAACAGTTGGGTATACCTCCTATCTCAGATCCGGAAGCAAAAGTAATTGTTTCTAGAAACGGGTCCTTTCCCGAGGAAAAGTTTCTCTCGAAAGAATTGAGTGGGAGGATGGTGGAGACTTGATGAGGTTATTGAACCTTCACTTCAACAAGTGTGTAGCAGGGCACAGGAAGTTGTTCTTGTGGCGCCTACACCAATTGAAGTAGAAGCTTATGATAGTGATCATGAAGTTTTGGATCAAGTCACTACCGTACCTCGTAGGGTGACAAGGATGCGTACTACTTCAGAGTGGTACAGTAATCTTGTCTTGAGGGTCATGTTACCGGACAAAAATGAACCTGAGCTATGAGGAAGCGATGGTGGGCTCATATTCCGACAAATGGTTAGAAGCCATGAAATCTGAGATAGGATCCATGTATCAGAACAAAGCATGCACTTTGGTGGACTTGCCCTATGATCGGCAAGCCATTGAGATAAATGGATCTTTAAGAAGAAGACAGACATGGACGGTAATGTCACCGTCTATGAAGCTCGACTTGTGGCGAAGAGTTTTTTCACAAGTTCAAGGAGTTGACTACGATGAGATTTTCTCATCCATAGCGATGCTTAAGTCCGTCTGAATCATGTTAGCATTAGCTGCATTTATGAAATCTGGCAGAGGGATGTCAAAACGAGTTTCCTTACCAGTCTTCGTAAGGAAAGGTTGTATGTGATACAATCAGAAAGTTTTTGTAGATCCTAAGGATGCTAAAAGGTATGCTGGCTCCAGCGATCCTTCTAAGGACTGGAGTAAGCATCTCGGAGTTGGAATGTGCGCTTTGATGAGATGATCAAAGATTTTGGGTTTATACAAAGCTTATGAGAAACTTGTATTTCCAAAGATGTGAGTGGGAGCACTATAGAATTTCTGATGAGTATATGTTGTTGACATATTGTTGATCAGAAATGATGTAGAATTTCTGGAAAGCATATAGGTTTGTTTGAAAAGTGTTTTTCAATGGAAAACCTGGATTAGGCTACTTGAACAATAAGCATCAAGATCTATAAGATAGATCAAAATGTTTAATAATACTTTCGAATGAGCACATACCTTGACATAATCTTGAAGGTGTTCAAGATGGATCAGTCAAAGAAGGAGTTCTTGCCTGAGTTGTAAGGTATGAAGTTAAGAGTTAAAGCTCGACCATGGCAGAATAGAGAGAAAGGACGAAGGTCGTCCCCTATGCTTCGGACATAGGCTCTGTAGTATGCTATGCTGTGTACCGCACTGGAAGTGTGCCTTGCCATGAGTCTGGCAAGGGGGTACAAGAGTGATCCAGTAATGGATCATTGGACAGCGGTCAAAATTGTCCTTGGAGTAAATAAGGACATGTTTCTCGATTATGGAGGTGATAAAGAGTTCGGCGTAAAGGGTTACGTCGATGCAAGCTTTAACACCTATACGAGTGACTCTGAGTAGCAAACCGGATACGTATAGTGGAGCAACCATTTGGAATAGCTCCAAGTGGAGCGTGGAAGCAGCATTTACAATATGACATAGAGATTTGCGAAGTACATACAGATCTGAATGTTGCGCACCGCTGACTAAAACCTCTCTCACAAGCAAAACATGATCAAACCCCGAACTCATTGAGTCTTAATCACATGATGATGTGAACTAGTTTAGTGGCACTAGTAAACTTGGATGTTGGTCACATGGATATGTGACCTATAAGTGTTGATCACATAGCGATGTGAACTAGATTATTGACTCTAGTGCAAGTGGGAGACTGTTGGAAATATGCCCTAGAGGCAATAATAAATTGGTTATTATTATATTTCCTTGTTCATGATAATCGCTTATTATCCATGCTATAATTGTATTGATAGGAAACTCAGATACATGTGTGGATACAAAGACAACACCATGTCCCTAGTAAGCCTCTAGTTGACTAGCTTGTTGATCAACAGATGGTTACGGTTTCACGACCATGGACATTGGATGTCGTTGATAACGGATCACATCATTTGGAGAATGATGTGATGGACAAGACCCAATCCTAAGCCTAGCACAAAGATCGAGTAGTTCAGTATGCTAAAGCTTTTCTAATGTCAAGTATCTTTTCCTTAGACCATGAGATTGTGCAACTCCGGATACCGTAGGAATGCTTTGGGTGTACCAAACGTCACAACGAATCGGGTGGCTATAAAGGTGCACTACAGGTATCTCCGAAAGTGTCTATTGGGTTGGTACGAATCGAGACTGGATTTGTCACTCTGTAAACGGAGAGGTATCTCTGGGCCCACTCGGTAGGACATCATCATAATGTGCACAATGTGACCAAGGGGTTGATCACGGGATGATGTGTTACGGAACGAGTAAAGAGACTTGCTGGTAACGAGATTGAACAAGGTATCGGTATACCGACGATCGAATCTCGGGCAAGTACAATACCGTTAGACAAAGGGAATTGTATACGGGATCGATTGAGTCCTTGACATCGTGGTTCATCCGATGAGATCATCGTGGAACATGTGGGAGCCAACATGGGTATCTAGATCCCGCTGTTGGTTATTGAACGGAGAACATCTCGGTCATGTCTGCATGGTTCCCGAACCCGTAGGGTCTACACACTTAAGGTTCGATGACGCTAGGGTTGTAGGGAATAGATATACGTGGTTACCGGATGTTGTTCGGAGTCCCGGATGAGATCCCGGACGTCACGAGGAGTTCCGGAATGGTCCGGAGGTAAAGATTTATATATGAGAAGTCCTATTTTGGCCACCGGAAAATGTTTCGGATTTTTCGGTATTGTACCGGAAGGTTCTAGAAGGTTCCGGAGGGGGCCCACCTGCATGGGGACCCACATGAACGTGGGTAGTGGGGCAAGGCCCCACACCCCTGGTCAAGGCGCACCAAGATCCCCCTTAGAAGGAATAAGATCATATCCCAAGGGATAAGATCAAGATCCCTAAAAAGGGGATAACAATCGGTGGGGAAAGGAAAGGATGGGATTTCTTTCCTCCCACCTTGCCAACGCCCCAATGGACTTGGAGGGCAAGAAATAATCCCCTCCACCCCTATATATAGTGGGAGGCGCATGGGAGCTGCACCTTGCCCTGGCGCAGCCCTCCCCTCTCCCAAGTCCTCCTCCTCTCCCGCGTGCTTGGCGAAGCCTGCGCAGGATTGCCACGCCCTCCATCACGACCACACCGTCGTGCTGCTGCCGGATGGAGTCTTCCCCAACCTCTCCCTCTCTCCTTGCTGGATCAAGGCATGGGAGACGTCACAGGGTTGTACGTGTGTTGAAGGCGGAGGTGCCGTCCGTTCGGCACTAGGATCTCCGGTGATTTGGATCACGACGAGTACGACTCCTTCAACCCCGTTCTCTTGAACGCTTCCGCTTAGCGATCTACAAGGGTATGTAGATGCACTCTCCTTCCCCTCGTTGCTAGTTTCTCCATAGATAGATCTTGGTGACACATAGGAAATTTTTGAATTTCTGCTACGTTCCCCAACAGTATATATATATATACAATTAGCTAGCTATATACCGTTTCTCCTAATTGGTGTATATATATATATATATGATCGGTTCTACTAGAAATTCTATTTATATATATGCATAACGTGTACAATATGTAGTATCGTAAAATACCAGCAAACAAAAAAGAATTAAATGGAAAAAACAAAATTAAATGAAAAAGAAATCATAAACCCAAAACCCCCCAACCTTTTAATACCGGTTGGTGTCACCATCCGGTACTAAAGGGCTCCCTGCCCCCGGAGCTGGCTCGTGCCACGTGGTTTCCCTTTAGCACCGGTTAACCGATACTAAAGGGGGGATCTTTAGTCCCCACACTTTAGTGTCGGTTACCGAACCGGCACTAAAGGGCCTTACGAACCGGTGCTATAGCCTGTTTCTACACTAGTGCCTACTTCCAAGTTCAAGTGCATATGGAGTGCCCGCGTCCCACCTAAGATCAAATTTTTCCTACGGCAAGCTTTTCGTGGGAAGCTTCCCGCAGCGGACCAAATCCGGGAAAGGAACGGCCCGGGTTCGGATAGATGCGCCTTGTGTGGGGAACTTGAAAACACGGAGCACATTTTCTTCCAGTGCTCCTTGGCTAAATTTGTTTGGTGTTGCATCCGCTCCTGGCTCCAAGTGATGTGGGATCCCTCTTCTTTCGAGGATCTTACGGGATTGGTCAATGGTTTATATGGGAATTCAAAAATGGTCTTCTAGGTTGGGTTTGCAACGATCTATTGGTCGTTGTGGACCACTAGAAACAAGTTTACCATCGAGCATATCTTCCCAGCTAATCCTAATGATTGCTTAGTTAAAACTGGAATATTCTTGCAGCAGTGGAGATCATTGACTAGGGATGCTGATCACGAGGCCTTCGATGCTATGGCGTCCAAGATTCGGGCTACGGCTTCGTCCTTGGCGTAAAGACAACGCGAAGCTTCTTAAACCCTGGTGTCTCCTCTACTAGTCTTATTTCTGGCCTGCGTGCCATATCTGGCTGGATAGCCATGTACTAGAACTCCTTTTCTTTGTCTTCCCTATTACTGTGGATGCTTGGATGTTGGTTATGCTACTCTGCCTGGTGGATTTATTTATAAAGTCGGGCGTATGCCTTTTATCTAAAAAATAAACATTTATCATGACCTAAGGAGATATAAATAACGACTTCATTATTGCCTCTAGGGCATATTTCCTTAAGTTATTTGGTTGCAAGGTTGTTTGCGAGAGATCATCTTCATCCTACGCCTCCCACGGATTGATAAACCTAAGGTCATCCACTTGAGGTCATCCACTTGAGGGAAAATTGCTACTGTCCTACAAAACTCTGCGCTTGGAAGCCCAACATGAGTTTACAAGAATAAAGTTGCGTAGTAGACATCAAGCTCTTTTCTGGCGCCGTTGTCGGGGAGGTGAGTGCTTGGAGGTATATATTTAGATCTTGCAATCGAATCTTTTAGTTTCTTGTTCAATCACTAGTTTGGTTTATAAAAGAAAACTACAAAAAATGGAATTGAGGTTGCATCATATTATTCATCTTTATAATGTCTTTCGTGAAAATGATGGAAATGAAAATTGTGCTCAATTGATAGAAGAAGAATTCCATAAAATGTTTGACAATAAATACTTGCATGATGAGCATGATTGCAATATTGTTGGTATGAACTCTTTGAATATCCATGATGCTAACGATATGCAAAGCCATAAGCTTGGGGATGCTATATTTGGTGAAGATGATATTTTTAGTCCCCCAAGATTCGATGTGCGAATTTCCTATAATGATAGCATGCCTCCTATTTATGATGATTATATTGATGAAAGTGGATTTGGAGAGGTCATGACTTTATTTAGTGATGAATCCACTATTTTGGAAGAGGTTTCAATTGATTATGACAACAAAGTTGCTATCTATGATGATTATGGTGATGGCATGTATGCTATAAAGAATAATGATGACCATGAAACTTGTCATCATGATTTAATTTTCAATCACATGATAGTTATTTTGTTGAGTCTGCTCCCCCTACTATTCATGAGAATAAATTTTCTTATGGGGAGAGTAATAAAATTTATATGCTTGTGGATCATGAAAAGAATGATTTATGTGATAGTTATATTGTTGAATTCATTCATGATGCTGCTGAAAATTATTATGAGAGAGGAACATATGATTTTACACATTGCAATAATATCAAGTTCCCTCTCTTTGTGTTGAAGGTTTTGAAGTTGCACTTGTTTTGCCTTCCTACGCTAGTTGATTCTTGCTCCCATAAATTATGTGCTCACAAAATCCCTATGCATAGGAAGTGAGTTAGACTTAATTTGTTAGTCATATGCTTCATGATGCTCTCTTTATGTTTCAATTCTATGGTTTATGCGAGCATCATTGAACTCATCATGCCTAGCTAAAATGCATTAAAGAAAAGCGCTTGTTGGCAGACAACCCAACACTTTTACCTACTGTTTTTGTGTGTTCACATGATTATGCTACTGTAGTAATCATGTTTTATTGCTTTTGTTTCAATAAACTGCCAAGTAAAGCCTTTGGGATAGTGTGGGTGATAGTTGACTTGAAGCTATGCAAAAATAGGAACTTTTGCGCTCAGTCCTGGAATTTTCAAAATTCACTGGAACATGATTTTGATCTGAATATTTGAAATGTGATATATATACAAATTACCTACGTCGTTCTAATTCTTCAGAATTTTTGGAGTAGAATAAGTATGGTTGTTTTCTAGATCATTACAAACTGTTATGTTTTTGACAGATTTTGTTTTCAATGCATAGTTTGCTTGTTTCATAGTTTCTATGGCTTATATTGCTCAATATAAATTGTGGAAATGATAAGATATAGTAGGCATTCTGTGAGAAAAATTATGAATCTTGTCTTTAATAGTACCAAAGTGAATGATTTGCTTTATCATAGTAACCTATCTCACAAAGTTCCGTTAAGTTTTGAGTGAGATATCACTATGAGGAGAATAAGGAGTAACAATACCTAAGCTTGGTGATGCCCAAGGCACCCCTAAGGTGATATTCAAAGGAGATCGAAGCAACTAAGATCTTTCGTCTTCAACATTATCAGTAACCTCACTTGGAGTTATATTTTCATTCATCACATGATATGAGTTTTCCTTGGAGCGCCATTAAATTTTTATTTTTGTTTTTCTTGCTGCTAGCTATAATAATATTTTTCCACTTTCTTTTCAACAAAAATGTCAAGGATAGCCTTTACCATACTTATTTTGCAAGTCTACATGTTGTTGTTTCAAAACAGAAAGTTTATCGCTGTTGCAAAAACTCCCGATAAAAGTCAGAATGTGATAGATGTCGAAAGTTTTTGCATAATAAGCTCTGCTAAATTTCCTACAATGTGTTAAATTTTCAGAATTTTTTTAGTTTAATAAGAATGGATACTTCTTCATCCATTACAGATTGTCCTATTTTGGCAGATTGTTGTTATGTTTGCATTGTTTGCGTATGTTTGCTTGTTTAATGATTCTATTTAAGGATACGAGTATTAAATATGCAGAGGAATTTGTATGCAATGTAGAATAATAATTTTAGTGATTTGGTACAATAGATAATGATAGTTATATTGTTGAATTCATTCATGATGCTACAGAAAATTAATATGAGAGAGGAACATATGCTTTTAAATATTGCAATAATATCAAGTTCCCTCTCTTTATGTTGAAGGTTTTGAAGTTGCACTTCTTTTGCCTTCCTATGCTAGTTGATTTTTGCTCCCATAAATTATTTGCTCACAAAATCCTTATGCATAGGAAGTGGGTTAGACTTAAATGTGCTAGTCATATGCTTCATGATGCTCTCTTTATGTTTTAATTCTTACCTTTTATGCGAGCATCATTGAACTCGTCATGCCTAGCTAAAAGGCATTAAAGAAAAGCGCTTGTTGGGAGACAACCCATCACTTTTACCTACTGTTTTTGTTTGTTCACATGATTATGCTACTGTAGTAATCATGTTTTATTGCTTTTGTTTCAATAAAGTGCCAAGTAAAGCCTTTGGGTTAGTGTGGGTGATAATTGACTTGAATCCGTGCAAAAACAAAAACTTTTCGCTCAGTCCAGGAATTTTCAAAATTCACTGGGGCATGCTTTTGATCTGAATATTTTACATGTGATAGATATACAAATTCCCTACGTTGTCCTAAATTTTCAGAATTTTTGGAGTATAAGAAGTATGGTTGTTTTCCAGATCATTACAAACTGTTATGTTTTTGACAGATTATGTTTTCAATGCATAGTTTGCTTGTTTCTTAGTTTCCATGGCTTATATTGCTCAATATAATTGTGGAAATGATAAGGTACAGTAGGCATTATGTGAGAAAAATTATGAATCTTGTCTTTAACAGTACCAAAGTGAATGATTTGCTTTATCATACTAACCTATCTCACGAAGTTCCGTTAAGTTTTGTGTGATTGAAGTTTTCAAGTTTTGGGTGAGATATCGATATGAGGAGAACAAGGAGTAACAAGATCCTAAGCTTGGGGATGCCCAAGGCACCCCTAAGGTGATAGTCAAGGGAGATCCATGCAACTAAGCTTGGGGATGCCCCGGAAGGCATCCCCTCTTTCGTCTTCAACATCATTGGTAACCTCACTTGGAGTTATATTTTCATTCATCACATGATATGAGTTTTTCTTGGAGCGTCATTTTATTTTGTTTTGATTTTCTTGCTCCATTTTATCAATTGCTACCTTGCTGTTTTTTATTGTTCTTATTACAAAAACCAATATCTACTATCCATATTACACATGTATCACCATCTCTTCGTCGAACTAGTGCACCTATACAAATTACCATTGTATTTGGTGTGTTGGGGACACAAGAGACTCTTTGTTTTTTGGTTGCAGGGTTGTTTAAGAGAGACCAGCTTCATCCTACGCCTCCCACGGATTGATAAACCTTAGGTCATCCACTTGAGGGAAAATTGCTACTATCCTAGAAAACTCTGCGCTTGGAGCACTACTAGGAAAAGGCTTATACATAGAAGTTTACGAGTAGCGTGTGTTATGGACCCAACTCTACTGATAACTACCAGTAGCGTCTGTTGTAAAGCGCGCTACTGGTAGAACATAGCAGCATTGTGGGTTTCTGGAGGCCACGCTACTGGTAAGTTTGCCACAGCACACCACCCGACCAAAAAATATTAGCAGCGTTTGTAGTATAACCAGCGCTACTGTTAAGAAAGTAGCTGTAGCACCTGTGCACCTAGACGCGCTACTGCTATTTCTTCTATGGGTAAACTTATACCAGTAGCGTTGTTTGTGTACAAGCGCTATAGCTAGTTTTACGTACCAGCAGATATTTAGGCTGGCACTCATAGCAGTAGCGTGCTTTGGCTCCCCGCGCTACTGCTATGGTCGCCAGCCACCTACCACCTTTCCCCTCCTTCCTCCCCTTTATTATTCCTCTCCCCTTCCTTTCTCCCCATTTCCTTGCACCTTGCTTGTTCCTTTCAATGCTCCCCCTCCATCACCCCTCCATTAGAGCCCTCCCTCCCCCTCTTCTTTGACCTCCACCACCCCCCTCTTCTTTTCCCTCCACCACCCCCTCCATTAGAGCCCAGTTCTTTTCCCTCCACCACCCCCTCTTCTTTGTGCCTCCACCACCACCCCCTCCATTAATGCCCTCCCTCCCCCTCTTCTTTGCCCTCCACCCCCTTCCATTAATGCCTTCCCTCTTCTCTCCCTCTCCTCTCCCACTATATCCCTATCTAGCTCTCTATCTCTCTCCCTAGATAGCTAGCTAGCTAGTTAGAGCTATATATCTAGAGCTACTAGGTAATTAAGAAGAAAGGTGCTTGATATCCCTCTCAACACATATGTGAGCAAAAAAGGGTGTTTGTGTGGATAGGATCGCAACTATATATATGGGCGATATGAGAATATATATACCGATTTGTGTGTGGCATAATTTCAGTTGCCTACATTGTGTATTTGATGAAATAATGTGGGTGACATGAGTTGCCTATGTTTTGCCGAAATGTCGATTCAATTCCCTTTCGGTGAATTTCGGGCAAACTCAATACGTCCTATGTTTAGGGAAGGTCATGCCGAATTTTTGTATGAATTTGATCCATGCATGCATATATACGTGGTTATAATATTTGCTCCGCGTGCAGGTGATCATGAAGGTCAATGGAAGGATGGTGGAAAGATACTAGCAATCCGCTGTGGATGACATGTATTGTAATGCCCGGATAATCATGCTACAGTAATCTCACGTTGATGGTGCCACGTCACCTCTGTCACTGTAGTTAATCACGGGTTAATTCAAAACTGTTTCGAAATTCAAATTCAAATTTATGATGGCAATAAAAGTTTTCAAAAATTAAAACTAAAATGTTCGGTGGTTGCCAAATATTACAAAGGTAATAGTGGTGCAGTAAACACATTTTTATAAAAGGCCTAATAATTTAGAATGATTTAAAACAGAAAAGTAAATAAATAAAAGAAAACAAAACAAAACAAAAGGAAGAGAAACCCCCACCCGATGGGCCAACCGGCCCAGCTGGCCACCAGGCCGGCCAGGCCGGCCCACCCCCGCACCCCCCATAAGCCACCCCCACTCCCCCTCGGTCCAACCCACGCCCCCCACCGACACTCCCGCGCCCCGAAATATCTCTCCCTCTCCCCGATTGATCGGGATCGAGGGAGGAGACCACCTCGCCGGCACCCGGAGCTTCGCCGCCACCTCGCCGGACAGCATCCACTCCGGCGCTCTTCCCCATCGTCCTCCTCGACCTTCCCCGAGCCCGCTGCCCATTGCCCTACTCCCCCTAGTGAGCCCCGACCTCTCCTCTCTCCCCCTCGCTCACTCACCGCGCCCGCCCGCTCGCCGCCGCGCCTCGCCCGCGCCAGACGTGCCCACGCTGCCACGGCCGCTGCCCCGCCGCTTCGCCAGGCGCGCGCCAGACGCACGATCGCGCCCCCTCAAGCAGGGCCTCGCCCCTGTTCTCCATCGACCGGGCGGTTCGCGCCGGCGCTCATGCGCCGCCGCCTCTCCCCCCTAGTCGCCTCGCCCAACCCCGGCCTCCTCGCCTCGGCGACGCTGGCCTCAGCTTTCGCCGCCACGTGCCCAGCCACCACCGTCGCCCGCTCGCCCTCGGCCCGTGCCGCCGGCACCGCTCTCGCATCGATGCCGCCGCTCGGGACCGCCCAGCGGCGCCAGCGCCCTACGCCCATTCTCGGTCGGCGCCAGGCCACCGCCTCCCTGCTCGGCGCCTTTCGGCTCGCCACCCTCGGCGTGGCGCCTGAATGAATGGGTGCGGGCACCCGTTCTGCCCAACCCGCAGCGCCCAGGCCGCTAAGGCCCTCCATCGATTAGGGGCCCCGCCTGAACGGTTTTAGAAAAAAAAGTAAAAAAATATTAAAAAATATATATATAATAAGTAAATAATTAATAATAAAATGAATTAATTAATTAACTAAATAATTAACTTAATTAATCATGTTTAGTTTAACTAATTAAGGTTAATTAACCTAATAAATAGTTACCCTAATTAACTACTGTTAATTAGTTAAACAATCCCTAATAGGTGGGACCCACCTGTCAGGTTGACCAAGTCAACTCTGTTCACTGCTGATGTCAGCATGACATCATGCTGATGTCAATAATCTGTTTTTCGAATTAATTAAATAATTAATTGAATTCCAGAAATTAATAAAATCTTTAGAAAATCATATATTTTAATCCGTAACTCGGATTAAAATATTTTCAACATGAAAGTTGCTCGAACGCACGAGACGATTCCGATCGCAACCCGCTCGTCCGCCACACCCCTAACCTATCGAACTCGCAACTTTCCCCTCCGCCTCCTCGCTTGAAAACGCTAAACACCGAATACTTTCCGGATGTTTCCTTCACCGTATCACCACATACCGCGTTAGGGCACGCCTAGCATCACGCTTTGCTTTGTCATGCATCGTCATGCATCTGTTTGCTTAAGTATTCATTGTTTCTTCCCCCTCTTCTTCCGCTAGACACCGAGACCGACGCTGCTGCTGCCCAGTACGACTACGGAGTTGACGACCCCTCTCTCTTGCCAGAGCAACCAGGCAAGCCCCCCCCCCCTTGATCACCAGATATCGCCTATTCTACTCTATACTGCTTGCATTAGAGTAGTGTAGCATGTTACTGCTTTCCGTTATACCTATCCTGATGCATAGCCTGTCCTTGCTACTACTGTTGTTACCTTTACCTGCAATCCTACTTGCTTAGTATAGGCTGCTAGAATTTCCATCTGTGGCCCTACATTCTTGTCCGTCTCACAGTGCTATACTATCGGGCCGTGATCACTCGGGAGGTGATCACGGTATATACTATATACTTTATAAATGATACATGTGGTGCTTATAGTCGGTCGGCTCGAGGAGTACCATGAGTGATTCACGGATTGGGGCTGAAAGGACCCTTGTCCCGACGGCCCCTGGATGGATCTTTGTGGCGGAGCGACAGGCAGGTTGAGACCGCCTAGGAGAGAGGTGGGCCTGGCCCTGTTCGGCGTTCATGGATACTTAACACGCTTAACGAAGTTCTTGGTATTTGATCTGAGTCCGCCATTTGGTCTATACGCACTAGCCATCTACGTGGGAGTAGTTATGGGTATCCCGGCGTCGTGGTATCAGCCGAAGCCTTCGTGACGTCAGCGACTGAGCGGCGCGCGCCGGATTGGACCGCGTAATGTGACTTCCTTTGTAATGGAGGTCGCTAGGTCTGCTTCGGCGCTGTTACAAGCGTGCGTGTGCTATGGGCGATGGGCCCACTTCTGTGGCGCTTAGGTTTAGACCGGCGTGCTGACCGCTCTGTTGGCCTAGGTCGGGCTGCGATGTGTTGATCTTCCGCGGCCGGGCATGACCCAGAAAAGTGTGTCCGGCCAAATGGGATCAAGCGTGTTAGGTTATGTGGTGCACCCCTGCAGGGAAGTTAATCTATTCGAATAGCCGTGATCTTCGGTAACAGGACGACTTGGAGTTGTACCTTGACCTTATGACAACTAGAACCGGATACTTAATAAAACACACCCTTCCAAGTGCCAGATACAACCCGGTGATCGCTCTCTAACAGGGCGATGAGGAGGGGATCGCCGGGTAGGATTATGCTATACGATGCTACTTGGAGGACTTCAGTCTACTCTCTTCTACATGCTGCAAGACGGAGGCTGCCAGAAGCATAGTCTTCGACAGGATTAGATATCCCCCTCTTAATCTGGCATTCTGCAATTTAGTCCACTGATATGGCCCTTTACACATATATCCATGCATATGTAGTGTAGCTCCTTGCTTGCGAGTATTTTGGATGAGTACTCACGGTTGCCTTGTTCCCCCTTTTCCCCCTATCTCTACTCGGTTGCTGCGACCATACGATGGAGCCCAGGAGCCAGACGCCACCGTCGATGACGACTACTCCGGAGGTGCCTACTACTATGTGCAGCCCGCTGACGACGACCAGGAGTAGTTAGGAGGATCCCAGGCAGGAGGCCTGCGCCTCTTCCGATCTGTATCCCAGTTTGTGCTAGCCTTCTTAAGGCAAACTTGTTTAACTTATGTCTGTACTCAGATATTGTTGCTTCCACGACTTCGTCTATGATCGAGCACTTGTATTCAAGCCCTCGAGGCCCTGGCTTGTATTATGATGCTTGTATGACTTTTTTTAATTTTTAGAGTTGTGTTGTGATATCTTACCGTGAGTCCCTGATCTTGATCGTACACGTTTGCGTGTATGATTAGTGTACGATGGAATCGGGGGCGTCATAAGTTGGTATCAGAGCCGACTGCCTGTAGGAATTCCCCTTCCACACTCCTTGGCCGAAATCGAGTCTAGCTTGGCTGTGTGCCTTACGGGCCCACGTCGCCATCGGGTGGTACTAGGATCTTTTACTCCTCGACATTTACTCTGGGACTCTGAACTCTCTTCTACTCGGGTTAAACGAATTTACTAACTAACACTAGGATCCCGTGACCACATTCACCCCAAAGTTGGATAAAGCCATAGTTATTCCTTGGAATTGTATTTTGATCAATTTCCACACTGTCATTTGACTCCTTTGAAACATCTTTATTTTCAAATGGAACCCACGAGGCAGGTCGTGCGCCACACGACGGCCATTGGTGCCTCGGGATCACCTGCCGTGCTAGCTGATATGATGACCTATTTGGGTTATCGCTGGCACCCTGAGTACACCGTCTCTGAGGAGTACCAGGACTTTAACCAGGAGCAGTATCGTGCCTGTAGGGGAACGTAGTAATTTCAAAAATTTTCCTACGATCACGCAAGACCATGGTGATGGCATAGCAACGAGAGGATAGAGTATCCGTCCACGTACCCTCGTAGACCGAAAGCGGAAGCGTTATAACAACGCTGTTGATGTAGTCGACGCGTCTCCACGATCCGACCGATCCAAGCACCGAACGACGGCACCTCCGAGTTCTGCACACGCTCAGCTCGATGACAATCCCGGACTCGATCCAGCAAAGTGTCGGGATGAGTTCCACAACCGACGGCGTGGTGACGATGTTGATGCTCCACCGACGCAGGGCTTCGCCTAAGCTCATGACGATATGACTTCTCCGGCGCGGGCTTCTCCTAAGCTCCGCGACGATATAACCAAGTGGAATATGGTGGAAGGGGCACCGCACACGGCTAAGGCAAGATCCGTAGATCAACTTGTGTGTCTATGGGGTGCCCCTGCCCTGTATATAAAGGATGGAGGAGGAGGAGGCCGCCAAGGCAAAGGTGCGGCCAGGATATGGATTCCTACTAGGACTCCAAGTCCTAGTAGGAGTCCACCAAAAGGGAGGAAGGGAGAAGGAATAGGAGGAGAAGGAGAGGTGTCCGCCCCTTTCCCTAGTCCAATTCGGACTAGAGGGAGGGGGCGCAGCAGCCTTTTTTTCCTCTTCCCACTAAAGCCCATCAAGGCCCATTACTTCTCCCGTAATCCCGTAACTCCCGGTACTCGAAAATACCGAATCATTCGAACCTTTCCGAACTCCGAATATAGTCGTCCAATATATCGATCTTTACGTCTCGACCATTTCGAGACTCCTCGTCATGTCCCCGATCTCATCCGGGACTCCGAACTCCTTCGGTACATCAAAACTCATAAACTCATAATATAACCATCATCGAAACCTTAAGCGTGGGACCCTACGGGTTCGAGAACTATGTAGACATGACCTAGAACTATTCTTGGTCAATAACCAATAGAGGAACCTGGATGCCCATATTGGCTCCTACATATTCTACTTAAGATCTTTATCGGTCAAACCGCATAACAACATACTTTGTTCCCTTTGTCATCGGTATGTTACTTGCCCGAGATTCGATCGTCGGTATCCAATACCTAGTTCAATCTCTTCACCGCAAGTCTCTTTACTCGTTCCGTAATACATCATCTCGCAACTAACTCATTAGTTGCAATGCTTGCAAGGCTTAAGTGATGTGCATTACCGAGAGGGCCCAGAGATACCTCTCCGACATTCGGAGTGACAAATCCTAATCTCGAATACGCCAACCCAACATCTGCCTTTGGAGACACCTGTAGTACTCCTTTATAATCACCCGATTACGTTGTGACGCTTGGTAGTACCAAAGTGTTCCTCCGTAAACGGAGTTGCATAATCTCATAGTCATAGGAACATGTATAAGTCATGAAGGAAGCAATAGCAACATACTAAACGATCGAAAGTGCTAAGCTAACGGAATGGGTCATGTCAATCAGATCATTCAACTAATGATGTGACCTTGTTAATCAAATAACAACTCCTTGTTCATGGTTAGGAAACATAACCATCTTTGATTAACAAGCTAGTCAAGTAGAGGCATACTAGTGACATACTGTTTGTCTATATATTCACACATGTATTATGTTTCCGGTTAATACAATTCTAGCATGAATAATAAACATTTATCATGATATAAGGAAATAAATAATAACTTTATTATTGCCTCTAGGGCATATTTCCTTCAGTCTCCCACTTGCACTAGAGTCAATAATCTAGATCACATCACCATGTGATTAACATCGATAGTTCACATCATCATGTGAATAACACCCATAATTCACATCGCCATGTGACCAAGACCCAAAGGGTACTAAGGTGTGATCATGTTTTGCTTTGTGAGAGAATCTTAGTCAATGGGTCTGCCACATTCAGATCCGTATGTATTTTGCAAATCTCTATGTCAACAATGCTCTGCACGGAGCTACTCTAGCTAATTGCTCCCACTATCAATATGTATCTAGATCGAGACTTAAAGTCATCCAGATCGGTGTCAAAACTTGCATCGACGTAACCCTTTACGACGAACCTTTTATCACTTCCATAATCGAGAAATATATCCTTATTCCATTAAGGATAATTTTGACCGCTGTCCAGTGATCTATTCCTAGATCACTATTGTACTCCCTTGCCAAACTCAGTGCAGGGTATACAATAGATCTGGTACACAGCATGGCATACTTTATAGAACCTATGGCTGATGCATAGGGAATGACTTTCATTCTCTTTCTATCTTCTGTCGTGGTCGGGTTTTGAGTCTTACTCAATCTCACACCTTGTAACACAGGCAAGAACTCTTTCTTTGACTGTTCCATTTTGAACTACTTCAAAATCTTGTCAAGGTATGTATTCATTGAAAAACTTATCAAGCGTCTTGATCTATCTCTATAGATCTTGATGCTCAATATGTAAGCAGCTTCACCGAGGTCTTTCTTTGAAAAACTCCTTTCAAATACTCCTTTATGCTTTGCAGAATAATTCTACATCATTTCCGATCAACAATATGTCATTCACATATACTTATCAGAAATGTTGTAGTGCTCCCACTCACTTTCTTGTAAATACAGGCCTTTCCAAAAAGTCTGTATAAAATCATATGCTTTGATCAACCCATCAAAGCGTATATTCCAACTCCGAGATGCTTGCACCAGTCCATTGATGGATCGCTGGAGTTTGCACATTTTGTTAGCTCCTTTAGGATTGACAAAAAACTTCTGGTTGCATCATATACAACTCTTCTTTAATAAATCCATTAAAGAATGTAGTTTTGACATCCATTTGCCAGATTTCATAAAATGTGGCAATTGCTAACATGATTCGGACAGACTTAAGAATCACTACAGTTGAGAAAATCTCATTGTAGTCAACACCTTGAACTTGTCGAAAACCTTTTGTGACAAGTCGAGCTTTGTAGATAGTAACACTACTATCAACATCTGTCTTCCTCTTGAAGATCCATTTATATAATATGGCTTGCCGATCATCGGGCAACTCCATCAAAGTCCACACTTTGTTCTCATATATGGATCCCATCTCAGATTTCATGGTCTTAAACCATTTTGCGGAATCTGGGCTCATCATCGCTTCCTCATAGTTCGTAGGTTCATCATGGTCTAGTAACATGACTTTCAGAACATGATTACCGTACCACACTGGTGCGGATCTTACTCTGGTTGATCTACGAAGTTCTGTAGAAACTTGATCTGAAGTTTCATGATCATCATCATTAGCTTCCTCCCTATTTGGTGTAGGTGTCACAGAAACTGTTTTCTGTGATGTACTACTTCTCAATAAGGGAGTAGATACAATTATCTCATCAAGTTCTACTTTCCTCCCACTCACTTCTTTCGTGAGAAACTCTTTCTCCAAAAAGTTTCCGAATTTAGCAACAAAAATCTTGCCTTCGGATCTGTGATAGAAGGTGTACCCAACAGTTTCTTTTTGGGTATTCTATGAAGACGCACTTCTCCGATTTGGGTTCGAGCTTATCAGGTGAAAACTTTTTCACATAAGCATCACAACTCCAAACTTTAAGAAATGACAGCTTAGGTTTACTGCTAAACCATAGTTCATACGGTGTCATCTCAACGGATTTAGATGGTGCCCTATTAAACGTGAATGCAGCTGTCTCTAATGCATAACCCCAAAACTATATCTGTAAGAGACATCATAGATCGCACCATATCAAAATAAAGTACGGTTACGACGTTCGGACACACCATAACGTTGTGGTGTTCCAGGTGGCGTGAGCTGTGAAACTATTCCACATTGTTTTAATTGAAGACCAAACTCAGAACTCAAATATTCATCTCCACGATCAGATCGCAGAAACTTTATTTTCTTGTTACGATGATTTTCCACTTCACTCTGAAATTCTTTGAACCTTTCAACTATTTCAGACTTATGTTTCATCAAGAAGATATATCCATATCTGCTCAAATCATCTTGTGAAGGTCAGAAAATAACGATACTTGCCACGTATCAACACTCATTGGATCGCATACATCGGTATGTATTATTTCCAATAAGTCATTATCTCGTTCCATTGTTCCAACAACGGAGTTTCAGTCATCTTGCCCAAAAGGCACGGTTCGCAAGTATCAAATGATTCATAATCAAGTGATTCCAAAATCCATCAACATGGAGTTTCTTCATGCGCTTTACACCAATATGACCTAAACGGCAATTGCTATAAATAAGTTGCACTATCATTATTAACTTTGCATCTTTTGGTTTCAATATTATGAATATGTGTATCACTATGATCGAGATCCAATGAACCATTTTCATTGAGTGTGTAACCATATAAGGTTTTATTCATGTAAATGTAACAACAATTTATTCTCTTACTTAAATGAATAACCGTATTGCAATAAACATGATCAAATCATATTTATGCTCAACACCAAATAACACTTATTTAGGTTCCACACTAATCCCGAAAGTATAGGGAGTGTGATGATGATCATATCAATCTTGGAACTACTTCCAACACTCATCGTCACTTTCCTTCAACTAGTCTCTGCTTATTCTCAGAACTCCTGTTTCGAGTTACTAATCTTAGCAACCTAACAGTATCAAATACTCGGGGCTACTATAAACACTAGTAAGGTACACATCAATAACCTGTATATCAAATATAACCTTGTTCACTTTGCCATCCTTCTTATCCACCAAATATTCAGGGTAGTTCCGCTTCAAAGGACCAGTTCCATTGCAGCAAAAGTACTCAGTCTCGTGCTTAGGTCTAGACTTGGGTTTCTTTACTCGAGCAGCAACTTGCTTGCCGCTCCATTTGAAGTTCCCTTCTTCCTTTGCCATTTTCCTTGAGACTACTAGTCTTGTCAACCATCAACACTTGATGTTTTTCTTGATTTCTACCTTCGCCGATTTTAGCATCGCCAAGAGCTCGAGAATCTTTTTCGTCATCCCTTGCATACTATAGTTCATCACGAAGTTCTACTAACTTAGTGATGGTGACTAGAGAATTCTGTCAATCACTATCTTATCTGGAAGATTAACTCCCACTTGATTCAAGTGATTGAAGTACTCGGACAATCTGAGCACATGCTCACTAGTTGAGCGATTCTCCTCCATCTTTTAGCTATAGAACTTGTTGGAGACTTCATATCTCTCAACTCGGTATTTGCTAAAAATATTAACTTCAATTCCTGGAACATCTCATATGGTCCATGACGCTCAAAACGCCTTTGAAGTCCCGATTCTAAGCCGTTAAGCATGGTGCACTAAACTATCAAGTAGTCATCATATTGAGCTAGCCAAACGCTCATAACGCCTCAGATTCGCTCATATTGAGCTAGCCAAACGCTCATAACGCCTCGTGCATCTGCTCCTGCAATAGGTCTGTCACCTAGCGGTGCATTAAGGACATAATTCTTCTGCGCAGCAATGAGGATAAACCTCAGATCACGGATCCAATCCGCATCATTGCTACTAACATTTTCAATACAATTTTCTAGGAACACATATAAAAACATAGGGAAGCAACAACGCGAGCTATTGATCTACAACATAATTTGCAAAATACTACCAGGACTAAGTTCATGATAAATTAAAGTTCAATTAATCATATTACTTAAGAACTCCCACTTAGAAAAATATCCCTCCAATTCTCTAAGTGATTGCGTGATCCATATCAACTACACCATGACCGATCATCACGTGTGATGGAGTAGTTTCAATGGTGAACATCAATATGTTGATCATATCTACTATATGATTCACGCTCGACCTTTCGGTCTCCGTGTTCCGAGGTCATATCTTATATGCATAGCTCGTCAAGTATAACCTGAGTATTCCGCGTGTGCAACTGTTTTGCACCCGTTGTATTTGAACGTAGAGCCTATCACACCCGATCATCACGTGGTGTCTCAGGACGAAGAACTTTCGCAACGGTGCATACTCAGGGAGAACACTTCTTGATAATTTAGTAAGGGATCATCTTATAATGCTACCGTCAATCAAAGCAAGATAAGATGCATAAAGGATTAACATCACATGCAATCAATATAAGTGATATGATATGGCCATCATCATTTTGTGCTTGTGATCTCCATCTCCAAGCACCGCCATGATCACCATCGCCACCGGTAGCGACACCTTGATCTCCATCGTAGCATCGTTGTCGTCTCGCCAACTATTGCTTATCGACTATCGCTACTCCTTAGTGATAAAGTAAAGCAATTACATGGCGTTTGCATTTCATACAATAAAGCGACAACCATATGGCTCCTGCCAGTTGCCGATAACTCGGTTACAAAACATGATCATCTCATACAATAAAATATAGCATCACGTCTTGACCATATCACATCACAGCATGCCCTGCAAAAACAAGTTAGACGTCCTCTACTTTGTTGTTGCAAGTTTTACGTGGCTGCTACGGGCTGAGCAAGAACCGTTCTTACCTACGCATCAAAACCACAACGATATTTCGCCAAATAGACTCCGCTTTTAACCTTCTCAAGGACCGGGCGAGCCACACTCGGTTCAACTAAAGTGAGAGAGACAGACACCCGCCAACACCCTTTAAGCAACGAGTGCTCACAGCGGTGAAACCAGTCTCGCGTAAGCGTCTGGCGTAATGTCGGTCCGGCCGCTTCATCTCACAATACCGCTGAACCAAAGTATGACATGCTGGTAGGTAGTATGACTTGTATCGCCCACAACTCACTTGTGTTCTACTCGTGCATACGACATCAACGCATAAAACCAGGCTCGGATGCCACTGTAGGGGAACGTAGTAATTTCAAAAAATTTCCTACGATCACGCAAGACCATGGTGATGGCATAGCAACGAGAGATAGAGTATCCGTCCACGCACCCTCGTGAGACCGAAGCGAAGCGTTATAACAACGCTGTTGATGTAGTCGACGCCTCCACGATCCGACCGATCCAAGCACCGAACGTACGGCACCTCCGAGTTCTGCACACGCTCAGCTCGATGACAATCCCGGACTCCGATCCAGCAAAGTGTCGGGATGAGTTCCGTCAACCTGACGGCGTGGTGGACGATGTTGATGCTCCACCGACGCAGGGCTTCGCCTAAGCTCCGCGACGATATGACTTCTCCGGCGCCGGGCTTCTCCTAAGCTCATGACGATATAACCAAGTGGAATATGGTGGAAGGGGCACCGACACGGCTAAGGCAAGATCCGTAGATCAACTTGTGTGTCTATGGGTGCCCCTGCCCTGTATATAAAGGATGGAGGAGGAGGAGGCCGCCAAGGCAAAGGTGCGGCCAGGATATGGATTCCTACTAGGACTCCAAGTCCTAGTAGGAGTCCACCAAAAGGGAGGAAGGGAGAAGGAATAGGAGGAGAAGGAGAGGTGTCCGCCCCTTTCCCTAGTCCAATTCGGACTAGAGGGAGGGGGCGCAGCAGCCTTTTTTTCCTCTTCCCACTAAAGCCCATCAAGGCCCATTACTTCTCCCGTAATCCCGTAACTCCCGGTACTCGAAAAATACCGAATCATTCGAACCTTTCCGAACTCGAATATAGTCGTCCAATATATCGATCTTTACGCCTCGACCATTTCGAGACTCCTCGTCATGTCCCCGATCTCATCCGGGACTCCGAACTCCTTCGGTACATCAAAACTCATAAACTCATAATATAACTATCATCGAAACCTTAAGCGTGCAAGGACCCTACGGGTTCGAGAACTATGTAGACATGACCTAGAACTATTCTTGGTCAATAACCAATAGCGGAACCTGGATGCCCATATTGGCTCCTACATATTCTACGAAGATCTTTATCGGTCAAACCGCATAACAACATACTTTGTTCCTTTGTCATCGGTATGTTACTTGCCCGAGATTCGATCGTCGGTATCCAATACCTAGTTCAATCTCGCCACCGCAAGTCTCTTTACTCGTTCCGTAATACATCATCTCGCAACTAACTCATTAGTTGCAATGCTTGCAAGGCTTAAGTGATGTGCATTACCGAGAGGGCCCAGAGATACCTCTCCGACATTCGGAGTGACAAATCCTAATCTCGAAATACGCCAACCCAACATCTGCCTTTGGAGACACCTGTAGTACTCCTTTATAATCACCCAGTTACGTTGTGACGCTTGGTAGTACCAAAGTGTTCCTCCGGTAAACGGAGTTGCATAATCTCATAGTCATAGGAACATGTATAAGTCATGAAGGAAGCAATAGCAACATACTAAACGATCGAGTGCTAAGCTAACGGAATGGGTCATGTCAATCAGATCATTCAACTAATGATGTGACCTTGTTAATCAAATAACAACTCCTTGTTCATGGTTAGGAAACATAACCATCTTTGATTAACAAGCTAGTCAAGTAGAGGCATACTAGTGACATACTGTTTGTCTATATATTCACACATGTATTATGTTTCCGGTTAATACAATTCTAGCATGAATAATAAACATTTATCATGATATAAGGAAATAAATAATAACTTTATTATTGCCTCTAGGGCATATTTCCTTCAGTGCCATCGTCCACCTCTACTCTCGGGAGTATGACTCCACTACTGTGCTGCACACTGCTCATGGTGTTGGAGTGACCATCGATATGGCAGTTCACGATGCTGCTTATGCTACGCTTACCCGTCTTTGTGGAGAGTATCGGGAGCTGGACACCTCCCCCTTCAGGCACATTGCTATCGCATCTGATGTTGGTGCGGAGGGTTACTACACTGCTGCCTACTCCACTGTCACCCGAGAGCCCTTCTACCATCAGAACTTTGTTCTGCATGCTGATGGGCTGGATCGAGCTAACCGAGCTCTTCGCCACGAGTTGTACACCACCCGTCAGCACCTTTACCGTGCTCTGACGCTGTTGCACCCCTTTGTCCGATCCAGAGCTGCCGCGCTCGTGATCTACCCAGCCAGACCGTGATGCCCTGTGGTGTCGGTTGGCGGAGGTGGAGGCTACTCTCCCGCACTTGGTCCTCTTCTGCCACTTGGGCGTCGGGTTCCGCACCAGAGTATCCGCGGACCCCAGGTTGCTGACGTGGAGTTCCCGATGCCACACTACCAGCTTTCAGGCTACAGCTACCTCCGCAGTACCGCGTGGGACTGATGTAGGCTTGCTTGTTAAGTGTTAGATGCATTCGTCGCGAGCCTGCATGCCGCCTATGATGTCTTAGTCTATGTACTGAACTCTGTGTACCGAACTCTATGCATGATCCCTTTTGTATGATATGCCGACTACTATGTAGTTTCTATCGTGCTGCTTTCATTATGCATGTTTCATCATGAATGATTCTTGTCCTTTGCATAATTTCTCAAATGCTGAACTACCCCTGTTATATTAGCAGGATGGTTAGACCAGCTGGTCGTGGTCGTGGTGGCAACTTCCCACCACCGCCTGAGTACATGGCTGGTATGATCCAACAGCTTGAGATGAATCGCCAGTTCATGGAAAACATGATGGCTCAGTTTCCTCGCCCCAATATGAACCAGCAGCCAAACACAACAACTCTGCAGGATTTCATACGCCTCAACCCAAGTGTGTACCGCAGCTCAACCCAGCCGCTGGATGCTGATGACTGGCTCCGTGACATCACCTATGAGATGGAGTCTGCTGATGTAGCCCCTGCCAGCTATGTCACTTTTGCTTCCTTCTTCCTGAAGGGACCCGCAGCTCAATGGTGGGACAGCCACAGGCGTACTCTGCCAGTTGGAACAATCATCACCTGGCCAGACTTCCAAGCTGCTTTCCGTGCCCGCTTCATCCCTCAAGGAGTCATGGACCGGAAGAAGCGTGAGTTCCGCAACCTCACCCAAGGCAACAAGACTGTTGAAGCTTATCAGCGGGAGTTCCTGGACTTGTCTCGCTATGCTGAAGAGGACATTGCAACTGATGCACGCAGACAAGAGAAGTTCCGTGACGGCCTTCAAGCTGACGTCAAGCTCGCACTTCTAGTGCACGACTTTGCTGATTTCGCCACCTTGGTGAACAAAGCTATTAATGTCGAAACTGGTCTGCAGGAATACCAGAGCTCTAACAGGCGCAACCGTTACACGGGCTCATCTTCGGGCCCGTCCTCGCAGAAGCGCAAGATATGGATTCCCAACAGCATGTACCAGCCGAATGCACCTGCCCCAAGGCAGACCTATGCTGCACCTCGTCTGCCTACTCCTCCAACTAGGCAGCCAAGGCTTCCAGCTCCACCACCCGGAGCTCCTGTTCCCATGCCCAATAATGGTATGTGCTACAAGTGTGGTCAACCAGGTCACCTTGCCAGGAACTGCTATCAGAATCAGAACCAGAATCAACTGGCCCTTCCCGCAACTGGCCGTGGAAGCAACCAGCCCCGCAACAACAATGCCAAGTCTTATGGTCGTGTTCATGCCAACCACGTTGATCTCAACGAAGCTCAAGACCAGCCTGCTACTGTGATGGGTACACTCCTCGTTAATTCAGTACCGGCATCTGTTTTATTCGATTCGGGAGCATCGCATTCATTCATATCAGCAGAGTTTGCATTCATGCATGGCATTAAATATGAAGAGATGAACACTGCGCTAGTAGTGCACACTCCAGCGGGTCAATGTCAAACCTCTATGATTAGCCACGACGTTCCCGTTGAAATCGAAGGACTGGAATTCCTTGTCTCTCCTATCGTTCTGAAGTCCTGTAGCATTGATCTCATTCTGGGAATGAATTGGTTAAAGGCGCATACTGCTTCCATAGTTTGCGCCACTAAGACCGTCCATCTGCTACACCCTTCTGATGAAATAATAAGCTACAATGCTCGTCTGGTTCAGAATGCCGAGGCAAGGCTCTATGCATTGAATGCATTGAACGCCGCACCACTCGAGGGCATTGAAAACATTCCTGTCGTTCGCGACTTCCAGGACGTCTTTCCTGAAGAACTTCCAGGGATTCCCCCTGCTAGAGCTGTCGAATTCGTCATCGACTTGAAACCAGGCACGACTCCTATAGCCAAGCGACCCTACAAGATGCCACCGCATGAACTCCTTGAGCTTAAGGAGGAAATCGACAAATCTCTTCGAAGTGGTTTCATTCGCCCAAGTTGCTCTCCTTGGGGAGCACCTTCTCTCTTTGTCAAGAAGAAGGATGGGACAAACCGATTGGTCCAAGACTACCGTCCTATAAACCAAGCTACCATTCAGAATAAGTATCCTCTCCCTCAGATCAATGATCTGTATGATCAGCTGGCTGGTTCATCAGTGTTCTCTAAACTCGACTTGAGGTTGGGTTACCACCAGATCCGTGTTCGTGAAGAAGATATTCCAAAGACCGCATTCGTGACTCGTTATGGTTCATACGAGTACACCGTCATGTCTTTCGGCTTAACCAATGCTCCAGCCACATTCTCTCGACTGATGAACTATATATTCATGGATTACCTCGACAAGTTCGTCGTGGTTTATCTGGATGATATCCTGGTATTTTCCAAGAACGAAGAAGAACATGCTGAACACCTTCGTCTTGTCCTGGAAAAGCTACGAGAGCATCAACTTTATGCCAAGTTCTCCAAATGTGAATTCTGGCTTCCTGAAGTGACCTATCTCGGGCATGTCATCTCTAAGGATGGTATTGCCGTCAACCCTGAACGAGTTCAGGTTATTCTTGATTGGACTCCTCCGAAGAATGTCAAGCAATTCAGAAGTTTTCTCGGTCTCGCCAGCTATTGCCGTCGATTCGTCGAGAACTTCTCCAAGATTGCCAGGCCTCTGACTAACCTATTGCATAAGGGCGTCAAGTTCCAATGGACAGATAAATGTCAGGAAAGCTTCTAGGCGCTCAAAGACAAGTTGACTTCTGCCCCAGTACTAGCTCCTCCTGATACTAAGAAGGACTTCATCATTTACTACGACGCTTCCCGTCATGGATTAGGCTGTGTCCTAATGCAGGAGCGCAAAGTGATTGCTTATGCCTCTCGGCAATTACGCCCTCACGAAGAGAACTACCCAGTTCACGACCTCAAACTTGCTGCTGTCATTCATGCGCTAAAACAGTGGCGAGATTACCTTCTCGGTAATCGTTGCGAGATCTTCACCGACCACCAAAGTCTGAAGTATCTGTTCACTCAGCCAGACCTGAACCTCCGTCAGCAGAGGTGGATGGAGATTGTTGCAGACTTTGACTTGGGTATTTCCTATACACCAGGCAAGGCTAATGTGATGGCTGATGCCTTGAGCCGCAAGTCTTCTCGCAACCACCTCCAGATTCACAAGGTTCAGCCTCACTTGTTGAAGAGTTCGAAAGCTGAACCTCCATATTGTTCCTCCGGTGCACTCGCTCCCCTCCTCCGGAGTTCCGCAAGATGAATCTCCGTGTTGTTCCCCAGGTTCCCTCTTTACCCGGGCTGTCGAACCCGATCTCGTGAGCTCCATCAAGACAATACAGGATATGACTCAAGTCCACAAGATTAAGCGCGCCTCAAAGAAGGAAAGCCCTCATTCTTCACTATTGTTGATGATGGCGCCTTGTACTTCAAAGGCCGCCTAGTGGTGACGTGTAAGAAGGAAAACCTGAATATGACTCAGAAAGTTATGAAGGAAGCTCATGATACGCCTCTATGTATCCATCCCGGTAGTACAAAGATGTACCAGGGACATCCGCCGAGATTCGGTGGTCTAATATGAAGCAAGACATTGCTCGCTATGTTGCTGAGTGTGGCGTTTGCCGTCGTATCAAAGCGAGCATCAAAGGCCTCTTTGGAACTCGCAACCTATCTCTATTCCTGAATGGAAATGGGACCATGTTGAAATGGACTTCGTCCTTTGGATTTCCCAAGTCACGTAAAGGTAATGATGCTATTCTTGTCGTCATTGACCGACTTTCTAAAGTTGCACATTTTCTGGCGGTCAAAGAAATGATCACTGCTAGTCAGCTTGCAACTCTCTACATGTCCAGAATTGTTTCACTTCACGGTATTCCACTGGTTATCAGTTCCGACCGTGGCAGCTTATTCACTTCAAGATTCTGGGCAAGTTTCCAAGAAGCTATGGGGACTCACTTATCTTTCAGTACTGCGTTTCATCCGCAGTCACAAGGGCAAGTTGAACGTGTCAACCAAGTACTCGAAGACATACTTCGAGCTTGTGTTATTTCCTTCGGCAAGAAATGGGAGGAATCTCTCCCGTATGCTGAGTTCTCTTATAACAATAGCTATCAAGCTAGTCTGAAGATGGCCCCCTTCGAAGTGTTATATGGACAAAAGTGCCGAACCCCTCTGAACTGGTCAGAAACTGGGGAACGATCACTCTTCGGTCCGGATATTATCCAACATGCCGAAGAACAAGTCCGCATTATTCGCGAGAATCTCAAGACTGCTTTCCATGTCAAAAGAGTAATTATGACCGTCATCATAAAGACATGGTCTATCAACTTTGGCGAAAAGGCCTATCTTCGCTTACACCAATGAAGGGTGCTCACCGCCGGGATCAAGGGCAAGCTAGCTCCTCGCTATATTGGCCCATTCACTATTCTCGAAAGGCGTGGAAAAGTGGCATATCAATCGGAGCTTCCGTCGAACCTTTCTCGGGTTCACGATGTGTTCCACGTGTCACAGCTCGTCGCTGCTTCAAGGATCCAATCCGAGCGATAGATCATGAAGTGCTCGAATTGCAGGAGGACCTCTCCTATAAAGAGCATCCGGTCCGCATTCTCGACCAAGCTGAACGCCGCACACGCCGGAAGGCGATCAAGTTCTCAAGGTTCAAGGGTCGCACCATTCGAAGATGAAGCCACTTGGGAACGAGAGGATCGTCTGCGTGATGAATACCCGCACTCTTTCCTGCTACCTCCTAAATCTCGGACGGATTTCTTGTAGTGGAGGAGATTTGTAACGCCGGATAATCATGCTACAAGAATCTCACGTTGATGGTGCCACGTCACCTCATCCACCGTAGTTAATCACGGGTTAATTCAAAACTGTTTTGAAATTCAAATTCAAATTTATGATAGCAATAAAAGTTTTCAAAAATTAAAACTAAAATGTTCGGTGGTTGCCAAATATTACAAAGGTAATAGTGGTGCAGTAAACACATTTTTATAAAAGGCCTAATAATTTAGAATGATTTAAAACAGAAAAGTAAATAAATAAAAGAAAAGAAAAGAAAACAAAAGGAAGAGAAACCCCCACCCGATGGGCCAACCGGCCAATACCACCAGGCCGGCCAGGCCGGCCCACCCCCGCACCCCCCATAAGCCACCCCCCCACTCCCCCTCGGTCCAACCCATGTTCCCCCCACCGACACTCCCCCGCTCCCCAAAATATCTCTCCCCCTCTCCCCCTGATTGGATCGGGATCGAGGGAGGAGACCACCTCGCCGGCGCCCGGAGCTTCGCCGCCTCCTCGCCGGACTGCATCCACTCCGGTGCTCTTCCCCATCGTCCTCCTCGACCTTCCCCGAGCCCGCTGCCCGTTGCCCTACTCCCCCTAGTGAGCCCCGACCTCTCCTCTCTCCACCTCGCTCGCTCACCGCGCCGTGCCCGCCCCGGCACGCCCGTGCCTCGCCGGCGCCAAGACATGCCCACGCTGCCACGGCCAAGCCCCAAGACGCCTGGTCGGCGCCCGACGCACGATCAAGCGCTCCCTCCCGCACAGGCCTCGTCCCTGTTCTCCATCGACCAGCTGTCCGTGCTCCGGCGCCCATGATCGCCGCGCCCTCTCCCCCTGGTCGCCTCGCCTCAACCCCCGCCTCCTCTCCCTCCGTGATGCTGGCCCCATGCTCCCCGCCTCGGCCACGCGCCCGGCCACCACTGTCGCCCGCTCGCCCTCGGCCCGGCCGCCCGCCCGCTCTCGGCATCGATGCCGCCGTCGCTTGAGACCGCCCGTGGCGCCAGCGCCCTGCGCCCATTCTGGCCGGCGCGCCAGGCCACCGGCCTCCCTCCCGATCCGCCCACCTCGAGAGTGCGCCAAACGAACAGGTGCGGGGCACCTGCTTGCCTGAACCCGCACCGCCAGGCCGCTAAGGCCCCAGACCATCGACTAGGGGCCCCGCCTGAAACAGTTTTAGAAAAAAAGAACTAAAAAAATATTAAAAAAATATATAATTAATAAATAATTAATAATAAAATTAATTAACTAAATAATTAACTTAATTAATCATGTTTAGTTTAACTAATTAAGGTTAATTAACCTAATAAATAGTTACCCTAATTAACTACTGTTAATTAGTTAAACAATCCCTAACAGGTGGGACCCACCTGTCAGGTTGACCAAGTCAACTCTGTTGACTGCTGATGTCAGCATGACATCATGCTGATGTCATTAATCTGTTTTTGGAATTAATTAAATAATTAATTAAATTCCAGAAATTAAGAAAATCTTAAGAAAATTTTATCTTTTAATCCGTAACTCGGATTAAAATATTTTCAACATGAAAGTTGCTCAGAACGACGAGACGATTCCGGATAAGCAAACCGTTCGTCCGCCACACCCCCCTAACCTATCGAACTCGCAACTTTCCCCCTCCGGCTCCTTTGCCCGAAAACGCGAAACACCGAGAATACTTTCCCGGATGTTTCCCCCCTTCACCGGTATCACCACATACCGCATTAGGGCGCGCCTAGCATCACGCTTTGCTTTGTCATGCATCATCATGCATCTGTTTTCTTAAGTATTCATTGTTTCTTCCCCCTCTTCTTCTGCTAGACACCGAGACCGACGCTGCTGCTGCCCAGTACGACTACGGAGTTGACGACCCCTCTCTCTTGCCAGAGGAACCAGGCAAGCCCCCCCTTGATCACCAGATATCGCCTATTCTACTCTATACTGCTTGCATTAGAGTAGTGTAGCATGTTACTGCTTTCCGTTATACCTATCATGATGCATAGCCTGTCCTTGCTACTACTGTTGTTACCTTTACCTGCAATCCTACTTGCTTAGTATAGGCTGCTAGAATTTCCATCTGTGGCCCTACATTCTTGTCCGTCTGTTGTGCTATACTATCGGGCTGTGATCACTCGGGAGGTGATCACGGGTATATACTATATACTTTATACATGATACATGTCGTGCTTAAAGTCGGGTCGGCTCGAGGAGTACTCGCGAGTGATTCACGGATTGGGGGCTGAAAGGACCCTTGTCCCGACAGCCCTCTGGATGGATCTTTGTGGCGGAGCGACAGGGCAGGTTGAGACCGCCTAGGAGAGAGGTGGGCCTGGCCCTGTTCGGCGTTCGCGCATACTTAACACGCTTAACGAGTTCTTGGTATTTGATCTGAGTCTGGCCATTTGGTCTATACGCACTAACCATCTACGTGGGAGTAGTTATGGGTATCCCAGCGTCGTGGTATCAGCCGAAGCCTTCGTGGACGTCGGCCGATCGAAAGCAGCGCTACCGGATTGGACCGCGTAATGTGACTTCCTTTGTAATGGAGGTTGCTAGGTCTGCTTCCGGCGCGTTACAAGAACGTGCGGTGTGCTATGGGCGATGGGCCTGCACTGTGGCGCTTAGGTTTAGACCGGCGTCTTGACCGCTCTGTTGGCCTAGGTCGGGCTGCGGCGTGTTGATCTTCGCGGCGGGCATGACCCGAAAAAGTGTGTCCGCCAAATGGGATCAAGCGTGTTGGGTTATGTGGTGCACCCTGCAGGAAGTTAATCTATTGAATAGCCGCGATCTTGATAACAGGACGACTTGGAGTTGTACCTTGACCTTATGACAACTAGAACCGGTTACTTAATAAAACACACCCTTCCAAGTGCGGATACAACCCGGTGATCGCTCTCTAACGAGGCTGACGAGGAGGGATCGCGGGTAGGATTATGCTATACGATGCTACTTGGAGGACTTGATCTACTCTCTTCTACATGCTGCAAGACGGAGGCTGCGTAAGCATAGTCTTGACGTGATTAGATATCCCCCTCTTAATTTGGCATTCTGCAATTTAGTCCACTGATATGGCCCTTTACACATATATCCATGCATATGTAGTGTAGCTCCTTGCTTGCGAGTACTTTGGATGAGTACTCACGGTTGCCTTGTTCCCCCTTTTCCCCCTATCTCTACTCGGTTGCTGCGACCAGATGATGGAGCCAGGGCGACGCCACCGTCGATGGCGACTACTCCGGAGGTGCCTACTACTACGTGCAGCCCGCCGACAACGACCGGAGAGTAGTTAGGAGGATCCTGAGCAGAGGCCTGCGCCTCTTCCGATCTGATCCCAGGTTTGTGCTAGCCTTCTTAAGGCAAACTTGTTTAACTTATGTCTGTACTCAGATATTGTTGCTTCCGCTGACTCGTCTATGATCGAGCACTTGTATTCGAGCCCTCGAGGCCCCTGGCTTGTATTATGATGCTTGTATGACTTTTTTTTATTTTTAGAGTTGTGTTGTGATATCTTACCGTGAGTCCCTGATCTTGATCGTACACGTTTGCATGTATGATTAGTGTACGATTGAATCGGGGGCGTCACATGTATGAAAAAAGACTGAAGGATGTTTTATGTCCGTGTCGAAAATGCAAAGGAATAGTCAGGTTCGACCCCTTTGAGGGTGGCACATTCAAGGCGCACCTGCACATGCACGGTTTCATGCATGGCCATACTCGGTGGATAAGTGAAGATGAGATGATGATGATGTCGACGGGGCAGGAAATAATGACATGGGGCCACCAGACGAAGAGATGACCGATTATGTGCCCGAAGAGGAAGACGGCCTCGGAAATGTCGATGGCGAAGAGGCAGTTCAAGGCAGAGAAGACGCGGACACGCCGCCGTCTTCGTCGCTACTAAGTTCAGCCATGCAGGACCCGCATGTTCGAGACTTGCTTCGCAAGAAGACGACTAGCGACAGAGCTGCTTCTAGAGACGAGGCCAAACTGGCACAACTGGAGGTAGACTCGATGACTCCTTTGTATGATGGTTGCAATCCCGAGGTCACCCGCTTGAGTTTCACACTAGAACTTCTAAAGACGAAGGCAAAAAAAATGGACAGATACAAGCCAGGATGAGCTTCTGAAGTATCTAAAGAAGGTTCTTCCCGCGGGAAGCCTGTGTCCTACTAGTGTCGAGGAGGCAAAGAAAATCGTGTGCCCTCTTAATCTGCCACACATTAGATATCACACATGGATCAATGATTGCACCATATATCAGAACGAGCACGCGGAAAAAACCATCTGTCCAAAGTGCAATGCTTCACGATATAAAAAGGCCAGAAAGAAAGCTCCACAGAAAGTTGTATGGTACTTTCCGATCACTCTGCGTCTACAACGGTATTTCGTAGATCCTAAGGAAGCAAAGCTTATGAGCTGGCACGCGGAGAGGGTGAAGCCAGATAGACGGAGATGAGCTGAAGCTGAGACACCTTGCAGATGCTAGCCAGTGGAGAGCATGAAATGCTGAATTTGATTTTTTCGCAAATGATCCAAAGAACATCGTGCTTGGCACTAGTAGTGATGGCATGAATCCATTTGGCAACCAGAACACCAATCAAAGCACATGGCCCATGTTTGTATGGATGTACAACCTCCCCCCTGATTGTGTGCTACGTCTTGAGCTTACGTTGGTTTTCCCCGAAGAGGAGAGGATGATGCAGCACAGTAGCGTAAGTATTTCCTTAGTTTTTCGAACCAAGGTATCAATCCAAGAGGAGGCCACGCACAAGTCCCTCGTACCTGCACAAAGCGATAGCTACTCGCAACCAACGCGATTAGGGGTTGTCAATCCCTTCACGGTCACTTACGAGTGAGATCGATAGAGATAATATTTTGGTATTTTTGGTATATAGATGCAAAGTAAAAAATAAAAGGCAAAGTAAAAACAAAGCAAGTACAAAAGTGATGGAGATTGATATGATGAGAATAGACCCGGGGCCACAGGTTTCACTGGTGGCTTCTCTCAAGAGCATAAGTATTCTACGGTGGGTGAACAAATTACTGTTGAGCAATTGACAGAATTGAGCATAGTTATGAGTATATCTAGGTATGATCATGTATATAGGCATCACGTCCATGACAAGTAGACCGAAACGATTCTGCATCTACTACTATTACTCCACTCATCGACCGCAATCCAGCATGCATCTAGAGTATTAATTTAAAAACAAAGTAACGCCTTAAACAAGATGACATGATGTAGAGGAATAAATTCATACAATATGATAAATACCCCATCTTGTTATCCTTGATGGCAACAATACAATACGTGCCTTGCAACCCTTTACATCCTTTGGTAAGGACACCGCAAGATTGAACCCAAAGCCATGCACTTCTCCCATTGCAAGAATTACCAATCTAGTTGGCCAAACCAAACAGATAATTCGAAGAGACTTGGAAAGATAACTCAATCATACATAAAAGAATTCAGAGAAGATTCAAATATTTATTCATAGATAAGCTGGATCATAAACCCACAATTCGTCGGTCTCAACAAACACACCGCAAAAAGAAGATTACATCGAATAGATCTCCACGCGGGGGAGAACATTGTATTGAGATCCAAAAAGAGAGAAGAAGCCATCTAGCTACTAACTATGGACCCATAGGTCTGAGGTAAACTACTCACACTTCATCGGAGAGGCTTTGATGATGATGTAGAAGCCCTCTGTGATGGATGCCCCCTCCGGCGGAGCTCTGGAACAGGCACCAAGACGGGATCTCGTGGATACAGGAAGTTGCGACGGTAGAATTAGGTTTTTGGCTCCCGTTCTGATCGTTTGGGGGTACGTAGGTATATATAGGAGGAAGGAGTACGTCGGTGGAGCAACGAGGGGCCCACGAGGCAGGGGGCGCGCCTAGGGGGCGCCCCACCTCGTGACCGCCTCCATTGTTCCTTGGCGTAGGGTCCAAGTCTCCTGGATCACGTTCGGTGAGAAAATCACGATTCTGAAGGTTTCATTACGTTTGGACTCTGTTTGATATTCTGTTTCTTCGAAACACTGAAAAAGGCAAAAAAAAACAGCAATTCTGGGCTGGGCCTCCGGTTAATACGTTAGTCCCAAAAATAATATAAAAGTGGAAAATCAAGCCCAATATAGTCCAAAACAGTAGATAAAGTAGCATGGAGCAATCAAAAATTATAGATACGTTGGAGACGTATCGCATCATCTAAGCTTAATTCCTGCTCGTCCCTCGGTAGGTAAATGATAAAAGAGAATTTTGATGCGGAGTGATACTTTGGCATAATTTCAATGTAAATCTTCTTAATCATGGTATGAATATTCATATCCGAAAGATTCAAGACAAAAGTTCATATTGACATAAAAATAATAATACTTCAAGCATACTAACTAAGCAATTATGTCTTCTCAAAATAACATGGCCAAAGAAAGTTATCCCTACAAAATCATATGGTCTGGCAATGCTCCATCTTCCCCACACAAAATATTTAAATCATGCACAACCCCGAGGACAAGCCAAGCAATTGTTTCATACTTTCACATTTTCAAAACTTTTTCAATCTTCACGGAATACATGAGCGTGAGCCATGGATATAGCACTATATGTGGAATAGAATGGTGGTTGTGGAGAAGGCAAAAAGAGGGAAGATAGTATCACATCAACTAGGCGTATCAATGGGCTATGGAGATGCCCATCAATAGATATCAATGTGAGTGAGTAGGGATTGCCATGCAACGGATGCACTAGAGCTATAAGTATATGAAAGCTCAACAAAAGAAACTAAGTGGGTGTGCATCCAAATTGCTTGCTCACGAAGACCTAGGGTATTTGAGGAACCCCATCATTGGAATATACAAGCCAAGTTTTATAAAAATTCCCACTAGTATATGAAAGTGACAAAACGAGAGACTCTCTATCATGAAGATCAAGGTGCTACTTTGAAGCACAAGTGTGGTAAAAGGATAGTAACATTGTCCCTTCTCTCTTTTTCTCTCATTTTTTTATTTGGGCCTTTTCTCCTTTTTTTATGGCCTCTTCTATTTTTTCATCCGGAGTCTCATCATTTCCTCACTTGGGACAATGCTCTAATAATGATGATCATCACACTTTTATTGTTCTTACAACTCAACAATTACAACTCGATACTTAGAACAAAATATTACTCTATATGAATGCCTCCGGCGGTGTACCGGGATTCGCAATGACTCATGAGTGACATGTATGAAAGAATTATGAACTGTGGCTTTGCCACAAATACAATGTCAACTACATGATCATGCTAGCAATATGACAATGATGGAGCGTGTCATAATAAACGGAACGGTGGAAAGTTGCATGGCAATATATCTCGGAATGGCTATGGAAATGCCATGATAGGAGGTATGGTGGCTGTTTTGAGGAAGGTATATGGTGGGTGTATGATACCGGCAAAAAGTGCACGGTATTAGAGAGGCTAGCAATGGTGGAAGGATGGGAAAAAGTGCGTATAATCCATGGACTCAACATTAATCATAAAGAGCTCATATACTTATTGCGAAAATCTAGAAGTTATCAAAGAAAAGTATTACGCGCATGCTCCTAGGGGGATAGATTGGTAGGAAAAGACCATCGCTCGTCCCCGACCGCCACTCATAAGGAAGTCAATCAATAAATAAATGATGCTCCGAGTTCATCATATAACGGTTCACCATACGTGCATGCTATGGGAATCACAAACTTCAACACAAGTATTCTTTAAATTCACAACTACTCAACTAGCATGACTCTAATATCACCATCTTCATATCTCAAAACAACTATCAAGCATCAAACTTATCTTAGTATTCAACGTACTCAAAAGAAAGTTTCACATATCTTGAATACCAAGTATATTAACATTAAGCATGAGAGATCAAGTTTCTTTAAAACAAATCCACCACCGTGCTCTAAAAGATCTAAGTGAAGCACTAGAGAAAAAATTATCACGCTCAAAAGATATAAGTGAAGCACTATGAGCAAAAACTATCAAGCTCAAAAGATATAAGTGAAGCACATAGAGTATTCTATCAAATTCCAATTCATGTATGGCTCTCTCAAAAGGTGTGTACATCAAGGATGATTGTGGTAAACTGTAAGTGCATCTAGTGCCCCTTAGTGATTTTGGTGTATTGAACACTTATAGGTTAAGGAACTAATGCATTTGTGAGTGTACACAGGTCTATAAGTCTATGAGGAGTTTGATATTTACAGAGAAAGTCGACCCCTAAAAATGAAGTTCTTCGACTAAAGACTTTGATATTCTGAAGACTTTCTGAACACTTTGAAAATGAAGAAATTGGTGTGACCTTGAAGACTTGATATTCATTTGAGGAACATGAAGCGTGAAGACTTTTGTTTTCGTTGTTTCGTTTTTCTCTTTCTTGAGTCATAGGAAACACCGTACTGTTAAAGGGGGTCGAGGAAATACTAAGGAAAAATTTCCATGTGATGCTCAACTCAAAATCCTACACCTACCAATCCCTTGAGTGAAGCCTTTGGAAATCTCATACAGTTCATCAATTTCTTCATGGATGAGATGAAGTTCTTCCGTCAATGAGGAATTTGTTCGACCGAGGAGTTAGGAATTCGCCAAAGGCGGATTGCCTACACAAGAGGAACATGATAGCCACGAGGAATTTGATATTCAAATTTCCGACCGTTGTTATCTTCTTGCACCAGCTGTCCCAAAATATCTTATCCACCTAACGGTCATATCATTGAAGGGCATTTATGTCTTATCATGTCGGGCTACTCCCTAGGCTATAAATAGACGCCCCCTACAACCACCAGCTGGTTGGCTACTCCGAGATAACTTGACACTTGTCTTTTGAGAGCAACCCATCCTCCGAGGACTTTGAGCGAAAATCATCGAGTGAGGAAAAACCCCAAAACCAAACCCCTACAAACCCAAAGTGATTGAGCATCACTGAAGAAATTGATCCTGCGTGGATCCGACGCTTGTTACCTTTGAAGACTGTGCTTCTTCCGGACGGTTAGGCGTCATGGTCTAGAGCATCCAAGAGAAATTGTGGATCGCCGAGTGACCAAATCTGTGAAGGTTTGGAAGTCGCCTGAAGACTTACCACGAGTGATTGGACGAGGTCTGTGTGACCTTAGTTCAAGGAGAATACGGTGAGGACTTGGTCTCTGAGCTGCGTGCTCAGCGATCGGTGTCCGGACTGTGTGTCCTCGAGTTTAAATACTCAGCCACTCCAACCAGACGTACAAACCGAGACAGCAGTTGGAACTGGTCTACCAAATCATTGTCTTCACCAACCTAACTGGTTCTATTTCCTCAACCCTTTCATTTCCTCATTCTTGTGTTGAGTGTTTGTTCATATCTGTGTTTGAAGACTTTGATCAAGACTTTCTCAATTTCCTCAGTTCAATTCCTTGATCTGTTTGTCTTCATCTTGTGTTATCCTGTGATTACGCTTTACGTACTCTGTGCTAGTCTTCATTTCATCATGATGACCATGCGTGTATTCTGTTATGCTTACTTCGAGTACTTATTCCGCTGCAAGTAGTTCTTAGCTAAGGAATTTGCTCACCGCAAATTCCTCGATGAAGAATTCATAAAATCGCCTATTCACCCCCTCTAGTCGATATAACGACTTTCAATTGGTATCGAGCAAGGTACTCCCTTGTTCTGTGTGATTTTGGTTTAACCACCTGGAGTTTTAGTTATGTCGACCGCAGGTATGAAGAAAGTGACATGCCCTATCTTTGACGGTCACGATTATCCCAAGTGAAAGGCCATGATGAGGAAGCGCCTCATGACAATGGACAGTGAGTTGTGGACCGTCACTGAAATTGGTCTTACTAATCTGTGCAAGGTGGCGAACGCAGATGATATTCGCAAGTACACTCGACTTGACATCATGGCAAAGAATATCATATGTTCCTGCCTATCTAGAGATGAATTCAAGCGCATTATGCATCTTTGCAATGCGAAGCTTATCTGGGACCGAATCTCCGACGTCTATGAAGGTCATCGAACCCGTCATGATCCCTGGTTTGAGGACTTCAAGGAATCTCCCAAAACGATGACTTTCGAACCAGAATCATCATCTTCAGCATCATGTCTCATGGGAAAGGGTGTCGAGGTAACCGAATGTTCCTCATCTGAATTTAGTGACTGTGAATCTGATGATGATGGATCTGATGATGATATTGAACCTAGCTATACCAAACTTGTTTGCATTGCCACCAAACAACAACATGCCTTGGAAAAGGTTCAAAACATGTTAGATAAGAGTGATGATATGTTAGGTGAAGAAATGGATCGCACTAAAGCCCTGACTGAAAATCTTCAGAGACTTCAGTCTAGGTTTGACGGCCTTCAAGGTCATCATAACACTCTCTTATCTGATCATGAGAAACTTTCTTATGAATTTCTTCAAAGAAAGCAAGACCTTGAGAAGCTAAGAGTGAGTTATGAAGATCTTCAGAAGGAGCGCGATTCATTACTTGCTCAACAAATCAGCGCTTTCCAGGAAGAATTTGTTCCTCCATGCTTAAAGTGCATTGAATGTGAATCTGCTAATTCTTCACCTGAATGTTCAAATGCTTCAACTGTTACAAATTCTTCACCTGCCTCTGCTTCAACTGTTACAAATTCTTCACAGGCATGTACAAAAGCCTCAAAGGGCATCAGACTCTTTGTGATGTGCTTAAAAAGCAGATCCTCAACAGGAACCCTAGGAAAGAGGGTATTGCCTTTGAGAGGAAACTCAATGCTGATGGAACATATTGGAAGCATGAGCAGTATCCCAAAACCTCATGGGTTGCTGCAAAGGGACCTCCAGTTGATCCATCTAACTTATCTGGCTTTACATGCGAATCTCCTCATTCTTCTAATGAGTCATTTGACTCCAACTATAAACTGTTCAAAAATTAGAATGGTGAAGTATGTGCTAGATATGTTGGCACTAACTGCAGGAACGGTTCCCCTATGAAGAAAATCTGGGTTCCCAAGAAGTGCCTTGAAAGTCTTCAGGTGAATGTCCTCATGACACCACCTGTGAAGAATAGGAACCCCAGATCAAATTCTTCATATGGACCAAATTCTTCATATGGATCCAAGTCCTCATACGGACCAAATTCCTCACATGGATCAAAGTACTCATATGATTATCATCGTGCTAACAACTCTGTTTCGCAGGGTAGAGCTAAGGGCTATGAATATGTGCATTATTCTTCAAACCAATATGTTCATAAGTCCTCGAAGAATTTCTATGCTTATTCATATGCTTACCCTAAACCCTCTTATGTGAAACGAAATGGTTTGGCTTCTATGCCACCATTCTCGTATGGTGCTCGCAGAGTGATGAACTCTTTGCCACCCCTTCAGATGTGGGTGGTGAAGAAAAAGAACTAATCTCTTCTGCAGGGTCAGGTCTCCAGACGTGCCTTAACGTCTGAAGAATTTCTTGGGGACCCACAAAATTGCTCGAAAGGGCGCAGAGCTAATCATGATGAAATGAACCTTCATTTCACACGTCCTCATACTGCTTATCTATCAATACTGACTGATGAAATTCATCTGATGAACTTGATATCATATTCTTCACTGATGAAGTATATGAGATCGTAAGTTGTACTAATTCATCTGCAGGATGATCAACCCAAAGCCACTGAGTGGGTTCTCGATAGTGGATGTACAAATCACATGACTGGTGACAAGAATCTATTGATGGATGCTCCCTTATCACCATCACATCTGAAGCATATCATCTTTGCTGACAAAGGCAAAAGTCAGGTATTGGGTCTTGGTAAGGTTGCGATCTCTAAGGACATACACATGGACAAAGTCATGCTTGTTGAGTCCTTAGGATACAACCTCATGTCAGTCTTAATGCTTTGTGATCTTGATATGGTTGTTATCTTTGGCAAGTATCGTTGTGTTGTGATTATGGAAGCTGACAATTCCAAAGTCTTCGAAGGCTTTAGGAGAGGAGACTTGTATATTGTTGATTTCTCAACAGGACCACAACCAGCCGTGTGTCTACTTGCAAAAGCTTCAGAAGGCTGGCTATGGCATCGGCGACTTGGTCACGCAGGCATGAGGAATCTGCACACGCTTGCGAAGAAGAAGCATGTCATTGGCATTGAAAATGTCAAATTCCTCAAGGATCACTTATGTGGAGCCCTGTGAAGCTGGAAAAATGACCAAGGCCATGCATCCAAATAAGACTATCATGACCACTACTCGTCCTTGAATTGCTTCACATGGACCTCTTTGGTCCCAATCATTACTCAGTTGTCGTTAATGATGCATCTCTATATGGCTTTGTTATTGTTGATGATTACTCTCATTACACATGGGCACACATTGTTACTTACAAAAATCAAGTGCAGGAAGTCTTCAAACGATTTTCCTCGAGGGCTTCAACTAACTTTGGTGTGAAGATCAAGCACATCAGGAAGTGCAATGGAACCTGAGTTCAAGAATTCGGTCTTGATGACTATCTTGATGAACTTGGTATTACTCATGAGTTATCTGCTCCTTATACTCCTCAGCAAAATGGCGTCGTGGATCGCAAGAACAGAACTCTTGTTGAGATGGCTCGCACTATGCTTGATGAATACAAAACGCCTAGTCGTTTTTGGATTGATGCAATTGATACGGCGTGCCACATCATCAACAGAGTATATCTTCACAAATTCTTCAAGAAGACTGCCTATGAACTCCTCACTGACAAGAAACCCAATGTAAGTTATTTCAAAGTCTTCGGTGCTAAATGCTGGATTGGAGATCCTCATCACAATTCTAAATTTGCACCAAAAGCACATGAAGGTTTTATGCTTGGTTACGGAAAGGACTCGCACACCTACAGAGTCTTCAACATCACTCTTCACAAGATTGTTGACACTGTAGATGTGCGGTTCGATGAAACTAATGGCTCGCAAAGAGAGCACCTACCTTCGTGTTAGATGAACCAGCACCGAGGAATCTATCAAGTTCAAGGCAACTGAGGATGTCATTCCTACTGAAGAAACTGCTGAAGAATTCATTCTGACGCCAAGAACGCCGAGTGATGCACTGAAGATAATGCTTTGAAGACAATGGTGCTGAAGAAAATGATCAAATTCCTCGACGACAACCAGCTCATCCTCGTGTTGCAAAAGAAGTGCAAGTTGACAAGATCATCGATGACATTAAAGCGCCAGGTCCTCTCACACGCTCAAAAGCTTCACATCTATCTAACTTTTGTGGGCACTATGCTTTTGTCTCTATCACAGAGCCCACTAAGGTAGATGAAGCATTTCTGGAGCCGGAGTGGATTCAGGCTATGCAAGAAGAATTACATCAGTTCGAGCTCAACAATGTCTGGGAACTGGTCAAATGTCTAGATCCTCGCAAGCATAATATCATTGGCACAAAGTGGATCTACCGCAGCAAGCAAGATGAAAATGGCCTTGTGGTGAGGAATAAGGCACGACTTGTAGCTCAAGGCTACACACAGGTTGAACGAATTGATTTCGATGAAACTTTTGCACCTGTCGCTAGACTTGAGTCTATTCGCATATTACTCGCCTATGCTAACCATCACAATATCACTTTATATCAAATGGATGTGAAAAGTGCATTCCTCAATGGTAAGCTTGAGGAAGAAGTATATGTTGCTCAACCCCCAGGTTTTGAAGATCCAAAGAATCCTGACAAAGTCTTCGGACTTCATAAGGCCCTCTATGGTCTCAAACAAGCGCCCGCAGGCGTGGTATGATACATTGAAGGAATTCTTCGTGAAGAATGGCTTCACACCCGTTCACTCGACCCTACTCTCTTTACTAAATCTTATGATGGTGAACTGTTTGTGTGCCAAATATATGTTGATGATATTATCTTTGGCTGTCTTGACCAACGTTATAGTGATGAATTTGCCTATATGATGAGTGAAGAATATCAAATGTCTATGATGGGAGAGTTGAAATTCTTCTTAGGTCTTCAAATTAAATCAACAACACAATGGCATATTCATATCTCGGAGAAATACCTCAAAGATGTCCTCAAGAAATTCGGCATGCAAGACTGCAAAGGCGTCAAAATTCCTATGCCCACAAATGGCCATCTATGCACTGATGAAAATGGTATTGACTTCGATCACAAGGTATACCGCTCCATGATTGGTTCTTTATTGTACTTATGTGCATCTAGGCCAGATATAATGCTTAGTGTTTGCATGTGTGCCTGGTTCCAAGCTACACCGAAGGAATCACACCATAAGGCTGTGAAGCATATTCTTCGATATCTAGCTCACACATCAACACTAGGATTATGGTACCCCAAGGGCTCTGCTTTTGATCTCATTGGATATTCTGACTCTGACTATGCTGGTGATCGTGTGGACCGCAAGTCAACTTCTGGCACTTGTATTTTCCTCGGACGATCTTTGGTCTGTTGGTCCTCGAAGAAACAGAACTGCGTATCACTGTCTACTGCGGAAGCTGAATACATTGCTGCTGGCTCGTGTTGTGCTCAATTGCTATGGATGAAGCAAACACTCAAGGACTATGGCATCAACGTGAAGAATGTGCCTCTCTACTGTGACAATGAGAGTGCCATCAAGATTGCTCACAACCCAATTCAGCACTCGAAGACAAAGCACATTCAAATTCGTCATCATTTTCTTCGTGATCATGTGTTGAAGGGCGACATCTCCATCGAGCATGTGAAGACTGAAGAACAACTAGCCGATATCTTCACTAAGCCCTTGGATGGGAAGAGATTTAGCAAGTTGCGGTGTGAGCTAAATATCTTAGAATCTTTGAATGTTCTTTGAAAAAGACACACATCCTAACACTTATGCAAAATTGATGACTTAGATGTGCAACACATGAAGAAACGTTTTTCTTCAATCAATGAAGAATAACACTCTAAGTGTGAAGAAATTAATGAAGAATTTGATTCTCAGAACCCTACGACAATTGTACGCGGTGTCTGAAATCATCATTCTTATACGGTGGGTCACGCCACCACCAAAGTTGAAAATCTTCAATTTGAGTTTTTCCTCAGTTTTTCAAATTCTTCAACTTTGCAAAATCTTCACTGTTTCCGTCGTCTTTCTTCATTGGCTATATATATATATGGGTTTATGTCCTCTACAGCATTCACTTATGGCTATTTCTTCAAGTCGCTTTTTCTGCTAAGTGAATGTGATTGGACCCTTCCCCCTCTATGCTATACTCAACCCAATCTATTCACAAATTCTTCATGTGCGTTCTATTTGAAACTCGTTCAAAATCTTCACTGTGTCCTGGTCAGCTGAAGAAATTGTGAACGGAACTTTAAAACTGATCTTATCCAAATTTTCGGTTTTGCCGCTCAAACCGTTCTGCATCCCATGATGCATTATTTTACTCACCCACGATCGTACACGATCTCCACTACACAGTACGTGGGTGACACATGTCGTGAGAAGGAGAATGGTCAGGGGCACGTTCGTCCTAAATCTCCGGGCGAGCAGTTTTTCACTGCCTCTATAAATACCCCTCTTTCCATCCTCACTTCTTTTACTCCGCTCGACCTCTCTCTCCCGTTCGAGCTCCTCAAGCCCTAGCGCCGCCGCTACTCCATCGTCGCCGGTGAGGAAGAGCTTCACTGACTCGACCTCGTCGCCCGACGATACTCGCCGATCATGAAATCCTCACTCCGCAGCGCTGTAGCTGTCTTCCTCCGCCAATTTAGGGCGTGGAAGATTTGAACCGATTTAACTTCCCAACTGTTCTTCTTAGTTAGCGTGTTCTTCACTTCGGTAATTAAAAGTTACTTTTATTACTCGCTTTGATTCTAAACCTTCCTAAAATCTTCAAAGGTGTTTATTCTTCAAATCTTCACACATATGAACACCTCAAACAAAATATGCTCTTGATTCGTTTCTCTAAGCAATGATTTTCTTCAAGATTCCTCAATTGTGTGGATCCTTGATCTGCACAACTCGGAACCTAAGACAAAGAACGCTTAGTGAAATTCTTCAAAACTCATCTGGTCAAAATCCTCAAAACTTGTTCTTTTTAAAACCTTACGAGAACGCATATGACCTCTCCAAATTCCTCGCAACTATACTCTCTTCACAGGTACACATGTCCGCTGCTGAATCACTAGGTTCTCGTCAACTTAACTCATTTGCAGCGTTCCTCGAAGAAAAACTGCATACTTCTTCAGAGAACTCAATTGTTCAATTTCCTCAACTGAAGAATATGGCGACGGTAAGAAGCCACGAAAAGGAGGAAAGAAACCTGAGGTTATGACTGCGTTTGAGATCCCTGAGGAAATTTATGCTGACTATTGCACACCTGATGAAGAAAACAAAAATCAGCGCAAGGTGCGTATTCAGAAGATTGAACGCAGATGGGCAAGGGAATGGAGGGAATACAGATATGTGACTTCAAAGTACATGAAGAAATTCGCTCTCAATCCTCCATGCCCAAGAGCTCCATTGGCACTGCCAAGTAGCTGATCCCACAAGCATCAAACGTGGTGAGGACTTTCACGATGAATGGGCTAAGCGCCAAGCTAAATTGGCAAGACAAGCCAAGGAGGCAGTGAAGAAATTCAATGAGGATTCTGCCACTGCTACTGCTACTGAGGCCTCGGTAAAACCGAGGAAATTCATGCCAAAGAAGCCTGCTCATAAGCCAAGTGCTTCACCATCAGCGCCCTCACGGCCAAGTTCCTCAGCAACACCCTCAAGGCAAATTCCTCACACTGCTACAGCTCCACCAAAGTCCTCAACAGCCCCGTCAAAATCCTCAGTTCCTGTGCATCTGGCTACATGTCAAAGGACTGCTGGGTTCTCGATTGCCTCTGGAGTTTCAGCAAATTCCTCAGCAGCACCAATTTCATCATCCGGCCCGACTCTGCTGAAGACCAAAGCAACAGCTGGACGAGGTCCTCGGCCAAGTCCAAAGAAACAGGTTGCATTCCATGTGCCTTCTGATGATGAAGCTTCTGATGATGAACTTGCGGAAATCATCAGAGATCGCCAAGAAAGGGCTGCTAGAGCCAAAGGTACATTTGTGCCACTGCTGTTGGATCCGAAGAAAATCCTCGATTATATTGATCTCTGGCACAAGGATCCCAATACCCCTATGCCTGACTTTCATCTGACCCCTGGACAAAGTCATATGTTGACCCATTTCATCGCTGAAGAGAAATGGAAGTTTGAAAAGGCAAGAGAGATCAAGAAGGCTCAATACAGAAAGGAGAAGTTCTCAAGAAAACGCGTTGTCAAAATGACACCGAGGAACTTCTCAAGGTCCAGACTGAAATTCAAGACCTCAGCAAAAACTTCGATTCCTATTATGCTGATTGGCAAGGAGCCAAGGTCAGATTCGTCAACCTGACGAAGAAATTCATCAATGTTGCTGCCCCAACGCAACATGAAATTCCTTAGGCTGAAGCCTCAGCTCAGCAAACTGAAGAACATGCCAGCACCGCTGATGAAGTTCAGGCGGCTGATGAAAATGCTAGTTCCAGGGCTGATGATTCCATTCCAGCCGCTGAAGAAATTGCCAGGGCATCCACTAGTGGTGCGCCTGAAGAAACTGAACAAAACAGGGCAACTGCATCAGTTGCGCCTGAGGAAATTCAACCAGACTCCTCAGCTCCTCCTGCACCAACTCCAACTCCAATTCTTCCATCTGCCTCTGATGTGAAGAAAACCAAGGCTGCAGAACAAGCTGCAGTGAAGAAAAGGAAGGCATCAGCTGTGTCAAATTCTTCGGCTGCGAAGAAAATGAAGCCAATGACCAGCTCATTTGAAAATCCAATTGATGATGTTCCGATTTCCTCCATGCCATCAAAGGACCTTGTTCCTTTTGGAGAAGACTATGAGATCCCAATCGGATCTGATGAAGAACATCATTCTGCTGCTTCGTCAGAGCAGATTGATGAAGAAATTGAAGTGGACGCAATCCCTTCAACCCCAGTCATTTCCTCACCTATGCCTCAGTTCACAGCTGAAGAGGCTGGTGTTGAGGAAATTGAAGATGAAGATGTGGATATTGGGTGCACCACACCAGTGATGAATGATGACTTTTGGGAAAGTCTGCATCCCAATACTCCTCTCTTCACCCCGCTCCAACAGATTCCTCAGTCCCCTGCACAAACAGTCCAAATGGACTCTGAAGAAACTCAACCCACTTGCTCTGTGCATGAAGAAATTCTAGCCACTAGTTCTGATGAACCTGCTGCTGCTGATCCTCAGACTGCACCTGTTGAGGAACAAAAAATTCCTCAGCCTGAAGAACCTGAGCTCGCGATTCCTGAGGTGGTGATGCAACTCACCGACACCCCTCTGCCCAAGCAAAAGAATCCGTTCTCAAGCAAACAAAAGTTCAAGGCTGATGATTTCTTTGCCGAGCACGTATTCTTCAGACTATAATCCATATGATTCTGCTCGCATTAGGAAGAGGCGTTTCTGGACTGCCAGCCAAGCCAACTTCTATTCCTCAGTGCTCTTCAATAAAGACAAAGTCTTCGATCATGCACATATTCCTCATGTGGATATGGAGTCTCTGCCAGGCTTTGAGCCAGTCCTCAGTGTTCTTCACGACGCAGGACTTCTGAATTTCTGCACTGATATCTATGACTGGAATGAAGAACTAATTCTTCAATTCTATGCAACGCTGCACATCACCGGAGACGCTGAAGACATGAACTCGTGGGTATTAGACTGGATGTCTGAAAATACTCACTACAAGGCACCCGCAACTGAATTGCTTCGTGCTCTACCACTCAGTCCTCCACTTGATGGTGCACGTTGTATCTACAACGAACCAGAACTTTCAAATCACTATATGCAAGTGCTGATGAAGCCTTTGAAGCCAAGGCAGGCCCCAAGAACCAAATTCCTCGTCAAGGAATTATTGTATGTGCCTCGGACTGTCTATCATATTCTGACGAAGACAATGAGTCCTATCAAAGGCCACGACTCGAATGATGAAGAAGTCGTTGGCATCATGAAGAATATGCTTTTCAACATCATCCATGGCGTTCCCGTCAACTTCCATGATTTCTTCATGAGGACTCTGGCAAACATTGCTATGTCACCATTTGAGCTGAAGCCTTATGCGCCTTGGATAATGAGATTCATCAGGACAAGGTCTTCACTCAATTACAACGCTGATACTCTGAACCACTGCAGCTACTTGCCCCCGATATAAGTCCTCAAACGGACATTTACCTCAGCTGATGACAAGGGCAAGGCTACTGCTATGATCGATGAAGGCATTCGTCCATTGGATGGACAGTTTCGCAAAGCAGCATCCTACTCCACCAATGATGACTCTGCCACACATGACTCTCCCGCAAATACCTCAGTCAAGCAAAGTCCTCAAGCTACTGCACCCAGGGTGATGACTGATCGTGAGTTACTCCTCAGTCTTCATCAGAAGGTTGATCGCAATCATAAATGGGTCAAGCGTCAGTTTGGTTCAATTCTTCACAACATGACCTCAACACACAATGCAGTGAAGAAAAACCACTATTACCTCCATGAAACCTTCAAACGCACCTGGGCTGTTCTTTCACATGTCTACAATGCGAAAGAACTGACGTCAATGGGACTCAAGGAAGAATTTGACTGGTCTGCACCTCCTCCGAAGAAATACAAGAAGGTCAAAGTTCCTTCCTTGGTGGCTAGCTCCTATTCTTCATCGCGCGACACTGATGAAAATGAAGACTTGGACAACACCGCGGCAGGTCCTACTACAACAACCGACCCCAACAACGCTGACGCTCCTTCTTCAACTTGAAATTCTTCAGAGCGTTAGTCCTCGCCGATCCTTTTGGTAATTCGATGACAAAGGGGGAGAAATTTGAGTTAGTCTTCAAGCGGGTCTATTTTATTGCCTATATACAACAATTTATTTTTGTTAAGTTACAACTCTCGTTCTTCTGAAACTTTTATTGGATCGAGTTGTAATCTTAAACCCGATGGTGCTTTGATACTTTTGATGCATTATGCTCTTGCACTATACTCTGATTCTCTTGAGCTTCTTGAAAATCTTCAAAGCGAATCTTTTTGTGCTCTGATACTCTTGATGCGTTATTTTGCATGCTTGTTCCTCATTAATGTTATCGCACGCATGCTGAATTACATCAAGCACCATATTTCATCATGCATTTCAAATTCTTCATATTATATGTCAAATGCGTGTATGAATTACAAGATATAGGGGGAGATCTCCATGATTCAACTCTTCAAATGTGCATTGCCTCAAAAGCAAATTCCTCACTATGCACATCTTCAGGGGGAGATCTTCTATATCTTGCAATCAAATTCCTCATTATTAGTATTTACACTTCATATGATTATCCCCGTTGAAAACTTAACCTATATTGTCATCAATCACCAGAAAGGGGGAGATTGTAAGTGCATCTAGTGCCCCTTAGTGATTTTGGTGTATTGAAGACTTATAGGTTAAGGAACTAATGCGTTTGTGAGTGTACACAGGTCTATAAGTCTATGAGGAGTTTGATATTTACAGAGAAAGTCGACCCCTAAAAATGAAGTTCTTCGACTGAAGACTTTGATATTCTGAAGACTTTCTGAAGACTTTGAAAGTGAAGAAATTGGTGTGACCTTGAAGACTTGATATTCATTTGAGGAACATGAAGCGTGAAGAATTTTGTTTTCGTTGTTTCGTTTTTCTCTTTCTTGAGTCATAGGAAACACCGTACTGTTAAAGGGGGTCGAGGAAATACTAAGGAAAAATTACCATGTGATGCTCAACTCAAAATCCTACACCTACCAATCCCTTCTAGTGAAGCCTTTGGAAATCTCATACAGTTCAGTCAATTTCTTCAGTGACAGAGACGAAGTTCTACTGGTCACTGAGGAATTTGTTCTGACTGAGGAGTTAGGAATTCGCCAGTGCGGATTGCCTACACAGTGAGGAACATGATAGCCCTGAGGAATTTGATATTCAAATTTCCGACCGTTCTTTGTCTTCGCCACCTGTCCCAAAATATCTTATCCACCTAACGGTCATATCATTGAAGGGCATTTATGTCTTATCATGTCGGGCTGCTCCCTAGGCTATAAATAGCCGCCCCCTACAACCACTAGCTGGTTGGCTGCTCCGAGAGAACTTGACACTTGTCATTTGAGAGCAACCCATCCTCCGAGGACTTTGAGTGAAAATCATCGAGTGAGGAAAAACCCCAAAACCAAACCCCTACAAACCCAAAGTGATTGAGCATCACTGAAGAAATTGATCCTCCGTGGATCCGACGCTTGTTACCTTTGAAGAATGTGCTTCTTCCAGACGGTTAGGCATCATGGTCTAGAGCATCCAAGAGGAATTGTGGATCATCGAGTGACCAAATCTGTGAAGGTTTGGAAGTCGCCTGAAGACTTACCACGAGTGATTGGACGAGGTCTGTGTGACCTTAGTTCAAGGAGAATACGGTGAGGACTTGGTGTCCTGAGCTGCGTGCTCAGTGACTGGGTGTCCGGGACTGTGTGTCCTCGAGTTTAAATACTCAGCCGCTCCAACCAGACGTACAACTGAGACAGCAGTTGGAACCGGTCTACCAAATCATTGTCTTCACCAACCTAACTGGTTCTATTTCCTCAACCCTTTCATTTCCTCATTACTTGTGTTGAGTGTTTGTTCATATCTGTGTTTGAAGACTTCGACTGAAGACTTTCTGAATTTCCTCAGTTCAATTTCTTTAGTCTGTTTGTCTTCATCTTGTGTTAACCTGTGATTACGCTTTCTGTACTCTGTGCTAGTCTTCATTTCATCATGATGACCATGCGTGTGTTCTGTTATGCTTACTTCTGAGTACTTATTCCGCTGCAAGTAGTTCTTCGCTAAGGAATTTCCTCACCGGCAAATTCCTCAGTGAAGAATTCATAAAAAACACCTATTCACTCCCCCTCTATTCGATATAACGCACTTTCATAAACTAACAAGCAAATACGCAAATAATACAAGACGTTCCAAGAAAAACACTTATCATGTGGTGAATAAAAATATAGCTCCAAGTAAATTACCGATGGAAGTGGATTTAAAGAGGGATGCCTTCCGGGCATCCCCAAGCTTTGACTTTTGGTGTCCTTGGATTATCTTGGGGGTGCCATGGGCATCCCCAAGCTTAGGCTATTGCCACTCCTTGTTCCATAATCCATCAAAAGAATTCACCCAAAACTTGAAAACTTCACAACACAAAACTCAATAGAAATCTCGTGAGTCTCCGTTAGAAAGAAAACAAAAGACTACTTTAAGGTACTGTAATGAACTCATTCTTTATTTATATTGGTGTTAAACCTACTGTATTCCAACTTCTCTATGGATCATAAACTATTTTACTAGCCATAGATTCATCAAAATAAGCAAACAACACACGCAAAAAAGATTCTGTCAAAAACAGAACAGTCTGTAGTAATCTGTAACTAACGCAAACTTCTGGAACTCAAAAAATTCTACCAAACTTAGACGACCTAGAAATTTTGTTTATTGATCCGCAGCAATTGGAATCAGTATTTTATCACGTTCTGGTGATTTTTAACAATTCGGGCACTGAGCACAAAGTTTCTGGAAATTACAGCAAGATCAAATAAGTATCATCCAAGAAGATCCAATAGGTCTAGCTTGGCACAAACACTAATTAAAAGATAAAACCACATCTAAACAGAGGCTAGATGGATTATTTATTCCTAAACAGGAGCAAAAACAAAAAACAAAAAAATAAAATTGGGTTGCCTCCCAACAAGCGTTATCGTTTAACGCCCCTAGCTAGGCATAAAAGCAAGGATAGATCTAGGTATTGCCATCTTTGGTAGGCAATCCATAAGTGGATCTCATGATAGATTCATATGGTAATTTTATTTTATTTCTAGGAAAGTGTCCCATGCCTTTCTTTAATGGAAACTGGAATCCAATATTTCCTTCCTTCATATCAATAATTGCACCAATCGTTCTAAGGAAAGGTCTACCAAGAATAATAGGACATGAAGGATTGCAATCCATATCAAGAACGATAAAATCTACGGGCACATAATTCCTATTTGCAACAATAAGAACATCATTAATTCTTCCCATAGGCTTTTTAATAGTGGAATCCGCAAGATACAAGTTTAGAGAGCAATTATCAAAGTCACGGAAATCTGGCAGATCACACAAAGTTTTGGGAATAGTAGAGACACTAGCACCCAAATCACACAAAGCATGAAACTCATAATTTTTAATTTTAATCTTAATGGTAGGTTCCCACTCACCATAGAGTTTCCTAGGGATAGAAACTTTCAACTCAAGTTTTTCTTCATAAGATTGCATCAAGGCATCAACAATGTGTTCGGTAAAGGCCTTATTTTGGCTATAAGCATGTGGAGAATTTAGCACGGATTGCAACAAGGAAATACAATCAATTAAAGAGCAATTTTCATAATTAAATTCCTTGAGATCCAATATAGTGGGTTTAGCAACATCTAGATTTTTATTTCTTTCAATCCCACTTTTATCAATTTCATCATCAAGATCTAAAAACTCTGAATTCTTAGAACGCCTTCTAGGTAAAGGAAGATCATATTCAGTTTCATCAAGATTCATATTGAAAAAGAAAGATTTAATAGGGGACACATCAATAACGTTTAGATCTTCATCTTGATTTTCGTAAGAATCAGAAGAACACGCTTTAATAAAGGCATCTTTGGAAGCACGCATCCTAGCGGTTCTTTCTTTGCACTCATCAATGGAAATTCTCATAGCTTTGAGAGACTCATTGATATCATGCTTAAGAGGAATAGATCTAAGCTTTAAAGAATCAACCTCAAGAGAAATTCTATCAACGTTCCTAGCCAAATCATCAACTTTAAGCAATTTCTCTTCAAGCAAAGCATTAAAATTCTTTTGTGAATTCATAAACTCTTTAACACTATTCTCAAATTCAGAGGGCATCTTAAAATTTCCATAAGAGTTGTTGTAGGAATTTCGATAATTATTAGAAGGATTACTAGGATAAGGCCTAGGATTAAAATTCCCTCTATACGCGTTGTTACCAAAATTATTCCTACCAACAAAATTCACATCCATAGATTCATTATTATTCTCAATCAAGGTAGACAAATGCATATCATTAGGATCAGAAGAAACACTCATAGTAGCAAATAATTTCATAAGTTCATCCATCTTTCCACTCAAAACATTAATTTCTTCTATCGCATGCACTTTTTTATTAGTAGATCTTTCGGTATGCCAATGAGAATAATTAACCATAATATTATCTTGGAGTTTAGTAGCATCTCCTAAAGTGATTTCCATAAAAGTGCCTCCCGCGGCCGAATCTAAAAGATTTCTAGAAGCAAAATTCAATCCAGCATAAATTTTTTGTATAATCATCCACATTATTTTTGGGAACCAAGGTATCAATCCAGTAGGAGGCAACGCACAAGTCCCTCGTACCTGAACAAAACGATAGCTACTCGCAACCAATGCGATTATGGGTTGTCAATCCCTTCACGGTCACTTACGAGAGTGAGATCTGATAGAGATAATATTTTTGGTATTTTTGGTATATAGATGCAAAGTAAAAATAAAAGGAAAAGTAAAAAAAACAAAGAAAGTATAAAAGTGATGGAGATTGATATGATGAGAATAGACCCGGGGGCCATAGGTTTCACTAGTGGCTTCTCTCAAGAGCATAAGTATTCTACAGTGGGTGAACAAATTACTGTTGAGCAATTGATAGAAGTGAGCATAGTTATGAGTATATCTAGGTATGATCATGTATATAGGCACCACGTCCATGACAAGTAGACCGAAATGATTCTGCATCTACTACTATTACTCCACTCATCGACCGCTATCCAGCATGCATCTAGAGTATTAAGTTAAAAACAGAGTAACGCCTTAAGCAAGATGACATGATGTAGAGGAATAAATTCATGCAATATGATAAATACCCCATCTTGTTATCCTCGATGGCAACAATACAATACGTGCCTTGCAGCCCTTTACATCACTTTGGTAAGGACACCGCAAGATTGAACCCAAAGCCATGCACTTCTCCCATTGCAAGAACTACCAATCTAGTTGGCCAAACCAAACGGATAATTCGAAGAGACTTGCAAAGATAACTCAATCATACATAAAAGAATTCAGAGAAGATTCAAATATTATTCATAGATAAGCTGGATCGTAAACCCACAATTCATCGGTCTCAACAATCACATCGCAAAAAGAAGATTACATCGAATAGATCTCCATGAGAGAGGGGGAGAACATTGTATTGAGATCCAAAAAGAGAGAAGAAGCCATCTAGCTACTAACTATGGACCTGTAGGTCTGAGGTAAACTACTCACACTTCATCGGAGAGGCTTTGATGATGATGTAGAAGCCCTCCGTGATGGATGCCCCCTCCGGCGGAGCTCCGGAACAGGCCCCAAGATGGGATCTCGTGGATACAGGAAGTTGTGGCGGTGGAATTAGCTTTTTGTCTCCCGTTCTGATCGTTTGGGGGTACGTAGGTATATATAGGAGGAAGGAGTACGTCGGTGGAGCAACAGGGGGCCCACGAGGCAGGGGCACGCCCTAGGGGGGGGGGCGCCCCCCACCCTCATGACCGCCTCCATTGTTCCTTGGCGTAGGGTCCAAGTCTCCTGGATCACGTTCGGTGAGAAAATCATGATTCTGAATGTTTCATTCCGTTTGGACTCCATTTGATATTCTGTTTCTTCGAAACACTGAAAAAGGCAAAAAAACAACAATTCTGGGCTGGGCCTCCGGTTAATAGGTTAGTCCCAAAAATAATATAAAAGTGGAAAATAAAGCCCAATATAGTCCAAAACAGTAGATAAAGTAGCATGGAGCAATCAAAAATTATAGATACGTTGGAGACGTATCATTGTGCATGAAGGAAAAATGCATACACATGGCTATGCTTATTCAAGGGCCGAGACAACCGGGAAATGATATAAATCTGTATCTCGGGTTACTGAAAGAGGAGCTACATACCTTATGGAAAACACCGGCCAAGACATGGGATGAAAGCAAAGGGGAGTATTTCTACATGAGAGTCGCGCTGATCACGACGGTGCAGGACTATCTTGGTTACGGCTATCTCTCTGGCCAGGTGTGCCATGGATATTGCGGATGCACGAGGTGCATGGATGATACAACTTCTCTACAGCTATCGAAAGATGGCGGGTCTTCGAAAATCGTGTACATGGGGCATCGAAGATGGCTTGAAAAGGATGACCCACGGAGAAAGCGTGGAGATCTATTCAGTGGTAAGGCTGAGCATCGAGGTCCTCCACGTAAGCGTAGCGGTGCAGAAATATATGAGTTATTGAAGAATTGGGAAGAGTTCCCCTCGTCGGGAAAGACGAAGAAAAAGGCGTCGGAGCCCCTGCTGAAGATATGGAAGACAAGATCTGTTTTCTGGGACTTGGAATACTGGCCCATACTCGACACGCCTCATAGCCTTGATCAAATGCATATAACAAAAAATATCCTTGAGAGTTTGCTTGGAACATTGATGAACATGCCAAGAGGACCAAGGATGGGCCAAGGAAAGAAAAGACTTGGAATTTTTGAAAATCGGGAAGATCTCCAAATGCCCGTAAAAGGTCGCCGAGGAGACCGAGACGGAGACGGAGACGGAAGATAGGGGCAAAAAGTAAACAAGAAGGAAGAACAATATTGCCCCCCTCTTGCTTCACCTTAGATCCGAAGTAGGTCGATCAATTGTTCAAGTGCCTTGCCGGAATCAAAGTTAGTTCCGGATACTGTGGGAAGATAAGCAGATATCTAGACACTAAGAAAAAAAGGTTCGGTGGGATGAAGTCTCACGACTGTCATGTGATGATGACGCAGTTACTCCCGGTTGCACTTAGAGGGATTATGGACACACATGTGCGTGAGACGCTTACTGGCCTATGCCACTTTTTTGATGCTATCTCTCGAAAATCGATCAGTGTGAAGCAACTCCATAGGCTACAGGAAGAGATCATTGTCATACTGAATGAGCTAGAGATGTACTTCCCGCCCGCGTTCTTTGATGTCATGGTGCATCCATGTGTCCACATCGTGGACGACATCATCGACCTAGGGCCGACATTCCTGCATAGCATGATGTCGTAAGACAGGATGAATGGCATCATCAAAGGATTCGTTTGTAACATGTCCCGTCCAGATGGAAGCATAGCCCAGGGATATCTGACCAAAGAGTGCATCTCTTTCTGTGAGAATTATCAAGTAGGCACCGGAGACCCTGTTGTTGGTTTGCCCGTCAGCAAGCACTGTGGAAGGCTCGAAGGCGAAGGTCACACCAACGGTCATAGGGATGTGAATGTGTTACCCTCGGGCCGACAAAACGACATTGACAGGGCAAACTTAGTAGTGCTACAACACCTAGATGTGCTAGAAGTTTTGTGACACTGCACAAAGAGACTATCGCAAAGAAGTACCGTGACCGTGGGGTGCACAGGACAGACGCTGAAGTTATTAGAGAGCACAACTCCACTTTCTTGCGTTGGTTCAAAGAGCGAGTTCTGGCTAATCCCCCGAAAGAGGGTTGTCCGAATGGAACGCTCATATACTCGCGACTTATCAAGCATACGATATCAATGGATACACGTTCTACACGGAGGAGAAAGATATAAAAAGTGATGACCAAAACTCAGGGGTGACAATGGCAGCCATGACCGGGAATGTAATTGAAAGATATTACGGAAGGTTCGAAGAGATATGGGATCTTAACTACTCTGGATTGCATAGCGATACAATGTTCCATTTCAGATGGGCTTAGAATGTACAGAGAGAAAACCGACATTTCACTACCATGTGTATACCCGACTCCGAGAGCGGTACCGTCAACACCATCGCCAAAAATGAGCCATGGGTACACGCTAAACACGTGACACAATGTTTCTTCATAACTGATCCGATCAATCCCAGCCGTGTTGTCGTGAGGAGAAGCAAAAGGAGCATCGCCGGAATGGATGGAGTCACCAACGAGGAAGACTATGACCAGTACGGTGATCCGATGAGGGAAGATGATGCTGATGACGACGAAACATACATCAAAAGAAGAATGAAGACTACATTACCTACGAAAGATCATAATCCCTGGAGAAGGAAAAGTCACAACCATGGGCTGAATTATTCGACAACGAACAAAAGAGGGAAGAAGATCAGTCTAAAGCGTCGTCGTTGCCCAAGCTGACAAACTTGTGTGTCTAGCTATTTTGTATACCGCCGACAGCGGTCAAATGATGTAAGATATATTATACTAATTATTATCTGGAGGGTAACAGTGGTCTTGCTCAAACGACAGACCAAATTAAAGGAAGGAAAGTGCAAAAGAAAGATAAGAAATAGAATACTGCAAATGAAAGAAAAATAAAAAGAAAAATAAAGGAAGTTTTGCAAAATGAAATGAAAAGAAAAATAAAAAGGAAATAATAAGTTGTGGAAAATGAAATGCAAGAAAAATAAAAAAGAAAGGAAGGAAGTTAGTGGAATATGATAAATAAAAATAAAAAGAAAAGTGTGATGTCTACTACGCAACCTTCTCCTTGTAGACGTTGTTGGGCCTCCAAGTCCGAGGTTTGTAGGACAGTAGCAAATTTCCCTCAAGTGGATGACCTAAGGTTATCAATCCATGGGAGGCGTAGCTTGAATATGGTCTCTCTCAAGCAACCCTGCAACCAAATAACAAAGAGTCTCTTGTGTCCCCAACACACCCAATACAATGGTAAATTGTATAGGTGCACTAGTTCGGCGAAGACATGGTAATACAAGTGCAATATGGATGATAGATATGAGTATTTGTAATCTGAAATATAAAAACAACAAGGTAACTAAAGATAAAAGTGAGTGTAAACGGTATTGCAATGCTAGGAAACAAGGCCTAGGGTTCATACTTTCACTAGTGCAAGTTCTCTCAACAATAATAACATAATTGGATCATATAACTATCCCTCAACATGCAACAAAGAGTCACTCCAAAGTAACTAATAGCGGAGAACAAACGAAGAGATTATGGTAGGGTACGAAACCACCTCAAAGTTATTCTTTCCGATCAATCCGTTGGGCTATTCATATAAGTGTCACAAACAGACCTAGAGTTCGTAGTAAAATAACATCTTAAGACACACATCAACCAAAACCCTAATGTCACCTAGATACTCCAATGTCACCTCAAGTATCCGTGGGTATGATTATACGATATGCATCACACAATCTCAGATTCATCTATTCAACCAACACATAGAACCTCAAAGAGTGCTCCAAAGTTTCTACCGAAGAGTCAAGACGAAAACGTGTGCCAACCCCTATGCATAGATTCCCAAGGTCACGGAACCCGCAAGTTGATCACCAAAACATACATCAAGTGGATCAATAGAATACCCCATTGTCACCATGGGTATCCCATGCAAGACATACATCAAGTGTTCTCAAATCCTTAAAGACTCAATCCGATAAGATAACTTGAAAGGGAAAACTCGATCCATTAAAAGAGAGTAAAGGGGAGAAACATCATAAGATCCAACTATATAGCAAAGCTCGCGATACATCAAGATCTTATCACCTCAAGAACACGAGAGAGAGAGAGAGAGAGAGAGAGAGAGAGAGAGAGAGAGAGGGAGAGATCAAACACATAGCTACTGGTACATACCCTCAGCCCCGAGGGTGAACTACTCCCTCCTCGTCATAGAGAGCGTCGGGATGATGAAGATGGCCACCGGTGAGGGATCCCCCCTCTAGCAGGGTGCCGGAAGAGGGTCCCGATTGGTTTTTGGTGGCTCTGGAGGTTTGCGGCGGCGGAACTCCCGACCTATTCTGTTCCCCGAAGGTTTTAGGGTATATTGGTATATATAGGAGGAATAAATACGTCAGGGGAGCCACGAGGGGCCCACGAGGGTGGAGGGCACGCCCAGGGGGGTGGGCGCGTCCCCTCCCTCGTGCCTCCCTCGTTTCTTTCCTGATGTGCACTCCAAGTCTCCTGTATTGCTTTCTTTCCAAAAATAACTTTTCCGAAGGTTTCATTCCGTTTGGACTCCGTTTGATATTCCTTTTCCGTGAAACACTGAAACAAGAGGAAAAACAAAAACTGGCACTAGGCTCTGGGTCAATAGGTTAGTCCCAAAAGTAATATAAAAGTGCATAGTAAAGCCCAATAAACATCCAAGATGGATAATATAATAGCATGAATACTTCATAAATTATAGATACGTTGGAGACGTATCAAAGTGCAAATGAAAAAGAAAAAGAAAAAGAAAAACAAAGGAAGTTTGCAAAATGAAAGAAAGTTTGTGGAATATGAAAAAGAAAAAGAAAAAGAATAATATAAATAAAAAGAGAAATAAAGATTAAATAAAAAGGAAGGAAGTTGTGGAATATGAAAAAGAAAAAGGAAAATAATAATATAAATAAAAATAGAAATAAAAAAAGGTTAGCAGTAGCGCGTTTATCAGCCCCGACGCTATAGCTTATTTAGTTATAGCACGTTTTCCTATGGCGCGCTATAGATAAGAAAAAGAAAAATAAAATAAAATAAAAATAAAAATAAAAAAGTTAGCAGTAGCGCGTTTCTCAGCCCCGCGCTATAGCTAACTTAGCTATAGCGCGTTTTTCTACCCCGCGCTGTAGCTAAGTCGCCTATACACTGCCACATCTCTTTCCTCTCTCACTCTCGCTCAATCCGATCGATGATCCGTGCCGCCTCCCCGTCAGCCGACGCCACCCTACCACGCCGTCGTGCCGACGCCACAGAGTCCTCGACACTTCTTGTCGGGCCCGTCCCCATAGGTCCACCCCCGGCCCGGCCCCTCCCCCGCCATTGACGCGCGCCGCCCCGAGCAGTCCCTCCACCGGCCGGCCCCTTCCCCCAGCAGTCTCTCTCTCTATCTCTCACACTCTCTCTCTCTGACTGGTTGTATGTGTTCTCTGCAGCAGGTTTGGCCGGAAGCAAGGTCCTCGGAAGGAGGAGAAGGTGGCCGGAAGCAAGGTGCTCGGCAAGGTGCAGCAGGTTCTCCCCCTGTAGTATGTTTTTTTTGCTGTCATTGATGTATGTGTGCTGCTGGTGCTGTGTGCTGCTGCTGTTTTCAGTTAGAGCAAACTAGAATTCAAAGAAAACTAGAATTGTTCACTAACAGAATTCAAAGCAAACTAGAATACAAATATGATCTCATTTGAATTCAGTTAGAGCACACTGTTCAGTCACAGAAATTTTTGAAATTTTCAGTTTTGATAACTGTGGAAACTTCAGCAAAATTCAGTTTTGTTAACTGAACATTTAGTGTTGGACCAACTATCTTGATAAGCACAAGGAATTAACCTACAAAATGTAACCAAATATGGACTAAAAACTGGTTATCAAAAAAAAGTAAATGAAGTAGCCACTGAATATGCCACTGAAAATGGAGTAGCTAGCATCATTGCAAAAAATAATGCTCTGAAAATATCTTGGAAAGTGTCATGTTTGCAGCAAATTTGGAACTGAAAATATGCGGTGATCAATTTTGCATTTTTCTGCCACTGAAGATTAGTGGAAACTGAAGATTGTTTTTTGTATTAGGCCACAAGTAGTTGTATTGGCAGCAAGTAGCTAGTTGGCACAAAGTATTGTTAGTGAAAATTTACGGTGATCAATTTTGCATTTCTGTAACTAGTCCATTACAGTAGTCTACAATTTTATTTGAATGAAATGTTGATGGACACAGCTGCAAGTTTATGAAATAAAATAAAATGATGTCCATCGGAGTCCATTTGGAGTTGCTCCATTGCTTGCGAGATGCTCTATATGTGACCTATGTTTTGTCGGTTGCGAGTGACCTATGTTTTGCCGGAAATGTTGATTCATTTCCATTCCGGCAAATTTCAGGCACTCTATATGTGCACTTTCCAACAAAGGTCATGCCGAAATTTTCCGTGAATTTCGGCATGACTTGTGCTAGAAAGTTGGACATATCGAATGCTTGAGACTTGTCGCGGCGGGAATGAAACGGCATTTCCGACAAAACAAAGGTCACTTTTTTGTTATTATTCACTTTATTATATAAAGCTCGATAATTAAACGACTATGACATTGAACCCTAGGAAACATGACCGACACCGATGAGGCCGGAGGTTCTCAGTCCCAATTAGGTCGAGCACACGCCTACCTCGACTTTCTGGTGGATCAGGAGAGACAGCAAGCTGGGTGACAGGACCCCCTTGTCATGACAGAGGACGACGGTGGTGGCGCCGACACTGATGCCACCAACGACACCGGCACTGAGACTGGCGCTGATGATGTTGCTAACTATAGCACGGAAGGTGGGACCTCCCAAGCCAGTGAGGGAAAGAAGGAAAAGAGGACACGATGCCCAAACAAGCTCAGCACCGGAAGACTGGTGGTCACGGCAGTGCACCCTGGCGAGTTCGAGCCAGTAGAGCCGCGAGAAGTGGCAGCGTGTTACGGCAACCAACTAGCATGCATCCTACGGGATACTGCTAACATCAACACCACAAAAATACGGAAGAATGAACATTTGAAGAAGCTGCTCCTAACTAGGTTGCACGCAAGATTCCTGTTCCCCAGTCGGAATGACGATGTCGACCCATGGGATGATGATGCCATGAAAAAATCAACAACAAAGCCCTAGGGAAGATCAGCAACGCATTGAGCGCTTGGAAAACTAGGGTGAAAAAGGTGATTCAAGTAGACCATGAAACCTACGCCGAGATTGTTGCAGACAATCCGAAAATTACGATAGAGGACTTTGAAAAGTTCAAGGAGACTTGCAATGAAGAATCTGCCAAGGCCAGGTCGGAGAGAGGCAAGCAGCTGCAGGCAAAGAACTTGGGGAACCACCGCCTTGGAAGTCGTGGTTACACGGGAAAGAGGCCCGTGTGGGATAAGGAGGACGCAAAACGTGAACGTCAGGGGATCCCAGACCCATTGGCTGAGTTCACCGACCAGCAGGAGCACGACTTCATCAAGGCCCGATTCTCGTGGGACCCCAAGAAAAAGATTGTTTTCACCGACGGGCCGGCTAGGAAATTCATGAGAATACTGGTAATTATCCTTTTACCACCTTACATATTAGGTTCTGATCAACGAAGTCTACTACATTCTAGTCGCATTCGTAAATGATTCACGGTCCATTTTGCAGAGAGAGCAACACAAGCTTGCGGCCGAAAGAGACTTGTCGACTTAGTCGACTCAGTCGTCAGCGAAGTACAAGTGGGACACCCCTTTCAACCGGGCCATGAACATAATGATGGGACACCCGCCCAGCCAGCGGCCCCAATATGGACGTGTGCACGGCGCCAGGGATGGCGCCACGTGGAAGTACTATTATAGCGAGGACCCCGAGGCCAAAAGACAGAGAAATAAGTTCAGTCAAGTGACTATTGACGAGAAGGTGGCGCGGGTGATGGACAAAGCAAAAGCTGAGACCAAAGCTGAGATAATCGCCGCCTGTAAATCTGATATGGTGGCTGCCTTTACAAGCTTGATTCCAACAGTGGTCACATGGGTGCAACAAAATCCGAACGCGCCACCAAGTGATTTTCCCATGCCCAGCTTCACCGTGAGCAACTTAATGAACACCACACCCATACCCGTACCTAGTATGGCAACCGCACCCGCACCTCCTCCAGCACCTGCTCCTGCACCCAGATCTCACAGCAGCCCTAGCTCCGTCTCTGGCTTGAATGTCGGGTCATCGACATTGCGCTGAGCTCGACGCCCTCACGGTAAATACGCGTCGCACCTTCATCAACTCAACTAATTCATTAATCTTCAGTTGCCATTCTTTTTGGATCTCTGATGCCGCACGTATATGTCTTATGTAGGCGGACTTCACTCCGTGCACCCTCCTTTACCACATGAAAGGCAGGTTGGTGGATGTGGCGAAGGGTACTATAGTCAAGCCTAAGGATCGATTGTTTCACCGTCGGCAGATGCCTGATAACGCCTTAAGGGTCTCTGTGGCGAGTGTCAAAGTGGGCTACGAGGGTTTCCCTCGTCCGATACAAACTGATGGAGAGGATGAGGAGACCCCCACGCAGCTTGGCCAATGCAAAAATTGGCCGATCCTGTGGCCGAAAAATCTTCTTCGTGTCGAGGTGGCCGGGAGCACACCAACGGGACCTCAGGAAGGTATGACCACAACACCACCTACACAAGTACAACCATCGCCCTGCAGGCTGCTTGCTGAGATCGAGAGACATGAGGAAGGAGGGCCAACTGCTCCGGCAGATGATGCCATCTGCCCCATGGAAGAGGATATGGATCATGACATGGAGGTGGCCGATGACCCTAACCAGTATTTCAATATTTCCTTTGACAACGAAGTAACAATGAGTCAACCATATGAATATGAGATGCATGTACCAGAGCCGGAACATCCTCGGGAGTGCAAGAAGTCTTTGTTCATGCAATCCTCGCAGGACACGCCTCCAGATGTCGGCTCCACCCAAGCTCAACTAATTAGCTAGAGTCGTCCAATGCTGAGACCGACAACACTAGGGGTGGTGCTCAGGGAGGGTCTGACAGACCCACCAGCACCTGAGCCCGCCAAGAAGAAGTAGAGGAAGAGACCGACGGCGAAAAAATCCAATAAAGCTGGCAATGTTGGTTCTAGCAGCCAGCCGCCTTCGACCAAGGTTGACCGTGTACCGATGAAATATGCTCCATTAATCCATGTCGCGAGAGAGCCAATGGTACCGGCGAATGCACTAGCTTCCATAGCATGGGGTCTCAGGAGACTCCATGACCATGTGCTTTCGACAGAGAGAAGCCTCCTCGCCTCGGATGATCCAGGCTACCCACTTTATATGGTTCATGTGCCGAGCATTTGCAAGATGTATGTCCACACATGCCCCGCGGACCTCTTCTTCCCGAGGTTTGATTACATCTTCCAGTCGTTTCAAATGAGGACACTCGGTTTTACGTTCATCCGCCTGTATGCGTTGCACATGAACTACATCGTCAGGAGAGAGCAAGTCACCGGTCTTGCGATCGCGGACCCATACTACATGCATGAGGGCTTCTTGTGAATCAACGACGCCAACCGTCAATATGCGAGTCAGTACATCGAAGAATTCTTGGTCAGCAATAAGGACAAAGAAACGATTCTCCTACCTTATCATCCCAGGTAAGTCATCCGTGGATAGCACTATAACACATACGTGCATTTCAATAGTTACTTTGCACGCATGGAGGCTAACTTGATCGTGTATTTTGCGCAGCGGGGGGTGTCATGCCATTCTCATCGTTCTTTACCCGCGTTACTCCCGTGCTCTATATTTGGACCCGTCGAAGAACATACTGAAGAAAGATTACACACACATAAAGTGTGTTCTGGACAGAGCTATGCTGGGCTTCAGCATGCGGGGTGGCTACATCCAATGCAAATAAACAAATAAGGCCGGGCTTTGTTTCGGCCACAATACTGACTTATGTTGCATCCAGCAACCGGCAAGAAGTGAGAATGATGGATTCTACGTCATCGATCTAATGATGGAGTACAGAAGGGATGTGCAATCACTTTGCATGAAATCTTCATCCGATACCCATATCTAGAGATGGGCCGAAGCCTTTGGAGCCGTGCCGGATAATCGACTTCGAAATGATATCTTCCGGATCCAACAGGAAATTGCGTCATCATCATGAAAGATGTCCTCGAAGAGAATGGGATGTTCTACGGCAGCCTAATATCGCGAGCTGATGGCCGAACCCGCATTGCCCTACAGCGTCAGGACATGACGCCTTTCACTAAGCTTGGGTGCACCCTTCCGGATATGGATAGATGGGAAGAGTGCACTGCTTAAAAACAATGTGTCTGTTTAGTTACTTGTTACTTTCATTTATTTAAACTTGGAATCTCTCAAGACGATTTAAACTATTAGATGTATGGTGCCGCGCTCTAGTTAATTACTTTCAAGACGATGAAATTTGTTAACTATGTTTACTATATATGTTGCTTCTATTTCATAATTGTTTCGTTGAATTCGCTTCATGATATATATATATATATATATATATATATATATATATATATATATATATATATATATATATATATATATGTGTGTGTGTGTGTGTGTGTGTGTGTGTGTGTGTGTGCATATCTGACAGGTATATAGATTAACGATGGCGAGGAAGTGGTATGTCGTGTATGTAGGGCATGTTCCGAGTGTCAGGCCCAAGTCTCTGGCTTGTTCGGTGGAAGCCAGAAAGGGTTTGATAGCAGAGCGGAAGCCGAAGCTAGTTACTTGAGATTCATACACAACAGGGGATTCAGAACCAGCGCCGCTGCAAAAACTACTACATAATACCGCTTTTGATCATCGTGATCGCTCTTATCTCGTATGTCATAGTTTAGGTAGATGATGAAACATGTGTCTACGTTGACAATGTAAGAGACATGTGATCATTAACATGTATCACTATTTCAAGATGATGATGAGATCGACATCATTTGTGTTAAGACTATGTTGATATGATGAGACAATGGTGTACCACTTCGATGATGATGATGAGACATTCCTTTTTCATATAGTTTCAGTGTATGTGTAAGTTGTAATTCTATAAAACCTGTAAAAATATGAATACATCAATGTATAAAAAAAAGAAAATACTAGCTGTAGCGTGGGGTAATGGAGTAGTAGCAGCGCTGCTTACCAGTAGCGTTGGTTGTAGGGGCACGCTACTAGTATTAGCTGTAGCGATGGACAGAGGCGTGCTACTGCTAGATATAGATAGCAGTAGCGCTGGTTCAAACAAGCGCTACTGCTAAAAAATAGTTGTAGCGTCGTAGCAGTAGCGCACCTGCCCACGCTACTAATAGCCAAAAAACTAGCGCTACTGGTAAGGGTTTTCCTAGTAGTGGAGGCCCAACACGAGTTTACAAGAATAAAGTTGTGTAGTAGACATCAGTGTGATACGTCTCCAACGTATCTATAATTTATGAAGTATTCATGCCATGTTTACAACTATTTTAGATGGTTTTGGTATGCTTTTATTAGAACTAACCCGGACTGATGCTGTTTTCAGCAGAACTACCGTGCTGTCGTTTTTGTGCAGAAATAAAAGTTCTTGGAATGGGCTGAATGTTTATGGTGATCAATTGTGGACTAGAAGAGACCCACGGAGCACCGGAGATGTGCCAGGAGGTGACCGAGGAGGCCACAAGCCAGGGGGGCGCGCCCACCCCCAAGGCACGGCCCTAGGGCTTGTTGGCCCCTCGGGTGTCCCCCTGACTTGTTTCCAACGCCAAATACTCTTATATATACATAAACCTCTAAAAAGAACCCTAGAGTGGAAGTTCCACCGCTGCAATCCTCTGTAGCCATGAAAAACCTATATGTAGCCCGTTACGACACCCTGCCGGAGGGCGAAACCATCACCGGAGGCCATCTTCATCATCCTGGCGGTCTCCATGACGAGGAGGGAGTAGTTCACCTTTGGGGCTGAGAGTATGTACCAGTAGCTATGTGTTTGATCTCTCTCTCTCTCTCTCTCTCTCTCTCTCTCTCTCTCTGGTGTTCTTGATTTGGCACGATCTTGATGTATCGCGAGCTTTGTTATTATAGTTGGATCATATGATGTTTCTCCTCCTCTACCTTCTTGTGATGAATTGAGTCTTTCTCTTTGAGATTTCATTATGTTGGATTGAGTTTTGGATTTCAGAACACTTGATGTATGTCCTGCGATGGGATATCTGTGGTGACAATGGGATGTTCTGTTGATTCACTTGATGTATGTTTTGGTATTCAACTCGCAGATTCCCGAGGTGACATTGGGGAAATCTATGCATAGGGGTTAATGCATGTTTTCGTCCTACGTTCTTCGATAGAAACTTTGGAATGATTCTTTGTCGCACGTTGAGGGATTGCCATATGATTGAATTATGTTATCATTGTTGAGAGAATTTGCACTAGTGAAAGTATGAACCCTAGGCCTTGTTTTCAAGCATTGCAATACCATTTTTGCTCACTTTTGTTACTAGTTACCTTGCTGTTTTTATATTTTCAGATTACAAAAACCTACCATCCATATTACACTTGTATCACCATCTCTTCGCTGAACTAGTGCACCTATAGCATTTACCATTGTATTGGGTGTGTTGGGGACACAAGAGACTCGCTGTTATTTGGTTGTAGGTTTGTTTGAGAGAGACCATCTTCATCCTACGCCTCCCACGGATTAATAAACCTTAGGTCATCCACTTGAGAGAAATTGCTACTGTCCTACAAAACTCTGCGCTTGGAGGCCCAACACGAGTCTACAAGAAGAAGGTTGCGTAGTAGACATCAGGGTGTACTTCTTCACACACGCTCTCACCACTTACCACCATGTATCTCGGCAACCTTGAAGCGGAAGCCTGGCGGGGGTGTCAACCTAACTAATGACACAAGACTCTAGTCCAGGTTTGTCGCCTATCTAAGAACTGACCCATAACGGAAGTCCAGCCGAAGTTTCCATCACGGCCTCAAACAATGTGCGCGGGGTTCCCAAGCCCAATTCGACGGATGGAACTGCGCTTGGTACACCGTGTCACAGTGCCTACCATAACAAAGTCTAACCCTCCAGTCAGCGCTAAGTACAGCCCCCAGCACATCCTACAAACACCCGAAACTAGTTGCAACTCATGGACGGATATCAAGGCGATTAATAAGTCGAGATGGTCCATGGGTTTTGGGCCCAATGTGTGGTAGTAACTATCTTGGATCACAAACACAACACTCTGTTCCTGAGGACAGTTTCAATGAGACAGCCCACCATGTACTTCTACATGGCCTCTCATCGCTACCTTTACCAAATAGTGTTCACACACTTAGCTCTCACACAATAGGACATGATCACAACCATTCCAATTCATCCTAGATGAATCAGACCTAACACAACTCTGACCAATAGCAGGCATAACAAAACAAGCAAGGATGAGTAGTCACAACATGGCTCAACCAATTAACTATTTACTGTGGCAAAGACAGGTCATGCAGAGGAATGGGTTCAACTACCGCAACAAGTAACAGTTGAATCGTTGTTGTCCTAATGCAGTAAGAGAGAGAAAGAGCGGGAGATAATGCTCAAAGGGGGTTTGCTTGCCTGGCACTTATGAAGATAGTAGCTCTTCATCGGTGTCAACGATCACAATGTCAGAACAACATCTACCGGGAAGAAACAAACACCAACAAGTAAACAAAAACAACATTCAATTCCATGTAATGCACATCCAAATGTATGTCATGGCATGTTCAGGTACTGAATTGGCCTAATGCAACAGTAAGTCATTTTAATTGAAGTGGAATTTAAATAAGATCAAATTCCAACTCCAAATGCTAATTCATAAATTTCCCTAATCATGATTTGTCCTAGTTGGTTATGTTAACTTGCTCAAACATGAATTAACATGGCATAAAAATATTCTTCATATTTTTTTGATCATTTTTCATATATAAATTATTTCCATCTGAGTTATAGACTATTTTCTTTGATTATTAGAAGTTTTAAACATTTTTTGGAATAAATAAATCATTTAGACTTATTCAAAATCCATAAAAGCTATTATGACATCAGCAAGGCATCATCAGCTCGACAGCAGGTCAACTTGATCAGCCGGGTCAAACCTGACTAGTGGGGCTGTCGGTGTCAAAACCGGCGGATCTCGGGTAGGGGGTTGATACGTCTCCGTCGTATCTATAATTTTTTATTGTTCCATGCCAATATTATTCACTTTCATATACTTTTTGGCAACTTTTTATATTATTTTTGGGACTAACATATTGATCCAGTGCCCAGTGCCAGTTCCTGTCTGTTCCATGTTTTTTGTTTCACATAAACTCAATATCAAATGGAGTCCAAACGGGAAAAAACGGACGCAGATTTTTTTTGGAATATTTCTGATTTTCTGGAAGTAAAATCAACGCGAAACGGTGTCCAGGGTGGTCACGAGGTACGGGGGCACGCCCTACCCCCCAGGCGTGCCCCTGACCCTCGTGGTCCACCCGTAAGGTGGTTGACGCTCTCCTTCCGGCGCAAGAAAGCTAATTTTACAAGGAAGATCAGAGCGAAAGATTCACACCAATCGGAGTTACGGTTCTCCAGATAAAAAGGAAACGGTGAAGGGGTAGAATCTGCCAACAAACAGAACGCAAAAACAGAGAGATAGATCCAATCTCGGAGGCGCTCTCGCCCCTCCCAAGCCATGGGAGCCAAGGAACAGAGGGGAAACCCTCCTCCCATCTAGGAAGGAGGTCAAGTAAGAAGAAGAAGAAGGGGGGGCTCTCTCCCCCTTGCTTCCGGTGGCGCCGGAACACCGTCGGGGGCCATCATCATCACCGCGATCTACACCAACACCTCCGCCATCTTCACCAACATCTCCATCACCTTCCCCCCTCTATCTACAGCGGTCCACTCTCCCGCAACCCGCTGTACCCTCTACTTGAACATGGTGCTTTATGCTTCATATTATTATCCAATGATGTGTTGCCATCCTATGATGTCTGAGTAGATTTTCGTTGTCCTATCGGTGATTGATGAATTGCCATGATTGATTTGAGTTGCATGTTTTATTATTGGTGCTGTCCTATGGTGCCCTCCGTGTCGCGCAAGCGTGAGGGATTCCCGCTGTAGGGTGTTGCAATGCGTTCATGATTCGCTTATAGTGGGTTGCTTGAGTGACAGAAGCATAAACCCGAGTAAGAGGGATTGTTGCGTATGGGAATAAAGAGGACTTGATGCTTTAATGCTATGGTTGGGTTTTACCTTAATGAATCTTTAGTAGTTGCAGATGCTTGCTAGAGTTCCAATCATAAGTGCATATGATCCAAGTAAAGAAAGTATGTTAGCTTATGCCTCTCCCTCAAATAGAATTGCAATAACGATTATCGGTCTAGTAACATAGTCAGTTGCCTAGGGACAATTCCACAACTCGTACCACCACTTTTCCACACTCGCCATATTTACTTTAGTTGTGCCTTTATCTTAACAGCCCCTAGTTTTATTTTCGTGCTGTTTACTTTCTTGCAAGCTTATCCAAAAAACACCTACAAAGTACTTCTAGTTTCGTACTTGTTCTAGATAAAGCGAACGTCAAGCATGCGTAGAGTTGTATCGGTGGTCGATAGAACTTGAGGGAATATTTGTTCTACCTTTAGCTCCTCGTTGGGTTCGACACTCTTACTTATCGAAAATTGTTGCGATCCCCTATACTTGTGGGTTATCAAGACCTTTTTCATGCGCCGTTGCCGGGGAGCAATAGCGTGGGGTGAATATTCTCGAGTGTGCTTGTTTGCTTTATCACTAAGTAACTTTTATTTGCTGTTCTTAGTTGTTCTCTATCTTTAGTTACGGATATGGAACACAAAAAACCAAAATAATTAGAGGTACTTGCTACTCATGAGGATGGGGTAACTCCTAAAACCCCCGATTCTCATTATGTGAGAAATATTATGTACTACTTTGATAATCCTGAGAAAACCCCACTCAACTTTATAATGGGAGACACGTTGGATCAACGTGAATACTTTAGGGATTATCGCTTGATAAATAAAGGGAAACTATTATGGGATCAATTTATTATGTTGAAGTGGTATGCTAGACAACTATGCTTGAGATATGATTATACTTGTTGCTCTAGGATGAAGTCTCCACATCTTGACTTTTCATGCGAATTTAATGATAATAAAACCTTAGCTTCTTATGCTAAAGGTATATATGATTACTATGATGTGGAACAAATAGAAGAATTTGTTGCTTTTATGGGTGCTTATGAAATAGAATATTTGTTTAAAACTTGTGACAATTTTGATGATGCTATTTACAGACCTGCAAATTTTGCTATACTTAGATATTGCTATGAAATTATAAATTCAATGCCAATATTTATGCATTTATTGAGGAAGTTAACGCTGTCCAAGAAGAGACTAATATTTTGCAGGAATCTATGGAAGAAGAAATTGATGAAACTGTGAGCTCATTGGATGAAAGAGATGATCAGGAGAGCGAAGAACAAAAGGAGGAAGAGCAGATTAGCTACCCGTGCCCACCTTCTAATGAGAGTATCCCTCCAACTCATACATTATTTAATTCCCCTTCGTGCTTACTGAAGGCTGATTGCTATGATGATTGTTATGATCCCGTTGATTATTTTGAAATACCCCTTTTTGATGATGCTTGCTATGCTTGTGGCCAAGATGCCAATATGAATTATGCTTATGGAGATGAACTTGCTATAGTTCCTTATGTTAAACATGAATTTGTTGCTATTGCACCCACGCATGATAGTCCTATTATCTTTTTGAATTCTCCCGATTACTCTATATCGGAGAAGTTTGCACTTATTAAGGATTATATTGATGGGTTGCCTTTTACCGTTGCACATGATGATTTTGATAGATATAATATGCATGTGCTTGCTGCTCCTACTTGCAATTATTATGAGAGAGGAACTATATCTCCGCCTCTTTGTGTTTCCAATATGATGAAATTGCAAGAAACTGCTTATACTATGCATTGGCCTTTACTATGTGTGCATGAATTGTTCTTTTATGACATGCCGATGTATAGGAAGAGAGTTAGACTTCGTCATTACATGATATATGTTACTTTGTGCTCACTACTAAATTACAAATCATTGCTAACTAAAATTGGCTTTGATATACCTTGGGATCCGGGTGGATTCATTACTTGAGCACTAAATGCCTAGCTTAATGGCTTTAAAGAAAGCGCTGCCAGGGAGACAACCCGGAAGTTTTAGAGAGTCATTTATTTCTGTTGAGTACTTTCATATAGTTTAAAAACAACAAAAATAAAGAGGGGAACCCCAAAACTTTTTCAAAAAGGAAAGTGAAAGTGAGAAAGACGAGCATTGTTGAAGTGGGAGAGCTCCTTGAACTTTGTTCATGCTCACGGCAACTTTGTGAATCTTGATTACAGAAACTTTTCAACAAAAATAATTATCCCCTTGTACAATTCCATTGTATTATAAAAATAATGTGCCAAGGTTTGCCTTCAGGATGTTTACAATGCTTGTTGGTTTGTGCGGTGCAGGACAGAAACTTTGGCTGTAGTGAGTGAATTTTATTTTTTCACTGGAACATCAAATGGTTCTGATTATTTTTGCACTGTCTTTCTGTACAAATTGTTTATTTTCCCTAATTTTGGCAGAATTTTTCAAGTAGCAGAAGTATGGTGGATGTTCAGATTGCTATAGACTGTTCTGTTTTAGACAGATTCTGTTTTTGATGCATAGTTTGCTTGTTTTGATGAAACTATCAATTTATATCAATGGGTTAAGCCATGAAAAAGTTATATTACAGTAGACACCATGCAAAAACAAAATATGAGTTGGTTTGCAACAGTACTTATAGTAGTGTTTTTCTTTATTATACTAACGGATCTCACCGAGTTTTCTGTTGAAGTTTTGTGTGGATGTAGTGTCTAATCGAGGATGTTTCGATGTGAGAAGAAGGAAGAGAGGCAAGAGCTCAAGCTTGGGGATGCCCGAGGCACCCCAAGTAAATATTCAAGGAGACTCAGGCATCTAAGCTTGGGGATGCTGGGGAGGCATCCCATGTTTCTTCAACAACTATCGGTATGTTTTCGGATTCGTTTCATTCATGCGATATGTGCAATCTTGGAGCGTCTTTTGCATTTAGGTTTTTATTTTTCTTTTATGCACCATGCTGGTATGAGATAGTCCTTGTTTGATTTATAGAATGCTCATTGAACTTCATTATATCTTTTGAGTATGGCTTTATAGAATGCTTCATGTGCTTCACTTATATCATTTGAAGTTTGGATTGCCTGTTTCCCTTTACATAGAGAACCGCCATTTCTAGAATGCTCTTTTGCTTCACTTATATTTGTTAGAGCTTGGGAATATCTTTTGTAGAAAGAATTAAACTCTCTTGCTTCACTTATATCTATTTAGAGAGATGACAGGAACTGGTCATTCACATGGTTAGTCATAAAATCCTACATAAACTTGTAGATCGCTAAATATGATATGTTTGATTCCTTGCAATAGTTTTGCGATATAAAGATGGTGATATTAGAGTTATGCTAGTGGGTGGTTGTGGATTGTAGAGACACTTGTGTTGAGGTTTGCAAGTCCCGTAGCATGCACGTATGGTAACCGCTAGTGACAAATTTGAAGCATGGGGTGTTTCTTTGATTGTCTTCCTTATGAGTGGCAGTCGGGGACGAGCGATGGTCTTTTCCTACCAATCTATCCCCCTAGGGGCATGCGTAGTAGTACTTTGCTTCGAGGGCTAATAAAATTTTGCAATAAATATATGAGTTCTTTATGACTAATGTGAGTCCATGGATTATACGCACTTTTACCTTTCCATCATTGCTAGCCTCTTCGGTACCGTGCATTGCCCTTTCTCACCTCGAGAGTTGGTGCAAACTTCGCCGGTGCATCCAAACCCCGTGATACGATACGCTCTGTCACACATAAGCCTCATTATATCTTCCTCAAAACAGCCACCATACCTACCTATTATGGCATTTCCATAGCCATTCCGAGATATATTGCCATGCAACTTCCATCATCATCATATACATGACTTGAGCATTTATCGTCTTATTGCTTTGCATGATCGTAAGATAGTTAGCATGATGTTTTCATGGCTTGTCCGTTTTTTGATGTCATTGCTATGCTAGATCATTGCACATCCTGGTACACCGCCGGAGGCATTCATATAGAGCCATATCTTTGTTCTAGATATCGAGTTTTAATATTGAGTTGTAAGTAAATAAAAGTGTGATGATCATCATTATTAGAGCATTGCCCTAGTGAGGAAAGGATGATGGAGACTATGATTCCCCCACAAGTCGGGATGAGACTCCGGACGAAAAAAAAATAAAAAATATGAAAAAAAAAGAGAAAGGCCAAAAAACAGGAGAAGGCCCCAAAAAAAAGAAAACAAAAAAATGAGAGAAAAAGAGAGAAGGGGCAATGTTACTATCCTTTTACCACACTTGTGCTTCAGAGTAGCACCATGTTCTTCATATAGATTGTCTCCTATGTTGTCACTTTCATATACTAGTGGAAATTTCCATTATAGAACTTGGCTTGTATATTCCAACGATGGGCTTCCTCAAATGCCCTAGGTCTTCATGAGCAAGCAAGTTGGATGCACACCCACATAGTTTCTTTTGTTGAGCTTTCATACACTTATAGCTCTTAGTGCATCTGTTGCATGGCAATCCCTACTCCTCGCATTGATATCAATTGATGGGCATCTCCATAGCCCGTTGATTAGCCGTGTCGATGTGAGACTTTCTCCTTTTTTGTCTTCTCCACATAACCTCCATCATTATATTCTATTCCACCTATAGTGATATATCCATGGCTTGCGCTCATGTATTGCGTGAGGGTTGAAAAGGCTGAAGCGCGTTAAAAAGTATGAACCAATTGCTCGGCTTGTCATCGGGGTTGTGCATGATGGGGGCATTTTGTGTGACGAAAATGAAGCATGGCCAAACTGTATGATTTTGTAGGGATAAGCTTGCTTTGGCCTTGTTGTTTTGAAAAGACATGATTGCTTTATTGGTACGCTCGAAGTATTATTGTTTTTATGTCAAATGATAGACTATTGCTTTGAATCACTCGTGTCTTAATATTCATGCCATGATTAGACATATGATCAAGATTATGCTAGGTACCATTCCGCATCAAAAATTATTCTTTTTTTATCATTTACCTACTCGAGGACGAGCAGGAATTAAGCTTGGGGATGCTGATACGTCTCTGTCGTATCTATAATTTTTGATTGTTCCATGCCAATATTATTCACTTTCATATAATTTTTGGCAACTTTTTATATTACTTTTGGGACTAACATATTGATCCAGTGCCCAGTGCCAGTTCCTGTCTGTTGCATGTTTTTTGTTTCGCACAAACCCAATATCAAACGGAGTCCAAACGGGAAAAAAATGGACGGAGATTTTTTTGGGAACTTTTATGATTTTCTGGAAGTAAAATCAACGCGAAACGGTGTCCAGGGTGGTCACGAGGTAGGGGGCGCGCCCTACACCCCCAGGCGCGCCCCTAACCCTCGTTGTCCACCCGTAAGGCGGTTGACGCTCTCCTTCAGGTGCAAGAAAGCTAATTTTACAAGGAAGATCTGAGCGAAAGATTCACCCCAATCGGAGTTACGGATCTCCAGATATAAAGGAAAAGGTGAAGGGGTAGAATCTACCAACGAACAATACGCAGAAATAGAGAGATAGATCCAATCTCAGAGGGGCTCTCGCCCCTCCCAAGCCATGGGAGCCAAGGAACACAGGGGAAACCCTCCTTCCATCTAGGGAGGAGGTCAAGGAAGAAGAAGAATAAGGGGGGCTCTCTACTGAAGGAAATATGCCCTAGAGGCAATAATAAAAGTTATTATTTATTTCCTTATATCATGATAAATGTTTATTATTCATGCTAGAATTGTATTAACCGGAAACATAATACATGTGTGAATACATAAACCTACAGAGTGTCACTAGTATGCCTCTACTTGACTAGCTCGTTAATCAAAGATGGTTATGTTTCCTAACCATAAACAAGGAGTTGTTATTTGATTAACGGGATCACATCATTGGTTGAATGATCTGATTGACATGACCCATTCCATTAGCATAGCACCTGATCGTATAGTTTGTTGCTAGTGCTTTTCTTCATGACTTATACATGTTCCTATGACTATGAGATTATGCAACTCCCGCTTGCCCGAGGAACACTTTGGGTGCTACCAAACGTCACAACGTGAATCGGGTGATTATAAAGGTACATTACAGGTGTCTCCGAAGGTACATGTTGGGTTGGCATATTTCGAGATTAGGATTTGTCACTCCGATTGCCGGAGAGGTATCTCTGGGCCCTCTCGGTAATGCTCATCACCTAAGCCTTGCAAGCATTGTAACTAATGAGTTAGTTATGAGATGATGTATTACGGAACGAGAAAAGAGACTTGCCAAGAACGAGATTGAACTAGGTATTGATACCGACGATCGAATCTCGGGCAAGTAACGCATCGATGACAAAGGGAACAACGATGTTGTTATGCGGTCTCGACCGATAAAGATCTTCGAGAATATGTAGGAACCAATATGGGCATCCAGGTCCCGCTATTGGTTATTGACCGAGAGGTGTCTCGGTCATGTCTACATAGTTCTCGAACCCGTAGGGTCCGCACGCTTAACGCTTCGATGATGCTTACTATGAGTTTTATGATGTTGATGTACCAAGGTTGTTCGAGTCCCGGATGAGATCACGGACATGACGAGGAGTCTCAAATGGTCGAGACATAAAGATTGATATATTGGAAGCCTATGTTTGACTCGGAATCACTCCGGATGAAATTGGGAATTTTATCGAGTACCGGGGTTACTGAAACCCCGGGGTCAATGGGCCTTGATGGGCCTTAGTGGGAAAGAGAAAAGGGGCCCTATAGCTGGCGCAGCCTTCCCCTTCCCTAGTCCTATTAGGATTAGGAGAAGGGGTGGCGCCTCTCTCTCTCTCCCTTGGTCAAACCCTAGTTGGACTAGGATTTGGGGGAATCCTACTCCTAGTAGGAGTAGGACACCCCGTGCGCCTCCCTCCTGGCCGCCAGCCCTCCCTTCCCTCCTTTATATACAGGGCAGGGGCACCCCATGACACACAAGTTGATCGATTAGATCGCTCCTTAGCCGTGTCGGTGCCCCTTCCACCAGATTACACCTCGATCATACCGTAGCGGAGCTTAGGCGAAGCCCTGCGTCGGTGGAACATCATCATCGCTACCACGCCGTCGTCTTGACGAAACTCTCCCTCAACACTCGGCTGGATCGGAGTTCGAGGGACGCCATCGAGCTGAACGTGTGCAGAACTCGGAGGTGCCGTGACGCTCGGTACTTGGATCGGTTGGATCGGGAAGAAGTACGACTACATCAACCGCGTTGTTATAACGCTTCGCTTTCGGTCACGAGGGTACGTGGACGGATACTCTATCCTCTCGTTGCTATGCCATCACCGTGGTCTTGCGTGATCGTGAGGAAAATTTTTGAAATTACTACGCTCCCCAACAAAGGTATCGAGCCTGGTTTTATGCGTTGATGTCATATGCACGAGTAGAACACAAGTGAGTTGTGGGCGATACAAGTCATACTACCTACCAGCATGTCATACTTTGGTTCAGCGGTATTGTGAGATGAAGCGCCCGGACCGACATTACGCCAGACGCTTACGCGAGACTGGTTTCACCGCTGTGAGCACTCGCTGCTTAAAGGTGACCGGCGGGTGTCTGCTCTCTCACTTTAGTTGAACTGAGTGTGGCTACGCCCGTCCTTGAGAAGGTTAAAACGGAGTCTATTTGACGAGGTATCGCTGTGGTTTTGATGCGTAGGTAAGAACGGTTCTTGCTCAGCCCGTAGCAGCCACGTAAAACTTGCAACAACAAAGTAGAGGACGCCTAACTTGTTTTTGCAGGGCATGCTGTGATGTGATATGGTCAAGACATGATGCTATATTTTATTGTATGAGATGATCATGTTTTGTAACCGAAGTTATCGGCAATCGGCAGGAGCCATATGGTTGTCGCTTATTGTATGAGATGCAACGCCATGTAATTGCTTTACTTTATCACTAAGGAGTAGCGATAGTCGAGAAGCAATAGTTGGCGAGACGACAACGATGCTACGATGGAGATCAAGGTGTCGCGCCGGTGACGATGGTGATCATGACGGTGCTTGAGATGGAGATCACAAGCACAAGATGATGATGGCCATATCATATCACTTATATTGATTGCATGTGATGTTAATCCTTTATGCATCTTATTTTGCTTTGATTGACGGTAGCATTATAAGATGATCCCTTACTAAATTATCAAGAAGTGTTCTCCCGAGTATGCACCGCTATGAAAGTTCTTCGTGCTGAGACACCACGTGATGATCGGGTGTGATAGGCTCTACGCTCAAATACAACGGTGCAAAACAGTTGCACACGCGAATACTCAGGTTATACTTGACGAGCTATGCATATAAGATATGACCTCGAACACGGAGACCGAAGGTCGAGCGTGAATCATATAGTAGATATGATCAACATATTGATGTTCACCATTGAAACTACTCCATCACACGTGATGATCGGTCATGGTGTAGTTGAAATGGATCACGCAATCACTTAGAGAATTGGAGGATATTTTTCTAAGTGGGAGTTCTTAAGTAATATGATTAATTGAACTTAAATTTATCATGAACTTAGTACCGATAGTATCTTGCTTGTCTATGATGTGTAGATAGATGGCTCGTGCTGTTGTTCCGTTGAATTTTAATGCGCTCCTTGAGAAAGCAAAGTTGAAAGATGATGGCAGCAATTACACGGACTGGGTCCGTAATTTGAGGATTATCCTTATTGCTGCACGGAAGAATTACGTCCCGAAGCACCGTTAGGTGCCAGGCCTGGTGCAAGGGCTGCGCCGAGAAGTTGTGAACGTCTGCAAAGCAAAGCTGATGACTACTCTATAGTTCAGTGTGCCATGCTTTACGGCTTAGAACCGGGACTTCAACGTCGTTTTGAACACCATGGAGCATATGAGATGTTCCAGGAGTTGAAGTTAATATTCCAAGCGAATGCCCGGATTGAGAGATATGAAGTCTCCAATAAGTTCTATAGCTGTAAGATGGAGGAGAATGGTTCACAAGGAGCATATACTCGTAATGTCCGGATATAACAATCACTTGATTCAACTGGGAGTTAATCTTCCGGATGATTGCGCCATTGACAGAATTCTCCAATCACGCCACCAAGCTACAAGAGCTTCGTGATGAACTATAATATGCAAGGGATGACCAAAACTATGCCCGAGCTCTTCGCGATGCCGAAGCATGGAGGTAGAAATCAAAAGGAGCATCAAGTGTTGATGGTTAACAAAACCACTAGTTTCAAGAAAAGGGCAAAGGAAAGAAAAGGAAACTTCAAAAGAGCAGCAAGCAAGTTGCTGATCAAGAGAAGAAACCCAAGTCTGGTCCTAAGCCTGAAACTGAGTGCTTCTATTGCAAGCAGGCTGGTCACCGAAGCGGAACTGCCCCAAGTATTTGGCGGATAAGAAGGATGGCAAGGTTAACAAAGGTATATGTGATATACTTGTTATTGATGTGTACCTTACTAATACTCGCAGAGCACTGGTATTTGATACTGGTTCTGCTGCTAATATTTGCAACTCAAACAGGGCTACGGATTGCGAAGATTGGCTAAGGACGAGGTGACGATCGCGCGTGGGAAATGGTTCCAAAGTCGATGTGATCGCAATCGGCACGCTACCTCTACATCTACCTTCGGGATTAGTATTAGACCTAAATAATTGTTATTTAGTACCATCGTTGAGCATGAACATTATATCTGGATCTTGTTTAATGCGAGACGGTTATTCATTTAAATCGAGAATAATGGTTGTTCTATTTATATGAATAATATCTTTTATGGTCATGCACCATTGAAGAATGGTTTGTTTTACTCAATCTTGATAGTAGTGATACACATATTCATAATGTTGAAACCAAAAGATGCAGAGTTGATAATGATGGTGCAACTTATTTGTGGCACTTGCCGTTTAGGTCATATCGATGTAAAACGCATGAAGAAACTCCATGCTGATGGACTTTTGGAGTCACTTGATTATGAATCACTTGGCACTTATGAACCGTGCCTTATGGGCAAGATGACTAAAACACCGCTTCTCCGGAACTATGGAGAGAGCAACAGATTTATTGGAAATCATACATACCGATGTATGTGGTCCAATGAATGTTGAGGCTCGTGGCGGATATCGTTATTTTCTCACCTTCACAGATGATTTGAGCAGATATGGGTATATCTACTTAATGAAACACAAGTCTGAAACATTTGAAAAGTTCAAAGAATTTCAGAGTGAAGTGGAAAATCATCGTAACAAGAAAATAAAGTTTCTACGATCTGATCGTGGAGGAGAATATTTGAGTTACGAGTTTGGCCTACATTTGAAACAATGCGAATAGTTTCGCAACTTACGCCACCGAACACCACAACGTAATGGTGTGTCCGAACGTCGAATCGTACTTTATTAGATATGGTGCGATCTATGATGTCTCTTACTGATTTACCGCTATCATTTTGGGGTTATGCTTTAGAGACGGCTACATTCACTTTAAATAGGGCACCATCTAAACCGCTGAGACGACGCCTTATGAACTGTGGTTTGGCAAGAAACCAAAGTTGTCGCTTTTGAAAGTTTGGGGCTGCGATGCTTATGTGAAAAAGCTTCAACCTGATAAGCTCGAACCCAAATCGAGAAATGTGTCTTCATAGGATACCCAAAGGAGACAGTTGGGTACACCTTCTATCACAGATCCGAAGGCAAGATTTTGTTGCTAAATTCGGAAACTTTTTGGAGAAAGAGTTTCTCACGAAAGAAGTGAGTGGGAGGAAAGTAGAACTTGATGAGATAATCTGTATCTACTCCCTTATTGAGAAGTAGTACATCACGAAAACAGTTTCGTGACACCTACACCAAATAGGGAGGAAGCTAATGATGATGATCATGAAACTTCAGATCAAGTTTCTACAGAACTCAGAGATCAACTGAACAAGATCCGCACTGAGTGGTACGGTAATCCTGTTTTGGAAGTCATGTTATCGGAACATGATGAACCTACTAACTATGAAGAAGCGATGGTGAGCCCAGATTCCACAAAATGGCTTGAGGCCATGAAATCTGAGATGGGATCCATGTATGAGAACAAAGTGTGGATTTTGGTTGACTTGCCCGATGATCGGCAAGCAATTGAGAATAAATGGATCTTCAAGAAGAAGACCGACGCTGATGGTAATGTTATCGTCTATAAAGCTCGACTTGTTGCAAAAGGTTTTCGACAAGTTCAAGGGATTGACTACGATGAGACCTTCTCACCCGTGGCGATGCTTAAGTCCGTCCGAATCATGTTAGCAATTGCCGCATTTTATGATTATGAAATTTGGCAAATGGATGTTAAAACTGCATTCTGAATGGATTTCGGAAGAAGAGTTGTATATGATGCAACCAGAAGGTTTTGTCGATCCAAAGGAGCTAACAAAGTGTGCAAGCTCCAACGATCCATTTATGGACTGGTGCAAGCCTCTCGGAGTTGGAATAAACGTTTTGATAGTGTGATCAAAGCATTTGGTTTTATATGCACTTTTGGAGAAGCCTGTATTTACAAGAAAGTGAGTGGGAGCTCAGAGCATTTCGATATTATATGTGGATGACATATTATTGATCGGAAATGATATAGAATTTCTGGATAGCATAAAGGGATATTTGAATAAAAGTTTTTCGATGAAAGACCTCGGTGAAGCTGCTTACATATTGGGCATTAAGATCTATAGAGATAGATCAAGACGCTTAATAGGACTTTCACAAAGCACATACCTTGATAAAGTTTTGAAAAAGTTCAAATGGATCAGGCAAAGAAAGGGTTCTTGCCGGTATTACAAGGTGTGAAGTTGAGTAAGACTCAATGCCCGACCACCGCAGAAGATAGAGAGAAATGAAAGATGTTCCTATGCTTCAGCCATAGGCTCTATCATGTATGCAATGCTGTGTACCAGACCTGATGTGTGCCTTGCTGTAAGTTTAGCAGCAGGTACCAAAGTAATCCAGAGTGGATCATCGGACAGCGGTCAAGAACATCCTTAAGTACTTGAGAAGAACTAAGGATATGTTTCTCATTTATGGCGGTGACAAAGAGCTCGTAAAACGGTTACGCCGATGCAAGCTTTGACACTGATCCGGATGATTCTAAATCGCAAACCGGATACGATTTACATTAAACGGTGGAGCTGTCGGTTGGTGCAGTTCCAAACAAAGCGTCGCTATGGGATCTACATGTGAAGTTGAGTACATAGCTGCTTCGAAGCAGCTAATGAAGGAGTCTGGATGAAGGAGTTCATAACCGATCTAGGTGTTGTACCTAGTGTATCGGGTCCAATGAAAATCTTTTGTGACAATATCGGTGCAATTGCCTTGGCAAAGGAATCCAGATTTCACAAAAGAACCAAGCACATCAAAAGACGCTTCAACTCCATCCGGATTTGGTCCGTGGGAGACATAGAGATATGCAAGATACATACGGATCTGAATGTTGCGGACCCGCTGACTAAGCCTCTTCCACGAGCAAAACATGATCAGCACCAAGACTCCATGGGTGTGAGGATCATTACTGTGTAATCTAGATTATTGACTCTAGTGCAAGTGGGAGATCAAGGAAATATGCCCTAGAGGCAATAATAAAAGTTATTATTTATTTCCTTATATCATGATAAATGTTTATTATTCATGCTAGAATTGTATTAACCGGAAACATAATACATGTGTGAATACATAAACCTACAGAGTGTCACTAGTATGCCTCTACTTGACTAGCTCGTTAATCAAAGATGGTTATGTTTCCTAACCATAAACAAGGAGTTGTTATTTGATTAACGGGATCACATCATTGGTTGAATGATCTGATTGACATGACCCATTCCATTAGCATAGCACCTGATCGTATAGTTTGTTGCTAGTGCTTTTCTTCATGACTTATACATGTTCCTATGACTATGAGATTATGCAACTCCCGCTTGCCCGAGGAACACTTTGGGTGCTACCAAACGTCACAACGAATCGGGTGATTATAAAGGTACATTACAGGTGTCTCCGAAGGTACATGTTGGGTTGGCATATTTCGAGATTAGGATTTGTCACTCCGATTGCTCGAGAGGTATCTCTGGCCCTCTCGGTAATGCTCATCACCTAAGCCTTGCAAGCATTGTAACTAATGAGTTAGTTATGAGATGATGTATTACGGAACGAGAAAAGAGACTTGCCAAGAACGAGATTGAACTAGGTATTGATACCGACGATCGAATCTCGGGCAAGTAACGCATCGATGACAAAGGGAACAACGATGTTGTTATGCGGTCCGACCGATAAAGATCTTCGTAGAATATGTAGGAACCAATATGGGCATCCAGGTCCCGCTATTGGTTATTGACCGAGAGGTGTCTCGGTCATGTCTACATAGTTCTCGAACCCGTAGGGTCCGCACGCTTAACGCTTCGATGATGCTTACTATGAGTTTTATGATGTTGATGTACCAAGGTTGTTCGAGTCCCGGATGAGATCACGGACATGACGAGGAGTCTCGAAATGGTCGAGACATAAAGATTGATATATTGGAAGCCTATGTTTGACTCGGAATCACTCCGGATGAAATTGGGAATTTTACCGAGTACCGGGGTTACTGGAACCCCCGGGGTCAATGGGCCTTGATGGGCCTTAGTGGGAAAGAGAAAGGGGCCCTATAGCTGGCGCAGCCTTCCCCTTCCCTAGTCCTATTAGGATTAGGAGAAGGGGTGGCGCCTCTCTCCCTCTCCCTTGGTCAAACCCTAGTTGGACTAGGATTTGGGGGAATCCTACTCCTAGTAGGAGTAGGACACCCCGTGCGCCTCCTCCTGGCCGCCAGCCCCTCCCTTCCCTCCTTTATATACAGGGCAGGGGCACCCCATGACACACAAGTTGATCGATTAGATCGCTCCTTAGCCGTGTCGGTGCCCCTTCCACCAGATTACACCTCGATCATACCGTAGCGGAGCTTAGGCGAAGCCTGCGTCGGTGGAACATCATCATCGCCACCACGCCGTCGTCTTGATTTAAACTCTCCTCAACACTCGGCTGGATCGGAGTTCGAGGGACGCCATCGAGCTGAACGTGTGCAGAACTCGGAGGTGCCGTCGCTCGTACTTGGATCGGTTGGATCGGGAAGAAGTACGACTACATCAACCGCGTTGTTATAACGCTTCCGCTTTCGGTCTACGAGGGTACGTGGACGGATACTCTATCCTCTCGTTGCTATGCCATCACCGTGGTCTTGCGTGATCGTAGGAAAATTTTTGAAATTACTACGTTCCCCAACATCTACCCCTTGCTTCCGGTGGCGCCGGAACACCGCCGGGGGCCATCATCATCACCGCGATCTACACCAACACCTCCGCCATCTTCACCAACATCTCCATCACCTTCCCCCCTCTATCTACAGAGGTCCACTCTCCCGCAACCCGCTGTGCCCTCTACTTGAACATGGTGCTTTATGCTTCATATTATTACCCAATGATGTGTTGCCATCCTATGATTTCTGAGTAGATTTTCGTTGTCCTATCGGTGATTGATGAATTGCTATGATTGATTTGAGTTGCATGTTTTATTATTGGTGCTATCCTATGGTGCCCTCCGTGTCGCGCAAGCGTGAGGGATTCCCGCTGTAGAGTGTTGCAATGCGTTCATGATTCGCTTATAGTGGGTTGCTTGAGTGACAGAAGCATAAACCCGAGTAAGAGGGATTGTTGCGTATGGGAATAAAGAGGACTTGATGCTTTAATGCTATGGTTGGGTTTTACCTTAATGAATCTTTAGTAGTTGCAGATGCTTGCTAGAGTTTCAATCATAAGTGCATATGATCCAAGTAAAGAAAGTATATTAGCTTATGCCTCTCCCTCAAATAGAATTGCAATAACGATTGTCGGTCTAGTAACATAGTCAGTTGCCTAGGGACAATTCCACAACTTCTACCACCACTTTTCCACACTCGCCATATTTACTTTAGTTATGCCTTTATCTTAACAGCCCCTAGTTTTATTTTCGTGCTCTTTACTTTCTTGCAAGCTTATCCAAAAAACACCTACAAAGTACTTCTAGTTTCATACTTGTTCCAGGTAAAGCGAACGTCAAACGTGCGTAGAGTTGTATCAGTGGTTGATAGAACTTGAGGGAATATTTGTTCTACCTTTAGCTCCTCGTTGGGTTCGACACTCTTACTTATCAAAAGCTGTTGCGATCCCCTATACTTGTGGGTTATCAGGGGTCCCGAACTGTGCGTCTAGGCGGATGGTAACAGGAGACAAGGGACACGATGTAGCGACCAGACCTCAAACAGTCTAATCTCTGTGCTCAAGTGTCATCCCTGGATCAGTAATGCTGACACCACATAGTACTCGAAGGATTTATAACAAAGTAGCAATCACACACTTATTACATCAAATGTCTCAAGAGAGAACTTAACAAAATAAATATGGCTTAAGGCCATCTAATAACGATAACAGCGGAAGGCTTGGAAGAATAAGCGAGTCCATCAACTCCAACGGCATCACTGAGTATAGAACAACGACCTAAACTCCATACTCGTCGTCTGAAAAGTCTGCAACTCCAAAGGCTTGGAAGATTTTTCTTACCCTGATCGCAAATCGATCTTGGAAAACACCTTAGCTCCTTGCAATTGGTCAAACAAGTCATTGATCATCGGTAGTGGGTACTTGTTCTTAATGGTCACTTCATTCAATCCTCGATAATCAACAACCATTCTTAATGATCCATCCTTCTTCTCCACTAGAAGTACTAGTGATCCCCAAGGCGAAGAACTTGGGCGAATAAAACCTTTATCCAGTAACTCCCTAATCTGCTTCTTAATTTCCTCCAAATCTTGGGCTGGCATCCTATACGGTCTCTTAGATATCGCCCAAAGGCTCGCAGTAGTTCAATCAAAATTCAATGTCTCTGTCCGTGGCATGCCCAGCAACTCTTCCGAAACACGTCCGGTAAGCCTCATAACCGGTACTTCCTCCTGCACAACTCCTGTTAAGGAATTTACATGTGCTCTCCTCGGCTCATGCCGTGATATATACTTGATTCTTCTTCCTTCTGGGGTTGTAAGCGAAATCGACTTGCTGGCGCAATCTATGTTCCCTCCATACTTAAATAACCAATCCATGCCTAATATCACATCCAATCCTTGCGATTCCGGAACTATTAGGTCCGAGGGAAATACATAGTGTCCAATCCTTAATGGAAGTCGATCACTCCATATACTAGCCATGTATTCTGCTCTGGGTGAGGTTACTAGCATGGGTGACCTAAGGGCTTGGGTTGGTAGTTTATACTTATCCACAAATCCCCTTGATATATATGAATGCGATGCACCAGTATCAAAAAGAACAACTGCAGTAAAAGTCTTAACCAAAAACTTACCTATTACTGCGTCTGGCTGAGCTTCAACCTCCTCCATGGTAACGTGGTTCACTTGTCCCTTGTTGAAAGGTTTCGGCTTCTTTCCTGAGCTTCAATTGCCATTACCATTTTGGCCTTCTGGACAATCATTTGCATAATGCCCTGTCTTACGGCACTTAAAGCAAGTGATATGGCTCAGGTCTACCTTGGATGGTGTTGACGGGTTGGTGCGGTTTTGTCCATTGCTTCCTCAATTCCCGTTCCCATTCTTGGTGCCATTATGGTTGTGCGAGCCACCTCCTCCGTGGGTATGCTGAAATTGTCCTCCTGGCTTCGGGGTAAAGCGAAGTTTCTGCTGAGCTCCAGAGTTATTCTTCCCCTGTCCATACTTTCTCTTGTGATTGTCAATCTGCTGCTGTTTCCCTTCAATCATAAGAGCACGATCTACTAACTCCTGGTAGTTATTGAAGGTGGCTACCATCAACTGCATGCTCAGCTCATCATTCAGTCCTTCTAGAAACTTCTCCTGCTTAGCTGCGTCCGTAACAACGTCATCTGGGGCATAACGTGCTAGCTTACTAAAGTCATCCACATACTGGCCAACTATCCGTCCTCCTTGGCGCAAGTTGCGAAACTCACGCTTCTTCATGGCCATAGCTCCCATCAAACATGGGCAGACGAAAGCTTGCTGGCCCGATCCCATGTGACAAAGTCTCACAGGTAAGTGGCTGTAAAATTCTCCCACCATGCCGATGCGGGTCCTTCAAGCTGATGTGCGGCAAATTTCACCTTTTCCCCATCTGTACATCCTGCAGTGGTCAACTCCCTCCCTACTTTGCGGAGCCAATCATCTGCAACAATCGGCTCGGTGCTACTGGAAAACACCGGCGGGTTCAGCCTTAGGAAACGGGTCAAATGGTCAACAGGTGGTGGTGGCGGTGGGTTGTTGTTGTTGTTGTTGTTGTTGCCTTGGTTCTATACCAATGTTTGAATCAAGGCATTCTGCTGCTGAATCAACTGAGTGATCTCCGGCGGGAAAACAAATCCAGGGTCGCGTCTCGGAGGCATCTGAGGGTTTATAGAAAAGACGAGAGTTTAGAATAGAATGAGGTCTAGAGAGAAACACTACCTATATGCACATGAGACAAATCACACAATATCACTCCAAACAATTCAAACAAGGGCATACAACGGTCTATCTATCATTACAAAGTGCTGGAACTAAAACTAATCTTTAATGGGGGAATCTACTACTGTTATGGTGGTCAACTAGAAAAACTGCTCCGATGAAGACTCCATGATATCTGCTCCAGCTTCATCTTCGAAATCATCATCACTAGGATCGGAATCGGTGTCGTCGATGATGATGTAGTTCTCTGGACAGGTGCAATCTTCATCTTCTCCTCCGGGTGCTGAATTTCCCACGAGTTCTTCAATCTTTTCCTTAAGATCGCCATTTTGTCCCACTAGGGCCACAATCTCCTCCATGTAGTCCTTGCAAGTGGCCTTCAGTTCTCCTTCTAGTTCGATAATCTTGGCTTTTGTTGTCTTCAACTCCATCATGTCTGCGCACATCTGGTTCTCCTGGCGTAGAATGTGTTGATTTAACTCCTGGATGAAAGATGCAATGGATCGATCCTTCTTAGTTCCAACTATCTCCTATTGTTCATCTCGGCGCCCGCAAATCTGGTACATAGTATCCTTGAGGTCTTCTTTGTAAACGTCTCCAATGCGTCCCATGGTTATGTGAGCTGCCATGCTCTTTCCCAGACTCCAGGTTGGTGCATTGAAAACACACTCTATGGGTTCCGTGATTGGCGCAAACGCCCTTCCGGAACTTGAGCTTGAATCTTCCAGCGCTCTTCTTCGGTAAAGTGGAATTGTAGGTCCCGTGAAGCTTGGTATTCCGATGTTCAGTACTTAGTGACTTCCTTCGGTGTCGCCCAAAGGGTGTATCTTCATCCGGTGGGTGAACTTGATCCTCGCTTCCGTCATCCTAAAAGAATAGAAAAGATGAGGAGTCAGAAATGAGAAGAGAGTAGTGATCTAGGGCTTTAGCTTAATGGTCGTGCCCTATAGTCAGCCTGTGCTCTGATACCATCTTTGTAGCTACCAGACCTCAAACAGTCTGATCTCTGTGCTCAAGTGTCATCCTTGGATCAGTAATGCTGACACCACACAGTACTCGAAGGATTTATAACAGAGTAGCAATCACACACTTATTACATCGAATGTCTCAAGAGAGAACTTAACAAAATAAATATGGCTTAAGGCCATCTAATAATGATAACAACGGAAGGCTTGGAAGAATAAGCGAGTCCATCAACTCCAACGGCATCACTGAGTATAGAACCACGACTTAAACACCATACTCGTCGTCTGAAAAGTCTGCAACATGAAACGTTGCAGCCCGAAAACGGGTCAGCACATGGAATATGATGGCAAAGTAACACATAGAGAATACTGGAAGAATAAGCCTATACTACATGCATATATGGCTGGTGGAAAGCTCTATGGTTACAGTTTTGCATAAAGCCAATTTTTTCCTACTGCAAAGGAATAAATTTATTTAACTATCATGGTGGTTGTTGAACATTGAGTATGGTTGACAGCATCCTCAATCCCAATTAAAAGTACTCATTAACAACCCAACAATATTAATTAAAGTAACATGATGAGATTCACATGATAATCCAAGTACTAGATACTCAAGATGTCCATAACAGGGGACATGGCTAACCATGATTAGTTTATACACTCTGCAGAGGTTTGTGCACTTTTCCCCACAAGACTCGATCTCCTCCGTTTGATTTCTCGCACTACATGGTGTTTGAGAAACGGATGACCGAGACATAGTCTTTCAGAAGCGCTAGCACCTTACATGTGGGTAGACCATACCAACCTACAGCCCCTACATCAGCTAGTCTACCCGTAAGAGTTTGCACAACTTAGTCAACTATGCTAGAGCCCATAGTAGCATGTGGCTGCACACGGAAGTTTCTAGAATGAATAATCTCATGATCCCTTTGAGCCTGGGTGGCGGTCCGAAGAAATACAGGAAAATCCTGATAGAAACCAGGTGCCTCAATCCACCCAGATGTGTGTTTAAGTTTCCACCTTAAATAAACCATTAATTTAACAATCTCACATCTGTCATGGAATACACTCACCCAATCCACGTCTACTAGCATAGCATGGCATAATAAGCAAACGTAGAAGTAACTCCCAAGGGTTTGATAATAAAATAGGTAATAGGTACTACCTCAACTACTTCCCCTCCCACAATTTAATTAGATCCTAATCATGCAATGTTTGATGATTGATCTAATGCAATAAAATTGGGTAGTAGAAAAGGTATGATCAAAGTGTTACTTGCCTTGCTGATGATTCGCGAAACCTAGAGACTCGAAGTAACAAAGCGCGACTCCGGTATTCTATCGCAGACAAACAAGCATACAATAAGTACTCATCTAATGCACAGGTAAAACTCAAATAGAAGATCTAACCAGATAGTTCAACTTAAGAACTCCGGTTTGCAAAAAGAAACAAATCAAACGAAGCAACGAAAGTCAAACGACGAAAGAAAACAGCTCCGTTTTACTAATCTGGATCTAAGTCAAATTTTACAGTAGCAAAAACTTGTTGAAGTTCGTTATTCGGAAAGAGGGTTTAGACACGAAACTCTAGGCGCTTGAATCGCCTGATTCCGATAAACGAGCGAAAAGTTATACTAAAACGAAAATCGGATCAGGAATCGCGATCAGAAAAATTGTGAATTAAATCCGAGAAAAAGAAAAACGATGAACAGGTTAACGAACGGACGTTCGTTAACTAAACTAATCTGACAAACGCGTTCGTTAAAAACGAACGAACGAATTTAACCGAACCGAAAAAAAACCGATCTAAAAAAATAAAATAAACGCGTTCGGTTTTTTTAAAAAAACCGAAGGCACTAAGTCGAGGCGCGGCGAACCTCGTCCGGCGGATCCGGACGACGGCGGGTCCGGAGGTCAAGCGAGGCGGGCGGGATCCGACGGCAGGCGGCGGCGGCGGCGGGGCGGCGGCGGGCGGCGGCGGCTTAGGGTTTGGCCCCGGTGGGCTGGCTTATAGTTCCCCATGGTCGGGTGTCCTAGGCGGACACGGCCCGTAGGTCGGTGCGCGTTTTTTTAAATAATTCCGTGCAGAAGAAAAATAAAAAGAAATACTAAACGAACTCCAAAAATCCCGAAATAAATTTTCCCCGGCTTCTAAAATCAAGCCGGACTAGATGAACATTTATTTGGGGCCTAAATGCAACTTTAAAAACGCACATTTTTCCTAAATTAAAATAAAAAGGCGAAAAACTCCAAAATAAAATCTTATTTGATTTTATTATTAAATCTTCATTATTTCTTTATTTTGGGAAAGTCATTTTATTCCCTCTCTCATATTTTGATAGTAGAAATAATTGAAGATAAAATAATTAAAATCAAATGATCCTATTTTCAAAATTTGAGAAAACACAAATATGAAAATAACGAAATCCCCAACTCTCTCCATGGGTCCTTGACTTGTGTAGAATTTCTAGGATCGAGCCAAAAATGCAACAAAAACATGATATGCAATGATGCTCTATGTATAACATTCGAAATTGAAAATTTGGGATGTTACACACGATGTTTTTACCCAGGTTCGGGCCCTCTCGATGGAGGTAAAACCCTACTCCTGCTTGATTAATATTGATGATATGGATATTACAAGAGTAGATCTACCATGAGATCAGAGAGGCTAAACCCTAGAAGCTAGTCTATGGTATGATTGTTGTTCGTCCTATGGACTAAAACCCTCCGGTTTATATAGGCACCGAATAGGGTTAGGGTTACACGTAGTCGGTTACAATGGTAGGAGATCTACATATCCAGATCGCCAAGCTTGCCTTCCACGCCAAGGAAAGTCCCATCCGGACACGGACGAAGTCTTCAATCTTGTATCTTCATAGTCCAGAGTCCGCCAAAGGTCATAGTCCGCCATCCGGCACCCCTAATCCAGACTCCTCACTAGCCCCTGAACCAGGCTTCAATGACGATTTAGTCCGCGCGCAATTTGTCTTCGGCATTGCAAGGCGGGTTTCTTCTTCAATACTTCATAGAAGATTTTGAACATAAGGATAGTGTCCGCTCGCAAAATAAGTTCCACATACTACCGTAGAGAGAATAACATTTACACAAGTTCAATCTGTTGACGATTCCGACCGTGACATCACACCACGCCAAGCCTTTATTCAATCGTTTTCACCGTCCCCACCTCAACGCGTTTAGCGAGGCGGTTTCCTTGGCACGTCTTGTCAAAGCAGAGATCGTGTCCCCTTATTCCGGGATTCTCATCAATACGGGCGTGGGTAACCCAACCGCGCCATTGATTACGGCGCTTGGGAGATAAGCGAGTTTTATCAGGCCGGTGGGGACGCATAGCTTTGTCCATCCATATAAGGGGATAAAGATCCACTTTTTCACACACGCCTTCTTCCTCCTTTGCTTATCCATTTCCGCGCACTCGAGCTCCAGCGCCCAAGTCCGCACATCCCACCTCAACCTTCTCCAACAATGTCCGGAGCGGGAGGCAAGTGGATGGCCTCCTCCGTCACGGAGGGGCATATCAAAAAGCTACGGAAGGCCGGATACTTGTCCGACGACATCGCGCATAGGCTCCCCAACGAGGGGCAGCTCATCCCCACCCCCAGGCCCCATGAGAGGGTGGTGTTCCTCCCCCACTTCCTCCGCGGACGAGGGTTTCCACTCCATCCATTCATCTGGGGGCTCATGTTCTACTACGGCCTAGATTTCCACGATCTGGCCCCGAATTTGATCCTCAACATCTCGGCGTTTAACGTCGTGTGTGAGGCCTTCCTCTGCATCCAGCCCCACTTCGGCTTATGGATGAAGACCTCCAATGTCAAGCCGAAGGTAGTGGGCGGCCGCCAAGCGGAGTGCGGAGGTGCCATGGTGGGCAGGATGGCCAACGTCCTATGGCTCGAGGGCTCATTTGTGGAGACCATAAAGGGGTGGCAATCGGGGTGGTTCTGCATCACCGAGCCGCGTGACTCCCGATGGGAGGCGGCCCCCGAATTCCGATCTAGCTTCCCTACACGGCTCACCTCATGGAAAGAGACAGGCCTGACGTGAGGTAATTCGGAAGAGCTGGCCGGACTCCAAACCTACATCGGAAAAGTGGTGGACAAGAATCTCAAGCTTGTCAGCGTAATCCAGGTGATGCTCATCCGCCGGATTCTCCCATGCCATCAACGGGCCTTCGACTTGTGGGAGTTTGATCCGGCACAGCTCCGAACCTTGAGTCGGCTCTTCGACACTACGTACGAAGATGCCTGGAAGGTGCTGTTCAAGAGCGCCGAAGCTCCCGCATCCGCTACCGAAGATCGCGGATTCAGCTCGCAGCATCAAGCCAGCGAGGTAAGTTATTCTACCCTTTACGGGACTCTTTTTTCATAGTTTGACTCTTTGTGGGATCTAAAACTCCCTCACCTTTGACAGGACTGGCTGAAGACGTCCAAACAGATCGACTGTCCGGCTCCCTTGCCAGAAGACCCAGCGGACGCCCGATTGACGGGGCTACTGGTTCCGGCACCTCACGTGGTGCCGGAAAAGAAGGCCAAGAAGAAGGCCACGGGAACTCGAAGGAGTTCCCGGCGCTAGGTGCTGTCGGACTCATCGTCCGATGACGTCGAGGCGGACTCCTCCCGCGAAGACGAGGAGGAGGAAAAAGAGGCCTCTCCCCCACCGGGGGGAGAGAAGAAAAGGAAGGCCGCCCCAACTAGGGAGGCCGAAGGGTCCAAGAAGGGAAGGACCCTTCCTCCGGAGTACACCGCCAATGCCGACGACGGCGAAGAGGGGTGGGCTCCAAGGACCAAGCCCCTGGCGAAATCGTAAGTGTCCGGACACCAGAATAACTCATGGTGTTCCATTTGTCGCACAACATCTTTTAACGCCGGATATAACCATGCAGCCCGCCCTAGGATGGGCTCGACGATTCGTCGAGCGGCTCCCTGGATTCGACGGAGGTGAATAGCACCTCACTTCCAACCGCCTCGCCTCCTCCCGCCGGATGATGCCGGGTGGAGTCCCAAAGGGCCCAGCCAGGAGGAGGTGGCTATGGAGGCGCCAAGAAGGTGACCTCCCGAATCCGGGCTCAAAGGATAAAACCCGAAGGGCTTCAAGTCCGCCTGTGCGGACTCCGCATCGAACCTTTAGTGGTTCCAGAGTCCGACAGCGCACCCCTTCGTAAGAAGGGCAAGATCATGAAGCGGTGACCTCCGGCCCAACCGGAGGCACCAGATGATTTGATGGAGGCGCTTAACGGCGCTTCCATCGACGAGGAGCACCGCATTTGTTATGAGTGCGGTGATCTAGAAAGTTCACCTGCCAAGAGCGGGCTGATCAAGCTGTCTGAGCCTTCTAACAGGCTTTGAGGTATGTATTTAAGATATGTAAAAATATTACCGCATAGACAGTAGCCCCTGATGCTCAGTTTGGTGTTCGGAAAGAAATAGTCGAACTGAGGATCTAAAAAGATATACGCAGGAGTCTAACATAAGTATGTCAATATGGGAATGCAGGCTGCGCTGCTGACCTCTGCCGCACTGACTGCGAAGGTTGATGCATTAAAGCAGAGCCTCGAGGGGTCCGAGAACGAGCTCGGACTTGCCAAAAAGCAGCTCGAGGACTAGGAAGGTAAGTAATACCTTATAGTAGTATTTAAAAGATGTGGCTGCAAAATATCAGAGGAATAACGTGAATACAGCAGGGGCCACGAACGAGGTGGCGACCCTGAAGGAAGCAGTGTCCAAGGCCGAAAGCAATGCGGCCGCGGAACGCACCGAGCGGGAGAAGCAGGAGGCGCGGGTGACGGAGGTGCGGCAAGAGCTCCAGGCTCTCGTGGAAAAACACGAGAGTTTGGAGCGTGACTCAAAGACTCGAGAGTTCGAGCTTGCCTCGGCCCTTGAGAGCGCCAAAGCCGCTAAGGCCGAAGCCCAAAAAGCCCTCTAGGAAATTGAGGCGATGAAGAAGATAGCGGCGGGTAAGGCATTCTATATGAAAAGCAAGCATGTGAAAGTGAATTATCTGTTACATACCCGAATCCGGAGCTCTCCAGGAGCATTCGCAGATCTACCCTGCAGTGTGTCTGATGCTGCCGCATTCTACCGAGCCGAAGAGGGAAGCTCGATGGAGAAGGTGTTCTGGTCTCAGTATGCTGAGGCCGGACACCCGGTGCCCTTAAGCGACCAGTTGAAGTAGCTGGTCGAGCTCCATAAGGTGGCCGAACAGGCCATGAAAGGCCTCATAGTTCGGCTATGGCCTAAGGAAGCCATGCCTGGGAGCTACTTCGGGCTGGTGAGGCGGCTGGTGGATGCCTGTCCATGGGTTGAAGTCATCAAGCGCTCCGTCTACATCGAAGGTGCCCGTAGGGCCCTTGCCCTTGCTAAGGTGAACTGGGGCAAGACGGACGCCGAGAAGCTTGTGACGGACGGACCACCACCGAAGAAGGAGCATCGCAAGCCCGAAATGTATTATGAGGGCGTCCTGAAGAGTGCTTGCCTTATAGCAGATGAATGCTCCAAAGATATAATTTTTTAGTAGACTCGCATTTGTTATCCTGTACGCTGAAAACTTGTTCATATGCGCTAAGCAACACTTTTGAATTTAAAATATTTACCTTCTGTGCGGCCGTTTTATCAAATTTGAGAGATGGCGAGTCGTCGGCTTCAGCCCCCATGCCACGAGTGTTGGGGTGTTCGTGATAAACTTGAGCGCTCTTGTTCCCATTCTTGGGTCCTTCGAGGGAGGCGCTCAACGCAACGAACAAGGCAACCGGACTATAATGCTTGAACACTCTCACTTAGCCATAGAATTCTATAATTTTATATTTCGGTGAAGCCCCTGGTATTCGGAAGACCGACTTCGGGGCGCTATCCACGCCTAGGCCGGACAATGCCGACTCCTCGCTCTAAGCGGCATAAGTCTTTAGGGACTCGAAAACCTCTCGAACAGCGACCGGCTCTCGCCCTATCATGACGGTCAGTTTTAGCTTTCTCCACTAAGGTGCTTAACCCAGCTCAACCGGGGCGCAATCGCAGTGGTTCTCCCGGCGCTACCTTAGCCGATATAACGGAACATAAGGTACCAAAACATGGGAGCCGGGCAAACCCAACTATTGACCCAAGACATGATTCGGAGCCGATGCATATAATGCTATAAGTTCGGGGTGCCGCACTTGTGAAAGTGTTCGGACTTATCACACCATATTGTGGGGTACTTAAGCCCTTGGTGTATTGCCCGTACCAAAGTGTACGGTTCCACAATGTCATAAATGAACTTATATATATAGAAAAAAGGGAATTCAATAATAGGCAGAAGCTATATATTGTTTATTCAAAAAGGGCTGCCGTAAGAGCAGAACGATACAAATAGTGCGATAAGCAAGGGACGGGACTTTTTAACATGTATCCCTCCAGGGGTAAGCCGCGGGATGGTGTGTAAAACAAATATATTGCTCGTAGTAGAGACCACCTGGACACTCGATGTAGCTTTCTGCTTCCCTGGCTGTTGCATCGTGTGTTCGGCGATTCTAATGCCGGGCAGGGCTTCGTGATAACGGAGTCCTGAAAGTAAAAAGAAAGAAAAAAAATAATGACACAATCGGGAGCCCTTGGTGCGGTTGAGCCGCATTCTAGGCATGCCGTGGTCGTGCCCCTTCCCCAATGCCCATGGTATTTCCAGAGCGTAATTATGTACGCGTAATACTGGTTTCGCAATTTCACGAGGGCTGGGGCTTGGGCCGCATTGCTATGCGTGCTCGGAACGTGCCAGGCGGTCTTGTTGTAGGTTACTCCGGGCGCGCTTGACAGTGTCCGGATGTTTAATAGCCGGACTCGAGAATTTCCTTAAGAGGCTGCTTTGTACTTCCGCTGCGAGGGCTGCCGTATGCTCCTCCTTCCGGAGAGAGCTTTCGGTGTTTCCATTGACCGTGATGACTCCTCGAGGACCTGGCATCTTGAGCTTGAGATATGCGTAGTGCGGCACCGCATTGAACTTTGCAAATGCGGTTCGTCCGAGCAGTGCATGATAGCCGCTGCGGAACGGGACTATGTCGAAGATTAACTCCTCGCTCCGGAAGTTATCCGGGGATCCGAAGACCACTTCAAGTGTAACTGAGCCTGTACAGTTGGCCTCTACACCTGGTATGACGCCTTTAAAGGTCGTCTTTGTGGGTTTAATCCTTGATGGGTCTATGGCCATTTTGCGCACTGTATCCTGATAAAGCAGGTTCAGGCTGCTGCCGCCATCCATTAGGGCTCTAGTGAGGTGAAATCCGTCAATGATTGGGTCTAGAACCAATGCGGCGAATCCGCCATGGCGGATGCTAGTGGGGTGGTCCCTTCGATCAAAAGTGATCGGGCAGGAAGACCATGGGTTAAACTTTGGGGCGACTGGCTCCATCGCATATACGTCCCTTAGTGCACGCTTCCGCTCCCTTTTGGGTATGTGGGTTGCGTATATCATGTTCACCGTCCGCACTTGCGGGGGGAAGCCCTTCTGTCCTCTATTGTTCGGCGGCCGGGGCTCCTCCTCGTCATCGCTATGCAGCCCCTTGTCATTGTTTTCGGCATTTAACTTGCCTGCCTGCTTGAACACCCAACAATCCATGTTGGTGTGATTGGCTGGCTTTTCGGGGGTGCCATGTATCTGGCACGAGCGATCGAGTATTCGGTCCAAATTGGACGGACCCGAAGTATTTCTTTTAAATGGCTTTTTCCGCTGTCCGGGTTTAGAGCCTCTGAATCCGGCATTGACTGCTGTATCCTCAGCATTATCACCATTAATGCGGCGCTTGTGCTTGTTGCGACGCGACCTGCCACTGCTGTCCTTGGTATCCGAATTACCAGGATTCTTGGTCATGTTGTTACTACGAGCAAGCCAGCTGTCCTCTCCCGCGCAAAAGCGGGTCATGAGTGTTGTGAGGGCTGCCATGGATTTTGGCTTTTCCTGTCCTAGGTGCCGGGCAAGCCACTCGTCGCGGATGTTGTGTTTGAAGGCAGCAAGGGCCTCGGCATCCGGACAATCGACGATTTGATTTTTCTTGGTTAGTAACCGTGTCCGAATTGTCCGTCGATTCCTCCGCTGCTGAATTATGTGGCTTAGGTCATCGGCGTCGGTGGTCGCACATATGTGCCACAGAAATTGTCGAGGAATGCAGCTTCTAGGTCTTCCCAACAACCAATTAACTCTCTTTGGCAAGCTGTTAAGCCAATGCCGGGCTGGTCCTTTAAGCTTGAGTGGGAGGTATTTGATGGCGTGTAGATCATCACCGCGGGCCATGTGGATGTGAAGGAGATAGTCCTCGATCCAAACCGCAGGATCTGTTGTGCCATCGTATCATTCAATGTTTACGGGTTTGAAACCCCCGGGGATTTGATGATCCATCACTTCATCTGTGAAGCATAGAGGGTGTGCGGCGCCTCTGTATTGGGCTATATCACGACGCAGCTCAAATGAGCTTTGTCTACTGTGTTCGGCCCGGCCGGAATTGCCATATCCGGCGTGACGGTTATCGTCACATACGCGATCCATAAGTCGATCTTGTCTGCCTTGCCTTGTCCTCCAATATATCTTGCAGGTCTGGCGCATTTCCCCGCGCCTTTGTATTTTTTGAGCGGCGTTGAGGTGCGGCTTGAGTTGAGGGCCGAGAGGCCTCTCTGTCGCGGCCACGAGGTGGCCGGTCAGCCATATCATGCACCGGTGATGTAGGTTTTGGTGCTTCCTCCTCTAATCGGGGTAGCAGCCTGCGTCTTGGGTAGCTCTTAGAGGGGCGCTCGAGTTCATACTCTTTGGCTGCAAGGACTTCCGTCCATCTGTCAACTAGCAAATCTTGGTCAGCTCTAAGTTGTTGCTGCTTTTTCTTGAGGCTCCTTGCCGTGGCCATGAGCCTGCGTTTGAAACGCTCTTGTTCGACGGGATCCTCGGGCACGACGAATTCGTCATCGTCGAGGCTTGCCTCGTCTTCGGAGGGAGGCATGTAATTATCGTCCTCTACCTCTTTTCTTGTCGCTCTCTCATGAGGGCTGACTTCTCCATCCTCCTGCGCTGAATCTTGCTGGAGGGGGTTGTCTTCGGCACTGTCTGGGGTGTTATTGTCTCCCGTGCCGGAATCACCATTTTTGCTGTGGCGGGATTTAGAGCAGCGCCGCTGACGCCAGCGCTTAGGCTGTTTCTTGGAGGGGTCATCCTCCGCTGTTCCATCGCCATTCTCATCTTTTGGGATGTCCACCATGTATATGTCGTATGACGAGGTGGCCTTCCAGTGCCCTGTGGGCGCTGGTTCTTGGTCGTCTCCTACATCGTCGTCCATATCGTCGATGTCTTCGGATTCGAAGTCGAGCATGTCGGTTAAATCATCGACAGTGGCTACGAAGTGGGTGGTGGGTGGGCTTTGATTTTCTTCATCGTCCAAGATCCCAACCTTCCGACCATAATCCGCCAGGCTCTCCTAATAAAGAGAGACTTTAGTGAATTCAGAATGTCGCCAAAGGGCGAGTGCTGAAAGATGTCTGCGGTAGTGAATTCCATGATCGGCGCCCAATCGGATTTGATTGGCAGGGGCGCGGAAGGCTCGGAATCCGGCACCTTGGAGTTACGAGCTTCGCAAAGGACGGGGTAGGTGTACGGCTCAATCGCCGTAGAGATCGCAGCCCCCGAGGCGGTGTCCAGCCACCCATCCTCGATCGGTGCGGTCGGCTCCGAGCTAAAGGTCGGAGCGGACTCTGGTGCGGCCTCCAGGACACTGTTCGGCGGCAGAGCTACATCATGCCCCTCGTGATAGTGCGGTGCGCTTGGCTGTGGCTCGAACCCGTCGAAGATCAAGTCTCCACGGATGTCAGCCGTGTAATTCAAACTTCCAAATCCGACCTGATGGCCAGGGGCGTAGCTTTCAACCTGGTCCAGATGGCCAAGCGAATTGGCCCGCAGTGCAAAGCGGCCGAATACGAAGATCTGTACGGGGAGAAAAGTCTCACCCTGGAGCGCATCATTGTTGATGATCGGAGGAGCCATCGGGCCCGAAGATGACGACACAGAGGAACTCTCAATGAAAGCACCAATGTCGGTGTCAAAACCGGCGGATCTCGGGTAGGGGGTCCCGAACTGTGCGTCTAGGCGGATGGTAACAGGAGACAAGGGACACGATGTTTTTACCAAGGTTCGGGCCCTCTCGATGGAGGTAAAACCCTACTCCTGCTTGATAAATTTTGATGATATGGGTAGTACAAGAGTAGATCTACCACGAGATCAGAGAGGCTAAACCCTAGAAGCTAGCCTATGGTATGATTGTTGTTCGTCCTACGGACTAAAACCCTCCGGTTTATATAGGCACCGAATAGGGTTAGGGTTACACAGAGTCGGTTACAATGGTAGGAGATCTACATATCCGTATCACCAAGCTTGCCTTCCACGCCAAGGAAAGTCCCATCCGGACACGGGACGAAGTCTTCAATCTTGTATCTTCATAGTCCAGGAGTCCGGCCAAAGGTCATAGTCCGGCCATCCGGACACCCCCTAATCCAGGACTCCCTCAGGGGCCAACTGGTCAATGACTGGGTGGTTAAACAGGGTTAATTTGGCCCTAACTTAAAACTGTTAGCGGCCAAGGCCCACATGTCAATGAGTTATAGGGCTAACTAAGTTTAGTTAGAAACTAAACTAAATCAGGGGGCCTGGGCCCACCTGCAAGTGACCTAGGGAAGGTCCTTAGTAGTGGTAAACGGCGGTTAGGCCAGAGTTAAGCCGACGGCGACGAGCCGAGTCGCCGGAGATCGTCGAAAACATCGCTTTGGTGACCAAATGGACGAAGGAGGGGCTCTACGTGGAGCTGGTGCTCGTCCACATACAACGAAGTAGGCAGAAGTGGCCGGGGTGGTCTACAACATCGACGGCATCGAGCTTTGTGGTGGCGGAGCTCGGGCATCGACCGAATCGACGCCACAGAGCATAGTAGGAGCAGCGGCTTGGTGTTTTTGGCTATGATACGTCTCCAACGTATCTATAAATTTTTTATTGTTCCATGCTGTTTTATTATCAATCTTGGATGTTTTATAATCATTTTTAGTCATTTTGTATCATTTTTTGGTACTAACCTATTGACATAGTGCCAAGTGACAGTTGCTGTTTTTTTCCATGTTTTTTACATCATAGGAAATAAATATCAGACGGAGTCCAAATGCCATGAAACTTTATGATGATTTTTTATGGGCCGGAAGGAAGGCAATGGGCCCTCGTTGCACTTGGGGGGTTCCCCGAGGGGGGCACAACCCACAAGGGCGCGCCAGGAGGCCCAGGGTCGTCCTGGTGGGTTGTGCCCACCCCGGGTGCCCCTCGGACCGCCTCTTTGCTCTATAAATACCCCAAAAATCCCAGAACCCTAAGGGAGTCGACAAAATATTCATCCAGTCGCCGCAGAGTCCAGAACCACCAGATACAATCTAGACACCATCAGCAGGGGTTCACCGCTTCCATTGGTGGCTCTCCGATGATTTGTGAGTAGTTCTTTGTAGACCTTCGGGTCCGTAGTTAGTAGCTAGATGGCTTCCTCTCTCTCTTTTGATTCTCAATACAATGTTCTCTTGGAGATCCATATGATGTAAGTCCTTTTTGCAGTGTGTTTGTTGGGATCTGATGAACTTTGAGTTTATGATCAGTTATATCTTTTTATATCCATGAAAGTTATTTGAGTTTCTTTGATCTCTTATATGCATGATCTCTTATAGCCTCGTATTTCTTCTCTGATATTTGGGTTTTGTTTGGCCAACTTGATATATTTATCTTGCAATGGGAAGAGGTGCCCGGTAGTGGGTTCGATCTTACGGTGCTTGATCCCAGGGAAAGAAAGGGAACCGACATGTATGTATCGTTGCTACTAAGGATAAAAAGACGAGATCTATATCTACCGCCATATAGACAAACGGATCTTGTCTACATCATGTCATCGTTCTTATTGCATTACTCCGTTTTTCCATGAACTTAATACACTGGATGCATGCTGGATAGCGGTCGATGTGTGGAGTAATAGTAGTAGATGCAGGCAGGAGTCGGTCTACTAATCTTGGACATGATGCCTATGTAATGATCATTGCCTGGATATCGTCATGATTATTTGAAGTTCTATCAATTGCCCAACAGTTATTTGTTTACCCATTGTTTGCTATTTTTCTCGAGAGAAGCCACTGGTGAAACCTACGGCCCCCGGGTCTTCTTTCTCATATATTTGCTTTGCGATCTACTTTTCCTTTGCATTTTTATTCAGATCTATTAAACCAAAAACATACAAAAATACCTTGCTGCACTTTATTTTATTTGCGATCTATTATTTCAATCCAATACAATTTTCTCCTGTCCGTTTGCCTATCTTGAGGCGTTGTACCCTGAAAGGGATTGACAACCCCTTTAACACATCGGGTTGCGAGGTGTTGTTATTCGTGTGCAGGTGCTGCTTACGTTGTGATTGCTTAGTTCTCCTACTGGTTCGATACCTTAGTTTCATAACTGAGGGAAATACCTACCGTTGTTGTGCTACATCATCCTCTCCTCTTGGGGGAAATACTGACATAGTCCTAGCGACACCATCAAGTAGAATTTCTAGCGCAGTTGCCAGGGAGGATCTTCAACATAACCAGGTTCCTAATCACAAATATCATCTCCTCGCAATTTACATTATTTGCCTCTCGATTTCCTCTCCCCCGCTTCACAAAAATTTGCCGTTTTATTCTCCCCTCTTTTTCCGTTCGCCGTTTTCTTGTCTGGTCAGTTTTTGAGTGCAATCTTGTTGTGTGGTCATCATGACTCAAGAGAACAATAAGTTACGTGATTTCTCAAATACCAACAACAACGATTTTATTGGCACTCCGCTTGCTCCTCCCGCCACCAGTGCGGAGACTTGTGATATTAATACTGCTTTGCTGAATCTTGTTATGAAAGACCAATTTTCCGGTACTCCGAATGAGGATGCCGCATCCCATCTTAATACCTTCGTGAAATTATGCGATATGCAAAAGAAAAAAGATGTGGACAATGATGTGGTCAAGATGAAATTATTTCTGTTTTCTTTGCGTGATTCGGCAAAATTTTGGTTCTCTTCTTTGCCTCGCAATAGTATCGATTCTTGGAACAAGTGCAAAGATGCTTTTATCAATAAGTATTTTCCTCCCGCAAAAATTATTTCCCTTAGAACCCAGATCATGATTTTCAAGCAACTTGAACATGAGCATGTTGCACAATCTTGGAAAAGGATGAAAATTATGCTAAGGAATTACCCAACTCATGGGTTCACTACAAGAAATATGTCAACTAGTGACCTTCTGTCAGTGACCCTCGAAGAATTGGTCATAGATCTACGACCATTTCAGACCAATTGGTCAAAAGCTGTTCGGGGGGGCTCCAAACCCTAAACAATAATGACCATTTTGGTCAGAAAGGTTACAATTTCCTTACACAAAATGGTCATAAAGCAAATAGCACAGGTTCGCTGCCTTATTTCTAACTGATCATGACCAATATAGATGGTCATAACCTTGTAAATTGTGGTGGGTTCCTATGACTAGGCGCCACCTCATCAGTTTTGCCTATGTGTCATGTCCATGTGGCAGTTTTTGCCCTAGGTTGTGAAGCAACCTATATTTCTATCATTCCCAAAATTCCCAAAAAAATCTCATAAATTCTTTGGGTCATATCTTCGTCAAATATGTAAAAAAACCTTCCTTGCGTAGTTCAAATATAATTCAAAAATATTCATTTTCCTATTCTGTTTAGAAAAACACTTTGTGAAGGAAGTACCACTTTGGCATGTCCAAATGGTATCCATTTTCTACAGTGCTTTCCTCTACCCAAATAACCATCCTCCACCAAATGCCAGCTCAGTCCATTCATTATTTTGAGCCCAGCTTCAACATTCGTATTTATGTCCAGTGTGGTACTTTGCAAAGCAAGTACCACATAGGCTCCTCCTTTTGAGCTGAAAATTTGTGAAGACGGTCTTCTTAGTAACTGATCATCCTCAGCCAAAACTCACGCCCATTAGCCATGTGCATTTCCCGTACCGCTAATCAAACACTTGGCTGCTTATTCATGTTTGAGCACCGATCGGTCTCCTCGTGAGAACCTTATGTTGTGATTTTCTTCCTAGCACCTACCTGGGGAGTGCCCAACCCGCTAGACATGCCTAGGCCGCCCAGAACACATGTCAACGCCACGGTCATGCGGTGACCACGCGACGGGCATGCGAGTTTACGCGCTCTAGAGTTGGGGCCCTCGGCCACCATCCAAACCTCGAGGTATCGCCACCAAACCATGTATTTATGATTAAATAGGTACTTATGTAACTATAAATGATTTTTGGAAAAAATAAATAGCAAATTATGAGGCAGCTGCAGTTCAAATTTGACCCGCTTCCTACTGAATCGGCGGGAATTTGTCTTTTTCACCAGAGCTGGATCAAAACTTTTGACACCCAACCATTTGGTCAATTGTGCATTAAATATGTCCTAGTATTTTAGAAAATTGATTTGGTACAATTTTGCAACAAATATATGGTAGGTCCTTCACAAAAAAACCTCATTCCTGGCACTCGAAAAATGGAAAATGAATTTTCCGTGCAAAGAAAATGAAAACTCCCTTAGGCAACATTGTTTGGAGTTCCAAGATGCACCCTTATGCACAATATGAGATCATTTGAACAAACTATGCCATGAATGTGGCCATAAGATTGATCATTTGGCTTGAAAGCCATGAATCTTCACGCATGATAGCTAATTTTTTAGAACACTTTTTTAAAATAATTGCCGTATTACAAGTTTATTATTTTTCCTGGAAACTTGGTCACATATAATGACACAATGCGAAGGTTTTACAATTTTTGATTTTTTTTGAAGTTTTTATGCCCGTTTCAAAATGCGGTCAAAACGGCGGGCTTGACCGTTCCTAGCTAGTGGTTGAATCTTGGAATTTTTTTGGGGGTTTCTCTGATTAAATAGATAATTATGCACCTAGAAATGATTCTTGGAAAAAATAAAGAGCAAACTACAAGGTAGCTACAGTTCAAATTTGACCCGCTTCCAACTAAATCGGAGGGAATTTGTCTTTTTCACCAGAGGTGGATCAAAACTTTTTACACCCAACCATTTGGTCAATTGTGCATTAAATATGTCCTAGTATTTTATAAAATTGATTTGGTACAATTTTGCAACAAATATATGGTAGGTCCTTCACAAAAAAGCCTCATTTCGGGCACTCGAAAAATGGAAAATGAATTTTCCGTGCAAAGAAAATGAAAACTCCCTTAGGCAACATTGTTTGGAATTCCAAGATGCACCCTTGTGCACAGTATGAGATCATTTGAACAAACTATGCCATGAATGTGGCCATAAGATTGATCATTTGGCTTGAAAGCCATGAATCTTCACGCATGATAGCTAATTTTTTAGAACACTTTTTTAAAATAATTGTCGTATTACAAGTTTATTATTTTTCCTGGAAACTTGGTCACATATAATGACACAATGCGAAGGTTTTACAATTTTTTGATTTTTTTTGAATTTTTTATGCCCGTTTCAAAATGCGGTCAAAACGGCGGGCTTGACCGTTCCTAGCTAGTGGTTGAATCTTGGAATTTTTTTGGGGTTTCTCTGATTAAATAGATACTTATGCACCTAGAAATGATTCTTGGAAAAAATAAAGAGCAAACTACAAGGTAGCTACAGTTCAAATTTGACCCGCTTCCAACTAAATCGGCTTGAATTTGTCTTTTTCACCAGAGGTGGATCAAAACTTTTTACACCCAACCATTTGGTCAATTGTGCATTAAATATGTCCTATTATTTTATAAAATTGATTTGGTACAATTTTGCAACAAATATATGGTAGGTACTTCACAAAAAAACCTCATTTCGGGCACTCGAAAAATGGAAAATGAATTTTCCGTGCGAAGAAAATGAAAACTCCCTTAGGCAACATTGTTTGGAATTCCAAGATGCACCCTTGTGCACAGTATGAGATCATTTGAACAAACTATGCCATGAATGTGGCCGTAAGATTGATCATTTGGCTTGAAAGCCATGAATCTTCACGCATGATAGCTAATTTTTTAGAACACTTATTTAAAATAATTGCCGTATTACAAGTTTATTATTTTTCCTGGAAACTGGGTCACATATAATGACACAATGCGAAGGTTTTCCAATTTTTTGATTTTTTTTGAATTTTTTATGCCCGTTTCAAAGTGCGGTCAAAACGGCGGGCTTGACCGTTCCTAGCTAGTGGTTGAATCTTGGAATTTTTTGGTGTTTCTCTGATTAAATAGATACTTATGCACCTAGAAATGATTTTTGAAAAAAATAAAGAGCAAACTACGAGGTAGCTACAGTTCAAATTTGACCCGCTTCCAACTTAATCGGCGAGAATTTGTCTTTTTCACCAGAGGTGGATCAAAACTTTCTATACCCAATCATTTGGTCAAATTGTGCATTAAATATGGCCTAGTATTTTAGAAAAATAATTTGTTCCAATTTTGCAACAAATATATGGTAGGTCCTTCACAAAAAAACTCATTTTGGGCACTCGAAAAATGAAAATTGTTTTTTCGTCCAAAGAAAACGAAAACTTCCTTAGGCAACATTGTTTGTCATTCTAATATGCATCCTTGTGCACAATATGATATCACTTGAACAAACTATGCCATGAATGTGGCCATAAGATTGAGCATTCGGGTTGAAAGCCATGAATCTTCACACATAATAGCTCATTTGTGAGGACACTTTTTTAAAATAATTACCGTATTACAAGTTTATTATTTTTCCTGGTAAATTTGTCACATATAATGACACAATGCGAAGGTTTTTCAATTTTTTGATTTTTTTTTGAATTTTTTATGGCCGTTTTAAAATGCGGTCAAAATGGTGGGCATAACTGTTCGTAGCTAGGGGTTTATTCTTGCAAATCTTTTGGAATATCTCTAATGAAATAGATACTTATCTACCTGTAAATGATTTTTGGAAAAAAATAAAGAGCAAACTATAAGGTAGTTGCAGTTCAAATTTGACCCGCTTTCAGATGAATCAGCGGAAATTTGTCTTTTTCACGAAAGGTGGATCAAAACTTCTGACACCCAACCAATTGGTCAATTATACATTAACTATGACCTGATATTTTAGAAAAATGATTTGGTCCAATTTTGCAACAAATATATGGTAGATTCTTCACAAAAAACTTATTTTGGGCACTAAAAAATGGAAAATGGCTCTTTTGTGCAATGAAAGTGAAAACCCCCCAAATCAACATTGTTTGCCATCCCAAGATACAGACATGTGCACACTATTGGTTCATTTTAGCAAACTATAAGTGGTCAATATGTTGAATGTTTACCATGAATTAGAGGGTGAAAATTATAAGAGAAATAAAAGAAAAAACAAAACCACCGAAGCTTAATTATGATTGGTGGAATCACCAGTGGCTTGGATCGGTGACCTGGCAAACATCAGTCCATCCATCCGTCTATCGATCCATCCCATCTGACGGCAGCAAACCCCCCTCTCTCTCGCGAACCCCACCCAACCCTTCTCTCTCGCGCGAACTCCATCCGTCCATCGATCCAGCCCGCCTCTCTCCCTCTTGCGCGAACCCTAGCTATCAGCTCCTCCCTGCCGCCGCCACCTCCATCGCCCGATCCCGGCGACCTCAGGCGGGAATCGACGGCGCCCAGCACACCAACAGGACCCCCACGCTTCGCTCCTCCCTCCTGCCCGGCGAGATCCGGGGAGGGCTTCGTTCGCCGCCTCCCTCTCTCTCCCTCTCTCCGATCCAGATCTAGTCCCTCCGCCGCCGCCCCCCTCCCCCTCGTTCGCCATCGCAACACGCCTACAACTCTCGTTGTACCCACACGCACGCGCCCGCACGCCTCTCCGCCGGCATGCCTCGATCCCATCGACCCAACACCCAGGCCCAGCGCGCGTCACTGTGGGGACGAATCTGGAGGGCAACCCCTCCCCTCCCCTTCTCTCCCACGGCAGTGGTCGGATCCGTCGCCACTGCCGCTCCTGGGGAAGGGTACGAGATGGCGGCGCTGGTGGAGATGAGCATGGGGGTGGTGCGGGAGGTGCTAGGCGACTCGGTGGTGGATGAGGTGGACGAGCCCATTGTCTCCTACATCACCAACGTCCTCGCCGACCAGGACTTCGACTTCCCCCGACGGCCACGGCATCTTCGACGCCCTCGGTGACCTCCTCATCGACGCCCGCTACGTCTACGACCGTGACCACTACCTCGAGGTACACAACCCCAATCTCGCCCCCACCCCCTTGCCCGTCCAATCCACCCGGTCGCCAATCTCGCTTCCCTAATCTGGGCTGATTCGATAGAGCTTCGATTTCATGCCCCCTAGGTTTCGTTTCCAGGTTAGATTCGATTCGGTGTATGCTTCCTATGCCACCCGTTTCATGTCTTGGGTGGATGGCTGGAAAACCTAGCTTAATTAGCGCTCACAGTAACAGTAGCATCATTCGGCAGCCATCCAATCAGGACTGTTGTGTTCAATATATCGATTTTAGCTTTAATTAGCGCTCAATCAGCCCCGGATGTGTTCTGTAATGGCGGCTTTTAGCCGTTAGTAGTCACTGAACTTTACGACCCGTGCGCGCACATATATGGATTCTGGTGTGGAGAAGTAGGTGAATAGTTTGATTTCGATCCGACATAACACTGATGTTAGTTGATGGCTGGCTAACTGCAGGTCCAACCAACTAGTAATCAGGTGTAGATGCTTGAATTGCATAGGTCCAACTAACTGCCCCTTGCTGGCGGCAAACAAACAAGATTTTGTGCCATGCTTTTTTGGTAGTATACTAGTACAGGCCGAACTTGCTCACTGATAGGTGGCTTGGTTTGTCCGTGTTGTGCAGGTAAGGAGGAGGAGAGGAGGGCGAGATGGTGAAGCACAGGAACGTCATCCCCAACGGCCACTTGAAGAAGCACTGGCAGAACTATGTCAAGACGTGGTCCAACCAGCCCGCCCGCAAGTAGAGGCGCCGCATCCGTGAGCACCCCGAGATCTTGGCTGTGATGTCTCAGTTTGCCCTTTGTGCGCGAGGATCTATAATTTTAACATCGGTAGTTTGGTATATCTTATGATTATGGTGATGTACATGACTGTAAAGGATGTGGTTGGGAGTTGATCTGTAAAATGCTATAGAATGCCATCTATGATATCTGTTAAGCCTCTAGGTCAATTATTGTTTTCCTCCTTAGCATGCATCTAGTCTTTGGGGAAATATTTGTTCTGAAGTCATTACTGCACTATATTTAGCTATGCCATCCCAGTGCTTGAGTCCTGATAACATCCAAGAACATTATCTGGGACTGGCTTGCATTTATGCTTCTTAAAATTGACACACATTTATGCTTCACTTCCTTCTTAAAATATTTGCATCAGATGGATGGATGGAGTGTTCCTTTCTTCCTTATAAAGCTAGCCTACTATGTTGAAACTGACACACTTGTGCATGCATGATGATGCAGATTGTACGCACGCCGAGCCTACTGGCGGATGCTTCTTCAGGGGCAAAGAAGAAATCTTCAAGAAGAAGGTGCTCGAAGCTGATGTCGTGTCGAGTGACTGATCTTCCCTCGGTGTCACCTGTTGTAGTCATATTGTCGCTGGATCTCCTCCCCCCCCCCCTCTCTCTCTGTGTGTGTTTTTCTGTCAATAGCTAGTAGCATAAGTTGGAGCTGGCTGTACCAAGAACTTAATCTGCATTTATTCAACTAGATCAAGTACAAGAACATTAGTTCGTAATCTGCTATTAATACATCTCCTAGTCATAAATTTCCTGAAGTAGTGCATGTATATATTTAGGTGATGTTTAATTAGAAAATGGATGTGATTTCTAACTTCATTGTTGTAGGCTACAAGATATATCTCTGTTGGTTCATCTTGCTGTAGAAGATGCCCCTGTTCATTCATTTATGTGTATTGCTATTTACCTCTGGTGACATGTGAGAAGCTCTCATCTATATGTTTATATTTTGAGCAGCTGGGTACAACTACAGTTGCAGAATCATCTAGCCAAATTTTGGGAGGATGGCATAAAAGATTAGATAACCCCGCCGCCATGGTGATGAAGCTGAGCCCAGGCTACAACCCCCTCGAGTGAGACCCTCAGCTCCCCTTCTACCCCTCCTACTTGCTCTATGATTCTATGCTCTGCCTTCGTGAGGTGTAATTGTTCAATTTTTGTCATAGTCGAGCATTGGATGATATTGTATCTGTCATGATGTACATGGTTCATGAAGTATGCAAACCTACAGCTTGTTGTGCTAGTGATAGTAGGATAATGCAGCTTGTTGTACTAATGATACTGCTATGGCTTTCACATTCATTCATTCTCTGATTGTTCTAGGAGTCCTCATTCATTTGAAAAATATGTGCACATGTAGTCATTCGGGAGAAGCATCCCCATACTAGCACATGTATTTGAAAAATATATTCAAATTTGTTCATTCCAGAGAAGCACACCTATATTAGCCATTGCAGGGGAGGAAGGGATCAAGGAGTTGAGTTGCTTGACTTTCTTTTGTAATATATAATTTGTGCATATGCTGTGACACGATCGATGATTATTATTGTAGTTTCAGCGTGTGTTGAACTTAATGAAACGGTTGGTTGTGGTTTTCTGAATCATGTACTGTTGATGTCGCAGGGGAAGGGGTCTTGGAGTGACGGCTACCTTTGAGATGTACCGGTGGGCTGCCATCGGGATGATTCTCACGTAGACGTTGAACAAGATGGTTTCCAGCTGTGCGCCCAGTCCTGAACTCGCCATTTGTGTCCACCTGCAGTTCCAGAAGGTTCGGTCGTGAACGCTAACTGACAGGACTCTAAACTATATGCCCTTCTCATTTCTGCCCAATTCGCCATGGATATGATTCTTGCTGGTTGAGCGCAGGAACACTCTGCGTAGTTGAGGCGATGATGCAGACCAAATCTTCTTCAAGTACATACCCATCCACTGCATTGGCTTGGAGTTGGGTATGCATGAGGTCTCCTTTTACTTACTCCGTACTCGAAGGTGGAACAAAATCTTGCTTGTTCAGTATGGTCCATCCTAGCATGTATATATGCCCAGTAGTTTGTGTTCTTGATATCTACATGTAGCGTCATGATGAATAAACCTGCTGATTTCATATGTCGTCCTATGGAAGTCACCAGACTTTTTTTATCAACACTAATTTCAGATAGATAGGTGCTGCTTACCATACCTAAGAGTGTAGCATGCTGTGAAGGGATACTCCAAAGTAGAAAATTAAAAGATGTTAGTAAAATCAGTATGCATCCCTAGTGATGCTTTATCTTGTTAATTTTGTCTGAGTGTTGTGCTGTAGCATCACTGACTAGTAAGTTTTTTCTCAAGGTCTATACAAGTGCCATCCATGTCTGGCAACATAAGCCTCTTGTCATGTCATGTATCTATTATCACGTTAGATGTTTTATTAAGTGAATGTTGTATTTCTTGAAAGCGTCGATGTACTGATGCGAACACTGCTTGTGTAGTTATGACTAATCATTTTTCCCCTCTCTTATATAGGAGTTCCTAGGTCGAAGAAATTCGAAGAAGCTCGAAGCCCCTGTCAGCGACTTGCTTTATATGTTATTGAACTTGTAATGCAGAATTTTCTTGGAATTTTGATGTAAGGCTGATCTTGGGAATTGGGTGTATATTTACTTGTTGTACTTGTTATTCAAATGCTGGTTGTACTTGTTATACAAATGCTTGGAATTTAAATTTGTGCTAAATGTATACATGGTACTGAAAGAGACCTTGGACCAAACGCTAGAGGCCTTGGCCCAAATGCTACTGGACCTTAAAAAGGCCACTGACCAAACATAGTTGAACTCGGGTTCAGCAAATACCAGTATATTAATTCTTGAAAATAAATAAAATGAACTATAAAAAGGCCGAGTTATGAAATTTAAAAGGAGAGCAAAAAAGGCCAAGGCTACAAAAAATGAATTGATTGTAATAGGCTGTGGCCCAGAAATTAAAAGCCCGAATAGTTGGGTCTGGCCCATATAGCTGACCAAAATTAATAAGAAAAATACATTAAAAAGGCCGAATTGTTGGGCTAGGCCCATGTAGGAAAACCGAATTGGACCGGGCTGAATCTTGTGCCACATCAGCTTGCCACGCTGGATGCCTACGTGGCCTGGGGAGGTTGCTAGTGACCAAACGCCACAGTAGACATATTTTGGTCATAAACGTCTACGACCTTCTCACAGAGAAGGTCGTTAATTTCAGTTTACGACCGCCAGCTTTTAACCTTCTGTTTTTGGTCACAAAAAGGTCACAAATGAAAAACAATGACCTTTCGGTGACCAATAGTCAAGGTCACAGGTTGACATATTTCTTGTAGTGGTTAAATCTTTGGATGATCATAAAAAAATTATGCGGGGTTGAAAGTGCTAGTTATCAACTAGAGGGGGGGGTGAATAGACGATTTTTATTTAAGTCTTCAAAACGTGGAAGTTTCGAAGACAAACAATAGAATTGACCTAATTGATATGCAGCGGAAGATAGACTACAACAAGCAAACCATAGTCAAGTATACAATAATGTGAAAGTACAAAGACTAGTAGCAGCTAAGTAGTAAGGATCAGGATGGAAGATAGTATGAAGCCAACCAACGATAGTAGTCAAGTAATGAAGTCAAACAGGTATGAAAAATAGGCAATGACTTCACGAAGACAAACTCTAAGTAAAGGAAGGGAGAGGATAGAACCAGTCACTTGTTGAAGATATAGAATTTGTTGGACCAGTTCCAGTTGCTGTGACAACTGTATGTCTGGTTAGGGAGGCTGAGATTCAACTCAAAAGACCGCGTCTTCACCTTATTCCCCTTGAGCTAAGGACACACAGTCGTCGCCCAATCACTCTGGTAAGTCTTCAAGGTAGACTTCCAAACCTTCACAGACTTCGCTCACCAAATGATCCACAATGACTCTTGGATGCTCAGAACGCAGCCTAACCGGCTGGAGGATTCACAGTCCTCAAGTGTAATAAGTCTTCAGGTCACGCAGACAGAAAGACTTCAGTGATGCCTAACACTCTTTGGCTCTGGGTGTTTGGGCTTTGTCCTCGCAAGGATTTCTCTCTCTCAAAGGCTTCGAGGTGGGTTGCTCTCAAACGACAAAAGTCGTGCACTAACTCTGAGCAGCCACCAATTTATGGTGTAGGGGGTGGGCTATTTATAGCCACTAGGCAACCCGACCTGATATGTCCGAAATGACCCTAGGTCACTAAGGAACTGACACGTGTTCCAACGGTCAGATTTCAAACACACATGGCAACTTTACTTGGGCTACAAGCAAAGCTGACTCATCCATCTCTGGATAAGATTTGCTCTCATTGTCTTCGCTCGAAGACATAGGATTTGGGTTGAGCATCACTTCACTCATTCTGACATTGTTCACTTGGACCCCACTTAACAGTACGGTGGTTCCTATGACTCAACAAAGAAGAAAAAGGAAACATCGAAACGACACAGTCTCCGCGCTCCATAGTCTTCACTCAATGTCTTCTTATGTCATAGTATTCAATATGAATACCTTCACATACCACCATTGTCGTCAATGTCTTCATACATTTTTAGGGGTCATCTCTGGTAGGTAAACCGAATCAATGAGGACACTACCTGTGTTATCCTGCAATTCTCACAAACACATTAGTCCCTCAACCAAATTTGTCGTCAATACTACAAAACCAACTAGGGGTGGCACTAGATGCACTTACAATCTCCCCCTTTTTGGTGATTGATGACAAACTGGTTGAAGTTTTCAACGGGGATAAAGTATGTGAAATTGTAAAGGATAGGGTATTGTCTTCATAAGTGGCAAAGGCTCCCCCTGAAGATGTGCATATAAGTAATTTGCTTTTGGAATGCAAATGCACATGGCAGGTTGTACTTGTGGAGATCCTCTTCAAATTATGAAGATAATTCATCATGCATGAAATGATATAACTAAGAGAATGACATGCATAATGAAAATGGACGTCTGATAATGATCTAAGTGCGAAGTTATCATCGCACATGCGGAATTTATCATCGCATCACAGAAAAGCAAATAAGTAGCAGACGACCATCAAGTTTAAGTGTTACAACTCAAAGAACCAAATGTATCAAAAGAGAGAGTTGTAAACACTAGGCAAAATATAAAGCAACCGCTCATATGAACCTGCTTGAAGACTATCAAACTCATATGCTTCTCCCCCTTTTGTCAGTAAGGACCAAAAAGGTTTGAAGAAATAGAGCATCTACTCGCTCTCATGAGGAGAAGGTGAAGAAGCAGGGTTGTCGTTGTTGTTTGGTGGTGCAGATGAACTTGGTAAAGTGTCGATGCGTGCAGAAGTAGGGGGCGGTGAAGTAGCAACATCTTCATCATCGATCACTCTGGCATTCACAGCTGCCGCGGAGGAAGAATAGTCAGAGTCTTCAAGGGATGGAGTTCGACGTAGGACCGCATTCTGTGGAGGAGTGGAGTCAAACTTGAATCTTTCAGTGAAGCCATCGTCTTGAAGATCTGCTTCAAGACCGAAAGCAGCGCCAAACTCTTCCATGATCGATTTACGTGTCTCGTGGAGTGACAAAAGCATTCTTGGTGGCAAGATTTGAATGCGATTGACGCCCACCAAGAGGCTTTGCATCCGCCGCTGAGCCAAAAGTGATGCTTGTCTTGTTTCGATGCAAGGCCACAAGAAGTTCTCGGTCATTTAGGACGCGAGAGCGCTTCTGAGGCCTTTGGGAAATTGTGCTCTCAGTAGCTTCAGTTTGCGCACGGTGAGGCATGCGAGTGTTCCCAGCCATTGGATAGACACGAGTTACTGCTTGGACGCCTTCCATGGGTTGAGAGAAGCTATGGTGATCCGCATTTTGAAGACAAAGAGGCTTCTTGGCAGGCTCAGGGTATATGGCTTCAACTGACATATCAACCTCTGGTAGAAAGATCCGATGATTGCGAGCAGAGGGCTGATAGTTGATAGCAGAGTGTAGCTTGATGAGGCGCATGACCCATGGAGCATAGAATTTCAGGCCAAAAAGGTCATAACCAGACGCAGCCAATTGTCGGATGAAGAATTCTTGAGTATGTAAAAGGCCAATGTCTTCATGGCTCCTTCAAGTCTTGCAGCTGATGAATGCCCTTTGATAGGCCATAGAGTTCGCCTGATGATGTGATATATTGTGCGAGGCAGATACTCAAGGTCGTCAACAAAGAACTCCTTTGGTTATTCAGCGTCAGGTGGCAAAGGCTTCATCATGCTCAAGATCTGGCTCATGTTGGGCTCTGGCTTATGGAAGATGCTCTCCAGTGCATTGTGGTGGAGTTGACAATCAGGTTCGAATAGCTCTCCGGGAGTGGGTAGGCCTGTAAGCTCAATGACGTCAAGAGCTTTGGCTTCATGATGAACATTTCCTGACATCCACTCGAGAACCCATGTCTTTTACCTCTGTAGTAGCCGCGAATGTGGAGGGTAGCATAGAATTGAAGCAAAAGTTCCTCATTCCAATGTTCTTTGTCTGTCACAAAGCTGAGCAGACCTGCATCACGAAAGCATTCAAGTGCTTCTTCTAAGCATGGCAGTCCTGCAATGGCTTCAGTGTCGAGGCGCATATGAGGGAAAATGTGCCCTTGATCATACAGAACGCAGGAGTAATAGCTTCGCTGTTGATAGCTCCAGAATCGATCTGATGATATTCTTGGCCTTGAGTAAGGGTTCTTTGCTCTATCAAAGAAGGTGTTGTGGGCTTTGAAGCCATTTGCATTGAAGGATCATGTAGAGGTGGCAGTACCAGGGAACCTTGGCAGTCTTGGATTTGTTTTCTGGTCAGAGGCCTATGCTCAACATGATAGTCAAACTGAGGACCAGAGGCATTAGGCGGAGGGACCAGAACGGGCCATCTGACAGTGATTAGCTTACCATAGTTGTAAGCTTGCTCAATTGTATTGGGCCTTGGTGGCGGAATAGGAGCAGGGGCAACAACAGAGGCTTCAGGCTGCACAATAGGTGCTTCAGGAGCAGTTGCATCATTGGCTTCAGGCACATTGGTTGGTGCTGGCTCCACATTTGCTTCAGCCATGACTACGTCATTGGCTTCACTTGTGTTGGTGGTGGCAGCCTCAAGATTTTCAACCTCCACTTGATGAGCTGGAGGGTTGGGCACTTTCACGTTCACTTCAGGAACAGCTTCTTCAGTAATGGGGGGTGTAGGGACACGTTCTTCATCGGTTGTCATCGGTGATGCAGCGGATTGTCTTCAAGAGCTTTGGCTTCAGACCAGGAGACATTCACAGACAGAGTGGCTTCTGGAAACACTTGACGTGCAACAGATTGGTGGTGCACTTCTCCTTCTGGAATGCTCGAAAGATGGACTTGTGGCCTTGGTCCTTTACGAAGCCTGCGAAATGCGGGCGACGCCTTTGGAGATGGAGTTGGCTGGGCCTCAAGGTCATCCTCTTCTCCTTGGACAGGTGGTGTGACTTGTTGTTGTTGGGGAGTACGCGGGGAGTCTTGTTGTTGTGGGTGATCAGCCCATGATGCATCCTGAGCAATTGGCGTCAAAGGACGACCAATGCTGATGAGTTCGCTGTTCGTGAGAACAGGCGATGATACCAAGTTGTGTTCGATCTGAGGAAGAACGTCATCATCTTCAACATTGTCATTGTGACCAATGTCTTCAGCAGTGATGGGATCAACTGCTGGAATGTCTTCAGCTTCAGGAGCCTCTGTGGAAGCAGGCTCATGAACTATCATTCGTCGTTCTTGGTGTTCAGATGCAGGTCGAACCATTGAGATAGGTTCAACAACTAAGGGCCTGTGGAAGCAGCCCGATTCTTCTTGGTTTTGGCGCTTCTTCTTGGAGGGAGCAACATCGAGGCTTCAATTTTTCCTTTTCTCGCTTCAGCCTCGGCAGCCCTCGTCTTCTTCTGTTCTGAAGCGGTTGACCTGACCTTTGGCTTCGAGCCAGTCATGTTGCTTGGGAAGACTATGCGAGGTTCTTCCTGCCTTGACGGTGCAGATTTGTCAATTGATTGCTTCTTCTTCTTTGCAGCCATTCTGGGGTCAATGCCAGGACGACCAAGAGCCTTGCGCTTCTCATCCTCATTGTAGGCTAGTACGCACTTGTCAGCCAGACTCTTCATGCGCTCACGAGAGCGTTTAGCTTCGTCGCGCTTCTTATGAAAGGCTTCTTTGAGCTCGTGTAGCATGGTCTTGAAGTTTTTGACATCTTGCATGCTGAGCTTTGCCACATGCTTCTTGAACTGAGCTTTCTCATAGTCGATCTTGTGCTTCAGTTCAATGAGACGCTGAGCAAGAGCTAGCTCAGAAGCAATGGCGCCATTGAAGGAGACGCTGAGGCCAATGTGAAGTTGCAGATCTTCAAAGCTGAGATTTGGGTTGTCAAACCACTCATCAATGAAGTGATGGATGACTTCCACATCAAAGAGAGGCAAATCATTGAAGATCTCTGCTTCTTCCTTGCTCTTGATCAGTTGCTCAAGAGCATCATCTGCAAGATCTTCATCGCTGGATAGATCAATGTGCTCTTCTCGCAGAATGGCAGCAGAGTCAATGTCCGATCGTAATGTCCGACGATTTTATTTTTCTTCTCCGCCTTCTTGGAGATACGTGATTGATCTTCGATCGCATACTGCCTTCGTGGAGGTGCAAGGCGCTGGCTTCAGATATGAAACTTTTGGAGGAGCAGCTGATCTTGAAGCCTTAGCCTTCTTTGGCTTCTGCGGCTTTGGAGTAGGAGTAGGGGCTTCATCAGTGTCAGTGTCATCATCAGAATGATCCACTTTGGCACCTTGGACCGAGATGTGAGTGATGAGGCCATCAAGGTTGTAGAAAGGACCGATGACATTGGGTTCTGCATCATGTGAGCCGTCAGCACGGGGAGCAGAGGGACCAGGATTGAAGTCTAATCCCAATGAGTTCTTGTTTTCCTTGGCCGATGCCTTTGCGTGCTGGAAGTTTCGCTTGAAAAGATTATCGTCAAGACACCAGAGCAATGACGATGGGTCGGCATTTTCAGGCTGAGGTCCACGAACCATACAAGGATAGAAACCATGTGCAATAGCTTCAGCTCTGTTCTTGGGTGGAAGGCCTCGAAAGAGAATATCACCCCAAGGACTTTTGATAGCATTCTTCTCAGCATATTCCTGGGTCACGAACTTGTATTTGAACCATTGTTCAGCCCAATATCGTTGAACCCATTGGATTCGTGTCTTGCGCTGATTATAATTCTCTTCAGGATCTGTTTTGTAAAGCTCTGCGAGGTCATCAGGCAAATCTTTTGATGTTCCCTCACGACGTTGTCTGCCACCTTTCCTTATTGATTTCTCTGCAGCCATAAACTTCAAACTGAATGGCTTCAACACGTTCACAGGCTTCAAAAGCTTTCGCTTGCTGGATAAACAGGAACTGGCGTCGGGAGAGTTAATGTGACGCTGTAAGAATTCTGCAAACGAATGCAGACTATGAGAACCAAGGGATTCTCCCACGGACATGTACCTATGACAGCATTAGAGATGCGAGGGAAGGGGAAGAGGTCATATGCATTCTCAGAAGATTTTGAAGATAAATCAGTGTGAAGACATTGACCTCATGATTCGAAGACATTCACTTATATGTTGAGAGTTGGTTCCAGATTTGTACGAATCTGTGAATAAGTACAAGTGAGGAATCAACTAGTTATGAAGCTTAAGTGAATATACTAGGCAGTATGAGATGCAGACAGAATCGATCTAACATTGTATAGGCAGAAACCGACTTTGGTAAACAGGATGAATCTTTGAGGATCAAAAAGATGGTAAAAATAGAGTTATATTTACCACACGAAGAACTGCTAGATGATATGAGTGGGAGACCGAGCAGTTCAATCCACCGTGCCCTAACTTGGCGACGGAGGACACCTACGGCGGCGCGGAGAGGATGATGTTCGCGGCCGGCGTGAGGACAACGTCGGAGAAGTCGCGGCAGTTAAGCGCTTCGTCGCCGGCGTCGTCGAGAGCTAGCGGTGGCGCTAGGGTTTTGATGAGGTGGAGAGGTGGAAGAAGGTTTTCTTTACCGCAGGGGACATGTATTTATAAGGAAGTGTGCGGCACAGCGCAATTACTCAGGTGCCCCTGGCGGTTCACATCTGAGGGGTACGTGGCAAGCATGCAACATACTCAGAGATGTCCCACATTCCCACGCCCTCCAGGTTTGTCGGATGGTCGTTCCGACTTCTCCGGATTTCAAACAATAAGGATGAATCATTTAAAACAGACTTAATGTTTGTCTCTGTGGCTTCTGCTGACAAGGACGCAGAGAAGACATTCAACAGTTTCAATAGAATGCATATGATTTGGACAGACAGAGTTTGAGATAGAAAGCATAGAGAGACTAGATTCCGATCACATTCACTTAGTTCAAAAGATTCAACTAGGAAGACATATCTATAAGTGAATGATGTAGAGGACAGAACACTAGTGTGTGTGTGTGTGTGTGTGTGTGTGTGTGTCTATATATATATATATATATATATATATATATATATATATATATATATATATATATATATATATATATATATATATATATATATATATATATATATATATATATATATATATATATATATATATATATATATATATATATATATATATATATATATATATATATATATATATATATATATATATATATATATATATATATATCGAAAGCAATCAAATCAACATAGTGAAGAAAATTATGAAGATAAGTTGAACTTTTGAAGACAAACCAAATGTGAAGACATAGCTAAAATAACGCCATGAGTGAAACACTTCAAACAGACAAATTTGGTGGTGGCGTTACTCACCAGATAGGACGATAGACCTGCATACACGGCGCACAATTATCGTGGCGCTCAAGTCAAATTCCATGTTAATGTATTCACACTCAGAATGTAAATGTTCATTGATTGAAGATATACTTTACTTCGTGTGTTGCACATCTAAGTCATCCAGGGGCTTTGTGAAGATATCTGCCAGTTGTTCTTCAGTGTTGACGTGAATGATGTCAATGTCTTTCTTCATGACATGATCTCTGAGAAAGTGATGACGAATTTCAATGTGCTTTGTCTTCGAGTGCTGGACTGGATTGTTGGCAATCTTGATGGCACTTTCTTTGTCGCAGAAGAGAGGTACTTGTTTCAGATTGATGCCATAGTCTTTGAGAGTTTGCTTCATCCATAGAAGCTGAGCGCAGCAAGATCCAGCAGCAATGTATTCAGATTCAGCAGTTGAGAGTGATACACAATTCTGCTTCTTTGAAGACCAATGACAAGTGATCGTGCGAGAAAGTGACATGTGCCCGATGTAGACTTGCGATCCACCTTGTCACCAAAGATAATCAGATCCGAGAATCCAACAGATCAAATTCGAGCCCTTTGGATACAATAATCCGAGTGTTGGGGTGTGAGCCAAATATCGATTTAATTCGCTTCACCGCTAAGTGATCCGATTCCTTTGGTGCCGCTTGGAATCGAGCACACATACAAACACTAAGCATAATATCCGCCTAGATGCACATAGGTAAAGTAAGGAACCAATCATGGAATGGTATACCTTTTGATCAAATTCTTTACCATTGTCTTCGGACCCGATGGTGTTTGGCTGGCATTTGCGTCGTGTAACCTTTGCAATCTTGCATTCCAAACTTCTTCGCATAATCTTTGAGGTATTTTTCTTGAGATATGAAGATGACATTCCTTTGTCGATTTAATTTGAAGACCAAGGAAGAACTTCAGCTCACCCATCATGGACATCTGATATTGCTCTTGCATCATGTATCCAAACTCATCACTATACTTCTGGTTGGTGCAGCCGAAGATAATGTCATCCACATATATTTGGCATACAAACAGTTCACCATCGTATGTCTTCGTGAAGAGTGTGGGATCGAGGGATCCAGGTTTGAAGCCTTTGCTCTTCAGGAAGTCTTTGATCGTATCATACCAAGTGTGAGGAGCTTGTTTGAGGCCATACAGTGCTTTGTTTAGCTTCTACACTATATCTGGATGTTTTGTATCTTCAAAGCCAGGTGGTTGGGCGACGTATACATCTTCTTCAATCTTGCCGTTGAGAAATGCACTCTTCACATCCATTTGATATAGCAAGATGTTGTGGTGGTTAGCATAGGCTAGCAGTATCCGAATAGCTTCAAGCCTAGCCACAGGAGCAAATGTTTCATCGAAGTCAATTCCTTCAACTTGAGTATATCCTTGAGCCACAAGTCATGCTTTATTTCTGACGACTTGACCATGCTCATCTTGCTTGTTTTGATATATCCATTTTGTGCCAATAATGTTATGCTTGCGAGGGTCAGGATGCTTGACAAGTTCCCAAACATTGTTCAGCTTGAACTGTTGAAGTTCTTCTTGCATAGCTTGTATCCATTCAGGTTCCATAAAGGCTTCAGCTACTTTCTTGGGTTCTGATATTGACACAAAAGAAAAGTGTCCACAGAAATTTGCTAACTGTGTTGCTCTTGAGCGAGTAAGTGGACCAGGTGCATTGATGCTATCAATTATCTTCTCAATTTGTACTTCATTTGCGACTCGAGGATGAATTGGACGAAGACTTTGCTCTTGCTGATCATTGTTATCATTGGGAGGATTATCTTCAGACTGAGCATTGTCTTCAGGTTGGTTAGGTGCACAAATGATAAGTTCCTCTTCAGGTTGTGCTTCAGAAGGCATGATTTCACCAGTTCCCATCAGCTTGATAGATTCGGCATGGAGCTTCAGATAGTGTACTTGGCAGGAGCTCTCTTTGTGAACCATTGGTTTCATCAAATCGCACGTCCACAGTTTTGTCGATTTTGTAAAGATAGAGGTTGAAGACTCAGAAGAGTGCGAGTCCTTTCCGAATCGAGCATGAAGCCTTCATGAGCTTTAGGTGCAAATTTTGACTTGTGATGGGGATCCTTGATCCAAAGACCTAGCTCCAAATACTCAAGTTGTCGACATTTGGCTTCTTGCCAAGAAGGAGCTCATAGGATGTTTTGTTCGAAGCTTATGGATGTAAACATGGTTGATGACGTGACATGCTGTATCAATAGCTTCAGGCCAGAACTTCCTTGGTGTCTTGTACTCGTCGAGCATTGTTCGAGCCATCTCAATGAGGGTTCTGTTCTTGCGCTCTACGATGCCATTTTGCTGAGGTGTGTATGGAGCAGAAAACTCATGAGTGATTCCCATTGTATCCAGAGAAAGATCAAGTCTAGTGTACTTGAACTCAGTGTCGTTGTCACTTCTGATATGCTTGATCTTGACGCCATAATTGGTCATGGCTCGATTGGCGAAGCGTCTGAAGACATCTTGTACTTCAGTCTTGTAGAGAATTATGTGTTCCCATGTATATCTTGAGTAGTCATCAACAATGACGAAGCCATAGAGACAAGCAGTTGTTGTGAGGGTAGAGTATTGAGTAGGGCCAAATAAGTCCATGTGTAACAACTCGAAGGGTTGAGATGTCGTCATGATTGTCTTCGAGGGGTGCTTTGCCCTAGTCATCTTTCCAGCTTCGCAGGCACCACACAGATGATCCTTCTTGAACTTGACACCCTCGATGCTTATGACATGCTTCTTCTTGGCGAGTGTGTGTAAATTCCTCATGCCAGCATGCCCCAGCCTCCGATGCCAAAGCCAGCATTCTGAAGCTTTTGCAAGAAGACATACGGCAAGCTGTGGACCTGCTAAGAAATCTACCATGTATAGATCATCTTTCCGATACCCTTCAAAGACTAGAGACTTGTCATATTCCATTAGTACAAGGCAACGATATTTTCCGAATAGCACAATCATGTTCAAGTCACAAAGCATTGAGACAAACATAAAGTTGAAACCAAGGGATTCAACAAGCATCACTTTATCCATGTGTTGATCCTTTGAGATTGCAACTCTACCTAGACCCAATACCTTGCTTTTACCAGTGTCAGCAAATGTGATGTGACTCTTGTCTGATGGACGTAAGGTTGAGTCCATGAGAAGACTTCGATCACCAGTCATATGATTAGTGCATCCGTTGTCCATAATCCATTCTGAAGCATGAGGTGTCATACCCTACAGTACAGTTAGGGGGATAGGCTTCACCAAGAGTATTGTGAAGCATAACCATTTGACGGGCAAGAGGATTACTGAAGTTCAGATCAAGATTAGGACTGATAGGATGAATGGCAAACAATTCAGGAACAAAATACATAGTGAGACCATTTGGGCATTTGATCTTGCACCCTACAAGATGTTTTAGGTCCCCAGCTATAGCATAAGACGCCTTTGATTTTCGGCTGGAGACCCTTTCCTGCAAAACAAAGTTAATTCTTCTTAACCACCCACATCTTCAGGGGTGGCTTAGAAGCAATGAGTCTAAGTGCAGGATCTGAGAACTTCGGCTTTGGAGCCCTAGCAAATAGCCTTGCAGGTGATGAATGATACTCATATGAATAAGCAGAAAAGTTCTTAATTCTATGAACATAGAGGTTTGAAGACACACGCTCATATTCATACGTTTGAGTACGGTTTCCCTGCAAAACATTGGCGTTAGGGTGACTCATGTGAGTCCTTTGTCTTTTGAAGCATTTGTACCATATGACACCTTAGATCCGGGGTTTGTCTTCATCCCAGGTGGTGTCATGATCACATTCACTGGAAGATTCTCAAGACAACTTTTGGGAACCCAGATCTTCTTCATAGGTGGTCCATTCCTGCAGCTTAGTACCAATATACCGCAAACACTTCACCATTCTGATTTTTGAACAGCTTATAGTTTGCATCAAGGGATTCATCAATGATAATAGGATTAGCACAGGTAAAGCCAGATAAGGTGGATGGATCCACGAAGGTCCCTTTGCAGCAACCCATGTGGTTTTGGGATACCGCTCAGCTTCCAAAGAGGAACCATCAACGCTCATTTTCCTCTCAACCCAACACCCTGCTTCCTAGGGTTTCGGTTCGAATCGCTTTTGAGGACATCTCAAAGTGTCTCGATGTCCTTTCGCACTTTTATACATCCTGTTTCAAGCAATGTCTTCAACCTAGCATTTTCATCAGCAATAGTAGTGGTATCCTCCGCAGAGGGGTTAGTTACCACATCAGTAGTTGAAGACAATGCAACAGTAGCAGCAGCTTGAACATTCGCAACAGAGGTAGCAATATCACGCCAAGGCATTTTAGACATGGTGGTTCAAATCCATCCTGAGCGGGACTGATCTGTTGAGCACGAAGTGACTCATTCTCTTTTTGAAGATCTTCATGAGCCGCTCTCAATTTCTCAAGCCCTTGCTTCCTTTGAAGATAATCATAGGAGAGCTTTTCATGAGTGGTTGAGAGCGATTCATGACGACTTTCAAGTTCTTGGTACTTAGCATGAAGATTTTTTATGTCTTCAACTAAGGACTGTGAACGTGTCATTTCCGTGTCCAACAGGTCATCGCTTTTGTCTAACAGTTTTTGAGTATGTTCCATAGCTTTTTGTTGTTCAGTTGCAATTTTAGCAAGTGTTTTGTAGCTGGGCTTGGATTCACAATCAGAGTCATCTTCACTTGATGTTTGGAAGTAAGCATCATGTGATTTTACCTTGGCACCATGTGCCATGAAGTAGTAGGTGGGAGCAGGGTCGTCCTTGTCATCAGCTTCAGCGTTGGTGTGGAAGTCATTGTCTTCATTGTTGAAGATGGACTTGGCAACATAGGCTGTGGCTAGTGCCAGACTTGAAACACCAGGGTCGGACTCCTCTCCAGACTCCACCTCCGCCTCCTCAGCAGACTCCTCCTCTGAATCCATTTCCTTGCCAACAAAAGCACGAGCCTTGCCGGATGATCTCTTCTTATGAGATGAAGACTTTGATGAGGACTTGGAAGAAGACTTTGAAGATTTCTTCTTCTTCTTGTCATCAGAATCATATTCCTTGCTCTTCTTCTTCTTCTTCTCATTGTCCCACTGTGGACACTCAGATATATAGTGTCCAGGTTTCTTGCACTTGTAACATGTTCTCTTCTTGTGGTCATGAGTGGAAGCTTCATCATTTCTTGAGCTAGATCGTGAAGACTTTCTGAAGCCCTTCTTCTTAGTGAACTTCTGGAACTTCTTCACAAGCAAAGCAAGTTCCTTTCCAATGTCTTTAGGATCATCAGAACTACAGTCAGATTCTTCTTCAGATGAGGAAACAACTTTTTCTTTCAAAGCGCGAGTTCGGCCATAGTTGGGACCATAGATATCTCTTTTCTCAGAAAGCTGGAACTCATGTGTGTTGAGCCTCTCAAGTATATCGACGGATCGAGTGTCTTGAAGTCGTATGCTTTGTATCATGAGGGCAAGGGTGTCAAAGGAGCTGTCAAGTGATCTCAATAGTGTCTTGACGATTTCATGCTTGGTAATCTCAGTGGCGCCGAGAGCACGAAGCTCATTTGTGATGTTGGTGAGGCGACCAAACGTGAGCTGGACATTTTTATTGTCGTTTCTCTTGAAGCGATTGAAGAGGTTGCGAAGAACACTAATCCTTTGATCTTTCTGGGTTGAGACGCCTTCGTTGACCTTGGATAGCCAGTCCCAGACTAGCTTCGACGTTTCCAGAGCACTCACACGGCCATATCGTCCTTTGGTCGATGACCACAGATGATGTTCTTTGCGAGAGTCCAGTTGAATGAACTTCTTGACATCAGCAGGGGTGACACCTTCACCAGTTTTGGGAACGCCATTCTTGACGACATACCAGAGGTCGACATCAATGGCTTGAAGATGCATGCGCATCTTATTCTTCTAGTAGGGATATTCTGTTCCATCGAACACGGGGCAAGCAGCGGAGACTTTGATTATCCTTGCAGTCGACATAGCTAAAACTCCAGGTGGTTAAACCGAATCACACAGAACAAGGGATTGCCTTGCTCTGATACCAATTGAAAGTGCTAGTTATCGACTAGAGGGGGGGTGAATAGGCGATTTTTATGAAAGTCTTCAAAACATGGAAGTTTCAAAGACAAACAATAGAATTGACCTAATTGATATGCAGCGGAAGATAGACTACAACAAGCAAACCATAGTCAAGTATACAATAATGTGAAAGTACAAAGACTAGTAGCAGCTAAGTAGTAAGGATCAGGATGGAAGATAGTATGAAGCCAACCAACGATAGTAGTCAAGTAATGAAGTCAAACAGGTATGACAAATAGGCAATGACTTCATGAAGACAAACTCTAAGTAAAGGAAGGGAGAGGATAGAACCAGTCACTTGTTGAAGATATAGGATTTGTTGGACCAGTTCCAGTTGCTGTGACAACTGTACGTCTGGTTAGGGAGGCTGCGATTCTACTCAAGACCGCCTTTCACCTTATTCCCTTGAGCTAAGGACACACAGTCCTCGCCTAATCACTCGTAAGTCTTCAAGGTAGACTTCCAAACCTTCACAGACTTCGTTCACCGCGATCCACAATGACTCTTGGATGCTCAGAACGCGACGCCTAACCGGCTGGAGGATTCACAGTCCTCAAGTGTAATAAGTCTTTAGGTCACGCAGACAGAAAGACTTCAGTGATGCCTAACACTCTTTGGCTCTGGGTGTTTGGGCTTTGTCCTTGCAAGGATTTCTCTCTCTCAAAGGCTTCGTGGTGGGTTGCTCTCAAACGACAAAAGCCGTGCACTAACTCTGAGCAGCCACCAATTTATGGTGTAGGGGGTGGGCTATTTATAGCCACTAGGCAACCCGACCTGATATGTCCGAAATGACCCTGGGTCACTAAGGAACTGACACGTGTTCCAACGGTCAGATTTCAAACTCACACGGCAACTTTACTTGGGCTAGAAGCAAAGCTGACTCATCCAGCTCTGGATAAGATTTGCTCTCATTGTCTTTGCTCAAAGACATAGGATTTGGGTTGAGCATCACTTCAGTCATTCTGACATTGTTCACTTGGACCCCACTTAACAGTACAGTGGTTCCTATGACTCAACAAAGAAGAAAAAGGAAACATCGAAATGACACAGCCTTTCAAGGCCCATAGTATTCACTCAATGTCTTCTTATGTCATAGTCTTCAATATGAATACCTTCACATACCACCATTGTCGCCAATGTCTTCATACATTTTAGGGTCATCTCCGTAGGTAAACCGAATCAATGAGGGACACTACCTGTGGTATCCTGCAATTCTCACAAAGACATTAGTCCCTCAACCAAATTTGTCGTCAATACTACAAAACCAACTAGGGGTGGCACTAGATGCACTTACAATCTCCCCCTTTTTGGTGATTGATGACAAACTGGTTGAAGTTTTCAACGGGATAAAGTATGTGAAATTGTAAAGGATAGGTATTGTCTTCATAAGTGGCAAAGGCTCCCCAAGATGTGCATATAAGTAATTTGCTTTTGGAATGCAAATGCACATGGCAGGTTGTACTTGTGGAGATCCTCTTCAACTTATGAAGATAATTCATCATGCATGAAATGATATAACTAAGAGAATGACATGCATAATGAAAATGGACGTCTGCAGAATGATCTAAGTGCGGAAGTTATCATCACACATGCGAATTTATCATCGCATCACGTAAAAGCAAATAAGTAGCAGACCATCAAGTTTAAGTGTTACAACTCAAAGAACCAAATGTATCAAAAGAGAGAGTTGTAAACACTAGGCAAAATATAAAGCAACCGCTCATATGAACCTGCTTGAAGACTATCAAACTCATATGCTTCTCCCCCTTTTGTCAGTAAGGACCAAAAAGGTTTGAAGACATAGAGCATCTACTCTCTCTCATGAGGAGAAGGTGAAGAAGCAGGGTTGTCGTTGTTTTTTGGCGGTGCAGATGAACTTGGTGCAGTGTCGATGCGTGCAGAAGTAGGGGGCGGTGAAGTAGCATCGCCTTCATCATCGATCACTCGGGCATTCATAGTTGCCGCGGAGGAAGAATAGTCAGAGTCTTCAAGGGGTGGAGTTCGACGAGGACCGCATTCCGTGGAGGAGTGGAGTCAAACTTGAATCTTTCAAGAAGCCATCGCCTTGAAGATCTGCTCAAGACCGAAAGCAGCGCCAAACTCTTCCATGATCGATTTACAGGTCTCGTGAGTGACAAAAGCATTCTTGGTGGCAAGATTTTGAATGCGATTGACGTCCACCAAGAGGCTTTGCATCTGTCGCTTGAGCCAAAAGTGATGCTTGTCTTGTTTCTGATGCAGTGCCACAAGAAGTTCTCAGTCATTTAGAACGCGAGAGCGCTTCTGAGGCCTTTGGGCAATTGTGCTCTCGGAGCTTCAGTTTATGCACGGTGAGGCATGCGAGTGTTCCCAGCCATTGATAGACACGAGTTATCGCTTGACGCCTTCCATGGGTTGAGAGAAGCTATGGTGATCCGTGATTTTGAAGACAAAGAGGCTTCTTGGCAGGCTCAGGGTATATGGCTTCAACTGACATATCAACCTCTGGTAGAAAGATCCGATGATTGCGAGGAGAGGGCTGATAGTTGATAGCAGAGTGTAGCTTGATGAGGCGCATGACCCATGGAGCATAGAATTTCAGGCTAAAAAGGTCAGAACCAGACGCAGCCAATTGTCGGATGAAGAATTCTTGAGTATTGAAGCTGATGCCATTGAGGATGTAAAAGACCAATGTCTTCATGGCTCCTTCAAGTCTTGCAGCTGATGAATGCCCTTTGATAGGCCATAGAGTTCGCCTGATGATGTGATATATTGTGCGAGGCAGATACTCAAGGTCATCAACAAAGAACTCCTTTGGGTATTCAGCGTCAGGTGGCAAAGGCTTCATCATGCTCAACATCCGCTCATGTTGGGCTCGCTTATGGAAGATGCTCTCCAAAGCATTGCGGTGGAGTTGACAATCAGGTTCGAACAGCTCTCCGGGAGTGGGTAGGCCTGTAAGCTCAATGACGTCAAGAGCTTTGGCTTCATGATGAACATTTCCTGACATCCACTCGAGAACCCATGTCTTTTATCTCTATAGTAGCCGCGAATGTGGAGGGTAGCATAGAATTGAAGCAAAAGTTCCTGATTCCAATGTTCTTTGTCTGTCACAAAGCTGAGCAGACCTGCATCACGAAAGCATTCAAGTGCTTCTTCTAAGCATGGCAGTCCTGCAATGGCTTCAGTGTCGAGGCGCATATGAGGGAAAATGCCCTTGATCATCATCTGTAACGCAGGAGTAATAGCTTCATTGTTGATAGCTCCGAATCGATCTCGATGATATTCTTGGCCTTGAGTAAGGGTTCTTTGCTCTGTCAAAGAAGGTGTTGTGGGCTTTGAAGCCATTTGCATTGAAGGATCATGTAGAGGTGGCAGTAGCAGGGAACCTTGGCAGTCTTGGCTTTGTTTTCTGGATCAGAGGCCTATGCTCAACATGATAGTCAAACTGAGGACCAGAGGCATTAGGCGGAGGAACCAGAACGGGCCATCTGACAGTGATTAGCTTACCATAGTTGTAAGCTTGCTCAATTTTATAGGGCCTTGGTGGCGGAACAGGAGCAGGGGCAACAATAGAGGCTTCAGGCTGCACAACAGGTGCTTCAGGAGCAGTTGCATCATTGGCTTCAGGCACATTGGTTGGTGCAGGCTCCACATTTGCTTCAGCCATGACTACATCATTGGATTCACTTGTGTTGGTGGTGGCAGCCTCAAGATTTTCAACCTCCACTTGATGAGCTGGAGGGTCAGGCACTGTCACGTTCACTTCAGGAACAGCTTCTTCAGTAATGGGGGGTGTAGGGACACGTTCTTCTACTGGGTTGTCATCGGCTGATGCAGCCGGATTGTCTTCAGTAGCTTTGCCTTCAGACCAGGAGACATTCACAGTCGGAGTGGCTTCTGGAAACACTTGACGTGCAACAGATTGGTGGTGCACTTCTCCTTCTGGAACGCTCGAAAGAGGGACTTGTGGCCTTGGTCCTTTGCGAGGCCTGCGAAATGCGGGCAACGCCTTTGGAGATGGAGTTGGCTGGGCCTCAAGGTCATCCTCTTCTCCTTGGACAGGTGGTGTGACTTGTTGTTGTTGGGGAGTACTCGGGGAGTCTTGTTGTTGTGGGTGATCAGCCCATGATGCATCCTGAGCAATTTATCGGCGTTCTGGGAACGGGGGTCCCCAGACTTGCCTGCCTGCGACCTGCGGCATGGCTCAAAGGAGGCCCAGGACAGCCCATCTTCATCAATGCAAGCTCAAGACCCTCCCGAGGGGCCAAGCCTCGCGGGGCGGACGACAAGGAGCTTCCTCAGACACGGCCTCGTCAGACTGGCTCACGAGGTGTAACATCCCAAATTTTTCAATTTGGAATGTTATACATTAGGTCATCATGCATATCATATTTTCTCGCATTTTTCCGATCCTAGAAAATTTCACGCAACTCAAGGACCCTCGGAGAGAGTTGGAAGTTTCATTATTTTCATATTTGGGTTTTCTCAAATTTTGAAAATAGGATCATTGGATTTATTTAATTATCTTCATAAAGTTTTTCCGATAAAAAAATTAAGAGAGGGAATAATATGACTTTCCCAACATTTAGGAAAAATGAAGATATTATAAATAATCAAATTTGGCTTTTGAAAGATTTATTTGTTTTAGGCAAAAATGAGCATTTTAAAAAAATATGCATATTTGCCCGTTTTTAAAGTTCATTTTGTTCGACTCATTTTTAGGAATCGGGGAAAATTAATTTTATTAAATTCGGAGTTTGTTTGATTTTATTTTAATTCGTTTAAGTTTGTTAAAAAAAAACCGCGCCGCCGCCCGCCTCGGCCAAGGCCCAGCCGGCCCAGCCAGCCGCCTGCCCACCTCCCTTCCTCACAAGACGCCTGGAGGACTCCCGCCGTGTCCGGCTCGGACAGCGCCGCCGCCGCCCGGGCTTGCCCTCCCCCAAGCCACTACCCCCTCCTATTTATACCCCGCACCCCCTCTCATCATCCCGCCGCCGCCCGCCCCAACCCGAGCCGCCGCCAGAGGTCGCCGCCGCCGCCCTCGCCGCCCTCGCCACCCGCTTGACCTCGGACCCGCGCCCGCCCGGAGGCCGGAGGCCACCAGTGACCTCGCCGAGGTAGCACCTCGCCGCCCCGGTCGGTTTTCTTTAGAAAACCCGATCCGTTTTTCTCGAGATGTTCGGTTTTTTTAAAAAACCCCTAGATGTTTTTTTTTATTTTCTCGGTTTCTTATTTGGTGAACGTCACGAATTCGCTCGCTTCAATGAACGTGTTCGTTGGATTAGTTCTGTTAATGAATGTCCGCTGTTTTATCCGCTCGTCGTTTTCTTTTAATCGGATTTAATCCGTTATTTTCTGATTTTGATTTCGATTCAATTTTCAATCTGCTTAATTTCTCGCTTCGCTTAACGGAATCGGTGATTCAAGCGCTGGAGTTTCATTACTGAAACCGCCGTTCGACTAAGCTACTTACAGAGTTTTGCTACTGTAAAATTTTGACCTAGTTTCAGATTGCTAAACCGAGTCGTTCTCTCTCGAGTTTCACTTTCGATGCTTTATTTGATTCGATTCTTTTGCAACCAGGGTTCTTAAGTTGAACTCTCTGGTTAGATCTTTATTCGAGATTTCCCGTGCATTAGATGAGTACTTATTGTATGCTTGTTGTTTGTCTGCGTTAGATCACCCGAGTGCGCCGCTTGTTACTTGAATCTCTAGGTCTCATGATCATCATCGCAAGGCAAGTAACACTTGATCATACCTTTTCTACTACCCAGTTTTATTGCATTAGATCAAACCTCAAACACTTGCATGTTTAGGATCTAATTAAATTGTGGGATGGGAAGTAGATTGAGGTAGTACCTATTACCTGTTTTACTTATGAAACCTTGGGAGTTACTTCACGCTTGCTTATTATGCCATGCTATGCTAGTAGACGTGGATTGGGTGAGTGAATATCCATGACAGATGTGAGATTGTTAATTAATGGTTTATCTAAGGTGGCAACCTAAACACACATCTGGGTGGATTGAGGCACCTGGTTTCCATAAGGACTTGCCAGTATTTCTTCGGACCGCCACCTGTGCTCTAAGGGATCATAAGATTATTCAAACTGAAACTTCCGTGTGCAGCCACAAGCCAATTATGGGCTCGCATAGTTGACTAAGTTGTGCGAACTCTTACGGGTAGGCTAGCTGATGTAGGGGATGTAGGTTGGTACGGTCTACCCACATGTAAGGTGCTAGCGCTCGAAAGACTATGTCTCGGTCATCCATTTCTCAAACACCATGTAGTCACGAGAACCAAGCGGAGGCGATCGAGTCTTGTGGGGAAAAGTCATAAACCTCTGCAGAGTGTATAAACTAATCATGATTAGCCGTGTCCCCGGTTATGGACAGTTTTGAGTATCCGTAATTGAATATCATGTGAATCTCAACATGTTACTTCTAATAAAAGTTATTGGGTTTTGATGAGTACTTTTAATTGGGATTGAGGATGCTGTCAACCATTCTCAATGTTTAACAACCACCATGATAGTTAAATAAAATTATTCCTTTGATGTAGGGAAAAACTAGCTTTATGCAAAATGTAACCGAGAGCCTTACCACCAGCCATATATGCATGTAGTATAGGCTTATTCCTTCATTGCTCTTTATGTGTTACATTGCCAAGATATTCCATGTGCTGACCCGTGTTGGCTGCAACTTTCACGCTATGCACTTTTCTGACGACATTTAGTAAGGTGTTAGGTCGTGGTTCTATACTCAGTGATGCCGATGGAGTTGATGGACTCACTTATCTTCCAAGCCTTCCGCTATTATTGTTAGATGGCCTTAAGCCATTTTATTGTATTAAGTTCCATTGTGGACAACAATGTAATAAGAGTGTGATTGCTACTCTGCTATAAATCCTTCGAAGTACTGTGTGGTGTCAGCATTACTGATCCAGGGATGACACTGAGCACAGAGACTTGATCCATTCGGGTCTGGTCGCTACACGAGGAGGCGGAGAGTTCAAGGCAGGGTACCTCGCGAGGTGCCCGTGACGCAAGCCATGACGACCAAGGGCGCCAGTCGGGCGCCAGCCAGCAGCGCCCTCCTTTCTTCTTTGGTGCAAAGGAGCAAGCGCAGCGAGAGCATCAAGCAAAGGCATCCGCTTGGTGCAACAAGACCAAGACCAGCCCCAACGGCTGGAAGGAGTCATCGTGGAGCCCAAGCAGACGCCATCACCGTAACCTTTGGCAGGCGAGGACCAACTTTAGTCGGGATAAGTGTACCATTGTTCCCCTTCAAATGGCCAATTGTTGGCGCCTTCCCGCTCAATATTTGGGAAGAGGCCCAAGGCCTTCGCCTATATAAGTAGAGCTAGCCACCATAGGAGAGGGAGATAGGAAGGATCCGCCATTCGAAATCCAGAGAGAGAGACATAGAGACCCGATCCTCAAGCTAGAGCGACGGGCACCACTTAGCAGTTCATCGCTTCCACCAAGAACCCTCATGAAACTGTTCTTCCTCAGATCGTTCTTCATCAGCCCCTGAGGCAATCCACCACACCACAAACTAGAGTAGGGTATTACACCACAACGGTGGCCCGAACTAGTATAAATCTTGGCCCCTTGTGTTGTTCTTGCTAGTAGTTTAGGTCCTGCGATTCGGGCGAGGTACGAGATGGTGGAGGGTAGGATCTGCGCACACCCAGAGTTCGAACCTTAAGGGTCTGCTGAACCCGAACCGACATTTGACGCGCTGTAGGTGGGCCGGAATCTGCCTTCGTCGCCTCGTTCTTCCCGACCACCGCAACCATGTCGGACGCCCGTCGAGCCCGCGCCAACCGCCGGGCCGCCCTCGCCTCCCATGTCGCCGGGACAGCTCCCATCGGCGGGCGCCCTCATCGTTCCCCGACACCTGCCGTCAACACCGCCATCGGCCCGGCGGGGGACGTGCAGCAAGCATCGTCCCTGCGCTCCTCGGCGACCTCATGGGAGGGGCCGCGCTCCTTGGTCGCCCGCCCCCGCGCGCCAGCTCCCCACTCGCCAAGGCCCTCCTCGGCGGCTCGCAGCGCCGCCTTCCAGCCGCCATGTCAAGACATTCGTCCGCTGGTCGGCGCCGCCCACGCTGCAGGGGCTCCCCGAGCGGGACGGAGTCGTCGGCCGGCTGACCTTCGACTCAAGACCACCCCGCCAGCTCGGCCGGCTCGGTGCGCTTCCCCTCTCGCACACCTACCATCTGCCAGTGGCCGTCACGGGACCCTCATCGACGGCGGCGCCGCCTCAACGTACTCTCAGTCAAGGCCTTCAACCTCCTCTACATACCCAGGGAGCGGCTGCTGCCCAGCCGACCTTTTTCGGGCGTAGGAGGAGGGTCATCCAGCTCCTTGGGGCAAATCCGGCTTCCGGTGACCTTCAGCACCTATGACAACTTCCGCACGGAATTGGTCGACTTCGACATCGTCCCCATCGGCCTCCCCTACAACGCTATCCTCGGCTACCCGGCATTGGCCAAATTCATGGCCGCAACCCACCCGGGGTACAACCTCATGAAGATGTCTGGCAGCAGTGGCGTCATCACCGTGCCCGGGGATACTGAAGGTGCTTGCATGAAGCCAGTTCACCCTCAAGACGGCGGCCGCAGCATAGCCCGCCGATGCAGAAGCCCCCAAGCCCAAGGGGGCTGCGCTGACCAAGAAGAAGCAGTTGTTCACTCAAGACAAGGTGGAGACCAAGCAGATACCCGTCGATGAGGACGGGTCCACAAACGCCACCTTCACCATAGGCGCCAACCTCGAGCCCGAACAGGAGGAAGCCCTTGTCAAGTTCCTGCGTGTGAACAAGAAGGTGTTCGCCTGGGAGCCCGATCAGCTGGCGGGGATCCCGCGGGGCGTGATCGAGCACCACCTCAACGTGTGCCCCAACGTGCGTCCCAAAGAAGCGAAGCGAGGAGGCAGTCCACCAAAAGCAGGCCTTCATCATCCAAGAGACCCGCAGCTAGAAGCCGCGGGGTTATCCGCGAGGTCCGATACCTGATTGGTTGGCCAAGCCCGTGGTGGTGCCAAGAAGGGAGGAAAGGAGCGCATGTGTCGACTTCACCAACCTCAACAAAGCATGCCCGCAGGATCCGCTTCCGCTCCCTCGATCGACCAGATCGCCGATTCCACCGCCGAGTGTGACCTGTTGTGCTTCTTGGACGCCTTTTCCGGGTATCACCAAATCAATATGGCGGTGGAAGACGTGGAGAAGACGGCCTTCCTAACCCCGTGTGGAGTATACTGCTATACCTGCATGCCATTCGGGTTGCGCAACGCAGGGGCAACCTTCCAGCGGCTCATGCACATCACCTTGGGCCCACAGCTCAGGAAGAATGTGGAGGCATACGTCGACGACATCATGGTGAAGTCTCGCGAGGCCAAGACCTTGATACAAGACCTGGAAGAAACCTTCGCGAGCCTCAACGCAGTGAGCCTGCGACTTAACCCGGAGAAGTGTGTGTTTGGAGTTCCTCGAGGCAAGCTCACAGGGTTTCCTCGTGTCCCACCGAGGCATCGAGGCCAACCCAGAAAAGGTCAAGGCAGTGGAAGACATGAGCCCACCGAAGACCCTCAGGGAGATGCAGAAGCTCACAGGGCGCGTAACGGCGCTGGGCTGTTTCATCTCCCAATTGGGGGAGCGGGCGCTGCCTTTCTTCCAGCTGATGAAGAAAAAGGGGCCCTTCGAGTGGACTGAAGAGGCCGACCAAGCGTTTCAAGACCTCAAGAGGTACCTGACCAGCCCTCCAGTGATGTTGGCCCCGCGCCCTCAGGAGCCCTTGGTACTCTACCTCGCCGCCACTCCCTACTCCGCTAGCGCTGCTCTAGTGGCGGTTAGGGAGGAGCGTCAGGCCAAGACCACGGCGGCCACCCGAGCTAAGGCAAGACCGAATTAGAAGGAACTAGCAGAAGCCAGCACCGCAATGGAGGAAGATCAGCCGTCATAGCAGAGCGCACCAAGGGCGGGGGAGGCCTCCCGTCCAAGCAGCCGGCTTCCAGAGGTGCCGACGCCTCAGGAGGCACCACAGCTTCCGGAGGACGCCCAAAGACCAACGCCTAACCTCATCGAGCACCCGTGTATTTCGTCGACTGCACTACGGGATGCGAGGGCACGGTACCCCGTGCCACAGAAGCTCCTCCTGGCACTGCTAGTGGCTTCGCGCAAGCTGCGGCACTACTTCCAGGGTCATCCAATCAAGGTTGTCTCGGCACACCCCCTGGAGAGGGTGCTCAGGAGCCCCAACTCGGCAGGAAGGGTCGCCGAGTGGAACATTGAGCTGCAAGCATTCCAGCTCGAGTTCAGTACGACCAGAGTCAGCATTACTGATCCAGGGATGACACTGAGCACAGAGACTTGATCCATTCGGGTCTGGTCGCTACACGAGGAGGCGGAGAGTTCAAGGAGGGTACCTCGCGAGGTGCCCGTGACGCAAGCCATGACGACCAAGGGCGCCAGTCGGGCGCCAGCCCGCGCAGCGTCCTCCTTTCCTCTTTGGTGCAAAGGGAGCAAGCGCAGGCGAGAGCATCAAGCAAAGGCATCCGTTTCGGTGCAACAAGACCAAGACCAGCCCCAACGGCAGGAAGGGAGTCATCGTGGAGCCCAAGCAGGCGTCATCACGAGCCTTTGGCAAAGCGAGGACCAACTTTAGTCAGGATAAGTGTACCCGCTGTTCCCCTTCAAATGGCTAATTGTTGGCGCCTTTCCCGCTCAATATTTGGGAAGAGGCCCAGGGCCTTCGTCTATATAAGTAGAGCTAGCCACCATAGGAGAGGGAGATAGGAAGGATCCGCCATCCGGAATCCAGAGAGAGAGAGATAGAGACCCAATCCTCAAGCTAGAGCGACGGGTCACCACTTAGCAGTTCATCGCTTCCACCAAGAATGACTCGCGAGGCTGTTCTTCCCTCTTATTCTTCATCAGCCCAGGCAATCCACCACACCACAAACTAGAGTAGGGTATTACACCACAACGATGGCCCGAACTAGTATAAATCTTGCGTCCCTTGTGTTGTTCTTGCTAGTAGTTTAGGTCCCTGCGATTCGGCGAGGTACGAGACGGTGGAGGGTTTGATCTCCGCGCGCACCCCAGAGTTCGAACCTTAAGGGTCTGCCGGAACCCGAAATCCGACACAATTGGCATCAGAGGATGACCAATGCTGATGAGTTCACTGTTCGTGAGAACAGGCGATGGTACCAAGTTATGTTCGATCTGAGGAAGAACGTCATCATCTTCAACATTGTCATTGTGACCAATGTCTTCAGCAGTGATGGGATCAACTGCTGGAATGTCTTCAGCTTCAGGAGCCTCTGTGGAAGCAGGCTCATGAACTATCATTCGTCGTTCTTGGTGTTCAGATGCAGGTCGAACCATTGAGATAGGTTCAACAACTAAGGGCTCTGTGGAAGCAGCCTGATTCTTCTTGGTTTTGCGCTTCTTCTTGGAGGGAGCAACATCAGAGGCTTCAGAATTTTTCCTTTTTCTGGCTTCAGCCTCGGCAGCCCTCGTCTTCTTCTGTTCTGAAGCGGTTGACCTGACCTTTGGCTTCGAGCCAGTCATGCTGCTTGGGAAGACTATGCGAGGTTCTTCCTGCCTTGACGGTGCAGATTTGTCAGTTGATTGCTTCTTCTTCTTTGCAGCCATTCTGGGGTCAATGCCAGGACGACCAAGAGCCTTGCGCTTCTCATCCTCATTGTACGCTAGTACGCACTTGTCAGCCAGACTCTTCATGCGCTCACGAGAGCCTTTAGCTTCGCCGCGCTTCTTATGAAAGGCTTCTTTCAGCTCGTGGAGCATGGTCTTGAAGTTTTTGACATGTTGCACGCTGAGCTTTGCCACATGCTTCTTGAACTGAGCTTTCTCATAGTCGATCTTGTGCTTCAGTTCAGTGAGAGGCTGAGCAAGAGCTAGCTCAGAAGCAATTGCGCCATTGAAGGAGACGCTGAGGCCAATGGGAAGTTGCAGATCTTCAAAGCTGAGATTTGGGTTGTCAAACCACTCATCAATGAAGTGATGGATGATTGCCACATCAAAGAGAGGCATATCATTGAAGATCTCTGCTTCTTCCTTGCTCTTGATCAGTTGCTCAAGAGCATCATCTACAAGATCTTCATCGCTGGATAGATCAATGTGCTCTTCTCGCAGAATGGCGGCAGGAGTCAATGTCTGATCAGAATGTCTGACGATTTTCTTTTTCTCCTCCGTCTTCTTGGAGATACGTGATTGATCTTCAGACTGCATACTGTCTTCAGGAGGTGCAGTGGCCAATGGCTTCACACATGAAGCTTTTGGAGGAGCAGCTGATCTTGAAGCCTTAGCCTTCTTTGGCTTCTGCGGCTTTGGAGTAGGAGCAGGGGCTTCATCAATGTCAGTGTCACCATCAGAATGATCCACTTTGGCACCTTGGACCAAGATGTGAGTGATGAGGCCATCAAGGTTGTAGAAAGGACCGATGACATTGGGTTACGATCACGTGAGCCGTCGACGGGAGCAGAGGGACCAGGTTGAAGTCTAATCCCAATGACTTCTGGTTTTCCTTGGCCGATGCCTTTGCATGCTGGAAGTTTCGCTTGAAGAGATTATCGTCACGACACCAGAGCAATGACGATGGGTCGGCATTTTCAGGCTGAGGTCCATGAACCATACAAGGATAGAAATAATGTGCAATAGCTTCAGCTCTGTTCTTGGGTGGAAGGCCTCGAAAGAGAATATCACCCCAAGGACTTTTGATAGCATTCTTCTCAGTGTATTCCTGGGTCACGAACTTGTATTTGAACCATTGTTCAGCCCAATATCATCGAATCCATTGGATTCGTGTCTTGCGCTGATTATAATTCTCTTCAGGATCTGTTTTGTAAAGCTCTGCGAGGTCATCAGGCAAATCTTTTGATGTTCCCTCACGACGTTGTCTGCCACCCTTCCTTACTGATTTCTCTGCAGCCATAAACTTCAAACTGAATGGCTTCAACACGTTCACAGGCTTCAAAAGCTTTCGCTTGCTGGACAAACAGAACTGGCGTCGGAGAGTTAATGTGACGTTGTAAGAATTCTGCAAACGAATGCGCACTATGAGAACCAAGGATTCTCCCACGGACATGTACCGTGACAAAGATTAGAGATGCGAGGAAGGGAAGAGGTCATATGCATTCTCGTAAGATTTTGAAGATAAATCAGTGTGAAGACATTGACCTCATGATGCGAAGACATTCACTTATATGTTGAGAGTTGGTTCTAGATTTGTACGAATCCGTGAATAATTACAAGTGAGGAATCAACTAGTTATGAAGCTTAAGTGAATATACTAGGCAGTATGAGATGCAGACAGAATCGATCTAACATTGTATAGGCAGAAACCAACTTTGGTAAACAGGATGAATCTTTGAGGATCAAAAAGATGGTAAAAATAGAGTTATATTTACCACATGAAGAACTGCTAGATGAGATGAGTGGGAGACCGAGCAGTTCAATCCACCGTGCCCTAACTTGGCGACGGAGGACACCTACGGCCGCGCGGAGAGGATGATGTTCGCGGCCGGCGTGAGGACGGCGTTGGAGGAGTCGCGGCAGTTAAGCGCTTCGTCGCCGGCGTCGTCGAGAGCTAGCGGTGGCGCTAGGGTTTTGACGAGGTGGAGAGGTGGAAGAAGGTTTTCTTTACCACAGGGGACATGTATTTATAAGGAAGTGTGCGCAGACAAATAATTACTCAGTGCCCTCGCGGTTCACATCTCGAGGGTGCGTGGCAAGCATGCAACATACTCGAGTTGTCCCACGTTCCCACGCCTCCAGTGTTTGTCGGATGGTCGCTCCGGCTTCTCGGATTTCAAACAATAAGGATGAATCATTTAAAACAGACTTAATGTTTGTCTCTGTGTCTTCTGCTGACAAGGACGCAGAGAAGACATTCAACAGTTTCAATAGAATGCATATGATTTGGACAGACAGAGTTTGAGATAGAAAGCATAGAGAGATTAGGGTCCGATCACATTCACTTAGTTCAAAAGATTCAACTAGGAAGACATAGCTATAAGTGAATGCTGTAGAGGACAGAACACTAGTGTGTGTGTGTGTGTGTGTGTGCGTGTGTGTGTGTGTGTGTCAGAAAGCAATCAAATCAACATATGAAGAAAATTATGAAGATAAGTTGAACTTTTGAAGACAAACCAAATGTGAAGACATAGCTATAATAACGCCATGAGTGAAACACTTCAAACAGAGAAATTTGGTGGTGGCGTTACCCATCGTATAGGAAGTATTAGACCCAGACACGGCGCACAATTATCGTGGCGCTCCGAAGTCAAATTCCATGTTAATGTATTCACACTCAAAATGTAAATGTTCATTGATTGAAGATATACTTTACTTCGTGTGTTGCACATCTAAGTCATCAACATGCATAAGTGTTAGGTTGTGTGCCTGATCACAGGACATTTGAGGATTCCAAGACATTTAGCTCACACCGTAACTTGCAAAACCTTTTCTCATCCAGGGGCTTTGTGCAGATATCTGCCAGTTGTTCTTCAGTGTTGACGTGAATGATGTCAATGTCTTTCTTCATGACATGATCTCTGAGAAAGTGATGACGAATTTCAATGTGCTTTGTCTTCGAGTGCTAGACCGGATTGTTGGCAATCTTGATGGCGCTTTCATTGTCGCAGAAGAGAGGTACTTGTTTCAGATTGATGCCATAGTCTTTGAGAGTTTGCTTCATCCAGCAGCAATGTATTCAGATTCAGCAGTTGAGAGTGATACACAGTTCTGCTTCTTTGAAGACCAACAGACAAGTGATCGTGCCAGAAAGTGACATGTGCCTGATGTAGACTTGCGATCCACCTTGTCACCAGCATAATCAGCATCCGAGAATCCAACCAGATCAAATTCTGAGCCCTTTGGATACCATAATCCGAGTGTTGGGGTGTGAGCCAAATATCGAAGAATTCGCTTCACCGCTAAGTGATGCGATTCCTTTGGTGCCGCTTGGAATCGAGCACACATACAAACACTAAGCATAATATCTGGCCTAGATGCACATAGGTAAAGTAAGGAACCAATCATGGAGCGGTATACCTTTTGATCAAATTCTTTACCATTGTCGTCGGGACCCAGATGGTGTTTGGCTGGCATTTGCGTCGTGTAACCTTTGCAATCTTGCATTCCAAACTTCTTCAGACAATCTTTGAGGTATTTTTCTTGAGATATGAAGATGACATTCCTTTGTCGATTTATTTGAAGACCAAGGAAGAACTTCAGCTCACCCATCATGGACATCTGATATTGCTCTTGCATCATGTATCCAAACTCATCACTATACTTCTGGTTGGTGCAGCCGAAGATAATGTCATCCACATATATTTGGCATACAAACATTTCACCATCATATGTCTTCGTGAAGAGTGTGGGATCGAGGGATCCAGGTTTGAAGCCTTTGCTCTTCAGGAAGTCTTTGATCGTATCATACCAAGTGCGAGGAGCTTGTTTGAGGCCATACAGTGCTTTGTTTAGCTTGTACACCATATCTGGATGTTTTGGATCTTCAAAGCCAGGTGGTTGGGCGACGTATACATCTTCTTCAATCTTGCCGTTGAGAAATGCACTCTTCACATCCATTTGATATAGCAAGATGTTGTGGTGGTTAGCATAGGCTAGCAGTATGCGAATAGCTTCAAGCCTAGCCACAGGAGCAAATTTTTCATCGAAGTCAATTCCTTCATCTTGAGTATATCCTTGAGCCACAAGTCGTGCTTTATTTCTGACGACTTGACCATGCTCATCTTGCTTGTTTTGATATATCCATTTTGTGCCAATAATATTATGCTTGCGAGGGTCAGGACGCTTGACAAGTTCTCAAACATTGTTCAGCTTGAACTGTTGAAGTTCTTCTTGCATAGCTTGTATCCATTCAGGTTCCATAAAGGCTTCAGCTACTTTCTTGGGTTCTGATATTGACACAAAAGAAAAGTGTCCACAGAAATTTGCTAACTTTGTTGCTCTTGAGCGAGTAAGTGGACCAGGTGCATTGATGCTATCAGTTATCTTCTCAATTTGTACTTCATTTGTTACTCGAGGATGAATTGGACGAAGACTTTTCTCTTGCTGATCATTGTTATCATTGGGAGGATTATCTTCGATCGAGCATTGTCTTCAGTTCGTTAGGTGCGAAATGATAAGTTCCTCTTCAGTGCTGTGCTTGAAGGCATGATTTCACCAGCCCCATCAGCTTGATAGATTCGCCATGGAGCTTCGTCTAGTGTACTTGGCAGGAGCTCTCTTTGTGAACCATTGGTTTCATCAAATCGCACGTCCACAGTTTCGACGATTTGGTATAGATAGAGGTTGAAGACTCTGTAAGAGTGCGAGTCCTTTCCGTAACCGAGCATGAAGCCTTCATGAGCTTTAGGTGTAAATTTTGACTTGTGATGGGGATCCTTGATCCAGCACCTAGCTCCAAATACTCTGAAGTAGCTGACATTTAGCTTCTTGCCAGTAAGGAGCTCATAGGACGTTTCGTTCAGAAGCTTATGGATGTAAACATGGTTGATGACGTGACATGCTGTATCAATAGCTTCAGGCCAGAACTTTCTTGGTGTCTTGTACTCGTCGAGCATTGTTCGAGCCATCTCAATGAGGGTTCTGTTCTTGCACTCTACGATGCCATTTTGCTGAGGTGTGTATGGAGCAGAAAACTCATGAGTGATTCCCATTGTATCAAGATAAAGATCAAGTCTGGTGTTCTTTATCTCAGTGCCGTTGTCACTTCTTATATGCTTGATCTTGACGCCATAATTGGTCATGGCTCGATTGGCGAAGCGTCTGAAGACATCTTGTACTTCAGTCTTGTAGAGAATTATGTGTTCCCATGTATATCTTGAGTAGTCATCAACAATGACGGGTTTATAGAGACAAGCAGTTGTTGTGAGGGTAGAGTATTGAGTAGGGCCAAATAAGTCCATGTGTAACAGCTCGAAGGGTTGAGATGTCGTCATGATTGTTTTCGAGGGGTGCTTTGCCCTAGTCATCTTTCCAGCTTCGCAGGCACCACACAGATGATCCTTCTTGAACTTGACACCCTCGATGCTTATGACATGCTTCTTCTTGGCGAGTGTGTGTAAATTCCTCATGCCAGCATGCCCCAGCCTCCGATGCCAAAGCCAGCATTCTGAAGCTTTTGCAAGAAGACATACGGCAAGTTGTGGACCTGCTGAGAAATCTACCATGTATAGATCATCTTTCCGATACCCTTCAAAGACTAGAGACTTGTCAGATTCCATTAGTACAAGGCAACGATATTTTCCGAATAGCACAATCATGTTCAAGTCACAAAGCATTGAGACAGACATTAAGTTGAAACCAAGGGATTCAAAAAGCATCACTTTATCCATGTGTTGATCCTTTGAGATTGCAACTCTACCTAGACCCAATACCTTGCTTTTACCAAAGTGTCAAGAATGTGATGTGACTCTTGTCCGATGGACGTAAGGTTGAGTCCATGAGAAGACTTGATCACCAATCATATGATTAGTGCATCCGCTGTCCATAATCCATTACGAAGCATGAGGTGTCATACCCTCTGAGCAGTTAGGGGATAGGCTTCACCAAGAGTATTGTGAAGCATAAACATTTGACGGGCAAGAGGATTACTGAAGTTCAGATCAAGATTAGGACTGATAGGATGAATGGCAAACAATTCAGGAACAAAATACATAGTGAGACCATTTGGGCATTTGATCTTGCGCCCTACAAGATGTTTAGGTCCCCAGCAATAGTATCAGACTCCTTTGATTTTCGGCTAGAGACCCTTTCCTGCAAAACAAAGTTAATTCTTCTTAACCACCCACATCTTCAGGGGTGGCTTAGAAGCAATGAGTCTAAGTGCAGCATCTGAGAACTTCAGCTTTGGATCCCTAGCAAATAGCCTTGCAGGAGATGAATGATACTCATATGAATAAGCAGAAAAGTTCTTAGTTCTATGAACATAGCGGTGTGAAGACACACGCTCATATTCATACGTTTGAGTACGGTTTCCCTGCAAAACATTGGCGTTAGGGTGACTCAGGTGAGTCCTTTGTCTGTTTGAAGCCTTTGGACCATATGACACCTTAGGTCCAGGGTTTGTCTTCATCCCAGGTGGTGTCATGATCACATTCACTGGAAGATTCTCAAGATAACTTTTGGGAACCCAGATCTTCTTCATAGGTGGTCCATTCCTGCAGTTAGTACCAATATACCTGGCAAACACTTCACCATTCTGATTTTTGAACAGCTTATAGTTTGCATCAAGGGATTCATCAATGATAATAGGATTAGCACAGGTAAAGCCAGATAAGGTGGATGGATCCACTGAAGGTCCCTTTGCAGCAACCCATGTGGTTTTGGGATACTGCTCAGGCTTCCAGTAGGAACCATCAACGTTCATTTTCCTCTCGAACCCAACACCCTCTTTCCTAGGGTTTCGGTTCAGAATCTGCTTTTTGAGGACATCGCAAAGTGTCTGATGTCCTTTCAGACTTTTATACATCCCTGTTTCAAGCAATGTCTTCAACCTAGCATTTTCATCAGCAATAGCAGTGGTATCCTCCGCAGAGGGGTTAGTTACCACATCAGTAGTTGAAGACAATGCAACAGTAGCAGCAGTTGAACATTCAGCAACAGAGGTAGCGATATCACGCTCAAGGCATTTTAGACATGGTGGTTCAAATCCATCCTGAGCGGGACTGATCTGTTGAGCGCGAAGTGACTCATTCTCTTTTTGAAGATCTTCATGAGCCGCTCTCAATTTCTCAAGCTCTTGCTTCCTTTGAAAATAATCATAGGAGAGCTTTTCATGAGTGGTTGAGAGCAATTCATGACGACTTTCAAGTTCTTGGTACTTAGCATGAAGATTTTTTATGTCTTCAACTAAGGACTGTGAACGTGTCATTTCCGCGTCCAACAGGTCATCGCTTTTGTCTAACATTTTTGGAGTATGTTCCATAGCTTTCTGTTGTTCAATTGCAATTTTAGCAAGTGTTTTGTAGCTGGGCTTGGATTCACAATCAGAGTCATCTTCACTTGATGTTTGAAAGTAAGCATCACGTGATTTTACCTTGGCACCACGTGCCATGAAGCAGTAGGTGGGAGCAGGGTCGTCCTTGTCATCAGCTTCAGCGTTGGTGTGGAAGTCATTGTCTTCATTGTTGAAGATGGACTTGGCAACATAGGCTGTGGCTAGAGCCAGACTTGCAACACCAGGGTCGGACTCCTCTCCAGACTCCACCTCCGCCTCCTCAGAAGCAGACTCCTCCTCTGAATCCATTTCCTTGCCAACAAAAGCACGAGCCTTGCCGGATGATCTCTTCTTATGAGATGAAGACTTTTATGAGGACTTGGAAGAAGACTTTGAAGATTTCTTCTTCTTCTTGTCATCAGAATCATATTCCTTGCTCTTCTTCTTCTTCTTCTCATTGTCCCACTGTGGACACTCAGATATATAGTGTCCAGGTTTCTTGCACTTGTGACATGTTCTCTTCTTGTGGTCATGAGTGGAAGCTTCATCATTTCTTGAGCTAGATCGTGAAGACTTTTTGAAGCCCTTCTTCTTAGTGAACTTCTGGAACTTCTTCACAAGCAAAGCAAGTTCCTTTCCAATGTCTTTAGGATCATCAGAACTGCAGTCAGATTCTTCTTCAGATGAGGAAACAACTTTTGCCTTCAAAGCGCGAGTTCGGCCATAGTTGGGACCATAGATATCTCTTTTCTCAGAAAGCTGGAACTCATGTGTGTTGAGCCTCTCAAGTATATCAGACGGATCGAGTGTCTTGAAGTCAGGGCATTCTTGTGTCATGAGGGCAAGGGTGTAAAAGGAGCTGTCAAGTGATCTCAGTAGTGTCTTGACGATTTCATGCTTGGTAATCTCAGTGGCGCCGAGAGCACGAACCTCATTTGTGATGTTGCTGAGGCGATCAAACGTGAGCTGGACATTTTCATTGTCGTTTCTCTTGAAGCGATTGAAGAGGTTGTGAAAACACTGATCCTTTGATCTCTCTGGGTTGAGACGCCTTCGTTGACCTTGGATAGCCAGTCCCAGACTAGCTTCGACGCTTCAGAGCACTCACACGGCCATACTGTCCTTTGGTCGATGACCACGATGATGTTCTTTGCAGAGAGTCCATTGAATGAACTTCTTGACATCAGCAGGGTGACACCTTCACCAGTTTTGGGAACGCCATTCTTGACGACATACCAGAGGTTGACATCAATGGCTTCAAGATGCATGCGCATCTTATTCTTCCAGTAGAGGATATTCATTCCATCGAACACGGGCAAGCAGCGGAGACTTTGATTATCCCCGCGAATGACATAGCTAAAACTCCAGGTGGTTAAACCGAATCACATAGAACAAGGGAGTACCTTGCTCTGATACCAATTGAAAGTGCTAGTTATCGACTGGAGGGGGGGTGAATAGGCGATTTTTATGAAAGTCTTCAAAACATGGAAGTTTCGAAGACAAACAATAGAATTAACCTAATTGATATGCAGCGGAAGATAGACTACAACAAGCAAACCATAGTCAAGTATACAATAATGTGAAAGTACAAAGACTAGTAGCAGCTAAGTAGTAAGGATCAGGATGGAAGATAGTATGAAGCCAACCAACGATAGTAGTCAAGTAATGAAGTCAAACAGGTATGACAAATAGGCAATGACTTCACGAAGACAAACTCTAAGTAAAGGAAGGGAGAGGATAGAACCAGTCACTTGTTGAAGATATAGGATTGGTTGGACCAGTTCCAGTTGCTGTGACAACTGTACGTCTGGTTAGGGAGGCTGAGATTCAACACATAAGACCGCGTCTTCACCTTATTCCCCTTGAGCTAAGGACACACAGTCCTCGCCCAATCACTCTGGTAAATCTTCAAGGTAGACTTTCAAACCTTCACAGACTTCGTTCATCGGCGATCCACAATGACTCTTGGATGCTCAGAACGCGACGCCTAACCGGCTGGAGGATTCACAGTCCTCAAGTGTAATAAGTCTTCAGGTCACGCAGACAGAAAGACTTCAGTGATGCCTAACACTCTTTGGCTCTAGGTGTTTGGGCTTTGTCCTCGCAAGGATTTCTCTCTCTCAAAGGCTTCGAGGTGGGTTGCTCTCAAACGACAAAAGCCGTGCACTAACTCTGAGCAGCCACCAATTTATGGTGTATGGGGTGGGCTATTTATAGCCACTAGGCAACCCGACCTGATATGTCCGAAATGACCCTGGGTCACTAAGGAACTGACATGTGTTCCAACGTTCAGATTTCAAACACACACGGCAACTTTACTTGGGCTACAAGCAAAGCTGACTCATCCAGCTCTCGATAAGATTTGCTCTCATTGTCTTCGCTCGAAGACATAGGATTTGGGTTGAGCATTACTTGACCATTCGACATTGTTCACTTGGACCCCACTTAACAAAGACAAAGGTGGTTCCTATGACTCAACAAAGAAGAAAAAGGAAACATCGAAACGACACAGTCTTCGCGCTCCATAGTCTTCACTCAATGTCTTCTTATGTCATAGTCTTCAATATGAATACCTTCACATACCACCATTGTCGTTAATGTCTTCATACATTTTTAGGGGTCATCTCCGGTAGGTAAACCGAATCAATGAGGGACACTACCTGTGTTATCCTGCAATTCTCACAAACACATTAGTCCCTCAACCAAATTTGTCATCAATACTACAAAACCAACTAGGGGTGGCACTAGATGCACTTACAATCTCCCCATTTTTGATGATTGATGACAAACTCGTTGAAGTTTTCAACGGGGATAAAGTATGTGAAATTGTAAAGGATAGGGTATTGTCTTCATAAGTGGCAAAGGCTCCCCCTGAAGATGTGCATATAAGTAATTTGCTTTTGGAATGCAAATGCACATGGCAGGTTGTACTTGTGGAGATCCTCTTCAACTTATGAAGATAATTCATCATGCATGAAATGATATAACTAAGAGAATGACATGCATAATGAAAAATGGACGTCTGCAGAATGATCTAAGTGCGGAAGTTATCATCGCACATGCGGAATTTATCATCGCATCACAGAAAAGCAAATAAGTAGCAGACGACCATCAAGTTTAAGTGTTACAACTCAAAGAACCAAATGTATCAAAAGAGAGAGTTGTAAACACTAGGCAAAATATAAAGCAACCGCTCATATGAACCTGCTTGAAGACTATCAAACTCATATGCTTCTCCCCCTTTTGTCAGTAAGGACCAAAAAGGTTTAAAGACATAGAGCATCTACTCGCTCTCATGAGGAGAAGGTGAAGAAGCAGGGTTGTCGTTGTTGTTTGGCGGTGCAGATGAACTTGGTGCAGTGTCGATGCGTGCAGAAGTAGGGGGCGGTGAAGTAGCATCGTCTTCATCATCGACCACTCTGGCATTCACAGTTGCCGCGGAGGAAGAATAGTCAGAGTCTTCAAGGGGTGGAGTTCGACGTAGGACCGCATTCCGTGGAGGAGTGGAGTCAAACTTGAATCTTTCAGTGAAGCCATCGTCTTGAAGATCTGCTTCAGCATTGAGCAGCGTCAAACTCTTCCATGATCGACGACAGGTCTCGTGAGTGACAAAAGAATTCTTGGTGGCAAGATTTCGAATGCGATTGACGTCCACCAAGAGGCTTTGCATCTGTCGCTTGAGCCAAAAGTGATGCTTGTCTTGTTTCTGATGCACTGCCACAAGAAGTTCTCGATCATTTAGGACGCGAGAGCGCTTCTGAGGCCTTTGGGCAATTGTGCTCTCAGTAGCTTCAGTTTGCGCACGGTGAGGCATGCGATTGTTCCCAGCCATTGGATAGACACGAGTTACTGCTTGGACGCCTTCCATGGGTTGAGAGAAGCTATGGTGATCCGCATTTTGAAGACAAAGAGGCTTCTTGGCAGGCTCAGGGTATATGGCTTCAACTGACATATCAACCTCTGGTAGAAAGATCCGATGATTGCGAGCAGAGGGCTGATAGTTGATAGCAGAGTGTAGTTTGATGAGGCGCATGACCCATGGAGCATAGAATTTCAGGCCAAAAAGGTCAGAACCAGACGCAGCCAATTGTCGGATGAAGAATTCTTGAGTATTGAAACTGATGCCATTGAGGATGTAAAAGACCAATGTCTTCATGGCTCCTTCAAGTCTTGCAGCTGATGAATGCCCTTTGATAGGCCATAGAGTTCGCCTGATGATGTGATATATTGTGCGAGGCAGATACTCAAGGTCATCAACAAAGAACTCCTTTGGGTATTCAGCGTCAGGTGGCAAAGGCTTCATCATGCTCAACATCTGGCTCATGTTGGGCTCTGGCTTATGGAAGATGCTCTCCAGTGCATTGCGGTGGAGTTGACAATCAGGTTCGAACAGCTCTCTGGGAGTGGGTAGGCCTGTAAGCTCAATGACGTCAAGAGCTTTGGCTTCATGGTGAACATTTCCTGACATCCACTCGAGAACCCATGTCTTTTATCTCTGTAGTAGCCGCGAATGTGGAGGGTAGCATAGAATTAAAGCAAAAGTTCCTCATTCCAATGTTCTTTGTCTGTCACAAAGCTGAGCAGACCTGCATCACGAAAGCAGTCAAGTGCTTCTTCTAAGCATGGCAGTCCTGCAATGGCTTCAGTGTCGAGGCGCATATGAGGGAAAATGCGCCCTTGATCATACAGAACGCAGGAGTAATAGCTTCGCTGTTGATAGCTCCAGAATCGATCTGATGATATTCTTGGCCTTGAGTAAGGGTTCTTTGCTCTGTCAAAGAAGGTGTTGTGGGCTTTGAAGCCATTTGCATTGAAGGATCATGTAGAGGTGGCAGTACCAGGGAACCTTGGCAGTCTTGGTTTTGTTTTCTGGATCAGAGGCCTATGCTCAACATGATAGTCAAACTGAGGACCAGAGGCATTAGGCGGAGGGACCAGAACGGGCCATCCGACAGTGATTAGCTTACCATAGTTGTAAGCTTGCTCAATTGTATAGGGCCTTGGTGGCGGAACAGGAGCAGGGGAAACAACAGAGGTTTCAGGCTGCACAACAGGTGCTTCAAGAGCAGTTGCATCATTGGCTTCAGGCACATTGGTTGGTGCAGGCTCCACATTTGCTTCATCCATGACTACGTCATTGGCTTCACTTGTGTTGGTGGTGGCAGCCTCAAGATTTTCAACCTCCACTTGATGAGCTGGAGGGTCGGGCACTGTCACGTTCACTTTAGGAACAGCTTCTTCAGTAATGGGGGGTGTAGGGACATGTTCTTCTACTGGGTTGTCATCGGCTGATGCAGCCGGATTGTCTTCAGCAGCTTTGGCTTCAGACCAGGAGACATTCACAGTCGGAGTGGCTTCTGGAAACACTTGACGTGCAATAGATTGGTGGTGCACTTCTCCTTCTGGAACGCTCGAAAGAGGGACTTGTGGCCTTGGTCCTTTGCGAAGCCTGTGAAATGCGGGCGACGCCTTTGGAGGTGGAGTTGGCTGGGCCTCAAGGTCATCCTCTTCTCCTTGGACAGCTGGTGTGACTTTTTGTTGTTGGGGAGTACTCAGGGAGACTTGTTGTTGTGGGTGATCATCCCATGATGCATCCTGAGCAATTGGCGTCAGGGGACGACCAATGCTGATGAGTTCGCTGTTCGTGAGAACAGGCGATGATACCAAGTTGTGTTCGATTTGAGGAAGAACGTCATCATCTTCAACATTGTCATTGTGACCAATGTCTTCAGCAGTGATGGGATCAACTGCTGGAATGTCTTCAGCTTCAGGAGCCTCTGTGGAAGCAGGCTCATGAACCATCATTCGTCGTTCTTGGTGTTCAGATGCAGGTCGAACCATTGAGATAGGTCCAACAACTAAGGGCTCTATGGAAGCAGCCCGATTCTTCTTGGTTTTGCGCTTCTTCTTGGAGGGAGCAACATCAGAGGCTTCGGAATTTTTCCTTTTTCTGGCTTCAGCCTCGGCAGCCCTCGCCTCTTCTTCATTACAAGCGGTTGACCTGACCTTTGGCTTCGAGCCAGTCATGCTGCTTGGGAAGACTATGCGAGGTTCTTCCTGCCTTGACGGTGCTGATTTGTCAATTGATTGCTTCTTCTTCTTTGCAGCCATTCTGGGGTCAATGCCAGGACGACCAAGAGCCTTGCGCTTCTCATCCTCATTGTAGGCTAGTACGCACTTGTCAGCCAGACTCTTCATGCGCTCACGAGAAGCTTTAGCTTTGTCGCGCTTCTTATGAAAGGCTTCTTTGAGCTCGTGCAGCATGGTCTTGAAGTTTTTGACATGTTGCACGCTGAGCTTTGCCACATGCTTCTTGAACTGAGCTTTCTCATAGTCGATCTTGTGCTTCAGTTCAGTGAGAGGCTGAGCAAGAGCTAGCTCAGAAGCAATGGCGCCATTGAAGGAGACGCTGAGGCCAATGGGAAGTTGCAGATCTTCAAAGCTGAGATTTGGGTTGTCAAACCACTCATCAATGAAGTGATGGATGATTGCCACATCAAAGAGAGGCAAATCATTGAAGATCTCTGCTTCTTCCTTGCTCTTGATCAGTTGCTCAAGAGCATCATCTGCAAGATCTTCATCGCTAGATAGATCAATGTGCTCTTCTCGCAGAATGGCAGCAGAGTCAATGTCGATCGTAATGTCGGCGATTTTCTTTTCTTCTCCTTCTTCTTGGAGATACATGATTGATCTTCGACGCATCTTGCCTTCGAGGAGGTGCAATGGCGCTGGCTTCGCACATGAAGCTTTTGGAGGAGCAGCTGATCTTGAAGCCTTAGCCTTCTTTGGCTTCTGCGGCTTTGGAGTAGGAGCAGGGGCTTCATCAGTGTCAGTGTCATCATCAGAATGATCCACTTTGGCACCTTGGACCGAGATGTGAGTGATGAGGCCATCAAGGTTGTAGAAAGGACCGATGACATTGGGCTCTGCATCACGTGAGCCGTCAGCACGGGGAGCAGAGGGACCAGGGTTGAAGTCTAATCCCAATGACTTCTTGTTTTCCTTGGCCGATGCCTTTGCGTGCTGGAAGTTTCGCTTGAAGAGATTATCATCACGACACCAGAGCAATGACGATGGGTCGGCATTTTCAGGCTGAGGTCCATGAACCATACAAGGATAGAAATAATGTGCAATAGCTTCATCTCTGTTCTTGGGTGGAAGGCCTCGAAAGAGAATATCACCCCAAGGACTTTTGATAGCATTCTTCTCAGCGTATTCCTGGGTCACGAACTTGTATTTGAACCATTGTTCAGCCCAATATCATCGAATCCATTGGATTCGTGTCTTGCGCTGATTATAATTCTCTTCAGGATCTGTTTTGTAAAGCTCTGCGAGGTCATCAGGCAAATCTTTTGATGTTCCCTCACGACGTTGTCTGCCACCCTTCCTTACTGATTTCTCTGCAGCCATAAACTTCAAACTAAATGGCTTCAACACGTTCACAGGCTTCAAAAGCTTTCGCTTGCTGGACAAACAGGAACTAGCATCGGGAGAGTTAATGTGACGTTGTAAGAATTCTGCAAACGAATGCAGACTATGAGAACCAAGGGATTCTCCCACGGACATGTACCTGTGACAGCATTAGAGATGCGAGGGAAGGGGAAGAGGTCATATGCATTCTCAGAAGATTTTGAAGATAAATCAGTGTGAAGACATTGACCTCATGATGCGAAGACATTCACTTATATGTTGAGAGTTGGTTCCAGATTTGTATGAATCCGTGAATAAGTACAAGTGAGGAATCAACTAGTTATGAAGCTTAAGTGAATATACTAGGCAGTATGAGATGCAGACAGAATCGACCTAACATTGTATAGGCAGAAACCAACTTTGGTAAATAGGATGAATCTTTGAGGATCAAAAAGATGGTAAAAATAGAGTTATATTTACCAGACGAAGAACTGCTAGATGAGATGAGTGGGAGACCGAGCAGTTCAATCCACCGTGCCCTAACTTGGCGACGGAGGGCACCTACGGCGGCGCGGAGAGGACGATGTTCGCGGCCGGCGTGAGGACGGCGTCGGAGAAGTCGCGGCAGTTAAGCGCTTCGTCGCCGGCGTCGTCGAGAGCTAGCGGTGGCGCTAGGGTTTTGACGAGGTGGAGAGCTGGAAGAAGGTTTTCTTTACCGCAGGGACATGTATTTATAAGGAAGTGTGCCGCTGGCAGCAATTACTCAGTGCCTGGCAGTTCACATCTGAGGGTGCGTGGCAAGCATGCAACATACTCGAGCTGTCCCACGTTCCCACGCCTCCGTGTTTGTCGGATGGTCGTTCCGCTTCTCCGGATTTCAAACAATAAGGATGAATCATTTAAAACAGACTTAATGTTTGTCTCTGTGTCTTCTCACGACAAGGACGCAGAGAAGACATTCAACAGGTTTCAATAGAATGCATATGATTTGGACAGATAGAGTTTGAGATAGAAAGCATAGAGAGATTAGGGTCCGATCACATTCACTTAGTTCAAAAGATTCAACTAGGAAGACATAGCTATAAGTGAATGCTGTAGAGGACAGAACACTAGTGTGTGTGTGTGTGTGTGTGTGTGTGTGTGTGTGTGTGTGTGTCTATATATATATATATATATATATATATATATATATATATATATATATATATATATATATATATATCGAAAGCAATCAAATCAACATAGTGAAGAAAATTATGAAGAAAAGTTGAACTTTTGAAGACAACCCAAATGTGAAGACATAGCTAAAATAACGCCATGAGTGAAACACTTCAAACAGAGAAATTTGGTGGTGGCGTTACCCACCGTATAGGAAGTATTAGACCCAGACACGGCGCACAATTATCGTGGCGCTCCGAAGTCAAATTCCATGTTAATGTATTCACACTCAGAATGTAAATGTTCATTGATTGAAGATATAGTTTACTTCGTGTGTTGCACATCTAAGTCATCAACATGCATAAGTGTTAGGATGTGTGCCTGATCACAGGACATTTGAGGATTCCAAGACATTTAGCTCACACCGTAACTTGCAAAACCTTTTCTCATCCAGGGGCTTTGTGAAGATATCTGCCAGTTGTTCTTCAGTGTTGACGTGAATGATGTCAATGTCTTTCTTCGTGACATGATCTCTGAGAAAGTGATGACGAATTTCAATGTGCTTTGTCTTCGATTGCTGGACTGGATTGTTGGCAATCTTGATGGCGCTTTCAATGTCGCAGAAGAGAGGTACTTGTTTCAGATTGATGCCATAGTCTTTGAGAGTTTGCTTCATCCATAGAAGCTGAGCGCAGCAAGATCCAGCAGCAATGTATTCAGATTCAGCAGCTTAGAGTGATACACAATTCTGCTTCTTTAAAGACCAACAGACAAGTGATCGTGCCAGAAAGTGACATGTGCCTGATGTAGACTTGCGATCCACCTTGTCACCAGCATAATCAGCATCTGAGAATCCAACCAGATCAAATTCTGAGCCCTTTGGATACCATAATCCGAGTGTTAGGGTGTGAGCCAAATATCGACGAATTCGCTTCACCGCTAAGTGATCCGATTCCTTTGGTGCCGCTTGGAATCGACCACACATACAAACACTAAGCATAATATCTGGCCTAGATGCACATAGGTAAAGTAAGGAACCAATCATGGAACGGTATACCTTTTGATCAAATTATTTACCATTGTCGTCGGGACCCAGATGGTGTTTGGCTGGCATTTGCGTCGTGTAACCTTTGCAATCTTGCATTCCAAACTTCTTCAGACAATCTTTGAGGTATTTTTCTTGAGATATGAAGATGGCATTCCTTTGCTGACGAATTTGAAGACCAAGGGAGAACTTCAGCTCACCCATCATGGACATCTGATATTGCTCTTGCATCATGTATACAAACTCATCACTATACTTCTGGTTGGTGCAGCCGAAGATAATGTCATCCACATATATTTGGCATACAAACAGTTCACCATCATATGTCTTCGTGAAGAGTGTGGGATCGAGGGATCCAGGTTTGGAGCCTTTGCTCTTCAAGAAGTCTTTGATCGTATCATACCAAATGCGAGGAGCTTGTTTGAGGCCATACAGTGCTTTGTTTAGCTTCTACACCATATCTGGATGTTTTGGATCTTCGAAGCCAGGTGGTTGGGCGACGTATACATCTTCTTCAATCTTGCCGTTGAGAAATGCACTCTTCACATCCATTTGATATAGCAAGATGTTGTGGTGGTTAGCATAGGCTAGCAGTATGCGAATAGCTTCAAGCCTAGCCACAGGAGCAAATGTTTCATCGAAGTCAATTCCATCAACTTGAGTATATCCTTGAGCCACAAGTCGTGCTTTATTTCTGACGACTTGACCATGCTCATCTTGCTTGTTTTGATATATCCATTTTGTGCCAATAATGTTATGCTTGCGAGGGTCAGGACGCTTGACAAGTTCCCAAACATTGTTCAGCTTGAACTGTTGAAGTTCTTCTTGCATAGCTTGTATCCATTCAGGTTCCATAAAGGCTTCAGCTACTTTCTTGGGTTCTGATATTGACACAAAAGAAAAGTGTCCACAGAAATTTGCTAACTTTGTTGCTCTTGAGCGAGTAAGTGGACCAGGTGCATTGATGCTATCAATTATCTTCTCAATTTGTACTTCATTTGCGACTCGAGGATGAATTGGACGAAGACTTTGCTCTTGCTGATCATTGTTATCATTGGGAGGATTATCTTCAGACTGAGCATTGTCTTCAGGTTGGTTAGGTGCAGAAATGATAAGTTCCTCTTCAGGCTGTGCTTCAGAAGGCATGATTTCACCAGTTCCCATCAGCTTGATAGATTCGCTGGGCGGAGCTTCGTCTAGTGTACTTGGCAGGAGCTCTCTTTGTGAACCATTGGTTTCATCAAATCGCACGTCCATAGTTTCGACGATTTTGTAGAGATAGAGGTTGAAGACTCTGTAAGAGTGCGAGTCCTTTCCGTAACCGAGCATGAAGCCTTCATGAGCTTTAGGTGCAAATTTTGACTTGTGATGGGGATCCTTGATCCAGCACCTAGCTCCAAATACTCTGAAGTAGCTGACATTTGGCTTCTTGCCAGTAGGGAGCTCATAGGATGTTTTGTTCAGAAGCTTATGGATGTAAACATGGTTGATGACGTGACATGCTGTATCAATAGCTTCAGGCCAGAACTTTCTTGGTGTCTTGTACTCGTCGAGCATTGTTCGAGCCATCTCAATGAGGGTTCTGTTCTTGCGCTCTACGATGCCATTTTGCTGAGGTGTGTATGGAGCAGAAAACTCATGAGTGATTCCCATTGTATCCAGATAAAGATCAAGTCCGGTGTTCTTGAACTCAGTGCCATTGTCACTTCTGATATGCTTGATCTTGACGCCATAATTGGTCATGGCTCGATTGGCGAAGCGTCTGAAGACATCTTGTACTTCAGTCTTGTAGAGATTTATGTGTTCCCATGTATATCTTGAGTAGTCATCAACAATGACGAAGCCATAGAGACAAGCAGTTGTTGTGAGGGTAGAGTATTGAGTAGGGCCAAATAAGTCCATGTGTAACAGCTCGAAGGGTTGAGATGTCGTCATGATTGTCTTCGAGGGGTGCTTTGCCCTAGTCATCTTTCCACTTCAGCACCACACAGATGATCCTTCTTGAACTTGACACCCTCGATGCTTATGACATGCTTCTTCTTGGCGAGTGTGTGTAAATTCCTCATGCCAGCATGCCCCAGCCTCCGATGCCAAAGCCAGCATTCTGAAGCTTTTGCAAGAAGACATACGACAAGTGTGGACCTGCTTGAAATCTACCATGTATAGATCATCTTTCCGATACCCTTCAAAGACTAGATACTTGTCAGATTCCATTAGTACAAGGCAACGATATTTTCCGAATAGCACAATCATGTTCAAGTCACAAAGCATTGAGACAGACATTAAGTTGAAACCAAGGGATTCAACAAGCATCACTTTATTCATGTGTTGATCCTTTGAGATTGCAACTCTACCTAGACCCAGTACCTTGCTTTTACCAATGTCAGCAAATGTGATGTGACTCTTGTCTGATGGACGTAAGGTTGAGTCCATGAGAAGACTTTGATCACCAGTCATATGATTAGTGCATCTGCTGTCCATAATCCATTCTGAAGCATGAGGTGTCATACCCTACAGTACAGTTAGGGGGATAGGCTTCACCAAGAGTATTGTGAAGCATAAACATTTGACGGGCAAGAGGATTACTGAAGTTCAGATCAAGATTAGGACTGATAGGATGAATGGCAAACAATTCAGGAACAAAATACATAGTGAGACCATTTGGGCATTTGATCTTGCGCCCTACAAGATGTTTTAGGTCCCCAGCAATAGCATCAGACGCCTTTGATTTTCGGCTGGAGACCCTTTCCTGCAAAATAAAGTTAATTCTTCTTAACCACCCACATCTTCAGGGGTGGCTTAGAAGCAATGAGTCTAAGTGCAGATCCGAGAACTTGACTTTGGAGCCCTAGCAAATAGCCTTGCAGGAGATGAATGATACCCATATGAATAAGCAGAAAAGTTCTTAGTTCTATGAACATAGCGGTTTGAAGACACATGCTCATATTCATACGTTTGAGTACGGTTTCCCTGCAAAACATTGGCGTTAGGGTGACTCGGGTGAGTCCTTTGTCTGTTTGAAGCCTTTGGACCATATGACACCTTAGGTCCGGGGTTTGTCTTCATCCCAGGTGGTGTCATGATCACATTCACTGGAAGATTCTCAAGACAACTTTTGGGAACCCAGATCTTCTTCATAGGTGGTCCATTCCTGCAGTTAGTACCAATATACCTGGCAAACACTTCACCATTCTGATTTTTGAACAGCTTATAGTTTGCATCAAGGGATTCATCAATGATAATAGGATTAGCACAGGTAAAGCCAGATAAGGTGGATGGATCCACAGAAGGTCCCTTTGCAGCAACCCATGTGGTTTTGGGATACTGCTCAGCCTTCCAGTAGGAACCATCAACGTTCATTTTCCTCTCGAACCCAACACCCTATTTCCTAGGGTTTCGGTTCAGAATCTGCTTTTTGAGGACATCACAAAGTGTCTGATGTCCTTTCAGACTTTTATACATCCCTGTTTCAAGCAATGTCTTCAACCTAGCATTTTCATCAGCAATAGCAGTGGTATCCTCCACAGAGGGGTTAGTTACCACATCAATAGTTGAAGACAATGCAACAGTAGCAGCAATTGAACATTCAGCAACAGAGGCAGCTATATCACGCTCAAGGCATTTTAGAGATGGTGGTTCAAATCCATCCTGAGCGGGACTGATCTGTTGAGCGCGAAGTGACTCATTCTCTTTTTGAAGATCTTCATGAGCCGCTCTCAATTTCTCAAGCTCTTGCTTCCTTTGAAGATAATCATAGGAGAGCTTTTCATGAGTGGTTGAGAGCAATTCATGACGACTTTCAAGTTCTTCGTACTTAGCATGAAGATTTTTTCTGTCTTCAACTAAGGACTGTGAACGTGTCATTTCCGCGTCCAACAGGTCATCGCTTTTGTCTAACATTTTTTGAGTATGTTCCATAGCTTTTTGTTGTACAGTTGCAATTTTAGCAAGTGTTTTGTAGCTGGGCTTGGATTCACAATCAGAGTCATCTTCACTTGATGTTTGAAAGTAAGCATAACGTGATTTTACCTTGGCACCACGTGCCATGAAGCAGTAGGTGGGAGCAGGGTCGTCCTTGTCATCAGCTTTAGCGTTGGTGTGGAAGTCATTGTATTAATTGTTGAAGATGGACTTGGCAACATAGGCTGTGGCTAGAGCCAGACTTGCAACACCAGGGTCGGACTCCTCTCCAGACTCCACCTCCGCCTCCTCAGCAGACTCCTCCTCTGAATCCATTTCCTTGCCAACAAAAGCACGAGCCTTGCCGGATGATCTCTTCTTATGAGATGAAGACTTCGATGAGGACTTGGAAGAAGACTTTGAAGATTTCTTCTTCTTCTTGTCATCGTAATCATATTCCTTGCTCTTCTTCTTCTTCTTCTCATTGTCCCACCGTGGACACTCGATATATAGTGTCCGGTTTCTTGCACTTGTGACATGTTCTCTTCTTGTGGTCATGAGTGGAAGCTTCATCATTTCTTGAGCTAGATCGGAAGACTTTACGAAGCCCTTCTTCTTAGTGAACTTGGAACTTCTTCACAAGCAAAGCAAGTTCCTTTCCAATGTCTTGGGATCATCGTAACTACAATCAGATTCTTCTTGATGAGGAAACAACTTTTGCCTTCAAAGCGAGTTCGGCCATAGTTGGGACCATAGATATCTCTTTTCTCGTAAAGTCGAACTCATGTGTGTTGAGCCTCTCAAGTATATCGACGGATCGAGTGTCTTGAAGTCGTGGCATTCTTGTATCATGAGGGCAAGGGTGTCAAAGGAGCTGTCAAGTGATCTCAGTAGTGTCTTGACGATTTCATGCTTGGTAATCTCAGTGGCGCCGAGAGCACGAAGCTCATTTGTGATGTTGGTGAGGCGATCAAACGTGAGCTGGACATTTCCATTGTCGTTTCTCTTGAAGCGATTGAAGAGGTTGTGAAGAACATTGATCCTTTGATCTCTCTGGGTTGAGACGCCTTCGTTGACCTTGGATTGCCAGTCATAGACTAGCTTCGACGTTTCCAGAGCACTCACACGGCCATACTGTCCTTTGGTCAGATGACCACAGATGATGTTCTTTGCAGTAGAGTCCAGTTGAATGAACTTCTTGACATCAGCAGGGGTGACAACTTCACCAGTTTTGGGAACGCCGTTCTTGACGACATACCGTAGGTCGACATCAATGGCTTCAAGATGCATGCGCATCTTATTCTTCCATAGAGGGATATTCATTCCATCGAACACGGGCAAGCAGCGGAGACTTTGATTATCCCCGCGATCGACATAGCTAAAACTCCGGTGGTTAAACCGAATCACACAGAACAAGGGAGTACCTTGCTCTGATACCAATTGAAAGTGCTAGTTATCGACTAGAGGGGGGGTGAATAGGCGATTTTTATGGAAGTCTTCAAAACATGGAAGTTTCAAAGACAAACAATAGAATTAACCTAATTGATATGCAGCGGAAGATAGACTACAACAAGCAAACCATAGTCAAGTATACAATAATGTGAAAGTACAAATACTAGTAGCAGCTAAGTAGTAAGGATCAGGATGGAAGATAGTATGAAGCCAACCAACGATAGTAGTCAAGTAATGAAGTCAAACAGGTATGACAAATAGGCAATGACTTCACGAAGACAAACTCTAAGTAAAGGAAGGGAGAGGATAGAACCAGTCACTTGTTGAAGATATAGGATTTGTTGGACCAGTTCCAGTTGGTGTGACAAGCTATGCGTGCAGTTAGGGAGGCTGAGATTCAACTCGAAGACCGCGTCTTCACCTTATTCCCTTGAGCTAAGGACACACAGTCCTCGCCCAATCACTCTGGTAAGTATTCAAGGTAGACTTCCAAACCTTCACAGACTTTGTTCATTGGCGATCCACAATGACTCTTGGATGCTCAGAACGCGACGCTTAACCGGCCGGAGGATTCACAGTCCTCAAGTGTAATAAGTCTTCGTCACGCAGATGTAAAGACTTCATGATGCCTAACACTCTTTGGCTCGGGTGTTTGGGCTTTGTCCCGCAAGGATTTCTCTCTCTCAAAGGCTTCGAGGTGGGTTGCTCTCAAACGACAAAAGCCGTGCACTAACGCCGAGCAGCCACCAATTTATGGTGTAGGGGTGGGCTATTTATAGCCACTAGGCAACCCGACCTGATATGTCCGAAATGACCACAGGTCACTAAGGAACCGACACGTGTTCCAACGGTCGATTTCAAACACACACGGCAACTTTACTTGGGCTACAAGCAAAGCTGACTCATCCAGCTCTCGATAAGATTTGCTCTCATTGTCTTCGCTCGAAGACATAGGATTTGGGTTGAGCATCACTTCAGTCATTCTGACATTGTTCACTTGGACCCCACTTAACAGTACGGTGGTTCCTATGACTCAACAAAGAAGAAAAAGGAAACATCGAAATGACACAGTCTTCGCGCTCCATAGTCTTCACTCAATGTCTTCTTATGTCATAGTCTTCAATATGAATACCTTCACATACCACCATTGTCGTCAATGTCTTCATACATTTTTAGGGGTCATCTCCGGTAGGTAAACCGAATCAATGAGGGACACTACCTGTGTTATCCTGCAATTCTCACAAACACATTAGTCCCTCAACCAAATTTGTTGTCAATACTCCAAAACCAACTAGGGGTGGCACTAGATGCACTTACAGGGGTTGAATTTTTTTTCTCATAATCTTTTAGATTCCGTTGCGGGTGGAACTTTTATGGAAATTACTTTGGGTGAAGCCACCAAATTGCTTAATAATATCATGGCAAATTATTCACAATGGCATACCGAAAGAGCTCCTACTTGTAAAAAGGTTAATTCAGTTGAAGAAATTTCTTCTTTGAGTGATAAAGTTGATGCTCTTATGAAATTGGTTGCTAGTAAAAGTGCTCCTATTGATTTTAATGATATGCCTTTATCTGCTTTGATTCAGCAAAATAGTGATGCCATTGATGTGAATTTTATTTCTCGCAATAATTTCAACAACAATGCTTATAGAGGAAATTTTAATCCTAGGCCTTTTCCTAGTAATTCCTCTAATAATTATGGTAATTCCTATGGAAATCAACCTTACAATAATAATAGGAACACCTCGATCTTGAGAATATATTAAAGAATTTATCAACACGCAAAAAGTTTTCAACACTTCCATAGAAGAAAAGTTGAATAAGATTGATGATTTTGAAGGAAATATGCCCTAGAGGCAATAATAATGTTATTATTTATTTCCTTATATCATGATAAATGTTTATTATTCATGCTAGAATTGTATTAACCGGAAACATAATACATGTGTGAATACATAAACCTCTGAGTGTCACTAGTATGCCTCTACTTGACTAGCTCGTTAATCAAAGATGGTTATGTTTCCTAACCATGAACAAGGAGTTGTTATTTGATTAACGGGATCACATCATTGGTTGAATGATCTGATTGACATGACCCATTCCATTAGCATAGCACCTGATCGTATAGTTTGTTGCTAGTGCTTTTCTTCATGACTTATACATGTTCCTGTGACTATGAGATTATGCAACTCCGCTTGCCCGAGGAACACTTTGGGTGCTACCAAACGTCACAACGAATCGGGTGATTATAAAGGTACATTACAGGTGTCTCCGAAGGTACATGTTGGGTTGGCATATTTGAGATTAGGATTTGTCACTCCGATTGTCGGAGAGGTATCTCTGGGCCCTCTCGGTAATGCACATCACATAAGCCTTGCAAGCATTGCAACTAAATGTGTTAGTTGTGAGATGATGTATTACGGAACGAGAAAAGAGACTTGCCATGAACGAGATTGAACTAGGTATTGGATACCGACGATCGAATCTCGGGCAAGTAACATACCGATGACAAAGGGAACAACGTATGTTGTTATGCGGTCCGACCGATAAAGATCTTCAGAGAATATGTAGGAACCAATATGGGCATCCAGGTCCCGCTATTGGTTATTGACCGAGAGGTGTCTCGGTCATGTCTACATAGTTCTCGAACCCGTAGGGTCCGCACGCTTAACGCTTCGATGACGGTTATTATGAGTTTATATGATATTGATGTACCAAGGTTGTTCGAGTCCCGGATGAGATCACGGACATGACGAGGAGTCTCGAAATGGTCGAGACATAAAGATTGATATATTGGAAGCCTATGTTTGGACTCGGAATCACTCCGGTGAAATTGGGAATTTTACCGAGTACCGGGGTTACTGGAACCTCCCGGGGTCAATGGGCCTTGATGGGCCTTAGTGGAAAGGAGGAAAGGGGCCCAAGTGCTGGTCACACCTTCCCCCTTCCCTAGTCCTATTAGGACTAGGAGAAGGGGTGGCGCCTCTCTCCCTCCCACTTGGCCAATCCTAGTTGGACTAGGATTGGGGAGGAATCCTACTCCCGTGGGAGTAGGACTCCCAGCGCAGCCCTTGGTGGCCGCCAGCCCTCCCTTCCCTCCTTTATATACAGGGGCAGAGGGCACCCCATGACACACAAGTTGATCATTGAGATCGTTCCTTAGCCGTGTGCGGTGCCCCCTTCCACCAAACTACACCTCGAATATACCGTTGCGGAGCTTAGGCGAAGCCCTGCGCGGTGGAACATCATCATCGCCACCACGCCCAGTCGACGAAACTCTCCTCAACACTCGGCTGGATCGGAGTTCGAGGGACGCCATCGAGCTGAACGTGTGCAGAACTCGGAGGTGCCGTCGCTCGGTACTTGGATCGGTTGGATCGGGAAGAAGTACGACTACTTCCTCTACGTTGCGTCAACGCTTCCGTTGCTGGTCTCGAGGGTGCGTGAGACAACACTCTCATCTCGTTGCTATGCATCACCATGGTCTTGCGTGATCGTAGGAAAATTTTTGAAATTACTACGCTCCCCAACAGTGGTATCGAGCCAGGTTTTATGCGTTGATGTCATATGCACGAGTAGAACACAAGTGAGTTGTGGGCGATACAAGTCATACTACCTACCAGCATGTCATACTTTGGTTCAGCGGTATTGTGAGATGAAGCGGCCCGGACCGACATTACGCAGACGCTTACGCGAGACTGGTTTCACCGCTGTGAGCACTCGTTGCTTAAAGGTGACCGGCGGGTGTCTGTCTCTCTCACTTTAGTTGAACTGAGTGTGCTACGCCCGTCCTTGAGAAGGTTAAAACGGAGTCTATTTGACGAAGTATCGTTGTGGTTTTGATGCGAGGTAAGAACGGTTCTTGCTCAGCCCGTAGCAGCCACGTAAAACTTGCAACAACAAAGTAGAGGACGTCTAACTTGTTTTTGCAGGGCATGTTGTGATGTGATATGGTCAAGACGTGATGCTATATTTTATTGTATGAGATGATCATGTTTTGTAACCGAGTTATCGGCAATGGCAGGAGCCATATGGTTGTCGCTTATTGTATGAAATGCAACGCCATGTAATTGCTTTACTTTATCACTAAGGAGTAGCGATAGTCGTAGAAGCAATAGTTGGCGAGACGACAACGATGCTACGATGGAGATCAAGGTGTCGCGCGGTGACGATGGTGATCATGACGGTGCTTGGAGATGGAGATCACAAGCACAAAATGATGATGGCCATATCATATCACTTATATTGATTGCATGTGATGTTAATCCTTTATGCATCTTATCTTGCTTTGATTGACGGTAGCATTATAAGATGATCCCTTACTAAATTATCAAGAAGTGTTCTCCCGAGTATGCACCGTTGCGAAAGTTCTTCGTCTTTGAGACACCACGTGATGATCGGGTGTGATAGGCTCTACGTTCAAATACAACGGGTGCAAAACAGTTGCACACGCGAATACTCAGGTTATACTTGACGAGCTATGCATATAAGATATGACCTCGGAACACGGAGACCGAAGGTCGAGCGTGAATCATATAGTAGATATGATCAACATATTGATGTTCACCATTGAAACTACTCCATCACACGTGATGATCGGTCATGGTGTAGTTGATATGGATCACGCAATCACTTAGAGAATTGGAGGATATTTTTCTAAGTGGGAGTTCTTAAGTAATATGATTAATTGAACTTAAATTTATCATGAACTTAGTACCGATAGTATCTTGCTTGTCTATGATGTGTAGATAGATGGCTCGTCTGTTGTTCCGTTGAATTTTAATGCGTTCCTTGAGAAAGCAAAGTTGAAAGATGATGGCAGCAATTACACGGACTGGGTCCGTAACGAGGATTATCCTTATTGCTGCACGGAAGAATTACGCCCCGAAGCGCCGTTAGGTGCCAGGCCTGGTGCAAGGGCTGCGCCGAAGTTATGAACGTCGGCAAAGCAAAGTGATGACTACTCTATAGTTCAGTGTGCCATGCTTTACGGCTTAGAACCGGGACTTCAACGTCGTTTTGAACACCATGGGGCATATGAGATGTTCCAGAGTTGAAGTTAATATTCCAAGCGAATGCCCGGATTGAGAGATATGAAGTCTCCAATAAGTTCTATAGCTGTAAGATGGAGGAGAACGGTTCATCGTGAGCATATACTCGTAATGTCCGGATATAACAATCACTTGATTCAACTGGAGTTAATCTTCCGGATGATTGCGTCATTGATGAATTCTCCAATCACGCCACCAAGCTACAAGAGCTTCGTGATGAACTATAATATGCAAGGGATGACCAAAACAATGCCCGAGCTCTTCGCGATGCTTTGAAGCATGGAGGTAGAAATCAAAAGGAGCATCAAGTGTTGATGGTTAACAAAACCACTAGTTTCAAGAAAAGGGCAAAGGAAAGAAAAGGAAACTTCAAAAGAGCGGCAAGCAAGTTGCTGATCAAGAGAAGAAACCCAAGTCTGGTCCTAAGCCTGAAACCGAGTGCTTCTATTGCAAGCAGGCTGGTCACCGAAGCGGAACTGCCCCAAGTATTTGGCGGATAAGAAGGATGGCAAGGTTAACAAAGGTATATGTGATATACATGTTATTGATGTGTACCTTACTAATACTCGCAGAGCACTGGTATTTGATACTGGTTCTGCTAATATTTGCAACTCAAACAGGGCTACGGATTGCGAAGATTGGCTAAGGACGAGGTGACAATGCGCGTGGGAAATGGTTCCAAAGTCGATGTGATCGCAATCGGCACGCTACCTCTACATCTACCTTCGGATTAGTATTAGACCTAAATAATTGTTATTTAGTACCAGCGTTGAGCATGAACATTATATCTGGATCTTGTTTGATGCGAGACGGTTATTCATTTAAATCAGAGAATAATGGTTGTTCTATTTATATGAATAATATCTTTTATGGTCATGCACCATTGAAGAATGGTTTGTTTTACTTAATCTTGATAGTAGTGATACACATATTCATAATGTTGAAACCAAAAGATGCAGAGTTGATAATGATGGTGCAACTTATTTGTGGCACTGCCGCTTAGGTCATATCGGTGTAAAGCGCATGAAGAAACTCCATACCGATGGACTTTTGGAGTCACTTGATTATGAATCACTTGGCACTTAAGAACCGTGCCTTATGGGCAAGATGACTAAAACACCGCTCTCCGGAACTATGGAGAGAGCAACAGATTTATTGGAAATCATACATACCGATGTATGTGGTCCAATGAATGTTGAGGCTCGTGGCGGATATCGTTATTTTCTCACCTTCACAGATGATTTGAGCAGATATGGGTATATCTACTTAATGAAACACAAGTCTGAAACATTTGAAAAGTTCAAAGAATTTCAGAGTGAAGTGGAAAATCATCGTAACAAGAAAATAAAGTTTCTACGATCTGATCGTGGAGGAGAATATTTGAGTTACGAGTTTGGCCTACATTTGAAACAATGCGGAATAGTTTCGCAACTTACGCCACCGAACACCACAACGTAATGGTGTGTCCGAACGTCGAATCGTACTTTATTAGATATGGTGCGATCTATGATGTCTCTTACTGATTTACCGCTATCGCTTTGGGGTTATGCTTTAGAGACGGCTACATTCACTTTAAATAGGGCACCATCTAAATCCGCTGAGACGACGCCTTATGAACTGTGGTTTGGCAAGAAACCAAAGTTGTCGCTTCGAAAGTTTGGGGCTGCGATGCTTATGTGAAAAAGCTTCAACCTGATAAGCTCGAACCCAAATCGAGAAATGTGTCTTCATAGGATACCCAAAGGAGACAGTTGGGTACACCTTCTATCACAGATCCGAAGGCAAGATTTTTGTTGCTAAATTCGAAACTTTTGGAGAAAGAGTTTCTCACGAAAGAAGTGAGTGGGAGGAAAGTAGAACTTGATGAGATAATCAGTATCTACTCCCTTATTGAGAAGTAGTACATCACGTAAAACAGTTTCGTGACACCTACACCAAATAGGAGGAAGCTAATGATGATGATCATGAAACTTCAGATCAAGTTTCTACAGAACTTCAGAGATCAACCAGAGCAAGATCCGCACTGAATGGTACGGTAATCCTATTTTGGAAGTCATGTTATTGGAACATGATGAACCTCGAACTATGAAGAAGCGATGGTGAGCCCAGATTCCACAAAATGGCTTGAGGCCATGAAATCTGAGATGGGATCCATGTATGAGAACAAAGTATGGACTTTGGTTGACTTGCCCGATGATCGGCAAGCAATTGAGAATAAATGGATCTTCAAGAAGAAGACTGACGCTGATGGTAATGTTACTGTCTATAAAGCTCGACTTGTTGCAAAAGGTTTTCGACAAGTTCAAGGGATTGACTACGATGAGACCTTCTCACCCGTAGCGATGCTTAAGTCCGTCCGAATCATGTTAGCAATTGCCGCATTTTATGATTATGAAATTTGGCAAATGGATGTAAAAACTGCATTCCTGAATGGATTTCTGGAAGAAGAGTTGTATATGATGCAACCGAAAGGTTTTGTCGATCCAAAGGGAGCTAACAAAGTGTGCAAGCTCCAGCGATCCATTTATGGACTGGTGCAAGCCTCTCGGAGTTGGAATAAACGCTTTGATAGTGTGATCAAAGCATTTGGTTTTATCTGAGACTTTTGGAGAAGCCTGTATTTACAAGAAAGTGAGTGGAGCTCTGAGCATTTCGATATTATATGTGGATGACATATTATTGATCGGAAATGATATAGAATTTCTGGATAGCATAAAGGGATACTTGAATAAGAGTTTTTCGATGAAAGACCTCGTGAAGCTGCTTACATATTGGGCATTAAGATCTATAGAGATAGATCAAGACGCTTAATAGGACTTTCACAAAGCACATACCTTGATAAAGTTTTGAAAAAGTTCAAATGGATCGTGCAAAGAAAGGGTTCTTGCCGGTATTACAAGGTGTGAAGTTGAGTAAGACTCAATGCCCGACCATCGCAGAAGATAGAGAGAAATGAAAGATGTTCCTATGCTTCAGCCATAGGCTCTATCATGTATGCAATGCTGTGTACCAGACCTGATGTGTGCCTTGTCTGTAAGTTTAGCAGGCAGTACCAAAGTAATCCAGAGTGGATCATCGACAGCGGTCAAGAACATCCTTAAGTACTTGAGAAGAACTAAGGATATGTTTCTCATTTATGGCGGTGACAAAGAGCTCGTCAGAACGGTTACGTCGATGCAAGCTTTGACACTGATCCGACGATTCTAAATCGCAAACCGGATACGATTTACATTAAACGGTGGAGCTGTCGGTTGGTGCAGTTCCAAACAAAGCGTCGCTATGGGATCTACATGTGAAGCTGAGTACATAGCTGCTTGGAAGCAGCTAATGAAGGAGTCTGGATGAAGGAGTTCATAACCGATCTAGGTGTTGTACCTAGTGTATCGGGTCCAATGAAAATCTTTTGTGACAATATCGGTGCAATTGCCTTGGCAAAGGAATCCAGATTTCACAAGAGAACCAAGCACATCAAAAGACGCTTCAACTCCATCCGGATTTGGTCCGGTGGGAGACATAGAGATATGCAAGATACATACAGATCTGAATGTTGCAGACCGTTGACTAAGCCTCTTCCACGAGCAAAACATGATCAGCACCAAGACTCCATGGGTGTTAGAATCATTCTTGTGTAATCTAGATTATTGACTCTAGTGCAAGTGGGAGACTCAAGGAAATATGCCCTAGAGGCAATAATAATGTTATTATTTATTTCCTTATATCATGATAAATGTTTATTATTCATGCTAGAATTGTATTAACCGGAAACGTAATACATGTGTGAATACATAAACCTACAGAGTGTCACTAGTATGCCTCTACTTGACTAGCTCGTTAATCAAAGATGGTTATGTTTCCTAACCATGAACAAGGAGTTGTTATTTGATTAACGGGATCACATCATTGGTTGAATGATCTGATTGACATGACCCATTCCATTAGCATAGCACCTGATCGTATAGTTTGTTGCTAGTGCTTTTCTTCATGACTTATACATGTTCCTATGACTATGAGATTATGCAACTCCCGTTTGCCCGAGGAACACTTTGGGTGCTACCAAACGTCACAACGTGAATCGGGTGATTATAAAGGTACATTACAGGTGTCTCCGAAGGTACATGTTGGGTTGGCATATTTCGAGATTAGGATTTGTCACTCCGATTGTCGGAGAGGTATCTCTGGCCCTCTCGGTAATGCACATCACATAAGCCTTGCAAGCATTGCAACTAAATGTGTTAGTTGTGAGATGATGTATTACGGAACGAGAAAAGAGACTTGCCAAGAACGAGATTGAACTAGGTATTGGATACCGACGATCGAATCTCGGGCAAGTAACATACCGATGACAAAGGAACAACGATGTTGTTATGCGGTCGACCGATAAAGATCTTCGAGAATATGTAGGAACCAATATGGGCATCCAGGTCCCGCTATTGGTTATTGACCGAGAGGTGTCTCGGTCATGTCTACATAGTTCTCGAACCCGTAGGGTCCGCACGCTTAACGCTTCGATGATGCTTATTATGAGTTTATATGATATTGATGTACCAAGGTTGTTCGAGTCCCGGATGAGATCACGGACATGACGAGGAGTCTCGAAATGGTCGAGACATAAAGATTGATATATTGGAAGCCTATGTTTGACTCGGAATCACTCCGGGTGAAATTGGGAATTTTACCGAGTACCGGGGTTACCGGAACCTCCCGGGGTCAATGGGCCTTGATGGGCCTTAGTGGAAAGGAGGAAAGGGGCCCAAGTGCTGGTCAGCACCTTCCCCCTTCCCTAGTCCTATTAGGACTAGGAGAAGGGGTGGCGCCTCTCTCCCTCCCACTTGGCCAATCCTAGTTGGACTAGGATTGGGGAGGAATCCTACTCCCGGTGGGAGTAGGACTCCCAGCGCAGCCCTTGGTGGCCGCCAGCCCCTCCCTTCCCTCCTTTATATACAGGGCAGAGGGCACCCCATGACACACAAGTTGATCATTGAGATCGTTCCTTAGCCGTGTGCGGTGCCCCTTCCACCAAACTACACCTCGAATATACCGTTATGGAGCTTAGGCGAAGCCCTGCGCCGGTGGAACATCATCATCGCCACCACGCCGTCGTCTCGACGAAACTCTCCTCAACACTCGGCTGGATCGGAGTTCGAGGGACGCCATCGAGCTGAACGTGTGCAGAACTCGGAGGTGCCGTGACGCTCGGTACTTGGATCGGTTGGATCGGGAAGAAGTACGACTACTTCCTCTACGCTATGTCAACGCTTCGTTGCTGGTCTCACGAGGGCGTAGACAACACTCTCATCTCGTTGCTATGCATCACCATGGTCTTGCGTGATCGTAGGAAAATTTTTGAAATTACTACGTTCCCCAACAGATTTGTCTAGAAATGTTGATAGAATTGCTCATGATGTGGAAAATATCAAATTAAAAAATTTTGTGCCTAAAGTTCATGAATCAATTAAAGCTCTTTATGTTTCTATGTATGAAAGCAAGAAAATAACTGCTATGCTTAGAGCTAAAAGAGAATTTTTAGAGAAAGTTTTTTCTAGTGATTATTCTTCCAAAAATGATGAAGATCTTAAAATGATTGGTGTTTCTTCTATTGATTCCTTGTTTAGTAAAGTTTAGATTAATGAAAAAGGGACTGGAGAAGAGTCAACTTTAGGTAGAAGGCGTCCCAATATTTCGGAGGGTGAAAATCTTATTGAAAAAATTGATGAAAGTGGGTTTGGAGAGGTCAAAACTTTAACTACTGATGCACCCACTCTTTTGGATTACAAAGACTTTAGTTATCATAGTTGCTCTTTGATTGATTGTATTTCCTTGTTGCAATCCATGATGAATTCACCCCATGCTTATGAACAAAACAAAGCTTTTACTAAACATATTGTTGATGCTATGATAAAAGCTTTGGAAGAAAAATTAGAATTGGAAGTTTCAATTCCTAGAAAATTGCATGATGAGTGGCCACCTACTATCGAAGTCAAGATTAAAAATTATGAGTGTTTTGCTTTGTGTGACTTGGGTGCTAGTGTTTCTACTATTCCGAAATCTTTATGTGATGTGCTTGGTCTTACCAATCTTGAAGAATGTTCTTTGAATTTACACTTGGCGGATTCTACTACTAAAAAACCTATGGGAAGAATTAATGATGTTCTTATTCTTGCAAATAGAAATTATGCACCCATAGATTTTATTGTTCTTGATAGTGATTGCAATTCGTCTTGTCCGATTATTCTTGGTAGACCGTTTTTACGCACCATCGGTGCCGTGATTGATATGAAAGAAGGCAATATTAAGTTGCAATTTCCTTTGAGAAAAGGTATGGAACACTTCCCTAGAACAAGAATCAGGCCACCTTATGAATCAATCATGAGGGCAACTTATGGATCTCGAACCAAAGATGACAAAACTTAGATCCTTGCGTTACGCCTAGCTAAGGGCATAAAACTACAGCGCTTGTTGGGAGGCAACCCAATGAATAAAATTTATTTTTTATTTTTACTTTTATGCTACTGGTATGATTGTGTTTTTTGTGTTTTAATTAGTGTTTGTGCCAAGTAAAACCTTTAGGATCTTCTTTGGTGATAGTTGTTTGATCTTGCTGAAAAAGACAGAAACTTTGCGCTCACGAAAATAATTTTCATAAATCACAGAAAGGATATTTTTCCCCGATTATTTTTGCAAAAGATCCATATACAAATTACCCTGGTCTTCCTAATTTTTCAGAATTTTTGGAGTTATAAAAGTTTTCAATAGTTCCAGATTACTACAGACAGTTCTGTTTTGACAGATTCTGTTTTCTTTGTGTTGTGTGCTTATTTTGATGGCTCTATGGTTTTCTTTGATGAGTTTTTGCCATAGAAAAGTTGGAATATAGTAGATATAATACAAAAACAAAATATGAGTTGGTTTGACACAGCACTTATAGTAGTGGTTTGCTTTCTTTTACTAAAGTATCTCATGAAGGTTTTGTTGAGTTTTGCGTGATTGAAGTTTTCAAGTTTTGGGTTATCTTACACTACTAGGGAAAACCCTATACACAGAATCTCAGCAGCAGCGCGGCTCGAAAAGGAGTGCTGCTGCTAATTAGCAGTAGCGCGGGTGTGGAAAACTCGCTACTGACAAGTGTTTAGCAGTAGCGCGCTCGTAGTAACCCGAGCTGCTACAAATATCGACCGACAGTGCCCACCAAACTCCATTTAGTAGCAGCGCGGTGCCGCGAGCTGTGCTACTGCTATAGCTGTAGTAGTAGCCCGGTTTTTCTGAGGTCGCTGCTGCTAATTTTCAAATTGGGCACACTTTTGGTCCCGGTTAGCAGTAGCGCTTGTGCCGAAAGCGCGCTGCTGCTACTTTCTTAGAAGCAGCGCGTTTTACGTCCCGCGCTACTGCTAATCCGCACCAAACCACCACTTTTTCCCCACCCGTCCTCCCCCTCCCCCTCCTCTCTTCCCTTTCCCCTACCTCCCACATCCTCCCACTCTCACTCTTCTTCTTCCTCAATACTTCTCCCCCATTACTCTCCCTCTTCTACCTACCTTTCTCTCTCTTCATTACTCCTACCTAACTACACCACCTCCATTAATACATATCCTTTCTCTTTTTCCTTCCCCGCGCTACTGATACACCTAGAACCCGCGCTGCTACTAGGCTTTTCCCTAGTAGTGTTACGATGGATGAAATAAGGATAGAAGAGCCTAAGCTTGGGGATGCCCCGGCATCCCAAGCTAATATCCAAGAATGAGCAACCAACTAAGCTTGGGGATGCTCCCGAGTGGCATCCCCGCTTTCTTCTAACGACCATCGGTATTTTACTCGAGGTTATATTTTTATTCGTCACATGATATGTGTTTTGCTTGGAGCGTCTTGTATGATATGTGTCTTTGCTTGTCTTATTTTGTGTTTTAAGTCATCAATCCTTTTGTCATGACTTGTTCGAATTACTCTCTGTGCTTCACTTAAATCTTTTATGAGCTAGGACTTGCTCTACTGCTTCACTTATATCTTTTTGAGCACGGTGTGCTTAGTATTTTTGAAGAAATGCTCTCTTGCTTCACTTAAATTATTTTGAGAGAAAGAAAATTTGTTATGCTAATGATCTTCACTTATATTTGTTTGAGCTTATGAAAAGCAACACATGAAAATTAGTCCCAAAGTGATAGATATCCAAGAAGGATAAAATAAATAAAAATGTCATGAAGATCATTGGACAAAATAAACTTGATTCTTAGTAATAGTTTTGAGATATGATGATGTGATATGTAAGTTATGTTGATGAGTAATTGTGCTCTAGTAAGAATATTGGTGTTAAGGTTTATGATTCCCTATGCATGCCCGAAAGTCAATAATCATGCGATGAAAATTATATCCTACTTGTGGTGCATTATTCGGTGTTACTTATGCTTAATGCTTGCTTTACGAAATTATTTGTTTCTTGGTTGGTCGCTTCTCAATCTTTTTGCTAGCCTTCATTTTTCACTAAGTATGACCTCTACTTGTGCATCCAAAATCCTTTAAACCAGTTTTGCCACATGAGTCCACTATATCTACCTATATGCGGTATTCTTTTGCCGTTCTAAGCAAATTTGCATGTGACGTCTCTAATTTTCAAAATAAACTTCTCTTTTGTGTGTTTGTTCCGCTCGCGGGGGTGGCTAATATTTTCCATGCTGGATGTGTTATTCTCACGATGAGTGGTTATTCACTTGTCATTGCGCGAGAGTAAGGCAAAGGTTTTAGGGATTCTCACTACCAAAATGCAAAAATTAATTTACTTTACGTTGTCAAATAATAAATTCCTTGGAAAGTGTTGGTATGGAAGGAAACTGTGGATACGGCTAGCCACGGAAAGTGAAAGTATGGTGGAAAAAGGAATAAACTTTATTTTATGTTTGGGAACCGCCTATGGCATATCTAGCATGGAAAGTGTCGGTGTCAAAACCGGCGGATCTCGGGTAGGGGGTCCCGAACTGTGCGTCTAGGCGGATGGTAATAGGAGACAAGGGACACGATGTTTTTACCCAGGTTCGGCCCTCTCGATGGAGGTAATACCCTACCCCGCTTGATTAATATTGATGATATGGGTAGTACAAGAGTAGATCTACCACGAGATCAGAGAGGCTAAACCCTAGAAGCTAGCCTATGGTATGATTGTTCTATATCTCTATCGACTAGCCTGGCCTCGGTTTATATAATGCACTAGAGGCCTAGGATAACAAGAGTCCTAGCCGAGCACGCCGCGGGAGGAGTCCTTGTCTTGATCGCTGTGTCTTGTGGAATCTTCCTTGTATGCGGCAACTGTCCGGACTGGCCCATGAGTATACGGCCATGGGGGTCCTCGGCCCAATCCAACTGATCGGGAGACGACGTGGTGAGTACCCCCTAGTCTAGGACACCGTCAGTAGCCCCCTGAACTGTTCTTCAAGTCTAGGGACGCTCCTCGATTCTTCCGAACTGTTCTTCATCTTCAGTCGTCGGTCTTGAAAACTGGTTCAACAAATCTTCTCATCTTCGATCTTGAGGATCGCCAAAATGCATTCGACGAGTTTAAACGTCGGGTATTCGAGGAGCCCCTTTAAGTTTACGGCTTTTATCAATGCCTTGTTATTTTTATGCCACACCTCGGGTTTGAAGTTATTCCCGGGAGGCAATGTCCTCTTGCATCCGAGCTCTAACGCCGGACTGCATTCAAGGTATCTTTTGCAGCCGAGCACCAACACCGAACTGCTTCCCACCTCTATCGCCGGACTATGTATCCAAGCTCCAACGCCGGACGGTATCCGAGCTCCAACGCCGGACGGTGTCTGAGCTCCAACGCCGGACTATGTATCCGAGCTCCAACGCCGGACTGTATCCGAGGTGTCGTAAATCACCTTGGTTCAAAGAAGTTTGAACGAGTTTAGCCGAGCTTAATGCCGGAAATGCCCTCTATGGAGCCAGCCACTAGCGCCCGAGCTTTATGCCGGACTGCTTCCGAGGTGGTGCACCACCCCGAGTGTGGGCCGATTTTTGTCAATATTTTTGATTGGTGCAATTTATTCTCTGCCGAGATACATAGCCAGTAGCCCTCAAGGTGGGTATCGGTCTAAAACCCAAGATGCACATGAAGGATGATATAAGACCGCTGATCCCGTGTCAGCCGAGACTCAAAGTTGATTTGCAAAACCGTCCGAGGATCAAGTCCTGGCTCGCGAATACTTCGACACAAAAAGCGGCGTGCTCGAGTCCTCAAGACTCAAAGTTGGGTGCGGCCGACCAACCTGAGGATCAAAATCTCATCGGAGACTGTATTACACTTAAAATTTCATGCATTGGACATGCAATGTAGTAGCCCCCGAGACACGGGTCGGGTGGCAATGCCAGATCAGGGGATCGATGTGCCCCTTTAATATTTGTAAACAGAAGCCCAAGCCTAGTAGCCCCGAGCCTTAATGCGGCACGGGTGGCCGAATTAAGGATCGATATCCATAGTAAAATCACAAATTATGTGTAATGACTCTATGTATCCAAGTACTTTACGTCATTAATGCTCGGATCCGCATTGTACAAAACTTCGTTGACCGACCATCGGCTTCAACCTCCTCGCCAAGAGTCGAGGAGTGTTTGTCCTACTTTATAAAGCATTTATGAGGGCAAAGATTTACGACAAACAAGGCAATCTGGCCATACGGTTTTATAAACAAAGGTACGCAGAGAGATATGTTATATTACTGTTTAACAGAAGAAATGTCTTCCAAAGAAAATAGTCCCGCTATTGGTTCCTTTCTTTGGGTTGTCATGCTAAGCATGATCATGAAACCTCAGCTCCAATGTAAGAGCAAAATATTGAGGATTTAGTTTGGGAGGCCAGTTACTAGCCCCCGGTAGTGTTCGGCGACAGTCGAGGTCAAGTCGGAAACACTTAGGCCAATGTTATGAATGGCCCGTCATTTAATATAGTCATCGGATCGCTGACCAGTTTACACCTATTGTAAAAGTCAGTTTTCGGCTTTCTCCACTGAGGTGCTTGACCATGCGAGCTGGAAGCACAATCGCAGTGGTTCTCCCTTTGCACACCTAGCCGAACAAAGCGGAACGTAGGAGGCAAGCGTGGGAGCCGGGCAACCCAACTATTGACCGAAGACACAATTCGAAACTGATGCATATATAGCAATATCCGAGAATTTTTTTGCCGAATCTCTAAAGGTGTCCGGCGTTGCACTACGAGACTTGTGCTGAAAACACACAAATAGTTTAAAAGTGCCAAAAGCTTGAAAACCAAAAACGCCAAGAAAAACATGACGTCCAACAAGATCAAGTGTTCGATGCCAATCCAAAATTGGACTTTAGCAAAAAAAGTGCTTCAGTCGTGCTTTAACATGACACATCCTATCTCAAGACTTCAAGCGGGTCAGCCTATAGCTTCAGTCTCCCATCCCGAAGGCCGAGTATGTCTCATTAGGCCAGTTTAGAAAACTAAACTCTAGCGGTTTTGAGAGAGAAATTAGGCTCCCCGGCTAGTGACCGCACACTCGTGTCGAAAAAAGGAGTGATGAATAAAAAACTTTGCAACGACTAAGAAGAAAAACACTTAGTATAAAACGGCTCAAATAAACATAAGAGCCCCCAAGTGACTTGGGTAAAAGTTGACTATATAATGTAAGGTGACATGTAAAATGCCTTCTAGCCGGATTGTAGATCGTTTGTCGTAGCGGACCTTTTCGCTTCAACCTCTGGACCCAATAGTCCGGAGTGTGTCGAATACCTCGCGGTTATAAAAACCGGGGCATGCGTGGAGACCAGGCGTAGGGGTCATTAGTGCTTGATCGCACAAGTGCCCAACTAGTTATGTTATATTACATGGTTAGTAAGAAACATCTTCGTGGAGAATAGTTCCGTTAAGGGTTCCTTTCCTGGGAGGCATGCCCTAAAGTGCATGTCCGGACTGCGAAAAGAGCAGAAAAACATCTGGGGGAAGGTAAATGAATAGGTAAGAAATCATCTTTTAGTTCACCGACCGAGTATTCCCTTAAGAACGCTAGTATGAGGGGAGACTGACTGGAAAAGGCACGCTAGGAGGGGACTCAATAATATGCAGGGACGGGCATTCTTGGTCTGAAGCACACTACACAGTTCTACAAAACTCTACCTTGGTGACCCCGTACGTCGATGAACACAAGAACAGTCTGCGCTCCAAACACCCGGAGCAGTGTGACGACTGGATTACATGTGAACACGTCAGGATTTTCGGCAGTTGGTTGGGAACACGTCTCAGAGGTGACAACACTGTTTGTGATGAGCTGTACTCGTTGTCCAGGGGGCCATCTTCGACTGTATTGACTTACAAAGGATACAAAATAAATGGGAATACATTTTACACAATCGCCCAAGATCAAAAGAGCACCAACCAAAACAGCGGTGTCAGCTTTGATGCAGCAACCAAGAGGGGAAAGGACACATATTATGGTTACATAGTGGACATATGGGAACTTGACTACGGACATGATTTTAAGGTCCCTTTGTTTAAGTGCAAATGGGTCAATCTGTCAGGAGGCGGAGTACAGGTGGACACACAGTACGGAATGATAACAGTGGATCTGAACAATCTTGGGTACACAGACGAACCATTCGTCCAAGCCAATGATGTGGCGCAGGTTTTCTATGTGAAGGACATGTCTACCAAACCGAGAAAAAGAAAAGATAAGGAAGCGAACACATCATACGATGAGACAAAGCGCCACATAGTTCTTTCAGGAAAAAGAGACATCGTGGGAGTGGAGGGCAAGACAGACATGTCGGAAGATTATGAAAAGTTTCATGAAATTCCTCCCTTCAAAGTCAAGGCTGACCCAAGCACCCTGTTAAATGATGAAGATTATCCATGGTTACTGGCAAGCATAAGAAAAGGATGAAGCGAAGAAAAGTGAAGACTTTCTCTCCACGACTATTATGATGATGCCTTTGATCTAGAATATCCATGTAATGCATTTGTGCTCGTGATGAAACCCTGATACTTCGAAAGAGATTGTTCGTTTTGTACACGAAGTGCATTCATTTTTTGCTGTAACCATCTCAACTTTTTAGCACATGCTATGTGGATGAAATGATGATACCATGCCAACTTTCAACCTCTTCAGAGTTCATCTGAAGTGCTTTTCAATTTCAGGATCATTTAGCTCAAAAAAATCTGTAAATGCATGAAAAATAACAAATGAAGTCAGAAAGGGTTGAAAATTGATGATGTGGTTTTGAATGGTGAATTTTAAACACACAAAAAGTCTGCAGTTCAAATAAGTTCAAAAAAATGAAATCCCTTGGTAATAGGAGCTTTCGTCGAAAACCCTGATACTTCGAAAGAGATTGTCCATTTTGTACACGAAGTGCATCCAGTTTTTGTCGTAACCCTCTCAACTTTTTAGCACATGCTATGTGGGTGAAATGATGATACCATGCCAATTTTCAACCTCTTCAGAGTTCATCTGAATTGCTTTTCAATTTCAGGGTCATTTAGCTCAAAAAATCAGTAAATGCATGAAAAATAAAAAATGAAGTTAGAAAGGGTTGACAATTGATGATGTGGCTTTGAATGGTGCATTTTGAACGCGCAAAAAGTCTGGAGTTCAAATAAGTTCAAAAAAATGAAATCCCTTTTGTAACAGATGAGCTTTCGTCCGAAACCCTGATACTTCAAAAGAAATTGTCCATTTTGTACACGAAGTGCATCCAGTTTTTGCCGTAACCCTCTCAACTTTTTAGCACACTAGTAGGTGGGGCGCGCCTCCTATGCGTTCTTGTGCGCACTTGCCTTGGTTGTGCAACTATGCACGTGCATATGCAGGCCAGGGTATAGTTAACAAAAACTTAGAGAAAAGTGTTCATTCAACTAAAAAGAATGAACTGCAAAACTTTAATGAAACTCTAATAGCAAAAGGAATCAACTAAAAAGCTTTTATAAAACTCTAGTATTATTGAAACTAAAATTATATAAAATTTATGCAACTAAAATTATCAAAGTATTTTCTGTTCAAAACATTATAAGCAAAAAGAATTTTCATAAAGAACTTTTTTATTAGAAACTTTAATAGCAAAAAGAATAATCATAAAGATTGTTTTAGAAACTAAAATAAGAAAAACAGTTTTCTAATATAATGATAAAACACAGTAATATTAAATAGCAGGAAAAAGAATCACTCCAAAATCTATTTTTATAGTAAAGTTAAACACAAACTAGTCATTCACACAAATTTCAAATAATTCAAATTTAAACTATTCAAATTTGAAAACTAATGGCACTAACAGAAAGTTTATATTTTTCTGACCTAAAAGCAAAAAGAATTTAAAAAATAAAGCAAAAAACAAAAAGAAAATAAATAATGCAAAAAACAAAACAAAAACTGGAAAAAATGCCACCCACTTGGCCACCACGGCTTGAATACGACTAGAAACCCACCAGGGGCCAGGATTCAGGCCCGCAGAAGGCCAGTAGGCCCACAGGCAGATACAGTGTGTTTTGGCCCGTAAGCCTGCATTTGAGAGGAGCTCGAGAGGGCAGCGGGAGTGGGGCTTATAAACCACTCCGAGCCCCTCTCAACTAGCGAGGTGGGACTGAAGTTTTGGCCGGGGCAGCAGCACCCCCTGTCGGTGTCAAAACCGGCGGATCTCGGGAAGGGGGTCCTGAACTGTGCGTCTATGTGACGCCCTCGATTCAATCGTACACTAATCATGCACGCAAATGTGTACGATCAAGATCAAGGACTCACGGGAAGATATCACAACACAACTCTACAAATAAAATAAGTCATACAAGCATCATAATACAAGCCCGGGCCTCGAGGGCTCGAATACAAGTGCTCGATCATAGACGAGTCATGGAAGCAACAATATCTGAGTACGTACATAAGTTAAACAAGGTTCCATAAGATGGCTAGCACAAACTGGGATACAGATCGAAGAGGAGCAGGCCTCCGCGCTCGATCCTCCTAGGTCACTCCTGGTCGTCGCCGGGCTGCACGTAGTAGTAGGCGCCCGAGTAGTAGTCGCCATAGGCGGTGGCGTCGCCCCGGGCTCCATCGTGCAGTTGCAGCAATCGAGTAGAGGTAGGGGAAAAGGGGAACAAGGCAACCGTGAGTACTCATCCAAAGTACTCGCAAGCAAGGAGCTACACTACATATGCAACATTATCAAAGGAAGGCCGTATATGTGAACTGGGTTGCAGAAATGCCAGAAAAGAGAGAAGGCCTAGTCCTATCGAAGACTAGCATCTTCCGGAAATCACCATCTTGCAGCAAACAAGAGGGAGTAGAGTAGCATAACTTAAAGTAGCAGTAGAGTTATAAACCTCGGCCAGAGATCCTTTCTCGACTCCCTGCGAGAAAGAAATCCCAGAGCCATACTATCCAGTTATCAACACAATCCAAATCTCATCGCAATCCATTGCTCATATCCATGTCTCATCGCATAGTATCCAGTTCTAGTTGTATCGATCGATACAACTCCAAGTGTCCGCTATCGTGGGACAGGCTATCGATAGATGTTTTCTTCCCTGCAGGTGCACCAACTTACCCACCACGCCGCTTAACTCCGCCGGACACACTTTCGTGGTCATGCCCGCCTCGCCAAACAATACGCCGCAACCCGACCTAGGCATAATAGAGAGGCCAGATGCGGACTAAACCTATGCCCCGGGGTCATGGGCCATCTCCCGAACTCCTCAGACGCTATGTAGGGCGGCCGGTGAGCAGACCTAGCTACCTTCCCGTATGGGCAGGAGCTACCAGTCCAACCCGGCGCCAAGCGCTCGGCCGACGCCTATTAAGCTTCGGTGATGTATACGACGCAGAACGCCCATACTTAGCCCACGTGATGGTTAGTGCTATCGGCCGAGGCCCTCGGATCAAATATCCAAATCGTAGTGGATTAGGAACGCGGTAACAAGCAGAGACTCACGAAGGATGTGACCCGCTGCCCGCCTCGAGGACTTGCGGCAAGGGATAGGAATGTTCGCCACGCCAGTAATTATCTCGCGGGCACCCTCCGTGTCAACCCGTCTCCACATCACTGCAATTACGCAGCTGGTACCCTCGTGGTCGACCCGCCTTTCCAAGTAACAAGGTAAAAGTCAAAGTAACCGTGAGTCCAAACATCAAGGAAAACCCGAGAATCACCCCGTGAATTCCACTCAATGTAGTCATCAAGGTGAACATAAGAGGATTCACCGAGGTCCACACTTGAGGGGTTGCACGACAGAGTCATATCGAAGTGGTTAAGGAGGAAATCACCCTCGATGACCACAACCGGATAGCTATACTACAGGGTTAATATCGGCGTCAGAGAGGTTTCACCCTCGGACTCGATAGTAACCTAGTAGTGTCGAGCAACTAAGGGAAGTGATGTGCGTGTCGGGCCTGGTCTTCGATCCCGTTGATCGGGTCTTCAATGATGAAGCAGGCAACAAGGACAAGGTGGGGGTCACTGATGGGTCTCTAACCAACCTATACTAAGCAGTTTAGGATAAGGGTAGGTAACAATAGCAGGTTACAATAAACAAAGCTATGCAATGTAATAGGAGCAAACAATAACAATAGCAAAATCTAATGCAAGCATTAGAGAATGGAAAGGGCGATATCGGGATGATCAAAGGGGGGGCTTGCCTGGTTGCTCTGGCAAGAGAGAGGGGTCGTCGGTGACGTAGTCGAACCCAGGCACATCAGCATCGGTCTCGGGGTCTACCGGAGAGAAGAGGGGGAAGAAACAGTAAATACCAGGTAAACAGATGCATATCGATGCATGACATGACAAGAAGCGATGCTAGGCGTGCCCTAACGTGGTATGAGGGGTACTGGTTAGGGGGGAAAACATCCGGGAAGTATTCCCGGTTCCGGACGTCTGTCAGACAGATGAACCGGAGAGGAAAGTTTGCAGGTTCGATAGGTTAGAGATGTGTGGTGGACGAACGGATCGCGATCCGGATTCGCCTCGCCGCTCGAGCAACTTTCATGTTGAAAATATTTTAATCCGGATTACGGATTAAAAGATATGATTTTAAAAGATTTTATTAATTTCGAATTTAATTAATTATTTAATTAATTTCAAACTGCATTTATGACATCAACATGATGCCATGCCGACGTTATCACCAACAGGTTGACTGAGTCAACCCCGACAGGTGGGTCCCGCATGTCATTCACTAATGGCTAATTAACCTAATCGATTTAATTAACAATACTTAATTAAGTTAATTAATGGTTAGGGTTAATTAATTCAGAATTAATTAGTTTAATTAATTACTTAATTAATTAATTAATTAATTATTTAGTTAATTACTTTAATTCATTTTTATTTCCATTTTAATTTCTGTTTTAATTTAAAACGTTCTTTTGGGGGTGGGGCCCCACGCTGCTGGCCTTGCCAATCTGGCAAAGGGTTATGGGCGACGCCTGCTCGGGCACGAACTGTGGGCGGTTGCGCGATCCGTGGGGATCGGGGCGCCCGAGGCACGGGCCGGCCGTCGGGCCACACGGCGCGTCGGGCGGCCAGCGAGCGGCGCCAAGAGTCGGGCGATTTAACGGGTGGGGGCTTGGGCCGAGGCCGCGCCGCTGCTGGGAAGGAGGCTCTCGGGGGGCGAGGATCGGGCGCCATAGGGCGCCGGGCGAGGTCGCCGTCGGAGGGGAAGGAAGGGGGAAGAGGCCATGCGGTGGCCGGGCCGGTCGGGCCACGGCGGCGGATCCGCAGGGGGGGAGGAAGAGGAACTGGGGGGCCAGGCAAGACTGCTGGCGCCGAGCCGGGCGACGGGCCGGCTGGGCCATGGCGTCGGAGAGAGAAGGGAGCCGGGGGGGAACTGGCGCGGCGGCCGAGCCTCACGACGGGGAAGTGGGGAGAGGAGAGCCTCACAGGGGGGGGGCCTCAAGAACGGGCTCGGTGAGGGGCGGGGAGACCGTCGGGAGGAGGTCGGGAAGCGCCCGGCGACGGGAGGGCGAGGTTGAGCCCGATCACAAGCGGTGCCCGCTTGGGGCTACGGAGGATGAGGGGGGGCTTCAGGGCGACGGGAGGAGGGAGGTCCGGGCGGGGGGGGCGGGGGGGGCGCCGACGAGGTGGGGACGGCGGGGCTGGCTCGGTCGGGCCGGATCTCCGCCCGATCCAATCGGGAGAGGGCGAGGAGCGGGCGCGCGTGGGGGATGGGTGGCGCTAGGGTTACCGCGGGGTGGGAGGGTTATGCGGCTGGGGGCTGGCCGATGGGCCGCCAGGGGAAAGGGGAACGGGCCAAGGGGAGGGGCCAGGTGGGGGGGGGCGGCCGGGCCGGAGAGTTATCCCCCTCTCTGATTTATTTTTGTTTTCTCTTTTTATTACTTTTCAAAAACCTGTTTTATATCATTTTCATATATTTAGAAAATTTCAGAAAGGGGGGTTTGTTGCACTATAATCACCTAGGCATTTAACTGCACACACCGGACATTTTAGTTTAAAATTTTGAAAACTTACACTGTTTGCTTGACTTTGAATTAGAAAGATTCGAACCGACGCGAGATTATTAGCAGTAACCGAGGTGACGTGTCCTCATTAACGCAGGATTACTGTAGCGTAATCACCCGGGCGTCACAGTCTAGGCGGATGGTAACAGGAGACAAGGGACACGATGTTTTTACCCAGGTTCGGGCCCTCTCGATGGAGGTAATACCCTACTCCTGCTTGATTAATATTGATGACATGGGTAGTACAAGAGTAGATCTACCATGAGATCAAGGAGGCTAAACCCTAGAAGCTAGCCTATGGTATGATTGTTGTTCGTCCTACGGACTAAAACCCTCCGGTTTATATAGACACCGGATAGGTTAGAGTTACACGAGTCGGTTACAATGGTAGGAGATCTACATATCCGTATCGCTGCTTACCTTCCACGCCAAGGAAAGTCCCATCCGGACACGGACGAAGTCTTCAATCTTGTATCTTCATAGTCTTGGAGTCCGCCGTGACGATAGTCCGCTATCCGACACCCCTAGTCCGAGACTCCTCAAGAGCTCCCTAACCAGGCTTCAATGACGACGAGTCCGGCGCGCATATTGTCTTCGCATTGCAAGGCGGGTTCCTCCTCCAATACTTCATAGAAGGTTTTGAACACAAGGATAGTGTCCGCTCGCACAACAAGTTCCACATAACACCGTGAGAGAGAATAATTTTTGCACAGATCTGCTGACGTATTCCGCGGGCGTGACATCACACCACAGCCAGGCCTTTATATGAATCGCTTTTCACTGTTCCACCTCAGCAGTGTTTAGCGAGGCGGTTTCCTTGGCACGCCTTATCAAAGCATAGATCATGCCCCTTATTCCGGGATTCTCATCAATACGGACGGGTAACCCAACCGTGTCTGCTGGCACGCCTCTATCAAAGGAGAGTCCTAATCGCCACGGGTGGGCTCTTGGTATTCAACCTCTTTATAATGAGACCAAGGCCCTCTTCTTTACACCTCCATCGAGTTCGCCGCTCGAAGTTCCAACACCCAAAGCTTCAGATTCAGCGCCGACTTTCGACGATGTCCGCTCCGACCAGCACGGCCGATGGATGCCTTCCTCCGTCACGTAAGAAGATGTGCTAAAGCTGCGAGACGCCGTATCTAACTGGTGAGATCTCGTGATAGGCTGCTCGCTCTGTGGCAGGTCATTCCCACTCCCGAGCCCGGCGAGAACATGGTGTTCGTGTCTCACTTCCATCGGGGTTTAGGCTTCCCGACGGATCCCTTTGTGCGGGGGCTCATGTTTTATTATGGGCTTGATTTCCATGACTTGAATCCGGAGTCCATCCTCCATATCTCGTCATTCATTGTCGTATGTGAGGCCTTCCTCCATATTGCCCCCCACTTTGGATTGTGGCTCAAGACCTTCAAGGTGGAGCCAAATATGATCGAGGGGCAGCAAGCAGAGTGCGGAGGGGCGGTCATAAGCAAATGTGTTGATGCTCCATGGCCCGAGGGATCTTTTCAAGAGGAGCTTGGTTTGTGGCAACAGGAGTGGTTTTATATCACCGCTCCCAGGGGCACCAAATGGGTGGCGCTCCGCCTTCCGCTCAGTCCACCACAGCGGCTGGTGTCATGGGTCAACAAGGGCTCGACTAGGGCCGCCCAAGGACGCTCCCTTGCTGCAGGGCCGATTCGAGACCTCCAGAAAGAGAGATCAATCTGCTGCAAAGGGCGCAGGTTATAGTAATCCAGCGCTTCTGCCTCTGCAAACGCCGCCTCCGCCTGTGGGAATTTAATCCGAGGGACCACGAGCTCTCCAAAATTTTATGGGCACGCGCCTGGGGAGATGTATAAACTGTTCTTCGGATCACAAGAGAAGTGTCCGACTGACCGAGGATGCAGGACTAAGCTGCAATCGCCCAGATACTCAAGTAAGTAGTCCTGTAACCGGACAAGCTGTTCATTCATTTATCATATATATATATATATGTGCCCTTTAAAGGAGCTGTTTCTTGAACAGGAGTGGATAGCCAAGGCAAAGTTGATAAGGTGTCCGGCTCCCCTCCCAGAGACCACGCCGGATCCCATGCTGACCAAGATGTTGAAGGTCGCGCCTTTTGAAGAAGGCAAAGGGGGTAGCGGGGAAGCAACTGCCTCTACGAATGAGGCTATCAAGGAAGGAGGGATTAAAAGTCCCACCTTCCGAGGAGAGAAGAGGACCGCTTCGGAAGATCCGGAGGTCAAGGCCTCAAAGAGGGGAAAGGAATCTTCGACAGCGAGTCCGGCACTAGGAAGTAACCCAGCCGCATTATTTCCCCAAGGGGATCAGCCCTCCAGCGAGCTGTAAGTAAAAAGAAGGGGTCTTGTAAATAAGGAACATTCCTGTATTTATTTATGAAGATAACCGAAATTGTACCTTGTAGTTCGGACCTTAGCCCTTCTCAGCAGAGCTCGCTTGGGGATCTTCTTCCGGAGATGATGGAGAGCGAATGCTCCACCGTCGCACCCTCATGTGAAGCGGACGACCCGGAGGTGTCGCCCCGAGGGTTCCCAATTCCGTGGGGCCGGAAGGTCCAGCGCCAAGTGGTGTGCGGTCGGAGGAGTGAAGGATCTGCTCGGTGAGCGGTTATTTTCAGAAGATCACCGTGCTCTAATGGGTACGGTGATTGAAAGAATTGCATCCGCGAGAGTGGATTGTATGAAGCCGCCGAAGCTTATCGACGGGGTTTGAGGTACGCAAAATGATGTACCTTCCGACAGCTTATGCATATAAAATGCGCCAGATAGATAGTAGCCCTCGAGACTCGGTATGTTGTCCAAATTGACAACGTGTCGAGGATCAAATTTCGCTATAACATGTCGCCGCCATAAACAGGTGGCGGGCGTCCGGAGGCCAGCCGGACTAATGAATATGCCGAACTAAAGCAGCAACTTGACGAGGCGGATGCGACATCGCCCGTCAATAAACGGTTTGACGAGTCACAAGGTATGCGATTTATGCGGACACCTTGTAAGGAGCTTGACGCCCATGTCTTACTATTCGTATGCTTAATGCAGATGGTGTCGCTGCTGGGAGGAGCTGGGCGGAACTCGCCGAGCGAAAAGAGCAAGCCAGTCGAGAATGCGGCGCTTTAAAGGCGTCAAGAGCTAGATGCCGAACGGGCTGCTCACTCAAGAAAGAGGAAATGGCCGATATGGCCAAAAGTTGAGGAATACTACCGATCGCTGCGAGGTTCTTGAAAAGAACGCTGCGGAACAAGAGGGCTGAAAAACGCCGCCGCCAATCCAAGAATGCCCACGGCTTTGAGAGCTGCCAAGGAGGAGCTGAGTCGGGCCGGGCAATTGCGGCTGGAAAACCGCTTCGCTGCGGAGGAAATATACCGATCCAAAGTATGCTCGCTTGGATAAGTTGTGGAGTTCGGCGATGCTTATCTGGACTTGGCGGCGAAGCGCCATGGACGCTGTTGAGCACTTCCGAGCCGTAAGGCATCGGAGGGAAGAGCTATATTGGTCGCAATTCCATAGTCCGGAGCGTCCTCTGCCGCTGACCGATCGGTTGGACGAATGGGCCGAGCTGAATCGGTTGTCCGGATTTGCCATGAAGCATGTCTTGACTCACTTGTGGCCGGGCGGACCCCAAACAAGAGCTATTTTGGTTTAGTGCAGCAGCCTTGGTGCGGTATCGCAGACGACGCAATGAAGCGATCGACGGTATTGAGGGAGCGCTGATGGCTCGCCCGTGTCAAGACATACCGGGCAGAGATGAAGGCCACCGACGTTGCATCCCAAGATTCGGACAGAAGCCGAGTACCGCCGAGCACTACTTTGAAGAAGTCCGCCGGCGCTCGCTTAATAGAGACGCAGGCTTTCAAGGATATTATGTTTCAATGACATGTATGATTTGTGAAAACAATGTTTCAATATAATATAAGAGCTTTTTATACTTGTGCGTTCAAGTAGTAAACTACTCCCTGTGCGGCCATTTATGCATATGTGTATATAACCTGAAAGATGGCAGTCCTTGGCTTCAGCCCCCACGCACATAGTGCGGGGGTGTTTGCAAAGAAAGCGCTTTTTCACACTTAATCCAACGTCTTGGTCCTGTTAAGGAGGTGATAGCGTAGCAAACCAGGCAACCGGACTATAATGCTTTATCACTTTCACTTAGCCATAGGAGTTCGAGGGTGGGGCTAATATATAGCCCCTGGGGGCACCGCACTCTCCCGAATTTGGGGTGTGTATGTGCCTGACCGAAAACCGGTCCTTCGTTAATGCGTAGGAATCCTAAACATTCCAGTGAGTCATCGAGTGGTTGACCAGTCTCGCTATATCATGATAGTCGGTTTCGCTTTCATCGAGGTGCTCGCCCGCCGAACCGGGGCACAATCGCAGAGTTCTCCGGTGCCGCGTTAGCCGTGAAAACGGAACGTAAGGCAGCAAAACACAGGAGCCGGGCAACCCAACATTTGACCAAAGACATGATTCAGAGCTGATGCATATAAGGCCTAACTCGAGACGCCGGACACTCCCTAAGGTATTCAGTCTTTATAAAAACGGGCAGAATAATGCCCTAAGCCCCTGGTGTCAAGGTACGTGCAGAAATTCTGGTGCGGACAATGCCAAAACGCTAGCCTCCTCCTCGGTTATAGTAAGAAACCGGGGGATGTATATCAACAAGAGACAGTAAAAAAGGTTTACGCAGGGTCTTAATCTGAAAAGAATCCTTGCAACGGGTCCCTACTGCACATCTGCGCATGTGTCTCCGTTGTGCCGTATCCTGGACGGGTGTAGCATGTTGTTCATCTGTAAAAGAGAGGAACTTAGTTTTAAAAGAAAAAGGATCGTGCAAAATATGTACTTTATAGTAAATAAACAGAGTACGGTTTGAAGAAGTTAATAAAATTGAGCTTTAGTGTCTCGTGTGATACATGCGTGCAGCCCCTCGTATGGGGGTGTGCCGCTATCAGGCGCCGGACTCGTCTAACCGTGTCCGGGGTTCGAATTACCTATTCAGGTTCTTTGGTTAGCGGAGCCGGATTGGTGTGGGGCTGTCAAGGCAGCCTCGCATTCTTCCGTGCTCGAATGACACTTAATACTCCCTTTTAATGAGATGATGCCGCGTGGACTGGGCATTTTAAGTGTAAGAGATGCATAGTGCGGTATTGCGTTAAAGCGGGCGAAAGCTTCGCGTCCCAATAGTGCTTGATGGCTACTTTTAAATGGGGCGATATGGAAGATTAAACTTTCGCGACGGAAGTTGTCGATGAGCCAACACAACTTCAAGCAAGATGTAGCCCGTATAATGGGCATATGGGCCTGGCACTACCCCTTTAAAGGAGGTGTTGCTAGGCTAATTTTGTTGGGTCTATCCCCATCCGGCGGATTGTGTCCTCGATATATCAGGTTTATGTCATCGCCGCCATCCATGAGGACCTTTGTAAATTGGAATCCGTCGATTATAGGATCCAATATCAAGGCAGTCCATCCTGCGTCCGGATATTTTCGAATAGTCCGATGGTCGAAGGTAATTGGTTTTGACAACCAGCAGCGGCGCGCGCTTTTAGTGGGTGCCGCTTTTTTTCCTCTCGATCACGTGAAGTGAGTTTACTGTTTTAACCTCTTGCGGAAATTCTTTTGTTTTCCGGGCTCGCTTGTGCTGCTCGTCATCATCTTCACTCGGTGTGTCGAGCCCCTTGTGTTCGGCGTTAAGTCTGCCGGACTGTTTGAAGACCCAAAAATTTCTGTGGGTATGGTTTGCAGGCCTACCGGGAGTACTGTGGATTTGACATATCTTGTCCAAAATTTTGTTGAAGTTGGATAGCTCATCGCTATTGTCTTTAAGGGGCAGTTTTTTGCCGTTCTGCCGTGAGCTTTTGAATCCAACGTTGACCGCCGCGCTCTTTGGACCGTTCCCTGTAATCCGGCGCTGGTCCTTGTTGCGCCGTGGTTTCCCGTTTCCATCCCTGACTTCGGATGTACTTGGGTCGCTGGTGCTGCATCTTGCTAGCCAGCTGTCTTCGCCCGCGCAAAAGCGGGTCATGAGGCTTGTTAATGCGGCCATTGTTCTTGGCTTTTCTTGGCCGAGGTGTCTGGCGAGCCATTCGTCTCGGACGTTGTGTTTGAATGCTGCTAAGGCTTCGGCGTCCGGACAGTCGACTATTTGGTTCTTTTTAGTAAGGAACCTGTTCCAGAATTTCCGGGCTGACTCTCTGGGCTGTTGAGTTATGTGACTTAGATCATCTGCATCCGGAGGGCGGACGTAGGTCCCCTGAAAATTTGCCCAAAACGCATCCTCGAGCTCTTCCCAGCTTCCAATGGCATTTTCAGGAAGGCCTTTGAGCCAATGCCGAGCTGGCCCTTTGAGTTTGAGGGGTAAGTATTTGATGGCGTGGAGATCATCTCCTCGAGCCATGTGTATGTGGAGGATGTAATCCTCAATCCAGACTCCAGGGTCTGTTGTTCCGTCGTATGCCTCTATGTTTACGAGTTTGAATCCGCCGAAATTCATTTATCCAAAGACCTCATCGGTGAAACATAGGGGATGTGCGGCGCCCCTATATTTGGGTGTGCCGTGATGTTCGGATATTTGGCGTGTTGCATTGCTTTTAAGAGCTTGCTTTTTTGGCCCATAGATGGACCTAACTGGGCCATCCTTTTGATGTGAATCCTTATGCGGATCGCATACTAGCTTGCGTGCGGCGCCATTTGCCGCTTTCTTCTTGCCGTGGGGTCGTCCATCCGACCAGGTGGCCTTCTTATTTTTTGATTGCGGGGGCTCTAAGGCCTCCTCGTCAAATTCGGGCAGTAGCTTTTTTTGGTAGTTTTTGTTCGGCGATCGTCGCCGATTTGTCTCAAGGGTGCTGAATACTTTGCTCCATCTGATCCTGAGTGCATCTTCCGCTGTTTTGAGCTTCCGCTTTTGCTTTTTCAGGCTACGCGCAGTGGCGATGAGCCTTTTCTGGAGGTCATTTTGCTCCAATAGTTTGTCCGGCGTGAGATTGTCCGGACTGTTGTCTTCGCCGGGGACAGATTGTTTATCCAAGTTGTCTTGTTCGGACGATTGCTCGACAGCGTGTTCGTCGTCTACCGGTTCTCCCTACTCTATGGTTGGGTCTCTATTGAGGCGGGACTTGGTTCAGCGTTTACGTTGCCGTTTTGACTGCTTTTCGAGGAATTTATCCTTCATAGCGTCCCGTTGTTCCTCGTCTTCATTTCCTTTAGGTGTATACACCATGTATACATCATGAGATGAGGTGGTTGTCCAGCGTCCTATAGGTGCTGGTTCATTGTTGTCTCCTACATCGTCGTCCATACCGTCGATGTCTTCGGAGTCGAAATCGAGCATGTCATGTAAGCTTTCGACGGTGGCTACGAAGTGGGTGGTGGGTGGGCGCTGAATTTCTTCGTCGTCTGCATCCCAACCTTCCTGACCGTAGTCCGGCCAGGGCTCTCCGGATAAAGAGAGAGACTTTAGTAAATTCAGGAGGTCGCCAAAGGGCGAGTGCTGAAAGATGTCCGCGGCCGTAAACTCCAGGACCGGCGCCCGATCGGATTCAATTGGCAGGGGCGCGGAGGGTTCGGAGTCCGGAGAGGAGTACGGCGCCTTGGAGTCGAGGTCTTCGCAAAGGACAGGGATGGAGTTCGGCTCAATCGCCGTAGAGATCGTAGCTCCCGAGGCGGTGTCCAACCACTCGTCCTCGATCGGGGAATCCGGTTCCGGATCAAGGGCCACAGCGGGTGCTGGTGCGGCCTCCTGGACACTGTTCGGCTGCAGTGCTAGGTCATGCCCATCGAAACAGTGCGGTGCGCTTGGCTGCGGCTCGAATCCGTCGAAGATCAAGTCCCCGCGGATATCGGTCGTATAGTTCAAACTTCCAAATCTGACCTGATGGCCAGGGTCATAGCTTTCGATCTGCTCCAGACGCTGCTTAATTGGCCCGCAAAGGCAAAGCCGCCGAACATGAAGATCTGTCCGGGAGAAAAGTATCACCGACCGCGTCGTTTTGATAATCGAAGGAGCCATCGAGCCTATCGGTGGCGACACGAGGAACTCTCAATGAAAGCACCAATGTCGGTGTCAAAACCGTGGATCTCGGTAGGGGTCCCGAATCTGTGCGTCTAGGCGGATGGTAACAGGAGACAAGGGACACGATGTTTTTACCCATGTTCGGGCCCTCTCGATGGAGGTAATACCCTACTCCTGCTTGATTAATATTGATGATATGGGTAGTACAAGAGTAGATCTACCACGAGATCAAGGAGGCTAAACCCTAGAAGCTAGCCTATGGTATGATTGTTGTTCGTCCTACGGACTAAAACCCTCCGGTTTATATAGACACCGGATAGGTTAGGGTTACATAGAGTCGGTTACAATGGTAGGAGATCAACATATCTGTATCGCCAAGCTTGCCTTCCATGCCAAGGAAAGTCCCATCCGGACACGGGACGAAGTCTTCAATCTTGTATCTTCATAGTCTTGGAGTCCGGCCGTGACGATAGTCCGGCTATCCGGACAACCCCTAGTCCGGGACTCCCTCACCCCCCTTTGGTCCCGGTTGGTGGCACCAACCAGGACCAAAGCACCCCTTTAGTCCCGGTTGGTGCCACCAACCGGGACCAAAGGCCTCTGCTTCTTGCCCTTTGGGCTGCTAAAAGAGATTGGTCCCGGTTGGTGGCACCAACCGACTAGCAGTGCTTTGGTCCCGGTTGGTGCTACGAACCGGGACCAATGCTTCGTCTATATAAACAGCACTTGTGAAATTTTCGTTTCAATTCTTCGATCCCTCCGAACGCCGCCCGGCTGCCGCTCTCTACCCCGCCATCGCCGCTCGCCGCCCTGCCCCGACGCCGTCGCCGCACCTTCACCGCCTCGTGCCGCCTCGACGCTGTCGCCGGCGCCACCCCACGCCGTCACCACCCAGACGCTGCCGCCGTCACCACCTCACGCCGCCCAGACGCCGTTGCTACCTCTGCCGCCTAATGCCGTCACCGCCCAGCCACCCGACGCCGTCGCCGCCCACGCCACCCCTGCCCCGACGCCTTCGCCGCCCCGCGCTATGGTCCGGCGGCCTTCTATGATGTTTTTTGTTCATATGATATTTTTTGTTCATATGATCATTTGATGTTTTTTTGTGCATATGATGTTTTTTATATGATGTTTTTTTTCATATATGTATTAATTTTTTATTTAGGTTGTTAGTATATATCGATTTTAGGTTAGTGTAGAGGAAAAGGTAAAATAAGGAAAAGGAAGAAAATAGGAAGAAGGAAGAAGGAAGAAGAAGAAAAAAGAAGGAGAGGAAAAAGGAAAGTAAGAAGAGGAAGAAGGAGAAGAAGAAGGAGAAGAAGAGGAGAGGAAGAAGAGGAGAAATAAATAAGAAGAGGAAAAAAGAAGAAGAAAAGAGGAGAAGAAGTCTTCTTCTCCTCTATTCCTTTCTTCTTCTCTTCTTCTTTTTTCTTCCTTTTTCGATCTTCTCCTCTATTCCTTTCTTCTTCTCCCCATTTGTTTTTCTTATTCTTCCTCTTCTTATTTTTTATCGGGTATGTCATTGTCGAAATACCCCCTCCCCGATAACTTCGACATGAGGGGGGGTCGATATCACTACTAGGGAAAACCTTATACGCAGAATCTTATCGCCAGCGGTTTAAAAACAGGCGCCATCGCTAACTAGCGAGAGCGAGCTTAACTTAACCGCTACTAATAACTAGGTAGCGAGAGCGCTCTAGGTGAAACAAGCGCTACTACTATAGTTGCCACTGATTTGCCTCCATGCTAGATATAGTAGTAGCGCCCTTCCATGGACGCTTGTTGCTAAAGTACTTAGTAGCAGCGTTTTTCTGCAAAACTCGCTGCTGCTAAGTGTTGTACCTAATTAAGTTTAGTCCCATACTGCTAAGCTTAACAAGGTGTTTATCACCTTAAATATGTTACTTCTCAAACTACCTCGAGCACTTGGCCTTCATTGAAATATATGTGTAGGATTTGTGGCTGCAATATGAATCCTCGCCTGTACCTATACAGGTATAGTGAGGATTCATGTTGACTACTTAGATTCTACACAAAAAGATCAATGATGACAATGTATATTTTTTATGCGTGCTTAGACTTAGCAGTAGCGTGTTTCCATAAAACGCGCTATAGCTACTTTAGCTATAGCGTGTTTCCTAAAGTGTGCTACTGCTAGTTCGACTTAACAACCCGCCCGCTCAAAATTTTGCTAAGTCCTCCTTCCTCCCCTTGTTCCCCTACTCCTCTGTCGCTGCCGCCCGAGCTAGAGCTTGCCCTGACCGCCGCCGCACGAGGCCGCCCTCAACCTCACCGCCACCGCCACCGCCCACTCACCGCCGCCGCCTCCCCCCACCCTCCGCTCGACCTCACCGGCGCTCTCGACCTCAATGTCGCCGCCGCCTCCCCCAATTAACCCCGCTGCCGCCTCCCGATCCCGAGCCCGCCCTCGCCGCCCCTACCTCTCCATCGCCGAGCACCTCCCGCCTGCCTCCCTCTCTGTAAGCCCCCCACCCCCGTTCTCTCTGCTTAATTAGTACTATATGTTTCTTAGTAGTAGTAGATGTTAATTTAGGGTTCATAGATAATGATTTTTAGCAGTAGTAGATGTTAATTAGTAGTAGTGATGATACTAGTTAACTATTGTATAATGTAGTTTAGTTTTATTGTTTTTAGTAAGTGTTTAAAATAATTAGTAAGTAAATTAATAAACTAGTTGAACTAGTTTAGTTTTAGTTGAACTAGTTTAGTAAGTAAATTAATAAACTAGTTGAATTAATAGAATTAATGTATTTTTAGTAAGATAATTAATATAACTAGTTGAACTACTTTATTTTTAGAAAGAATTAGTTTTTCTATTTATAGTAAATTTATATTTAGTAAGAACTAGTTGAATTAATAGAACTAGTTGAACATGTCATATTTGTTGTTATCTTTTTAGTTAAACAATTATTCGGGATGTATTAATGATAACTTATAGGGTTTTTGCTTTTGCAGAAATCAAGGAGCCCCTCCATCATCCCCGCTGTCATCCCCGTCACCGACCCCCTCCGACCTCGAGGTGAGACCAGCCAAATCTCCATGTATATCTTGTGTTGCTCAAATAGGATATGTGGTTGCCCAAGTGGCCGGTCATGTTCAGGTTACACCTCCGAGTGGCCTATGTTTTGCCGGAGTGTTGATTAATTTCCGTTCCGGCAAATTTCAGGCGCTCGATATGTCCTTTTTTAGCAAAGGTCATGCCGGATTTCTCCGTGAATTCTGGCATGACTTGTGCTAGAATATGTAGGAAATATTGAGCGGCCTGGATTTTCTCGAAAAATAATGATCTAGTTTAGGTTTTGTAGTACATATATTTAATTGTACAAGTTTACTTTGAATTATGAACGTAGGAAATGTCGTACTCGGACGATGACAGTCTCCCGAGGGAGTGCAGCTGGTGCCACGACGATCGAGGTATGTGCGACAGGTTCGTTGAGCTGGACGAAGATCGGCGCTTCAGCATTAAGCTCGATGAGACCTTCGATGTTGAAACGGTACGCAAGAACGACAAGTGTTTTTCTCGTAATTAAGCATGACTTCAACTATTTCAACATCTAATTTTCATCTTTTACAATTCGACTAGATTATCCCATTCCATGCAAGACACTATGTCTTGGAGAGGATGGGTTTTGAAGACCATGAAAATTTTCAAACAAAGAAAATACACCTAAGGACCCATCATGATATGGATTTTGAAGTAAATCTGTACAATTCTCATAGCGTAACCCATTTTGGTTGCCAAAATTGGGAAGCACTTTGCAAAATGTATGGTTTTTATGAGGGTATGATTGTCACCATGGATCTTGGTGATCCTGACATCGAGCAAGACAATATGGACATTTGGGTCCTTATTGATACGCTTCCGATTCTACCGCGGTGTGAGTTCCTCAAACATAGTTATTAACTAATTTATATTGTTTATTTCAAAATAGTTGATAGCTTATTTCCATTGACAGCTTATTTTCAATCTTCAAACAATGTGCGGAAGATGGTAGACAAAACCCACTACACTGATGGCTCCGAATTAACTTATAAGGAGAAAAGTCATCTGATCGCTTATTGTACTTATCTTGAGAATTACAATACCTATTATCGAACTCCTCCAAATTATGGTGAATACGTGCCACTAGTGCACATGTTGAACCACGGTAACTTCCATGGAGATACCCTGATAAGATTTTTTTACTATTACGACATCCGTGCATCTTTTGCATACTTCTAAAACTAGTACATCATTGCTAACTATGAAGTTATTACTATGTTTTTCAACAGAAAATCCCGATGGATTGTGTGCCTCATTTGATGTATCAGAATGGTCGCCTTGCAGTTATGAACATACAGCCAGGTCAATCTAAGGAGCTCACCTGTGCATATCGGATTTCTAAAACTGGTGAACACATGCTAATCAAAGAATGGAAAAACTGTTTGGAGATTAGCAAGGAGGTTCTTGGAAGTAACATTAAGCAAAAGGCAAGAATTGGAGACAGGATAATCTCCATTCTCCATAATGGAGAGTCAGTGGATATCTTGTTTTTTGCTATTTTACCTTAGAGAATATAGTAGGTCCTAAGAGAATGTAGTAGGTCCTATGAGGTACAATATGTTTATTATGTGGTACAATGTGTTACAGTTGTGATTACGACTAGTGACCAATTTGCTATGTGATGTCTCATAGATGAAAACAATGATCTTGAGGAGGTGTTATATGACAATGATGTATTATGATGATAAGTTATTAATGATATGATGATGATTATGATATTTATTATATCATTGGGTGAAAGAACCGCGGATTAGTTTCAAGTGGATGGACATCCACTTGAAACTAGTCCACGGTTCTTTCACCCCGTGATGTAATAACTCATTATGATGTAAAACAATCTCTAAATTCCTGTTGTATGAAAACTTGTGTAAAGGTGTATGAATACAACATGAAATAAAAAGAAATAAAATACGAAATAATAGTAGCAGCGCGGGCGGGGAGAAGCGCTACTACTAATTACCAAGAGCGCTCCTCGGGAAGTCGCTACTACTAAACCGATTTAGCAAGATGGCGTGGGGCACGCCATCGCTATACGTTAGTCAGAAGCCTTTATCAAGAGCGCACAGTGCCGCGCTACTGATAGGCCTAAAACCCGCGCTGCTGCTAGGCTTTTCCCTAGTAGTCATACCCCCTCCCCGATAACTTCGACATGAGGGGGGGAGGGGTCGCCGAGGGTTCAAGGGGCGAGGGTCGGGAACTAGGGTAGAGGGTCGAGGGTCACCGAGGGGTCGAGGGTCGCCGAGGGTTTGAGGGTCGAGGGGTCGAGGGTTTGAGGGTCGTCGAGGGGCCGAGGGTTCGAGGGTCGAGGGTCGTCAACGGGTCGAGGGTCGAGGATCGTCGAGGGGCCGAGAGGTTGCCTAATGTCGAAGTATTGAAGAAATCCATGGCTTCATCATTAGCCAGAAGTAACCAGGGCATGATGGTACAAAGTTCTCCAAAGTTATTTTGGAAAGGAGTCCCGGATAGGATAATTCGTCTTTTGGTACAAACTTCAGCAAAGGCCTTCCAAATAGCGATATTCGGAAGGCTCTTGCTGAACTTTGTACCAAAAAGCGAATTATCCTATCTGGGACTCCGTTCCAAAATAACTTTGGAGAGCTTCGTACCATCATGTGCATGTCAGTCGGTGGAACCTGTCTCAGGTAAGCGTACGTGTAAGGTCGGTCTGGGCCGCTTCATCCCACAATACCGCGGAAGCAAAATAATACTAGTAGTGGCAAGAAAGTTGACAACATCTACGCCCACAACAAATTTGTGTTCTACTCGTGCAAAGAGAACTACGCATAAACCTAGCTCATGATGCCACTGGTGGGGAACGTTGCAGAAAATAAAAAATTTCTACGCTTTCACCAAGATCAATCTATGAGTTCATCTAGCAATGAGAGAAAGGAGTGCATCTACATACCCTTGTAGATCGCGAGCGGAAGCGTTCAAGAGAACGGGGTTGAGGGAGTCGTACTCGACGTGATCCAAATCACCGATGATCCTAGTGCTGAACGGATAGCACCTCCGCGTTCAACACACGTACGGTTGAGGAAGACGTCTCCTCCTTCTTGATCTAGCAAGTGGGGAGGAGAGGTTGACGGAGATCCAGCAGCACGACGGCGTGGTGGTGGATGCAGCAGTGATCTCGGCAGAGCCACGAGCTTCTACGAGAGGGAGAGGTGTAGCAAGGGGAAGGAGGCGCCAAGAGCATGGGTGCGGCTGCCTCCTCCCCCCTTTATATAGGCCCCTAGGGAGGGGCGCCGCCCCGGGAGATGAGATCTCCAAGGGGGCGGCAGCCAAGGGGAGGCTTGCCCCAAGGCAGTGGAGGCGCCCCCACCCTAGGGTTTCCAACCCTAGGCGCGGGGGGCGCACCAGCCCACTAGGGATGGTTCCTCCCTCTTCAGCCCAAGGCCCCTCCGAATAGGTGGCCCCACTGTGGACGCCTGGGACCCTTCCGGTGGTCCCAGACAATACCGTGACCCCCGAAACTTTCCCGATGGCCGAAACTGCACTTCCTATATATAATTCTTCACCTCCGGACCATTCCATAACTCCTCGTGACGTCCGGGATCTCATCCGGACTCAACAACTTTCGGTTACTGATACTCATATCTCTACAACCCTAGCGTCACCAAACCTTAAGTGTGTAGACCCTACGGGTTCGGGAAACATGCAGACATGACCGAGACGCCTCTCCGGTCAATAACCAACAACGGGATCTGGATACCCATGTTGGCTCCCACATGCTCCTCGATGATCTCATTTGATGAACCACGATGTCGAGGATTCAATCAATCCCGTATACAATTCCCTTTGTCAATCGGTACGTTACTTGCCTGAGACTCGATCGTCGGTATCCCAATACCTCGTTTAATCTCGTTACCGGCAAGTCACTTTACTCGTACCGTAATGCATGTTCCCGTGACCAGACACTTGGTCACATTGAGCTCATTATGATGATGCATTACCGAGTGGGCCCATAGATACCTCTCCGTCATACGGAGTGACAAATCCCAGTTTCGATTCATGCCAACCCAACAGACACTTTCAGAGATACCCGTAGTGCACCTTTATAGTCACCCAGTTACGTTATGACGCTTGGCACACCCAAAGCACTCCTACGGTATCCGGGATTTGCACAATCTCATGGTCTAAGGAAATGATACTTGACATTTGGAAAAGCTCTAGCTAAACGAACTACACGATCTTTGAGCTATGCTTAGGATTGGGTCTTGTCCATCACATCATTCTCCTAATGATGTGATCCCGTTATCAATGACATCCAATGCCCCTAGTCAGGAAACCATGACTATCTGTTGATCAACGAGCTAGTCAACTAGAGGCTTACTAGGGACACATTGTGGTCTATGTATTCACACGTGTATTACGATTTTCGGATAACACAGTTATAGCATGAATAACAGACAATTATCATGAACAAAGAAATATAATAATAACCATTTTATTATTGCCTCTAGGGCATATTTCCAACAGGGTCGAGATCAGGTTGCCTTTTGTCAAAGTATTGAAGAAATCCATGGCTTCATCATTAGCCGGAAGTAACCAGGGCATGATGGTACGAAGTTCTCCAAAGTTGTTCTGGAACGGATTCCCAGATAGGATAATCCGCCTTTTGGTACGAATTTCAGCAAAGGCCTTCCAAATAGCGATATTCGGAAGGCTCTTACTGAACTTTGTACCAAAAAGCGAATTATCCTATCTGGGACTCCGTTCCAAAACAACTTTGGAGAGCTTCGTACCATCATGCGCCAGTTACTTTCGCCTAATGATGAACACATGGTTTTGGTGAATCCTTTGATACTAGACAAACATCGGACAATCATGAGAGAGGCAGTCCGGCCCAAACCCTAGAAGCGTTGCCGAGGCCACCTAAATTTACCAAGTTAAAAGAGCGTTGTCATCGAGGCCACCCCAAACCCTAGAAGCGTTGCCGAGGCCACCCCAAACCGTAGAAGCGTCGAGGCCACTAATATGATTCCTTGTTGTGATTAGCTAGCTAGGTCTATGTTTGCCACTAATATATCCATCTGTCATGTTTGTATATTAATTGCCATGTTGTAATATTTGCAGAAACTATGGAGCACCGAGACTTGGAAGCAGAACATGTGTTGGGGGACATAATCCTCGGCGGAGGTGATGTCATGTCGTATCTCAACGACACCGATGGTCAGGAAGGAGAGGGTGAAGCAGGCTACGGTGATCGAACAATGGAGGAGGAGGGACATGATTATGATGGCTCCGATGACCGAATGCCGGTGCAAGAAGGACACCGTGATGACGGCTTCGGTGACCGAACGGAGTCCGGCCAGGTATATATATTAATTAAGCCTGTGCTGACTAGCTAATTGATGCATTAATTGTTTTGGTCTGTACACATATTAACTCTCTTCTTTCTTCTTTTCTAGCCCTCCGGATCGAGCCAAACTTAGGTAACGAGACGAGGCCCGAAGGAAAGATTGCACCAGGATGAAAAGGTTCATGATCACAGCAATCGCGCGCGATGGCCAATCGATTGAACCCATCCGGACCAAGGAAGCATTTTCTGCTCAGTGCGGGGTTCTTGTTAGGGACATGATCCCGATCAGCATCCACCAATGGTATAAGCCTAAGAATGAAGACCCTCAGGTGTCTTATGTCAACGATAGGCAGAAAGATGATCTTTGGACCGGGCTGAAGGCAAATTTCACCCTACCGCTAGAGGAGGATCCAGAGAAGCCAGTTATAGAGCCATTGGTCAAGGCTCGTGCTCTTAAGAAGATGGCAGATCTATTCAGGAGGTGGAAGAATGAGCTGAAATCAACGTTTGTCGACAAAGACAAGACTTCAGAATTCACCGGCCGATATAAGAAGGTAAGAGATCACTGGGACGTATTTGTGGCCCACAAGACATCGGACAAGCGTAAGAAGATGTCAGCGACAAACAAGAAAAATTCTGTGAAGAAGGAGCATCACCATCGCACGGGGTCAGGTGGCTACCTCAAAGCCCGGCCGTTGTGGGAGAAGGCTGAGAATAACCTGCTTGATAAAGGGATTGAACCAGAGACATTGCACTGGCCAGACCGTTCAAGGACTTGGTTCTTCGGGGTTGGGGGTCGTTGGACCCTGAAACAGGGAAGTGCGTTTGGACGAACGAGCAACTGCGAATACCCGTCCCGAAGCTTTAGGAGTATATCGCCGCAGCACAGCAAGGGACGTTCGTTCCCGACAAAGAGAACGACGAGCTCACAATGGCCCTCGGGAATCCTGAGCACCCTGGACGGATACGAGGCACGCCAAGCTCCGTTTCGTGGAAGGCTGGGTTTCCCGACGCAGGCGGTTACAAAGGCCGGGAGAGGAAGAGGAAAGTGGAGCAGACCCAACTACAGGCGCTGCACGCAAGGGTACAAGCGCTAGAGGAACGAGAAGCAGTTCACAGCAAGTGACCTACCGAAGCTACCCTGCCATCTCAGCGGAGAAGTAGCGTGGCTTCCACCGAGCTGCTTCAGGAGCCTGTCTTCACGGCTCTTGCTAGCTACCCCGTGGATGCTATCACGGAGTCTCAAGATTGCCACCTTATGACGCAATGGCAGAACTTCAAAGTCAATGCGGATGTTGGCTCTGTTGCACCTCCTCAACCCGGCGCAAATTTTCACTGCTGTCCGATTCCAGAAGGATATGCTGCTATGATGGTGGATGAAATAATGAAGGGATTTGAGGAGCTCGAGCTTGACCACCCTACCGGTGAAGGGGAGAATCGGCTGGGTTCTGCTCTGAAGACTCCATGTCTATGGCGGAAGGAGCTCATCAACCATACGAACTGGACGCCTCCGCCTCCTCCGACGACTACGACGAGTCAGCACACTCCGCCTCCTCCTCCAGCGAGTGATCAGGGCACTCTGCCTCCTTCTTCGGCGCGTGGCGGCACTCCGCCTCCTTCTCCGCCTGCGCCGGTGCGTCCGACCAGCCAGCCTCCTCCTCCGCCTCGTCAGCAAGGGCGGAAGAGAGCCGCCGCCGCTCCGGCTTCTCCGCCGCGTCGTAGCACCCCGCATCCTTCTCCGCCTCATAAGCAACAAAGGAAGACAGCCGCAGCCGCTCCGGCTGCTCCGGCGTTTAGCAGTACAGCCAGAGGCGGGAGGTAATACAGATTTGGTCCATCTCTCAAGCCTCTAGAGAAGTTACCATACGAGATGTCTGAGGCGGAAAACATGAAGATCGTTAAAGCCCAAGTGAAGGACTTTTTTGCAAAGAAAAATCCACCTCCGGAGGAGAAGATAGCTCTGGTGAAAGCGAAGCGCACTTTGGATGCCCTGAAGCGACCAGCACCGTCTCCGCCGCAAACCAACTATGAGCGCATTATTGAAAGGACATATACGGAAGCGCAGTGGTCGGGAAGTACTTGCAGTGATCGAAGGTTAGCAGAACGAAGAAGCGGTGAACAAGCGAACCAATCGTGCTAATCATCCGGGGATCTTGCCCGGTACCAATCCTGCAGATTATATGCACGACGACGATGCACATTTGATATAATGGAGGTGGACGAATTCAGATACCAGTACGGGAAGCCTCTCGTCAAAGATGGAAGTCCTCCTCTAACAACGATGATGCGAAGATTCCATGATTGGTACATGAAAACCTACAGAGAGTCTGGGAAGGATACTTTGACGCTGAGAGTTAAAGAGGAGCACGACCTCATTGGAATTGATCTGTTATCTGTTCCATTTGAGGAGTTCTTCCAGTTTTTCAATCAAAAGGCCCTCGATAAATTAACGGTCACTTGCTACTGTCTGTAAGTACTATTTCTGTCATTAAGTCTCTATATATAGCTCAGCTCTTTCATTGCATGTATATATAATTATCCTCACTATATTATGTAGATTGAAGATCGTCGAATGCAGAAAAGCACAAATCTATGATATTGGGTTCATTAACACAAATCTCATAGATGAATTTACGGTTAAATTTCATGCCAAAGAAACCGAGGCCAACTTGCTACGATCGTTGGTAATAAATCAAAACAAAGATAAAATACTCTTTCCTTACAACTTCAAGTGAGTGTTACTGTCTTGTGCATATTCGGTTTCCCTTATTACTCGAGGTTATAATAATGTAATTGATGAGTTATGCATGCGTGCACAGCTTCCACTATATTCTCCTAGAGATTAAGCTTGAGCAGGGACTAGTAACCGTCTTAGACTCGAGACGAAAAGATCCCCAGGACTATGCGAACATGACTAAAATGCTTGAAAAGAAAGTTCAATCGATCATTATCGCACCATATCGGCAACTTTGTTCATTTCCTGATATCAAGTAATTGTTTTCTTTATCTGGCAGGGTTTTGAAAAAGTTCACCGCACAAGCTCCGGGACTGCCGGGAGAGCTGTGATTTAAACACCCGAAATTAAGTACTACTAGCTAGTTCCGCACATGTCCCAGTGATTCTAGCGCTAGTTTCATCAATACCATTCATCAATACCACACGACCTTATGTATCAGGGAAGGCCTCACAAGTTATTGAATATGTAGGATGCTGACGTATAAAATCCAACAATGGACCTGATGGCCCACAATGGGTCTGACGTGAGCATCAGTACTTAACTAGAGGAAGAAGAATGCAAGGAGATCAAACTATAGAAACAACTGACTAACTCAATTGTCAAATGCAAAGGAATTATGATTCCCAAAACAAGGGATCAGAAGCAATGCTCTGATTTAGGGGTGGCTAAGTTGAAAAGCCTTAGGGTACAATCAACGGCAATTGGATTGGTCAAGAACCAATTCCGGCTAAAAGCATGGCAGCTCAGCCAGAAAGGTAACTTATAAGAATCAATGATGATTGCGGGTATTCGCAAACATATTGAGTCAACAGACCCAAAATGATAATGACAAGGAATGTCAATATGGCTACGAGACTTATGGGATTAACCATAATGCAAGCAAGCAAGAATTTCAAGAGCCAAAGGCTCCAGAGGATTCTCGGGAGATCGAATAGTGTTTTGAAGAATTTTGTGTAACACATGAACAACAGGGAATGAGCGGATACTCGACAAGTGCGAGGGTTTATTTAAAGGGGTATTCAGGTGGCAAAGAACTGCTAGGCAGTAGGCACAAAGTATTCTCGGATCAATAGAGAAAACTTCGGGGTATCTTGTAATAACAAGATCACTGGGGGGGTGATCGCATGAATGGCAAGTGTAAGTAGTAATCCATACGGATTTATCGGTGGTCAGGAATAGCATAAGTGATGAGCACAAGGCCACGAGAGGACCTCAGATAGTATCTTCGGAATCTTCTGATTAGCAGACGACCATCTGAAGTGGGGGGGGGCTCTCCGGGAGAAAGTACTTGCGAGAACCTAAAGTTAGTGTTGTTTTAACAAAATCGTTTAACCCGAATAGAAGAGAGTTCGTAATCCCGAGTAAAGATCGAGGAGTAAAAGATCCTAATACCACCCAATGGCGACGTGTGCCCGTAAGGCACACAGCCAAGTTAGTAAAAGTTTTACAATGTCTAGACTCGACTTGACCAAGGAGTGTGGAAGGGGATTCCTACAGCAATGGCTCGATACCAACTTGTGACGCCCTCGATTCAATCGTACACTAATCATACACGCAAATGTGTACGATCAAGATCAAGGACTCACGGAAGATATCACAACACAACTCTACAAATAAAATAAGTCATACAAGCATCATAATACAAGCCAGGGCCTCGAGGGCTCGAATACAAGTGCTCGATCATAGACGAAGTCAGCGGAAGCAACAATATCTGAGTACGGACATAAGTTAAACAAGGTGCCATAAGATGGCTAGCACAAACTGGGATCTGATCGAAGAGGACAGGCCTCCCGCAGGGATCCTCCTAGGTCACTCCCGGTCGCCGTCAGCGGGCTGCACGTAGTAGTAGGCGCCTCCGGAGTAGTAGTCGTCGTAGTCGGTGGCGTCTGGATCCTGGGCTCCATCGTCTGATAGCAGCAATCGAGTAGAGATAGGGGAAAAAGGGGAAACAAGGCAACCGTGAGTACTCATCCAAAGTACTCGCAAGCAAGGAGCTACTCTACATATGCAAGGATATATGTGTAAAGGCCATATCAAGGACCGAATCTGCAGAAATGCCGTAATAGAGAGAAGGCCTAGTCCTAACGAAGACTAGCATCTTCCGAAACCACCATCTTGCAGCAAACAAGAGGGAGTAGAGTAACATAACTTAAAGTAGCAGTAGTGTTATCAACCTCGCCGAGATCCTTTCTCGACTCCTGCGAGAAAGAAATCCCGAGCCATACTATCCGATTATCAAGACAATCCAATTCTCATCGCAATCCATTGCTCATATCCATGTCTCATCTCAAGTAACCAGTTCTAGTTGTATCGATCGGGATACAACTCCAAGCGTCCGTTACCGAGGACAGGCTATCGATAGAAGTTTTCTTCCTGCAGGGTGCACCAACTTACCCACCACGCCGCTTAACTCCGCCGACACACTTTCGAGGTCATGCCCGCCTCGGTCAAACAATACGCCGCAACCCGACCTAGGCTTAATAGAGAGCCAGCACGCCGACTAAACCTATGCCCCGGGGTCATGGGCCATCTCCCGGGAACTCCTGCATGTTGCGAGGGCGGCCGGCAGACCTAGCCTAACAGAGCGTTCCAGCCCAATCCGCGCAAGCCCGCTCGACGCCGACGTCTAATAAGCTTCGCTGATGTATACGACGCGAACGCCCATACTTAGCCCACGTGATGGTTAGTGCTATCGGGCCGAGGCCCTTGGATCAAATATCCAAATCGTAGTGGATTAGGAACGCGGTAACAAGCGTAACTCACGAAAGATGTGACCCGTTGCCCGTCTCGAGGACTTGCGGCAAGGGCTAGGAATGCCCGCCACGCCGTAATTATCTCGCGGGCACCCTCCGTGTCAACCCGTCTCCACATCACTCGCAATTAAGCACGCTGGTACCCTCGTGGTCGACCCGCCTTTCCAAGTAACAGATGGTAACAGTCCAAGTAACGTGAGTCCAAACATCAAGGGAAAACACGAGGAATCACCCCGTGTATTCCACTCAATGTAGTCGTCAAGGTGAACATAAGAGGATTCACCCTCGAGGTCCACACTTGAGGGGTTGCACGACAGTCGTCGTCGGAAGTGGTTAAAGAGGAAATCACCTCGATGACCACAACCGAATAGCTATACTACTGAGGTTAATATCGGAGGTGTTTGTAGAGGTTTCACCCTCGGTACTCGATAGTAACCTAGTAGTGTCGAGCAACTAAGGGGAAGTGATGTGCGGTGTCGGGGCCTGGTCTTCTATCCCGTTGATCGGGTCTTCAATGATGAAGCAGGGGCAACAAGGACAAGGTGGGGGGGGGTCACTGCTGGGTCTCTAGCCAACCTATACTAAGCAGTTAGGATAAGCAGGTAGGTAACAATAGCAGGTTACAATAAACAGGCTATGCAACAGAATAGGAGCAACAATAACAGTAGCAAAAATCTAGTGCAAGCAATAAGAGAATGGAATGGGCGATATCGGGATGATCAAAGGGGGCTTGCCTGGTTGCTCGGCAAGAGAGAGATCGTCGACAAGACTGTAGTCGAACCGCAACGGCGTCGGTCTCGTAGTCTACCAAGAGAAGAGGGGAAGAAACAATGAATACACGATAACAGATGCATAACGATGCATGACATGCCAAGAAGCGAAGCTAGGCGTGCCCTAACGTGGTAGAGGGGTACTGGTTTAGGGGGGAAGGCATCCGGGAAGTTATCCCGGTTCCGGACGTCTGTCAGACAGATGAACCGGAGGAGAAAGTTTGCAGGTTCGATAGGTTAGAGACGTGCGGTGGACGAACGGACTGCGTATCCGGAATCGTCTCGTCGTTCTGAGCAACTTTCATGTTGAAAATATTTTAATCCGGGCTACGGATTAAAAGTTATGAATTATAAAAGATTTTATTAATTTCTGGAATTTTAAATTAATTAATTAATTCAACATTATCCGAAACAGTGCACGCTGACGTCAGCATGACGTCAGCAGTCAACAGGGGCGTTGACTGGTCAACGCTGACGTGTGGGTCCCACCTGTTAGCCTCTGATTAAGTTAATTAGGTTTAACTAACTAATCACTAATTAATTAAGCTAATTAGTTAATTAGGTTCAGCTAATTATAATTAATTAACTTAATTAATTCCTTAATTAATTAATTAATTAATTAATTTTATTAATATTAATCTTTATTTTTATTAACGTCCAGGGGCGTGGCCCCACATGTCATGGGCCATAGGGGCCAACAGGGTTAACGGGCGCGGGGGTGTGGGCGCCCGTTGAGGCAGGAGCCTGACTGGGCACGGCGAGGCGCCAAAGCCAGCGCAGCAGCGGCAAAGGTGGCGGTGGTGGCGGGTCGACGAGCGCAGGGCGCTACGAACGTGGGCGTCCTGCCCGAGGAGGGGCGAACCCGGGTGCGGGAGGGAGGCCATGGCCTCGACGAGGCAGTAGAGGCACCGGCGCGGCGCGGCCACCGGCAGTGAGCACGAACGGCGGCGACGACGCGGGATGCGACCGACGGGGCACGCGCAGGTGTGGTGGTGCGAGCGCGGGCCGGGTCTGGTAACGGGGAGAGAAGAAGGGCGGACGAGGCTCACGGCGGGGTTGTAGGGAGGCGGCAGTGGGCTCGGGGAGGGTTGAGGCGGTCCGACGACGGCGGGGACGAGGCAGACGACGTCGACGGGGACGAGGGAGTCCGGCGAGGCAGGCCGCGGCGGCGTCGGGGAAAGCGGTGCGGGCTCCGTGGCGCTGTCCGCGACGGCGGGCGCCGGCTTCTGGCGACAAGCGACGAAGCGTCGCGTCGGCTACCTTCGGGGAGGAGGGAAGAGGAGGCGTGTGGGGGAGGAGGCGAGGAGGCGCCGGCGGGGACGGGCGGCGCCTTCCGGCGACGGGAAGTGGAGTTGAGGTGCTGGGCGGAGAAGGCGCGATTCTGTTACGGGGTGGTGGCGCGGTGGTGCCCGATCCCGATCTGGATCGGGGAGTGGGAGAGGCGGCGAGTGGTGAGGGGGGGTTCGATCCGATCCGATCGGACGAGTGGGGATCGGGTGGTCTAGGGTTTGGGATGGGGAGTGAGGGAGTGGGCGATCGGGGTGATCGGCTGGGCGGCCTGACACACGAGGCCATCTGGGCCGTGGCCCAAAGAGGGTGGTCTCTTCTGTTTTTGTTTTCTTAACTCCTTTTTCTGTTTTGGATTAATTAAAATGCTTTGGCATTTTCTAAAATGTGGTTACTTCACCACAATTACTTTTGTAATATTTAGCAACCTCCTAACAATTTCGTTTTAATTTTTGAAAACTTTTATTGTTAACTGTAATTAGAAATTGAACGGTTTCGGATTATGGCGAGGTTAGTAACAAAGAAAAGCGGGATGACGTGGCATGATTAGCGCAGGATTATTGTAGCAAGATTACCCAAGGCCACAATTCTCCTCCACTACAAGAAATCTCGCCCGAGATTTAAGAGGGAGCAAGGGGAAAGGTCTGTTACGATAATCTAACGGAACTTCTCAAGAAGTTAATCCTTCTCGTTGATGTCTTCAATCCTTTATTCCGATGCATTATGATAAACTGGTCATCATTTCTTCGGGAACTCCATCGTACTTACGAAAAATAAGGGGCAGCTCTCTACGACATAATGCTTTTAAGGGAAACAATCGGGGGCTAACCCATGAATTAGTATAAGGTTATCTCTCGAGTTGAACATATGAAATACCTCGAGAGTAAGGTACGAAGGTACCACAATAGGCTCCAAGCGGGTAGATAGTTTGCTCGAAGCCTGAACCAGAGTGAGAAAGGGGTTCAGAGTAGCGAGAGTAAGTATCGCGTCTGATACCAGAATAGATCACTATGTCGGTGGCCCGTGAATTACATACGAGGCCACGTGCGAGGAAAACCTTTGGAAAACGGGGGTGTACAGGAGAGTCAGGTTTCAATCCAGTGGACCTGTGGGTTATGGGCCCACCATGTGGGTTGAAAGTAGGAAAGGTGGTGACATCTTGCACGATCATGAAAGCAAGGCATGTCAGAGGGGACTCTGAGGGTCAACAGTAACCAAGGGCGAGGGACGAAGAGAACCATTTTCTTGCTCGTTGAACGAGGCGGACCGATAGGCAAGGTTCTCGTCCATCGGTGGCTACCGGAATGTCATCACAATAGTAATAGGGTCTTACTTCAGAGTGGTACAACGAGGTGCTTACCTAAGCAGGGGATTATCACTGCTTAGATTATATATATCCCAAGAAAGGTTCAACCAACCAATGGAAAGTAAAATATGCTTATCATATTAAACAGAACAATGGAAAGGAAAATGTGTTTAAACACATATTTCAGGGGTATATCCTTCCCAAGGATAAGCAGAGCAAGATATCCACGATAGGAGATAATGTAGAAAACCCTTTAGGTAAGGGGAGAGAAATTTCATGACAATACCCAAACAACGGTGTTCGGATAATTGAGCAAGAAACATTTAGCATTGGGCTTAGAATGTTCTTGTTGAAAATCGATGTATCACGTACATGCTTCGAGATAGCATTGACATGGTCTTCGGTGAAGATCAGACTTGGAATCACGAAGGATTCATCGAGAATAACTGGTAGAATAAGTCTTACAATTTCCCCATGGATGAACGGATAACCTCGCTGAAAAGGAAACTATAATGATAGGTCCTCCAGTAGGAAGTGCTAGGCATGACATCATGCTACCAGGTCATCAAAGTATCAACATCATAACTCTTGGAAAGTCGTCCCAACCATCATATCTGACCGAGATTCAGATCCGATTGGTGTCAGGATACCTCAGGCTTAGGATGCCTGAGGAGAAAAGGTGCAACGCAAGTTGACGAGATGACCTTGTAAGATTCTCGGGGAAATGAACTATGATGTGATTCCCGTTAACAAGAGTCCATCATTAACCCAAGGAGAGGACAAGGAGGTTTCTGGTAAACTCAACGACAATTCACCGAGACTCCCAAGAGATAGACTCCCACATTTAAATGAACAAAGAGATAACATTTGTCGGATCAAATGATACAAGGGAGTATGCTCGAGGAAAACATACACAAGTAAACATTGGTTGAAAGGTGCGCCCGATGGGTTGGGTTGCACGATCAATGTCAGAATGGTGATTTAATAATCGATAGACTGAGAATTTCACTTCAAGGCAAGAGGCTTGCTAGAAGGGCAGAATTCAAACAGCATCGTTCACTTGTTGGTACACCGGTTGGAAGCAACACGGGTACCAAGAAAGAATGGTGATGGTGAGAAGCATCTCAATACCAAGAATTTCTTAAGAGGTGGAGCAGTCCTCACAACATCCTTGATATTAACAGATGGTATTACTCCAAGGTAAAGAAGAACAAATGCTGGATAGCAGGGATCTCAAGGTTTACACAAAACACGAACAACTTGTGTTGAACGGAAGGCAATAAGGTGGTCGATGAGAACAGGAATCATCGAGGGCAAGGATGGTATAACCCATCATGAATTCAATTGAATTCCTGGAAGAGCTCATAAGGTTGATGATGATCATGACACAATTGTCGAGAGATTCCATGTAGATGTAATCAAACAGCGACGACATCAAGTCAAAGTAATGATGAAGTGAAAGGTTATTAGAACCAAGGGTACGACACAAACTCGAAACCAAGCTTGTTGTTCAAGGCGAAATGATAAGTCGATGAGGATCGACGTAAGGTCAGTTCCTCGTCGAAAATTGTGCTCCGTGAAGAAGGAACGGGTAGTACCGATAAAATCATCACGACAACGATATAGCCAAACAGGCTAGGAACGGCGTGATCGGGTACCAACTCGTACTTATAGAAGCTCACTGAAGAGTTGTTGAACCGTAGTGCGGACTCGGTTCATTTATCGGTGTCTTTGAGTGTTTAAAACTCAAAGCCCGTGAAAGATTGGAATCAGTGGGAAGGTAGCACTTGAAGAACTCATAAAAAGTTATGCAGTTCCATGACAATCTCGAGATACCAGGGGGTAATACTCGACACAAGATCAAAGTAAAGGTTGGACTGGTGTATTGATCCATAGGAGACAATTGTTTTAACTTGTCCGAGAAATGAGATCAAAGAAGAACAATCATGGTCGGAACCACGATTGCAAAAGGCCAGATCCCAGATATAAGATGAACTTATACCAAAGGAATAATTAATTTAAGAGAAGTTTTAATGATAGATCTACATCGTGTCCATGGGCATGAACACAAGTTCAAGGTCGACTCCCACTTCTCCAATGCAAAACCTTTCATTCACTCCTCAAGTTCGAGGAAGTTGCAGGGTTGAGATTATATCTGGCGAAGCACCAGAAGAGTAATATTCGTGAAAACTTTCGGGTTCACACGGTTTAGCGAAGGCATATGTCCAAACCATAGGGGCTTCTTAGAAACATATACCACAACTCCAGGGGTAATTAACTCAAGCTCGGAGGTAGAGCATGGTTGACAAAGCAGAGGATACAATTTACCAAAGGCCTTATGTATCAGGGAAGGCCTCACAAGTTATTGAATATGTAGGATGCTGACGTATAAAATCCAACAATGGACCTGATGGCCCACAATGGGTCTGACGTGAGCATCAGTACTTAACTAGAGGAAGAAGAATGCAAGGAGATCAAACTATAGAAACAACTGACTAACTCAATTGTCAAATGCAAAGGAATTATGATTCCCAAAACAAGGGATCAGAAGCAATGCTCTGATTTAGGGGTGGCTAAGTTGAAAAGCCTTAGGGTACAATCAACGGCAATTGGATTGGTCAAGAACCAATTCCGGCTAAAAGCATGGCAGCTCAGCCAGAAAGGTAACTTATAAGAATCAATGATGATTGCGGGTATTCGCAAACATATTGAGTCAACAGACCCAAAATGATAATGACAAGGAATGTCAATATGGCTACGAGACTTATGGGATTAACCATAATGCAAGCAAGCAAGAATTTCAAGAGCCAAAGGCTCCAGAGGATTCTCGGGAGATCGAATAGTGTTTTGAAGAATTTTGTGTAACACATGAACAACAGGGAATGAGCGGATACTCGACAAGTGCGAGGGTTTATTTAAAGGGGTATTCAGTGGCAAAGAACGCTAGGCGAGGCACAAAGTATTCTCGGATCAATAGAAAACTTGGGGTATCTTGTAATAACAAGATCACTGGGGGGGTGATCGCATGAATGGCAAGTGTAAGTAGTAATCCATACGGATTTATCGGTGGTCAGGAATAGCATAAGTGATGAGCACAAGGCCACGAGAGGACCTCAGATAGTATCTTCGGAATCTTCTGATTAGCAGACGACCATCTGAAGTGGGGGGGGGGCTCTCCGGGAGAAAGTACTTGCGAGAACCTAAAGTTAGTGTTGTTTTTAACAAAATCGTTTAACCCGAATAGAAGAGAGTTCAGAATCCCAGAGTAAAGATCGAGGAGTAAAAGATCCTAATACCACCCAATGGCGACGTGTGCCCGTAAGGCACACAGCCAAGTTAGTAAAAGTTTTACAATGTCTAGACTCGACTTCGGCCAAGGAGTGTGGAAGGGGGATTCCTACAGGCAGTCGGCTCTGATACCAACTTGTGACGCCCTCGATTCAATCGTACACTAATCATACACGCAAATGTGTACGATCAAGATCAAGGACTCACGGGAAGATATCACAACACAACTCTACAAATAAAATAAGTCATACAAGCATCATAATACAAGCCGGGGCCTCGAGGGCTCGAATACAAGTGCTCGATCATAGGCGAGTCAGCGGAAGCAACAATATCTGAGTACGGACATAAGTTAAACAAGGTGCCATAAGATGGCTAGCACAAACCGGGATACAGATCGAAGAGGACAGGCCTCCACAGGATCCTCCTAGGTCACTCCCAGTGCGTCGTCGCTGGCTGCACGTAGTAGTAGGCGCCTCCGGAGTAGTAGTCGTCGTAGTCGGTGGCGTCTGGATCCTGGGCTCCATCGTCTGATAGCAGCAATCGAGTAGAGATAGGGGAAAAAGGGGAAACAAGGCAACCGTGAGTACTCATCCAAAGTACTCGCAAGCAAGGAGCTACTCTACATATGCAAGGATATATGTGTAAAGGCCATATCAGTGGACTGAACTGCAGAAATGCCAGAATAGAGAGAAGGCCTAGTCCTAACGAAGACTAGCATCTTCCGGAAACCACCATCTTGCAGCAAACAAGAGGGAGTAGAGTAACATAACTTAAAGTAGCAGTAGTGTTATCAACCTCGGCCAGAGATCCTTTCTCGACTCCCTGCGAGAAAGAAATCCCGAGCCATACTATCCGCTTATCGGCACAATCCAATTCTCATCGCAATCCATTGCTCATATCCATGTCTCATCTCAAGTAACCAGTTCTAGTTGTATCGATCGGGATACAACTCAAGCGTCCGTTATCGTAGGACAGGCTATCGATAGAAGTTTTCTTCCTGCAGGGTGCACCAACTTACCCACCACGCTCGCTTAACTCGGCGGACACACTTTCCGTGGTCATGCCCGGCCTCGGTCAAACAATCGCGCAACCCGACCTAGGCTTAATAGAGAGGCCAGACGCGGACTAAACCTATGCCCCGGGGTCATGGGCCATCTCCCGGAACTCACAACGCGTTGCGGGCGGCCGGAAGCAGACCTAGCCTAACAGCGTTCCAGCCCAATCCGGCCAGCGCCCGCTCCGTGACGTCTAATAAGCTTCGGTGATGTATCTGACGCAGAACGCCCATACTTAGCCCACGTGATGGTTAGTGCTATCGGGCCGAGGCCCTTGGATCAAATATCCAAATCGTAGTGGATTAGGAACGCGGTAACAAGCGTAACTCACGAAGATGTGACCCGTTGCCCGTCTCGAGGACTTGCGGCAAGGGCTAGGAATGCCGCCACGCCTCGTAATTATCTCGCGGGCACCCTCCGTGTCAACCCGTCTCCACATCACTCGCAATTAAGCGCGCAGGTACCCTCGTGGTCGACCGTCTTTCCAAGTAACAGTGGTAACAGTCCAAGTAACCGTGAGTCCAAACATCAAGGGGAAAACACGAGGAATCACCCCCGGTGTATTCCACTCAATGTAGTCGTCAAGGTGAACATAAGAGGATTCACCCTCGAGGTCCACACTTGAGGGGTTGCACGACAGAGTCGTATCGGAAGTGGTTAAAGAGGAAATCACCCTCGATGACCACAACCGAATAGCTATACTACAGGGTTAATATCGGAGGTGCTGTAGAGGTTTCACCCTCGGTACTCGATAGTAACCTAGTAGTGTCGAGCAACTAAGGGGAAGTGATGTGCGGTGTCGGGGCCTGGTCTTCTATCCCGTTGATCGGGTCTTCAATGATGAAGCAGGGGCAACAAGGACAAGGTGGGGGGTCACCTTTGGGTCTCTAGCCAACCTATACTAAGCGGTTAGGATAAGCGGTAGGTAACAATAGCAGGTTACAATAAACAGGCTATGCAATGAATAGGAGCAACAATAACGAAGAGCAAAAATCTAGTGCAAGCAATAAGAGAATGGAATGGGCGATATCGGGATGATCAAAGGGGGCTTGCACGGTTGCTCGGCAAGAGAGAGTGATCGTCGACCTTGTAGTCGAACTGCCACCGCACGGCGTCGGTCTCGTAGTCTACCGAAGAGAAGAGGGGGAAGAAACAATGAATACACGATAACAGATGCATAACGATGCATGACATGCCAAGAAGCGAAGCTAGGCGTGCCCTAACGTGGTAGAGGGGTACTGGTTTAGGGGAAGGCATCCGGAAGTTATCCGGTTTGAGACGTCTGTCGAGACGAGATGAACCGGAGGAGAAAGTTTGCAGGTTCGATAGGTTAGAGGCGTGCGGTGGACGAGCGGATGCGTATCCGGAATCGTCTCGCTGTTCGAGCAACTTTCATGTTGAAAATATTTTAATCCGACTCACGGATTAAAAGTTATGAACTATAAAAGATTTTATTAATTTCTGGAATTTTAAATTAATTAATTAATTCAACATTATCCGAAACAGATTGCGCCGACGTCGACATGACGTCGGCATGACGTCGGCGAGTCAACGAGGCGTTGGTGGTCAACGCCGACGTGTGGGTCCCACTGTTAGCCTCGATTAAGTTAATTAGGTTTAACTAACTAATCACTAATTAATTAAGCTAATTAGTTAATTAGGTTCAGCTAATTATAATTAATTAACTTAATTAATTCCTTAATTAATTAATTAATTAATTAATTTTATTAATATTAATCTTTATTTTTATTAACGCCGGGCGTGGCCCACATGTCATGGGCCATAGGGGCCAACAGGTTAACGGCGCGGGGTGTGGCGCCCGTTGAGGCAGAGCCCGACCGGCACGGCGAGGCGCCAGCCAATGCAGCGCGCCCAAGGTGGCGGTGGTGGCGGGTCGACAGCGCAGGCGCTTCTGACGTGGCGTCTGCCGAGGAGGGCGAACCCGTGCGGGAGGAGGCCATGGCCTCGGCAAGGCGAGAGGCACACCGGCGGCGCTGCCACCACAGGCGATGAGCACGAACGGCGGCGACGACGCGGGATGCGACTGACGGGGCACGCGCAGGTGTGGTGGTGCGAGCGCGGGCCGGGTCTGGTAACGGGAGAGAAGAAGGGCGGACGAGGCTCACGGCGGGGTTGTAGGGAGGCGGCAGTGGGCTCGGGGAGGGTTGAGGCGGTCCGACGACGGCGGGGACGAGGCAGACGACGTCGACGGGGACGAGGGAGTCCGGCGAGGCGCGCGCGCGCGGCTGGGAAAGCGGTGCGGGCTCCGGTGCGCTGTCCGGCGACGGCGAAGCGCCCGGCTCTGGCGACAGCGGCGACGCGTCGCGTCAGCTACCTTCGGGAGGAGGAAGAGGAGGCGTGTGGGGAGGGGAGGCGAGGAGGCGCCGGCGGAGGGCGCGCCTTCCGGCGACGGGAAGTGGAGTTGAGGCGCCGGGCGGGAGAGGAAGGGCGCCGATTCTGGCGGGGTGGTGGCGGTGAGTCGCCCGATCCCGATCTGGATCGGGAGTGGGGAGGCGGCGAGTGGTGAGGGGGTTCGATCCGATCCGATCGGACGAGTGGGGATCGGGTGGTCTAGGGTTTGGGATGGGGAGTGAGGGGGAGTGGGCCGATCGGGGGTGATCGGCTGGGCCGGCCCGATTGGCCACGAGGCCATCTGGGCCGTGGCCCAGCGGGGGGGGGGTGGTCTCTTTCTGTTTTTTGTTTTTCTTAACTCCCTTTTTCTGTTTTGGATTAATTAAAATGCTTTGGCATTTTCTAAAAATGTGGTTACTTCACCACAATTACTTTTGTAATATTTAGCAACCTCCGAACAATTTCGTTTTAATTTTTGAAAACTTTTATTGTTAACTGTAATTAGAAATTGAACGGTTTCGGATTATGGCGAGGTTAGTAACAGTAAACGGGATGACGTGGCATGATTAGCGCAGGATTACTGTAGCAAGATTACCCGGGCGTCACACATCATGTCATCGTTCTTATTGCATTACTCCGTTTTTTCATGAACTTAATACACTAGATGCATGCTGGAAAGCGGTCGATGTGCGGAGTAATAGTAGTAGATGCAGGCAGGAGTCGTTCTACTAATCTTGGACGTGATGCCTATGTAATGATCATTGTCTGGATATCGTCATGATTATTTGAAGTTCTATCAATTGCCCAACAGTAATTTGTTTACCCACCGTTTGCTATTTTTTTCGAGAGAAGCCACTAGTGAAACCTACGGCCCCCGGGTCTTCTTTCTCATATATTTGCTTTGCGATCTACTTTTCCTTTGCGTTTTTATTCAGATCTATTAAACCAAAAAAATACAAAAATACCTTGCTGCACTTTATTTTATTTGCGATCTGTTATTTCAATCCAATACAATTTTCTCCCGTCCGTTTGCCTATCTTGAGGCGCCGTACCCCGAAGGGGATTGACAACCCCTTTAACACGTCGGGTTGTGAGGTGTGGTTATTTGTGTGCAGGTGCTGCTTACGTTGTGATTTCTTGGTTCTCCTACTGGTTCGATACCTTGGTTTCATAACTGAGGGAAATACCTACCGTTGCTGTGCTACATCATCCTCTCCTCTTGGGTGAAATACCGACGTAGTCCTAGCAACACCATCAGGCTCCTGTAGACCGCTGAGCACGTTGGTATGCTCGGCTGCGAGCGGGGGAGCTCGGGAGTGCGGGGCTTGCCCGGCCATGGCGGCACCGGAGTTTGGCTTCGACGGAAAGGACGGCTAGGGGCACAATGGATGAAAGGGAAAGGGGGAAACGGTTCAATGGCTTACCGCGGGTCTTCCAGTGCTGCTGGAGAGGCCGGGGATGCATGGGGTCCGGTGAATCGACGGCGAGGTCCGTCGACTGTGGCGGGGAAGATGAGCTCGAGGGCGTCGCTGCGGTGCGTCCGAGCTCGGGTTTTTCGATGGGGTGGCGTGCGAAGATGCGGCGGGCTGTGCGAGGGAGGGCCAGTGACCACGGCTATGGTGACCGATGGCGACGGTGGCGCTCGACCAAGATGGAGGAGGGCGAGGGAAAGAGCGACGAGATTGCTTTGATCCCGACGGCAGCTAGGGAGTTATCCGCGGTGTCGCGCTGGCAAGAGAGGTCGGCAGGGAGGGAGGAGGTGGCACGCGTGTGGCGTGCGCGCGTCGGGCACGCGCCCGCGTCCTTCTGGCGAAAGGAGGAGAACGACAAGCACTGGGCCAGGACAGTGTTGGGCCGGCCAGTGAGCTACCAGGTACTCTCTGTGTGTCTTTTCCTATATTTGTTTCTGTTTTCTAATATTTCAATTTGTTTTGAATTTGGTTTGAACCAAACCATTTTAGTAGCTTCTGAAAATTATCATTTGGCTAGACATAATATATTCAGAGCCACTCACAAGTTCTTAGAATTATTGGAACTATAAAACTATTTATAGGCATTTATAGCTCCAGTTCAAATATTTACATGGTTAATTCAAAGCCCAAAACAATCCTTAAAAATGTTCCTAATTTTTTGTTTGAGTCAAAACCCTTGCCAAAATTATAAAACATCAATGAAGAACATTTTGGATTCATTGAAAATATTTTAAGTTGAACCTATTTGATTTGATTTTGGTGCTAGGGTTTGGACATTCCCCCTTTCAAATTTCATTTGAATTTAGACATGATGCATGGATGTAGAACCAACTATGTACAAGCAATTTCTAGGGCTGTGACAACTCACCCCACTAAACAAGAATCTCGTCCCGATATTCAAGACGTACGGTAAGAGGAAGAGGGGACACTAACTATCACAATCTTCATGATCCAACTGCCCTTCTCGAAGATGTAGATTCATTGCATCATGTTGATCTTGTCATCTTTGCTTTTGAGATCTTCATCCAAACAGGACAACAAAAGGAACAGGGAGATCTCTACGAGAATCGATCTTCACGAAGATCGAGCAACTCATGGAGTGAGACATGAGAACATCTCTTGAGCTGAGACACAAACAGACATCGGGAGCGATGGAATAAATAGATGACAAAGGTTCAATTAATAGGCAACAATTCCACCCTTAAGGAAGATGGTGAACAGGTTTCAAGGTAGCGAGGGGTTAATTGCCCTTAATACCACAACGGGGCACCTTAGGGGAGGTGACTCATAGAATTTATTCCCTTAAGTGGCAAAAATAATTACTTTTGATACATAGATCATCGAAACTTTTCATACCAGGCTAAGGCAATTCACAAACGATCGTTTGAAGGAGTCCCATTATCTAAAAAGAAAACCTATAGGTAAAAAAAATGAACGAAATTCAATGAAAAACTAAAGATTGTACCAAGTAATAATCCTATTCCAAGTTACGTTGAAGCACAATTTAAGATATGTAAGAAAAAAAATGCATTCCAGGTTTTGTCTTCATAATCCCAAACAAAATCTGCGCACATGGTCATATAAGAAGTTACTGCTTCATCATATGCATGTCCGTGAATTAATTCTACAATATAGTTCTATATGTTCATAAAACTGAACACTTGTATAGAAGAAGCCTGTAGATCATCCAAACAAATTTAAAGAATTCAATGATAGTAACTATTTTAGCACTCCTAAGGATTTTCTCTGGTTTTGTGCATTTATTGTGTTCGTTTTACTTCTTTTTTGAGGAGTAGAAAGTGATAGACCGGAAGGATTCGAGAGAGATTGAGTGGAGACCAGAGCACTTTGATCAAGAGATGCTTCTGAAAATAAAGTTGCACGAAAAGAGAAATAAAAACATATTTATAAATGTTCATTGAAGAGTTTTTTTAAAACATTTTTGAATAAGCCCGCATTTTCCCGAAGTCCTATAATTGAAGTGCTAAAGCTTGGGTAAGCTTATTTACTTTGGATATGTGTATTAGCAAATGACAAGAGGGTTTTATTTCATCGAGCATATGGGACATATATATATATATATATATATATATATATATATATATATATATATATATATATATATATATATATATATATATATATATATATATATATATATATATATATATATATATATTTCTAAATCTTAAATAGCCATTTCTATAAATTATACTTTAATGCACAAAATACCTTGGAACAATATAATGCAAGCATGGGTCCAGCATGATCAAAGTCTGGCTGAGCAAGGTCTTAAAATTCCTCTGTTCAACGTATTGATCTTCCTTGAACTCTTCGGATTTATGATTTTCTACTTGCCGGAAAAATAAAAGCAACACACGATAAATAGGCAGGACATACAAGGTACTACTTTTTTTACACAATGGTCTTATTGCGAAGTGAGTGATTTTATTATATGAACACAGGATAAATAAACCGGTGGATTTGGGGTTTTAGATGTTTATTAACCATGAATTATAGAAAAGGAAAAAAGAAAACGTTAGTGGGCGTCGCAGGCCCAAGTGGGGGAGAGAGGGGCCCAAAACACCCAAAAAAAAGCCCATCCAAGTAGGAGCTGTGTTTTCCGCCGGGAACAGGGGAGGGGAGGGCGACGGTGGATGTCAGTCGACAAAAGAGGCGAATTGCGCCTCTGAATTGATGCCGCTGGGGAGTAATCGAGCTTTCCTCTGTCCGTCCAGCTTTCCACAAATCAATCCTCTCGAGTCTGCTGGGGGAGGTTTCGCTTGCAGCGGCGAGGCAAGCCCCTCGGCCTCATCGGCAGGAAGCTGCCTCCAAGAAGCCTTGGCCGGCGGCTCGGCCTCGTCGGCAGCAAGCCCCCAAGTGCAAGAAGCCTCGCCGGGAGGGATGGCCGGCGGCAAACCGACGCCTCCCTCATCCTCTTCCGCAACAAGTCCCCAAGAAGTGCAAGAACCTTCGTCGGGAGGGATGGCCGGCGGCAAACCGACGCCTCCCTCGGCCTCGTCCGCAAGAAACCCAGAAGTCCAAGAACCTTCGTCTGCTGCACTGAACGGTGGCCAGTGGACGGCTCCCTCGTCGTCCACAGCACCTTCGTCGTCGCCCAGAAGCATGAGGATCCGCGGGCCCGCTGCAATGCACGGCGGGGAGTCCTCGCCCGTCGTGCGGCTTCCGCCTAGCTTCCCGACGGCGCAGATGATTTTCTTCAGAGGGGGCAGGGGAGGCTTCCCCTGCAGGAGTCATCGCATGAAGGTTCCAAGGTCCTCCTCCTCAAGCCCGATCGTGGATGTTTGGAGCCATAACCAGGAGGAGGTGTTCAGCAAGATTGCAGATGTTTTCTTATCCAGAAAATCCGAATTCATCGTCGGGCTGGATGCAGAGTTCTGCGTCCGAGATGGGCCTCCGATTCCTTACGCCGACCCGGTCTGCCCAGAGCTTTGGTACAGCCACAACAGGCAGAGTGTGGATGACGGAAACCTGGTACAGATGGGGCTTGCAATCCAGCACAAGAAGAGTTCAAGGCAGAGACAACTGTATCAGTTTAACTTGGAATTTGACCCGACGACGAGAATGCCTGGTCATGCAGGCGTGCACTTCCTGAAGAATGTTGCCAAAATGAACTTGGAACGCCACTCTGCTCAAGGGATTTCGGTAGAGGACTTGATGAAGATGCTTGAGGAATCCGGAGCCTTGTCCAACTCGCTGGTTACCTGGGTTACATATCAGGGATTCGCTGATTTCGGGTACATCTTTATGGCTTTGCAAAACACCAATAGGTTGCCCGAGGACAGAAGGAGCTTCTTGAGTTGGGTGCAGCTTGTGTTCCCAAGTGTCTATGATATGAAAGTCCTACATAAGATTGGTTACTGCAGCCCAGCTTCGGAGCGTGGCCGTGCAAATCTTGATGCATTCGCAGAGGACATGGGCGCAGAGAGGATTGGGAAGTCACACACGGCCGGTTCTGATGCCGTAGCTACGCTTGATTGCTACAACAGGGCCATCCTTGAGGAGCAGCCCTACTCTCCAATGATAAGGTTCCTTGGGCATTTGTACGGGGTTTGCGGATCACCACCAGACGACCCGGCAAAGATTGACAGGCTCGTGAAGACAGTCTCCGTGGATCGGTTCAACATGGGGCAGCAAGTGCCACCGCTCCAAAATCTGTTTCCTTTCTTCGGCACAGTGTCCGCTGAGGTGAAGTTCGAGTCGAGCCTGAGGACGGCAAGCTACGCCGCAGCACGGCAGGAGCTAGCAAGGATCACACGCGCCCAAGTGGAGCTCGGAGTGTTTGACCCAAGAGGGTGGCTTGCTTTTGGCAGGATATGGAGGTTCGACGTGGGCGGGTCGTCTGCGACTGCCGCCACACTCACCAGCGCTCTGCTTGCAAAGATGCTCACACAGTCGGGGGCTTTGCGCTCACCATCAGTGGCGTGGACGTCCTCTTCCAGCTCCACGTTTCTCTACCTGGTCCGGGCTCTCACTAGGACAGACTTGCCGGACAGCCGGCACGAGTTCCTGCAGTCGTGCGGCGAGTTTTTCCCCAACCTGTGCGTTGTTCCAGCAGCTCAAGCCGAGGAGGAGGAAGACGTGGAGGGGCCGCCCCGTGTCGTGTCGACTCTGCGGAGATATCGTGGCCTGAGCCCCGAGGAGAGGTGGAGCAAGTACACCATCGCGGACCTGTCGGAGTCGGACGAGCCTGCTCCAGCTTAGAGACTGTAGGTGGTTCAGACAGAAAGAAACAAACGGACAAATGACTTGCAGTGTGGATATGGATGGATGGATGGACCTGTTTTTTTGTCTATTATTATTGTCTATTGATGGATGAGTTGATTGATTGATTGGTTTGGAGCTTTGAATTTGGGTTTTGTTTTGATTTCTCTGAATTTGTTCTGTTGTGTTCTGTTCTCGGAGGAAGGTGTGGTTGCAGCAGCAGCAGAAGCGGCTGGGTGGATTGGGTCTGTTTTAATTTAAAAAATTGTTTTCTGCCTCAGTTGAATTTTCTTTTATATTTTGTTTCGGGGGAGGTGGAGTGGAGTTGATCGATCTGCAATGGCCGGCCAATGGCGACGTGTCGTCGTCTCCTGTGGGTGGGTGGACTATGGAGCCCAGCGGTCCAGCGGCCCAAGCCCAACCCCACACTTGTCTCCTCTTTTGTGTCTCTCTCATGGGACGGACGAGAGGAGGGCGATCCGGCTGCGGGCGGCGGCGACCGATCCGGCCTGCTCTTCCGCCACGACTACGGCTCACCTCGGCCCGAGGTCCACGGCCGGCCAGCGGGCGGCCTGCTCTGCTCTGCTCTTGCGGCAGGGTTCCGGCTCACCCCGACCCCAGATCCACCGGCGGCCGAGGTGAGTCAGGACAAGGCCAGTTCGTTTCGTTTCGTTTCTCCGGCGATCGATTTTGACTTTGGTTGGGCGTCGCTCTTCCAAACTATCAAGCTGTTGCTGTGTTCCTGCGTGTTGGCTCTGAGGGTCTCTTTTTCATTTTGATTGATAGCAGTTGCCGGCCCTGCCCTCTTGCTCAGCAGCACGTTGGGATCACTGTGAGGAAGCCACTGCAGAGGTTTCAGCTGATGAACGAGATCTGCTATGGTCAAGGCAATGGTTTCTGCTGGTAAGCATCAAGTACTTGTTTTTGTGCACTCCAGGAAGGGGACGTCGAAAACTGCTCGGGCCATCAGAGACACTGCCTTGCCGAATCATGATGCACTGACTCACTTTTCTCAAGGATGAGAGTGCAAGCCAGGAGATCCTTGGCAGTCAGTCACACAGATATTGTCAAAATCAGTGATCTTGAACGCCTTTTGCCGTATGGGTTTGCTATTCTATTCATCATGCTGGGATCACGGCAAGGGTGGACCGTGAACTTGTCGAGCAACTTTCCGCTGACAAGCATATCCAGGTCCTTGTTTTGACAGCCACCCTTTGCATGGGGGTGCGAATTTGCCTGCACATACTGCCAGATTTATAATCCGGGAGAATCAAGTCCTCTGGATGTCATGCAGATGCTTGGTCGTGCAGGTAGGCCTCGGTATGACGCACACGGAGAGGGAATCATCTTAACTGGCCACAGTGAATTGCAATGCTACCTCTCCCTTATGAATCAATAGCTGCCTCCCAAGAGTTGGTTCATATCCAAGTTGGCAGATCAGTTAAATGCAGAGATTGTTCTGGGTACTATTCAGAATGCTCGGGAAGCATGCTCTTGGCATGACTACACTTGTCTCTACATCCGGATGCTGCGGAATCCAACACTGTATGGCTTACCAGCAGATATCATGGAGACAGACAAAACGCTAGATGAGAGGAGAGCTGACTTGGTAAGCACATGCTATACTCTGTTTTTTTTTAAGCTGCATAATCCCATCATCCTGATGATTTAGTTTCAAGCATTGTTTCATGTGCTGCACTTACATATATGGACTAGCTGTACATTGCGGTGTTCAACAGGTTCATGAGCATATACTGATTATGTTAATTCTTAGATCATGTTATACACTGATATTTGATATTTCACAATGTTGAAACCACTGAGGCTGCTGGCTACTCAAAAGCTTCACTAATTTGATATTTGCTACGCTCTAATAGATATTGGATTTAAACAGCAGTAATTTTTTGAGTAGATAATCTGGTATATTGAAATCAGCCAGATATAGAACTGAAAGTAACTGAAGATGCATGTACAGTTTTTTCTGCTTTTGTTCTGTTAGGCGGTAAAGTCACGACAAGTTTGAAGAACTATTGAAGTTATTCCGGTTTTTCAGGTTTGTATCCAATATCAGGCCATAGGGACCAAACATAGCAATGGTATACAGTTTGTGGATTAAAAAACATGATATCTTAAACAATAGTCAGCTAAAATGATGTGCTTTCTGTCGTTTTTGTAGCCCTTCTATCTGGTTTGAGATTCATTTGTTTTGTATGTATAAAGATGACTCATTTGGGTTTTTGTTATCCCCATTTATCTTTGGGCCTCTGCCTCTCTACATGTTGGTGATCCCCATTTATCTTTGGCCCTCTGCCTCTCTGCATGTGTGTATCATCAGAACTCAGAAACGAGGCAGGGAGGACATGGCCAGGCCTGCACTTGTCAACCCTCTGCTGCCGCCCAAGGGCCCCTTTCTATCCTTTTTTGAATGGTCAAGGCCCTCTGCCTGTTACAATCACATCCCAGTAGAAAACATCACTGGCCTTCTCCAAAAAAGGTGCTATGAAGGGCCCACCCGGCATAACTTGTGGGTCCGCCCCTGCATGGACACTTCTCCGTCTTTCTTCGGTAGCACAGTTTAGTTCTTGGATGTCACTCTTCTGGCTATGACCGACATTATGTCTTCTGAATACTCATGTTTTGTGTATTAGGGATGCAGTCGCTGCTGGAAAAACTGTTCGTTTGTTCTTCTTTTATATTTTGTTCCTTCAGTTTTCTAAGTGGTTCATGCTCAAAAAATTGTGATATTCATGGTTCATGCTTTCGAGACCATTGGACTTCACATGTGTGATTTGCTTTTGTCAACAAATATCTACAAATGATTTTTTTTAAGCTTCACAATTATCTGCTGATGCCGTTAGCTATAATTTAGGGCATGTCATATGTTTTTTTTCCTAATTAGTACTTGGAATCATTAGACATCGTGAAAATAAGTTTCAGCTCCAGTGCCGTACATATATTGTTACAACCGTTTCAGTTTAATGAAATAAAAGAACTGAAGCTTCTTTGCATTTGGATTGGACATGCATGGTTCGGATGATGGACTCTCTTGCCTGAACAAGTGCTGCAATGCGATTCTGAAGGTAAATTCGTTGAGCTTGCGAGGGTATTGCGGCTGACTCAAGGGGCACTCTTCAACTGGGCCGATAAAACTGGAATTGCTGAAGAGGAGGACCTGAACAAGATGAATGTATGTATTTCATTCTTCTAACTATTGTAAAGGTATCTATACTCAATACTCCTGTTCAATGTCTCAAACTTATTTTCCATTTCAAGTCTTGTATACTATGTGCAGAGAAATGTATGCCCTGCCATGGTTGTTTATGTTGTTGCTTGCATGTTTGAAGGTTGGAGCAAAAGAAGTCCACTGTCGAAAGGGAGGCTTTGCAAGACACTTCTAAAAAGGGGACTTCGCCTGACGCACCGTTTCAGGTAGAAATAGACCTGATGAAATGAAGTGTGGAAGCCAATTCTTATCATGGTAGTTGTCTTTGCTATCTCTCCTTGTTTCATCTGTTCTTCATCACAGCTCGTTTCTCTTGCAATGCGTTGCTTGGAAAATAAGTACTATTTGGTGCATATTTCTGCTGGCTGCCAAATTTTATTGTACAACACTTTCTGCATTGACCTATTATTACAAAGTATAATCTTGGAGGGTGAAACATCATAAGGCTAATAGAGCTTAGCAGGCCCCCAGCATTTTCGCTGTGATGGGCCATTGTCTACTAGTCTGCTGAAATGTATCACAAGCTGATCTTGCGTACCATGCTCTGGCTACTCTGCAACATGAGTGCCGCTAGCTGCTGCGGCACTCAGGCCACCGCCCGCCAGCCAGTGCCAGCCGCTTGGCTGATTGTCTGGTTGGAGTTGAGCTCTACATGTTTTTTCTTGAAAGATCAGGTCTTCATGTTGTTGCAGTGTACAAATTGTACAGAACCTTGCATGCTGTTTCAGTGTATCAGAATTGAACCGCTAATTTTCTTTATTTTGCTGCAATGCAGGTGTTCTGCCAGGCAAATTCAGTGTCAAGATGCATCATGGTGGATTTTTTTTCTTGGGTATGGCTCAAACTGAAGCTGCATTTAGACCGAAAAAAGCTGACTGCTTTCATGAAAAACTGTGTATGGTTCTCGGCAGAGCTCTTGCATGTTTTCAAGCTCAGAGTGGAAGAAGGCAGGTTTCGGTTGGCCCTAGCTCTTTGGCTGTTCTGGTGCTGGAGCAAGGAAAGTTGACTGCAGATCAAGCGGCGGAAGGGCTGGCGGCAACTTATCCATGGAAATGGGATTGGCACGTGATGGTTTGTTTTTCTTCGGCTGCCAGGGTCGAATAAGTTAGGTACTATCCGGCCTTTGCGCTAAAAGGGACAGGAGCTTTGGTGTCAGTTAAGAAGATGTCTTTGGAGGCAATTTCTAAAGGGAAACTGACTACTGTTTGGGTTAGGGCTGGTGGTGTCCCTGATGAACTTAAGTACTATCAAGGCTTATGTGAGGTTGGTTCAGTGTTGTGTTATTGATATTGATATGGGCATTTTAAGACGGGAAGATACAGACAAGATTCCTTGTGCAGCCGAGTTGATTGTGGATCTTTTCATGTATGGCATTTTCTTCGAGTTGATCTACTAAGAGCCAAGAGGTACTGATCAGCTGGGACAGCTTCCTGAACTGCCTACAATTCAAGAGACAACCGGCACATGTAGGCATGTGGGATTCTGCAACAAGGTCAGACAAGCCTGAGGATGTAGGTGGTCAAGAGGTTCAGATTATTCAGAAGGAAGATTTTGATAAACAAGTGCAACGGGAAGTGGAGAGGAGGATGGACATTTTCCTTCAGCAAAAAGAGGTGAAACGACGCAGAGAACAATTGCTCAAGAGCAGTAAAAGGCTGACTTTCAGAGGCAGTATAAAGAGGAGCCGGCTGCTCTGGATAATGAACATGGCGCCATCTCCCTTTCTGATGGTGCTGATGACACTATCACATCTCAAGGTAGGGGGAGCAGAATCTCTGATCAAATTCCAGATGAGCTGGAGGGCATTGACAGTAAGGCATATAGGGATGATCTTGAATGAAACATTAAATGTCAGATTTCTGAACCTGGGGTGGAGAACAATGAGTTTACTCTTCGAGGGCAGATCATGATCAAGACAACACAGTGAGGAGGAGCTCAAGACTTGCGAAGGTCAAAAACTTGGAGATCCCCAAAGGTACTCCCAGTTACTTATCTGTTCTTACTGCTTCCCACAAGAAACTTGATGGAATTGCTCGAAATCTTTGATGTAGAGTTGGGAAATTCTGAAGTTGATGTTGTTGTTAATTTAGATGTTATTCAATCTTTAGAAAAAGCTAGGTTTGATGTTTATGTAGAATTGACTAAAAATCCTGCTCCTCAACATCCTCTGGGTGTGGCTTCATCCCAAGAGAAATCTGGGAATGATTGCTTCCAGGAAGCTTAGGAAGTGGCTGATTGCCTGCTTTCTGATGATCCGAGAGAGGATATTTCCCCCAGGCACTTTATGTGTAGTGATAGGAAGAACAAGAAACTTAGGTCGCCTGAATGCTTAAGTGTGAAGCCTAAGGTAGTTGGTAGAGGTGGGAAAACCAAAAGAAAGATATTAATTATGATAGGTCTATTTTGGAATTGTAGAGGCATTGGTAGTAGTGTTAAAAGGAAATTCCTCAGAGAAACTAGTATTTCTGAGAGACATTTAGATTTTGTAGTGTTACAAGAAACTATTGGGCAAGACTTCCCCGATTACTTTCTTCAGATTATACAGGGGAGATTTCAGTTCAAATGGAATTGGATTCCTTCTCATGGTAGGTCTGGGGGGATTTTAGTCAGGGTTAAAGAATCTGAGTTTTGAGCTAGTCAGGCAATTAAAAGTAGATATGTTTTAAAGTTAAAGCTTGTTTTTAAAATAGATGGCAATAGGTGGGATTTTATCAGTGTATGGGGACTCCCAACCTGAAGGTAAGGAGCCCTTTCTTAGAGAGTTGGTACAGATGTATGCTTGTAACATTTATCCCACCTGATAGGTGGTGATTTTAAATTATTAGAAGAGCTGAAGAAAGAAATAACCCTGGGCTTTAGGTAGATGGACAGATTTATTAATGCAGTCATTGAGAATTTGGAGTTGCAGGAAATTGATGATTAGAGAGCTTAGCCTGCACACATGATGGTTCATTGTCCTTTGGCTGCCAGGGTCGAATAAGCTAGGTGCTATCCAGCCTTTGCGCTAAAAGGTCACTAAATGATTCATGCTGTGAAAATGTTCTAAAGTACTCCCTCTTATATTTTAGTGATCTAAACGCTCTTATATTTCTTTACGGAGGGAGTAGTTTTTATGGAGCATGGTTCATAATCTGAAAAATGTACTATTGATGGGAATAAGAACCTATTTGATTCTTTACTCTAAAAAGAACTACTGTAGTGTTGACCTAAAGTTTCCATAAGTGTCCTTAATAGTTCATTTCAGATACACATGGGAACAAGAAAACACTTGGATCGCAAAAAGGAAAAAATGCAACGTTTCTTCAAGGATTATCTAGTGTGTTCATTCAATCTGCTGGTTTCTAATGTCCTTTAAACACTATCAGAGTGGATACGTCCTATCCTAGTGGCCTCCACGGTGCATTTTAATTGTGACTGCCTTTCTATATATGGGAACAATATCAGCATTTAAACTTTATATTGATTGGTTAAGGTTAACCCTGATACATCTTTGAGTTGTACCAGTACCTATACCTCCTTTATATATGCCGAGTATCGAAACTAGGCCCGTTTTAAGATAGTTGAAAAATATTTCCAATATGTATGTGCCTTCCTCCCACAACGTGGACATGCCTTCCTAACCATTCCTGCTGGAAGCTAGATGGTGTCTTCCTGGGTTGCTGCTCCTTGGAGCTTATGTGTTGCCTGTTGGAATTGATCTCGGCTAACAACCGAGAGAAAACTTGGGGTGTGGCCCACCATACCTCTCTCACGCACGCACTGTGATCGGGGGTGCAAACAACCTATTGGTTTCGGTCCCTGTTCCCTAGCCCCACATATAAAAGAGAGGTACTTCCTCTCCTGTATGAGTGATCCATCATGTACTGGTAAGTTTTACCATGACCTCAACTACCGATCCTAAAATGGGGAGCTAAGGGGATCAGAAGGCCGTTTCCACCTCTGGCCGCCGCAAGGCTGTGCCGGCGGCTTCCTGCTGCCACCGGCGGAGCTCCTGGATGAGCTGCTGCCTCTCCACGACTACATCACCGCAGTGCCACTGCTGTTGCTCATCCTCGCCACTGGAGTTCATGGGCTATGCTGTGCCTGCAACAAGAAAGCCTGTAAGATCTCACGAACCACTCTGTTAATCATATCTGGGTGATCTAATGCTAGGCAAATGATCCTATTCCAATAATCTTAAAGTAGTATTTCTAACACTGCCCATGTACCCTAATTTGATTAGTGTTTCTTTACTTACATTTTTTAATTATATGTACTACTGTTGTGTACCTTTTTAGGAATTTTCACAACAGCCTGAATAACTTTTAGGAAAATCGATGTAGAGACAGACCCAATCAGTGTTGCAGTTGATAGGAGATAGAAGAGGTGAGAATATGTTGTTCTGGAGTGATACGTAGGTTAAAAGAATCACACTAGCTGACAGTTAGTTTCCTCAAAGAATTAATCCTACAATCAGCTCAAATAGCAATTCCCGCTAAAGAAAAAATGGCCACATGTGTATCTAGTAAATGTTGGGAGCGCAATGGAGAGAGAAAACCTGCTAATGACACTTCCAACATTTCCTTAATCCCCAAGAGATGAAAAGGTTGCACAGCCGCATTATAACAACAGTAGTATTAAATTTTAATGTTGCACATCTAAATTTGGAAACAACCATGTAGAAGATGAAGTAGAGGGCATACGTGAGGTTGTCCAGAATCTAGATCGTAGTGAGATCTGTGGACATTTTGTCGTCAAGGAACTACGCGGCCATGAACTGCACAAGTTCTTAAGGACCGTGTCGTCCTTGACGATCTCCATAGGCAGCTACCAGCGCGGGGGACGACAGGAACAAATGAAACATCATAAGGCTAATAGAGTTTAGCAGCCCCCCTACGATTTTCGTTGTGACGAGCTGTTGTCTTGCAGTATGCTGAAATGTATCACAAGCTGATCTTGCGTACCATGCTCTGGCTACTCTTACACGAGTATGTCATAATAATTCTTGCACTGTAAAACAAATATAGCATGCTGCAACACTATATTCATATGTCATCATATTTTTTCTAATTTGTTCTAAAGATGGAAAATTGGGAATCTTCTTGTGTTCTTTACTTCAGAATTCAAGAAGGAAAGGAGAAAAAATGTTTGTCTCGTTCATTCAGATATCCCAAAGTGGTTACTTATTTTGGTATTGTTGTAAAGTGAATGGAATGACAAGGCTCATTTACTGTTTGGCTTTGCAGGTCTCTCAGAATTGTCAGGGAAGAATTGTTTTGGAGGATGGAATTTGACGGTGGTAGAAGTTTGGGTTTTGGGGGGAATGCTGTTAGAAGTTTGGGTTTATCAGGCTGTGCTGATGCACTTCCTCAATGACGGTTTGGACGAAAATCCGGCTATGTAATTTTGCTTTGCTTTTCGAGCTGTTGAATTTCTAGAATGGCTTGATCCCACCTGTACGAAACACATTAATACCATTCTGCCAGTGGAGGAGATCCACCTAGCCTTCCAAGAGCAATCTACTTATGATCAACTTATCCAGCAATGCCTGGAAATCATCCAACCAACTTTAGCCTTTTATCAGATAGGGGCATCCCAAGGTAGGTGCGAGGAAAGCTTGCAAGCTGACAGCCAAGTGCCACCTGCAGCGGAGTCGGATCAATTTCATCGCATCTAATTGGCACGATCTTGCTCTTCGACAGGTTAGTAGTCAACCCTGAAGCTTCTCCAAATAATTTTAGGATCTTGGTGACCACCTCAAAGTCATGCAGCTCAGGCTTCAGGAATATGATGACGTCGTCGTCAGTGTATATAGAAGCTCGATGCTTGATTCGTTGACTACCCAGGGGACAAGATATTATTCTGCTGGGCTTTGTCCAACAATCTGCCCAGGCAATCCACGACAAGCACGAAGAATAAGGGGGATAGGGGGTCCCCTTGTCTGAGCCCTCTTCGATGAAGAATCTGTTCTGTAGTGTTTGAATTTACCAAGATCCTCTTTGAAGCAGAGTAGAAAAGAGTGGAGATCCAGCCCCCATTTTGGCCCAAAGTAAGGCATTGAAGCAGCTTAAGAAGAACTGAGTCAAAGGCTTTGGATATGTCCAACTTAAGCATAACTGCAGGGATCTTTTGTCTTAGTGTCTTTGCCATGGTAAGATTCCTGCTGAATGCTTCCCTAACCTGTACAAACATAGCAACCAGCACAAGCTCTGTTTGGCCGAAGGTCTAACTGACAGAAAGTGGGTCACCCTTCCGAAACGTAACCTGGGACTTGAGGTGCTGGCGCGGGACCGTCGCCATCTCGCTATCTAATTGATGGTGAGTTCATTTGGAAATGGACGGCCGATGGGAAATGTACTGTGAAATCGGCTTATCCATGTCAGTTCTGGGGCAGAATTGACTCTGCTCGCAAGCATCACCTGGCAGATTAAAGCCCCTCTGAAGATGAAATTTTTCAGTTTGCTATTTGCGCAAGGAAAGTGTTTGGCTGCTGACAACCTTGCCAAGCGTGGCTGGCCCCATAACCCAATCTGCCAGCTTTGTCACTTGGGGATGGAGGATGGTTTGCTCCCCCGTGCAGAAGGAAAGACCGATCCTCTCTGATCATGGTAGTTTGCTGGGAAATTTGCAAAGAGCGAAACAATCGCATATTCAACAACAAATCTTGCAGCTTCCTGGAGGCGGCAATGAACTTGACCGCATGAAGGACTGCTGGATTCAAAGGTGTCCAATGGACTGGGGTTGGATAGTGCTCTGCTGTTCTTTTTACTCTGTTCGTTATATAATACGTACAGCTTTAGCTTTAACTGGGCGTCTCCTGACTAGTGACTTGTGTTGCCCTGTATGTAATAATTCCTAAGGTGTTTGATCCTCCTATCTTAATGAATGAAATCAGCACGCTTCTGTTTTTCGTCAAAATGGCCTAGACTGTTGTGAGATTTGTCATTGTCGATTATCTGAGATTTGTTATCGTCAATTATTATGTACCGTACCACTATGAAACGTGAAGTCTTATTTTCACCTAACAATGCTTATTGTTATTTTGAACCGGATGGCCCTGCAAGTTTAAAGGACTCTGCTAACCACCAGTCGACTGGTGGTTAGCAACAGATCCGCACAATCTTCGATCAATCCTTCCGCTCGTCCCGATGCGTCGTCCCTCCCGCTTCCACTGATTTTTTTCCTTCTCTCAAAAACCGTAGTAAATTGCTAGTGGTTTTTTCTGGTTTTTCGTTGCATAATATGAAAAGAAAATAAAAGTGCTTGAAAAAGGATTCGAACCCAAGTCTATGTAATACCTATCGAGCCTAATAACAAACTAAGCCACCTTTTGTTGTTGTCTATTGTAGAATGATAATGTTATTTGAACCTTTCTTATTTCTGCCATATCAAAAGAAAAAATAAAGTTTGGCTTGGTAACTTTGGCAATGACCAGCGTGATAACTATGGTCTGAGTAACATGATAACTATACCATGATAAGGCTGGTCTCTACAGTACGAGAAGGTTAAAAGCATGGGAAAGTATGGTAATTTAACATAGAAATTACCGGTGAAATGTTTCAAAAACCTTTTTCCCTTGGATGAAAGACACCATGGTGTTTAAACGTAAAATATTAGTTATCAAGTCTGCGATGATACATCATCATGCTATTTACACAGAAATTATCGGATGTATGTTTAGTTATCATGTCTATGGTGCATATATTACCATGTTATTTCCACAAAATTTACCAAGGGTATGGTTTCAAACAAAAAACTCTCTTGGTAAAAGTTGTCGTGATGTTTGTGCGTAAGTTACCATGTCCGCAATGAGTATATTAACATGCTATTTCCATGGAAATTATTGGGGGTATGGTATCGACAACTACTTTTTCTCTTGATCAAAGTTACCACGGTGTTTTTGCGTGAGTTATGACGCCGAGGTTTGTATGTTACCATGCTATATAGGTAGAAATTATCGGGGTATGTTTTCCACAACTTTTTCATCCGGTTCAAAAAGTAAACACGACGTTTGTATGTGAATAATCAACTCTACGGTACATACATTAGCATTTTATTTACGCGTAAGTTATCAGAAATGTTCTCAACAACTTTTTTCTCTCGGGTCAAAATTATCACGGTGTTTGTGCATAGTCTATCAAGTTTGTGGTGTGTAAATTATCATGCTTCTTACACATAAGCTACGAGGGGATGGTTTCAAACAACTTTTTTCCCTCGGGTAAAAGTAATCAATGTTTGTGCATGAGTTATCAGGTCTGGGATGTGTAAATTATCATGCTATTTACACATAAGCTACCGGGGGGTGTATTATACCGCATGTAGCCCATGTTGATAACTATAGTCCATCGAGCATGGTATCTACGTAATAACCATGTTGATAACTATAGTACATTTAGGCCGATAACTACATAGTAATCATGTTGGTAACTATAGTACATCTAGCCCAGTAACTACATAATAACCATGTTGTGGGATGATGCATCTTGTCCATTCTTCAAAAGTTAGATGCGGGAGGACGGACGTTGGAGATTCCTAATCTACCCAATCCCTCTCAAATCAAGTGCACACTAAAGTATCGTTTTCAGAAATCAGATCATTAATTGAACATTTTTTTCTCGATCTAAGATTATTTCCTATGAATCATCGTCATCGCGTGTTTACGTAAAGATAAATACGAATAAGAAAGAAATAGGGGGACGAGAGAGTGATGGAGATTCCTCAAAGAAAAGAGAAAAAGAAAACATCGTGGAATGGTCAAAAGAGTGCGACGTGCTTCCTTTTACACAACAATTAGTCTAATTGAGCTGGCTAGTAAGTGTTTCACGTAAGCTGCTTGCTGTGGGTTCGAATCCTATATTGAGAATCAATTTTCTTGACTAAAAAATTCCTGTAAATAGGGTCTACCAATAGATCTAGCGCACAGAAAAAATCATGATGGATCCAATCGAGAGAGAAAATCACGGACATCAACCTCTCAGGAAGTCTTTCCACTAAATGCGCCATCAAATTAGCAACTTCTTCAGATTTTTAATCTCAAAAAAAGATCCACTATGCATTAAATCTAGGGTGTTCACAATTTTAACAACTACGAAGTCTGGGTGAGATGATTAGTTCGGTTGCATGGGTTCGATTCTCGTCCACGCCCCTTTCTTTTTCTCGCTTCGATAACTGCCGTTCGATTCCGAATGAACGAGATCCAGATCGTTCGGATCTGATGCAAACTGCCAGTCGGCAGGAATTTAGCATTCTCGAAGTTTAAATCATTGTGTTGTTGCATTGCTATGGAAAATCTGTAGGTTAGTTTCACCCTCAGCAAAAAGTGTCGTTTGTATCCGCTTGATGCTACATTTTGAGTTACTCGCTTGATGCTACATTTTGAGTTACTAAAAGCACCCTTTATCGAAGTGAAAAAATTTCAACGTCGGCATCGACATGCCAAGAAGAAGCTGGTCTTTTAGACTCGAGTCTTGACGTATGCAAGAAAATTATTGTTGCAAGTTAAACTATGTATTGATGCATGCCAGTTTGCTTTCCAAATACTCAGGCTGCCATGAGTGGGGTATGAAGGATTAAAGGTAGGAAGGTGAAGGAAAGATACTCATCTTCATATGTTACTGGCGTACCTACATGCTTTCTGCTCACAAGTCACTGTGTATTTGAAGTGGACAAATCTAGCTAGCAAACGTTGGCTCAAAATCAAATACTACATGATTTTGTTAACAGCAACAGAAGCAGCAGCAGTAAAGAGCAATCCATGATTTTGTTCACTAATTTTTCAGTTAACAGCAATCCATGATTTTGTTGACAATGATCAGCGGCAGAAAATCAATTTCACTATTTTTTTCAGGTAACAGTACTCTGATGGAGTACCTTGTTCAGAGTGCAGAGGAGCAACAACAACAGCAGCACGGCACGGTCACTTGGATCAGCAGCGTTGTTCTGATCTTTTCACCAAGCAGCAGCATGGGCAGAGAAGCAGGAGAAGCACGGGAAGAGCTCCACCGGCGCTGGGGGAGAAGCGGCCGAGTGGGCAGGGGAGAAGGAGCAGCACTGCGGCGCGCGGGAGCTCGAGGAGAACTCGCTGGAGATAGAGGAGGACGCGCGCGAGCTCCTGGTCCACCGGATCGTGGAGGCAGGTTCCGGCGAATCCCATAGGGGATCGCGGCGGCGCAAACGCGGGAGCTCAAGGAGGATGCGCGGGAGCTCGAGGAGGATGAGCGGGAGCTCCTGGTCCACCGGATCATGGTGGGAAGTTCCGGCGACGCCCGCAGGTAATGCGGCGGCGGAGCAAGTACTTGGCGACAGCGTCGGCGGAGCAGTTACGTGGCTACGGCGCCGGAGCACTTCCCGCTGGGCGGCGCCGGAGGAAGAAGACAGGGGCCGAGGGATTTGTTTGAGACAGTTTTGAAACTACGAGGTCGTTTTTTGCAAAATTACCAATGAACTGCAGCCCTGCGCAATATTACTAGGCTCTTCCGCGCAAGCTTCTGCTAATTTTCCATCCATGCCTTCTGCCATCAGCGTGACTGGAATGCACCATGGTTTACACCTCATATCAATTTTTTTTTTGCGAAATTGACCAATAAAAAGCTTTTGTTCGTGCCAAAAACAACCAAAAACTGCTAAGTTAAGAAGAAGCAAAGTAGGGATATGATTTTTTTAGAGGAATTAATTATTAGTATTTTTTTGAAGGTCATTTTTAGTATTTTTTGACTTAGCAGTTAGCATTCTGCATAGTACTAGCAAATTATGCATGGGCACCATTTTCTTACACCAAATTGTAGGCAACTTTTTTTTTGCAAAACTTAGAAGTGCTAAATATACTACTACAATCGATCGCTCCGAAATAAGTGTTTGTGCTCTTGTGACGCTCCCTAGGGCGACACCGAGGCAAGCACTAGTCTAGCACCGCCGTAAAAAAGCCTACCGTACCCTGGTGATTCACTGCTGTCAGCATCGACATGCCCAACGCCGAAGGTACATGGGGTTGGAAGGTGGCGGCGGCAGCCTATTGTGCGGCTTGGGCGGCATTGTGTTGCTTGCGTGTGCGAGGTAGGTGAGGCGAAAATCCCTGGTCGAGGCGGCGGTTATTCATGACTGAGAACAACGACTATTCAAATAGATTTGACACTCTGCATAGGTTGTATATTTTACCCACACCATGGAGTTCCTACTGCGGCCCATGCCTCAACAGCGCGACCCTCTTGAGTGGACCGGGGATTACTCCAACAAAACCTTTAACCACTACTATACTTTTAATGCATCATTGGCATACTCTAGGGCCTTGCCATGAAGGTGAGAAACTTGACTCGATGCCACCCCGTGACACTTATCCCCATCGGATCGATATCTTGAGTATTCAATAGTAACATGACATCCAGGTTCCCACCAGTTAGGAACTGGCAGCACATAGGCGCCCCTCCTAACCTTCCCAAGTTCCCATATAGATGATGACAATAAAAGGCATAATGATGTAAACGTTATGGTCTTCTCATACAAGACAAGTGTGGTTGCACTGAATATAGCTCGGTTTAGTGGCACTATAACTCAATCTAGCCGATGGAGAAGGTTGTTATTTAAGTCCCATTCTTTATAATTACACCAACCTTTGTTTTGTCAGTCAAGTTAATATTATTCCAAATAAAGATTTGTGCATCAATGTAAAAGAATAACAACCTAGCTCCATATTTGCATCACATACGAGTCATTAGTGCAATAAATATATAACTAGCAAGTTTATTAGTTTGCAAGTATTGTCACAAAATTATGTGGAGATTACCTGCAAACATAGCAAGCACTACCTCTAAGCAAGCATATGCATCATTCATGCAAGCACATAGCATATATGTGCTCATCACAACAAACATACAAGAACAACATGAGAGCTATGCTTTAGGGCATATATCATGTGGTTGGCTTGGCTTGGGGTAGAATAATTCATCGAGTGGAACTGTGGAGGTGCGGTCATCTCGTGAAAAAGATTCATCGGAATAATTCTCCTCCAGCAAAGCCTAACTATATAATATGTGCACATATGCTATTTTAGGGACTAGCAACATGATGGAAGTGATTACTTTGTATCAAGCTGAGAAAAGATGAACATGGGCTTTGGAATCATCTGAATTGGAGTTACGACTGAAGAGATGTGGACCATTATTTGAGTTTTATTTCTTCACGGTTTTAACAGAAAACTACCGCGGAAAAAGAAAATGCACTGTAGTGCCGGGCCGGGTAGCGCCAGATCTGTCTGGGCCTTGGACCGTTGCCGGACTGCTGCTGCTGCTTCGGCCCGAGCCCACCCGCACTGCTGACACAGGATGCGAGTTTGTAGTTCTCAAAAAAAAAAGGAGGCGAGTTTGTAGAGTACGCTTTCTTGGCAGGAAAGCCTTTCCACTCTAACCCGTCTCCACTTAAGCCGAGCGGTCCGGACACATCTCACCTCTCTCACTTACAGAAGGGGCCCGTCGGCCGGTTCGCTCTCTCTTCCATGGTCTTCTTCAACCACCCGACGGACACCGGAGGCGGTTGCCGACTTGCCGTTGCGCGCGGGTACGGTAGCGACAGCAGAGGGTCGCGGTGTAGGCGGGGCATCACGGGGAAGTGGAGGATAGGTCCCGCGGCTGACGAGGAGGGCTGATAGAGAGGCCACGTTCGCTGGAAGCGTGGCCACGGCGGCTCTCCGATGAAACTTGCCGGCGAGGTTTTTCTTACCGGAGGTGGAGGAGGAAGGGCCTATAGCCAGATTCCTTGGGCAGGAGATCACAGAGAGGAGAGGAGGAGGTGTGTGAGCTGAGCTCCAGAGGGCTCGGGAATCGGGATGGCTATTTCATAGTCGGTCGAAGGTAAAGGGAAATAGTGTGGTTTTTGAAATGCTCTCGCCGCCACCCGTCCCAGACTACGAACTCCAAGCATGACGTACGCGCGCGAGAGGCGGGATCTGGCAAGATGGGACCGCCACGGACGTGCTTGTACTGGATCACGGGGGAGCAGGGGGGATGATTCAGGGTGGACACGGTCCGGGCCGGTCCGGTCCCTGACCGAGCCGTCCTTTGGAACGGCCGTCGGCGGTCCGGACCGGACCGGACCGAGCAGGGTCACGGTCCTGTTTCCAGGGACCGGACCGGCAGGGACGAAGCCCGAGCCGGACCGAGCGGCTCGTTTGGACCGGCCGGAGTTCACCACAGAGCACGCGCCGGAGCATGGCGACGCGGGGAGGGCGCTGGAGGCAGCGGGGCTCGTCATGGAGATGTCCAGCAACTTCTGTGACTTACGATGGACGGCACGGCGGACAGGCAGAGCTCGGACAGCAACAGCGACGACGAATTTGGCACGACGGCCGATGCACGACGGCCGGTGTACAACGGCGATGTAGGGCCTCCCGCTTCAAGTTCTACCTTCCAGATGATAGATCCGAGCATGGCGCATCCACTAGACATGCTTTCCAGCGTCAGGGAGGCCGGTGGCCGCGCGGATGAACGACGGCGGCGCAGACCAGTTTACGGCCGACGCGCCCACCACGCGCCCGCCACGCAGCTCTGGCCACACACTCGCCACGCGCCCGCCACGACCTCGACACGCCCCCGCCACGTCCCTGCAACGCCCTTGGCAAGCCCCCGCCACGCCCCTGCCTCGTCCTGACATGCCCCCGCCATGCTCTCGCCATGCCACAGCTCGTGTTCGTCGGTCCGCTCGGTCGGCTCGGTTAAAGCCCGGACCGGACCGAAGCTTTGTCGGGCTGGTTTGCTGAGCTCGGACCGGCCGATTTTTTTAACGGGCCAGGACCGAGCCGGCCCGAGCCGAGCGGGCCACGAGCCGGACCGCCGGACCGGACCGTGTCGTCCACCCTGAGGGATGATGCTGGTGAATGCATAGACAAATCGAGGAATCTGATCCATGCTGCCAATTAGAACCAACTCAGCCGGACAATAAAACTCGATCTCTCACGTTTGACTAGGAACTGGAACAGATACATCATCTGGTTGCAAGTTTTACCATTACAAACACATTTTTCTTCAGTAGGAACAAGAAAAAACTACAAGGACAAATCTACTGACAACCTAATTTCTGAGTCTGTTTTGACCTTCTTTTTACCTCTAACCTTTATCTGCAGCATTCGAACCAAGATGGAGCAACACTGGACATGATTTGCTTTATTTACATGAGCATCATGCATAAGAAGAAGAATGACCTTGTTTATTCAAGACAAACGGGAAGGCCACCACCGGGCGAAGCCCGCGTCGTGGAGGCGGCGGCGGGGCCTTCCCCCCGTGGCGCGGCTCTCCACTCCCGCGGGGCCCAATGGCTGGCGGCCCGCCTGCGGCTCGGATCCATGGCGGCGGCCATGGCTGGTGGCACGCGGCGCAGCTTGGCGGCGGGCGGCGCCGGCGTGGACAGGTGGACCACTTCCCTGGCCATGTGGATGGCGGGGAGGTGGTGGGCTTCGGCTGCGGCGGCGGATCCTCGTTGGATGTTGGTGGCCATGGTGATATTTGTCCTCGACCCCGATCTACTCCGATCTGCAGCGGATCCGGCCCTTGGTGGCTTCGGTCACCGTTCTTGGGTGCTGGCCTTGCAGATCCGGTGGCTGGAAGGGTTCCGAGGGAATCTCTTGGCCGGCGTGGCGGCCACTCCGATGGCAGTGCCTTTGGGTGTTGCTTCCCTCGTTAGAGGCTTCAGAGAGGACCTCCTTCCTTCCACCCCTCCCATGAGCTCAGGTGAAAACCTCAGAACCCCCTATTCCAAGCGACGACGACACCACGGTGCCGTGCTCCTTCCTGAAGGCGTTGCTCGGGGGCTGCTCAAGTGGCGGTGGAAGTGGCGGCGGTTCGGTGTCGACACATGCATTCTGGTCAGCTTCATCTTGGAGGCTGCGACGACGTAGGCGACGCTCGTCTGGTGGAGCTACTGCCGATGGTCGAGGCATCGTCGGCAATCTGCGCCATCAGGTTCGGGGTGCTCAGGGGGAAACCCCAGATCTGGGTCTTCCGGATCGGATGATGATGGCGTTCTATCGCTTACCCTTCTGGGGGCATCGTCTTGGAGCAAATGCGGGCTGGAGGGATGGTGGAGCGGTGTTTCATCTCACACTTTGATGGCGGCGGAGATCGATGGCATGGCGCTATGGAGACTCGGCGTCCGATGTGCGGAGATGGGCTCGCGCAGGAGGAGGTTGCTGTTTGGCGTCATGGTGATGTCGATGGCTGAGTGGCCAGACAAGGTAGAAGCCTCAATATGATCTGAAGACCTGTGGAAGATGGCGGCGACGACACACGAGTGCGTCTGACCGGATTGTGCCCCAGACCCGGTATGTGGCTCGGCTGGGGCCTCCGAATGAGTTTTGGCTTCCGGCTTTTGATGTTAGACTTAGATGAGTGGTTTGGGTAGTGGCCCAGCTAGCACCCCTTCATCATTTTGGATAGGAGTAGCGGTATATGTTGCCAAGATGGTGGATTCAGACGCATTGTTGTAATACTTTGTAAGGTCCTCGAGAATAATCAATAAAGTGGGCGTATGCATCTCCCAAATGCAGAGGCCGGGGTCATCCTCCTTTTCTAAAAATTCAAGACAAAAACTTGACATATTTCTCTCAAGCACCTCATCATTGGTTCCCCAAGTTAGGCCCATCAGACCCCTCTTTTTATCCCACCCTCTCACCCATGGCTGACCAGGCGCTGATCGGGTCTCTGGGGAGGAGTGCTTGCTCAGGTTATCTGCGACATTCGACTTGATGGCAACAAACACCTATTTTGACATAAATCGTTTAGTACAGAGACGATCAGACTATTAGACGGATATAAGAAGAGTTATGTGCAATATGTTGACATACAGACAGCCTCTGGTGGTTGCTTTTGACCTGTAAGCCATTTCTACAAATCTGGGTTCTCCTGATGAATCAAACAGTTCTAGAATTAGAACCAACAATCTGACAAACAATATACAGTAACGTAGAGCTTCTTGATGAGCGTTGACACCAGAAGGTTCAGTGTCATTCCAGGTGCATGTTTAGGTATGGATTCAATTGATTGATACATTTTTTTGACTGCCACCATTGTCAAAAATTTAAACAGTTCTCATCCATAAGCATCATGGTTTCTGTTAGTATCAAATAGGCAGCTCAGTCCAATTCCAGTACTGGATCTATGCTGGGAGATTTCTGGTCATCATATAAGAAGTACCTACTGTGGTGGATTTGAGAAAACAACGAACTGTAGATTGTACTATTGTTTGGAAGAACCTCAACAAGAGCAAAATCAACTGGGTGCATGAATTATTATCTACTCCCTCCGTTTTAAATTACTTGTCGCTGAAATGGATGTATCTAAAACTAAAATACATCTAGATACATCCATACGTGCGACAAGTAATTCGGAACGGAGGGAGTACACACTACACATGGGAGTTATCAAAGAGAGATCATATATGAGCTAGGAAAGCTAAAAATAGTATATCCGGAAGAATATCCTACGGTGTAGCAAATAGTAATTATACGAGGATTCTAATGTCAACACTAGCGATGATCACCAAATATCTGAAGGCGGTATGCAGCAAAACAATACACAAACATGATGAGGGTGAAATTGGTATGTGTTTTGTTATGCAGGGGTTTACAACAGAAGCAGATAGCATTTGTAGAGGAACATCAGTCTTAATGCGCACACCCTTTTCAGATTGGTTGGAAGAGAGGTAAAATCAAGACAGTAAACTCCGGGCAAGAGATGCAACGGAAGCATTTGCTTAATTACCAAATCCTTGCGAGGTGCTTACTGATGAAACTGGTGCACCGGCTGCAACCCCAGCTTGAGTCGTCATGGTCGGCAAGGGTGCTGTCTGAACTTGGTGACCAGCTCCCATCGCATGCCCCTGTGAGCTCGCACCGTCTTGATGGTCCGCACTGCCACTCGGGTATGCTCTCGTCCCTGATGCCTCAGTACCAATTGAAGCAATTGAAGCATTTTCTTAGCCAAATCCTTGCCAAGTGACTGGTTGATGGACATTAAACTAGGTACATTTGGTACTTGCAGCATGCCTCTATCTTACACATCACGCTGGACATTACCACTGATGATTACTTACTCTTGCACAATTACAGATGTTGGATTTGTGTCGAATATTATGTACAAGATAGGTTACAATTGGACTATGAGTTGTATTGTGTTTACATAGAATGTGGAGTCGTGTCCTAGTAGGACACTTGTATCCTAGGCCTTTCATATATAGCGGGGATAGACACACGATATAACCTATGCCAACATAATAGCACAGGCACGCAAGGGGAGCCGGCGGCATGTGCCGCGCCCGGGTGGCCGGTGTGCGCTATTGTGACGGTGTCATGGGGAGGAGCGCCCATAGTCAGCCCCGGGAATGTAGCAATATCGATGAACCTCGTTAACAAATCTCGGTGTCGTGCTCGTGTGATTGCTTGGTCCTCGGATGATCGACGGTATGCCTCGGATTTATTCTAACAAGTGGTATCATGAGTTAGGTTGTTCGAAGGCCGGTGTTGATCTAGAGGAGGTTTTGGAGAGATCGTGGTTGTGAAAGCTAGTCTGGTCGGCGGGATCTTGTATCTGTGATCGGGCGGAACGTGACAGCAGGGAGCAGCAAGGCGAGACAGGAGCGATCGGTTCGCAGGAAGTTATCGGCGGAGTCTCGGTGCTTCGCGGCGGTGTCCGAACGTGTAGGAAGCACGCGATGTGCAGCCGTGCGCACAGGTGGCTGAAGCCAAGGCGAGGGCTAGCGTGGACGAAAGGCGTGTGGCCTGTGAAGGTCAGGACGTGGGCTGGCCCATGTGTGGCAGGCCTAGGCGGAGTCGGCCGTAGCAAGTTGGAACGAGGGCTACGTACGTGAGATTTTGTTTTGAAAGTAAACAAAAGGAGACCGAGTCTCTGTATACACGGAGAGGCAGATCAAATCGGTGAAAGAAATCCATCAAGGGATATGCATCCATCGGAATAGCACAGCACGGGACAAAGCAACAGCAGCATCGCCGAGTTGAGCCAGGAGCCATCACGTGAAGACCAAAGCAATTTATTGATTAAATTTGCTAGTACTAGTACACGTACTTGAAGTACTTGAGCATTGCGTGTAGAAGCTCAGTTATTTTTTCTCAGAGGTCAGCTATACCAAGAACCATGGTACCAATGGATACCTGGTTTGAGGTGGAGAAGTTCAATGGGACAGAAAACCTTGGATTATCTCTACTACTAATAAACAAGCAAACAAGAGCTTCGCTAAGTACATCCGGCAATTTGTCCCACAAAACGCACGGAACAATCAGCACCACACAATTATACCTGCACATCTAAATCTAACAGCCATCATTCATTTGCTGCCTGTACGGTGTGGACTTAGGAAATACCCTTGACTGACCGTGCTCCACCTCCAGCACCCCCATCCACCCCATACAATCACGCTGTTTTCCTGGTAAATAAGGAAACAAAATTAATTCTCATCTAAATAAGGAACCCCATACAATCACGCTGTTCTCCTGGTAAATAAGGAAACAAAATTAATTCGTCATATAAATAAGGAAACAAAATTAATTCGTCATCGCACCACGCTGTTCTCCTGGTAAAATAAGGAAACAAAATTAATTCGACATCGCACCATCGCACCATCGCCAACATCATCGCCATTGTTGCCGACCAACGTGGAGACCGTCCGCGAGCAGCGTCGCTTCCTTCCCCGAGGTCGCCAGGGCAGCGACGCCACAGAACTTCCAGCAAGGTCGCCAGGGCAGCGACGCCACGGAACGCCCAGGACCCTGCCCTCGCAGCGTGGCATCCGTACGGGAGATCCCCACTGGTACAGCCCGCCCTGCCCGTCGCAGCCAGCCGGATACACGCAGCTGTAAAATTCTTCTCTCCACTTTAGTCTAAACTTCTTCCTTCGACCTGCTTCTTCCTTTGACCTGTTGCATCAATACTCGGAATTGTAATTTTCAGAATATATAATTCTAAAATATAAACATGTGCACATCACAATACTACACATCTGTAGCTAATGTTTATTGACCTGTTGCAGCAATACTCGGAATTGTAATTTTCAGAATATATAGTTCTAAAATATACACATGTGCACATCACAATACTACACATCTGTAGCGATTTCCAGCCTAACTGATACATGCATCCTATGTCCTAGACCTGGTGTGAACTAAAATAGCCATTCATATTTTAGATTACATCTAGCAGTGGGGATAAAAAATATAGCTTCATTGTCCCAAGTAGATACGTCAAGATAAAGAATAGAAGTTAATTTCCGCACCAATAAATCACAAATTCTGTACCTGCCAAAGCAACATCCTATGTTTGCGGCTCAACAGCAGGGCCAATATCATCTTCTGCCTTCTGTCACCGTGGAAGTGAACAGGAGGGCCAACCACTGAGAGTGGTCCTGCAAGGAGACCTGTCATTACAACTTCCTATTAATAATGTAAATACGGCTTTGATGAAGCACATTATCAACTTCACAATTTTTTATGATAACAATATTCATATGTAGGCCAAGGGTATGTCATCTCCCAAGAGTGCGGGAGCGCGCACCCCATTTCAGGATCTAAGTAACATCCGACTATTGGGTAATTATCATCAGCCTTTTCCTAAAAATGTCATACTGTATTTGTTGGTGCTTATATCCTAACTTGCCGTATGTACTTATATCCTAACTTGCGGCATCTACTTATGCAGACCCCAAAGAATTGAAGAGGCAGATGAACAGAGAGTACTATGCACGCAATAAAGATGATATCCTTAAAAGACGGCGTGAGGCCCGTGAGAAGAAACATGTTTCAACAACACTGCTTAATGTCGATCAAAATGTACCTCATACACCCCAGCCGTTGGCCCGAGGTAAAATTTCCCTTACACTGCATTCTTATGTATTGGTCCAAAAACTTATGACATGCATGCACCAAACTAACAACAATATGTCATAGATATGGATCCTAACGAACTGCAGAGCCAACTGGTTGGGATACAGTATTCACAGAACATGGATGGTGTCTTTGAGAGACAACAACAAGCCTACAGTGATATTGAAATGACCGGTGTGGATGGCGATGTCAATGAACAAGAAAATGAAACAGTTACACCGGTGCCCATGTACATCGGTAATGCTGATCAACAAAGTATATACAGCCCTATGTGTTCATACTAATTAACTTTATTACACATATATGCAGACCCTAAGGAGTTGAGGAGGCAAAGGAACAGGGAGCGGTATGCACAAAATAGGGATGAGATATTAAAACGACAACGCCTATCCTGTGAAAAGAGAAAGATTAGTACTGGCCTCAACGATGATAACACTGTGCAAACACCACCTACAGGACAATCCGGTGTCACCCAGCTACATAAATTGACAGGTTCGGGTGTACCATAAAATATACCTTTTGGGTGGGAGGTCCTGCATGTACTTGCATGTTCACACCTCATCGAATATGCCAGAAAAAATGGGTACTCATGTGGTGCTGCAATTTTATGGCAGGCTTGTCAAATATACAAATTTCGTCTCATGAACAAATCCCTCACGACAAGGAAAATTATTTAACCTGCGATGATGAATCCAATTGGTTGCACAGGAATGATGCGTATCAGAGGCAACTAATAGCAGGAAGCTCAAGAGGTATATTTAATTGGCTTTGCCTTCCGGTCCAGCCACCATTCTGATTGTAATCATCTTCTGTGCGAAAATTAATTGTACATGCAGGACCTCCCACCCAAATTTCTGGAGTTCAGGTACCACAAATGAGCATAATACGTGAGCCAGATTGCATAAGTGAGCATGCTGGTTAGTTCGTCCGTATAGTTATGGTGTTGGGGGTGCCCACAGTGTATTTTTGATAAAAAATCCCTGATTTTCGATTGTTTCTTCAGGTATACAACCTTTTAGCGGATCCAACCAACTTCAAAATACGCCGGAATATGATACGATCCGGCCTGCGCAACCGGATCCACTAGGTACTAATAACACTACTAATATGATATGGGATTTTGAAGATCCAGCATGCTTATGCTCTACTAATCTTATGATTTTTCATAGTGGGCAATGACCAGAAAGATGATCCATATGGGATTTTTGAACCTGTTGTTGAACTAAACAATTTACAAGGTATATTGTATATACTATCATACACACATAAAGGTCATCATACATAAATTTGAGTCATTTCTGTATGACCAATATATTCCCTACTAGACTGCTTGGAGCCATTGCATAATGGAGAAGCTGCATACCATGAGCCTGATGACGAAGCTAGAAGGTTTATGGATCAGGGTATGTGCATTGCGTATTTTCTAATTTACCAATCTAAAATGCACATATTATGGGTATTTACTGATAAAATACATGTGTTGTCCTGTGCTAGATGTTGCTTTTGAATCGTACCAAATTGGACACCATCCTACCCGAGCAGTACCCGTAGCAAATACCGATGACTTCATATACCGAAACCTACCTACAAGGCACCATGTCCTAAGAAAGGTTGCGGACTGTCGCCACTGTGGGGCGTTGCGGTTTCCATTCGAGGGGCCAGCATTTTGTTGCAGAAAAGGAAAAGTCGATTTGTTTACTCCAGATGTTCCAGAAGAGTTGAAACGGTTGTTTACAAGTCAAGATGATGAGGACGCTAAGTACTTCAGAGAACATATACGGTATTTCAGCTCGCACTTCTCATTCACAAGTCTAGGCGTCACCATTGATCGTCGAGTAAGCACTGCGGCAGGAACTGGCATATATACATTCCGTGCATGTGGTGGGCTGTACCACGCTCTTGACAATCTGGTGCCGGCTGATAATGGCCCTCGGCATTTGCAATTCTATATTTATGATACAGATCAAAACTTGGTACACAGGGCTAATAGGTCTGCAGATCTTAATATAGACCTCATACGGAAGATTCTGAGAATACTACAGCATAACCCTTATGCGCAAGTTTTGAAGAGCCTAGGGTCTGTTCCGAATCTACATGAGTATAGAATCTCACTAAACACGGATATCAAGTTAGATCAGCGAAGGTACAATGCCCCAACGACTTCCCAAGTGGCAGCCATATGGGTTGAACGGAGTGACCCACAAAATTGCTTTGACAGGAGTGTTGTTGTGCATGGAAAAACAGGAAACCGGCCACTGTATATTAGAGCATACTATGGGTGCTACGACCCATTGTCATATCCACTGTTTTTCCCACGTGGAGAGACTGGCTGGAATCGTTGCATGCCATATATTCGGCCACCAGATGACACGAACCAAAATTCAGTACATACTCCTGCATTGCAAGGAAACCAAGCCACTGTCGAACATATAGGTATGATGTTCACTTTTATTTTATATACAAGCTATTTGTGAATGATGATGACAGCTTTTATGTATCAGTTGAAGACTTGATTAAAGAAAGAGAAGAAGATGGTAATTTGGCAGTGCATGAAGCCGGTAATCATGCACCACAAGGAAACCAAGCCCCTGAATTATATACAGGTATGATGTGAACTATTAATTTATATACTTTCTTTTTGCCACAATGATGCTCAAAACTTGTGTTTTCATATACATCTGTCATATCTATCAGATGGGAACTTCATTAGAGAAATAGAACAAGATGGGAATTTTACACCGCATGACGCCCATGGCACTGATTTACCTTCGGGTATTAATCACTTATTCTTCAATTATTATGTTGTCGATCATTATGAATATTGTTCATGATTACAAGTCCACCCACCATATTGATATGATCTCAAACTTGTAGATGACAACGAGGATAACCCAGATGACGAATTTGGTGACAATGAGGTCAATGCAAAACAATCCAGAAAATTTGTTAGTGCTAGGGAGTACTACTGCTTCAAGCTGCAAGTCAGGAGGAAGCTTTTTAACATCATCTTGTTCGGTCATCGCCTTTTCCAACAGTGGGCTGTTGACATGTATATCAAGATTGACACTATGCGGCTTGATTGGTACTCAAAGCCGGAAAATCAAAAGGTTATACGCACTGACCTCTACCAGGTAGTGTTCTTGTGTTTATTTTAATACAGCATAATGCAATGACATTATGGACGTTCCATGAATTTCTATAACGTTCTATGCTATTATAGGGTCTTGTTAACACCGTCGTTGTCGGCGAGTCACGCGGAGATCGAATTGGCAAAAGAATTGTGCTTCCACGTACATTTCCTGGTGGTGATCGCGACATGCAACGGAGGTTCTTGGATGCTATGGCAATAGTGCAGCGGTGGGGTAAACCGGATTATTTTATCACGATGACGTGCAACCCATATTGGGAGGAGATAACCGATAAGTTGTTGCCTGGACAACTGCCGCAGGACCGTCCAGACCTGGTGGCAAGAGTATACAAGGCTAAACAGCGAGATATGATGGACTTACTAACTAAGGGTAAGCATTTCGGAGAAGTCGCAGCCTATGTACATGTAACTAAGTTCCAGAAGCGAGGTCTCCCGCATGAGCATATACTTCTAATCATGAAAGCAAAAAGCAAGTTATCGACACCAGATGACTATGATCGAGTGATATGTGCAGAGATACCGGACAAAAAGAAACACCCCGTTCTACATGAACTGGTCGTCAAACACATGCTGCATGGACCATGTGGCGAGTTGAAAAAAAGTTGCCCTTGCATGATTGATGGTCAGTGTCGGTTTCATTACCCGCGAGATTTTTGTGATGCCACACAACAAGGGAAAGACTCATATCCCATCTATAGGCGAAGGGACGATGGGCGTCGAATTAGGATCAGAGGAGTAGATTTGGACAATAGGTGGGTGGTCTCTTACAACCCTTCACTACTTATGCGATACAACTGCCACATTAATGTGGAAGCATGCTCGAGCATCAAGGCAGTCAAGTACTTGTTCAAGTACATCTACAAAGGTCATGATCGTACATCCTTTGCATTCGAGCAGGATATCATCAATGATGGTGGAATCATCAATGAAATCCGACAATATAGGGATGCACGATATGTATCTCCTCCAGAGGCTATTTACAGGATTTTTGGTTTTAAAATGTTTGGTGTCAGTCCATCTGTGCTACAACTCCAGCTTCATTTGCCAAATATGCATATAGTTGCATTTAAAGCATGTGAGAATCTTGCAGATGTTGTAGCTCGACCATCTTCTTCAAAGTCCATGCTTACAGAATACTTTGAGATGAACCGGAAGTTTCCAAATGCACGAAAATGGTTGTACAGAGAGTTTCCAGAACATTATAGATGGATACCTGGAAATAAGAAGTGGCAGAATAGAAGAAATAAGAGATCACAGATTGGAAGACCTGTGCATGCACACCCTGCTGAAGGAGAGAGGTACTACTTGCGTGTGCTCCTAAGTCATGTCCGAGGTGCCACTTCATTCGATGATTTAAAAACAGTAAATGGCAAGCCATGCAGTTCCTTCAGGGAGGCATGTGAGCACTTAGGCCTCATTGAGCACGACAGGACTCTTGATGATTGCATGACGGAGGCAGCCACATTTCAGATGCCTTCTGCCCTAAGACGGTTATTTGCAACTATACTGGTGTTTTGCGAGGCAACAGAAATCCGGAAGCTGTGGGACAAACACCTGGCATCAATGTCTGAGGATTACCGGCGTAATCAATCCAATGAGGCAACACTTGAGCAGATGGTCCTCAGAGATATCAGGGATATGTTGCAATCCATGGGAAAAGATATTACAAGCTATGGACTTCCGGATTTGGTTGAGAACGATGGTTCTTCTGACGGTGAGTACAAAGAGGTAACAGAGGAGAGGCAAATCAGCGTGGACAAAGAACACCTAGATTTATTTAGCAGTTTGAACAATGAACAGCTGGCTGGTTTCAATGAAATAATGGATCATGTGATGGAACACAAAAGCCAGATATTCTTTGTTGATGGTCCAGGAGGCACCGGCAAGACATACTTGTACAAGGCATTGCTTGCAAAGGTGCGTTCGATGGGCCAGATAGCGATTGCAACTGCTACATCAGGTATAGCGGCGTCGATAATGCCCGGAGGACGGACTGCACACTCCAGGTTCAAAATTCCAATCAAGCTCACTGACAACAGCATGTGTAGTTTCACAAAGCAGAGTGGTACAACGGAGTTGCTTAAACAAGCCTCCTTGATAATTTGGGACGAGGTCGCTATGACAAAACGTCAAGCAGTTGAGACGCTTGATAGATCCCTGCAGGACATAATGGACTGTTCTTTGCCATTTGGGGGAAATGTTGTCGTCTTTGGTGGGGATTTCAGGCAGGTCCTCCCCGTTGTGACACGTGGGACAAGAGCACAGATCACGGATGCTACACTTCTAAGATCCTATCTGTGGGAGAAGACCCGGAAGATACGCCTCACGCGCAATATGCGAGCACAGGCTGATCCTTGGTTCTCTGAATACCTCCTATGGATCGGCAATGGAACAGAAGAGACAATTGGCGACGACTATGTGCGTCTCCCTGACGACATTGTGATCGGCTATACCGAGGATGAGAAAGCTATTAACACACTCATCGACAATGTCTTCCCATCGTTGCATGCCAATGCTAGATCGAGAGAGTATATGAGCACACGTGCTATTCTTTCCACCAAGAACGATCATGTCGATGACCTGAATGACAAGATGATCTCTAGGTTTCCAGGCTCAGAAAAGTTATACCATAGCTTCGACTCCATCGAGGATGACTTGCAGAGTAATTACACGATTGATTTTCTAAACTCGATCACACCAAATGGCTTGCCCCCGCATGTGTTGAGATTAAAGGTTAACTGCCCGGTCATTCTACTCCGGAACCTCGACCCTCATAATGGCCTATGCAATGGGACACGACTTATGATTAGAGCCTTCCAGGACAATGCAATCAACGCAGAGATTGTTGGTGATCAGCATGCTGGAAAGAGGGTCTTCATACCTAGGATCCCTATGTCGCCCTCGGAGGACATCTCACTTCCTTTCAAACTTAAGAGGAAATAGTTCCCCATTCGCCTAAGTTTTGCGATGACAATTAATAAGGCGCAGGGTCAGACTATCCCAAACGTCGGTATTTACCTTCCCGAGCCAGTATTCTCACATGGTCAGCTATATGTTGCATTGTCAAGGGGAGTGTCCAGAGAGACGACGCGGATTTTGGCCAAGCCAACCAACGAGGTTGATAAATCTGGGAAAAGCACCAAGAACATTGTTTATAGAGATGTTTTGGGGAGATGAGGCAGGTGCGCTATTCCGGCATTTATTTGCACCTTGTTATTGTATCTGTAACTACTTGTGGATCTAACGTTATTTGTTTTTATTTGCAGGTTTAGCGAAGGAGAATAAGCAGCAGAAGAGGAGGTAAGGTGGATGAACACAAGGGTATCTTCTTCGATCGAGCAAAAGGTGAGAGCTCTGCTTCTCCATCTGACCCCCCCTGATATGTATGTAATGACCAGATGGGGTACGTGTTGGGGAACGTAGTAATTTCAAAAATTTTCCTACGCACACGCAAGACCATGGTGATGGCATAGCAACGAGAGGGAGAGTGTCCGCCCACGCACTCGTGAGACCGTGGCGAAGCGTTATAACAACGCAGTTGATGTAGTCGTCGTCTTCACGATCCGACCGATCCAAGTACCGAACGTCACGGCACCTCCGTGTTCAGCACACGCTCAGCTCGATGACGATCCCCGGCTCCGATCCAGAAAGCGTCGGGGATGAGTTCCACAAGACGACGGCGTGGTACGATGATGATGCTCCACCGACGCGGGGCTTCGCTAAGCTCGCGATGATATGACTTCACGGCGCAGGGCTTCGCCTAAGCTCCGCGACGATATGACCGGTGGAATATGGTGGAGGGGGCACCGCACACGGCTAAGGAACGATCCATAGATCAACTTGTGTGTCATGGGGTGCCCCCTGCCCCAAAGATATAAAGGAGCAAGGGGGGTGCGGCCAGCCCTAGGGGCGCTGAGGAGTCCTACTCCCACCGAGTAGGACTCCCCCTCTCCTAGTTGGACTAGGACTTGGGGAGGGAAGAGGGAAGCGCCCCCTCTCCTTGACCTATTCGGACTAGAGGGGGGGGGTGCGGCCTGCCCTGGCCGCCCTTTCTCTTCTCCCTTATGGCCCATCAAGGCCCATTGACCCCCCGGGAGGTTCCGGTAACCCCCCGGTGTTCCGGTAACGTCCTGTTTTCATCCGGAACCTTTCCGAAGTCCAAACATAGGCTTCCAATATATCAATATTTATGTCTCGACCATTTGAGACTCCTCGTCATGTCCGTGATCACATCCGGACTCAACAACCTTCGTACATCAAAACTTATAAACTCATAATGAACTGTCATCGAAACGTTAAGCGTGCGGACCCTACGGGTTCGAGAACTATGTAGACATGACCTAGAACCATTCTCGGTCAATAACCAATAGCGGAACCTGGATGCCCATATTGGTTCCTACATATTCTATGAAGATCTTTATCGGTCAAACCGCATAACGACATACGTTGTTCCCTTTGTCATCGGTATGTTACTTACCCGAGATTCGATCGTCGGTATCCAATACCTAGTTCAATCTCGTTACCGGTAAGTCTCTTTACTCGTTCCGTAATACATCATCTCACAGCTAACTCATTAGTTGCAATGCTTGCAAGGCTTATGTGATGTGTATTACCGAGAAGGCCCAGAGGTACCTCTCCGACAATCAGAGTGACAAAACCTAATCTCGAAATACGCCAACCCAACATGTACCTTTGGAGACACCTGTAGTACTCCTTTATAATCACCCAGTTATGTTGTGACGTTTGGTAGTACCCAAAGTGTTCCTCCGGTAAACGGGAGTTGCATAATCTCATAGTTACAGGAACATGTATAGGTCATGAAGAAAGCAATAGCAATATACTAAACGATCAAGTGCTATGCTAACGGAATGGGTCATGTCAATCACATCATTCTCCTAATGATGTGATCCCATTAATCAAATGACAACACATGTCTATGGTTAGGAAACATAACCATCTTTGATTAATGAGCTAGTCTAGTAGAGGCATACTAGTGACTATCTGCTTGTCTATGTATTCACACATGTATTATGTTTCCGTTAATACAATTCTAGCATGAATAATAAACATTTATCATGATATAAGGAAATAAATAATAACTTTATTATTGCCTCTAGGGCATATTTCCTTCATCTCCCACTTGCACTAGAGTCAATAATCTAGATTACACGGTAATGATTCTAACACCCATGGAGTCTTGGTGCTGATCATGTTTTGCTCGTGGAAGAGGCTTAGTCAATGGGTCTGCAACATTCGAACCGTATGTATCTTGCAAATCTCTATGTCTCCCACTTGGACTTGGTCCTGAATGGAATTGAAGCGTCTCTTGATATGCTTGGTCCTCTTGTGAAATCTGGATTCCTTTGCCAAGGCAATTGCACCAAGATTGTCACAGAAGATCTTCATTGGTCCCGATGCACTAGGTATGACACCTAGATCGGAAATGAACTCTTTCATCCGACTCCTTCATTTGCTGCTTCGAAGCAGCTATGTACTCCGCTTCACATGTAGATCCCGCCACGACGCTTTGTTTAGAACTGCACCAACCGACAGCTCCTCCGTTTAATAAAAACACGATCCGGTTTGCGATTTAGAATCGTCCGGATCGTGTCAAAGCTTGCATCGACGTAACCATTTACGACTAGCTCTTTGTCACCTCCATATATGAGAAACATATCCTTAGTCCTTTTCGGTATTTCAGATGTTCTTGACCGCTGTCCATGATCCACTCTGGATTACTTTGGTACCTTCCTGCCAAGTTTATGCTAAGCATACGTCAGGTCTGGTACACAGCATTGCATACATGATAGAGCCTATGGCTGAAGCATAGGAACATCTTTCATTTTCTCTCTATCTTCTGCTTGTGGTCGGGCATTGAGTCCGACTCAATCTTATACCTTGTAATACTGGTAAAAACCTTTCTTTGCTGATCCATTTTGAACTTTTTCAAAACTTTATCAAGGTATGTGCTTTGTGAAAGTCTAATTAAGCGCCTTGATCTATCTCTATAGATCTTGATGCCCAATATGTAAGCAGCTTCACCGAGGTCTTTCATTGAAAAACTTTTATTCAAGTATCCTTTTATGCTATCCAGAAATTCTATATCATTTCCAATCAATAATATGTCGTCCACATATAATATCGAAATGCTACTGAGCTCCCACTCACTTTTTTGTAAATACAAGCTTCTCCAAAAGTCTCAGATAAAACCATATGCTTTGATCACACTATCAAAGCGTTTATTCCAACTCCGAGAGGCTTGCACTGCACCATAAATTGATCGCTGGAGCTTGCACACTTTGTTAGCACCCTTTGGATCAACAAAACCTTCTGGTTGCATCATATACAACTCTTCTTCTAGAAATCCATTCAAGAATGCAGTTTTCACATCCACTTGCCAAATTTCATAATCATAAAATCGGCAATTGCTAACATGATTCGGACAGACTTAAGCATCGCTACGGGTGAGAAAGTCTCATCGTAGTCAACCCTTGAACTTGTCGAAAACCTTTTGCAACAAGTCGAGCTTTATAGACAGTTACATTACCATTAGCGCCGGTCTTCTTCTTAAAGATCCATTTATTCTCAATGGCTTGCCGATCATCGGGCAAGTCAACCAAAGTCCATACTTTGTTTTCATACATGGATCCCATCTCAGATTTCTTGGCTTCCAGCCATTTTGCGAATCTGGGCTCACCATCGCTTCTTCATAGTTTGTAGGTTCGCCATGGTCAAGTAACATGACTTCCGAATAGGATTGCCGTACCACTCGGTGCGTATTTTACTCTGGTTGACCTCGAGTTCAGTAGTAACTTGATCTGAAGTTTCATGATCAACATCATTAGTTTCCTCACTAATTGGTGTAGTTGTCACAGGAACCGTTTCTTGTGATGAACTACCTTCCAATAAGGGAGCAGATACAGTTATCTCATCAAGTTCTACTTTCCTCCCACTCACTTCTTTCGAGAGAAACTCTTTTCTAGAAAGGATCCGAATTTAGCAACGAAAATCTTGCCTTCAGATCTGTGATAGAAGGTGTACCCAACAGTCTCCTTTGGGTATCCTATGAAGACACATTTCTCCGATTTGGGTTCGAGCTTATCTGGTTGAAGTTTCTTCACATAAGCATCGCAGCCCCAAACTTTAAGAAACGACAACTTTGGTTTCTTGCCAAACCACAGTTCATAAGGTGTCGTCTCAACGGACTTTGATGGTGCCCTATTCAACGTGAATGCGGCCGTCTCTAAAGCATATCCCCAAAACGATAGCGGTAAATCAGTAAGAGACATCATAGATCGCACCATATCAAGTAAAGTACGATTACGACGTTCGGACACACCATTTCTCTGTGGTGTTCCGGTGGCGGAGTTGCTAAACTATTCCGCATTGTTTCAAATGTAAACCAAACTCGTAACCCAAATATTCTCCTCCATGATCAGATCGTAGAAATTTTATTTTCTTGTTACGATGATTTTCCACTTCACTCTGAAATTCTTTGAACTTTTCAAATGTTTCAGATTTGTGTTTCATTAAGTAGATATACCCATATCTGCTCAAATCATCTGTGAAGGTGAGAAAATAACGATACCCGCCGTGCCTCAACATTCATTGGACCACAAACATCAGTATGTATGATTTCCAACAAATCAGTTGCTCGCTCCATAGTTCCGGAGAACGGCGTTTTGGTCATCTTGCCCATGAGGCACGGTTCGCAAGTACCAAGTGATTCATAATCAAGTGATTCCAAAAGTCCATCAAGATGGAGTTTCTTCATGCGTTTTACGATATGACCCAAACGGCGAGTGCCACAAATAAGTTGCATTATCATTATCAACTCTGCATCTTTTGGTTTCAACACTATGAATATGTGTATTACTACTATCGAGATTCAAAAAATAGACCACTCTTCAAGGGTGCATGACCATAAAAGATATTATTCATATAAATAGAACAACCATTATTCTCTGTCTTAAATGAATAACCGTCTCGCATCAAACAAGATCCAGATATAATGTTCATGCTTAACGCTGGCACCAAATAACAATTATTTAGGTCTAAAACTAATCCCGATGGTAGATGTAGAGGTAGCGTGCAGACCGCGATCACATCGACTTTGGAACCATTTCCCATGCGCATCGTCACCTCGTCCTTAGCCAATCTTCGCTTAATCCGTAGTTCCTGTTTCGAGTTGCAAATATTAGCAATGAACCGAGATCAAATACCAGTACTATGCGAGTATTAGTAAGGTACACATCAATAACATGTATATCACATATACCTTTGATCACCTTGCCATCCTTCTTATCCGCCAAATACTTGGGGCAGTTCCGCTTCGATGTCGGTCCACCTGCTTGCGGTAGAAACACTCAGTTTCAGGCTTAGGTCCAGACTTGGGTTTCTTCTCTTGAGCAGCCACTTTCTTGCTGTTCTTTTGAAGTTCCCTTCTTCTTTCCTTTGCCCTTTTCTTGAAACTAGTGGTCTTGTTGACCATCAACACTTGATGCTCTTTCTTGATTTCTACCTCCATGCTTTTAGCATTGCGAAGAGCTCGGGAATTGTTTTGGTCATCCCTTGCATATTATAGTTCATCACGAAGCTCTTGTAGCTTGGTGGCGTGATTGGAGAATTCATCAATGACACTATCATCCGGAAGAGTAACTCCCGGTTGAATCAAGTGATTATTATACCCGGACATTTTGAGTATATGTTCACCGATGTAACTATTCTCCTCCATCTTGCAGCTATAGAACTTATTGGAGACTTCATATCTCTCAATCCGGGCATTTTCTTGAAATATTAACTTCAACTCCTGGAACATCTCATATGCTCCATGACATTCAAAACGTCGTTGAAGACCCGGTTCTAAGCCGTAAAGCATGGCACACTGAACTATAGAGTAGTCATCAGCTTTGCTCTGCCAGACGTTCTTAACGTCGTCGCCGGCATCAAGAAGAGGCCTGCACCTAGCGGTGCTTCCAGGGCGTAATTCTTCATGCAGCAATGAGGATAATCCTCAAATTACGGACCCAGTCCGTAATTGCTACCATCATCTTTCAACTTTGCTTTCTCAAGGAACGCATTAAAATTCAACGGAACAACAAAGACGAGCCATCTATCTACAAAGAAACATAGACAAGCAAAATACTATCAGTACTAAGTTCATGATAAGTTTAAGTTTAATTAATCATATTAAAACTCCCACTTAGACAGATATCTCTAGTCATCTAAGTGATTACGTGATCCAAATCAACTAAACCATGTCCGATCATCACGTGAGATGGAATAAGTTTCAATGGTGAACATCACTATGTTGATCATATCTACTATATGATTCACATTCGACCTTTCGGTCTCCGTGTTCCTAGGCCATATCTGTTATATGCTAGGCTCGTCAAGTTTAACCTGAGTATTCTGCGTGTGCAACTGTTTTGCACCCGCTGTATTTGAACGTAGAGCCTATCACACCCGATCATCACATGGTGTCTCAAAGACGAAGAACTTTCTGGCGGTGCATACTCGGGAGAACACTTCTTGATAATTTTAGTGAGAGATCATCTTATAATGCTACCGTCAATCAAAGCAAGATAAGATGCATAAAGGATAAACATCACATGCAATCAATATAAGTGATATGATATGGTCATCATCATCTTGTGCTTGTGATCTCCATTGTCAAGCACCGTCATGATCACCATCGTCACCGGTAGCGACACCTTGATCTCCATCGTAGCATCGTTGTCGTCTCGCCAACTATTGCTTCTACGACTATCGCTATGCTTAGTGATAAAGTAAAGCAATTACATGGCATTTGCATTTCATACAATAAAGCGACAACCATATGGCTCCTGCCATTGCCGATAACTCGGTTACAAAACATGATCATCTCATACAATAAAATATAGCATCACGCCTTGACCACATCACATCACAACATGCCCTGCAAAAACAAGTTAGACGTCCTCTACTTTGTTGTTGCAAGTTTTACGTGGCTGCTACGGGCTGAGCAAGAACCGTTCTTACCTACGCATCAAAACCACAACGATAGTTTGTCAAGTTGGTGCTGTTTTAACCTTCGCAAGGACCGGGCGAGCCACACTCGGTTCAACTAAAGCGAGAGAGCAGACACCGCCGGTCACCTTTAAGCAACGAGTGCTCGGAGCGGTGAAACCAGTCTCGCGTAAGCGCACGCATAATGTCGGTCCGGGCCGCTTCATCTCACAATACCGCTGAACCAAAGTATGACATGCTGGTAAGCAGATGACTTATATCGCCCACAACTCACTTGTGTTCTACTCGTGCATATGACATCAACGCATAAAACCAGGCTCGATACCACTTTGTTGGGGAACGAGTAATTTCAAAATTTTCCTACGCACACGCAAGACCATGGTGATGGCATAGCAACGAGAGGGAGAGTGTCCGTCCACGCACCCTTGTAGACCGTGGCGAAGCGTTATAACAACGCGGTTGATGTAGTCGTACGTCTTCACGATCCGACCGATCCAAGTACCGAACGTACGGCACCTCCATGTTCAGCACACGTTCAGCTCGATGACGATCCCCGGGCTCCGATCCAGCAAAGCGTCGGGGATGAGTTCCGTCAGCACGACGGCGTGGTGACGATGATGATGCTCCACCGACGCAGGGCTTCGCCTAAGCTCCACGACGATATGACTTCACCGGCGCAGGGCTTCGCCTAAGCTCCGCGACGATATGACCGAAGTGGAATATGGTGGAGGGGGGCGCCGCCCCCCCTCTCCTTGTCCTATTCGGACTAGAGGGGGAGGGGGCGCTCGGCCTGCCCTGGCCGGCCCTTCCTCTTCTCCCTTATGGCCCATCAAGGCCCATTGACCCCGGGGTTCCGTAACCCCGGTGTTCCGATAACGTCCCTGTTTTCATCCGGAACCTTCCAAGTCCAAACATAGGCTTCCAATATATCAATCTTTATGTCTCGACCATTTCGAGACTCCTCGTCATGTCCGTGATCACATCCGGGACTCGAACAACCTTCGTTACATCAAAACTTATAAACTCATAATGAACTCGTCATCAAACGTTAAGCGTGCGGACCCTACGGGTTCGAGAACTATGTAGACATGACCTAGAACCATTCTCAATCAATAACCAATAGCGGAACCTGGATGCCCATATTGGTTCCTACATATTCTACGAAGATCTTTATCGGTCAAACCGCATAACGACATACGTTGTTCCTTTGTCATCGGTATGTTACTTACCCGAGATTCGATCGTCGGTATCCAATACCTAGTTCAATATCGCTACGGTAAGTCTCTTTACTCGTTCCGTAATACATCATCTCACAACTAACTCATTAGTTGCAATGCTTGCAAGGCTTATGTGATGTGTATTACCGAGAAGGCCCGAGATACCTCTCCGACAATCGAGTGACAAAACCTAATCTCGAAATACGCCAACCCAACATGTACCTTTGGAGACACCTGTAGTACTCCTTTATAATCACCCAGTTACGTTGTGACGTTTGGTAGTACCCAAAGTGTTCCTACGGTAAACGGGAGTTGCATAATCTCATAGTTACAGGAACATGTATAGGTCATGAAGAAAGCAATAGCAATATACTAAACGATCAAGTGCTATGCTAACGGAATGGGTCATGTCAATCACATCATTCTCCTAATGATGTGATCCCATTAATCAAATGACAACACATGTCTATGGTTAGGAAACATAACCATCTTTGATTAATGAGCTAGTCTAGTAGAGGCATACTAGTGACTATCTGTTTGTCTATGTATTCACACATGTATTATGTTTCCTGTTAATACAATTCTAGCATGAATAATAAACATTTATCATGATATAAGGAAATAAATAATAACTTTATTATTGCCTCTAGGGCATATTTCCTTCAGTACACACATGATATGTAATAATCAGAAGGAGTAGGCATACATAATGATAGTGCCTACACCTTTTTTCAGATGATAAGAGCAAAATCTATGCTACTGTGTTCTTTTTGAGCTTCCATGCATAATATTTTTCTATGAGTATGATGTGCTAATGTGCTGATGTATTGCAATATTTCAGGTTTTCAAGTTTGTCAGGTGAGAAACACTGCATAGAAAAAAGGTTGAACAGACATTCATGGCACTCCCCTTAGCAGAGGACAAATTGAGTGTCGAGGTACTCCGTGAGAAAGAGGATAAAGAAAGGAGTCGACACATGAAGAGAGGCACCCAAAGTTAAAATGATACAATCCTAATAACATCAACAATCTATCATAGTTATTAGCTTTTGCTATTCACTTGCTGTTTAGCCTATAGTTCAGCATCAACTGAGATTGTGCTCCACTTTTGGGCCATCAGATTTCCATGTTCTGATAATTAACCGAATGGGTTATGTTTTAATGTAACTGATTTGGGTATGCAACTGTTTATGCATATAATTCTGAAGAACACACATCATTGCTGTTAATAATATATTGTACACGACTTGCTTCTTGATAATGTCAAGCATTATTACTACTATATTGAACATACGTCCGTGACAAAAGTTTGTTTTACCGTAAAAATTTAAGCTGGCTGAAATAACTAGCATGTATCTTCTCATTGCAAAATTTTATTTTACACGTGATCAGCAATAATATAATAATAAAACTTAAGTACTAAACTCACCACAAGGGAAATCTGCTATGTCATCGCTTTTATCAGGCTCACATCTCTTGGAACAACTTAAAGCAATTCCTGGCCCCTCCCGTCCAAAGACAGCCACCGAACTAAACCTTCAGATCAGATATAAAAGGTAAGAGAAAACACACACAAAATCAAAGATACGTTCCGATGAGCTGGAACCAATATTTTTGTATTAAAATGTATTACGAAAATAACTCCATTAATTCTGTATGCGTGGTGAATAAAAAAATAAAAAGAAAAGCATTGGGCCTGAGATAAATCAAAGCAAAAAAGGAAAAGCATTGGGCCTAAGATAAATTAAAGGAAAGTGTGGGTCCTGAGATAACGCTCACGATTCCCAATCCTCATGTTATGGAAGTATACTTCCCGTGATTTCCACCTTCCATATCCCAATCCTCACGCTATGGAAGTATACTTCCCGTGATTTCCACCTTCCATATTGCCTACAACAATATATCTCTCGATCAGGAGCAGAAAGAAGCAATGGGTTTTGCATCGTAGGGTTTCCTTCCACCTCTCCTTCATCATCTCTCGCAAAGGACTGCCGATCTCACACCCTCCACCGCTACCGCCTCCTACACCGCAAGTCTCTCCAAAGATCTGTCCGTGGTGAACTACCATCGCCCTCCATGTCCGGGTCACAATCCTCGGTGGCTCATGCGGATCAATCTGCTATCATCACGGTAATGATATCTCTCTGTAATTACATCCTATTCATGATTTCACATCTACAAGGCAACATAGTCACTAGAGGGGATCCAACAAAGTGAATCAACATGCCCTGTGTGACCCCACAGAATTGCCAAGATGCTTTGTGTGACTGTAGAAATTCTTTGGGCAACATCCACCTGATTACTTGAGAGAATATTCACGCAAGTGAATATCAAAAAGTTGATTGAATGAACAATTAGAGAAAGAAACAGATACTGAAATTTTGTTGGAAAGAATGTCCTGATGCCACTAAGTTAAAGTAAACATGTCAAAATATGTGCACCCAGTTGTGATGTATTCCCTCCGTCCCAACATATAAGATTGTTTTTCAAGGTAACAGAACTTAGGGGCCTAATGTTAACAGCGTGACAATAATATGTGCTTCGGTTTTCAGGAAAACATCGACGGGGGAGCCAAGAATGAGCATACCACCAAATACGAGGATATGAACACCGACTCAACAAAGGCAATACAAGAACAAACCATCATCGATGATACAGAAAATATGCAGATTGATGAGGTCATACCCTAAGACAAGCATGCGAAACCCCAAGTTGAAAAAGGCGTTTTTTATTTTCACATGTCACTATTATTTTTACAGCATGACAATAATATGTGCTTTGGTTTTCAGGAAAACATCGATGGGGGAGCCAAGAATGAGCGTACCACCAAATACGAGGATATGAACACCGACTCAACAAAGGCAATACAAGAACAAACCATCATCGATGATACATAAAATATGCAGATTGATGAGGTCATACCCTAAGACAAGCATGCGAAACCCCAAGTCGAAAAAGGCGGTTTTTATTTTCACATGTCACTATTATTTTTATTCTACCAGGACAAAACAATATGTAATTTGTAGTATAATAATATCATGCCTACATAATATTATATTATTATGTGTTTCAGTTAGTAAGCGAGGAAGAACCAAATGGAATAGACGACAAAGACGAAGTAGAGAAAAATAATAGCATGCTGGCCACTGATTGCGAAGTGATAAAGGCATGCTTTCTTTTCAACTATCCCAAATAGTTCTAATTCTAATTATATTATATCCTGCATAGGAATTATTCTTTGTAATATTTGCTCTCAGGAATTAAACTTCAAGGAAACAAGTGAACAAATGCAGCCACCTCAAGACGATAAATTAGCACAAACATTCAACACCGAAGAGGCAGAAACTATAGGGGACAAGCTGGCAGAATCAAATGAAAAAGCCGACAAAGGAGAAGTGGAGAAAAAGAAAAGCACGCGGGGCACTGATTCCGAGGTGATAGACACATATTTTCTGCCCAACTATGTCTCAAATAGTTTGAATTCTAATTATATTATATCCTGCATACAAAATATTCTTTGTAATGTTGCTCTCAGGAATTAACCTTCGATAAAACAAGTGAACGAATGGGGCTAGCTCAGGATGAGGAATTACCACAAACATTGGGCACCGAAGGGGCGGAAACTATATGGGACACTCTGGTAGAATCAAATGGAATAGCCAACATAGAAGAAGTGGAGAAAAAGCAGAGCACACAGTCCACTGATTCCGAAGTCTCCGAAGTGACAGAGGCATCTTTTCTTTTTCAACTATGTCCCAATAGTTCTAATTCTAATTATGTTATATCCTGCATACCAATTATTCTTTGTATTGTGGCTTTCAGGAATTATCCTTTGATGAAACAAGTGAACAAATGGTGGCAGATGAGGACGAAGATTTAGCACAAACGTCCGGCATGAAAAGGCCACAAAAAGTGAAGCCTATCCGACTACATAACAAACCCAAGAAAGCACCAGACTATGTGGTGGCTCCAGAAGGCACGTACAAGTCCTTCTATGCCTTGCTTTTGCTACATTTATTTTCTTCGTTGTTAATAAATGTTTTGACTTACATCATGATAGATTATGCTTGCACCAGCGATGATTGGTCCGTGATTGAAAATATCATGACTGAACCAAGTGATAAAAGAAATTTAGTGAGCATCAATGACTCATATCTCAAAAAATTACAATTACTACGCCTTTTAACCGATGGAGAATTTGTTGGCGACGAAGTAAGTATATGTAGCTTTATGATAAGAGAATGTTATTAACATGAGTTCCTGTTATCTCCTAACCAAGGTGTGCACTTGATATTGTAGATCATAGACGCATACATGCATTGCATAAGTGCTAAGCAACATCTACAGATGAGGTCAGGTGGAAGTTTGTTCTTAGAGAATGCATGCATTGAAGGAAATATGCCCTAGAGGCAATAATAAAGTTATTATTTATTTCCTTATATCATGATAAATGTTTATTATTCATGCTAGAATTGTATTAACAGGAAACATAATACATGTGTGAATACATAGACAAACAGATAGTCACTAGTATGCCTCTACTAGACTAGCTCATTAATCAAAGATGGTTATGTTTCCTAACCATAGACATGTGTTGTCATTTGATTAATGGGATCACATCATTAGGAGAATGATGTGATTGACATGACCCATTCCGTTAGCATATCACTTGATCGCTTAGTATATTGCTATTGCTTTCTTCATGACCTATACATGTTCCTCGTAACTATGAGATTATGCAACTCCTGCTTACGGAGGAACACTTTGGTACTACCAAACGTCACAACGAATCGGGTGATTATAAAGGAGTACTACAGGTGTCTCCAAACGTATATGTTGGGTTGGCGATTTCGAGATTAGGTTTTGTCACTCCGATTGTCGGAGAGGTATCTTTGGGCCTTCTCGGTAATACACATCACATAAGCCTTGCAAGCATTGCAACTAATGAGTTAGTTGTGAGATGATGTATTACGGAACGAGTAAAGAGACTTACCGTAACGAGATTGAACTAGGTATTGGATACCGACGATCGAATCTCGGGTAAGTAACATACCGATGACAAAGGGAACAACGATGTCGTTATGCGGTTTGACCGATAAAGATCTTTGTAGAATATGTAGGAACCAATATGGGCATCCAGGTTCCGCTATTGGTTATTGACCGAGAATGGTTCTAGGTCATGTCTACATAGTTCTCGAACCCGTAGGGTCCGCACGCTTAACGTTTCGATGACAGTTCATTATGAGTTTATAAGTTTTGATGTACCGGTTGTTCGAGTCCCGGATGTGATCACGGACATGACAAGGAGTCTCGAAATGGTCGAGACATAAAGATTGATATATTGGAAGCCTATGTTTGGACTTCGGAAAGGTTCCGGATGAAAACAGGACGTTACCGGAACACCGGGGGGTTACCGGAACCCCCCGGGGGGTCAATGGGCCTTGATGGGCCATAAGGGAGAAGAGGAAGGGCCGGCCAGGGCAGGCCGCGCGCCCCCTCCCCCTCTAGTCCGAATAGTACAAGGAGAGGGGGGGGGGGGGCGGCGCCCCCCTCCCTCTTCCCCCTCCCCAAGTCCTAGTCCAACTAGGAGAAGGGGGAGTCCTACTCCCGATGGGAGTAGGACTCCTCCAGGCGCGCCCCCCTAGGGCTGGCCGCACCCCCCCTTGCTCCTTTATATACGGGGACAGGGGGGCACCCCATGACACACAAGTTGATCTACGGATCGTTCCTTAGCCGTGCGGTGCCCCTCCACCATATTCCACTTCGGTCATATCGTCATGAGCTTAGGCGAAGCCCTGCGCCGGTGAAGTCATATCGTCATGAGCTTAGGCGAAGCCCCGCGCCGGTGGAGCATCATCATCGCCACCACGCCGTCAGGTCGACGAACTCATCCCCGACGCTTTGCTGGATCGGAGCCCGGGATCGCCATCGAGCTGAACGTGTGCTGAACACGGAGGTGCCGTGACGCTCGGTACTTGGATCGGTCGGATCGTGAAGACGCACGACTACATCAACCGCGTTGTTATAACGCTCGCCACGGTCTCACGAGGGTACGTGGACGACACTCTCCCCTCTCGTTGCTATGCCATCACCATGATCTTGCGTGTGCGTAGGGAATTTTTTGAAATTACTACGCTCCCCAACAAAGGCATCCGAGCCTGGTTTTATGCGCTGATGTCATATGCATGAGTAGAACACAAGTGAGTTGTGGGCGATATAAGTCATACCGCTTACCAGCATGTCATACTTTGGTTCAGCGGTATTGTGAGATGAAGCGCCCGGACCGACATTACGCGTGACGCTTACGCGAGACTGGTTTCACCGCCCGAGCACTCGCTGCTTAAAGGTGACCGCGGGTGTCTGCTCTCTCACTTTAGTTGAACTGAGTGTGGCTACGCCCGTCCTTGCGAAGGTTAAAACAGCACCAACTTGACAAACTATCGCTGTTGTTTTGATGCGAGGTAAGAACGGTTCTTGCTCAGCCCGTAGCAGCCACGTAAAACTTGCAACAACAAAGTAGAGGACGCCTAACTTGTTTTTGCAGGGCATGTTGTGATGTGATGTGGTCAAGACGTGATGCTATATTTTATTGTATGAGATGATCATGTTTTGTAACCGAGTTATCGGCAATCGGCAGGAGCCATATGGTTGTCGCTTATTGTATGAAATGCAACGCCATGTAATTGCTTTACTTTATCACTAAGCAGTAGCGATAGTCGTAGAAGCAATAGTTGGCGAGACGACAACGATGCTATGATGGAGATCAAGGTGTCGCACCGGTGACGATGGTGATCATGACGGTGCTTCGGCGATGGAGAGCACAAGCACAAGATGATGATGACCATATCATATCACTTATATTGATTGCATGTGATGTTTATCCTTTATGCATCTTATCTTGCTTTGATTGACGGTAGCATTATAAGATGATCTCTCACTAAAATTATCAAGAAGTGTTCTCCCTGAGTATGCACCGTTGCGAAAGTTCTTCGTGCTGAGACACCACGTGATGATCGGGTGTGATAGGCTCTACGTTCAAATACAACGGGTGCAAAACAGTTGCACACGCAGAATACTCAGGTTAAACTTGACGAGCCTAGCATATAACAGATATGGCCTCGGAACACGGAGACCGAAAGGTCGAATGTGAATCATATAGTAGATATGATCAACATAGTGATGTTCACCATTGAAACTTATTCCATCTCACGTGATGATCGGACATGGTTTAGTTGATTTGGATCACGTAATCACTTAGATGACTAGAGAGATGTCTGTCTAAGTGGGAGTTTTTAATATGATTAATTAAACTTAAACTTATCATGAACTTAGTACCTGATAGTATTTTTCTTGTCTAAGTTTACTGTAGATAGATGGCTCGTGCTGTTGTTCCGTTGAATTTTAATGCGTTCCTTGAGAAAGCAAAGTTGAAAGATGATGGTAGCAATTACACGGACTGGGTCCGTAATTTGAGGATTATCCTCATTGCTGCACAGTAAGAATTACGCCCCGAAGCACCGCTGGGTGCCAGCCTCACATAGAGCAACGCCGGTTGTGAACGTCTGGCAGAGAGCAAAGCTGATGACTACTCTATAGTTCAAGCAGCCATGCTTTACGGCTTAGAACCGGTCTTCAACGACGTTTTGAACGTCATGGAGCATATGAGATGTTCCAGGAGTTGAAGTTAATATTTCAAGCAAATGCCCGGATTGAGAGATATGAAGTCTCCAATAAGTTCTATAGCTGCAAGATGGAGGAGAATAGTTCAGTCGGTGAACATATACTCAAAATGTCTGGGTATAATAATCACTTGATTCAACTGGGAGTTACTCTTCCGGATGATAGTGTCATTGATAGAATTCTCCAATCACTGCCACCAAGCTACAAGAGCTTCGTGATGAACTATAATATGCAAGGGATGACCAAGACAATTCTCGAGCTCTTCGCAATGCTAAAAGCATGGAGGTAGAAATCAAGAAAGAGCATCAAGTGTTGATGGTCAACAAGACCACTAGTTTCAAGAAAAAGGGCAAAGGAAAGAAGAAGGGGAACTTCAAAAAGAACAGCAAGAAAGTTGCTGCTCAAGAGAAGAAACCCAAGTCTGGACCTAAGCCTGAAACTGAGTGTTTTTACCGCAAGCAAACTGGACACTGGAAGCGGAACTGCCCCAAGTATTTGGCGGATAAGAAGGATGGCAAGGTGATCAAAGGTATATGTGATATACATGTTATTGATGTGTACCTTACTAATACTCGCAGTAGTACTGGTATTTGATACTGGTTCTTGCTAATATTTGCAACTCAAACAGAACTACGGATTGCGAAGATTGGCTAAGGACGAGGTGACGATGCGCGTGGGAAATGGTTCCAAAGTCGATGTGATCGCTGGTCGGCACGCCATCGAAGGAAATATGCCCTAGAGGCAATAATAAAGTTATTATTTATTTCCTTATATCATGATAAATGTTTATTATTCATGCTAGAATTGTATTAACCGGAAACATAATACATGTGTGAATATATAGACAAACAGATGTCACTAGTATGCCTCTACTTGACTAGCTTGTTAATCAAAGATGGTTATGTTTCCTAACCATGAACAAGGAGTTGTTATTTGATTAACAAGGTCACATCATTAGTTGAATGATCTGATTGACATGACCCATTCCGTTAGCTTAGCACACGATCGCTTAGTATGTTGCTATTGCTTCCTTCATGACTTATACATGTTCCTATGACTATGAGATTATGCAACTCCGCTTACGGAGGAACACTTTGGTACTACCAAACGTCACAACGAATCGGGTGATTATAAAGGAGTACTACAGGTGTCTCCAAAGGCAGATGTTGGGTTGGCGATTTCGAGATTAGGATTTGTCACTCCGAGTGTCGGAGAGGTATCTCTGGGCCCTCTCGGTAATGCACATCACTTAAGCCTTGCAAGCATTGCAACTAATGAGTTAGTTGTGAGATGATGTATTACGGAACGAGTAAAGAGACTTTCCGGTAACGAGATTAAACTAGGTATTGGATACCGACGATCGAATCTCGGGTAAGTAACATACCGATGACAAAGGGAACAACGTATGTCGTTATGCGGTTTGACCGATAAAGATCTTCGTAGAATATGTAGGAACCAATATGGGCATCCAGGTTCCGCTATTGGTTATTGACCGAGAATAGTTCTAGGTCATGTCTACATAGTTCTCGAACCCGTAGGGTCCGCACGCTTAAGGTTTCGATGACAGTTATATTATGAGTTTATGAGTTTTGATGTACCGAAGGAGTTCGGAGTCCCGGATGAGATCGGGGACATGACGAGGAGTCTCGAAATGGTCGAGACGTAAAGATCGATATATTGGACGACTATATTCGGAGTTCGGAAAGGTTCCGAATGATTCGGGTATTTTTCGGAGTACCGGGGAGTTACGGGATTACGGGAGAAGTAATGGGCCTTGATGGGCTTTAGTGGGAAGAGAAAAAAAGGCTGCTGCGCCCCCCCTCCCCTCTAGTCCGAATTGGACTAGGGAAAAGGGGGCCGGACACCTCTCCTTCTCCTCCTATTCCTTCTCCCTTCCTCCCCTTTTGGTGGACTCCTACTAGGACTTGGAGTCCTAGTAGGAATCCATATCCTGGCCGCACCTTTGCCTTGGCCGGCCTCCTCCTCCTCCATCCTTTATATACAGGGGCAGGGGGCACCCCATAGACACACAAGTTGATCATTGAGATCGTTCCTTAGCCGTGTGCGGTGCCCCCTTCCACCAAACTACACCTCGAATATACCGCTATGGAGCTTAGGCGAAGCCCTGCGCGCCGTGGAACATCATCATCGCCACCACGCCGTCGTCTCGACGAAACTCTCCTCAACACTCGGCTGGATCGGAGTTCGAGGGACGCCATCGAGCTGAACGTGTGCAGAACTCGGAGGTGCCGTCGCTCGGTACTTGGATCGGTTGGATCGGGAAGAAGTACGACTACTTCCTCTCGCTATGCCAACGCTTCCGCTGTTGGTCTCACGAGGGTACGTGACAACACTCTCATCTCGCTGCTATGCATCACCATGGTCTTGCGTGATCGTAGGAAAATTTTTGAAATTACTACGCTCCCCAACAGTGGCATCCGAGCCTGGTTTTATGCGTTGATGTCATATGCACGAGTAGAACACAAGTGAGTTGTGGGCGATACAAGTCATACTACCTACCAGCATGTCATACTTTGGTTCAGCGGTATTGTGAGATGAAGCGCCCGACCGACATTACGCCAGACGCTTACGCGAGACTGGTTTCACCGCTGTGAGCACTCGCTGCTTAAAGGTGACCGGCGGGTGTCTGTCTCTCTCACTTTAGTTGAACCGAGTGTGGCTACGCCCGTCCTTGAGAAGGTTAAACGGAGTCTATTTGACGAAGTATCGCTGTGGTTTTGATGCGAGGTAAGAACGGTTCTTGCTCAGCCCGTAGCAGCCACGTAAAACTTGCAACAACAAAGTAGAGGACGCCTAACTTGTTTTTGCAGGGCATGTTGTGATGTGATATGGTCAAGACGTGATGCTATATTTTATTGTATGAGATGATCATGTTTTGTAACCGAAGTTATCGGCAATCGGCAGGAGCCATATGGTTGTCGCTTATTGTATGAAATGCAACGCCATGTAATTGCTTTACTTTATCACTAAGGAGTAGCGATAGTCGAGAAGCAATAGTTGGCGAGACGACAACGATGCTACGATGGAGATCAAGGTGTCGCGCCGGTGACGATGGTGATCATGACGGTGCTTCGAGATGGAGATCACAAGCACAAAATGATGATGGCCATATCATATCACTTATATTGATTGCATGTGATGTTAATCCTTTATGCATCTTATCTTGCTTTGATTGACGGTAGCATTATAAGATGATCCCTTACTAAATTATCAAGAAGTGTTCTCCTGAGTATGCACCGCTATGAAAGTTCTTCGTGCTGAGACACCACGTGATGATCGGGTGTGATAGGCTCTACGCTCAAATACAACGGGTGCAAAACAGTTGCACACGCGAATACTCAGGTTATACTTGACGAGCTATGCATATAAGATATGACCTCGAACACGGAGACCGAAAGGTCGAGCGTGAATCATATAGTAGATATGATCAACATATTGATGTTCACCATTGAAACTACTCCATCACACGTGATGATCGGTCATGGTGTAGTTGATATGGATCACGTAATCACTTAGAGAATTGGAGGATATTTTTCTAAGTGGGAGTTCTTAAGTAATATGATTAATTGAACTTTAATTTATCATGAACTTAGTCCCGTAGTATTTTGCAAATTATGTTGTAGATCAATAGCTCGCGTTGTTGCTTCCCTATGTTTTTATATGTGTTCCTAGAGAAAATTGTATTGAAAATGTTAGTAGCAATGATGCGGATTGGATCCGTGATCTGAGGTTTATCCTCATTGCTGCAGAAGAATTATGTCCTTAATGCACCGCTAGGTGACAGACCTATTTGCAGGAGCAGATGCGACGTTATGAACGTTTGGCTAGCTCAATATGAGCGATACGACGTTATGAACGCTTGGCTAGCTCAATATGATGACTACTTGATAGTTTAGTGCACCATGCTTAACGGCTTAGAATCGGGACTTCAAAGACGTTTGAACGCCATGGACCATATGAGATGTTCCAGGAATTGAAGTTAATATTTTTAGCAAATACCGAGTTGAGAGATATGAAGTCTCCAACAAGTTCTATAGCTAAAAGATGGAGGAGAATCGCTCAACTAGTGAGCATGTGCTCAGATTGTCCGAGTACTTCAATCACTTGAATCAAGTGGGAGTTAATCTTCCGATAAGATAGTGATTGACAGAATTCTCTAGTCACCATCACTAAGTTAGTAGAACTTCGTGATGAACTATAGTATGCAAGGGATGACGAAAAAGATTCTCGAGCTCTTCGCGATGCTAAAATCGACGAAGGTAGAAATCAAGAAAAACATCAAGTGTTGATGGTTGACAAGACCACTAGTCTCAAGGAAAATGGCAAAGGGAAGAAGGGGAACTTCAAAAGGAACGGCAAGCAAGTTGCTGCTCGAGTGAAGAAGCCTAAGTCTAGACCTAAGCCTGAGACTGAGTACTTTTGCTGCAATGGAACTGGTCACTGGAAGCGGAAATACCCCTGAATATTTGGTGGATAAGAAGGATGGCAAAGTGAACAAGGTTATATTTGATATACAGGTTATTGATGTGTACCTTACTAGTGTTTATAGTAGCCCCTGAGTATTTGATACTCGTTCGGTTGCTAAGATTAGTAACTCAAACAGGAGTTACGAGAATAAACAGAGACTAGTTGAAGGGAAAGTGACGATGAGTGTTGGAAGTAGTTCCAAGATTGATATGATCATCATCGCACACTCCCTATACTTTCGGGATTAGTGTGGAACCTAAATAAGTGTTATTTGGTGTTGAGCATAAATGTGATTTGATCATGTTTATTGCAATACGGTTATTCATTTAAGTAAGAGAATAAATTGTTGTTCTGCTTACATGAATAAAACCTTATATGGTTACACACTCAATGAAAATGGTTCATTGGATCTCGATCATAGTGATACACATAATATTGATGCCAAAATGCAAAGTTAATAATGATAGTGCAACTTATTTGTGGCACCGCCGCTTAGGTCATATCGATTAAAAGCGCATGAAGAAACTCCATGCTGATGGGTTTTGGAATCACTTGATTATGAATCACTTGGCACTTATGAACCGTGCCTTATGGGCAAGATGACTAAAACACCGCTTCTCGGAACTATGGAGAGAGCAACAGATTTATTGGAAATCATACATACCGATGTATGTGGTCCAATGAATGTTGAGGCTCGTGGCGGATATCGTTATTTTCTCACCTTCACAGATGATTTGAGCAGATATGGGTATATCTACTTAATGAAACACAAGTCTGAAACATTTGAAAAGTTCAAAGAATTTCAGAGTGAAGTGGAAAATCATCGTAACAAGAAAATAAAGTTTCTACGATCTGATCGTGGAGGAGAATATTTGAGTTACGAGTTTGGCCTACATTTGAAACAATGCGGAATAGTTTCAAACTTACGCCACCGAACACCACAACGTAATGGTGTGTCCGAACGTCAGAATCGTACTTTATTAGATATGGTGCGATCTATGATGTCTCTTACTGATTTACCGCTATCATTTTGGGGTTATGCATTAGAGACAGCTGCATTCACGCTTAATAGGGCACCATCTAAACCGCTGAGATGACACCGTATGAACTATGGTTTAGCAAGAAACCTAAGCTGTCGCTTCTTAAAGTTTGGAGTTGCGATGCTTATATGAAAAGGTTTCAACCTGATAAGCTCGAACCCAAATCGAAAAATGCGTCTTCATAGAATACCCAAAGGTAACTATTGGGTACACCTCTATCACAGATCCGAAAGCAAGATATTTGTTGTTAAGATGGATCCTTTCTAGAGAAGAAGTTTCTCTCGAAAGAAGTGAGTGGGAGGAAAGTAGAACTTGATGAGGTAATTGTACCTTCTCCCGTATTGGAAAGTAGTTCATCACAGGAATCAGTTCCAAAGATTCCTACACCAATTAGTGAGGAAGTTAATGATGATGATCATGAAACTTCAGATCAAGTTGCTACCAAACCTCGTGGGTCTTCCAGAGTAAGATCCGCACTGAGTGGTACGATAATCCTATTCTAGAAGTCATGTTACTAGACCATGATGAATCTACGAACTATGAGGAAGCGATGATGAGCCCAGATTCATGAAATGGTTTGAGACCATGAAATCTGAGATGGGATCCATATATGAGAACAAAGTGTGGACTTTGATGGAGTTGCCCGATGATCGGCAAGCCATATTATATAAATGGATATTCAAGAGGAAGACAGATGCTGATAGTAATATTACTATCCACAAAGCTCGACTTGTCGTAGAAAGGTTTTCGACAAGTTCAAGGTGTTGACTACAATGAGATTTACTCAACTGTAGCGATGCTTATGTCTGTCCGAATCATGTTAGCAATCGCCACATTTTATGAAATCTGGCAAATGGATGTCAAAACTACATTCTTTAATGGATTTATTAAAGAAGAGTTGTATATGATGCAACCAGAAGGTTTTGTCAATCCTAAAGGAGCTAACAAAATGTGCAAGCTCCAGCGATCCATCTATGGACTGGTGCAAGCATCTCGAGTTGGAATAAACGCTTTGATAGTGTGATCAAAGCATATAGTTTTATATGACTTTGGTGAAGCCTGTATTTACAAGAAAGTGAGTGGGAGCACTACAGATTTCGATAAGTATATGTGAATGACATATTGTTGATCGGAAATAATGTAGAATTATTCTGCAAAGCATAAAGGAGTATTTGAAAGGAGTTTTTCAAAGAAAGACCTCGGTGAAGCTGCTTATATATTGAGCATCAAGATCTATAGAGATAGATCAAGACGCTTGATAAGTTTTTCAATGAATACATACCTTGACAAGATTTTGAAGTAGTTCAAAATGGAACAGTCAAAGAAAGAGTTCTTGCCTGTGTTACAAGGTGTGAGATTGAGTAAGACTCAAAACCCGACCACGGCAGAAGATAGAAAGAGAATGAAAGTCATTCCCTATGCATCAGCCATAGGTTCTATAAAGTATATCATGTTGTGTACCAGATCTATTGCATACCCTACCACTAAGCTTGGCAAGGAGTGCAATAGTGATCTAGGAGTAGATCAATGGACAGCGGTCAAAATTATCCTTAGTAGAATAAGGATATGTTTCTCGATTATGGAAGTGATAAAAGGTTAGCCGTAAAGGGTTACGCCGATACAAGTTTTAACACTAATCTAGATGACTCGAGTCTCAATCTGGATACATATTGAAAGTGGGAGCAATTAGCTAGAGTAGCTCCGTGCGAGCATTATTGACATAGAGATTTGCAAAATACATACGGATCTGAATGTGGCAGACCCGTTGACTAAGATTCTCTCACAAAGCAAAACATGATCACACCTTAGTACTCTTTGGGTGTTAATCACATATCGATGTGAACTAGATTACTGAATCTATTAAATCCTTTTGGGTCTTGGTCACATGATGATGTGAACTATCGATGTTAATCACATGGTGATGTGATCTAGATTATTGACTCTAGTGCAAGTGGGAGACTGAAGGAAATATGCCCTAGAGGCAATAATAAAGTTATTATTTATTTCCTTATATCATGATAAATGTTTATTATTCATGCTAGAATTGTATTAACCGGAAACATAATACATGTGTGAATATATAGACAAACAGTATGTCACTAGTATGCCTCTACTTGACTAGCTTGTTAATCAAAGATGGTTATGTTTCCTAACCATGAACAAGGAGTTGTTATTTGATTAACAAGGTCACATCATTAGTTGAATGATCTGATTGACATGACCCATTCCGTTAGCTTAGCACACGATCGCTTAGTATGTTGCTATTGCTTCCTTCATGACTTATACATGTTCCTATGACTATGAGATTATGCAACTCCGCCATCGGAGGAACACTTTGGTACTACCAAACGTCACAACGAATCGGGTGATTATAAAGGAGTACTACAGGTGTCTCCAAAGGCAGATGTTGGGTTGGCGATTTCGAGATTAGGATTTGTCACTCCGAATGTCGGAGAGGTATCTCTGGCCCTCTCGGTAATGCACATCACTTAAGCCTTGCAAGCATTGCAACTAATGAGTTAGTTGCGAGATGATGTATTACGGAACGAGTAAAGAGACTTTCCGGTAACGAGATTAAACTAGGTATTGGATACCGACGATCGAATCTCGGGTAAGTAACATACCGATGACAAAGGGAACAACGTATGTCGTTATGCGGTTTGACCGATAAAGATCTTCGAGAATATGTAGGAACCAATATGGGCATCCAGGTTCCGCTATTGGTTATTGACCGAGAATAGTTCTAGGTCATGTCTACATAGTTCTCGAACCCGTAGGGTCCGCACGCTTAAGGTTTCGATGATGCTTATATTATGAGTTTATGAGTTTTGATGTACCGAAGGAGTTCGAGTCCCGGATGAGATCGGGACATGACGAGGAGTCTCGAAATGGTCGAGACGTAAAGATCGATATATTGGACGACTATATTCGAGTTCGGAAAGGTTCCAATGATTCGGTATTTTTCGAGTACCGGGAGTTACGGGATTACGGAGAAGTAATGGGCCTTGATGGGCTTTAGTGGGAAGAGAAAAAAAAAGGCTGCTGCGCCCCCCCTCCCCTCTAGTCCGAATTGGACTAGGGAAAAGGGGGCCGGACACCTCTCCTTCTCCTCCTATTCCTTCTCCTTCCTCCCTTTTGGTGGACTCCTACTAGGACTTGGAGTCCTAGTAGGAATCCATATCCTGGCCGCACCTTTGCCTTGGCCGGCCTCCTCCTCCTCCATCCTTTATATACAGGGCAGGGGCACCCCATAAACACACAAGTTGATCATTGAGATCGCTCCTTAGCCGTGCGGTGCCCCTTCCACCAAACTACACCTCGAATATACCGCTATGGAGCTTAGGCGAAGCCCTGCGCCGGTGGAACATCATCATCGCCACCACGCCGTCAGGTGACGAAACTCTCCTCAACACTCGGCTGGATCGGAGTTCGAGGGACGCCATCGAGCTGAACGTGTGCAGAACTCGGAGGTGCCGTGCGCTCGGTACTTGGATCGGTTGGATCGGGAAGAAGTACGACTACTTCCTCTACGCTAAATCAACGCTTCGCTGCTGGTCTACGAGGGCGTGACAACACTCTCATCTCGTTGCTATGCATCACCATGGTCTTGCGTGATCGTAGGAAAATTTTTGAAATTACTACGTTCCCCAACAGCTACCTCTACATCTACCATCGGGATTAGTTTTAGACCTAAATAATTGTTATTTGGTGCCAGCGTTAAGCATGAACATTATATCTGGATCTTGTTTGATGCGAGACGGTTATTCATTTAAGACAGAGAATAATGGTTGTTCTATTTATATGAATAATATCTTTTATGGTCAAGCACCCTTGAAGAATGGTCTATTTTTATTGAATCTCGATAGTAATAATACACATATTCATAGTGTTGAAACCAAAAGATGCAGAGTTGATAATGATAATGCAACTTATTTGTGGAACTGCCGTTTGGGTCATATCGGTGTAAAACGCATGAAGAAACTCCATACTGATGGACTTTTGGAATCACTTGATTATGAATCACTTGGTACTTGCGAATCGTGCCTCATGGGAAAGATGACCAAAACGCCGTTCTCCGGAACTATGGAGCGAGCAACTGATTTGTTGGAAATCATACATACTGATGTTTGTGGTCCAATGAATGTTGAGGCACGCGGCGGGTATCGTTATTTTCTCACCTTCACAGATGATTTGAGAAGATATGGGTATATCTACTTAATGAAACACAAATCTGAAACATTTGAAAAGTTCAAAGAATTTCAGAGTGAAGTGGAAAATCATCGTAACAAGAAAATAAAATTTCTACGATCTGATCGTGGAGGAGAATATTTGAGTTATGAGTTTGGTTTACATTTGAAACAATGCGGAATAGTTTCGCAACTCACGCCACCCGGAACACCACAGAGAAATGGTGTGTCCGAACGTCAGAATCGTATTTTACTTGATATGGTGCGATCTATGATGTCTCTTACTGATTTACCGCTATCGTTTTGGGGATATGCTTTAGAGACGGCCGCATTCACGTTGAATAGGGAACCATCAAAGTCCGTTGAGACGACACCTTATGAACTGTGGTTTGGCAAGAAACCAAAGTTGTCGTTTCTTAAAGTTTGGGGCTGCGATGCTTATGTGAAGAAACTTCAACCAGATAAGCTCGAACCCAAATCGGAGAAATGTGTCTTCATAGGATACCCAAAGGAGACTGTTGGGTACACCTTCTATCACAGATCTGAAGGCAAGATTTTCGTTGCTAAATTCGGATCCTTTCTAGAAAAAGAGTTTCTCTCGAAAGAAGTGAGTGGGAGGAAAGTAGAACTTGATGAGATAACTGTATCTGCTCCCTTATTGGAAGGTAGTTCATCACAAGAAACGGTTCCTGTGACAACTACACCAATTAGTGAGGAAACTAATGATGTTGATCATGAAACTTCAGATCAAGTTACTACTGAACTACGTAGGTCAACCAGAGTAAAATACGCACCAGAGTGGTACGGCAATCCTATTCTGGAAGTCATGTTACTTGACCATGGCGAACCTACAAACTATGAAGAAGCGATGGTGAGCCCAGATTCCGCAAAATGGCTGGAAGCCATGAAATCTGAGATGGGATCCATGTATGAAAACAAAGTATGGACTTTGGTTGACTTGCCCGATGATCGGCAAGCCATTGAGAATAAATGGATCTTTAAGAAGAAGACTGACGCTGATGGTAATGTAACTGTCTATAAAGCTCGACTTGTTGCAAAAGGTTTTCGACAAGTTCAAGGGGTTGACTACGATGAGACTTTCTCACCCGTAGCGATGCTTAAGTCTATCCGAATCATGTTAGCAATTGCCGCATTTTTTGATTATGAAATTTGGCAAATGGATGTGAAAACTGCATTCTTGAATGGATTTCTAGAAGAAGAGTTGTATATGATGCAACCAGAAGGTTTTGTTGATCCAAAGGGTGCTAACAAAGTGTGCAAGCTCCAGCGATCAATTTATGGTCTGGTGCAAGCCTCTCGAGTTGGAATTAACGCTTTGATAGTGTGATCAAAGCATATGGTTTTATATGACTTTTGGAGAAGCCTCAGATTTACAAAAAAGTGAGTGGGAGCTCAGAGCATTTCTGATATTATATGTGGACGACATATTATTGATTGGAAATGATATAGAATTTCTGGATAGCATAAAAGGATACTTGAATAAAAGTTTTTCAATGAAAGACCTCGTGAAGCTGCTTACATATTGGGCATCAAGATCTATAGAGATAGATCAAGACGCTTAATTGACTTTCACAAAGCACATACGTTGATAAAGTTTTGAAAAGTTCAAAATGGATCAGGCAAAGAAAGGTTTTTACCTGTATTACAAGGTATAAGATTGAGTCGACTCAATGCCCGACCACAGCAGAAGATAGAGAGAAAATGAAAGATGTTCCTATGCTTCAGCCATAGGCTCTATCATGTATGCAATGCTGTGTACCAGACTGACGTATGCTTAGCAATAAGCTTGGCAGGAAGGTACCAAAGTAATCCAGAGTGGATCGCTGGACAGCGGTCAAGAACATCCTGAAATACCGAAAAGGACTAAGGATATGTTTCTCGATATGGAGGTGACAAAGAGCTAGTCGTAAATGGTTACGCCGATGCAAGCTTTGACACTGATCCGGACGATTCTAAATCGCAAACCGGATACGTGTTTTTATTAAACGGAGGAGCTGTCAGTTGGTGCAGTTCTAAACAAAGCGTCGTGGCGGGATCTACATGTGAAGCGGAGTACATAGCTACTTCGGAAGCAGCAAATGAAGGAGTCTGGATGAAAGAGTTCATTTCCGATCTAGGTGTCATACCTAGTGCATCGGGACCAATGAAGATCTTCTGTGACAATACTGGTGCAATTGCCTTGGCAAAGGAATCCATATTTCACAAGAGGACCAAGCATATCAAGAGACGCTTCAATTCCATTCGGGACCAAGTCCAAGTGGGAGACATAGAGATTTGCAAGATACATACGGATCTGAATGTTGCAGACCCGTTGACTAAGCCTCTTCCACGAGCAAAACATGATCAGCACCAAGACTCCATGGGTGTTAGAATCATTACTGTGTAATCTAGATTATTGACTCTAGTGCAAGTGGGAGACTGAAGGAAATATGCCCTAGAGGCAATAATAAATTTATTATTTATTTCCTTATATCATGATAAATGTTTATTATTCATGCTACAATTGTATTAACAGGAAACATAATACATGTGTGAATACATAGACAAACAGATAGTCACTAGTATGCCTCTACTAGACTAGCTCATTAATCAAAGATGGTTATGTTTCCTAACCATAGACATGTGTTGTCATTTGATTAATGGGATCACATCATTAGGAGAATGATGTGATTGACATGACCCATTCCGTTAGCATAACACTTGATCGTTTAGTATATTGCTATTGCTTTCTTCATGACCTATACATGTTCCTGTAACTATGAGATTATGCAACTCCCGCCACGGAGGAACACTTTGGTACTACCAAACGTCACAACGTAACTGGGTGATTATAAAGAAGTACTACAGGTGTCTCCAAACGTACATGTTGGGTTGGCGTATTTCGAGATTAGGTTTTGTCACTCCGATTGTCGGAGAGGTATCTTTGGGCCTTCTCGGTAATACACATCACATAAGCCTTGCAAGCATTGCAACTAATGAGTTAGTTGTGAGATGATGTATTACGGAACGAGTAAAGAGACTTACCGGTAACGAGATTGAACTAGGTATTGGATACCAACGATCGAATCTCGGGTAAGTAACATACCGATGACAAAGGGAACAACGTATGTCGTTATGCGGTTTGACCGATAAAGATCTTCGTAGAATATGTAGGAACCAATATGGGCATCCAGGTTCCGCTATTGGTTATTGACCGAGAATGGTTCTAGGTCATGTCTACATAGTTCTCGAACCCGTAGGGTCCGCACGCTTAACGTTTCGATGACAATTCATTATGAGTTTATAAGTTTTGATGTACCGAAGGTTGTTCGGTGTCCCGTATGTGATCACGGACATGACGAGGAGTCTCGAAATGGTCGAGACATAAAGATTGATATATTGGAAGCCTATGTTTGGACTCCGGAAAGGTTCCGGATGAAAACAGGACGTTACCGGAACACCGGGGGGTTACCGGAACCCCCCGGGGGGTCAATGGGCCTTGATGGGCCATAAGGGAGAAGAGGAAGGGCCGACCAGGGCAGGCCGCGCGCCCCCCTCCCCCTCTAGTCCGAATAGGACAAGGAGAGGGGGGGGGGCCCTTCCCTCTTCCCCCTCCCCAAGTCCTAGTCCAACTAGGAGAGGGGGAGTCCTACTCCCGGTGGGAGTAGGACTCCTCCAGGCGCCCCCTAGGGCTGGCCGCACCCCCTTGCTCCTTTATATACGGGGCAGGGGGCACCCCATGACACACAAGTTGATCTACGGATCGTTCCTTAGCCGTGTCGGTGCCCCCTCCACCATATTCCACTTCGGTCATATCGTCATGAGCTTAGGCGAAGCCCTCGCGCCGGTGAAGTCATATCGTCGCGGAGCTTAGCGAAGCCCTGCGCCGGTGGAGCATCATCATCGCTCCCACGCCGTCGTCTTGTGGAACTCATCCCCGACGCTTTGCTGGATCGGAGCCCGGGGATCGTCATCGAGCTGAACGTGTGCTGAACACGGTGGTACCGTACGTTCGGTACTTGGATCGGTCGGATCGTGAAGACGTACGACTACATCAACCGCGTTGTTATAACGCTTCCGCTTACGGTCTACGAGGGTATGTGGACAGACACTCTCCCCTCTCGTTGCTATGCCATCACCATGATCTTGTGTGTGCGTAGGAATTTTTTTGAAATTACTACGTTCCCCAACATGAATCTCTAAGATGATCAAGGAATTTAGCTCTATACGGGATGACGCACCAAAATGGGTATTACAGAGAGCTAAAACTTATTTGGAACATGATATGATGAGTCTCACTTCTGTACATATTAATTCAATACAGGACAAATGTTTGTATACATGGGACCTAAACTAACAAAAAACCTATTTTCAGATATTCGTTCCAGTTAACATTGAAGAGTTTCATTGGTACCTAGCAGTTATAAATACCGGGAAGCGATGTATCCAGGTGCTCGACTCGGTAGGCCCAGGAATGAACCGCAACGACCTCACTGCTATGGTTAGTTATTAGTCCCACTGCACCATCTTTTGATAAGACAATTTTCTGTTATTCTTCGATTGTGATGCTAATACTTTGTCATTTATTCATGCAACAGCTGAAAGGACTGGAAAATGTATTCCAATATGCTAAGCTTCAAATGGAACTAAAATCTGATAAGTGGAAAGACTTAAACATCAGTGCATGGCCAAGGGAAGAGTGTATTAAGAAGAGACTGCAGACTGATGGGTATACCTTCTAACTCAAAGCAATCGACATTATGTGTTTTTTGTGTGTCCCCATTAGTTGCATCACAAAACAAATTTCTCCACAATAAGAATAAAAGTATACAAGCTGAAAGGATACAGACTGCAGAATAAAATGAGGCTATGCACTGATTTGACGGGGACAAGCAGGGGTCGGAGAGACTAACCTGGACCCGGACGAGTGATGAGAAGGGAGGGCCCCGAGCAGCAGCATAGCACGCAGAGCTCTTCGTGGTCATCCATGGAAGGAAGGAACTGCAGATAGCGAGCTCCTGCTCTGGACCGAATCGAACAGCCAATTAAAGTTGTTGTCGGAGAGCAAGGCATCTGGATCGAGGGGATAAGAGTTGAAACCGGACCTTGCTGGCATCCCGAGCAATGGGGAAGGGAAGTTCATGGCATGCGGGAGAAGGTGGAGACGCTCATGGCGGCGACGACAAGTGCGTCAGGAGGAGGGAGGGCCCCGGCGTCGCCAGCGCGCATGACGAGCTTGAGCGCCTCCTCGACCACCTCGGCGACCTTATATGAAGAAGGGGCGGGGCAGATCAAGGGCCCGCGCGCCCACCGGCAGTGGTGACGAAGGGGCGGGGCAGTTCAAGGGCCTGCGCGCCCGCCGGCAGTGGTGACGAAGGGGCGGGGCAGATCAAGGAACTGCGCGCCCGCCGGCAGCGGTGACGAAGGGGAGGGGCGGGGCACATCGCGGGCCTCCGCGCCCGCCGGCAGCGGTGACGAAGGGGAGGGGCGGGGCACATTGCGGGCCTCCGCGCCCGCCGTCAGCGGTGGCGAAGGGGAGGGGCGGGGCACATCACGGGCCTCCGCGGCCGCCGGCGGTGCTAACGAAGGGAAAGGGCGGGGCGCATCAGGGCCTCCGCGGCGGCCGGCAGTGGTGACGAAGGGAAAGGGCGGGGCGCATCAGGGCCTCCGCGGCGGCTGGCAGTGGTGACGAAGGGGAGGGGCGGCCACCACAGATCGCCGGCTGTGGACGGGGAATCTGGCGTGTGCCAGTGAAGTAGGATAGATCGGGAGGGAGGGAAGAATGGGGAATCGGCGTGTGCCTGTGGAGGAGGGAGTGAGGGGGCAGTAGAAGCAGTGGTGCTATGCACACGACAAATTGCGCACGATTCACAGACGACAATTCAATCCAACCAGCCATGCGTATGACTGGAAACTGCATCGGCCGCTGGATTAAAACGTCGTGCAAAGTTCGGGCACGGGTATCGTCTGTGTAGCAATTTTGCAGTAGAAGGTTCACTAACTGAGTTTTTTTTATTTAATACTACTACTTCACTAATCTCCACTGTTAAGCACGTTTAACTAAACTATATTAACTTCTTACATTATTTTTCATACATTCCAGAGAGGGATTATGAGTGAGCGCGGGATTTTCTTTATCATCACTTCTTTGTTACAGTCATGATCATTTGATGATTTTAAAAGTCTTCTTATATAAATATCTATAAAATTGATAAAAGAAACTATTGAATATATTAAGTTTTGTAATCATGCAGGTCATCGTGTGGTTTGTGGATGGTAAATTTTATGGAGTACTTCACAGGAGAAATTTTGTCTGACTCTCCTACACAGGTATTTTTCGATGTGTATCATTATACTTACATTCTATGGTGTATCACTATTTAAATATGAGTTCTGTTTTAATAGGATCATATCACAGATTTTAGAACAAAACTAGCCGTCATTTTAGTGGACTCAGAATTGAATGATGATAATATAAGAAATCGAGACATTGAAGATGACGAAGACAGCACAGATCCCACGGATTGTATGATTTTGGAAACACCCCCTGAGAACCTCAAACCATCGAATACATCGTCAGAAGTTGAGCAGGAGTCGCAATCATTTATCCTTTCGCCCTCTCTCACTCCAACAAATGATGACTTAATAGATGAACTTTGTTTGTTCATCGGTATGGTTGATGATGTCGCTCTACTAGAGTAAGCCATATATTTTTAGTTCATTTTGTATTTTAATAAATTAGTATGATTTTATTATAATTTACATAATTTCAATTTTACAGAAGCGAATGGGTGAAAAGCTCTGATCCTTATCCCATTAGTTTGAATTTGAGACAAATAAAAACATATTAAATAATGATGAATGCATGGATGTTGATTGCTTCAATATGGCTGTACGGATACTAGCGCCACGAAGTCCAGCTTTTCAGAGACATTCCATGTCACTACATGGATCTAAATTTTGTGTAAGTCATTATAATCATGTATTACATTTTGCCTCATGGAACTAATATTTTCTTTTTCTTATTTTAGTTCATGTCCTACTATGCACGAGACTCACGCCATCGTGGAAATATGGACATTGCTATGTTGAAATGGATGTTTGATAGCTGGCCAGACAGTAATGAGTATCATATTTCACAGTGTCATACAGTAAGTTTTAAAATTTTAATTTGTAACGATGGTTTGTCATGTCTTAACTAATGTTTTAAATTTTAAATGTATGCATCGTTGCAGATTTTATTGCCTTGGGATATTTGTGGGATATTTCTATTGTTTGTTTTCGATCAAAATAAAAAAAGTTGTCTCAATTATGGATCCGATACCAATACCTATTTTGGGAAAAATTGTACCTAAAACTGTGGTCAAGAACCTAAACTGTGCGCTCCAAGTTGCAAACCCTGCATTCAAAGACGACATCTCTAAATGGGAATGGAAAGTTCCTGTTGTTCCAACAAACTCACATGGGTATGAATCTTTTCAATGCATTACAAGATTAATTGATTTATTCAATAGACAATGTAATATTTTATAAATGCAGTGCCTTGTCGGGTTATTTGGTGTTTAATTTCATGCACTCATTGTGCGATGGACAGCTATATTTTCCCATACCCCAGGTTAGTATTTACACCATGCTTATTTGTATACACATTGCACATTATTTTGTTATAACAATGTTGCATAATGTATATGTAGGATGATTTTGAACTGAGAAAACAATTTTTGGTGCATATTTTAAAGTATGAAGAGAATGAAGCTCAAGACAATATCCCATCAATTGAACGAAGCATCATAGATCACATCAATAGATGGACCTTCATTGCTTGAAAAGATGGACCTTCAAGAGATGCATAGTTATTGACTCTAAAATATCTTTTTGTAACAAATTATAATACAATTATTATGTCATCGTGCATATTATGTGATGACATGTTTCTGGATCATGTGTTACACGCGCGCTCATATCGTTGGCAAAAGATAGTTGGCTCGGTAATAAAAACTCACTAACATAAAAAATAGATTCACAAAATATGACACTCTTTTGAAAATATATTTTAATATTATATTATATCAACTCATTTTGTTTGAGACGTGCGTTGCACGTGCATGCTTACTAGTGGCAGACAAGGATGAAAAATTTGTTGGTGCAATAGGGATGCTTGGAGGCGTTGCAGGAAGTCAGGTCAGCTAAGATGGAATTATCATGTGATGGATGAAAATTTGTGAAAGACGATTTGGGAGCCTTGAGCGTGTCGTTGCAGTCGGACAAGTTCGGCTGGGTTGGGCTAGATGGTCTGACGGATCGACGTAAGTCGGTTGGTACAGAAGACGATGGTGAGATCGGCGACGATGACGTAGGAGCGTGATGATGATAGTGACCGACTTCTGGGCGTGGAAACACGTGGCGCAGGTCTGAGGACTTGTGTGGCTTCGGCAAGACTATGGCGCGGGGTTGATTCAAGATGGTGCACATGAGAGCTTGGAGTCGACGGGGCGCGGGGTGGCACGTACAACCAGCATGGAGTCATGTCGAAGGGGGAGCTGGATTGAGGGGCTACGGTGTAAGGATCCTGAGAATCGAAGCCTATTCAGCGGGGACAAGCGAGGGACACGTAGTTCGGACTGGAGCCCAATGGTCTGATGGAAACGTGAAACTCGTCATTGGTCGTTGATGATCGGTGGTACTCTGCAGTGGGGGTTGACTGGCGTGGTTTCGCAACCCTCGAGACTCGACCGGGACAGCGGAGGCTCGACGCGGTAACAGCGGCGAGGCGTGCGGTATGCACGGGGCATGGAGACAGGCCAAGGCTCTGGTGGTCATACATGTGGTGAGACAACTATGAATTTGACTCGGGATGACTACAAGCAACGGTGAAATTCTTTCAAGTTTCAGACAGACGGTCAAGAAAGAAGTGGTGATGTTGATTTTATGTAACTCTTATGTGTGACACCCAATATCTGAGTTGTTCATTTTCACGCAGGTCAGTGATTAGTGTGTGATGGCATTGGACTGATACTCTGGAAGTTGGCAGCACAAACTAAAGTGAAAAGGAACTTAATTTTGCTCGAGTGTTGACTGTGGTCAAGAAAAGGAGGGACTACAAGTTGCAAGTGAAGTCACATGGAGTCTTAATAGTAGCAGCGGTGCTCATGGTATAAACTCAAGTCCAATGTACATGCAAATTTGACGCATTGACAAATTCAAGGTGGTGGAGAATATTCGCCAAGGTGGAGTTTGTTGGAGTTGTGTCGAATATTGTGTACAAGGTAGGTTATAGTTGGACTATGAGTTGTATTGTGTTTACATAGAATGTGGAGTCGTGTCCTAATAGGACACATGTATTCTAGGCCTCTCATATATAGCGGGGGAAGACACACGACGTAACCTATGCCAACATAATAGCACAGGCACGCAAGGGGAGCCGGCGACGTGTGCCGGCGCCCGGGTGGCCGGTGTGCGGTATTGTGACGGTGTCATGGGAGGAGCGCCCATAGTCAGGCCCCGGGGATGTAGCCATATCGGTGAACCTCGTTAATAAATCTCGGAGTCATGCTCGTGTGATTGCTTGGTCCTCGGATGATCGACGGTATGCCTCGGATTTATTTTAACAACAGATAAGCTAGTGGGATGCTTCCGGACAAAATTGACTGGGACAGCGTGACAGTGACTGTCGGTGTACAAAAGTAGGGGCTCTTCTTTGGACCCCTTTACTTGTGCACGGGCAGTCAGAGCCACGCGCTGCGGCTACACATACCAGGGCAAAGGAGGGAAGACGGAGAGAAGCCGAAGGCTCAAAACGAACAAGGCAACATCAAGGACCAAGGCCACAAAGCGCAGACGGGCGAAGCAGGTTGCGCCGGCAAGACCCTTGCCGGGGGCAGCCTCCGCAGCCCCGGCAAGCCCCTTGCCGGGGCAGCTCGCCCACACCAGCGAAGCGAGCCACCCTCGAACCCACGGCTTCCAATGTCAACAACCATGTTGGACTAGGGCTCGGGAGACGCCTCCATGGTGGCATGCAGATCTTTGTGAATACATAGAATGCTCAGGATCAGATGAGGATTGGAAAGAAACACTCCCCGTCGAGATCCTTACCAAAGAAATCCACAAGACCCCCGTCAAAATCCTTGCCGGGGACGCCAGCGCGCCACGGCAAGACCCTTGCCGAGCCACCCGGCAAGACCCTTGCCGAGCCACCCGACAAGACCCTTGCCAGAGGCGACAGTAAGGCCACTGCTAGGCCCGCACCAACCAACTCCCCGCCGCCGTTCGCATGCAGCTGCCAGCCCAACCAGCTGGGCAGGCACCTGCGTGGAAACATGCAGCTTCTAGGCCAACTCAGTACACACCTGCGTGGTGGCATGCAGGTCTTCGTGGAGGCTCCACCACCGCGCCACCTCAGCTGCTTGCCTGCCTACATGGCACCGCATGCATCGCTGGCTAGGGCGCGTGTCGAAGCGAGGAGGAGCGGCGACGGACGGGACGGGCCTCGCTCCCGTCCCCGATAAAGTGGAGGGACACCTAAGCCATGCATTAAATGCATCTTGTCCTGTAATACGGGCAATAAGCTCGTAATACTGTAGGCCTTTCCACCTCCTGTGTGCCACTGTGGCAGTGCCTTTCGCCTATAAAAGGAGGCCCATGGCATACAAGAAAAGGATTCGTCTCTTGCGAACTAGCCAGCTCCCGTAGCTAGTTCGAGAGCTCAAGAACACTCAATACATCCACCAAAGCAGGACTAGGGTTTTACGCATCCTCGCGGCCCGAACCTGGGTAAACGATCCCATGTCAACTACTAATCCTGCTCTTCTCACAACCCCGCGCCCCGCAACCGTAGTAGGGATTCTTGTGATCCCATAGGTGTCGTTTCCCACCGACATCTTTGGCGCGCCAGGTAGGGGACGCGATTGTGAGAATCTGGTCTGGTAGTTGGCCTGGCAGTTCTTCGTCACCACAACTCCTGCGAAGAAGGCGACCAAGAGAGCGGCGCTGCCTGCGAGCGCAAGGTATGCCAGGGCGGCGACGAAAAAGCTAAGTCATGCCAACTTTTAAACTCTTCTCCTTAATATAAGGTTATCATCCTCGGAGATTCTGCCTATGTATGGAAAACCTGTACGCAGAGGGGCCCTCCCGCGATTGGCAATGCCCTTGTTCTGTTTCGAGTCCGCTCAACAGTTCAAGCGGCCACGTCGAGAGCGGCAGGGTAGCCTTCCGCCGTCGGCAACGCTCTCGACTCTGACTCGAGTCAAACTCGACAGATCGAGCGGCCGCGTTGAGGGCGGTAAGGTGGTTTGCCCGGCAGCAAGCACACCCGGCAGGCTAATGGGGATCCGTCCTCAAGACGCCACCCTGGGTTTACGCGCCGGCAAACCTGCCCAATAACGTAGGGTGGACATGCAAAGAAAAATCGAATAGGAAAATAACATGTGTAATGTCAAGAGTACTGCAGAGTTATATTTCATAAATTGCCGCCGCGGTTCTAACTAAAGATAGCAATTGTCTGGGTCATGAACTTGCAGCGGCGGTAAGGAACGGGGTGCCTAGTCCCGGCGCTGGCCCTCTAACCTCTTGATTTTGTCGATGCGGCTGAGGATGGTCTTGATACGCTCATTGAGCGCCGCGATGTCAGCATCCTCCGGCAAGCTCTTCAGCGCAGCTTCGAAGTCGAGGTCAGGATGCCAGTGCGCTATCTTGGCAAGCACCCTGGTCATGACACCCCGGCAAAGCATCCGAGACTCCTCGGCCAGGGAGGCCGTCCGGTCGGCATGGAGCCGCTCCAGAGCACCGACGACCTTCTCGAAGTACAGGGCCAGGTTGGCGTTGGGGCTCAGCCTCGCCTCCGGGGCGTACCTCATGTCCGGCATCCCCATGATGCCCAGCTGCGTGACAACCGATTTCGCGACGACGGCGAGGCGTTCAAGCCAACGCTTCTCGCCCGCCACTTGGTCGTTGAGGTTGGCGGTCTCGTTCATCCGCAGCTGCGTCTCGGCCTCCAGCTCCTTGGTCAGGATCCCCTCTCGGGCTTTGGCCTCCGACAGCGTCTTCTCGAGATCCCCCGGCTTCTGCTTGAGGTCTCTGATGGAGTTGTTGGCTTCGGAGAGTTCTCCGGCCTTGCTGACGTACGCGCCCTGCGCCTCAACCAAGGCGCCGTTGAGCGTGTCCTTCTCTGTGGACAGCTTCAAAGCTCGCTCCTCCAGCTCCTTCACCTTGCCGGCGTGGACCAGAGCCTGGGCATTGAGTGCCTCCTGATGCCTCTGCTCCAGCTCTTGGGTCCGCCGCACGACGAGCTTGTCCACCTCTTCATCCTTGCCGCGAAGCATGGCGGCAAGCTTCTTCTCGCGCTCGGCAAGATCCTCCTCCTGGGAGTTCAGTGCGGCCTCGCGCTGGGTCCGGACGGCCGCGGCTTCATCGGCCAATTTCTTCGCCGTCTCCTAGGCCTTCTTGATGTCGGCCAGCTTAAGGGTGAGCTCCATGTCGCGCTTGGCTAGCTCGCCCTGGGCGGCCTTCAGCTCGTCCTAAGCCTGGCGGAACCAGTCCCACGCCTCGGCGACGCGCCCTTCGAAGTACGCCTCCGCCTTCTCCACCACCGCCGTCCTGCACTTGGCCTTGTCCAGACGAGCGCGGTGGAGCGCCTGGAGCTTCCGGAAGCCGGCACCCATGGCCTGGAGCAGCCACTCCTCCTGGGAGCCAGCGCCACCAACGCCCGGCTCATCGATGACTTTGAGCCCGGCGACGGCAAGCACCTCCTCCTCGAACACCTCTCCCTCGAGGGGGGCCCTAGTGCTCGACGTGCCCAGGAGATGGACGAAGAGCTCGTCGCTCACCCTCAAGTACTTGCCGGAGCCAGAGGCAGCGGAGGAAGGAGGGCAGGTCATCAAATGCCACCTCCTCGGCAGCAGCCTTGCCGGCTTCCTCGGATGGCCCCTTGCCGGGTTCTTTGGCGGGCTCCTTGGCGACGCCCTCGGCGCTCTCCTCGGCGGCGATCTTCTCGGCCTGCACCGTGGCATCCGCGGCGACGTCCTTGATGACGGTGTCGACATCCTCCGAGTCCATTGAGGAGGGGTCTGGATGCTAAGAAGGAGACATGGCGGGGCCGAGATCAAAGGCCAGTAAGGAAAAGAAGAAAAGAAGAACGCAAGCGGAAATGGAGGGCGAGTGGCCTACCCGTGCTGAGCCGAGAGACGGGAGTCCCTTCTCCACCAAGGTTTGGCGTCGAGGCGAAGCCAACGACGCCCGTGTCCTCCTCCTCCTCCTCCTCCGTGTGCATAGCCTCGACGCTTGGTGCCCTTGCCGGGGACGCCCCTCGGGGCGGCGTGGTCGACGGCGGCGGCACGATGGGAGAAGCCCTCTGTGGCTCCCCTTGATGCTGCTCCCCTCCTACATCCACGGCAGGGTCAGTACCAAAGCATCGTGTGTTACACACGTTGACGAAGGATGGGTGATGGACTCACGCTGGGGGCTGGGCTGGGGGCTGTTGTCCGGGCTGCTCAACACCACCAGTGGCGTGCTGGATGTGCCTGCCGGGGGCTGGCCACTCGTCGACATCCTGGCCCTCTTCACCCTTTGGGCCAGCGTCTCCATGTCCCTGCAAGATGAGGATAATTCAGGATGGGCGGCACCATTAGAGAAAAAAAGAGAGGGCAGGGAGAAAGCAGAGCTTACTCTTCCTCCTCCTCCTCCTCCTCCTCTGCTGCCTTCCTCTTCCTCTCCGGGCCGAGGGGCCCAAAGTCAAATGCAATCCCCGCGCCGATGTTTGCCGGCGAAGGGGGAGGCGATGGCGTCCGGGCGCGCTTGGACGACGAATAAGCAGATGCCTTCTTCTTCGATGCCACGACCTTCGCCGCTTTCTTCGTCGCCACCGCCCTCGTCTGGCGCACAAGCGCCTCCTGGGCCTGCCGCAGCTGCGTAGCCCGGTCAGGGCGGACCGGCTCGCAGGAGGAGGCCCGCCGCAGGACTCGCCCCCTTCCGGCAATTGGGGGATCAACGGTCGCGGTCTTCTCCCCCTCGCCCTCCTGCTCCGACGACCCGTCGGCCGCATCCTCGACGAGGGGAGCCCCAGTGCCGGCGCCGCTAGCCTCCCCGGCGGTTGCTGCCCACCGGGCGAGCTCCTCCTCCTCTGCCTCCACCACGGACTTGTCCGCCACGTCGCCGGTGCTGCCAGCCTCCTCGACGAGCTTTGACTCCTCCGCAGCAAGCCTCGCCTCCTCCACCCTGGCGGCGATGTAGTCCAGCTCCGCCGGAGAAGTGTCCTGGATAAGCCGCGGCTCGGCGGTGACGTACCCCTCGTACAAGGTGTCGAAGAACTCCTGCACCTGGAGCTCGTCCGGCTCGACCCAGTTCGGGTCAAGGCCATGCGCGTTGAAGAGCGGCATCATGGCGATGATGTCAGACCGGCGAGAGTTGTTGCTTAGCGGGATCACCCCCGCCGGCAGCTTGAAAACGGGCTCCTTGACGACCTTGCCGGCCTTCGCGGCAGCCCTGGCAAGCTTGCCGGACCGCTCGACCTCGCCCTCGTCGTTAACCTCGAGCTGGAAGATCAGTTGGTAGAGATGGGCGTGCCTCAGCACCGTCAAGTTGTGGTCGAGGCCGGGGCGGAGCCTCATGATGTCAGCGGCGTTCACGAAGAGCCAGGCCGGTCTCCCCTTGTCGTGCAAAGGGGCAATTCGGCAGCGGATGAAGTCCGCCCCGATCATTTCGAGGGTGAGCCCGGCCTGGGTGAGTCGAAGAATCCTGGTGGTGGCGACCGTAAGCTTCGCGTCGTCGGCATCGACGCCGCCCCAATCGCTCCCACGGACCGACGGCTCCTGGCGAACTGCGCAGAATGCCGGCGGGTCCTTCTCCTCAATCCAGCACCACCGGCCCCTCCATTCTTCCCACCTCTCCTTCGTGGCGTCATCCGGGTACGCCCCCTTGGCCCTCGGGATCCAGGCGACGCAGCCAGAGATGGCGCCCCTATTCTGGATCCGAGGGGAGAAGTAATGGAGGAAGAGCGTCGTGCTGGGGTGCACCCCGGCGAAGCCCTCGCAGACGTGTGCGAAGAGAGCCATGCACGCCACGACATTCGGGGTAAAATCTAGAAGGCGGAAGCCGTAGGTGTACATGATGTCCTTGAAGAAATCAGAAAAGGGGGGACAGAGCCCGCAGGAGAAGTAGTCGACGAAGAAGGGTTACCGATTTGGGGAGGCCCCGGCGCTGGCAGGGACAACGTGCGTGGCTGGATGCCCCGTCTTCTCTCCTCCCGTATTCACCCCCCACAGATCCTTGAACATCTCCCGGAGCTCATACACGTCGACCGTTGAGGGGAAGTAGGCGAACTGCGCCCGTCGCGCCACCAGCTCGCTCTCCGCCTGCTCCGCCGCCCCAACGTCCTTAGCCACCCCCTTGCTTTTGGTGGATTTAGGCGCCATGGCGAATGCGAGAAGCAAGGAAGCAGAGGATGGCGGAAGCACAACGGCGATGGACGGAAGCAGAGGGGCTCGAGAAGAAGGAGGAAAGGGGGCGGCGGTTCTGAGATTGGAGAAGGCGCAAGGAGGGTAAACTGAGCAGCGCGCTCGCGGTTATTCCTTTTTATGGGGAAGGCGCGGGCCGCCTCCTTTCCCATTAACTGCGATACAACGCGTGCGTGTCGGAACCGTCCCACGCACGCCACCCACGTCATGCGCACGCGCGCGACCCCCACGTCGCGCATTCAACGCGGCTCATGGGGAAGTGCAACGGACGGAGCAGTTACCATGGTAAAATCCGCCCCGCTTGCCCGCGCACCGTTTTGGGCCTGGCCCAACAACGTGTCGCGCTTATGTATGGCCCAGGCCCGGGGGCTCCTGTCGGTGTACAAAAGTAGAGAGGATTCCTTATTTGGCCCTTTCTTAAAATTTGCTTCCCTTTTTGGCCCAAAAAACTTTTTTCTTTCATTTTTGACACTTAAACTTCATTTTGTTCCCTACATGACACTTCCGTCAGATTTGTCTAGTAACGGTGTTAAGTCTGACATAAAAAGACACTTTTTCCCCTAGTGTAGTATGTGACCAGATTATTCACATGCAAACAAAGAGGTAATGTGATATATTTTGTCGTGATTGGGTAAATAAAAAAGAGTACTATATGACTAATCATCAAACAAAATAGTGGCAGACTAATAATAATATGATGAGTGGAATAATGACTACCCATTCAGCCTCGACTGTAGACTGTAGGGTATAAATTTGTGCATATTAATGTTGTGGGTGATAGTTTAGACCTCAACGGGTGATGTCCCTGAGCTGTGTTCGCGCCTCAATTTGCTGCACAACTCACGCCTCCATCGAGTAAAACTAGCTATGCCCGCGCGGCGTCATGCCGCGCCTATTGATACGTTATGTGAGAAATTCTATATACGGTGATATTAAACATTATTCATTAAGTATCCTATTAATTGTTTTGTTTTTGCTTCTTCACTTTACTTTTTATGTTATGGTGTATGTATAAAAATCATGTTGGTATCAATGCTGAAATCTTTCATGAAGAAAAGCTTTATTGAATGAAAAGAGTTGGTACATTGTAAATAAATTGAATACATATTGATATTGCATGATTAATTTATTGGTTCTTTGGTAATTCATAGCATCCTTGTTCAACAGCCCACTGGGTTTGTGCCGGTAATGAAATGATACAGAGCTCTGTCGATATACTTCATGTTGAAATTACATACGTTTGTAAATGAAATCCTCATGTGTTACTTTTCCGACTGTTTGATTGGTTGCCAGTCTGGACATCAATTTTTTTTGCTGGGAGCGTTCAAGAATCAGTGATGTGGGTCGGTTGGTTATATTAAAGCATAGCATTGAGTTTTTCTTTTTATATTTCTTTTAACTTTGATGTATTAGTGTTTCTTTCTCGTATTCAAGAAAATCTCAAAAAGCACTATTGGGCAAGGTATCTATCTGTTGTCCCTGCCTGCCCTGCTTCCGTGTGACAGAATAAAACTAACTAAAGGTGTACCCCAAATAGTTGCATATGTAACATGATGGACAACTTATTGGATTGTCTTATATTGCAATTAAGCTAGGATAGACGAATAAGGCACTTTGAAAAGTGGAATTTTATTACATAAAACAACCATTTTTTCAGACCGAATTAAACTGAAGGCTTCAATTTTGTTACACAAACCGCTAGGGATTTCATCACAAAGAGGCTTGGTCATCAAAATTCAAGACATTGATTCTGACCCAAAGAATTAGACCTGAAGAAACATCAAAAGTAACTAAGCTAGGATGCAAGGACCATGATGTTATTAATGAATGATGTATTATACATGTTGTGTGTCACGAAGATGGCAGCCCTATGTTCGTACCACCTCATTAACCCCATATAGGTTACCAATCTTTTTTTACTATGATGGTGTATTCTATGTAAATAACACAAAGGACTGTAAAAACAAAAAATAGTATGCATAAACCAGGAAAAATCACAACATGAAATTTAGTGGACATGAACCTCAAAAAAAAAAAGAACAATATAAATGTATTTTTGTTCAATTTTTGGTTTGCAGTGGCAAACACATAGATATGTTTAATTAGTTTACTTAATGGGGTCCAACACAAAGGTAATTGCTGAAGGCTCAGTCACATGCAATGATCTAAGGTCAACCTCGTGATAGCTTCTCATATTGAGATTGGATATTCAACTCAAACTGAAATTAATATTTTTTTTCACATAAGCGTGTGAATTGATTGCAGAGAAAAGCACCCCCATATCATATCATAATAATAAATGGAGTTCTACATGAATAAAATAAAATGTGAAAAATTATTATTAAGGACCATTACGTCATTATGTAAGAAACCCGAGAGAAAATATTGGATTACTGTCGTATAAAAAATAAAGTCTAGCATGAAAATTGTAGGATACATCTTGTCATTCCTAAAGTTGCTTAAAGAGTTGTGTCTATCACCTTACCTCAAAGATAATATATAGAGCTACAAAAATGCAGAGAAAAGGAAAATCAAACTATCTGTTATTTATGCCCACCTAGTTCAATTACAGATTTCATTCTCATCAAAATGACGATAGGTGGCCTGGATCATCTTAAAAAAAATGCAGAAACATTTTTTGCATCTCCGTTTTCCTTTCTTAAAAAAATTATACTGACCGGGTACGAAACAAAAGTAATAGTACTATTGTGCCTCGCGCGGTGTACACCACCTAGTAGCATGCCTAGAGACCACGATCAATATTTACCTCCCGACCAGAGGGACCACATCTACCATCAGCAGGCGATCAAGCAGAACGCGGACGACCCGATTGACGCCCAGCAGAGCTACCACGCCTTTTTTTCACAGAGAGAGTCACCACGCTTTGCCATGAAGGAAACATATATAACAACCAGGGAAAACCACAAACTTAAACGCAGCATATCCACACCTTTAATAGGCTCGGTCCCTATCATGACCATCATATAAATATCATAGAACACCAAAAACTACAGCCAAAGCGGCAACCGACCTAAAGCAGCTAAAAGAAAAATTCAACACGACGCTGCTGACAACAATGAAATTTTCTCTGTATCTGCCTCTCCATGCTGACAACCATGCGAACGTCAAAAAAGTAACAAACCAGATACAGAGAAAATATCTCTTAGTAAGCATGGAGAGGCAGAAATATATATGAAAAAAGAATAAAGAAAAGAAGCCACCCACATGAAACGCCCGAAGGAAGAATATCTCAAACGGAAAAAAATAATAATTCAAAAACGCTTGCACCTTGCATTAGCCACATGCACGTAGTCACATCGGCTGCCATGCAGGTAATCTTATCCCTCCAAAATTTGCACCGGTGACTGCAGGCACCTATGGGCGGCCAAACTACCATAGCAAAGAGCAAAAGGCAATTTGATCAAACAAAACAAATCCAAGGATAAATTGTTATGTCCACCCAAGGAGCGTACTACTCGATTATCCCAGATTTCAAATGGCAAGCCCATAGAATTCGCTGGTCAATCCAAGAATATCTCAAATAAAAGAGTAGTTGCTCTTTCTCTGTTGTTTCTTTGGGGCGTGACTGTGCTGCTTCCGCCCTAGCACCTATCCCTGTATGGTTCGGTTGGTTGCTTTGTATACAAAGCGGGGGGAAACCCCTTTTGGGTAAAAGAAATCCCTTGCAGGGATAGATTTATTTTTCTGTCAAATGATCTTTGTTGGCCATACGGGAATAGTTGCTGCATGCACTGGTTGGACGTGAATTTTGGGGTTGATGTGACCACGTGCATGGGAGCAGGAGTACGTGCATAGGACTTAGAAATAGTTTTGTCCTCTCACTGGGTGGTCAAGGATTAGGATTTCTTGCGCAAAAAAAAAAAGGATTAGGATTTCTTTCTGCTTGCATGCGTACAACGTGTTGGGTATTCAAATAGTCTGGAGGACCATGGACAATGCAAACTAAAAATCTAACTTGAGTTTTTGCACCCTGCATGTTAATTTGTTGCACAGTGATATGTTCTGGGTGCAAAGGAAAGACCTCTTGGATATCAAGATGGAATTCTTGGTATCCTTGTCCTTAATGCACAGAGGCAATCATATCCCCTTAGCAGTATTTCCCTGCAAGAAATAGCACGATCGGCGATTACATATTCATATATGGAAGATGTTTTCCTGCAAGAAATTGTTTTAGTGATTACATATTCATATGAAAGAAACACCCTCATAAATCAAAGTACATGCATAAAATTCAACCAGATATATTCTTAGCATGCTTCAGCTTCTAAGAACTGTTCTGTTGATATTAACTTAAAAACAAATATACTTTTTTTGAAAGCAAATATACTTGGGTAAGTTTGATTGACATGGAAATAAAGGTGGACAGTTTTTCTGCAATTTAAGTCACGACAATAAGGTTAGTACATGTGTAGTTTAAAAGAGGAATACACAGACCAATTCAGCATGAATGTTTACAATGAAAAAGTGAAGGAGGCAGTAGCGAAGAAACGACGTTTGTCCATCGCAGAGAAAGGCCATGCGGGTCGCGAGTGGTTAATCTCCAGAGGCAGCGTCCGTAGGGGTGGCGACACGGTTGTTCATGTGCTGAGCCGCGGCTGCAGCTCCAGCGAGCCATGGCGAGCGCGTGGAGGTGGCGACCGGCCACGGGAACAGCTAGACAGCGCGCAACCACATGGTCCGCGGCTTCGCGCGTTGGAGGCGTCCAGGCTTGGGACGGCCAGGCGCCCAGGCATGGTCGCGGCTTCACACATTGGTTAGAGGCGACTGGGCGCTGCGATAGCAAAGACGGCACAATGCGGCACACATCAACTTGGCCGTGCCGCGCTGCAAGCCTGGGCTGAGGCGGCAAGGGCTGACAACCGAGACAAAAGCGATGACGAACGGGCAACATGGTGACTGACGTGAGGCGGCGTTCATGCGCTGCACGCTTCGGGAGACCATTAGCGCCGGTGGTGTCCGGCGCCAACAGCACCCGGACGCACGTCATGGTCAGCACGTACCTCCCTCCGTGGACCTTGTGGGCGGTCCACCGCCAGCATCGCTGGCGTCGCTGGGGATCCCAACCATGGTGAAGACTATGCAGGAGGCCGCGACAACTGATGCCGGTGAGTTCCAGTGGCAATTAGAGCCTCCGCCTTGGCATACGCAGTAGCCGAACCAGGCATAGCGACACTCTCACCATCGCTGCCCCCTCAAGTTGGATGCGGCTGATGTGCGGGATCACGTGCTTGACTCGCCGCCGCTGGTTAAGTTCTTCGACTCCAGCGACTGCCGGCTCGCAAGCCAGGGGCACGGCCGTATGGCTGGAGGGCCACTTTCTCGTGCCCTGCTCAGTATTCGCTGACGTGCTCTCAGTCGCCGCCGCACTCCTTCGGTACATGCAGCTCCGCGCGTGATTGCTGTATTGGAACTGGTTCATCAGACGTAGTCGCCATGGCAGGGCAAATGAGCTCCATGGTCGTCGACGCTGCGCCGACAAGGGGAGGAGGGCACCGCCGGGAGGAAGGAGGGGCAGGTGAGAGGAGGCTCCTCCGTGGTGGGGTGGTCGTTGATAACGGGATGGGGCGTCAATTGAACCGGACGAAGAGGCCTAGAATCAGGAAAGAAAATGCAACACCATGAATGAAAGCTGCAGCGGAGGAAGTTGAGCTTTTATAGGACCATAAAGCCGTGGGGTATTTTACCTGATCCTTCCAGAGGGAACCACTATAGCGGCGCCGAGAAATCTCGAGTGCCGACGAATTAAGCGGCACCGACTATTATCATCACATGCAAAACCACATGCAACCACGTGGGCGCATCACGTGTCCATCCCTAACATGCATCAATCAACCCTACCAGTTCTGGTCAACACGTGAGCATGCACATCCAGTCAGAGAACGCCAAGGAAGACATTGAGAAATCGGCTACGAATCGTGCATGCAAACCAATGGGAATGGGCGATCGTGTGCGCACATGCAACCAATAGCAAACTGAAACAGAAATCTCACCCACAATTGCTAACTGCACACGGATGTGTACCGCCAGGTCCTCCAATAAAGCACGTGGCATATCCCTATTGATCAGATTTTGACTGATAAGAAAAAGTCAAAAAAACCTGGTAAACTAAACCTAGCCAGGTTTAGTATATTTAGAATTAGAATGTCTCCATCGAATCGTTCCAAAAAAAATGTCTCCTTGCTACCATGTATATATGTAGGATAGTTACGATAGTATTCCGCCGAGATCGAATTGATCAGATATCGATTAAGAGCTAGTAGCTTTTACTGGTTCGCGTACGCATGTGAGGTGCCGGCTAGACGTGCGTTCACTGTTCAGGCAAAATCAATCAAGCTGCTAGTTTGCATGCTTTGTACGTACTCGTGCGTGAGCAACTGAGTGCGGGGCTCTCGCAAATCGAGCTGTGCAACGCGACTGGTTGGGCGCTGGTGCATATGAATATTTGAACGTGAAATCTGTTGCGAAAATAACATAGCACGAGTATATTTGTCTACCCTCTAATTCCTCCGCCAAGTCCGTGGTGCAGCTCACAATGCGTATATGAGGCTAGAGGGTAGGGACATATTTATACTCATATTCCTGAAAATTCAAATCCGTATCCGGATAGAATTCAGTCAAACTCCTAATCGAATTAACCAACCACGATCATAACCGATTATTTTCCGAGTCAAATTCCTTCTTATCCCTAAGCACATATATGTGAGATATATGCCACGTTTAAATAGTATATGATTCCTATTTAAACGTGTAGACTTATCAATCTACAGAGCTGAACCTGTAAATAGCCTAGCCAATTCCAAACATATACTGTGCCCAGGCAAATAATTCCAGTGTACATATACACGCTGTATTCCAGTATAGTTTGTACCCAGCTTCTTGAGTAAAGTTCCTCAAGTTCAATTGCAAATATTTGTACCAATCATTCATACACCAATTCCGTATGATTTCATTCATCAACCAAATAAATGTAGTATATAATGTTTTGGAAGACACCAAAAATTCCTACATCTCCCACTTGTCTGAAAAACATTCAATCAAAAATCCTAAGGCCCATGTTCCTGACATGTTTGCAAAACAATTCCTGACTAAGAGGTTTAGTCAGTGGATCTGCCAACATATCAGTACCAAGCAAAAACTCAAGCCGAACAGTTTTCAGCCTATTTATTACATCTCTAATATAATGGTATTTTCCCTCAATATGTCTAGCCCTGCTATGAAACTTGGGATCCTTGGAAAGTTTAATCGCAGCTTGATTATCACAATAAACAGTGACCGGATCGGACGCATTTTCAACTATCTCTAGAGAAACCAGAAAGTTCCTCAACCAAACGCCATCTTTTACAGCTTCATTCGCAGCAATGTACTCTGCTTCCATAGAAGACTGCGCCACAGAAGTTTGTTTCTTGCTCTTCCAAGAGATAGCACCTCCAGCCAAAGTAAATAGACAACCTGACGTCGACTTCCTTTCATCAAGGTCTCCCTGCCAGTCAGCATCAGTATATCCCTGCAGCTGAAGATTATCACCATTAAAGCAAAGAGAAAAGTCCATCGTTCCTTTTATATATCGCATAGCATATTTTATTTGCTTCCAATGAGCTTCCCCAGGATTTTTCTGAAATCTGCTCAACATTCCAACAGTGTGACACAAATCTGGTCTTGTAAATAACATTGCATACATAAGAGACCCCAGAGCAGAAGCATAAGGTATATTTTTCATTTCCCTTATTTCCTTAGGAGTTTTAGGACATTGTTCCTCACTAAGTTTAGTTCCTTTTATCATTGGTACATTTGCAGGTTTGCAATCTTCCATAGAAAATCGTTTCAAAACAGTTTTGAGATAAGCCTTTTGAGACAACCCCAAAACTTTCTTTTTCCGATCCCTATGTATTTCCACCCCCAAAACATAAGAGGCTTCCCCCAAATCTTTCATATCAAAAGTGGATGATAACCAAGATTTCACTTCCATTAAGGTTCCCTCATGGTTTGAAGCAATTAAAATGTCATCGACATACAAAGATAATAATGCATAGTTTCCTCCCACTATTTTGAAATAGATACAGTGGTCTCCTTCCATCATAGAGAAACCATATGATGTGATTGCAGCATCAAATAAGGTATTCCATTGCCTAGAAGCCTGCCTCAAACCATAGATTGATCTTTTTAATTTACATACTTTATTCCGATTTCCTTTTTCCACAAAACCATCTGGTTGTGTCATATAGATTTCCTCTTTTAAATAACCATTTAAAAAAGCTGACTTGACATCCATTTGATGGAGATCAAGATCAAAATAAGCAGTTAAGGCACATAAAATGCGAATAGAAGTGAACTTTGCAACAGGAGAAAATGTTTCCACAAAGTCCACTCCTTCCTTTTGTGTATATCCCTTAGCAACTAATCGAGCTTTATATTTTCCACACCTCCTGAAGCATTGAGTTTCCTTTTGAATATCCATTTAGATCCTATGGCCTGGCGGTTTTGGGGTAAATCAACAAGTTCCCAAACACCATTTCTTTCCATGGAGTTTAGTTCTTCCCGCATAGCTTCCAACCATAGTTCAGATTCCTCACAATCAGTGGCATGTTTGTAAGTTTTAGGTTCTTCCTCTAAAGACACTTTAGAGTGTACTTCCCCTAGAAACACAAAATAATCATCTAGATAAGATGGTGTTTGTGTGTTCCTCCCACTTCTTCTAGGCATACTAGTTGAGGGAGTTTCTTCCATATTTATGTCAGGGATTTGGCTTGAAAGATTACCAGCAGAGTCATTTACTACTTCCTCGGATTCTCCTTCTATCAATTCCACTCTAGCTCTCTTAGCACGACGAGGAGTGACGAGGAGTGTCCTGATCTAAAAACATAGCATCTCTGCTTTCCAATAACTTCTTATTGTTGGGATCATAAAACCTATAACCATTGGAACCAGTAGAATATCCAACAAAGATTCCTGGAGTGGTCTTAGGTTGCAGTTTAGTACGGTTCTGGCTCGGGATTTTAATTTGAGCATTGCAACCCCAAACAGCCAGGTGCCTTAGTGTTGGTTTCCTCCCTTTCCAAAGCTCATAGGGAGTGACCTTTAATGATTTTGAGGGTGAATGATTTAACAAATAAACTGCAGTATGCAGTGCTTCCCCCCAAAAACTTAAAGGTAAATCCGAGTAAGCCATCATGGATCGAACCATATCCATCAACGTCCTATTCCTTCTTTCCGCTACACCATTTTGTTGGGGTGTGTAGGGTAATGTGTAGTGGTGTACTATGCCATGTTCTTTACAAAATTCATCCAAAATTCCAGATGTGTACTCTCCTCCTCTATCGGTCCTAAGGACTTTAATTTTCCCATTTAATTGGTTTTTCACTTCAGCCTTGAAAGTTTTGAACATGTCAAAACCCTCAGACTTGTGTTTAAGGAGGTAGACATAACCGTATCGGGAGAAGTCATCAATGAATGTGATAAAATACACCTTCTGTCCTATCGTGGGTGTTGTCATTTCCCCACAAATATCTGAATGGATTATGGCTAAGGGCTCATTAGATCTTTCGGCTTTAGGAAAGGGAGCTCTAGTCATTTTTCCCATGATGCAGGCTTCACAAATTCCATAATCTTCCCATTTAAAATTCAGAATTCCAGAACTAATCAATCTTTTAATCCTGTTCTTTGATATATGTCCTAGCCTTAAATGCCATAGGTAGGATTCGGAACAATTATCATTTCCGGCTATATTCCTCACAATGGAGTGGTTTTCAGCAACTAAACTGTCCATAGCATCAATATCAGAAATATCTTCAATATAATAGAGGCCTTTTACACGGTTCCCTGATTGTATTAATTTTCCTTTTAGCAATATTTTAACCTTCCCATTGCCAAAGTTAACATCAAAGCCTGCAGATTCTAGTCTAGATACTGATATGAGATTTTTCCTCATATCTGGAGCAAATACAGTATTCTTAAGGAGTAATATTCCTCCACTTGGGAGTTTTAGATTGTAGTCCCCAATTCCTAGTATATCTGCCTTTGATGTTGTTCCTAGATAAATAAATCTAGTTCCCTTTTGTATTGGTTTAAATGAACAGAAAGAATTCCTATCTCTTGCAATGTGTGAGGTGGAGCCAGAATCAACCACCCAACTATTTGACAAGGAAGTTGTAAATAGAGATTCTGAACATACAAAAACATGTGACATACCATCAGGTGAAGAATTTCCCCTTCTATTATCCTGATGCTTGGACTGGTTGTTGTTATGCTTCTTATCATCTGGCTTCCTCTTCTTAGTGCACTCAGATCTGAAGTGTCCTTGTTCACCACAATTATGGCAATTAAATTTCCTCTTGTCAACCTTCTGATTTGAGTTTCTTCCATTGTAATCATTCCTATCACGCTTCTGATTTATTTTATCCCTCAAATCTGTCCCATATTTCCTCTTTTGCCAATTCCTCTTACTTGAAGACTTGTCCTCACCAAGGTGTAGTTCATCATGTTGAGACCTTCTTTCTTTCCCTTGTGTGGACTTCCTGTCTTCTTCCATGAGTAGATGATGCCTTAGCGTCCTTATGTTTAGCACACGCTCAGTATGACAAAATGATATTTTAAATTGTTCCCAAGAGTTTGGCAAAGAGTTAAGAGCAACCATAACTTGAACTTCTTCAGGGAAAGGGTACCCAGCATTCTTTAGTTCCTCTACTAGCACACATAATTTATTCAAATGTGCACTAACAGTAGTGGTTTCTGTCATCTTCGCAGTCAAAAATTGATTCACCAAGCTAAGAACTTTGATAAGTGAAACTTCCCCAAAGTCCATTTCCAATCTCCTCATTATTTTGCGAGCTGATTCCTCTGGTTCATATTCTCCGGCTAGAGAATCAGACATGGATCCAAGCATAAACACTCTAGCCTTTTGTTGTCCTTAGTCCACTGAGTAATTTCCTCACGGTAGTTTTCCTTTTCCTCATCTTCAGCCTCGTCAGATGGTTGGGTAGGCTTAGATTGAGTAATGATATAATCAATGTTCTCAGCAGTGAGGAGAAACATGATCTTTCTCTTCCAGACAGTAAAATTTGAACCATCCAATTTACAAGATCTAAGTAATTCAGCAAACACACTGTTGGAAGCCATTGGGAAGGATGATTACCGTAGCAAAATTCCAGAAATCAATCTGTAGCAGCAAGCAGGAACAAGTAAAGGCCGTGACCTGCAGATTCAGAGTACCCAACAGCAGCTTGTGTGGCTTGGTGACTTCTCTAGGCAGAGGACTTGGAGCAGCGGCGATTCCAGCAGGTCGGAGGTCCCGGCTGGTTGACGGTGAGCCGACGGCCACGGTCGGGACGACGAGGCGGCGACCGCGGCGGGGATGGCGAGACGGCAAGGCGGCGAGGCGGCGGCCGTCCAAGACGGGGACGGCGAGGCGGCGGCCGCGGCGAGGATGGCGAGGCGGTGGCCGACCAAGGCGGGGATGGCGAGGTGGCGGCCGCGGTCGGAAGTCGCAGGAGGCGGCGAGGTTGGGCGTCACGAGATCGTGCGAGCAGTTTCGGCGAGATCGATTTTTGTGGCTTGGTTCCGGCTATGGCAAGAGTACGAGTACGCAGCGGAAGTTTGTTTCCAGGAAAATACAAGAGTTTGACGTCCTTTTCCTATCTCAAATAAAGAGATATTGTACGACCGTCAAAACTCGTTGCAATCTGCTCCGATGCCAATGTTGCGAAAATAACATAGCACGAGTATATTTGTCTACCCTCTAATTCCTCCGCCAAGTCCGTGGTGCAGCTCACAATGCGTATATGAGGCTAGAGGGTAGGGACATATTTATACTCATATTCCTGAAAATTCAAATCCGTATCCGGATAGAATTCAGTTAGACTCCTAATCGAATTAACCAACCACGATCATAACCGATTATTTTCCGAGTCAAATTTCTTCTTATCCCTAAGCACATATATGTGAGATATATGCCACGTTTAAATATTATATGATTCCTATTTAAACATGTAGACTTATCAATCTACAGAGCTGAACCTGTAAATAGCCTAGCCAATTCCAAACATATACTGTGCCCAGGCAAATAATTCCAGTGTACATATACACGCTGTATTCCAGTATAGTTTGTACCCAGCTTCTTGAGTAAAGTTCCTCAAGTTCAATTGCAAATATTTGTACCAATCATTCATACACCAATTCCGTATGATTTCATTCATCAACCAAATAAATGTAGTATATAATGTTTTGGAAGACACCAAAAATTCCTACAGAATCTCCAACACGCAACACTTTCATACATTCATATTCACGCTCCTTCTCTTTCATTTCTTGGTGATATATATTACCATCAGGGGTAAAATTATCTTTGTACATCATAGTTAACACCGTTGGATGGAAAAATGAATGAAAGTGTCATGTAGGGAACAAAATGGAGTTTAAGTGTCAAAAAGGGAAAAAGGAAGTTTTTTGGTCCAAAAAGGGAACCAAATTTTAAGAAAGGGCCAAATAAGGAATTCTCTCACAAAAGTAGGGGCTCTTCTTTTGACCCCTTTACTTGTGCACGGGCAGTCAGAGCCACGCGCCGTGGCCACACATACCAGGGCAAAGGAGGGAAGCCGGAGAGAAGCCGAAGGCTCAAGACGAACAAGGCAACATCAAGGATCAAGGCCACAAAGCGCAAATGGGCGAAGCAGGTTGCCCCGGCAAGACCCTTGCCGAGGGCAGCCTCGGCAAGCCCCTTGCCGGGCGCAGCCTCCGCAGCCCCGACAAGCCCCTTTCCGGGGCAGCTCGCCCACACCAGCGGAGCGAGCCACCCTCGAACCCATGGCTTCCAATGTCAACAACCACGTTGGACCAGGGCTCGGGAAGCACCTCCATGGTGGCATGCAGATTTTTGTGAAGACATAGAATGCTCAGGATCAGATGAGGATTGGAAAGCAACACTCCCCGTCGAGATCCTTACCGAAGAAATCCACAAGACTCCTGGCAAGATCCTTGCCGGGGACGCCAGCGCGCCACGGCAAGACCCTTGCCGGAACACCCGACAAGACCCTTGCCAGAGGCGACAGCAGGGACACTGCCAGGCCCGCACCAACCAACTCCCCGCCGCCGTTCGCATGCAGCTGCCAGCCCAACCAGCTGGGCAGGCACCTGCGTGGCAACATGCAGCTTCCAGGCCACCTCAGCACACACCTGCGTGGCGTCATGCAGGTCTTCGTAGAGGCTCCACCCCCGCGCCACCTCAGCTGCTTGTCTGCCTACATGGCACCGCATGCATCGCTGGCCAGGGCGCGTGTCGAAGCGAGGAGGAGCGGCGACGGACGGGACGGGCCTCGTTCCCGTCCCCGATAAAGTGGAGGGACACCTAAGCCATGCATTAAATGCATCTTGTCCTATAATACGGGCGATAAGCTCGTAATACTGTAGGCCTTTCTACCTCCTGTGTGCCACTGTGGCAGCCCCTTTCGCCTATAAAAGAAGGCCCATGACATACAAGAAAAGGATTCGGCTCTTTCGAACCAGGCAGCTCCGGTAGCTAGTTCGAGAGCTCAAGAACACTCAATACATCCACCAAAGAAGGACTAGGGTTTTACGCATCCTCGCGGCCCGAACCTGGGTAAACGGTCCCGTGTCAACTACTAATCCTGCTCTTCTCACAACCCCGCACCCTGCAACTGTAGTAGGGATTCTTGTGATCCCATAGGTGTCGTTTCCCACCGACAGTGACCGAGGCTGCAAATTGACAAGTACGGGACAGAGAAATAGTGTGTGATTTTTAGCACAACAATTGGATAAATATTACTCCCTTCGTCCGGAAACACTTGTCGTAAAAATGGATACAAATGGATGTATCTAGAACTAAAATACATCTAGATACATCCATTCCTCGAACAAGTATTTCTAGATACATCCATTTGTATCCATTTCTACGACAAGTATTTCCGGACGAAGGGAGTATTCAGAAACCAGGAAAATCTCTGCTAGCTGGATTTCATTTTATCTAAAGTATGTCACAACAAACCATAGCACCGAAGATAAAATCGATGGCCGGCTACATAAACAAGATGGAGCAGAAGCGGATGTTGGCCTCGTCCATGGAGTGGATGTGCTGCTCCACCCAGGTCCCGAGCACCAGGTCCAGCTCCGGCCCCCTCCCCCCGCGTCGTCTCCTCCGAGGCGACTCGGGGCCAACCCTAGCCGCCGCCACGTAGTCCCCCCGTCTCCCTCCCTCCCTCCGCCGCCGCCAGAGGTGCGCTGCTGGGCACCCATAAAGGCGGCGGGGACCTCGGGGGATCCACCCTGCGTGGAGCGCCTCGGCATCCGGGGCGGCGGCCTCGGGCAGGGGCCAGCGGCGTGGCCTGTGCGGCGGGCGGCGCCGCAGGGTACAGGTGGGCCGCCTTCCCTGTCGCACGGGCGGCGTGGAGGTGGCGGGCGTCGGCGGCTGTAGCAGCTTCCCGTAGGGCGGCTGTACCTTGGAGAATAGGCGTCCACAACCTCGATCTGCTCTGATCCGTGCCGCCCCTTGTCCCTGGTGGCTCCGGTCGCCGTTTTCTGGATGGCGGGTGTGCGGATTTGGTGGTTGGGTGCGGATCCAGGGGAAACCCCTGGCCGGCGCGGCGGCCACATTGAAGATGTCGCCTTTGGGCGTCGTTTTCCTTGCTATAGGTTCAGTGGGCTTCCTGCACCTCCCACCCCATCCAGCAGCTCAGGTGAAAGCCTCAGTTCCTCGATTCATGGCGACGACGACACCTTGGTGGCGTGATCCTTCCTGAAGGCGTCGCTAGGGAAGTGCTCAAGTGGTGGTGGAGTCGGTGGTGGTTCGACGGCGGATTGTATTGGTATGATCTTCATCTTCGGCAACTTGCTCGGGTCCAGGTGTGAAGGGCTTCGGCCACTGGTGCGAGGGGATCGGGGTCCCTCTTTCGTGCCATGGGCTATGGAGACTCCTATCCTTGACCGATGCGTGGTGCTGCATACTCTTGGCCTTCTCCGGGGGTTTTCAGCGCCTTCGTTTCGACAACTCTCGTCCGGTGCTCTGCCTTGCTGCTGCCGGCAACGGTGACTGGGTGTTCGGCTCCCCGTCTCGTGTGGGTTTGTTTCTGGTGCCTCTCCTTTGGCTGCTTGGGAATTCTGATCTGGGTTCTAGGGTGAACCACTCCGCAGGCCGCCGGTGCGGCACCCATCGAGCCCGGGTGAAAGGGTAGAGGCCCTTTGCGGAGGCGGAGTCAGGTCATGTGTTGCCCCTGTTTTCCCTCTGGTGCCTTCCTCCCATAGCCTTAGTAGGTTAGCTGGTTTCGGCATAGCGGCGTTCGATGACATTGTTCTATGCCTTCGAGTTGTTCTACCGAGCACAATGTATCTTTATTTCCGCTCTTTGTTTTCTTGTTGTCAGTGGCAGTCCTGTAATCCTGGCCGGTTAATGGCTTTGTTAATTTAAAGCCGGTCTCTTCTTGAGCCTTCGTTCTAAAAAAAAACTAGGTCCAGCTCCAGGAAGCCCCTCTGCTTGCTCCTGTGCACCAGACTGCATGGAAGCATACGGCCTCTCAATCAGCAACAACCCAGAGACAGAGGTAGTTAACAATTCCAAGGATTAAGAGGTCACACCTGTTGACGAGGCCGCGGCGGCTCTTGTCGGAGTAGAGGTCGACGCCGGTTGTGACGACGATGTTCTGCGTGGTGGCGGAGAGGAGGCGGCTGGAGGCGGCGGGAAGGAGAGCACGCGGAGGAGCTGGAGCGTCCGGCCTCCGGCGGAAGAACACGACCGCCATGACAACCGCGGTGGCGAGGAGGAGCATGCAGATCGCTGAGAAAGGGAAGAGGAGTGAGAGAATATCAGGTGGAAACCTGTGCAAACCACGTGAAAAAAACTATGTTTTTGTGAAGAGTAGTACGTGAAATTCCAAATTCAAATTCAAACACAAATTCTTTTTTTTGGCAAGACATTCAAACACAAATCCATTATGAGATAAAAAAATACATCATTGAATAGTGTCCAACGTGATTTTTATGAAGTTTTCGTTGAAACTTGGTTTGCACGTGATATTCTCTAACGCGGGGGCTGCCGGTAGGGCCCGGCGGTCTTCTTTGCCTAAGCTTATCTTTGCTCATAGGAAACAACAATAGAGGTAAACTTTAGAAATTGCACTACAGTTTTTTGAACACCACCTTATATTAATTAAGCAGCCATCCTAGTACACTCATTCGGTACAATATTCACCGCACACGGCGGTACATCATTTACAAGAATACCATCTAATCTATTGTCAAAGCTATACTTAGCGATTAAATGTGCCACCATATTAGCCGAACGGCTAATCTTTGACAATTGAAGATTGTTGATCAACTTCAAGATGCTGAACGCTTTTATCTTCAGGTCACGCATAGCAGACCTGTCATAGTCCCTCGATGCAAGAGACGCTACCACAAAAACGCAATCAGTCTCTAAAATTACAGGATTATGAAGAGAAATACCTATATAGAGACCGGCAATGCAAGCCCTAAGCTCCGCTTCCTCCACGCTTTGACAGGCATCAATGAAATCCCACGACGAAACAATAACTTCCCCTTCCTCGTCCCTGACCACCACCCCCACACTGGCTTCTCTAACCGAAGCTAGCATCGACATTAATCTTGAACCAACCCGCAGGAGGTGGGGACCAGCCACTACTCGCCTCCAGAGAATTAGGAACACCGCTAATCCGGACCAACAGACTTTTTCCTTTATTTTTTAAATCCACCTTCATCAGAGAGTGATAAGCACCAAAGGACACCCAATAATTCTCCACAAAGCAAGCAGAAGATGAAACTGCTTCCTTTACCAAAGATCAAATCATTTCTCAAATGCCAGGCCCTCCAGAATAAGAATATAATTTGGTCTCGCATTACTACAGTTCTATGCAGCTTATTTTTGAGTTGTTTGATAAGTCATTGTATTGCATGTGTCTATTGCAAGGGAGACTAAGGTTTCTTGCCTCCTGTCGGCTGCATCGCAGGTCCACCTCGTCTCCTAAGGCGCAGTGGATCTCGGTCTTTACCGGCGGGAGGACTTCTTTCGCGTTTTTAGATGTCTTTTGTGCCCGTTTAGGGCTTGTGTCCTGCTCGAAGATGAGGCAGCGCCGACTCCCTTGAGATGGAATAAAGTTCTTCCCGTCTAGCCCCCGTCCCGGTGATGCAACTAGCATCATCTGAGGGCATGTGGATGAGGATTTCCGGCGCTGCATAGAGAGACTAGGGTTTCTTGCCTCCCGTTGGCTGCGCCACAGGTCCACCTCGTCCCCTAGGGCGCGGTGGATCTTGGTCCTTACAGGCGGGAGGGTTTCTTCTGTGTTTTTAGATGTCTTTTGTGTCCGTTTAGGGCTTGTGTCCTGCTCAGGAAGATGAGGTGGCGACGGTTCATTGGAGAGTGAATAAAGTTCTTCCCGTCTAGTCCTCGTCCCGGTGGTGCAACTAGCATCATCTGAGGGCATGTGGATGAGTGTTTCCGGCAGATCTCATGGGATTCAGTCGGTGGTTGTCTTTGGTGGATCCGCTCGGACCCGATCCTTGTTCGTCTATGTTAATATGTCTTTAGGTTGGATTATTTCGATCTATCGCTTATCTTCATCGGCGGTTGTTTCTGTTCTGGTGTGCTGTTCGATGAGACCTTAGCACGACGACTTCCCGACTGTCTTTACAATAAGTTTTGCCCGGCTCCAGCGAGGGAGGGGTGATGACGGCGGCACGCCTTTGGCTCGCTTCAGTGCTTGTAGTCGTCGCTAGGTAGTCTATGGATTTGGATGTAATTTTTATTATTTCTGGTGTTCATTGTACTCTCATGATTGATGATGGATATATTGAAAGTTTTCCCGCAAAAAAAAGTCATTGAATTGTAATTATGCCACGAGCAATGTAACTATGTCTTCTTTTTTTCAAAAGCGGAAAGCTCAGCCTCTGCACACAACTCTCTTTATTTTGCCTAGCTTTTAATTCAACAAGTATGCATACACATGCTGAAAAGCCAGCCTTGCAAACCGAATTACAGTAGAGATTTGTCTGACGTGCTACTATTGCTGAATATGCCAGTAGTGACGGACGCAATACTAAACTTTTGTTGAACAAAGCTTAGAATTCATTTATTATGTTATTAGTCACTTATCTTTTTGGCTAACCAGCTCATGTACATGGTGAAATTTGATGTAATGTGGGTTCAATAAATATGTAAGACACGTTTCTGAAAAAAGAAAGAGAAAGCAACATGTCTTGATTAGGTGACAAGCTTCTCGTGAACATCTTATATAATCTAGGATTTTTTTTCAATTTGCCTAGATGTGATTATGATTATAAAAGACCTCTGTCAATATTGTTGACCATATATATAAGAGAACTCTACTAAGATATTTCAGAATGAACCAAACATATATACATAAAGCAAAAGTCGAAAAATAATCTAAAAACAAATGCCATCCGTCATTTCTTATTCTCTCATTCAAGTTGTTAATTTAGTTTAATGTGTTTTATTACAAAATATAGTTTAGTTGATTGAGAAAAATAATAAAGTTTAAACTAGTTGATTGAGAAAAACAAATATAGTTTAAACTAACAATAATATAGCTAGTTTGAGTGTGATTTCGAAAAAATGATTTATGACAAGAACAATTAATAAAGTTTTTAGTATAAATAATTATATTTATTCTGGCGGTACTTTATTCTGGCGCTACCGCTTGTACTGCGAGGTCGCCGAGCGCGGCGTCCGCCCCCCTGGCTGTCCGCAGGTTCCAACTCGGTCCCATCTCTATCCGGCTATCCTTCTTGGTGAATCTTGGATCGTCTTCTTGACTTTTGCTGATTCATTTCCGTGCGATTATTTGGTTCGAGTGAGTGAAGCTACGGTTTCTCTACGCGACTCATAGCGGTCCAGGGTTACCACCTCTCCCCGTCCAGCACATCACCAGGTGACCGAGATGATATTCATTAGGTGAGTATGATGATCATGCACTTTTGTTTCTACAAGTTCTGTACATGAGCTGTAATCTTGATCTTGGGACTTGTCACAAACTGTTGTGATCTTGTAGAGTTGAATGGGAATAATATGTGGGTGCCAATGCCAGATGAGTTTAATGGTCTGGACTTAATTTGAAGATAGTGGAAACTACTGATTCGACATTCTTTTTCTTGATTCAGATAATTCACTTCGCCCATTTCCTAACATATTGCCACTAGTAGAAATTTACGCAACCAATATAAAAATGCCAAATCTAAGTTCAGGCATCTCATTTCACCTTATATGTAGGAGTAGATACTTTCCCAACATGTGAATGAATTCAGGTATAGTACACCTTATGTCAGTGCATAACCGCACATATAAAAGCTTAGTTCCTTGCACCTTTTGTTTCAGGTTTTAACCACGTTATCATGTTATTGATTATTGGTCCGCTGCCTAACCAGTTCATGATCTCTTCTAATTCAGACTGCGAGATGCGGTGACCCCGGGATAGATGTCGACAGAGTAGATGGAAACCAGAAAGGGAGTCCTGTGATATATAGTTCACAAGTTTCGCCGCCCCAGACAATTGACAGCAGAAGTTGATGATTTACTTGTGCGCATAGATATATGTGAAAACTCGAACATGACTTGTGTTTCTTCTGTAAATTTCTGAATCATAGAACCGATTTACTTGTGCGCATAGATATATGTGTAAACTCGAACATGACTTGTGCTTCTTTTGTAAACTTGCTTCGTTGTTTTGACCTGAAGTTTCTATGATTCAGAATTGGCAAGTGTTGCGTCCAATGTCTTCTCACATTCTTTAACCCCTGTGGTGTGGTGTGGGTGCCTTATATATCTTGTTCAGTTTAGTATAGTTTTGCTACACTCGACGCTGCTACTGGGATGGTTGCACCTGCGCAGGGAGACATGACTGCCATGTTCCCCCCTAGCAATACCAGGATTTCTGAAAGACAGCGTCCGCTAATCTAGTGCATACACAGTACACCCGTGCAAATCAGGCAATCGCCACCTCAAGCATATCATGTATGGCCCACACCGAAATTTCACGAATCTTCTAAGGCCTTTTTAATCATGCATAATGCTTCTCTGTGAGAAATCAAAAACTCCAGTATCATAAATATATAGGATTTTTTATCATTAGGATGTTCACTAATCATTTTAAGTTCCTCCTTCCCACTAGATGGGGGTGTATCAAAATTAGGCTGAGGTACTTTAGCAACATAAATAACTTCAAGTGCTTTCTTCTTACAAGGTTCTTCTCTTTTAAGTGAAGAAAAAGTTGCACCTAAAGTTTCTATCACCTCTTTTAGTTTCTCCCCCATTTCCTGGGAGGGATCTTTTCCCTCTATGTGTGTCATGACTTTTTATTTTCAACTCCATTCTTTTTAAATCATTACCAAGTGGTTGATCCTGGTTTAGTAATCCCATTGCATAATTTCTTGTCATATTCTTCAAATTTCTCGACACTTAGTATTTTTGTATCCAGTATATGAATCTATCCTACTCATCCCGAATCCTATACCAAGCATCTTTAATAGTCTCCCCTCTTCTTTGGTTAAAGCTAAGTAACTAAGCAAAACAAAAGTGGCTACTTGCTGTAGTTTAATTTTTTTTGTGTTTATTGAGTTTTCCGAGTGCAAAACAATAAACTAAGGACAGGTTAAAAGTAACTAAGCAAAGTACAAATCAAGGAAATAGAATAATTGAGTGTAGAACCTATGACTTGTAATGAACACTCCCTAGCAACATGTTAGAAATTTTTGTTGCTTACTATTATCCTTATAGATAGTTGTCGTGCCTCCGAAGAGTAATGGTTTGTATTAAGCAGCAAATTCCCTTGGTGGAGAACCAAGCTTATCAATATGTGAGGTGCTCAAGTTACGAGCCAATGATCAGTATATGCACACAGTTAATAATTATTTTGGTCCCCAACTTGTCTAGTGAGATTGTCAATCTCACTAGCTTTTCAAGTTACTAGGATAAGTGAATTGTATGTTAGGAAATGATTTGTGAAACACATAGTAGAACGGTTCAGGTTGTAAAGAACAGTAGCAGAAGTGGTTGAGATTGTGATTATGAGGAATGAAGGATTGGGATCCATAACTTCACTAGTGGCATCTCTCCAAGAAAACATAACATATGTGTGGTGTAGATTGCATATCGATTCAATTGTGGTTTTTATGATTGATTATAAATTTCATGATTGTATAGAGGCATTAAATTCTTGTATAAATAGACCATTATTCATCTGCATCTATAGCTAATACTCCACCCGAGGACGCTATCATGTATGCATCTCTAAGTATTAAGCAAAAGCAGAGCATTGCAGTAACCAAAGCGGCATAATGTAGATAGTACATTATCTTTACCTCCAACTCATCACCAAAATAGACGCAACTATCTTTTTATCCTTAGTGCTAATGACACAATACAAGCATTTCCCCTTCCATTCGCCGAGTTAGGTTATTTGCAAGGTAAAACCCAACTAATATTCACAACTCTCTCTTGGAGATAATTAATCTAAACATGTCTAGTATAAGACAAAAAGATCGTTGAGCATGTATGTTCCTATAAATGATGTAACAGATGAAATTCAGAAGAATACAAAATAAATCATATATGGATCTGATTATAAAGTGAAAATTCATCACACCACAATAAACACACGGAGAATTACATCATATGCATCACAATCATGCAGGGTGTCTCATGTGTTCTTTTGTATTGGGAAAGATAGGAGAGAAGATGCCATCTAGCTACTGTTATGGACCCATAGTCTAAGGAGGACTACTAACACATGAAAATCATGACACCAAAGTTAATGAAGAAAGCACATGTGACTACATCAACCTCTAGGAGAGTACCCAAAAAGGCCTCTAGATTCGATCCTCGTGGAACGCGTTGTGGCGGCAATGAAACAAATCATCGAAAAATCTTTTGGAAGGTTCGGGAGGTTATAAAGGAAATGCAAGAAAGTGTTGGTGAAGAGGTTTCCTATGGAGCCCATACCCCTTACCACGTGGCCTAGCTGTGTGTGGCCCATAGGGGGCCTCTACTTGTTCTTGGCTCCCTTAGCTCCAATGTGATCCAACACTTCCCGGTCTGATTTTTGTTTATTTTTTGGTCCCCGAAACAATGTTTTTCTACACAGCCAAAAACAAACATAAAACGACTACTAACACTAAGCACTGGATTAATAGGTAAATCAAATAAATCAATTAATATTTTTGCCAAAGTGATGCAGTAATGGTGGTGATGAGTCATTTTTGTATCATATAGTTTCAATCGTGTATATGTTGGACTGTATAAAAATAGGTATAATTCTTGTATACATACCGCATAAATACGCAGAAAGAAAATAAATAAATGTTAAAGTTAATAGTAGTAGCGCACTGTTTAAGGTAGTAGTAGTAGTGCAGGACACATGCTACTACTACACACAGGTAGCAGTAGCGCGGGGGCCACACACGCGCTACAACTAAGTAGTAGTAGTAGCGCCGGTGGCCCTCGCGCTACTTACTAAAAGAAATAGTAGTAGCGCGTGGTGCCACATGCGCTACTACTGTCCTGTTAGCTATGACATGGTAGTAGTAGCGCGGGCCCCTATGCTACTACTAGCCTATTTACCTGCTCCACTACTTGGCTTTTCCCTACTAGTGGAAGGTCTTAGTGCGTTCAATCCTCTCGTCTGGGAGGTCGCTGCGCGGGCTGAACCGTGGTGTGGATGTTTTACTTCCAAAGGAAGTAAGATTGTCTTGATTGGCTCTAATGTCTCGTCTTCCCATGTATATGATGGAGGACGTATATTTTGCCGGAGGGAGTGCATAGTTCGTTCAAATAAATACCTTTCCTGTTTCTTCTGGCAAGCGATGAACGGACGCTAGAAGTGGGCCGACATCCAGGGAAGGGGGGCGAGGACCCCCCCATGATCGCGTTGCCCCGTGATAGCGATTAGGCAGATCGTAATTAGCCACCGTTTTTCACTCGATCTGCCCCCCCTGTGTGACACAGCGTGAAGCTCTACAGGACCCATCCCCAGCCCACAAAAAAGGCCCATCATCAGACACGAAGCCCAGCAGAAGCACTACCGCAGCCCCTTTGTTTCCTGGCAGCTCGATCGACAGGATTTGACGGCAGCATCACGCAGATCGTGGCTTCGTGCGATGTTTCTACCCATCATCCGCTCGAGTCTCCGGCAACCGCCGCCGGCAGAAAGTTTCTCCTGCTTCCAAGATCAGAAGGGGACTGATCGAGGTTTAGCAGGACTGCATAAGTTCAGGTTAACCATTACTCCTTTGCTTCATCTCTTGATTTTTATTTTATTAAAATCTGCGCGACTCTATATATACCATTAAAAAAGCGACAAGCATTACAAGTTAATTAGGAATTTCTTGATTGTCTAGTTATGTTTGTGTAGATGTGAAGATGAAGAGAACAACAGAAAACGGTTGCTTATGGCATTTGCGTCCAACCCTTCAAGCCTTCAATCCCTAATCTATCATATCACCGTCATCCAGCATAAAGAGAATTAGGGAAAGCACCACCAAGAGCGACCTGTGATCTGATGACATACCACATCCCATATGCCTATATGGTAAGTCCACTCTCACAATTAACTTAGTTTCAAATCTCGGATTTGTTGTCGTCTTGTAGTTTTAGTAAAACTAGATTTGGAATCAAGTAGTTCTAGTACCACACACTAAAATTTTCTACATAGCTAATTTTAAAAGTATTTTGTCTTGTAAAAATTAAACAATTCAGTAAAAAAATTGTAGTGTTTACACTAGTGAAAGCATGAGTTTGGCTTATGCCTTTCGCACGCTTTAAACTGTTTTTCTGCTCGGCCTTCTCATTATTCTGTAAGAGCTTAAGGGTGGAACTTGCCCCCCTCTATACCAGATTCCTGGCTCCGTCCCTGCCGACATCTGCCTACCCAAGGATATGGGTGGGTTGGGTATCTTGGCGTCCTGTTGGATGAACGCCGCCCTCATGCTTAGGTGGGTTTGGTAGATCATCCATGGGGTATAGCTGCAGCTTATTCATGAGAGTACCTTCATGGTGTGCCACTTCTAGCTTGCGACAGCATGGAGGGCTCCCAGTTTTGGTGGTCGGTCAAGAAGATCAAACATGAGATTCGCCTGGGGCTGTCCTTCTCGATTGGTAATGGCGGAGGGGCCAAGTTTTGATTAGATCATTGGGTGGGTGGAACCCCTTTCCGCACGGGTCCCTGACTTATTTGCCATATGAGTGAACCCATTGCTATTAGTCTCTGAGACGGTCCAAAACTGGCAATGGAAAATCTTGTTCAGTGGCTTATTTGGCCCGGCGGAGGTGTTAGAGTGGTCTAACATACTGGTGACCCTACCACCTGTGTTGGCCAGTGACCCTAACTCTGCGCAATGGCCCCTTTCTCCCTTAGGATATTTTTCTGTGGCTTCTTCATATCGTGCGTTGTGTCGGAGGCCGACGATATAGTGGGTCGCGCCACTTTGGAAGGCACCTCTTCCTTTGAAGATTATTTTTGCCTGGCAATTGCTGAGGGGTTGCCTCCCGTCTGGGACGAGGTGCTCAAGCGGCATAGCCCGGGGTAGTAGGTTGTGCCCCTTGTGCGGCGTTCTGGAGAATGGGACCTACATCCTCTTTTCCTGCACGGTGGCTAGGTCGATGTGGTGCTTTGTCTGGGAGGGCCGAGGGCCTCAGTGGGAGGCGACGGATCTTCGCAGCTTCCTTCAGGCCAGAGCGATGCAGATTAGAAGGCAAAGACACCTCTTTGGCTAATCTTTGTTGCGCTTTCATGGACACTATGGACACTATGAATGACGCGTAATAAGATGTTGATCTGCAACGCGCCTCTGACTCTTTCTTCAAATTTCTTGCGTTCCTGCAGCACTAGCACCCCCTTGCTAGGCAAGGGGACCAGGTGCACCTCGCGGGGATGCTAGATGCACTATAGTTCACGGCACGTCGACTAGCTTCGCCGGTGACCCCTTGATGTGACGACCACTTGGTGGTCTTTTTTATGTTTTCTCTTATCTTTTCTTTGGGCTTGCTTGTGTTGTGGCCCCAACAGAGTACTTATGTCGGTATGTTGCTACTCGTTGTTGGACCGGTTTGTTGCTTTATTTATAGAGCGTGAAAGTATGTTTCCAGACGACATTATCATCACCCGCTACACCATCACCATCCCCTCTCCATCTCCTTGTAATACATTTGCCGTGTGGATCCATTTTTTAATTATTTTGCTACTTCATCCATGTTTACCATTATTCATTGCAATACGGGGTAAACAGAGACCGCCTTAGTTGCCTCCACCGAAAACCCTTAATCACCGTTTGATAACCGGATTGGGGATAGACCGGGGTGACATATGGGATATGGTGCTACACATGTGTGCATGTATCTGTATTTGACTCCGCCCATTTACAGAAACATTCAAAGTGGTTTAGTAATCTGAAATTTTAATTATGCTTAGCCATTGGTCATGTGCTGAAGCTCGAGCCAGGTCAGAGAAGGTCGCCGGCCTGTCGGGGTGGTCCGGGAGGCGAAGTGGCCTGCCATGAGTTTGTGCATGCCTATGTTGTGCTCATTAGTGGTTTGCCGAGTGTTTACACTCAACAAGGCCCCTATGTTTATCGTCATTTTGCCCCCCCCCCCCACCCCCCGCCCCCGACACGGTTGGCATCAGTGTATTCAAATACGCATGTATTTTATCTATAGGTGTAACTTACCGGGCTAGTTGAGATTTCCGAAAGGGAAACAACGGCCGGAGGAGTGTATTGTCTTGGATTGCTAAGGCTGGTTATAGTGGGGAGTACTAGTATCATGCATATGATACTACAGTATGATAATACATCCATAGTGCATAGTGTCATAAAGTAGTATCATAGATGGTCTCATTTATTGTCATGCATGGCACATAATAGCATAACATTTATTATGATACGGTATCTACCTATGTTACTATGACCCTCTCTCTCTTTTTTAATTGCCCTGCCACATAAGCATGTTTATGAGTCTCAAATACATGATACTAGTTATGTTACCACCACTATGGTCAGCCTAAGCTAAACGACAAATCCAAGCATAGCCTTAATTGCTTTTTACTGAATGTCATGAAAACCACACGGCAAAATCTTTGTCGGCTGTCCGTGAAAGAACACTTGGCAAAGATATATGTTGAGTGTGGTTTGTCCAGTATAACACTAGGCGAAGTGATCGCGGAGAATGTTTTTGGGCCTCCACCGAGTGTAACTAGCGAGGTAAGATGGGTGAGGGGTGAGACGTGCTGGCAGGACGAGCGATGGGGATGCTACAAGGATCCTGGCAAAGTTGTAACGATTTTGGCGACAGCGAGCTGCGATGCATGGGTGCGTGGACGGGGGGCACCTCACAAGAGCTAGGGGCGGCGCAAAGGGACGAGCACCGAGCTGAGTCCCGGTTTGGCAACAGCGACGGTGGGGTTAAATGTGCTTGTGGGGCCTCAGCCTGACACTAACTTACCATCATCCCTTTAGTTCCGTTTGATGTCACGAACCGATATTAGAGGTTCAACACGAGGGACCAATGATGCCCGGCCCCCTAGCCGCTGGAATGGGGACTAGTGGTCACATTATTACCGGGCCGTTGCCAAACCGGGACTAATGGGGCTCACGTAAAGTCATTTTTCTACTAGTGATTGCTTCAGCAATTAGTGAGTCCCATGGCCTATCATACCACAAAAAGCACATAATCGTCTATGGTGTTTTCCTTCTAGTCACCGCCAGGTATATGATACCCAAGGAAAACCCTAGGGGAAGAACCTTTAGTTATTGCTCCCCTATTTTGTCGCATATTGTTTTAATAGAAAGATAAATAAGATGATTACTATTGATGGCTCACCTACTATTGGTAGGGTCAAGGACCTGACATCTAAGGCCCACCTAGGGTCCCACACCATCATTGGAAGGTCCCTAGACCACAGGCGCATTCGGATGCGAACCCCTGAAAATCCACTAGGATACTCCAACAACACTCGGACGTCTTCCCGCCAGTCGGCCTCTCTAGCATCACTCAGACAGTGAAGGCGTAGAGGTGACGTGGGAACCGCAACGGCCAGGTCCCCTTGTAAAAGTGCATTAACGAGGGGAGGCGCACTCTATATAAGCCTCTCCTCAGTTCCAAAGCAAGGGTTCAACATCCATAGTAATCTTATACCCCAAGAGAAAACACAAGCCTCCGCGCATGAGATGTACGGTTGTTGCCTCTCCGAGAGGGGCCCGAACTCGGAAAATCCGAGTGGTACACTTGCGCAGCTAGGCTCCGCCCTTAGTTCATACCCCTAGTACTCATTGTCAGGTTCGTTGCCTCAACAGTTGGCACCTACCGTGGGGCGCCTCTAACGATTATCCGGCGCTGGTGGAATTCTTCATCATCATCATGATTCTCGGCGGTGAGATCCGATTCGGACACTAGTAGAAAACAGGGCTTTCGATCGGCCAGAAAAGAGCATTAATCCCGGTTGCATTACGAACCGGGACTAATTGAGCATTAGTCTCGGTTCGAGCGGCGAGGGCACCGTACAGGCATTACTCCCGGTTCAAATGGGACCTTTAGTCCCGGTTGGTGCCACGAACCGGTACTAAAGGGTGCGATGCCCATTAGTACCGGTTCGTGGCACGAACCGGCCGGTACTAAAGGTTTCAAACCCATTAGTACCAGTTCGTGGCCTTTAGTACCGGTCCGTGCCACGAACCGGTACTAAAGGTCCCATTTTCAAACTCTACCCCCCATCGCCTTTGCAGTTTTGTAAAAAAAAAATAAAATGATAAAAACTTCAAAAATTAAAATCCTTCCAGATGTAGTTATGTTACTACATGTACTAGTTAGGAAAATTTAAAAACTTAAATTTGGACATGTTTTGCAAAAAGTGCAGGGAAAATGTAAAACGGCTATAACTTTTGCATACGATGTCAGAAAAAAAAAGGTATAATATATTAAAATGTTTAGTACAAAAATCCGCATCCGATTTTGACGGCCTACGGCCTGTTTGCAAATTTTTAGAATCCTCAAATTCTAAAAGGAAAAAAAGTTATGCTCAAATTTTAGTTTTTTTTGAATTTTTGTTAAATTTGGTCAAACTATGGTCAAAATACTTTTTCAAGAAGTATTAATGTTACTAAATAATTATTCAAGAATATTAGTGTTACTAATTAATTATGTCAGTTTTTTTGAATTATGGTCAAATCTGGTCAAACTGTGGTCAAACTATGGTCAAACAATGGTCAAACTACTTATTCAAGAAATATTAGTGTTACTAAATAATTATTTCAGTTTTTTTTGAATTTTGGTCAAATCTGGTCAAATTGTGGTCAAACTATGGTCAAACTACTTATTCAAGAAATATTAGGGTTACTAAATAATTATTGTTGTTTAGAACAATAGTTTCAAATTCAGACAGTGAAATGTGTGACTTCATGCTCAAGCTAAATTCCTGAGAATTAATAGGATTGACATCTTACTACTGTCAGGAAAACAACAAGTGCAGACTTGGAAACGAGGGAGAATAGAACCTGGAAGTTAAGCGTGCTCAGGCTGGAGTAGTGAGAGGACGGGTGACCGTCCGGGAAGTTAGATGATTTGGAATAATGAGGAGTGATTAGAGATTAGAGGTTAAACTGAGCAGTGATGAGGGGTGATTACAGATTAGAGGTTAAAATAATTCAGAAATTTGAAATTCAGAAAAAAATTCAAAAAAATCATAAAATTTCCTTTAGTACCGGTTGGTGTTACAAATCGGGACTAAAGGTGGACCTCCAGGCAGCGGCCACGTGGAGGGCCTTTAGTCCCGGTTCGTGTAAGAACCGGGACTAAAGGCGGAGGTTTTAGTAACGACCCTTTAGTCCCGGTTCCAGCCCTTATGAACCGGAACTAAAGGCCCTTTTTCTACTAGTGGGAGCGCTCAACTTCATCGTCGATGATTCAGCGTAGCTTCAGAAAGCCTCGTTGGACGGCCACCGATTCCGTACCGAGTGACTCCTCTTCTTCCCGCTGGGTGCCATCGCAAGCGCTCTGGGCGCTCATGGCTCTAGCGCTGGGTCAGGAACTTCATGGCCCTCGAAGCCACGGCTGGGCAGGTAGTGGCACTCGAGCCCGACGAGCCCACCCTTGACCTTTTCGGCTGTCTCCACAAGGACTCCACGGAGGGGTCCGAGTGCGAGAGCGTCGAGTCCACGGCCGAAGTCCTTATGGCCGGCACGGTACAACACGGTCCCCTGGTGTACACGGGCCCCCGCGACGGGCACATGGGCAGTTCGCGCGGACATTAGTTCATTAGCAAGCAAAAATTGGCTAATCTGAGACTTAATCATGATTAGAAATGCCTAAAATATGAACTTTCGAATAAAAAAATGGATTGGGCATGAACAAGTTCTTTAAGTTCCCACAGCATTGCATTAGGACATAAACTTCCATCCGATTAGGACTCAAAATTAACAAAAGCATGCCCAGTAGATAATAGGCAAGGCTTAAGTTTTCCCTAATCAGAATTAACATGCTTAGGGCACTAGGATGATCAGATCAACCTTGATACCATTCTTAGATCTATTTCCTCATTAGGGAGAACATTGAATCAAACTGATCACCAACTAGTGCACCTAATTAACATTAACAAATGAGTTAGGGAGTGCCTACAAGAAATTAAAGATGACGCTATTGCCTGCATTGTGCGGGCAGTACTTGTGGTTGATGTAGTTGAAGCAGTCGTCGCCGGAGTGCCATAGTCGAGGAGAAGGCCCATGAACACCGGCACTGCCCTTAGAGGTGGCCGCGGGTGGTCTTAGCCTTCCCATTGCTTCAGCACACCCTCAGACCAGTTAGGGTTTTAGGGAATTCAGGGGGCTGGATAAAACGTATGTGAACTAACCATCTGTCAGTTAGAGGTGCCCCAGCGATACTGTTGGGGTCAAGAACTACATACATTGGTTCATGGCCCATCCAACTTAGCGTTGGTTTTTACCCGGTCATAGCCGATATGAACCAACATTTCCTTCTCTTAGCCACGCACAAATCGACATTGATTTGGCAATCAAAGGAATTTCCTTTCTTCTCCTTCCGTTCTTAATGTGCATGCAAGTGGGATATGCGTGTTGACGTATAATGTGCCGCCTAGTCTCTTCCATCAAATCGGTCTTCTGATTGCATTGGTTAGAGCATGCACTTCTACATGGTATCAGAGCTAAGAGGTCTTGAGTTCAAGACCCGGCTGGCGCAATTAAATTGCAGCCCACTTTTGGTCCACGTTTAGGTCTTAGGGAGCCACACGTGAGGGAGAGTGTTGACGTAGGTTAGAGCATGCACTTCTACAATGCGAGCAGAGGAGCCGTGCATGCATACGTGACAGACGCGAGACCAGCCGCTGAGCGATCGGCACCGGCTGGAGGGGGTGGTTGTGCTTGGGTCCCGATAACAACGTTGTAGACAAGACCGGAGACGACGATGGGGCAGACCGCGCCGGTGGCCATGTTCGGCGTCTCGTCGACGAGGTCGTATACGAGGCCGGAGACGACGGTATGGACCACGTCGATTGCCGTGTGTATGAGCTCTCCAACGGCATTGTAGACGAGGCCGGAGTCGACGATGAGGCGGACCGCGCCGGTGGCCATGTGTAAGAGCTCGCCGATGCATCGTAGACGAGGCCGGAGATGACGGGATGGACCGCGTCGATCGCCGTGGTGTAGTTGCTCGCTGACGGCACCATAGACGAGGCCGGAGTTGACGATGAGGTGGACCATGCCGGTGGCCATGTGTAGGAGCTCGCCGACGGTGTCGTAGACGAGGCCGGAGACGACGACGAGGCGGACCGCTCCGGTGGCCATTTTTGTCGTTGCCATTTATGATGATCTTGTGAGAAGGCAAGAAAGATCGGGACAACTTCTCCTTTTCTCGTCCTCTCTCCTTCATGATCGATCATGGATTTTTTTTTGAGAAATCAATCATGGACTGGTGTGTCTGATCCTACGAGAGGAAAATACAAACTACTGGTAGATTATTGAATGCTTGCAGAAAAAAAAACTAGATCGGATGGACACTTCCCTGATCCCTTTATGATGATCGTGTGAGAATAGTGCAATGGCTCCAGCGATCAATTTCTCTTGTGATAGTAGTTGATATGTCGCCCCGCGATTGATGAAAAAACCATCTGATGTATGCCATTAAGAGTAGGGATAGAAGGTGTTGACACCAGATTTTGGCACGGTTAAGAACTTGATTAAGATGGCCTCAAATAGAGAAGTGATCTATATGAAAAAGTTTTATATTGTCGATATGAACATCTTTGAAGTTTGGGTTGTCGCCATCCGACCTTGTCTCAAGGGCCGAAACTATGCTCAAACTATTATGATTTTGTATTCAGAGTATTGTTCGGCAAATTAGGTCTTCAAGACGACCTCCTATGGAAAAAGTTTCTACACGGATTGTCTTCGTCTCGTCGAAACAATCGATTTTGGTATAAAGAACGTCTCCATCGGAGTTCGTATGAGAAAGTTAGAGCCAAAACAGTGTGCTGCAAAATTTTAGCCCGGAAGTTCCGGGCAAAACTTTCGGGGAGGTTCCGGGCTAAACAGAAAGTCCGCACACAGTTTGCCCCGAAAGCTGGAATTTTAACATTATTTGCAGATTTACGGGCCAGAATTCAGTATCAAGATGACCTCGGATGAAAAAGTGATGAACTGAAGAGTTTTTCTTCATTGCAAGATGTACAACTTTGCTTTTTGGACCATCGCGATCCGTGGCCATGTGCGACCTGCAGGAGCTATATAAGAGGGCTACTTGATGTAATTTTAGCCCGGAAGTTCCGGGCTGATCGGAAGTTCCGGCCCTCGTAGTCCGAGTTAGATTATCTTTTGATGTTTTGGACGGGATTTGAGTCCTTTTCTTGTACGGAAAATCCAGCCGCCTCATATGTATGTAAGGGGTGACGGCCGATTGAATAACAACACACCATCGCAACGCATCTACCACTTTTTTCATCTATGTTTTGTCCTCCCCCTGGTCTTGCTCCCTCGTTCTTTGTCGTTCTTCATGTTGGAGAGCTGCGAATCCCGAGGCTCTAGGGGCGGCTTGACCGACATAGGGCAGCCCATAGCCGCCGTACTCCCCGACGAGGTCCCTCCCGGGAGTGTGGGGTTTCGGGTCCTCAAAAGTTCTCTCCGGTCGTCTTGCGAATCGCGCTTCCGGTGAGACTCCTTCGGCGTGAGCTACGGTGCATCACCCCCGGCGTTGAGGGTACACGTGACGTGTTCGTGTGCGAACACACTTTTTGGCGACTCCGCTGGGGAAAAGATCAATCATCATCATCATCCATCATGTCTGGCAACGACAAGATTCCCAAGCCCTTGAAAATCGACGCCGATAACATAATCAAGCCCAATTTTGAGGAGTTATCGAAGGAACATCGCCAAGCTTATGAGGAGTACAAGAAGGCGCGTGAAGAGAAGGAGATGCAGGAGTTCCTTGCTAAGTTCAAAAAGGATCGTCAAGGCAATATCACTCCGGTTGGAGAAATCAAGTTTCCTCCTCTTCATGATGAACAGGTTAAACCCTCTGTAAGTAATACCTTCTCTCCTGAGGTATGGGCTGAAATTGATAGTCGCATTACTGATAGCAATAATCTTTTATACCAAATTTTCTTGGAAAATAGTAATGCTAAAAATAGTGTGCCTCGATCATCTAGTGGTAATGCTGGTGTGCCTGCTACCGCAGAAATCCCTAGTCCAACTTTACCTATTTCATCGGCACCCCCCGTGCCGATGAATTTTTATCCTAGCCCCACAAATCAAATTGTTGCTGCGCCATTAATCCTATCATGAGTATGCCAAGTTCGGTGGTGACGCCGAACCAAACCCTACCTACAAGAACAAACACTGTTAGATCACTGCCGAATTACAATTCGGCATGCATGCCACAATTCACACCTGCAACTACTAACCCTACTCCTCCTATGCTACCGCCACAAGCTTCATCGTCCACTATGGATGATGGTCTATCTAATCTTAGAGGGGAGATGGCTAAGATGCTCCGAGAGAATTTTGGAGTTGAGTTACCAAGGAACCGTATTTACCAAAAGCCATATCCAGAATACTTTGATGCAATTCAATGCCCTCCGGGATATAAAATTCCAGATTTTGTTAAGTTTAATGGAGAGGGCACAAAAACTACCTGGGAGCATGTTAGTCAGTACTTGGCACAATTAGGTGAGAGGCAAGTTCACGAGATGAGTGGAGAGTACGTTATTTTCCTTTATATTTAACCGGTACTGCTTTCTCGTGGTTTTCTGCGTTACCACCTGGTTCTATTACTACATGGTTTCACTTGGAACAAAAGTTTCATGATCATTTTTATAGTGGTGATAAGGAGCTTAAGTTGTCACATCTTACATCGGTTAGACAAAAGCATGATGAATCGGTCTCCGATTACGTTAAGAGATTTAGAGATACAAAAAACCGGTGCTATAGTTTGGTGATAACCGAGAGAGATTTGGCTGATCTTGTGCTTAGTGGTTTGAGAACTCACATTAGAGAAAGGTTAGAAGGACATGAGTTTTTAAATATCAACCAAGTCTTGGAAAGGGCTTTGGCTCAAGAAAGCCGAAGCAAAGATCTTAAAGAGGTGCATAGATATAGAACTGATCGTCCTAAGATGAATATGGTTGAGTATGATAGTGACCACTCGGACGATGAGGGTGATATTTATGCTGCTAAATTTGTTTAGCCATCTAAGGCCAAACCATTTACTTGCAATGATTTAAAGCCGATTCGTAAGAATCGTGATGAAGAGATGAAATTTACTTTCAACATTGCTAAGTGTGATAAAATATTTGATGCTTTGTTGCAAGCCAAGATTATTAGAATATCTCATACTTTACCGCCGTTCGAAGAGCTGAAACGGCGTGCTTATTGCAAGTATCATAATTCTTTTTCTCATGCTACTAATGATTGTAATGTTTTTCGATGACAGATACAATCGGCCATTAATGACGGACGATTGAATTTTTCTGAGATGCAAGTTGATAAGCAGCATTTCCCAATGAACACCAGGGATTTGGAGGGAAAGAAGATGTTAATTCGGCCCAACATAGCCGAATCAGCTAATAAAAATAATATGTTCATTAGTGAGCCCAGGAAAAATGAGGAGAGCAACAAGGTCTTGGGGAGACAAGTTGTGCTTGACAAGCAACCCGGTGGCAAGGAGGTAATCAAGATCACCATCAAGAATCCTACACTCGGGGGGCAACCACAACTGCAAGAGAACACTCATGTCAAATTTGTTAAGCCCAAGAGTCCAGAGGTTGGCAAGTGGAAGACGAATGAAGCCAAAGTGCAGCGCAAGAGAATCAAGCCAACTTTTGATATGCTGTTGTCCAAATATGCCAATCAAGCGGCCGGTTCTAGCTCTAACCGGTCATCAAATTTGAAGCGCTCAAGATCACCTCCGAGGGAAGAATTTCAGCATCACGCAAGGCCATATGGGTCATGGGCACCAGGACCATGGATGGCGCCGCCCCCCTATGCGCCATACTACATGGGAGGCTTCAATGGAGGATGGGGGCAGCCCCCAATGGCCCCTTATGCTTTTCATCCGGGTTGGGCAGAACCAAGGAGGCCCGTTCATGAGAGGCTTTCTTATCCCACACGAGGCCATTTGAACAATGCTGTCAATCGGCCAATGCAAGATAATCAAAAAAGGATCAACCGGCAAGTGTGGCGTGCCAAATCACCAAGTGCTGAAATTTCAGAGCCAAGCAAGCAAAAGGAGAAGAATGCTAGTGGTGAAACTATTATGATAGGCACTAAAGAATTAATAATCAAAGAGTCGATTATTGTTGATAATCCGGCTGATTCTAATAAAGATGTGGCTGCGGTCCAGCAAGGCCCCATGGCTAATGATCATGAAGCTAGCACAAGCAAGGCCAAGTCGAAGGATCCAAAATATAATCAGCCTAAGTGGTGTCCTTCCGGTCTGACCAAGGCGCAAAAAAGGAGATTGCAGCGTATGAGGAGTCATGAGAAGGAGGAACAAGAAGCAGAAAAGCTAAGGGATAAATTATTCAATGAAATCCGTCCCATGATACCCCCAAAACAAGTGTGGAGGCCAAAGCAAAAGGGAAACATTGCAGCTTCTGCATTGATCATAGCAACACCTACACCACCAACGGAGGACGATGCGGCTACTATTACATCGTCCACTTTTCCTACTACTTCCTCTTCCCTTGAAGATATTTCGGAGTCAGTGGACATGCTTGCGGAAGGAGATGAAATGCTTGATTATGAGTCTACACCGGTTCATGAAGGTATGTATATTAATATGGTGTATTACTTACCCGCTGAATTTCGTGCTATAGATGAAGAAGGGGAGGTAGCTCAGCTAGATTTTGGTCCTAAAAATGCTATATTCGAGAAGCCAAAAGAACCGGTGACGCACTTGAAGCCATTGTTCCTTAAAGGTCATATTAATGGATCGTCGGTTGCTAGAATGCTTGTCGATGGTGGTGCTGTGGTGAATCTTATGCCATATTCGGTCGTCAAAAAATTGGGGTTGCGTGATGAAGAGTTAATAAAGACCAACATGGTGCTTAATGGATTTGAAGGCAAAGAGAAAACTGAAGCCAAAGGTGTGATGTATGTGGAGCTTACGGTGGGAAGCAAAACTTTGGCTACCGCATTATTTGTCGCCGAGGTGCAAGGTAACTACAATGTGATATTAGGCCGCGATTGGGTTCATGCGAACCAATGCGTGCCATCTACTATGCACCCGTTTTTGATTCAATGGGTTGATGATGAAGTGGAAGTCATTCATGCGGATAATTCGGCTTGTGTTGCTTTGGCCGATGCATCGGTGGATTGGCAACATCCCAATGCTACTTGCTTGACGGGGCGTGACTTATCAGAATATGATTTTCTTAGCGCCACAAAAAGTGGTTTCGTGCCCGTTTCTTTAAAGCCGGTTGGCGATAATCAGCTCCAAGGTATGATGTGTTTAAATGGATCCTAACTCAGAGTGGTTACAAAAGGGTCTTGTAGAATATCGGTCCACTGAGAACGATATGTATGAGTCCATAGAAGAGTTAGATGATATGGATAAATTAGGACAAGGTTTTACATCGGCCGATCCATTAGAAGAGATAGATATAGGAGATGGTTCAATTCCTAGGCCGACATTTGTAAACAAAAATTTAAGAGCCGATCATAAGGCTAAGTTGATCGAGATATTGAAAGAATTTGTTTGTTGCTTTGCATGGGAATATCATGAGATGCCGGGTTTAAGCCGAGAGCTAGTGGAGCATCGGTTACCTATAAAGGCCGGTTTTAGACCATACAAGCAATCGGCCAGAAAGTTTAATCCAAAAACGTATGACTAGATCAAGGAAGAGATCGATCGTTTGCTTAAAGCTAATTTTATTAGACCTTGCAGGTATGCCGAGTGGATTTCTAACATTGTACCAGTAGAGAAGAAAGGCTCCGGCAAGTTGAGGGTGTGCCTTGATTTAAGAGATTTGAATAGAGCTACACCTAAAGATGAGTATCCTATGCCAATAGCCGATATGCTTATTAATGATGCTTCTGGACATAAGGTCATTAGCTTTCTTGATGGTAATGCGGGGTATAACCAGATTTTTATGGCCGAAGAGGACATGTCCAAAACGGCTTTTCGATGTCCCGGTTTCCTTGGTTTATTTGAGTGGACAGTGATGACCTTTGGATTAAAAAATGTCGGTGCCACGTATCAAAGAGCTATGAATTTAATTTTTCATGATTTACTTGGTGTTATACTTGAGGTTTATATTGATGATATTGTTGTCAAATCGGATGCTTTTGAATCTCACTTAGCCGATTTGCGTTTGGCTTTTGAAAGAATGAAGAAATGTGGGTTGAAAATGAATCCTTTGAAGTGTGCCTTTGGTGTATCGGCTGGGAAGTTTCTGGGTTTCATTATTCATGAAGATGGCGTGGAAATTGATCCCAAAAAGATAGAAGCTATACAGAAAGTAGAGGCTCCAACATGCAAGAGAGATATGCAAAAATTCCTTGGCAAGGTCAATTATTTGAGGTGGTTTATAGCCAATCTATCAGGGAAGGTTGATGCATTTACCCCTATCCTTCGGTTAAAGAATGATGTTGATTTTACTTGGGGGGCAAAACAGCAAGAGGCATTTGATATGATTAAGAAATATTTGTGCACTCCTCCGGTTATGAAAGCGCCCAGGCACAGGGAGCCATTTAGACTTTACGTTGCAGCGGAGGAAGGTGTTATTGGTGCTGTTTTGACTCAAGAGACCGAAGGAAAGGAGCATGCTATTACTTATTTGAGCCGACGCTTATTGGACGCCGAGACAAGGTGTACATTTATTGAGAAATTATGCTTATGTTTGTATTATGTTTGCACAAAATTGAGACATTATCTAGTGTCTAGTACTTGCATTATAGCTTGTCAAACCGATGTCATCAAATACATGTTGCATAGGCCAATTCTTAGTGGTAGAATTGGCAAGTGGGCTTATGCCTTAATTGAATATGATTTGGCTTATGAATCTTTGAAATCCATGAAAGGCCAAATTGTTGCTAATTTTATTGTTGAGCATCAGATTGATGACAAGCATGACATTGATATAAACCTTGTCTCATTAGTACCATGGAGATTATATTTTGATGGTTCAGTTTGTAGCAATGGCCAAGGTGTTGGTATTGTTTATATATCTCCTCATGGTGCTGTTTTTGAAGCCTCATGCCGCTTAGAATACTTTTGCACGAATAATCAAGCCGAATATGAAGCATTATTATTCGGCTTAGAGATGTTGCTTGCCATAGGTGCTACACATATTGAAGCTTTTGGTGATTCGTTATTAGTAGTGCAACAAATATCCAAAGTCTTTCAATGTTTTGACGAATCACTTAATGTTTATCTTGATAAATGTCTAGATATAATTTCTAATTTGGATTACTTTAGCATTGCTCATATATCTAGACATGACAATTCGAGAGCAAATGAGTTGGCACAACAAGCATCCGGCTATCATGTTAATCGTGGCATGTTTCATATTTCTCAAAGGCCGATGTCTAGTCTTACCAACATAGGGGAGGGCGAACCGGAGCCCACCGTTTCGGCCACTAATGAAATATTTAATGCAGGAGAAAATCAAGACTGGAGGAAGCCCATTATTGATTATTTGTGTGATCCTAGTAAAATGGTGGACAGGACTATTCGGCGTATGGCTTTCAAGTACACAATGAGAGATGATGGTCTCTATCGCCGATCGGTTGATGATGTTCTTTTAAAGTGCTTTGACGAGGACCAAGCGAGAGTTGCTATGGGAGAGGTCCATGAAGGTATTTGTGGCACTCATCAGTCGGCTCCCAAGATGAAATGGTTATTACGACGTGCTGGGTTTTATTGGCCGACAATGGTTAATGATTGCTTCCGGTATTATAAAGGATTTGAAGCCTGTCAAAAGTTTGGTGATATTCAGTTGGCTCCCGCTGCTATGTCGCATCCTATTATCAAGCCGTGGCCTTTTAGAGGTTGGGGATTAGACTTTATTGGAGAGATTCATCCTTCTTCTTCAAAGGGGCATTGGTCCGTGTTGGTGGCAACTGATTATTTCACTAAATGGTTTGAAGCAATACCACTCAAAAATATGACACATACAGAGGTAATTCAATTCATAAATGAGCATATTATTCATAGATTCGGCATTCCTCAAACACTAACTACAGACCAAGTTTCATCTTTTATGTCACATCAAGTTAGAGAATTTGCCGAATCATATAAGATAAAGTTGCTCAATTCCTCTCCATATTATGCCCAAGCCAATGGACAAGCTGAGTCTAGCAATAAAATATTAATCAAGCTCATCAAGAAGAAGATTGAGGATAATCCAAGGAGATGGCATGAGCTATTGTCCGAAGCTTTGTGGGCACACAGAATCTCAAGGCATGGTGCTACAAAGGTAACTCCATATGAGCTCGTATATGGTCAAGAGGCCGTTTTACCAGTGGAAGTGAATTTGAATGCTTTGGGAATAGCCAAACAAAATGATTTATCGGCAGTGGACTTCTATAACTTGATGATGGACAATATTGATAAAGTCGCGATAAACGTTTGGCTGCTTTGAATGCCATAGAGAGAGATAAGTTGAGGGTGGCAAGAGCTTACAATAAGAAGGTCAAGTTGAAGAATTTTCAGGTTGGAGATCTCGTGTGGAAGGTGATTCTACCAATTGGTTCAAAAGATAGAAAATTCGGGAAGTGGTCTCCAAGTTGGGAAGGTCCTTTTAAGATTACAAGAGTTGTTCCCGGAAACTCATATTTGGTGGAATCCGTACAAGGCACATTATTACCTCGAGCTCTCAATGGCAAATATTTAAAGAAGTATCACCCAAGTGTGTGGCAAGAAGCCTAGATAGGCCAACGGCCGATATATAACTATCGCCCTTAGCATAAACATGGCCGATACATAATTATCGTCCTGAGAAAAATAAATGGCCGATGGAGTGTTGACATCGTCCTTAGAATAAATACATTGCAAATTATTTTTCGGCACGCAAGTTTTGCCGAAAAACAGGGGGGCATGTGTTGACACCAGATTTTGGCACGGTTAAGAACTTGATTAAGATGGCCTCAAATAGAGAAGTGATCTACATGAAAAAGTTTCATATTGTCGATATGAACATCTTTGAAGTTTGGGTTGTCGCCATCCGACCTCATCTCAAGGGCCGAAACTATGCTCAAAATATTATGATTTTGTATTCAGAGTATTGTTCGGCCAATTAGGCCTTCAATACGACCCCCTATGGGAAAAGTTTCTACATGGATTGTCTTCGTCTCATCGAAACGATCGATTTTGATATAAAGAACGTCTCCATCGATGTTCGTATGAAAAAGTTAGAGCCAAAACAATGTGCTGTAAAATTTTAGCCCGGAAGTTCCGGGCAAAACTTCCGGGAGGTTCTGGGCTAAACAGAACATCCGCACACGGTTCGCCCCGAAAGCTGGAATTTTAACATTATTTGCAGATTTACGGGCCAGAATTTAGTATCAAGATGACCTCGGATGAAAAAGTGATGAACTGAAGAGTTTTTCTCCATTGCACGATCTACAACTTTGCTTTTTGGACCATTGCGATCCGAGGCCATGTGCGACCTGCAGGAGCTATACAAGAGGGCTACTTGATGTAATATTAGCCCGAAAGTTCCGGGCTGACCGGAAGTTCCTGTAACACCCGGATAATTAAGCTACAGTAAAACTCGGTTAATGGTGCCATGTCAACTCCGGTTACTGTTGATAGACCCGTGTTAGTTCAAATCGATTCAAATTAAAAATTTAATTAACGACAAACATCAAAAGTTTTCAAATGTAAAAACTAAAATGTACAAACTGTGGCAAATATTCCAGAAGTAATTATGGTGGTGAACCAATATTTTGTAAAGCGTTTTAGTGCACTAAAATAAAATAAAACAATAAAAGAAAACTAAAAACAAAACAACAACAAAAAATATAGAAAGAGGAGAACCCCCCTTTTTGGGCCACAGCCCAGCTGGCCTCTGGGCAAATCAGGCCGACAAGGCCGGCCCACCCCGGCGCCCTACTAGGTCACCCCGACCCTCCCACCGAACCGAACCCTAGCCCGCATCCCCCACTCGCTTCCACTCCCCTCCCCACGTCGTTCTCCCTTCGCCTCCCCCCCCATCCAGATCTGGATCGGGAAGGGGGAAACAAACCGTGCGACCCCGTCGCCCCTTGATCCCGCTCGACCCCGCAGCTCCTCCCGCCAGCCACGCCCTGCTCCTCCCCCGAGCTCGCCTCTCCCTCCCCTACACCCACCTCGGTCGCCATTCCTGCGCTGAAACCCTCCCCGCCGACGATCGCTAAGCCAGACGCCGCCGTCGTCATCGCCGGGCGCTAGCGCCCGCCGACCACGCCTCCCCACTGGGCTGCCCCGTCTCGCCGCCGTCGCCTCCGTCCTCCGCCCCAAGCCCGTTGCCCCAACCCTCGGCCCCGTGAGCCGCCCCTCCCTTCTCCTCTGCCTCCCTCACCCTTTGCTATGTTCGCGTGACGCGCGCGTGCTCACGCTGTGCTCGCGGACACCGCCGCCCGCTGTGTTTCGCGACGTTAAATGCCCCGTCCGGTGTGTGCCAAGCCCGCCTGCTCGCCCGCTCACTGCAGCGCCTCCCTTGCTGCTGTCCACCTCCGCGACCCTTGCTGGTCGCCGTCCGCTCGGCCTCCGCTCGGCGCCAACACGCCCGGCGATCTGGCGAACGCCCGGTCAGGTGCGCCCGCCGCCACCACGATCGACCCTCCGCCGCCTCCCTTTGCACGGCCGCCGGCGCGGCGTCGCCAAGCGCCCAGCGCCTCGGGCATGCGCCCGCTCAAGTGGCGCCTGCCCCCACACAACGCCTGCCGCCCTCTCGCCCCTCGGCGCCGCCTGCACCAACGCCCGATCCACTGGCCCCTTGGGGCCTATGACAATGGGCCCTCCTTAACGTTATAAAAAGGAATTTTTAAAATATATATGTATAATAAATAAATAATTAAATAATAAAATTAATTAATTAATTAGTTAATTAGCTAAATAATTAACTTAATTAATTCTGATTAAATTAACTAATTAAGGTTAATTAACCTAATTAATCGCATTAATAAACTAACAGTATGACGAGGTGTGACCCACGCGTAAGTTTGACTTAGTCAATCCTGTTGACTGCCGATGTCAACATGACCTCATGCTGATGTCATAAATCCAATTTCAATTAAATTAAATAATTAATTAAATTCCGAAATTAATAAAATCTTTAGAAAATCATATCTTTTAATCCGTAACTTCGGTTAAAATATTTTCAACATGAAAGTTGCTCAGAACGACGAGACGAATCCGGATAAGCAGTCCGTTCGTCCGCCACACACCCCTAACCTATCGAACTCGCAACTTTCCCCCGGCTCCTGCTGAAAACACGAAACACCGGGGATATTTTCCCGGATATTTCCCCCCTTAACCGGTATCACCTCATACCACGTTAGGGCACGCCTAACATCGTTACTTGTCTTGTCATGCATCGATATGCATCTGTTTACATGGTATTCATTGTTTCTTCCTCCTCTTCTCTCCGTAGACTACGAGACCGACGCCTGCTGCTGCCCTAGTTCGACCACGGAGTTGACGACCCTCTCTCTTGCCGAGCAACCAGGCAAGCCCCCCTTGATCACCAGATATCGCCTATTCTACTCTATACTGCTTGCATTAGAGTAGTGTAGCATTTTACCGCTTCATTATACCTATCCCGATGCATAGCTTTGTCCTTGTTACTCTTGTTGTTACCTTTACGCAATCCTATATGCTTAGTATAGGATGCTAGTATTTTCATCTGTGGCCCTGCATTCTTGTCTGTTTGCTGTGCTATACTATCGGGCCGTGATCACTCGGGAGGTGATCTCGGGTATATACTATATACTTATACATGATACATGTGGAGACTAAAGTCGGGTCGGCTGGTGGAGCACCCGCGTGTGGATCTTTGTGGCGGAGCGACAGGGTAGGTTGAGACCGCCTAGTAGAGAGGTGGGCCTGGCCCTGTTCGGCGTTCGCGGATACTTAACACGCTTAACGAGATCTTGGTATTTGATCTAAGTCTGGCTACGAGCCTATACGCACTAACCAACTACGTGGGAGAGATATGGGCACTCGGCGTCGTGGTATCAGCCGAAGCACTTCGTGACGTCAGCGACTGAGCGGCGCGCGCCGGATTGGACTGGAACGCCACTAGGCTAGGTCTGCTTCCGGCCGCCCATAACGTCTTGGTGTGCTCGAGGCGATGGGCCCAGACCCCTGCGCGCTTAGGTTTAGACCGGCGTGCTGACCTCTCTGTTGAGCCTAGGTGGGGCTGCGACGTGTTGATCTTCCGCGACCGGGCATGACCCAGGAAAGTGTGTCCGGCCAAATGGGATCAAGCGTGTTGGGTTATGTGGTGCACCCTGCAGGAAGTTAATCTATTGAATAGCCGTGATCTTGATGTAGGACGACTTGGAGTTGTACCTTGACCTTATGACAACTAGAACCGGATACTTAATAAAACACACCCTTCCAAGTGCGGATACAACGGTGGTCGCTCTCTCTCGTGGATACGAGGAGGGATCGTCGGGTAGGATTATTGCAATGTGATGTTACTTGGAGGACTTCAACCTACCCTCTTCTACCTGTTGCAAGACGAAGGTGACCAAGCGTAGTCTTCGATAAGACTAGCTATCCCCTCTTATTCGGCATTCTGCATTCGGTCCATGATATGGCCCTTTACACATATATCCATGCATATGTAGTGTAGCTCCTTGCTTGCAGTACTTTGGATGAGTACTCACGGTTGCCTTGTTCCCCTTTTCCCCTATCTCTACTCGGTTGCGGCGACCAAACGATGGAGCCCAGGAGCGACGCCACCGTCGATCACGACTACTACTGGGGCGCCTACTACTACGTGCAGCCCAGCGGCGACCGACTCAGAGTAGTTGGGAGGATCCTGTGCGGAGGCCTGCGCCTCTTCGATCTGTATCCCGTTTGTGCTAGCCTTCTTAAGGCAAACTTGTTTAACTTATGTCGTACTCAGATATTGTTGCTTCCGCTGACTCGTCTATGATCGAGCACTTGTATTCGAGCCCTCGAGGCCCCGGCTTGTATTATGATGCTTGTATGACTTATTTATGTTTTAGAGTTGTGTTGTGATATCTTCCCATGAGTCCCTGATCTTGATCGTACACGTTTTGGTGGATGATTTAGTGTCGGATTGAATCGGGGCGTCACAAGTTGGTATCGAGCCATTGCCTGTAGGAATCCCCCTTCCACACTCCTTGGCCGAAGTCGTGTCTAGACATTGCAAAAACTTTTACTAACTTGGCTGTGTGCCTTACGGGCCCATGTCGCCATCGGGTGGTACTAGGATCTTTTAATCCTCGACCTTTACTCTGGGACTCTGAACTCTTTTCTACTCGGGTTAAACGATTTTTACTAACTCTGACTCTAGGTTCTCGATAATACTTTCTCCCGGAGAGCCCTTCAGTCCAGATGGTCACCGACTGCACCAGAAGATTTCGGAGATACTCTTTGATATTCTCTCGAGACTTTGTGCCCATCACTTTTGCTATTCCCGACCATCGATAAATCCTTATGGATAACTACTTACACTTGCCATTCTTACGATCATCCCCCATTGATCTTGTTATTACAAGATACCCAAAGTTTTCTCTATTGTTCCGAGAATACTTCGTGCCTACTGCCTAGCAGTTCTTTGCCACATGAATACCCCTTCAAATAAATCCTCGCACTTGTCGAGTATCCGCTCATCCCCAGTTGTTCATGAGTTTCACAAAAGTCTTCAAAATACTATTCGATCTTCCGAAAATCCTCTGGAGCCTTTGGCTCTTGAAATTCTTGCTTGCTCACATTATGGTTAATCCCCTAAGTCTCGTAGTCTTATTGACATTCCTTGTCATTATCATTTTGAGTCTGTTGACTCAATATGTTTGCGAATACACGCAATAATTATTGATCCTTATAAATTACCTTTCCGGCTGAGCTGCCATTCTTTTAACTGGAATTGGTCCTCGACCAATCCAATTGTCGTTGATTGTGCCCTAAGGCTATTCAACTTATCCATCCCTTATCAGAGCATTGCTTCTGATCCCTTGATTTGGAAATCATAATTCCTTTGCATTTGATAATTGAGTTAGTCAGTTGTTTCTATAATCTGATCTCCTTGCATTCTTCTTCCTCTAGTTGAGTACCGATGCTCACGTCAGATCCCTTGTGGACCACCAGATCCTTTGTTGGATTTTATCTGACAACGTCCTTCATATTCAATAACCTTGTGAGCCTTCCCTCAGATACATAATGCCTTTGGTAAATTGTATCCTCTGCTTTCTCAACCATGCTCAACTTTCGAGCTGGTAGTATTTACTATTGAAGCTTGTGGTATATATTTCCACGATACCCTAATGGGTTGAACCTATGCCTTCCTTAATATGTGTGAACTCGGAAGTTTTCACGAGTCATACTCTTCTGGTATTTCACCAGGTAAAACTTTCAACACTAATGCTTTTATCAAAGCGAGAAGTGAATGGAAGGTTATACATTGAAGAAGTGGGAGTCGACCTTGAACCTTGCGTTCATGCCCATGGACACGATGTATAACTTATCATGGAAGCTGCTCGTAAAAATAGTTACCCCCTTGTTATAATTTCATCTTGTATCCGTGGTTCGATCATTTATGATCATGGTTTCCGACCATGTTCTCCTTTAAATACCATTTCTCGTGCAAGTTTAAGCACTTGCCTTCTGCAGAGTAATACCCCAGCCCAACCTCTACTTTGATTTATCGTCGAGTATTACCCCCTGGTATCTCAAGATTATCACGGAACTGCATAACTTCTTATGAGTTCTTCATCAAGTGCTACATTCTCATTGATTCCAATTTTTCACGGGCTCTGAGTTATTAAACACTCAAAGACACCGATAACTGACTCGAGTCCGCATCGCGATTAAGCAACTCTTGGTAACCTTCATTACTTACGAGTTTGAACTCAATCACGTCATTCCTAGCATGTTTGGCTATATCCTTGTCGTGCCGATTTTAACTGTGCTACCTGGTCCTCTTCCTAGAGCATAATTTTTGACGATGAGCTAAGCTTACGTCGATCTTCCTCATCATATCATTTCGCTTTGGACAACAAGCTTGATTTTGAGTTTGTGTCGTACGCATGGTTCCAATAACCTTTTGCTTCATAATTCCTTTGACTTGATGTTATCGCCGATCGATTACATCTTCATGAAATCTCTCGACAAATGTGTCGTGATCATCATCAGCATTCTGAGCTATTCCAGAATATCAATCAAATTCATGATGAGAATTACCATCCTTGCACCTCGATGATTTGTGATGTCATCGTCTACTTCCTTGCCTTCTTTCCAACACAAACTTGTTCGTGTTGTGGCTATACCTTGAGTTCCTTGCTAACCGACTTATGTTATGTTCTACCTTGAAGTATTACCATCTCCTATGTCAAGAATGTCGTGAGAAATTCACCACCTCTTGAGAATTCTTGGTATGGTGATACTTCTCACCCTCACCATTCTTTCTTGGTACCCGTGTTATTTCTGACCGGAAAACCGACAATCGAACTATGAGGTGCGACTTCAAAACTGCTAGCAACCCTATTGCTTCGACGTTAATGGTCGATATTTCATTCTTAGACCATTGGTTATCGAACCACCATTCTAACCTTGATCGTGCTACTTGAGCCCATATTTCGGGTGCACCTTTCAACCAATGTTTAACTGTGTATGTTTTTCTCGAGCATACATCATTATATCATTTGATCTGACTAATGTTATCTCCTTGTTCACATAATTGTGGAAACCCATCTTTTGGAAGTCTCGATGAATTGTCGTTGAGTTCATCAACTACCACCTTATCCCTTCGTTGGTTTAATGATGAGCTTTTGTTTCGGAACTCGCTACCGTAGTAAATTTCCCGAGAATCTTACAATGTCGTCTCGTTAATCTGTTTTGCACCTTTTTCTTCTCAGGCATCTTGAGTCTGAGGTATCCTAACACCGATCAGATCTGAATCTCGGTCAGATATGATGGTTGGAACATTTTTCCAAGAGTTATAATACTGGTCTTTTATGACCCGGTAAGGTGAGGGCATGCCTAGCACACCTGGCCGGAGGACCTATTGTTATAGTTTTCTTTTAGCAAGTTTATCTATTCTTCCATGAGGAAATTGTAAGACTTAATATATAAGTTGTTCCCGATGGATCCTTGTTCATCCAAAGTCTAATCTTTACCCAATGACCATGTTAATGCTATCTCGAAGCATGTCTGTGGTACTTCGATTTTCAATAAGAGCGTTTGAAGCACAATGTTAAATTCTCTTTATCAATTATCCAAACACCGTTGTATGGGTAATGTCATGAACTTCCTCTCCCCTTACCTAAAGGGTTTTCTACATTATATCATGTCATGGATATCATGCTCTGTTTGTCATTGGGAAGGATATACCCCTGAAATATGTGTTTAAACACATTTTCCCTTTCCATCGTTCTGTTTAAACTGATAATCGTATTTTCCTTCCATTGGTTGGTTTAATGTTTTTTTGTGACCTATATGATCTAAGCAGTAATATTCTCCTGCTTGGGTAAACACCTTGGTGTACAACCGTGTCAGTAAGACCCTGTTTCTACTGTTGATGACATTTCGGTAGCCACCGACAGACGGGAACTTTGCCTAATGGCCCGCCTCGTTCAACGAGCAGGAAAATGGTTCTCTTCGACCCTCGCCCTTGGTACCGACATTGTTGCCGACATAATTGATAGGCTACCCTCTGACATGTCTTGTTATCATGACTGTGCAAAATATCACCGCCCTTTCTACTTTTTAACCCACATGGTGGGCCCATAACCCACAGTTCCACATGATCGAAACCTGACTCTCCTGTACACCCTGTTGTCAAAGTTATTCCTCGCGCTTGACTTTGTAAGTAATCCATGGGCCACCTGCCTAGTGATCTATTCTGGTATCTGATGCAATGCTTGTTCACATTGCTCTAAACACCTTCAACACTTCGTTTCAGGCAACGAACGATGGCCTATGCGAGTGAAACTTCTATTTTGCACCTTCTTACTTTGCTCTCGGTATCTTCTTAAGTTTCAACTCGGGAGATACTTATGCTTCTTCCCCTGAGTTAACCGTCCGATGCTCAATTTTATCAGGATCCGTCCTTAGAGTTTTTCCCCTCTTATCCTTTCATAAGTACGGTGAAGATCCTGAAGGAAGGACGACCACTTCATTGTGATGCATTGATGCATAGGAATGAAGACATCAACGCTATGGATCGACCTCTTCGAGATGAGCTACCAACACTAAGAAAATTCGTTAGAATTTCGTAACCAAACCTTTCCCCCTTACTCTACCTCTTAAATCTCGGGACGAGATTTCTTGTAGTGGAGGAGAATTGTAACACCCGGATAATTAAGCTACAGTAAAACTCGGTTAATGGTGCCATGTCAACTCCGGTTACTGTTGATAGACCCGTGTTAGTTCAAATCGATTCAAATTAAAAATTTAATTAACGGCAAACATCAAAAGTTTTCAAATGTAAAAACTAAAATGTACAAACTGTGGCAAATATTCCAGAAGTAATTATGGTGGTGAACCAACATTTTGTAAAGCGTTTTAGTGCACTAAAATAAAATAAAACAGTAAAAGAAAACTAAAAACAAAACAACAACAAAAAATATAGAAAGAGGAGAACCCCCCTTTTGGGCCACGGCCTAGCTGGCCTCTGGGCCAATCAGGCCGACAAGGCCGGCCCACCCCGGCGCCCTACTAGGTCACCCCGACCAGAACCGAACCCTAGCCCGCACCCCCCACTCGTTTCCACTCCCCTCCCCACGTCGTTCTCCCTTCGCCCCCTCCCCCATCCAGATCTGGATCGGGAAGGGGGAAACAAACCGCGCGACCCCGTCGCCCCCTGATCCCGCTCGACCCCGCAGCTCCTCCCGCCAGCCACGCCCTGCTCCTCCCCCGAGCTCGCCTCTCCCTCCCCTACACCCACCTCCGTCGCCATTCCTGCGCCAGAACCCTCCCCCGCCGACGCATCGCCAAGAACGACGCCGCCCGTCGTCATCGCCGGCGCTAGGCGCCGCCTCGACCACGCCTCCCCACCGGACTGCCCCCGTCTACGACGCCGTCGTCTCCGTTCTCCGCCCCAAGCCCGTTGCCCGAACCCTCGGCCCCTCAGCAGCCGCCTCCTCCTTCTCCTCTCTGCCTCCCTCACCCGCCTGCTATGTTCGTCGTGACCGCGCCGTGCTCGTGGACACCGCCGCCCCGCTCGTGCCGCGCCACGTCCGTCGCCGTCCGGGTGTGTGCCAAGCCCGCCTGCTCGCCCGCTCACTGCAGCGCCTCCTTGCCGCTGTCCACCTCATGGCGCTTGCTGGTCGCCGTCCGGGCTCGGCCTCCGCTCGGCGCCAACACGCCCGGCGATCTGGCGAACGCCCGGTCAGGTCGCCCGCCGCCACCACAGTCGACCCTCCGCCGCCTCCCTTTGCACAGTCGCGGCGCCGGCGTGCGCCAGCGCCAGCGCCCTCGGGCATCGCCCGCTCAGTGGCGCCTGCCCCCCACACGACGCTGTCGCCCGCTCGCCCCTCGGCGCACGCCCGCACCCGAACGCCCGATCCACCAGCCCCTTGGGGCCTATGACAATGGGCCCCTCCCCAGAACGTTATAAAAAAGGAATTTTTAAAAATATATATGTATAATAAATAAATAATTAAATAATAAAATTAATTAATTAATTAGTTAATTAGCTAAATAATTAACTTAATTAATTCTGATTAAATTAACTAATTAAGGTTAGTTAACCTAATGACTAATTAACCTAATTAACTGCTGTTAATAAACTAACAGAGTATGACAGGTGTGACCCACGCGTAAGTTTGACTTAGTCAATCCCTGTTGATGGCCGATGTCAACATGACCTCATGCTGATGTCATAAATCCAATTTCGAATTAAATTAAATAATTAATTAAATTCCAGAAATTAATAAAATCTTTAGAAAATCATATCTTTTAATCCGTAACTCGGATTAAAATATTTTCAACATGAAAGTTGCTCAGAACGACGAGACGAATCTGGATACGCAGTCCGTTCGTCCGCCACACACCCCTAACCTATCGAACTCGCAACTTTCCCCCTCCGGCTCCTCTGCCCGAAAACACGAAACACCGGGGATATTTTCCCGGATGTTTCCCCCCTTAACCGGTATCACCTCATACCACGTTAGGGCACGCCTAGCATCGTTACTTGTCTTGTCATGCATCGATATGCATCTGTTTACATGGTATTCATTGTTTCTTCCCCCTCTTCTCTCCGGTAGACTACGAGACCGACGCTGCTGCTGCCCAGTTCGACTACGGAGTTGACGACCCCTCTCTCTTGCCAGAGCAACCAGGCAAGCCCCCTTGATCACCAGATATCGCCTATTCTACTCTATACTGCTTGCATTAGAGTAGTGTAGCATTCTACCTTCATTATACCTATCCCGATGCATAGCATGTCCTTGTTACTCTTGTTGTTACCTTTACCCGCAATCCTATATGCTTAGTATAGGATGCTAGTATTTTCATCTGTGGCCCTGCATTCTTGTGCATGCTGCTGTGCTATACTATCGGGCCGTGATCACTCGGGAGGTGATCTCGGTATATACTATATACTTATACATGATACATGTGGAGACTAAAGTCGGGTCGGTGGTGGAGCACCATGAGTGGATCTTTGTGGCGGGCGACAGGCAGGTTGAGACCGCCTAGGAGAGAGGTGGGCCTGGCCTGTTCGGCGTTCGCGGATACTTAACACGCTTAACGAGATCTTGGTATTTGATCTGAGTCAGCTCACGGGCCTATACGCACTAACCAACTACGTGGGAGAGATATGGGCACTCGGCGTCGTGGTATCGGCCGAAACTTCGTGACGTCGGCGATCGAAGCGCGCGGATTGGACTGAACGCCACTAGGCTAGGTCTGCTTCCCGCCCCCGCATAGCGTGCATGTGTGCTCGGGCGATGGGCCCGGACCCTGCGCTTAGGTTTAGACCGGCGTGCTGACCTCTCTGTTGAGCCTAGGTGGGGCTGCGACGTGTTGATCTTCTGCGGCCGGGCATGACCCAGAAAGTGTGTCCGGCCAAATGGGATCAAGCGTGTTGGGTTATGTGGTGCACCCATGCAGGGAAGTTAATCTATTGAATAGTCGTGATCTTGGTAACAGGACGACTTGGAGTTGTACCTTGACCTTATGACAACTAGAACCAGATACTTAATAAAACACTCTTCCAAGTGCCAGATACAACCGGTGGTCGCTCTCTCTCAGGGATACGAGGAGGGGATCGCCGGGTAGGATTATTGCTATGTGATGTTACTTGGAGGACTTCAACCTACCCTCTTCTACTGTTGCAAGGCGAAGGTGACCGAAGCGTAGTCTTCGATAAGACTAGCTATGCCCCTCTTATTCTGGCATTCTGCAGTTCAGTCCACTGATATGGCCCTTTACACATATATCCATGCATATGTAGTGTAGCTCCTTGCTTGCGAGTACTTTGGATGAGTACTCACGGTTGCCTTGTTCCCCCTTTTCCCCCTATCTCTACTCGGTTGCGGCGACCAGACGATGGAGCCCAGGGGCCAGACGCCACCGTCGATGATGACTACTACACTGGAGGCGCCTACTACTACGTGCAGCCCGCTGACGACGACCAGGAGTAGTTGGGAGGATCCCAGGCAGGAGGCATGCGCCTCTTTCGATCTGTATCCCAGTTTGTGCTAGCCTTCTTAAGGCAAACTTGTTTAACTTATGTCTGTACTCAGATATTGTTTCTTCCGCTGACTCGTCTATGATCGAGCACTTGTATTCGAGCCCTCGAGGCCCCTGGCTTGTATTATGATGCTTGTATGACTTACTTATGTTTTAGAGTTGTGTTGTGATATCTTCCCGTGAGTCCCTGATCTTGATCGTACACGTTTGCGTGTATGATTAGTGTACGATTGAATCGGGGGCGTCACAGTTTCGGGCTGACCGGAAGTTTCGGCCCTCGTAGTCCGAGTTAGGTTATCTTTTGATGTTTTGGACAGGATTTGAGTCATTTTCTTGTACGGAAAGTCCAGCCGCCTCATATATATGTAAGGGGTGACGGCCGATTGAATAACAACACACAATCGCAACGCATCTACCACTTTTTTCATCTATGTTTTGTCCTCCCCCTGTTCTTGCTCCCTCGTTCTTCGTCGTTCTTCGTGTTGGAGAGCTGCGAATCCCGAGGCTCTAGGGGCGGCTTGACCGACCTAGGGCAGCCCATAGCCGCCGTAGTCCCCGACGGGGTCCCTCCCGGGAGTGTGGGGTTTCGGGTCCTCAAAAGTTCTCTCCGGTCGTCTTGCGAATCGCGCTTCCGGTGAGACTCCTTCGACGTGAGCTGCGGTGCATCACCCCCGGCGCCGAGGGTACACGTGACGTGTTCGTGTGCGAACAGAAGGAATTTAGCTGCACTGTCAGTCATAGGTGGATGTGTACTTATGTATACTCTTTTGAAGTTGTTTGTCAGGTGAATTATATAAAATGATCTCATTACTTTCTGAACTTTTTGTAAACCCTTTTGAAAATAAAATAGATGCATTTCAAAAATAGTTTAAAGCACTTTCATAAAAAATTGATAGCAAATTCAACAAATATCTGTGATGAACATTTTCTGACCCGTTTTCATTGTTTTTATTATTATTCTTTATTTTTTATTGTATTTATTTCCATTTCTTTCTATTTTCATTTTCCATTTTTCAAATTCGATGACCATTTTGCAAAACCGATGTACTTTTTCAACTTTGATGAACTTTTTTTCCCAAATAGATGTACTTTTTTAAAAGTTGATGGTATTTTTTCCAAATTCGTTATTTTTTTTGCAAAACCTTGATTTTTTCAAACCTATGAACTTGTTTTGGATTTACTAAAATTTTAAAAAAATGATAATTTTTTTGGAAATTGATGGACTTTCTATTTTCAAATTTGTGAACTTTTCTTGGAAACCTATTATTTTTTGAAATCAACGAACTTTTTTTCATAACTGAAGGACTTTTTTTCAAAATTGATGTACATTTTATCAAATTCACGATTTTTTTTGGAAATCAACGAACTTTTTACCAAATTCTTTTTTTTTTGAAATTTGATGAACTTTTTCCAAAAATCTATCAACTTTTTCAGATTCCATGAATTTTTTTGTGCTTTGTTATTTGTCAAACTTTCTATTTTCACGTTTTTTTGCGAACTTTGCCTAAATGACAACTGTCAACATGGGCACTGGTCACTGGGAGCTGACTAAACCAAGTGAACCAGAGAAATACAAGACCAAGCGAACCTACACCAATTTTTTGAACGAGTGTTCACGGGAACTAAACCAGTGCTAGCACGGTTTATTTGAGCCCGCCCATGATGCAGGTGCGTGAGCGCCCGTTCTCTTCGCTGAGTAGGACAGCCCATTAGGCAGATCTGTTTTATTCAGATCGTTTCGGTTTTTCTTTGTTCGTCTTTTGTTTCTGGTTTTTCTACTTTTCTTTCTATCTTATTTTTTTTTACTTTTAGACATGGTTTCAAAAGAATTAGGGATTTAAAAAAGTTTCAAAATGAAGAAAATAAGAATGTTGGAAAAAGGTTCATGATTTCGAAAACGTAAAATTGTTCATGATTTCGAAAACTGTTCTGGACATCATTAAATGCTCGCGGATTCAAAAAATATTCGTGATTTTGAACAAATTTTCATGAGTTCATAAAATGTTCATGGATTTTAAGAAGATATTCCCGAAATTTTGAAAAATGTTTATTACTTCAAAAAATGTTCATGCATTTCAAAAAATATTTGTCAAAACAAAAAAATGTCTGTGAATTTTCTAAATGTTTGGTAACACAAAAAAAATTATTCATGAGTTCCAAAAAGATAAAAAATTAAAAAAAATATTCATGAATTCGTAAAAAATGTTCACGGTTTAATAAAAAATCATGAATTTGAAAAAATGTTCGGAAATTCAAAAAAATATACATGATATTTAAAAAATTGGGCCCGACCCCTTGTCAAAACAATTCAAGCTATCGCTCTCTCTCTCTCTCTGTGTGTGTGTGTGTGTGTGTGTGTGTGTGTGTGTGCTCACTTACTGTCCCTCCCTTTCTCCGCCGAGCTCTGACGTTGCGCCATATACATGACTCGTCGCCTGTGCCATGCCCTCCTGGAAGGACAGGGAGGCCAGCACGGATGAGGATATCATCATGAGCGGCATAGACATGGAGTTTATCATAAGTTATTTCCTTCCCGTGGGCTAGGGTTCATTTTTTTGGACATGAGGTTCGACGGAGGTAGAGGCCTATGTATGTAGGATAGAGGTAGAGGCGGACCTCATTGGAATCTTGCTACTTGGTGCCGCTGGTTTCCATCCACACCATGCCCTTGCGGTCGCTCAGAAGCAAGCTAATTCATATTAAGATTATTCTGTACTAGAACGGTTGGGCGCGCTTTGTTGCGCCATTGATGTTGTTGGGATTCTTAAATTTCTTTACTCTCTCTATTTTAAAATATATAGTATTTTTGAAAAAGTAAAAGTTCTTTAAGTTTGATCAAATTTGTAGAGAAATATATCAAAATTCATTATACCAAATCGGTGTTATTAGATTCATCATGAAATGAATTTTCATATATTTTTGTTTAATATTGTGGATGTCAATATTGTTGGCTCTAAACTTGGTCAAAGTTAAAGAAATTTGACTTTCCAAAAAAACTAATACCCCCTTATATTTTGACACTGATAGAATATTTAGTTTAGCAGGCTGGGGAGATGATGAAGTGTGTTTTCTGTTTATTCATAATGCGGTTCGTTGATGGGCCTTTTGTGGTGCCATACTTATGTGGGGAAATTTTTGCATCGGTGGTTGCATGTACTCTGTACGTCCTATAGTATCATATGGTGGCATTTTTTTCTCGCTGACAGGAGTCTGTGAGGGGTTGATATGCTTTTATAGGCCGGTTGCTGCTGATTGATTTGAAAAAATCATTAATCCGATCAAAATCGTACGTCAAATTCAAAATTGAATACCTCAATCAAATGAAATAAATTTTATATTAGGGAACATAGGGAATTAAAATAATTAAATTGGAGAGCTCCTTGACAAATTGTTGACCTGGTGAAAATCCGGTGACCCAATTCTAAATTGAAGCCTCAATTAATTGTGAAATTTTAAAAATTTAAAAGCATAGTGTATTGTATAAAAATTTGAATGAGAGAGTTTTGAGAAATTGTTGAACCGGTCAAAATTGGGTGACCAAATTCCAATTCAAGACCTCAATGATTGTGAGGCCTCCACCTAGAGAGCTTAGTGATATACTAGAAGGGTTGGGTGCGCTTTGCTGCGCCATTGATGTTGTTGGAATTATTAAATTTCTTTACTCACTCTATTTCAAAACATATGGTCTATTATTATTTTTGAAAAGCCAAACTTGTTTAAGTTTCATCAAATTTGTAGAGAAATATACCAAAATTCATAATATCAAATCGGTATTATTAGATTCATCATGAAATGAGTTTTCATATATTTTTCTTTAATATTGTGGATGTCGATATTTTTGGCTCTAAACTTGGTCAAAGTTAAAGAAATTTGACTTTCCAAAAACTAATACCCCTTATATTTTGACATTGATGGAATATTTAGTTTGGCCATTGTTGGAGATGATGAAGTGTGTTTTATTTTATTTATGATGAGGTTATTTGGTGGGCCTTTCGCGGCGTGATTCTGCGTTATCCGCTAATTAACCCATATTTATGCGGGAAATTTTTGCATCGGTGGTTGCATGTACTATATTTATGCTATAGAATCACATGGTGGCACTTTTTCTAGGTGATGGGAGTCCACAAGGGGTTGATATGTTTTTATAGGCCGGTTGTCGCTGATTGATTTGAAAAGTCGTTGCCCCGATTAAAACTGTAAGCAAAATCTAAAATTGAATAGCTCAATCAAATGAAAGAGCTTTAAAATTAGGGAACATAGAGAATTAAAACAATTAAATGGGAGAGGTCCTTGAGAAATTGTTGACTCGGTCAAAATCGGGTGACCTAATCCTAAATTGAAGCATCAATTCATTGCACAACTTTAAAAATTAGGAAGTATAGTGTATTTGTATAAAAAATGAATAAGAGAGTTTTGATAAATAATTGACTCGGTCAAAATCGGGTGACCAAATTCCAATTGAAGACCTGAATTAATTGTGAGGCCTCCAATCCTAGAGAGCTTAGTGATATAATATATTGGACAACCTACTAGCTACTCATCCTCACCCTAAGAATAGATTGCTGCTTTTATCAGAGGCCAAGACCATGGAGGAAGCGCTAGAATTGTATAGAGAAGCTACTGTCATGGATAAAGTAACTCAGAAGTATTTCTCCGATAACCCTACCATGTAAAGATATACCGTTTTACATGGATTCTATGCAAAGTTGGGCAAATGGCATTTTAATCATGCAGCGCCTCCCGGCTACTCCCATCGTTTCACAAATATAAGGTGTTTAACTTTTTCTGCGAATCAAATGTATATTGACATGTCTTAGAGTGTTTGTTTACTCGTTGCAGTTCGTATGTAGTTCATAGTGAAATATTCAAAATAACTTTTATTTATGAACGGAGAGAGATAGACTCTTGCACGGACTTTTGTGAATCGGATGTATTTTGTGCATTATGCCAACTTTGATCAGTCAACATGTATAAAAGAAAAAAAAAACTTGACGTGGCTACTGTAAGTATCACCATTTTTCTTCTTATTATACTTTCTCATCTATACAGAGTCGTTTTTGTGGCGCATTTTGTATTCTTCTGTTAAAATATCTCAAGGATGTTTGCTAGATCATAATCAAAACAACCTAGATACATCCATTGAGCAACAAGTAATTCCGGAGGTTGTATAATATTGGCAATACGAATGGGAAAACATTTGTACTTTATGCTTCTCTTATTTCCGATAATAGGACAAGTTGAAGTGGTGAACAAGGAATCTGAGAGTTACTTTGAGCAAACATCTCTACCCGGTGATGGTGTAACACATGCACCCAGCACCCAGTCAACTGGATCATCCATCTGATCTAAGCTTTATCGGTCAATTAAATTACTCCCTCCGTCTCAAAATAAGTGTCTTAACCATAATACAACTTTGTATTAAAGTTAGTACAAAGTTGAGATAGTTATTTTTGGACGAAGGGAGTATCTGTATTCTTCTTGCTAAGTAATTCAACATGGTATCGTCCACGAATTAGGAATCCTGCTTATAATGTATCAAAATTGTGTATCCTATTTGTGTGATAGCTCTTGAAACTGTACACAGCAACTGAAATACAAGTACCGTTTCTGCAGAAGAACACCATGCGCTTCTAGATGTAAAGACTTGCTGTGAGTCCCTGTCGAGGAGAAGAGTTGGTATTTTCTTGGAAGTGGTTGTTTTGGATCCCTCGGTGCCTTCTCTGTTTTTTCAAGCTTGGCTTCTGTTTTTTCAAGCTTGGCTTCTGTTGCTGTGCTTTTTACTCGGAGGACGACGTGTTGTCCCTTCGGTACCTTCTTATCCTGCTTTGTTTTGCATCGTCGCTTCCTGTCCTCGAGTCCGAGAAACTATCACTTTTGTCTGAATTGGCCATCACGAATGATGTGGTGACGTCTGCGGGCTTTGGTAACCTCCTTGGAGGGCATAGCCGCGATGGTGGTCCCGTCAAGTTCCGAGGGAAACCTCGGGTTTGGTTTGCCGGACAGGACAGTGGTAGCGTGCAGTGTTGTCTGCCTCCTTGAAGGCACTGTTACGGAGCTTGGATCTCCCGTGTGATCTCGAAGGTGTATCTGTGTTGGAACATGATAACCCACAAGTATAGAGGATCGCAACAATTTTCGAGGGTAGAGTATTCAACCCAAATTTATTGATTCGACACAAGGGGAGCCAAATAATATTCTCAAGTATTAGCAGTTGAGTTGTCAATTCAACCACACCTGGATAACTTAGTATCTGTAGCAAAGTATTTAGTAGCAAAGTAGTATGGAAGTAACAGTAACAGTGGCAAAAATAACAGTAGCAGTTTTGTAGTGATTGTAACAGTAGCAACGAAAAGTAAATAAGCAAAGCATAATATGTGAAAAGCTCGTAGGCATTGGATCAGTGATGGATAATTATGTCAGATGCGATTCCTCATGTAATAGTTATAACATAGGGTGACACAAAACTAGCTCCAGTTCATCAATGTAATGTAGGCATGTATTCCGAATATAGTCATACATGCTTATGAAAAAGAACTTGCATGACATCTTTTGTCCTACCCTCCTGTGTCAGCGGGGTCCTAGTGGAAACAAAGGGATATTAAGGTCTTCTTTAAATAAAGTACCAGACCAAAGCATTAGCACTTAGTGAATACATGAACTCCTCAAACTACGGTCATCACCGAGAAGTATCCCGATTATTGTCACTTCGGGGTTGTCGGATCATAACACATAATAGGTGACAATAGACTTGCAAGATAGGATCAAGAACTCACATATATTCATGAAAACATAATAGATTCAGATCTGAAATCATGGCACTCAGGCCCTAGTGACAAGCATTAAGCATAGCAAAGTCATAGCAACATCAATCTCAGAACATAGTGGATACTAGGGATCAAACCCTAACAAAACTAACTTGATTACATGGTAAATCTCATCCAACCCATCACCGTCCAGCAAGCCTGCGATGGAATTACTCACGCATGGCGGTGAACATCATGGAATTGGTGATGGAGAATGGTGGATCATGACGACGGCGACGAATCCCCCTCTCCGGAGCCCCGAACGGACTCCAGACCAGCCCTCCCAAGAGAGATTAGGGCTTGGCGGCGGCTCCGTATCGTAAAACGCGATGAAAGTTTCTCTCTGATTTTTTTTCTCTGCGAAACATAATATATAGAGTTGGAGTTGAGGTCGGTGGAGCTCTAGGGGGCCCACGAGACAGGGGGCACGTCCAGGGGGAGGGGGCGCGCCCTCCACCCTCGTGGACAGGGTGTGGCCCCCCTGGCCTTGATTCTTTCGCTAGTATTTTTTATATTTTCCAAAAGTTATCTCCGTGGATTTTCAGGTCATTCCGAGAACTTTTGTTTTCTGCACAATAAACAACACCATGGCAGTTCTGCTGAAAACAGTGTCAGTCCAGGTAAGTTTCATTCAAATCATGCAAGTTAGAGTCCAAAACAAGGGCAAAAGTGTTTGGAAAATTAGATACGTTGGAGACGTATGAACTCCCCCAAGCTTAAACCTTTGCTTGTCCTCAAGCAATTCAGTTGACAAACTGAAAGTGATAAAGAAAAACTTTTACAAACTCTGTTTGATCTTGTTGTTGTAAATATGTAAAGCCAACATTCTAGTTTTCACCATATTCACAATAACACTTAGGTCTCATGTTTACTCATATCATGGCATAATCAACTAGCGAGCAATAATAATAAATCTTGGATGACAACACTTTCTCAAAACAATCATAATATGATATAACAAGATGGTATCTCGCTAGCCCTTTCTGAGACCGCAAAACATAAATGTATAGCGCCTTTAAAGATCAAGGACTGACTAAACATTGTAATTCATGGTACAAGAGATCCAGTCAAGGCATACCCAATATAAACTAATAGTAATTCATGCAAATGACAGAGTGCTCTCCGGCGGGTGCTTTTTAATAAGAAGGTGACGACTCAACATAAAAGTACATAGATAGGCCCTTCGCAGAGGGAAGCAGGGATTTGTAGAGGTGCCAGAGCTCGATTTTAAAATAGAGATGAATAACATTTTGAGCGGTATACTTTCACTGTCAACGCAACAACTATGAGATGGCGATATCTTCCATGCTACATACATTATAGGCGGTTTACAAACAGAATGGTAAAGTTTATACTCCCCCACCACCAACAAGCACACTCCATGGCCATCCGAAACAATGGGGTACCGTCCATACCAACAACAGTCCTGGGGGAGTTTTGTTTTAATTATTTTGATTTGCTTTGATCATTTTGATCATGGGATTGGGCATCCGGTTACCAGCCATTTTCTCGTGAATGAGGAGCGGAGTCCACTCCTCTTGAGAATAACCCACCTAGCATGGAAGATACAGACTGCCCTAGTTGAAACATGAGCTGCTCGAGCATACAAAACAGAATTTCATTTGAAGGTTTGGAGTTTGGCACATACAAATTTACTTGGAACGGCAGGTAAATACCGCATATAGGAAGGTATAGTGGACTCATATGGAATAACTTTGGGGTTTATGGAGTTTGGATGCACAAGCAGTATTCCCGCTTAGTACAAGTGAAGGCTAGCAAAAGACTGGGAAGCGACCAACTGAGAGAGCGACAACAGTCATGAACATGCATTAAAATTAATCAACACTGAGTGCAAGCATGAGTAGGATATAATCCACCTTGAACATAAATATCGTGAAGGCTATGTTGATTTGTTTCAACTACATGCGTGAACATGTGCCAAGTCAAGTCACTCGAATCATTCAAAGGAGGATACCATCCTATCATACCACATCACAACCATTTTAATAGCATGTTGGCATGCAAGGTAAACCATTATAAGCTCCTAACTAATTAAGCATGGCATAAGTAACTATGATCTCTAATTGTCATTGCAAACATGTTTATTCATAATAGGCTGAATCAGGAACGATGAACTCGTCATATTTACAAAAACAATAGAGCTCGAGTTCATACCAGCTTCTCTCATCTCAATTAGTCCATCATATATCGTCATTATTGCCTTTCACTTGCATGACCGAACGGCGTGGATAATAATAATAATAATGCACGTGCATTGGACTAAGCTGGAATCTGCAAGCATTCAATTCAAGGGAGAAGACAAGTTAATATGGGCTCTTGGTTAAATAAACAATCATGCATACGAGAGCCACTAAGCATTTTCATTATGGTCTTCTCCTCGCGACCCCCAACGGAAAGAAAAGAAAATAAAACTATTTACGTGGGAAAGCTCCCAACAAGTAAAAGAAGAACAAGAAATCTTTTTGGGTTTTCATTTAATTACTACTACAAGCATGGAAATTAAGCTAACTATTTTTTTTGGTTTTCTTAAGGTTTATCAAACACACAAGAAGAAAGCTAGAAAAAGAAATTAAACTAGCATAGATAATACAATGAAAGAGTATGAGCATCGACAACTAGAATAAGTGTGTGAACATGAATGTAATGTCGGTGAGAAATACATACTCCCCCAAGCTTAGACTTTTGGCCTAAGTTGGTGTATTGCCAAGGATAGCCTGGCTGATATCCGAAGTTATAACCGGGGTCGTACTGAGATGCAGCAGCCAATGCCTCCTGAGCTGCGGCATGTTGGCAAGCTGCCTCCGCTCTCCTCTCGTGTTCGGCTGCCTCCTCCCTGGTGACAACATATATTTGTTTTGCCTGGTAATCAAAAAAGGGAAGGAGCAGGGAGAGTAACATGGATAGCGCGACGTCTGTCAAAGATTGGTCTATACTTGAGGAATTGTTCATTCCTCAAAAGAAAACGGTGCCTGACCATAGCGTCAAAATCTAAATAAGCGGGAGGCAACACCAAATCACCCTCACGTGGGGATATACCAAGATAATTAGCAACACGGGTCGCATAAATTCCTCCAAATAAATCTCCAGATATACCATTATTATGCAACCTACGTGCAACTATTGCCCCCAAGTTGTAGTCTTTATTACCTAATACAGCGCTCTTAAGAACACAAAGATCAGGGACACATGTGACATGCTTCATCTTTACCATTTATGCATCTACCAATGAAGAGAGCAAAATAATGTATAGCAGGAAAATGGATGCTCCCTATGGTAGCTTGTGCTATATCCCTAGATTCTCCCACAGTGATACTAGTAAGAAAGTCTTTATATTCAGATTTGTGGGGTTCATGAACATTGCCCCACTGTGGGAGCTTGCAAGCAGCAGTAAAATCTTCTAGGTCCATGGTATAAGATTGATCATAAATATCAAACAGGACATTCTGAGAATTACGCGAAGATGTATATTTAAATCTTCTCACGAATGAATCAGTCAATTGGTAGTACCGAGGACACTTATCTTGTATGAAGTCCTCAAGATCGTCATTACGCACATATGCCTCAAATTCATCCTTGATGCCTGCATTCACCATAAACTCTTCTGACGACCACACAAGACCGCACCCAAGCTTCCCTTGGTGGTTCGTCGTCTTGCTCACGCATAGCACGCCTGGGTCCTCTCTTGGTTGAGGAACCACCTTGGTACATTTTCCTGGACATATTTCTTCCTCTGAAAAATTTCTGAATTTTTTAGTAACTTCAAATGAAAGTGAACCAAACTAAACAAGATTGATAACAACTACTCCCTCAAGTGCCTAGAGCCTATATCATGCATTAGAATTACTTGGGACCTCATAAATTTGACATGCAAGCTCAAGAACAGGGTCACCTAGGCAGCAAAAATTTGCAATGAATAAAGCACTAAAAGAAAAACTAATTGGACCAATGGAGGAGTCACATACCAAGCAACAATCTCCCAAAGGAGTTTTGTGAATGGAGATTTGAGCAAGGAGATCGAAAATCGCAGCAAAAAGAGCTAGAACTCATGCTTGAGATGGATGGGGATTTTTTTGGGAGGAAGATGGAGTGTGTGGGTGCAGGAATAAGTGGAGGGGGCCACCATGGGCCCACGGGATAGGGGGCGCGCCCTGGACCCTCGTGGCCAGTTGCTTGCCCCCCTGCTATGTTTTCAGTGCCTAAAATCCTCAAATATTCCATAAAAAATCATACTAAATTTGCAGGGCATTTGGAGAACTTTTATTTTCGGGATATTTTTTTATTGCACGGATAATTCAGAAAACAGACAGATAATACTATTTTTGCTTTATTTATTCTAAATAACAGAAAGTAAAATGAGAGTACAGAAGGTTGTGCCTTCTAATTTCATCCATCTCATGATCATCAAAAGGAATCCACTAAGAAGGTTCATCAAGTCTTGTTAACGAACTCATTCCGAATAACATGAAACTAGAGAAATTTCGAATAACACTAGGTTACCTCAACGGGGATATGAACATCCCCAACAATAAGAATATCATATTTTTTTCTTGATAGTAGGGTGAGGAAATTCAAAACCTCCAATAATGATAGATGGAACTTTTCCAATAGAATTGATGCTATGAACTTGAGGTTGTTTCCTCAGAAAGTGTATCGCATGCTCATTACCATTAACATGAAAAGTGACATTGCCTTTGTTGCAATCAATAACAGCCCCTGCCGTATTCAAAAAGGGTCTACCAAGGATAATCGAAATACTATCATCCTCGGGAATATCAAGAATAACAAAGTCCGTTAAGATAGTGACATTTGCAACCACAACAGGCACATCCTCACAAATACCGACAGGTATAGCAGTTGATTTATCAGCCATTTGCAAAGATATTTCAGTGGGTGTCAACTTATTCAATTCAAGTCTATGATATAAAGAGAGAGGCATAACACTAACACCGGCTCCAAGATCACATAAAGCAGTTTTAACATAGTTTCTTTTAATGGAGCATGGTATAGTCGGTACCCCTGGATCTCCATGTTTCTTTGGTATTCCACCTTTAAAAGTGTAATTAGCAAGCATGGTGGAAATTTCATCTTCCGGTATCTTTCTTTTATTTGTAATGATATCCTTCATGTATTTAGCATAAGGGTTTACTTTAAGCATATCAGTTAAGCGCATACGTAAGAAGATAGGTCTAATCATTTTAGCACAACGCTCAAAATCCTCATCATCCTTTGTCTTGGATGGTTTAGGAGGAAAAGGCATGGGTTTCTGAACCCATGGTTCTCTATCTTTACCGTGCTTCCTAGCAACAAAGTCTCTTTTATCATAACGTCGATTCTTTGATTGTGGGTTATCAAGATCAACAGCAGGTTCATTCTCTACATCATTATTATTGCTAGGTTGAGCATCAACATGAACATTATCATTAACATTATCACTAGGTTCATGTTCATCACCAGATTGTGTTTCAGCATCAGAGATAGAAATATCATTGGGATTCTCAGATGTGTCTACAACAGGTTCACTAGAAGCATGCAAAGTCCTATCATTTTTCTTGTTCTTCTTTTTAGAAGAACTAGGTGCCTCTAAATTATTTCTCTGAGAATCCTGCTCGATTCTCTTAGGGTGGCCTTTAGGATACAAAGGTTCCTGAATCATTCTACCAGTTCTAGTAGCCACACTAACAGCAAAATCATATTTATTATTTAATTCATCGAGAAAATCACTTTGAGCTTTAAGTACTTGTTCAGCTTGAGTGGTAACCATAGAAGCGTATTTTCTAATGAGTTTAAGTTCACCTTTAACTCTAGCCATATAATCACTCAAGCGTCCAATCTCGAAAGCATTATTCTTTAGTTCTCTACCAACATAAGCATTAAAACTTTCTTGTCTAGCCATAAAGTCATCAAATTCATCTAAACATGGGCTATGAAATTTAGTAGACGGGATTTCAACTTTATCATATCTATAGAGAGAATTTACCTTTACTACCCATGTCGGGTTATCAAGACAATGTGTTTCTTCAATAGGCGGTATATTAAGACCATGTATTTCTTCAATAGGAGGTAAATTCTTAACATCTTCAGCTTTAATACCTCTTTCTTTCATTGATTTCTTTGCCTCTTGCATATCTTCAGGACTGAGAAATAGAACACCCCTCTTCTTCGGAGTTGGTTTAGGAGTAGGCTCAGGAGTTGGCTCAATTGGCTCAGGAATTGGCTCAGGAAGAGTCCAATTATTTTAATTAGTCAACATATTATTCAATAACAATTCATCTTGGTCGACTGTTCTTTCCCTGAAAACACAACTAGCACAACTATCAAAGTTGTCCTTGAAAGCATCGGTTAGTCCATTATAGAAGATATCAAGTATTTCATTTTTCTTAAGAGGATGATCAGGCAAAGCATTAAGTAATCGGAGAAGCCTCCCCAAGCTTGTGGGAGACTCTCTTCTTCGATTTGCACAAAATTATATATTTCCCTCAAGGCAGCTTGTTTCTTATGAGCAAGGAAATATTTAGCAGAGAAGTAATAAATCATATCCTGTGGACTATGCACACAACCAGGATCAAGAGAATTAAACCAAGTTTTAGCATCACCCTTTAATGAGAATGGAAATATCTTAAGGATATAATAATAGAGAGGCTTCTCATCATTAGTAACACAGGGTGGCTATATTTAACTTGGTAAGATGTGTCACAACAGTTTCAGATTCATTGCCATAAAAAGGATCAGATTCCACCAAAGTAATAATTTCAGGATCAACAGAGAATTCATAATCCTTATCAGTAACACAGATAGGTGAAGTAGCAAAAGCAGGGTCAGGTTTCATTCTAGCATTAAGAGATTGTTGCTTCCATTTAGCTAATAACTTCTTAAGATCATATCTATCATTGCAAGCAAAGATAGCTCTAGCAGCTTCTTCATCCATAACATAACGCTCAGGAACAACAGGAAATTCATACTTAGGGGGAGAACATTCATCATCACTATCATCAATAATTTCATTCTCTCTAACCCTAGCAAGTTGTTCATCAAGATATTAACCTAATGGCACAGTATTATCAAGTATAGAAGTAGTTTCATCATAAGTATCATGCATAGCGGAAGTGACATCATCAATAACATGCGACATATCAGAATTCAAAGCAGTAGCAGGTTTAGGTGTCGCAAGCTTACTCATAACAGAAGGAGAATCTAGTGCAGAGCTAGATGGCAGTTCCTTACCTCCCCTCGTAGTTGAGGGAAAAATCTTATTTCTTGCGTCTTTCAAGTTCTTCATAGTGATCAGCAGATATAAATTCCAAGGGACTCAAAGAATAGAGCTATGCTCCCCGGCAACGGCGCCAGAAATTAGTCTTGACAACCTACAAGTATAGGGGATCGCAACAGTTTTCGAGGGTAGAGTATTCAACCCAAATTTATTGATTCGACACAAGGGGAGCCAAAGAATATTCTCAAGTATTAGCTGTTGAGTTGTCAATTCAACCACACCTGGATAACTTAATATCTGCAGCAAAGTATTTAGTAGCAAAGTAGTATGGAAGTAAGGTAACAGTGGCAAAAGTAACGGTAACAGTTTTGTAGTGATTGTAAGAGTAGCAACGGAAAAGTAAATAAGCAAAGCACAATATGTGAAAAGCTCGTAGGCATTGGATCAGTGATGGGTAATTATGTCGGATGCGATTCCTCATTTAATAGTTATAATATAGGGTGACACAGAACTAGCTCCAGTTCATCAATGTAACGTAGGCATGTATTCCGAATATAGTCATACATGCTTATGGAAAAGAACTTGCATGAGAATTTTTGTCCTACCCTCCCATGGAAGCGGGGTCCTAGTGGAAACTAAGGGATATTAAGGCCTCCTTTTAATAGAGTACCGGACCAAAGCATTAGCACTTAGTGAATACGTGAAGTCCTCAAACTACGGTCATCACCGAGAAGTATCCCGATTATTGTCACTTCGGGGTTGTCGGATCATAACACATAATAGGTGACTATAAACTTGCAAGATAGGATCAAGAACTCACATATATTCATGAAAACATAATAGGTTCAGATCTGAAATCATGGCACTCGGACCCTAGTGACAAGCATTAAGCATAGCAAAGTCATAGCAACATCAATCTTAGAACATAGTGGATACTAGGGATCAAACCCTAACAAAACTAACTTGATTACATGGTAAATCTCATCCAACCCATCACCGTCCAGCAAGATTATGATGGAATTACTCACGCACGGCGGTGAGCATCATGAAATTGGTGATGAAGGATGGTTGATGATGACGACGGCGACGAATCCCCCTCTCCGGAGCCCCGAACGGACTCCAGATCAGCCCTCCCAAGAGAGATTAGGGCTTGGCGGCGGCTCCGTATCATAAAACATGATGAAACTTTCTCTCTGATTTTTTTCTCCGTGAAACGAAATATATAGAGTTGGAGTTGAGGTTGGTGGAGCTCCAGGGGGCCCACGAGACAGGGGGGCGCGCCCAGGGGTAGGGATGTCAATGGGTCGGGTTTGGGGCGGGTGGAGCAGGTCCAAATCCAACCCATGATCCATCTTCCTACCCTCTGCCCGTCCACCAAATTATCCATGGGCACAACTTGTGCCCATGCCCAAACCCACTGGATACCCACATACCCATGGAGCTCCATGGGCATAGAAAAGTCAGCATGAAGCCTTCCCAAAGATCGAATTAACTCATCATCATTCACTTACAAATGACAACATAAGCTACATGCATAAGTAGGCAACAAGAAATACGATGAGTCCTTAAGTGTGACATACCAGAGGTTGATTCTGCAGCATATAGCTCATGGCACAAGTTGCATATTTCCTACCATTTCACACAAGTTGCATATTTCCTGCCTTTACCCATTGATTCGCTCTTTCTACTATCACTGGCATATGGCCCCACATATCATATGGGTATCCATTGGATATCCATGGAGCACAAACTATAACCATGCCCAACCCGCCATGGAGCACAAACTATAACCATGCCCAACCCGGCTATTCGTGGGTATCCATATCCACGGACCCATGGGCAAAAATGTGCTCCATACCCTTGCCCAACCGGGTCGGGTATCCATGGGTATCCAGATCCATGGATTAAATTGCCATCCCTGCCCAGGGGGAGCGGGCGCGCCCCCACCCTCATGGACAGGGTGTGGCCCCCTGGCCTTGATTCTTTCGCCAGTATTTTTTATATTTTCCAAAAGTTATCTCCGTGGATTTTCAGGTCATTCCGAGAACTTTTGTTTTCTGCACAATAAACAACACCATGGCAGTTCTGCTGAAAACAACGTCAGTCCGGGTTAGTTTCATTCAAATCATGCAAGTTAGAGTCCAAAACAAGGGCAAAAGTGTTTGGAAAAGTAGATACATTGGAGACGTATCAGAACACTACTTAGACTCGTAGGGAAGGGTCGTCTGCTCTTGGGGGAAACCCTTGATCTTGGTCTTACGGATCTGAAGATGGTGGCCTCTAGCACTGCACACCCTCCCCGGGCCACTGTCTTTTGAACAAGTGTTGGCTAAAGGGGTCCACATATAGAATGGTGTCGTTTCTACCATGTCTATGGTGACAGGTCTCGGCGGCATGGTGTAGCAGAGTCTCGACGGCGGATGTGTTATTATGGAAGAGCATATAGTTGTGGCATTTTTTGGCGCCATGGAAGTGTCGACAGCTATTCTGGCGCTGACAAGCAGAATCGACGGTGCGGTGGTGGTGGCAGCTTCTGAAGCGTGTAAAAGCGGTGCATGCTTAGGGTCTGCTAGACCTTTTGAGATCTCTCGATCCTCCATGTGGGCGGCCCAATGATGCCCTCGGATCTTGCTGGTGGGGCATTGTGATGGCATCTCCCATCATCAAGTTTGTAGATGTTGTTTGGTGGCTTTAGATTGTTTGATATATGTTTTTTCAGACCTTTATTGAATAATTTAATAAAAATGGTTTTATGCATCCTTTGGATGCAGAGGTGTGGGTTTCAACCTCCTTTTTCAAAAAAAAAACAATGAAAAAAAAGAAAAATCAACATGCCGTGATTACTTGACAAGCTTCTCGTAAACATCTTATCTACTCTAGAATTTTTTATTTGCCTAGATCTAATTATAATTATAAAAGACCTTTATCAATATATAGTTGTTATAGCATATATATATATATATATATATATATATATATATATATATATATATATATATATATATATATATATATATATATAGAGACATAAACACTATTCTGATCACGGGATGAGAATAATATTCTGATCACAACCTCAACTCCTGGAGTAACGCGCCTGAACTTCCATCTGTACGAACCCGACCTTCGGGCTATCTTCTCAACCGTGCCTTCTACCCCGAGTTTTTCTGATCATTCGTGTTGTTCGCGATGTAAGTGTAATGTTTACACAGTTTTTAGAATCTAAATGCTTGTTTTAATTAGGAATCTAGCTCGTTGTCGGATTTGCTCTCGGGCGGTGATGAACATGGGTCTGTCACAAGTGTTTTGCATGTACTGGATGTTCTAGGATCTCTAACAGGATGAGAATTGGGTTTAGGTACGAGTTTACTACATGTTTTGTTGTTATTTTCGAACGAATTCGATTTGGTGTTCCGCCACCTCTGTTCTTCGTCTGCGGGATTGGTTTCGGCCGCTATTGTAGATTTGTAGGTTTTCTGTTCAAATTGGGTGTGGATTTGCGTGCATTAGTGAGACAGAATGCTGCACATGTTGTTAATTTGATTATGCGGGCTCATACAAATCGAAATCCAGCGATTGGATCTTCTGCCTCCCGCCGTGGTTTTTTGTTCGAGAGACAATATGATGGGAATCATTTTCTTGTTTATCTGGAGCATGATGACGTTCGAAATGGAGGTTGAATCCTTCCCGCATTTTTAATTCGATTTGGCTGGCTCATTCATTCCGAAATTGTGGATTGCACTTTCTGCCTCCCGTCGTGGTTCGTTGTTCGAGCGCACAGCTTGACACTACAAGAAATATGTCAACTAGTGACCTTCTGTCAGTGAACCTGGAAGAATTGGTCATAGATCTATGACCATTTCAGACCAATTGGTCAAAAGCTGTTCGGGGGGGCTCCAAACCCTAAACTATAACGACCATTTTGGTTAGAAAGGTCGTAATTTCCTTACACGAAATGGTCATAAAGCAGATAGCACAGGTCCGCTGCCTTATTTCTAGCTGATCTTGACCAATATAGATGGTCATAACCTTGTAAATTGTGGTGGGTTGCTATGACTAGGGCCACCTCATTAGTTTTGCCTATGTGTCATGTCCATGTGGCAGTTTTTGCCCTAGGTTGTGAAGCAACCTATATTTCTGTCATTCCCAAAATTCCAAAAAAAATCTCATAAATTCTTTGGGTCATATCTTCGTCAAATATGTAAAAAACCTTCCTTGCCTAGTTCAAAAATAATTCAAAAATATTGGTTTTCCTACTCTGTTCAGAAAAACACTTTGTGAAGGAAGTACCACTTTGGCATGTCCAAATGGTATCCATTTTCTACAGTGCTTTCCTCTACCCAAACCATCCTCCACCAAATGCCAGCTCAATCCATTCATTATTTTGAGCCCGGCTTCAACATTCGTATTTATGTCCAGTGTGGTACTTTGCAAAGCAAGTACCACCTAGGCTCCTCCTTTTGTGCTGCAAATTTGTGAACACGGTCTTCTTAGTAACTGATCATCCTCAGCCAAAACTCACGCCCATTAGCCATGTGGATTTCCCGTACCGCTAATCAAACACTTGGCCTCTTATTCATGTTTGAGCATCGATCGGTCTCCTTGTGAGAATCTTATGTTGTGATTTTCTTCCTAGCACCTACCTGGGGAGTGCCCAACCCACTAGACATGCCTAGGCCGCCCAGAACACATGGCAACGCCACGGTCACACGGTGACCACCCGGCGGGCATGCAAGTTTACGCGCTCTAGAGTTGGGGCCCTCGGCCACCGTCCAAACCTCGACGTATCACCACCAAACCATGTATTTATGATTAAATAGCTAATGATGTAACAAGAAATGATTTTTGGAAAAAATAAATAGCAAACTATGAGGTAGCTGCAGTTCAAATTTGACCCGCTTCCAACTGAATCGGCGGGAATTTGTCTTTTTCACCAGAGGTGGATCAAAACTTTTGACACCAAACCATTTTGTCAATTGTGCATTAAATATGTCCTAGTATTTTATAAAATTGATTTGGTCCAATTTTGCAACAAATATATGGTAGGTCCTTCATAAAAAAACTCATTTCAGGCACTCGAAAAATGGAAAATGAATTTTCTGTGCAAAGAAAATGAAAACTTCCTTAGACAACATTGTTTGCCATTCCAAGATGCACCCTTGTGCACAATATGAGATCATTTGAACAAACTATGCCATGAATGTGGCCATAAGATTGATCATTTGGCTTGAAAGCCATGAATCTTCACGCATGATAGCTCATTCCTGAGAACACTTTTTTAAAATAATTACCGTATTACAAGTTTAATATTTTTTCTGGAAACTTGGTCACATATAATAACACAATGCAGAGATTTTCCAATTTTTTGATTTTTTTGAATTTTTTTATGCCTGTTTCAAAATGCGGTCAAAACGGTGGGAATGACCATTCCTAGCTACTGGTTGAATCTTGTAATTTTTTGGTGTTTCTCTGATTAAATAGATACTTATGTACCTAGAAATGATTTTTGGAAAAAAATAAAGAGCAAACTATGAGGCAGCTGCAGTTCAAATTTGACCCGCTTCCTACTGAATCGGCAGAAATTTGTCTTTTTCACCAGAGGTGGATCAAAACTTTTGACACCCAACCATTTGGACAATTGTGCATTATATATGGCCTAGTATTTTATAAAAATGATTTGGTCCAATTTTCCAACAAATATATGGTAGGTCCTTCACAAAAAAACTCATTTCGGCCACTCAGAAAATGGAAAATGATTTTTCCGTGCAAAGAAAATGAAAACTCCCTTAGGCAACATTGTTTGGAATTCCAAGATGTACCATTGTGCACAATATGAGATCATTTGAACAAACTATGCCATGAATGTGGCCATAAGATTGGTCATTTGACTTGAAAGCCATAAATCTTCACACATGATAGCTCATTTCTGAAAACACTTTTTTAAAATAATTACTGTATTACAAGTTTATTATTTTTCCTGGTAACTTGGTCACATATAATGACACAATACGAAGGTTTTCCAATTTTTTGATTTTTTTTAATTTTCTATGCCCGTTTCAAAATGCGGTCAAAACGGCGGGAATGACCGTTCCTAGATAGTGGTTGAATCTTGTAATTTTTTTGGTTTTTCGTGATTAAATAGGTACTTATGTACCTAGAAATTATTTTTGGAAAAAATAAACAACAAACTATGAGGCAGCTGCAGTTCAAATTTGACCCGCTTCCATCTAAATCGGCGGGAATTTGTCTTTTTCACCAGAGGTCGATCAAAACTTTTGACACCCAACCATTTGGTCAATTGTGCATTAAATATGGCCTAGTATTTTATAAAAATGATTTGGTCCAATTTTGCAACAATTATTTGGTATGTTCATCACAAAAAAACCTCATTTGGGGCACTCGAAAAATGGAAAATGAATTTTCTGTGCAAAGAAAATGAAAACTTCCTTAGAAAACATTGTTTGCCATTCCAAGATACACCCTTGTGCACAATATGAGATCATTTCAACAAACTATGGCATGAATGTGGCCATAAGATTGATCATTTGGCTCGAAAGAAATGAATCTTCACGCATGATAGCTCATTCCTGAGAAAACTTTTTTAAAACAATTACCGTATTACAAGTTTAATATTTTTTTCTGGAAACTTGGTCACATATAATGACACAATGCAGAGGTTTTCCAATTTTTTGATTTTTTTTGAATTTTTTTATGCCCGTTTCAAAATGCGGTCAAAACGGCGGGAATGACCGTTCCTAGATAGTGGTTGAATCTTGTAATTTTTTTATGTTTCTCTGATTAAATAGGTTCTTATGTACCTAGAAATGACTTTTGGAAAAAATAAAGAGCAAACTATGAGGCATCTGCATTTCAAATTTGACCCGCTTCCTACTGAATCGGCGGGAATTTGTCTTTTTCACCAGAGGTGGATCAAAACTTTTGACACCCAACCATTTGGTCAGTTGTGCATTATATATGGCCTAATATTGAATAAAAATAATTTGGTCCAATTTTGCAACAATTATTTGGTAGGTTCTTCACAAAAAAATTCATTTGGGGCACTCGAAAAATGGAAAATGATTTTTTCGGCCAAAGAAAATGAAAACTTCCTTAGGCAATATTGTTTTACATTCCAAGATGCACCATTGTGCGCAATATGAGATCATTTCTTTGAATTTTTCATGTGAAAAAGTAGAAAATGACCCCCCTAAAAACTCATTTCTCATAACAATTTTTAAAAGATATTTGTCTTATTGCAATTTCAAGTTTGTTAGTTTTCCTAAAAACGATGTCACATTTGGTGACAAAATGAGAATGTTTCCTTTTGAATTTCTCATTTCATAAAACTCTTTATATGATTCAACACCTTATTTTTAGTCGATTACGACCAATTTAGAAGGTCATAACGTGTACTGGGTTCTGATTGGTCAATGGACATGTCACACGGATCGTGCTCAAATGCCGTCGGATGCTCTCGGATCCGACGACAGCCCTTTCTCCCTCACTCCCTCCCCCTCTTTGTCTCAAAAAAAAAGAAAAAGAAAACTCCCACCCACGAACCCTAGCGCTCCAGATCCACCTCACGCGCTCCCTCTCCCCTCGTCTCCCACATCGCCGCCGCCATCCCTCCCGATTCAAATCTGACCACACGCCCGCCACCAGGCCACCACCCGCCTCCGTCCGGGCTTCAAACTCCGCCACCAAGATGCTCCCAAAGACCCATGCCGACGGCCCCCGAGGGCGGCCCACCCACACACCACAGCATGGAGCTCCCCGATACCCTCCCTTCCTCACCCGCGCAAACCCTAGCTTCTCTCGATCCCGTCTCCTTCCTCCCCACCAGCTCCCTTATCCACCACCGCCTACCCCCACCGTCGACGACCGCCTCGCCATATTAGCACAAGTCCTTTCCAATCCCCCAGATCCAGTCTCGCTCCCAGCACAAGTCCTCCCACCCACGTCGTCACTGGTGTGCCTCGTCGCCGCTCGCCTGTGCTGATACGCCCTGGATCCCGTTTCACTCCTCTCGCACCACGCGTCGCCTCTGCTCCTCCCGCCCCCCGCTGCCATCTCCCAGCCTTTGGCTTCCTGTGCCCCAAGATCTGTGCACGTCGCCGTGGAAAATGTTAGTTGTCGCGCGCCAGGAGAGGAATTGCGGGCGGCCACTTGTTCGTTCCTTTCTCTCGGGAGACGACGCGGCTGTGCGGGTTCTTCCGCGCGAGGAGAGAGTTCGCTGCGGCTTGGATGCTCCGACGCCATGGAGCTTGTCAACAAGGTCTCCTCTCTCTCTCTCTCTCTCTCTCTCTCTCTGTGGTTCGACCCGATTTGTTTTGGGGCTCATGTTGCTCTGTTCGTGACACTCGTGCTTCTCTCTCTCTGCTGCTGGACACCATCTCCCTCTCCGTGTTGCTCTGTTCGCCAAGTTCTTTCTGCTGCACGAGATAAAACCCATGGAGGAGTTTGAGAACCCTAGATGCAGCCACGACGGCCTCAATGCTTTCAAATCATGGGCTCCAACAAGCGGCTCTAGGAGATGGAGGTTTCGTCTTGCTCCTGCTGTACGCTGCTCTTACCTGCACTTGCATTTCCTTCTGCTTCCAGACATTGATGGTTAACTGAACCTTGGGTTTCCTTTTGATGCATGCATGTGTGATTGGCAGGACAGCTAGTTCTCTAAACTTTTGAACAAAAACAAATCAATCATGATTCCTAAGTAGTGCAGAACACTCATGTACCAACTGCTGGAGTGCCACTTGAAAGGCATAATATTATTAGATCTATATGTTGAGCAAAATCTTTGAAACAGATTAAGCATAGAGATTTTCCCAAAGGAAAGGATCTTACTCCACTTTTAGTATACTCCTGCCAATGAAATTATCCTTTATCAATGAAGCGATCTGTTCTATTCTTTGAGAGTAATTTTCATGTAGCATTGTACATCACTGGTTGCTACAGTTCTTGTACTGTTGTACAGGTTTTGGAAATTGCTGACGACAGGAGGAGTGGGAGGAGCCGGCCCATCGGGAGGTGCTTGGCGGCAGCGGTGGAGGAGGCCGACGCGCAGGAGGATGGCGTGCTGCTGCCCAAGGAGGGGAGCGAGGCGGCCGGGAGGTACCCGCTGTACCTATCCAAGGAGGTGCCCGAGGACGCGGCGCTCCCGATCACCGTGTTCGACCGCCAGCTCATGCTCTTTCTCCCCTCCATGTCGGTTTCTTTCTCCATGGATCAGATGAAGGGCGTGATTTGATTTGTTTGGGTTTGAATTGATCGTGTGCGTGTGTGTGTGTGTCTACAGGGGAGAAGAAGGCCAAGGAGGAGCAGGCCAAGAAGCTGCAGGCCAAGATGTCCAAGATGAAGGTATGAAATGCCGCTTCCTCCCCTGCTTTGACGCTGTTAGTCAGATTTGGATGCGCTGCTAGACTACTTGCTACTGGAATCAGCTTCTTGATTGGTGCTGTGCTGCTACTGGGTGCCTTTGTATGTTAGATGAACATATTATGTGGTCTTCTCATACATGGAGTTCTGATTAGCCATGTTTTTATCTGCTTCTTGATTGGTGCTGCACCTGCACTGATACTGTGTGAGGTTGCAACCTTGTTGCAGTTTGTAGTTGTCTGCTGGGAAATCCACCAATATGACTCGATTCGTAGGAAGTTAGGATGGTAACTGCGACGACATTTTTATTCTGAGTGGATAACTGTTGGACTCTGTTAGAGTTCATTCTCTTTGGTGCTGTGCAAGAATTAGAGATGTAGGACCATTTGTTTGGCTCAGATTCCTAATGTGTTTATGTTCAGAAGGACTAATTCACTTGGAAACCGTTACTGCTTAATTCACTTGGAGACATGTGTTGATAGATAGATACTAGCTATATGTTTTCCAGGTTACATGCTAATTGTACTCATTCAATTAACTCTTTTAAACATGACTTGGTTATTTAAACCCTGCCCTACCTATATATATGCCAATTTAGCTTCCCCTAATATATTCACTTTGCAAAACTATTGATGCTTTGATGCTAAATGCAATTTGCAGGGAGCTCGATGAAGCTTGGACGTTGGTGAGGGCTCCGACGGTGGTGGTGGTGGTGCTGGGCTGGTTGTGGCCTCATGCGCGGTAGGAGGCTAGGCTGGCCCTTGACTTCAACAGTCTGACTACCTCCTTGGCTCCTGCCTCTGCACCACAAATATCTGGTGAGCTCCGGTGAACTCTTGGGGCTACCTTCTTCACTCTTATCACTCCAATCCTCCTATACTGTGATGGCTTGCTCTTCATGTCTTGATGTGGTTCTCTGCTTAGTGTAGCTGTATTAGACTCACTATGAGATGTCCACTCTTGTTTTGTTAACAAACATGAACTGTTAAGTCATCTATTCATGGCTGTTGCTTTTGTTCAGTATATATGTGTGCTTTCTTATTTGTAAGCATAGGTGGTTATAGGTTGCTGTGATGAATATAAATGTTAACAAGTGCTCATGCATGGCGGTATACTAGAGCTAGTTGTATGTGCTCATTACCTTCCTGTTGTCACTTTGTCAACATCAATCCAATCCAATCTAGCCCAATGAATCTAAGCTGCTCGTTTAGTTCTCTCCATCGGTGGTAGCCAGCAACTAATCGATATTAGCTGCTGCCGGCTGTTTGGCATCCTATGTATTTTTTGCTACTAGTCTCAGAAATAATGCATGAATGGCATCAAAACTGCTTCATGCTATCTCTCAGGCAAAGTAGATGCTAGTTTGATTACTATCTGTACATCATCAGGTCTACTTGATGCAAGTCTCTATTTTTTGTTTGTCTCTCTTTGACATATTACCTTTTCTTTTTGAATGTGCAGGTTATTTGCATCATTTATCGATTAGGAGATGATGGTGATCTTCTTTTGTTGCGGGGAACCTGTTAGATAAAGTTTATGTGCTTTGAACCTGCAAGATACAGTTCTGTATAATGTTGCGTGAGATAAAAGTTATGTACTTGTGAACATAGGAGATAAGTTATTGATATGTGTTGGTCTGTCTAATGTTATGCGAGATAAAGTTGTGTGAGAAAGTTTTCTATACTTGTGTTATTGCTGTGGGAAATAAGTACTGTTACTATACTGATTTGAGAATATTGGCTGTAAATAAAAGAGGGCTTGGCCCACTATTGGATTGTAAAAAGGCCCTGTCCAGAATTTATATTGCACTCAATACTTGGGCTCTAAAAAGGCCATGGCCCAAACTATGTTGGACTTGTTTCTAAAAAGAGCAATATAAATTTCAGATTCTAAAAAGGTTGAGGCCCAAAAAAATGGATTGTAAAAGACGACATCTTAGAAAAAAAGTCCTAATTGTTGGGCCAGGCCTATTTAGCTAATCAAAGCACAGGGGAAAAATAAATTAAATGGGATGAATTGTTGGGCTTGGCCCATGTAAAGCATCGAATTGGACCAGGCTGAATCTTATCAACGACCTTTTCAATTCGTCGTAATTTTGCCACGTCAGATTGCCACGTTGGATCCGACGTGGCCTGGGCAGACACTAGTGACCAAAACAAAACAGTAGGCATATTTTGGTCGTACACGTCTACGACCTTCTCACAGAGAAGGTCGTTAATTTTAGTTTACGACTGCCAGCTTTTGACCTTTTGTTTTTGGTCACAAAAAGGTCGCAAATGAAAAACAATGACCTTTGAGTGACCAATAGTCAAGGTCACAAGTTGACATATTTCTTGTAGTGTGATGGCGGATCTTTTTTGGATGTTTTATCTGGAGTATGACGACGTTCGAAATGGCTATTGACGTGTTGGAATTGACCCAAACGATTAAATTTGGGAACCAAACTTAATCGGGGTTGTTATTCAATCAATTTTCGTTCCGTTGTACAAGCTGGACTGCTAGAACTTTCGTACCTGAACTTCTGTGCTCTAAGTAGATGCTGGACTTCAGTAGATGGTTGTTATTTTTGATCATCCACTAGCTTCAGTAGATGATGGACTTCTTTCTAATTAATGGTTGAACTTCTGGTTTTCCATATTGCATTCCATATTTGCGAGGCGAAGGTGCATGGTGCTATATATTTTCTTTTTTTTGTTTTTTATAATTTTAGTTCTTGAGATGTTATTTTTAGAGTTTGTCCCGTGGGCAATCAAGGGATTAGTCCAAGTATGCATGCACTTTTTCCAGATCATCTAAGGGTCGTTGTACAAGCTGGACATCTGTGATGTTCATACCTGAACTTCTGTTTTTCCTTCTTTGCAAGGTAATGGAGCAAGTCCTATGTACTTCTTTCTGTTTTTATGTTATTTTTCATTCTTTTGCATTGCTTTGGATTTTTTTGATAGTCCCATGAGCAACCATGTAATTGGCCAACGGATATGCGTATATTTCTTATTTTTTCTAGTATGTTTTCATACTTATAGTAGTTGTTGGTCTTCAGTGAATAACTATCCTGAACTTCTGTATGCTAATCGTTTTTAAAATGTTAATTTGAGGTTTTGACAAAACTCCGAACTTCTCTATCTTTTCTATTTGAACTTCTTTAATTATAATTATGTTTGTTATTTTAGGATTTGAATATTTGTAGACATTGAAATAGGCATTGGGCCTATTGACAAATGCGGTAGCGTGAGGCCGAGTGTCTGTGTCAAAACCGGCGGATCTCGGGTAGGGGGTCCCAAACTGTGCGTCTAGGCGGATGGTAACAGGAGACAACGGACACGATGTTTTTACCCAGGTTCGGGCCCTCTCGATGGAGGTAAAACCCTACTCCTGCTTGATTAATATTGATGATATGGGTAGTACAAGAGTAGATCTACCACGAGATCAAGGAGGCTAAACCCTAGAAGCTAGCCTATGGTATGATTGTTGTTCGTCCTACGGACTAAAACCCTCCGGTTTATATAGACACCGGATAGGGTTAGGGTTACACAGAGTCGGTTACAATGGTAGGAGATCTACATATCCGTAGACGCCAAGCTTGCCTTCCACGCCAAGGAAAGTCCCATCCGGACACGGGACGAAGTCTTCAATCTTGTGTCTTCATAGTCCGAAGTCCGACAACGGTGATAGTTCGCTATCCGGACACCCCTAATCCAGACTCCTCAAGAGCTCCCTGAACCAGGCTTCAATGACGACGAGTCCGACGCGCATATTGTCTTCGGCATTGCAAGGCGGGTTCCTCTTCCGAATACTTCATAGAAGATTTTGAACACAAGGACAGTGTCCGGCTCTGCAAAATAATTTCCACATAACACCGTAGAGAGAATAATATTTACACAAAATCCATCTGCTGACGTATTTCGCAGCGTGCCATCATGCCACGGCCAAGTCTCCATTCGAATCGTTTTTACTGTACCACCTCAGCGCATTTAGCGAGGCGGTTTCCTTGGCACGTCTTGTCAAAGCAGAGATCGTGTCCCCCTTATTCCGGGATTCTCATCAATACGGATGTGGGTAACCCAACCGCGCCATTGATTGCGGCGCTTGGGAGATAAGCGAGTTTTACCAGGCTGGCGGGGGCGCTTAGTTGCGTCTGTCCATATAAGGGGATAAGGATCCACCTTTTCACCTACGCCTTCTTCCTTCTTTGCTCATCCATTCCTGCGCACTCGAGCTCCATCGCCCAAGTCCGCACATCCTTCCTCAACCTTCTCCAGCCATGTCCGGAGTGGGAGGCAAGTGGATGGCCTCCTCCGTCACGGAGGGGCACATCGAAAGGCTGCGGGAGGCCGGATACTTGTCCGGTGACATCGCGTGTCGGCTCCCCAACAAGGGGCAGCTCATCCCCACCCCCAGGCCCCATGAGAGGGTGGTGTTCCTCACCCACTTCCTCCGCGGACTAGGTTTTCCACTTCACCCATTTGTCCGGGGCTCATGTTCTACTACGGCCTGGATTTCCACGATCTGCCCCAAACTTCATCCTCAATATCTCGACGTTTATCGTCGTGTGCGAGGCTTTCCTCTGCATCCAGCCCCACTTCGGTTTATGGTTGAAGACCTTTAGCGTCAAGCCGAAGATAGTGGGCGGCCGACAGGCGGAGTGCGGAGGCGCCATGGTGGGCAGGATGCCCAACGTTACATGGCTGGAGGGCTCCTTCGTGGAGACCATAAAGGGGTGGCAATCGGGGTGGTTCTACATCACCGAGCCGCGCGACCCCAGATGGGCGGCGGCCCCCGAATTCAGATCTGGCTTCCCACACGGCTCACATCATGGAAAGAGACGGGCTGACGTGGGTGATTCGGAAGAGCTGACCGACTCCAAACCTGCGTCCAAACCTGTGGACAAGAAGCTCAAGCTTGTCAATGTAGTCCAGGTTATGCTCATCCGCCGGATTCTCCCATGCCAGAACGGGCCTTCAATTTGTGGAGTTTGATCCGCACAGCACCGATTTGAGCCGGCTCTTCGACACTACGCACGAAGATGCCGGAAGGTGCTGTTCAAAGCGCCGGCTCCCGCATCCGCTACCAAGATCGCGGATTTCGCCGCAGCGTCAAGCCAGCGGGTAAGTTATTTTACCCTTTATGGGACTCTTTTTCATAGTTTGACTCTATGCGGATCTAAAACTCCCTAACCTCCGACAGACTGGTTGAAGACGTCCCGACAGATTAACTGTCCGGCTCCTTTGCCAGAAGACCCAGCGGACGCCCGCTTGACGGGGCTGCTGGTTCCGGCACCCCACGTGGTGCCGGAGAAGAAGGCCAAGAAGGAGGCCACGAGAACTCGAAGTAGCTCCCGGCGCCAGGTGCTGTCAGACTCAGAGGCTGAATCCTCTCCTGAGAACGAGGAGGAGGAAATGGAAGCCTCTCCCCCAGCGGGGGACGAGAAGAAAAGGAAGGTCGCCCCGACTGGGGAGGCCGGAGGGTCCAAGAAAGGAAGGACCCTTCCTCCGGACTTCTCCACCAACGTCGACAACGACGAGGAGGAGTGGCCATCAAGGGCCAAGCCCCTGGCGAGATCGTAAGTGTCCGGATTCCAGAATAACTAATGATTTTTTATTTGTCGCATGGTGTTTTCTAACGCCGAATATAACCATGTAGCCCGCCCAAGGACGAGCTTGCCGCTTCGTCGAGCAACTCCCTGGATACGTCGGATGTGAATAGCACTTCACTTCCGACCGCCTCCTCTCGTCGTGACGCAGACAGCACCGCGGTGGAGTCCAAAAAGGCCCAACCAGAGGAGGTGGTCTCGAGGCGCCGCAAGGCGACCTCCGGACTTCGGGCGAAGGGGCAAAACCCGAGAGGCTCTAAGTCCGCCCTGTGCCGACTCACGCATCGAACCTTCGTGGTTCCAAGTCCGCAGCGGCCCTTCATAAGAAGGGCAAGATCGCGACACCGTCACCTCCGTCCATCCGGAGGCACCGGATAACTTACTGGAGGTGCTTAACGGCGCCTCCATCGACGAGGAGCACCGCACTATCATGAGTGCAGTGATCCAGAAAGTTCAGTCCGCCAAGAGCGGGCTGACTGGAGCCTGTACCAACCTTCTAACAGGCTTTGAGGTAAGTTTAGAATATGTAAAAATATTACCGCATAGACAGTAGCCCCTGATGCTTAGTTCGGTGTTCGGAAAGAAAAGCCGGACTGAGGATCTAAAAAGATATACACAGGAGTCTAACATAAATATGTCAATATGGGAATGCAGGCTACGCTGCTGACCTCTGCCGCACTAACTGCGGAGGTCAATGCATTGAAGCAGAACCTCGAGCGGTCCGAGAACGAGCTCGGCCTTGCCAAGAAGAAGCTCGAGGACAAGGAAGGTAAGTAATACCTTACTAAAGTAATACCTTATAGAAAGGAGTTGGTTGCAAAAAAGACAGGAATAACATGGGTATTGTAGGGGGCACGAACGAGGTGGCGACCCTAAAGGATGCGGTGTCCAAGGCCGAAAGCAAAGCGGCCGCGGAGCGTACCAAGCGAGAGAAGCAGGAGGCGCGGGTGGCGGAGGTGCGGCAAGAGCTCCAGGCTCTCGTGGAAAAACATGAGAGTTTGGAGCGTGACTCAAAGACTCGAGAGTCCGAGCTCGCCTCGGCTCTTGAGAGTGCCAAAGCCGCTAAGGCCGAAGCCCAAAAAGCCCTCCAGGAAATTGAATCATTAAAGAAGATAGCGGCGGGTAAGGAATTCTTTATGCAAAGCAAGCATGTGAAAGTGAATTACCTATTACTTACCCGAATCCGGAGCTCTCCAGGAGCGGTTCGTAGATCTGCCCCGCAGTGTGTCCGATGCTGCCGCTTTCTACCGAGCCGAGGAGGGAAGCTCGACGGAGAAGGTGTTCTGGTCTCAGTATGCTGAGGCCGAACATCTGGTGCCCCTGAGCGACCAGCTGAAGCAGCTGGTCGAGCTCCACAAGGTCGCCGAACAGGCCATGAAGGGCCTCATAGTTCGGCTGTGGCCTACGGAAGCCATTCCTGGGAGCTACTTCGGGCTAGTGCGACGGCTGGTGGACGCCTGTCCATGGATTGAAGTCATCAAGCGCTCCGCCTGCATTGAAGGTGCCCGTAGGGCCCTTGCCCGTGCTAAGGTGCACTGGGAAAGCTGGACGGTGAGAAGCTTGTGAAGGACGGACCACCACCGGGCAAGGAGCATCGCACGCCTGAAATGTATTATGAGGGCGTCCTGAAGGGTGCCCGCCTTATAGCGGGTGAATTCTCCAAAGATGTCATTTTTGAATAGACTCGCATTTGTTATCCTGTACGCTGAAAACGTGCTCATATGCGCTAAGCAACGCTTGTGAATTTAAAATATTATCTTATGTGTGGCTGTTTATCAAATTTGAGAGATGGCAAGTCGTTGGCTTCGGCCCCCATGCCACGAGTGCTGGGGTGTTCGGGATAAACTTGAGCGCTCTTGTTCCCATTCTTGGGTACTTCGAGGGAGGCGCTCAACGAAACGAACAAGGCAACCGGACTTATAGTGCTTGAACACTCTCACTTAGCCATATAATTCTATAATTTTAAATTTCGCGAAGCCCTGGTATTCGAAGACCGAAGTTCGGGCGCTATCCACGCCTTTGGCGGATAATGCCGCCCCTCGCCTAAGCGGCATAAGTCTTTAGGGACCAAAAAAACCTCTCGAACAGCGCCGCTCTCGCCTCTACCATGACGGTCAGTTTTAGCTTTCCATCGAGGTGCTCAACCCGCTCAACCGCTGCACAATCGCAGTGGTTCTCCCAGCGCTACCTTAGCCGATATAACGGAACGTAAGGTACCAAAACATGGGAGCCGGGCAAACCCAACAATTGACCCAAGACATGATTCGGAGCCGATGCATATAATGCTATAAGTTCGGGGTGCCGCACTTGTGAAAGTGTTCGGACTTATCGCACCATATTTTGGGGTACTTAAGCCCCTGGTGTATTGGGCATACCAAAGTGTACGGGTGCAACATGTCATAGATGCACATATATGGAAAAAAGGAATGCAATAATAAGCAGAAGCTATGTATTGTTTATTCAAAAGATACTGTAATGAAAGCAGAACGATACAAATAGTGCGATAAGCAAGGGATGGGACTATTTAACATGTCCCCCTCCAGGGGTAAGCTGCGGGATAGTATGTAAAACAGGTATAATGCTCGTAGTAGAGACCACCTGGACACTCGACGTAGCTTTCTGCTTCCCTAGCTGTTGCATCGTGAGTTCGGCAATTCTAGTGCCGGACAGGGCTTCTGGAAGACGGAGTCCTGAAAGTAAGAGAAAAAAGGAAGAAAAAGAATGACACAATCGGGAGCCCCTGGTGCGGTTGAGCCGCATTCTGGGCGTGCCGTGGTCGTGCCCCTCCCCTTATGCCCATGGTATCTCCAGAGCGTAGTGATGTACGCGTAGTACTGGCTTCGCAATTTCGCGAGGGCTGGGGTTGGGGCCACATTGCTACGCGTGCTCAGAACGTGCCAGGCGGTCTTGTTGTAGGTTACTCCGGGCGCGCTTGACGGTGTCCGGTCGTTTAGTAGCCGGACTCAAGAATTGCCTTAAGAGGCTGCTTTGTACTTCCGCCGCTAGGGCCGCCGTATGCTCCTCCGTTCGGAGAGAGCGTTCGATGTTTCCATTGACCGTAATTACTCCTTGAGGGCCTGGCATCTTGAGCTTGAGGTATGCGTAGTGCGGCACCACATTGAACTTTGCAAATGTGGTTCGTCCGAGCAGTGCGTGATAGCCGCTGCGGAACGGGACTATGTCGAAGATTAACTCTTCGCTTCGGAAGTTATCCGGGGATCCGAAGACCACTTCGAGTGTAACTGAGCCTGTACAGTTGGCCTCTACACCTGGTATGACGCCTTTAAAGTTCGTCTTTGTGGGTTTAATCCTTGAGGGGTCTATGCCCATTTTGCACATTGTATCCTGGTAAAGCAGGTTCAAGCTGCTGCCGCCGTCCATCAGGACTCTAGTGAGGTGAAATCCGTCAATGATTGGGTCAAGAACCAATGCGGCGAATCCGCCGTGGCGGATGCTAGTGGGTGGTCCTTCGATCAAAAGTGATCGGGCAGGAGGACCATGGGTTGAACTTTGGGGCGATCGCTCCATCGCATATACGCCCTTAGTGCACGCTCGCTCCCTTTTGGGTATGTGGGTTGCGATATCATGTTCATCGTCCGCACTTGTGGGGAAAGCCCTTCTGTCCTCTATTGTTTGGCGGCCGGGCTCCTCCTTGTCATCGCTATGCAGCCCCTTGTCATTGAGTTCGGCATTTAACTTGCCTGCCTGTTTGAACACCCAACAATCCCTGTTGGTGTGTGTCGGTGTCAAAACCGGCGGATCTCGGGTAGGGGGTCCCGAACTGTGCGTCTAGGCGGATGGTAACAGGAGACAAGGGACACAATGTTTTTACCCAGGTTCGGGCCCTCTCGATGGAGGTAATACCCTACTCCTGCTTGATTAATATTGATGATATGGGTAGTACAAGAGTAAATCTACCACGAGATCAAGGAGGCTAAACCCTAGAAGCTAGCCTATGGTATGATTGTTGTTGTTGTTGTTGTTGTTGTTGTTGTTGTGTCCTACGGACTAAAACCCTCCGGTTTATATAGACACCGGATAGGTTAGGGTTACACAGAGTCGGTTACAATGGTAGGAGATCTACATATCCGTATCGCCAAGCTTGCCTTCCACGCCAAGGAAAGTCCCATCCGGACACGGGACGAAGTCTTCAATCTTGTATCTTCATAGTCTTGGAGTCCGCCGTGATGATAGTCCGCTATCCGGACACCCCTAGTCCGGACTCCTCAAGAGTCCTCGAACCAGGCTTCAATGACGACGAGTCCGCGCGCATATTGTCTTCGGCATTGCAAGGCGGGTTCCTCCTCCGAATACTTCATAGAAGGTTTTGAACACAAGGATAGTGTCCGGCTCTGCAAAACAAGTTACACATAACACCATAGAGAGAATAATTTTTGCATAGATCTGCTAACGTATTCCACGGCGTGACATCACACCATGACCAGGCTTTTATATGAATCGTTTTTACTGTTTCACCTCAGCGTGTTTAGCGAGGCGGTTTCCTTGGCACGTCTTATCAAAGCATAGATCGTGCCCCCTTATTCCGGGATTCTCATCAATACGGACGTGGGTAACCCATCCGCGCCATTGATTACGGCGCTTGGGAAATAAGCGAGTTTTACCAGGCTGGTGGGGGACGCATAGCTTCGTCCGTCCATATAAGGGGATAAGGATCCACCTTTTCACCTACGCCTTCTTTCTCCTTTGCTTATCCATTTCCGCGCACTCGAGCTCCAGCGCCCAAGTCCGCACATCCCACCTCAACCTTTCTCCAACCATGTCAGGAGCGGGAGGCAGGTGGATGGCCTCCTCCGTCAAGGAAGGGCACATCACCAAGCTGCGGGAGGCCGGATACTTGTCCGGCAACATCGCGTATAGGCTGCCCGATGCGGGGCAGCTCATTCCAACCCTCGGGCCCCATGAGAGGGTAGTGTTTCTACCAAACTTCCTCCGCCGGAGTAGGTTTTCCACTTCACCCATTTGTCCGGGGGCTCATGTTCTACTACGGCCTGGACTTCCACGACCTGGCCCGAATTTCATCCTCAACATCTTGGCGTTTATCGTCGTGTGTGAGGCCTTCCTCTGCATCCGGACCCACTTCGGCTTATGGCTGAAGATCTTCAACGTCCGGCCGAAGGTAGTGGGCGGCCGCCAAGCGGAGTGCGGAGGCGCCATGGTTGGCAAGATGGCCAAGGTCCTATGGCTCGAGGGCGCCTTTGTGGAGACAATAAAGGGGTGGCAATCGGGGTGGTTCTACATCACCGAGCCACGTGACCCCGAATGGGCGGCGGCCCCCGAATTTAGATCTGGCTTCCCCACACGGCTCTCGTCATGGAAAGAGACGGGCCTGACGTGGGGGGATTCGGAAGAGCTATCCGGACTCCAGACGTGTGTCCGAAACCTGGTGGAAAAGAATCTTAGGCTTGTCGACGTAATCCAGGTGATGCTCATCCGCCGGATTCTCCCATGCCAACGACGGGCCTTGAATTTGTGGGAGTTCGATCCGCACAGCATCAATCTTGAGCCGCTCTTCGACACTACGCACGAAGATGCCTCGAAGGTGCTGTTCAAGGCGTTGCTAGTTCCGGCATCCGCTACCAAAGATCGCGGTACAGCGCGCGCGCCCAGCCGGCGAGGTAAGTTATTTTACCTTTACGGGACTCTTTTTCATAGATTGACTCTATGCGGATCTAAAACTCCCTAATTTTTGACAGACTAGTTGAAGACGGCCGGACAGATTAACTGTCCGCCCTTTGCCGAAGACCGGAAGACGCCCGGTTGACGGGGCTGCTGGCTCCGCGCCCCATGTGGTGCCGAGAAGAAGGCTAAGAAGGAGGCCACGGAACTCAAGGAGCTCCCGACGCCAGTGCTTGTCGGATTCTCAAGCGTAATCTTCTCCTGAGGACGAGGAGGAAGAAGAAGAGGCTCCTCCCCCAGTGGGGGAGGAGAAGAAAAGGAAGGCCGCCCCAACGGGGGAGGCCGGAGGGTCCAAGAAGGGGAGAACCCTTCCTCCGGACTTCTCCACCAACGTCGTTGACGACGAGGAGGACTAGCCAACAAGGGCCAAGCCCCTGGCGAGATCGTAAGTGTCCGGATACCCATGGTTTTTTCATAAGTGTATAGTGTTCTCTAGTGCCGAAAAATCATGCAGCCCACCCAAGGGTGAGCTTGCCAATTCATCGAGCGGGTCCCTGGGCTCGTCGGAAATGGAGAGTACCTCGCTTCCGGCCGCCTCCTCGCCTCCCGCTGCGCACTGTATCCTTAAGGGGTCAATGCCCATTTTGCGCACTGTATCCTGATAAAGCAGGTTCAGGTTGCTGCCGCCGTCCATCAGGACTCTAGTGAGGTGAAATCACGATAATTGGGTCAAGAACCAATGCGCGGCCGCCGTGATGGATGCTAGTGGGTGGTCCTTTGATCAAGGTGATCGGGCAGAAGACCATGGGTTGAACTTTGGGGCGATCGCCCATAGCATATACGCCCTTAGTGCACGCTTCGCTCCCTTTTGGGTATGTGGGTTGCGTATATCATGTTCACCGTCCGCACTTGCGAGGAAAACCCTTCTGTCCTTTATTGTTCGGGCGGCCGGGCTCTTCCTCGCCATCTCTATGCAGCCCCTTGTTATTGAGTTCGCACTTAACTTGCCTGCTTGTTGAACACCCAACAGTCCTGTTGGTGTGATTGGCTGGTTTTCGGGGGTGCCATGTTTCTGGCACAAGCGATCGAGTATTCGGTCCAAGTTGGACGGGCCCTGGGTATTTTTTTTGAATGGCTTCTTCCACTGACCGGGTTTAGAGCCTCTGAATCTGGCATTGACGTCCGTATCTTTAGTATTATTGCCGTTAATGCGGCGCTTGTTCTTGTTGCAACGCGACCTGCCAGTGTTGTCCTTGGTATCCGGACTATCAGGATGTTGGGCCAAGTTGTTGCTTCGAGCTAGCCAGCTGTCCTCTCCCGCACAAAAGCGAGTCATGAGGGTCGTGAGGGCTGCCATAGATTTCGGCTTTTCCTGTCCTAGGTGCCGGGCAAGCCACTCGTCGCGGATGTTATGTTTGAAGGCTGCAAGGGCCTCTGCATCCGGACAGTCAACGATTTGATTTTTCTTTGTTAGGAACCGAGTCCAGAATTGTCTGGCCGATTCTTTTGGCTGCTGAATTATGTGGCTAAGGTCATCTGCATCTGGTGGTCGCACATGTGTGCCCTGGAAGTTATCAAGGAATGCGGCTTCCAGGTCCTCCCAACAACCAATTGATTCTGCTGGCAGGCTGTTGAGCCAATGCCGAGCTGGTCCTTTAAGCTTCAGGGGGAGGTATTTGATGGCATGTAGATCATCACCGCGGGCCATGTGTATATGGAGGAGATAGTCCTCGATCCAGACCGCAGGATCTGTGGTGCCATCGTATGATTCGATGTTTACGGGCTTGAAGCCCTCGGGGATTGGATGATCCATTACTTCATCTGTGAAGCATAGTGGGTGTGCGGCGCCTCAGATTTATATCACGACGTAGCTCATATGAGCTTTGTCTACTGTGCTCAGCCCGGCCGGTTTTGCTGTATCCGGCGCGACGGTAATCATCACGTGTTGCTGGGCGCCCACGCGATCCGTAGATCGATCTTGTATGTTTTGCCTTATCCTCATATATATCTCGCAAGTCCGGCACGTTTTCCCTTGCCTTGGTACTTTTGAGCGGCGTTGGGGTGTGGCTTGAGCGGAGGGCCGAGAGGCTTCTCTGTCGCGGCCACGGGGTGGCCGGTCTGCCATGTCATGCGCTAGCGACTTGGGTGCTTCCTCCTCTAGTCGAGGCAACGACCTGCGTTTGGGGTAGCTTTTGGAGGGGCATTCGAGTTGATACTCTTCGGCTGCAAGGACTTCAGTCCATCTGTCAGCTAGCAGGTCTTGATCAGCTCTAAGCTATTGCTGCTTTTTCTTGAGGCTGCTTGCCGTGGCTATAAGCCTGCGTTTGAAACGCTCCTGTTCGGCGGGATCCTCAGGCACGACAAATTCGTCATCGTCGAGGCTTGCCTCATCTTCGGAGGGAGGCGCATAATTATCATCCTCGACCTCTCTTTCTGCCGCACTGTCGTGCAGACTTGCTTCTCCCTCCTCCCGTGCTGAGTCCTGCTAGAGGGGGTTCTCTTCGGCACTGTCCGGAGTGCTATTATCTCCCGTGCCGGAATCACCGTTTTTATTGTGGCGGGATTTAGAGCGGCGCCGCTGACGTCGGCGATTCGGCTATTTCTTGGAGGGGTCGTCCTCCATTGTTCCATCGCCGTTCCCATCTTTCGGGATGTCCACCATGTATATGTCATATGACGAGGTGGCCTTCCAGTGCCCTATAGGCGCTGGGTCTTGGTTGTCTCCGGCGTCGTCGTCCATACCGTCGATGTCTTCGTAGTCATAGTCTAGCATGTCGGTTAAATCATCGACAGTGGCTACAAAGTGGGTGGTGGGTGGGCGTTGAATTTCTTCGTCGTCCGCGTCCCAACCTTCCTGTCCGTAGTCCGGCCAGGGCTCTACGGATGAAGAGAGAGACTTTAGTGAATTCAGGATGTCGCCAAAGGGCGAGTGCTGAAAGATGTCCGTGGCCGTGAACTCCATGACCGGCGCCCAATCGGATTCGATTGGAAGGAGCGCGGAGGGTTCGAAGTCCGGAGAGGACTCCGACACCCTGGAGTCGAGGTCTTTGCAAAGGACAGGGATGGAGTTTGGCTCGATCGCCGTAGAGATTGTAGCCCCCGAGGCGGTGTCCAACCACTCGTCCTCGATCGGGGAATCCGGCTCCGAATTAAGGGTCGGAGCGGATATCGGTGCGACCTCCGTGGCACTTTGCTCGCTGCAGAGCGAGATCATGCCATCGAGACAAGGCGCGCGCTTTGGCTGCGGCTCGAATCCGCTGAAGATCAAGTCTCCGTGGATATCGGCCGTAGTTCAAACTTCCAAATCTGACCTGATGGCCAGGGCGAAGCTTCGATCTGCTCCGATGGCCAAGTGAATTGCCCGCATGCAAAGCTGCCGAACACGAAGATCTGTCCGGGAGAGAAGTCTCACCGACCGACGCGTCGTTGTTGATGATCGGCGAGCCATCGGGCCTATCGGTGACGCATACGTAGGAACTCTCAATGAAAGCACCAATGTCGGTGTCAAACCGCGGATCTCGGTAGGTGGTCCCGAACTGTGCGCCTAGGCGGATGGTAACAGGAGACAAGGGACACAATGTTTTACCCAGGTTCGGCCCTCTCGATGGAGGTAATACCCTACACCTGCTTGATTAATATTGATGATATGGGTAGTACAAGAGTAGATCTACCATGAGATCAAGGAGGCTAAACCCTAGAAGCTAGCCTATGGTATGATTGTTGTTGTTGTTGTGTCCTACGGACTAAAACCCTCCGTTTATATAGACACCGGATAGGTTAGGGTTACACAGTAGTCGGTTACAATGGTAGGAGATCTACATATCCAGACGCCAAGCTTGCCTTCCACGCCAAGGAAAGTCCCATCCGACACGGGACGAAGTCTTCATAGTCTTGGAGTCTAGCCGTGACGATAGTCCGCTATCCGGACACCCCCTAGTCCGGACTCCTCGAAGATGGTTGGCTGGTTTTTCGGGGTGCCATGCATCCGCACGAGCGATCGAGTATTCGGTCCAAATTGGGCGGTCCTCGAGTATTTCTTTTGAACGGCTTTTTCCGCTGACCGGTTTAAAGCTCAAATCCGCATTGATCGCCGATCTTCAGCATTATCACCGCACGCGGCGCTTGTGCTTGTTGCGACGCGTCCTGCCATTGCTGTCCTTGGTATCCGAATTACCAGGGTTTTTGGTCAGGTGTCCTCTCCCGCGCAGAAGCGGTTCATGAGTGATGTGAGGGCTGCCATGGATTTCGGCTTTTCCATTCCTAGGTGCCGGGCAAGCCACTCATCGCGGGTGTTATGTTTGAAGGTTGCAAGGGCCTCTGCATCTGGACAGTCAACGATTTGATTTTTCATGGTTAAGAACCGTGTCCAGAATTGTCTGGCCGATTCATCTGGCTGCTGAATTATGTGGCTTAGGTCATCGGCGCCGGTGGTCGCACATATGTGCCCTGAAGTTATCAAGGAATGCGGCTTCCGTGTCTTCCCAACAACCAATTGATTCTCTGGCAAGCTGTTGAGCCAATGCCGAGCTGGTCCTTTAAGCTTGAGTGGGAGGTATTTGATGGCGTGTAGATCATCACCGCGGGCCATGTGGATGTGAAGGAGATAGTCCTCGATCCAAACCGCATGATCTGTTGTGCCGTCGTATGATTCAATGTTTACAGGTTTGAAACCCTCTGGGATTTGATGATCCATTACTTCGTCTGTGAAGCATAGTGGGTGTGCGGCGCCTCTGTATTGGGCTATATCACGACGCAGCTCAAATGAGCTTTGTCTACTGTGTTCGGCCAGGTCGAAATTGCTGTATCCGGCGTGACGATTGTCATCACGTGTCGTGGGGCGCCCACGAGATCCGTAGATCGATCTTATTTGCCTTGCCTTGTCCTCCAATATGCCTCGCGTGTCTGGCGCATTTCCCCATGGCTTTGTACTTTTCGAGCGACGCCGGAGTGCGGCTTTAGTGGAGGGCCTAGAGGCCTCTCTGTCTCGGCCACGAGGTGGCCGGTCGGCCGCATCATGCGCTGTTGATGTAGGGTTGGGTGCTTCCTCCTCTAATTGGGGTAGTGGCTTGCCTTTTGGGTATCTTTTGGAGGGCGCTCGAGTTCGTATTTTCGCTGCAAGGACTTCAGTCCATCCGTCACCTAGCAGGTCTTGATCAGCTCTAAGTCGTTGCTGCTTTTTCTTGAGGCTGCTTGCCGTGGCTATAAGCCTGCGCTTGAAACGCCTTGTTCGGCGGGATCCTCGTGCACGACAAATTGTCATCGCCGAGGCTTGCCTCATCTTCGGAGGGAGGCGATAATTATCGCCCTCGACTTCTTCTTTACATCGCCTTGTCGTGCGGACTTGCTTCTCCCTCCTCCCGTGCTGAGTCCTGCTGAGGGGTTCTCTTCGCACCGTCCGGAGTGCTATTATCTCCCGTGCCGGAATCACCGTTTTTATTGTGGCGGGATTTAGAGCGGCGCCGCTGACGTCGGCGATTCGGCAGTTTCTTGGAGGGATCATCCTCCGTTGTTCCATCGTCGTTCCCATCTTTCGGGATGTCCACCATGTATATGTCATATGACGAGGTGGCCTTCCAGTGCCCTATAGGCGCTGGGTCTTGGTTGTCTCCGGCGTCGTCGTCCATACCGTCGATGTCTTCGTAGTCATAGTCTAGCATGTCGGTTAAATCATCGACAGTGGCTACAAAGTGGGTGGTGGGTGGGCGTTGAATTTCTTCGTCGTCCGCGTCCCAACCTTCCTGTCCGTAGTCCTGCCAGGGCTCTACGGATGAAGAGAGAGACTTTAGTGAATTCAGGATGTCGCCAAAGGGCGAGTGCTGAAAGATGTCCGCGTCCGTGAACTCCATGATCGGGCGCCCAATCGGATTCGATTGAAGGCGCGGAGGGTTCGAGTCCGGAGAGGACTCCGCACCCGGAGTCGAGGTCTTTGCAAAGGACAGGATGGAGTTTGGCTCGATCGCCGAGAGATTGTAGCCCCGAGGCGGTGTCCAACCACTCGCCCTCGATCGGGGAATCCGCCCGAATTAAGGGTCGGAGCGGATATCGGTGCGCCTCCAGGCACTGCTCGCCGCAGAGCGAGATCATGCCCATCGAGACAAGGCGGCGCTGCTATTGCGGCTCAATCCGTCAAGATCAAGTCTCCGCGGATATCGGCCGTGTAGTTCAAACTTCCAAATCTGACCTGATGGCCAGGGGCGTAGCTTTCGATCTGCTCTAGATGGCCAAGTGAATTGGCCCGCAGTGCAAAGCTGCCGAACACGAAGATCTGTCCGGGGAGAGAAGTCTCACCATGGACCACGTCGTTGTTGATGATCGAAGGAACCATCGGGCCTATCGGTGACGACACAGAGGAACTCTCAATGAAAGCACGAATGTCGGAGTCAAAACCGGCGGATCTCGGGTAGGGGGTCCCAAACTGTGCGTCTAGGCGGATGGTAACAGGAGACAAGGGACACAATGTTTTTACCCAGGTTCGGGCCCTCTCGATGGAGGTAATACCTTACACCTGCTTGATTAATATTGATGATATGGGTAGTACAAGAGTAGATCTACCATGAGATCAAGGAGGCTAAACCCTAGAAGCTAGCCTATGGTATGATTGTTGTTGTTGTTGTGTCTTACGGACTAAAACCCTCCGGTTTATATAGACACCGGATAGGTTAGGGTTACAAAGAGTCGGTTACAATGGTAGGAGATCTACATATCCGTATTGCCAAGCTTGCCTTCCACGCCAAGGAAAGTCCCATCCGGACACGGGACGAAGTCTTCATAGTCTTGGAGTCCAGCCGTGACGATAGTCCGGCTATCCGGACACCCCCTAGTCCGGGACTCCCTCAGTATGGTTGGCTGGTTTTTCGGGGGTGCCATGCATCTGGCACGAGCGATCGAGTATTCGGTCCAAATTGGACGGTCCCTGAGTATTTCTTTTGAACGGCTTTTTCCGTTGACCGGGTTTAGAGCTCAATCCGCATTGACTGCCAGATCTTCAGCATTATCACCGCAATGCAGCGCTTGTGCTTGTTGCGACGCGCCCCGCCATTGCTGTCCTTGGTATCCGAATTACTGTGGTTTTTGTCGTGTCCTCTCCCGCAGAAGCGGTTCATGAGTGATGTGAGGGCTGCCATGGATTTCGCTTTTCCATTCCTAGGTGCCGGCAAGCCACTCGTCATGGTGTTATGTTTGAAGGCTGCAAGGGCCTCTCAGATCCGGACAGTCAACGATTTGATTTTTCATGGTTAAGAACCGTGTCCGTAATTGTCCGCCGATTCATCCGGCTGCTGAATTATGTGGCTTAGGTCATCGGCGCTCGTGGTCGCATATATGTGCCCCGGAAGTTATCAAGGAATGCGCTTCCGTGTCTTCCCAACAACCAATTGATTCTGGCGGCAAGCTGTTGAGCCCATGCCGAGCTGGTCCTTTAAGCTTGAGGGGAGGTATTTGATGGCGTAGATCATCACCAAGGGCCATGTGGATGTGAAGGAGATAGTCCTCGATCCAAACCGCATGATCTGTTGTGCCGTCGTATGATTCAATGTTTACAGGTTTGAAACCCTCTGGGATTTGATGATCCATTACTTCGCCTGTGAAGCATAGTGGGTGTGCGGCGCCTCTGTATTGGGCTATATCACGACGCAGCTCAAATGAGCTTTGTCTACTGTGTTCGGCCAGGCCGAAATTGCTGTATCCGGCGTGACGATTGTCATCACGTGTCGTGGGGCGCCCACGCGATCCGTAGATCGATCTTATTTGCCTTGCCTTGTCCTCCAATATGCCTCGCGAGTCTGGCGCATTTCCCCATGGCTTTGTACTTTTCGAGTGACGCCGGAGTGCGGCTTTAGTGGAGGGCCTACAGGCCTCTCTGTCTCGGCCACGAGGTGGCCGGTCGGCCGCATCATGCGCTGTTGATGTAGGGTTGGGTGCTTCCTCCTCTAATTGGGGTAGTGGCTTGCCTTTTGGGTATCTTTTGAGGGGCATTCGAGTTCGATTTTCGCTGCAAGGACTTCACCATCCGTCACCTAGCAGGTCTTGATCAGCTCTAAGCTGTTGCTGCTTTTTCCTTAGGCTGCTTGCCGTGGCTATAAGCCCGCGCTTGAAACGCCCCTGTTCGGCGGGATCCTCGTGCACGACAAATTCGTTATCGCCGAGGCTTGCCTCATCTTCGGAGGGAGGCGATAATTATCGCCCTCGACTTCTCTTTCACAGACCGTCGTATGGACTTGCTTCTCCTCCTCCCTGTCTTGAGTCCTGCTGAGGGGTTCTCTTCGCACCGTCCGAGTGCTATTATCTCCGTGCCGGAATCACCGCTTTTATTGTGGCGGATTTAGAGCGGCGCCACGACGCCGGGCGATTCGGCTGTTTCTTGGAGGGATCATCCTCCGTTGTTCCATCGTCGTTCCCATCTTTCGGGATGTCCACCATGTATATGTCATATGACGACGTGGCCTTCCAGTGCCCTATAGGCGCTGGGTCTTGGTTGTCTCCGGCGTCGTCGTCCATACCATCGATGTCTTCGTAGTCATAGTCTAGCATGTCGGTTAAATCATCGGCGCGGCTACAAAGTGGGTGGTGGGTGGGCGTTGAATTTCTTCGTCGTCCGCTGCCCCAACCTTCTGTCCGTAGTCCGCCAGGGCTCTACGGATGAAGAGAGAGACTTTAGTGAATTCAGGATGTCGCCAAAGGGCGAAAAGCTGAAAGATGTCCGCGTCGTGAACTCCATGATCGGCGCCCAATCGGATTCGATTGAAGGGGCGCGGAGGGTTCGGAGTCCGGAGAGGACTCCGCACCGGAGTCGAGGTCTTTGCAAAGGACAGGATGGAGTTTGGCTCGATCGCCAGAGAGATTGTAGCCCCGAGGCGGTGTCCAACCACTCGCCCTCGATCGGGGAATCCGCCCAATTAAGGGTCGGAGCGGATATCGGTGCGCCTCCGTGGCACTGCTCGGCTGCAGAGCGAGATCATGCCCATCGAGACAAGGCGGCGCGCTTGGCTGCGGCTCGAATCCGCTGAAGATCAAGTCTCCGCGGATATCGGGCCGTAGTTCAAACTTCCAAATCTGACCTGATGGCCAGGGCGAGCTTCGATCTGCTCCAGATGGCCAAGTGAATTGCCCGCAGCAGCAAAGCTGCCGAACACGAAGATCTGTCCGGGAGAGAAGTCTCACCCTGACCGCGCCGTTATTGATGATCGGGAGCCATCGGGCCTATCGGTGACGACACACGAGGAACTCTCAATGAAAGCACCAATGTCGGTGTCAAACCGCGGATCTCGGTAGGTGGTCCCAAACTGTGCGTCTAGGCGGATGGTAACAGGAGACAAGGGACACAATGTTTTACCCAGGTTCGGCCCTCTCGATGGAGGTAATACCCTACACCTGCTTGATTAATATTGATGATATGGGTAGTACAAGAGTAGATCTACCATGAGATCAAGGAGGCTAAACCCTAGAAGCTAGCCTATGGTATGATTGTTGTTGTTGTTGTGTCCTACGGACTAAAACCCTCCGGTTTATATAGACACCAGATAGGTTAGGGTTACAGAGAGTCGGTTACAATGGTAGGAGATCTACATATCCGTATCGCCAAGCTTGCCTTCCACGCCAAGGAAAGTCCCATCCGGACACGGGACGAAGTCTTCAATCTTGTATCTTCATTGTCTTGGAGTCCAGCCGTGACGATAGTCCGGCTATCCGGACACCCCCTAGTCCGGGACTCCCTCAGTATGGTTGGCTGGTTTTTCGGGGGTGCCATGCATCTGGCACGAGCGATCGAGTATTCGGTCCAAATTGGACGGTCCCTGAGTATTTCTTTTGAACGGCTTTTTCCGCTGACCGGTTTAGAGCTCTGAATCCGCATTGACTGCCAGATCTTCAGCATTATCACCGCACGCGGCGCTTTGTGCTTGTTGTGACGCTGCCCCGCCATTGCTGTCCTTGGTATCCGAATTACTGTGGTTTTTGGTCGTGTCCTCTCCCGCAGAAGCGGTTCATGAGTGATGTGAGGGCTGCCATGGATTTCGGCTTTTCCATTCCTAGGTGCCGGGCAAGCCACTCGTCATGGATGTTATGTTTGAAGGCTGCAAGGGCCTCTGATCCGGACAATAACGATTTGATTTTTCATGGTTAAGAACCGTGTCCAGAATTGTCCGCCGATTCATCCGCTGCTGAATTATGTGGCTTAGGTCATCGGCGCCCGGTGGTCGCACATATGTGCCCCGGAAGTTATCAAGGAATGCGGCTTCCGGTCTTCCCAACAACCAATTGATTCTGCCGCAAGCTGTTGAGCCAATGCCGAGCTGGTCCTTTAAGCTTGAGTGGGAGGTATTTGATGGCGTAGATCATCACCGGGGCCATGTGGATGTGAAGGAGATAGTCCTCGATCCAAACCGCATGATCTGTTGTGCCGTCGTATGATTCAATGTTTACAGGTTTGAAACCCTCTCGATTTGATGATCCATTACTCGCTGTGAAGCATAGTGGGTGTCGGCGCCTCAGATATATATCACGACGCAACTCAAATGAGCTTTGTTCATCGTGTTCGCCAGGCCGAATTGCTGTATCCGCGTGATTTATTGTCATCACGTGTCGTGGGGCGCCCACGCGATCCGTAGATCGATCTTATTTGCCTTGCCTTGTCCTCCAATATGTCTCGCGAGTCTGGCGCATTTCCCCATGGCTTTGTACTTTTCGAGCGACGCCGGAGTGCGGCTTTAGTGGAGGGCCTAGAGGCCTCTCTGTCTCGGCCACGAGGTGGCCGGTCGGCCGCATCATGCGCTGTTGATGTAGGGTTGGGTGCTTCCTCCTCTAATTGGGGTAGTGGCTTGCCTTTTGGGTATCTTTTGGAGGGCGCTCGAGTTCGTACTCTTCGGCTGCAAGGACTTCAGTCCATCTGTCAGCTAGCAGGTCTTGATCAGCTCTAAGCTGTTGCTGCTTTTTCCTTAGGCTGCTTGCCGTGGCTATAAGCCTGCGTTTGAAACGCTCCTGTTCGACGGGATCCTCAGGCACGACAAATTCGTCATCGTCGAGGCTTGCCTCATCTTCGGAGGGAGGCGATAATTATCGCCCTCGACTTCTTTTTCGCGCACCGTCGTGCGGACTTGCTTCTCCCTCCTCCCGTGCCGAGTCCTGCTGGAGGGGGTTCTTCGCACCGTCCGAGTGCTATTATCTCCGTGCGGAATCACCGCTTTTATTGTGGCGGATTTAGAGCGGCGCCACGACGCCGGGCGATTCGGCTGTTTCTTGAGGGGTCATCCTCCGTTGTTCCATCGTCGTTCCCATCTTTCGGGATGTCCACCATGTATATGTCGTATGACGAGGTGGCCTTCCAGTGCCCTATAGGCGCTGGGTCTTGGTTGTCTCCGGCGTCGTCGTCCATACCGTCGATGTCTTCGTAGTCATAGTCTAGCATGTCGGTTAAATCATCGACAGTGGCTACAAAGTGGGTGGTGGGTGGGCGTTGAATTTCTTCATCGTCCGCGTCCCAACCTTCCTGTCCGTAGTCCGGCCAGGGCTCTATGGATGAAGAGAGAGACTTTAGTGAATTTAGGATGTCGCCAAAGGGCGAGTGCTGAAAGATGTCCGCGGCCGTGAACTCCATGACCGGCGCCCAATCGGATTCGATTGGAAGGGGCGCGGAGGGTTCAGAGTCCGGAGAGGACTCCGGCACCCTGGAGTCGAGGTCTTTGCAAAGGACAGGGATGGAGTTTGGCTCGATCGCCGTAGAGATTGTAGCCCCCGAGGCGGTGTCCAACCACTCGTCCTCGATCGGGGAATCCGGCTCCGAATTAAGGGTCGGAGCGGATACTGGTGCGGCCTCCGTGGCACCGCTCGCTGCAGAGCCAGATCATGCCCATCGAGACAAGGCGGCGGCGCTATTGCGGCTCGAATCCGTCGAAGATCAAGTCTCCGCGGATATCGGCCGTGTAGTTCAAACTTCCAAATCTGACCTGATGGCCAGGGGCGTAGCTTTCGATCTGCTCCAGATGGCCAAGTGAATTGGCCCGCAGTGCAAAGCTGCCGAACACGAAGATCTGTCCGGGGAGAGAAGTTTCTCCCTGGACCGCGTCGTTGTTGATGATCGAAGGAGCCATCGGGCCTATCGGTGACGACACAGAGGAACTCTCAATGAAAGCACCAATGTCGGTGTCAAACCGCGGATCTCGGTAGGGGGTCCCAATCGTGCGCCTAGGCGGATGGTAACAGGAGACAAGGGACACAATGTTTTTACCCAGGTTCGGGCCCTCTCGATGGAGGTAATACCCTACACCTGCTTGATTAATATTGATGATATGGGTAGTACAAGAGTAGATCTACCATGAGATCAAGGAGGCTAAACCCTAGAAGCTAGCCTATGGTATGATTGTTGTTGTTGTTGTGTCCTACGGACTAAAACCCTCCGGTTTATATAGACACCGGATAGGTTAGGGTTACACAGAGTCGGTTACAATGGTAGGAGATCTACATATCCGTATCGCCAAGCTTGCCTTCCACGCCAAGGAAAGTCCCATCCGGACACGGGACGAAGTCTTCAATCTTGTATCTTCATAGTCTTGGAGTCCAGCCGTGACGATAGTCCGGCTATCCGGACACCCCCTAGTCCGGGACTCCCTCAGTATGGTTGGCTGGTTTTTCGGGGGTGCCATGCATCTGGCACGAGCGATCGAGTATTCGGTCCAAATTGGACGGTCCCTAAGTATTTCTTTTGAACGGCTTTTTCCGTTGACCGGGTTTAGAGCCTCTGAATCCGGCATTGACTGCCGTATCTTCAGCATTATCACCGTTAATGCGGCGCTTGTGCTTGTTGCGACGCGTCCTGCCATTGCTGTCCTTGGTATCCGAATTACCAGGGTTTTTGGTCAGGTGTCCTCTCCCGCGCAGAAGCGGTTCATGAGTGATGTGAGGGCTGCCATGGATTTCGGCTTTTTCATTCCTAGGTGCCGGGCAAGCCACTCGTCGCGGATGTTATGTTTGAAGGCTGCAAGGGCCTCTGCATCCGGACAGTCAACGATTTGATTTTTCATGGTTAAGAACCGTGTCCAGAATTGTCTGGCCGATTCATCTGGCTGCTGAATTATGTGGCTTAGGTCATCGGCGTCTGGTGGTCGCACATATGTGCCCTGGAAGTTATCAAGGAATGCGGCTTCCGTGTCTTCCCAACAACCAATTGATTCTGCCGGCAAGCTGTTGAGCCAATGCCGAGCTGGTCCTTTAAGCTTGAGTGGGAGGTATTTGATGGCGTAGATCATCACCATGGGCCATGTGGATGTGAAGGAGATAGTCCTCGATCCAAACCGCATGATCTGTTGTGCCGTCGTATGATTCAATGGTTACAGGTTTGAAACCCTCTCGATTTGATGATCCATTACTTCGCCTCGTGAAGCATAGTGGGTGTGCGGCGCCTCAGATATTATATCACGACGCAGCTCAAATGAGCTTTGTTCATGTGTTCGCCAGGCGAAATTGCTGTATCCGCGTGACGATTGTCATCACGTGTCGTGGGCGCCCGCGATCCGTGAGATCGATCTTATTTGCCTTGCCTTGTCCTCCAATATGCCTCGCGAGTCTGGCGCATTTCCCCATGGCTTTGTACTTTTCGAGCGACGCCGGAGTGCGGCTTTAGTGGAGGGCCTAGAGGCCTCTCTGTCTCGGCCACGAGGTGGCCGGTCGGCCGCATCATGCACTGTTGATGTAGGGTTGGGTGCTTCCTCCTCTAATTGGGGTAGTGGCTTGCCTTTTGGGTATCTTTTGGAGGGGCGTTCGAGTTCGTACTCTTCGGCTGCAAGGACTTCAGTCTATCTTTCAGCTAGCAAGTCTTGGTCAGCTCTAAGCTGCTGCTGCTTTTTCTTGAGGCTGCTTGTCGTGGCTATAAGCCCGCGTTTGAAACGCCCCTGTTCAAGGGATCCTCAGCACGATTTAATTGCGTCGTCGAGGCTTGCCTCATTTTCAGAGGGAGGCATATAATTATCGCCCTCTACCTCTCATCTCACCGCCTATCATGAGGGCTGGCTTCTCCCCTCCTCTGTGCTGAATCCTGCTGGAGGGGTTGTCTTTGCACCGTCCGGGTGTTATTATCTCCGTGCGGAATCACCATTTTTGCTGTGGCGGGATTTAGAGCGGCGCCCACGCCGGGCGCTTGGGCTGTTTCTTGAGGGGTCATCCTCCGCTGTTCCATCGCTGTTCCCATCTTTTGGGATGTCCACCATGTATATGTCGATGACGAGGTGGCCTTCCAAGCCCTCATAGGCGCTGGTTCTTGGTTGTCTCCTGCATCGCCGTCCATACCGTCGATGTCTTCGGAGTCGAAGTCGAGCATGTCGGTTAAATCATCGACAGTGGGTACAAAGTGGGTGGTGGGTGGGCGTTGAATTTCTTCATCGTCCGCATCTCAACCTTCCTTACCATATTCCGGCCAGGGCTCTCCTAATAAAAGAGAGACTTTAGTGAATTCAGGATGTCGGCAAAGGGCGAGTGCTGAAAGATGTCCGCGGCAGTGAACTCCTTAACCGGCGCCCAATCGGATTTGATTGGCAGGGGCGCGGGAGGTTCAGAGTCCGGAGAGGAGTCCGGCACCTCGGAGTCATGGGCTTCGCAAAGGACAGAGATGGTGTTCGGCTCAATCGCCGTAGAGATCGTAGCCCCCGAGGCGGTGTCCAAACACTCGTCCTCGATTGGCGAAGTCGGCTCTGAGCTAAGGGTCGGAGCGGACGCTGGTGCGGCCTCCAGGACACTGTTCGGCGGCAGAGCTAGATCATGCCCATCGAGACAGTGCGGCGCGCTTGGCTGTGGCTCGAATCCGTCGAAGATCAAGTCTCCGCGGATGTCAGCCATGTAGTTCAAACTCCCAAATCTGACCTGATGGCCAGGGGCGTAGCTTCCGATCTGCTCCAGATGGCCAAGTGAATTGCCCCGCAGTGCAAAGCCGCCGAATACGAAGATCTGTCCGGGGAGAAAAGTCTCACCCTGGACCGCGTCGTTGTTGATGATCGAAGGAGCCATCGGGCCTATCGGTGACGACACAGAGGAACTCACAATGAAAGCACCTATGTCGGTGTCAAACCGCGGATCTCGGTAGGGGTACCGAATCGACGCGTCTAGGCGGATGGTAACAGGAGACAAGGGACACGATGTTTTTACCCAGGTTCGGGCCCTCTCTATGGAGGTAAAACCCTACTCCTGCTTGATTAATATTGATGATATGGGTAGTACAAGAGTAGATCTACCACGAGATCAAGGAGGCTAAACCCTAGAAGCTAGCCTATGGTATGATTGTTGTTCGTTCTAAAGACTAAAACCCTCCGGTTTATATAGTCACCGGATAGGGTTAGGGTTACACAGAGTCGGTTACAATGGTAGGAGACCTACATATCCGTATCGCCAAGCTTGCCTTCCACGCCATGGAAAGTCCCATCCGGACACGGGACGATGTCTTCAATCTTGTGTCTTCATAGTCCAGGAGTCCGGCCAACGGTGATAGTTCGGCTATCCGGACACCCCCTAATCCAGACTCCTCACGAGCAGGGGAAGGGGGTCGGGACCCCCTCCCGCCCCTCTGAGGCCGAGACAGGAACGAGCCGAAGCAGGCGATGACGCGGCGTGTCGCGTTGTGTGTGACACTCCAAAAATGTTCATTTGGTTTTCAGCAAAAACCTTGTTGGATTTGAAGAAGGTCATTTAATTTTTTTTTAAAAACCTCTCTCTCTCAAAACTTTTTCCCCTTGGCAAGGATTTTAATTTTTGCATCTTCTTCAACCCTAGTGCTTGGTTATTAAAAACCTTCCTTCTGTTTGTCCCCTTCTCAAAATTATTTTTATTTTGGGATTTATTTTTATGGAAAAACCCTAGGAGTTTTGGGACCTCTCTTATACTAAACCACTCATGGTTTTACCATGCCTCTTGTGGTAAACCCTCCCAAAAGCTCTTCCCCCTACCTTGGGGCAATCCAAACATTCTGTACCAACAAGTCCAACCCATTTTTTTGGATTTTATTTCATTTGTTTTATTCCCCAAATCATTTCTGTCATTTATTCTAAGCCTAGGTGATTTACAAAGCAAGTACATGAATTCCTTTGAGTTTTGATCTCAAACTAACTCCTCTGGATACTCCTTATGACCCACAACTTAGAACCATCAAGATCCACTCTTCTTATTTTCAAATTTTTCAAGTTTCAGCCTCTACAAGTTTGGACCAGATTTGTCAAATTTGGTGAAATTCATATCTCCTCTTCTCCAAAAATTCTACCAAAAATCAGGCAGCCCCCAGATGCAATGAGAGACCACCTCACCAAAAATCAGCTCAAGGAGAGTTCCCCACATGCCAAAATCATTTCGTCGAACACCTGGCCAGCATTGTTCTTGTGCACTTTCAGAAAATTCAGAGTTTCAGAGAAGTGCAGTGTCGTTTCTTCGTCAGAGTGTTGTCATCGATCACCCATGCGCCCTGGAACGTTCCGCACGGCCCCTTCTCCCTGGCCAGAGCGCCGCACGCCCTCTTGGACGGGTGAAGGTGTAGGTGGCGGCGAGCATCGCCGGCGTTGGCAGCTTCTGCGGTGGCAGAACCACCCGTGGCGGCCAACGGGGCCAGAGCCAGCTCGCCACGCCGTCCGGCACCGCCCAACGCCCCCAAGCCCTCCGCGTGGCCTCATGCACGCCAGCGCACCCCAGCACACCGCTGCGGGTTCGGCAAGCACAGGCGCGCCCTCTGCCGCCGATGGGCCGCGCCGCCTGCCCGTCGAATCCACCCAGACTCCTAATCCAAGCTCGTTTAGCGTCAAAACGGAACCAGTGGAACTCCACGTTGATGCCCAACTCCCTAAACCTCCTCGACCAAGCTCTGCACCGCAGTAACCATCGCCGGAGAACTCCGTTCATGGCCACCGCCTCGGATCGCCTATAAAAAGGGGCCCCGAGCTCGCCCTCGAGCATGCACCACCACTGCACCTCGCCAAAACCTCGCCAAGCCACTCGGGGGACCTCGAGGAGGTCTCCTCCCCCAACTCCGGTCACCCTGATCCGCCTCGGCCACCATCTCGATTCACTCCGGTGAGGCCATCTCCGACGCCCAAACCTCGTCAGTCACCTCCTCGAGCACCCAGTGAGCTGACCCAAGCTTCGATTTGAACTTCGCAGCCCTCCCCGGCGAGATCCAACTCCACCCGAGCCACCGTCCGCCGGAGCAAGGGCCGCCGTCGACGTAGTGCTCACCGACGACCACCACCACCAACCACCGACGCGAAAGGACACGCTGAACACGCAGGTAGCACCCGATCCCCCTGCCTCGCCGTGGATCGCCGCAGACGACCACCGCGGCTCTCGGGCGCCGACGAGCCCTGTTCCCCCCGTTTGAATTTTCAAACCTGACGGGTGGGACCCGCCCGTCAGCCTCTCTGTTCTTTTTTTCAAACCGTTTTCTGAAAACGTATTCGGGCAAATGCGCTTTCGGTCTGAAACGTTTTTCTGGGCTTTTCTGTTCAGCCCCCTGGGAAGTTTCTGTTTCATTACAGAAAGGTCCCTGGATTAAAACCCTTATAACTTTTAAACAGAGAATGATTTTTGATTGATTCTTTCTCTATCCTCTTTAAAATTTGGTCTAGTTTTTTATCACATTTATTTGAAAAATATTTGGAATAATTTTGTGCACCTCACGGTATTTACGATAGTGCGTGTATTTTTGTATACTGTAGATACCGAAGGAGGTGACGGAACCGCAAACTTCACCGAGCTAGGCACTGACTACTCCGAACCAGGCAAGCATGTTTGAACTTTTGATATGATAAGTTTCTTGGCATGTTTACATTAAGTGGTTGCATGGCATGATCATGAGCATCTCGATGAATGTCATATTACATGCAAAGTTGAGGCAAGTAAGTTTCGAAGATCCATAAGTTGTTGGATATGAGTTTGCATGGCCACGTGAAGGCATGAGAATGAGTAAGATGGCAGTGTTGTAGCATGCCAGTCTTATGTCAGGCCATTTGATCAGTGTCAACATAAATCAATCCAGTTCCCGTCCATTTTCCCTTTCCGTACTACCACATGTTTTCCGCAAGGGATACGGCTTAGTAAGTCGCAAACCGCTTTCCTGGTACACACCAAATCGAGAGGCCGGGATGAGGGTTACATGGCCCTGGATTAAAGCCTATCATCCGGTCAGGGGGCATGGGTGTTTCCGGTTGGGACCGAGAGGGGGGCACCCCTTAGAGCGCGCGAGATATAAATTTGATCCCATGCAATTCGAGATTGTGATCTCCCGCCTCAAAGTTTTTCTTGAACGCTGTCTAGGGTGATTCCTGCAACGTGAGGTGGGATGGGTGTGTACTGGTTAGATGTGTTTCTTCCGAAATACCGTAAACGGAACTAGTCCTTGTGACTACGGAAGCCCGTTGGCTGTGGGAAATTTAGTACAAACTCTGCAGAGTCAAAAATCCTTGAAATCATCTTATCCATGTCCAAGTACCGTGTTCATTTTCTTCCGTCAAGTGTCAGTCTCGGTGACAGAAACTCCTGAGAACCACATGAGTGTTAAGTCCGATTAAATGTTTATTTCCTGTGGATGAACTAACCCGTTTATTATCATGTGCTGAATATTTTCCTATGAGCACTATTTCTTGCAAGTTAACATATATGAATAATGAATTTAAGCCCTTTCTGTGATGTCGCTCAGACGTCCGACTGTGGCATACTCATTATTTACTTTTGATATAAGCCCTTTCTGCGATGTCGCTCAGACGTCCGACTGTGGCATACTCGTTTATTTACTTTTGATATAAGCCCTTCCTGCGATGTCGCTCAGACGTCCGACTGTGGCATACTCCTTTATTTACTTTTGATAAAAGCCCTTTCTGCGATGTCGCTCAGACGTCTGACTGTGGCACACTTGTTATTTACTTTTAATATAAGCCCTTTCTGCGATGTCGCTCAGACGTCCGACTGTGGCAAGCTTGTTATCTTTCTTTCGGTATAAGTCCTTTCTGCGATGTCGCTCAGACGTCCGACTGTGGCACACCTATTATTTACTTTCAATATAAGCCCTATCTGTGATGCCGCTCCGACGTCCGATCGTGGCACTACTAGAAAAAGGGCTATAGATGGGATTGACACTAATGGCGCACCAGACAAGCGGTGCGCCATTCTAATGGCGCACCACCTTCTGATACGCCATTAGAGTTGAAACTACTAATGGCGCACCTGGCCCAAGGTGCGCCATTAGTATCAATTTTTTTGAACTAGTGCGCCTGTCCAAACATACTAATGGCGATTCAGACTAAGTCGCGCCATTACTAGTTGTAACTAGTAATGGCGCACCTGCCGGAAAGTGCGCCACTAATGTTGTTTTTTAATTATATTTTTATTCCTTGTTTTGCAAAACTACTAATGAGCAAGATTGTTCCACCGCGCGCCATTACTAGTTTAAACTAGTAATGGCGCATCGTGGAACAAAGGCACCATTAGTATGTTTTTTTTCGCAAAACTACTAATGGCGCACCACCAGAAGGTGCGCCATTAGTAACGTGGATTACTAGTGGCGCACTTAGAGTTGGTGCGCCAATAGTAAGTGGGCAGCAACAAGATATTTTGGACAGCCTCTCCCCTACCCACACTCACTTTCTCCCCACTTCATCCTCTCCACCTCCTCCTTGTCTCGGGTGCCTCCTCTTTTTCACCTCATTGCCACCATAGATTCATTCAAATTAAGTGGTTAAATTACCTTGTTTTGATAGGTAAGTAAGGGGGGAAGCTATATTTATGTTGTTCTCCCTACAACAATGTGCACATGCACTTTTTATGGCCTAGCTAGATCTATGTATGTTCGTGGTGTTGCATATGTTTGTGGTGTTGCATATGTGTTTGTGTTTGGAGGTGTAGCGGTATTTGAAATGCGATAGTTGCCAATATTTTGCCGGAATGTTGATTCATTTCCGTTTCGGTGAGAATTTTGGCATTAAGCATTCTTTTTGGTCCTATTTTTAGGGAAAGTCATGCCAAATTTTTCTTGGTTCTAAAATATCGTTTTGCTCTACCCATGAGCGACCATGGTCCGCACGATGACCGAAGGCATCGTGAATAGGTTTTTGAGGTCCGCGAAGGCCGAGATGCTTCAAAAGAACGAGACGGAGATAAGATGTCCGTGTCGAAGATGCAAGCTGAAGAGCCTTATTGCGGACCCGGATTCCGGGCAGGTGCGGGACCACCTGCTCTTGCGTGGTTTCATGGATGGCTATCGGTGGCAAGGTGATGAAGATGACTACGAAGTCGTCCATGGGGGCGGGCAAGAAATGAGGAAGGGCAGCAAGACAACCACCGCGGCTCGGGCGGGCGAGAAGACGAAGAATCCCCAGGAGATGATCACGACGGTGATGCTGTACACAGTCATCATGTAGAAGATGCAGGACATGATGATGAGGAAGATGCCGGAGCAGACGACGGTCATGATCATGAAGATGATGATGCCGGCGGAGCAGACGACGCTGGACCATCGATGGGCTGGGTACAGGACCCTCATATTCAAGAGCTGCTTCTCAAGCAGATGGATAACGCAAGAGCTGCCGCCCGAGAGAAAGCCAAGATGGATCAACTTGAGTTAGACGCGCTACTCCATTGTATGAAGGATGCAGGCCCGAGGATACCCGCTGAAAGTAACGCCATGGCTCGAGATGAAGGTAAAACACAAAATGACCGACGATGCTTCGACGAGAACATGTCATTCGCACGAACGCCTTCCCAAGGGGAACAAGTGCCCACCAGTTTGAGGAGGCTAAGAAAATCGTGTGTCCTCTGGATTTACCGCACGTGAAATACCATGTGCATGAACGATTGCATCATTTATCGGGACGAGCACGCTGAGTCTACCATATGTCCGTATCGGCGTCACTCGATACAAGAAGAGGAAGAAAGCTCCTCGAAAAGTGGTGTGGTACTTTCCGATCACTCCTCGCCTGCAGCGGTATTTCATGGACCCTAAGGTAGCAAAGCTCTTGCGTTGGCACGCGGATAGGGAGGAGAAGAAGCGAGAAGATGACGCAAATGATCCGGAGATAGATAAAAAAGACAAGATGTTGAGTCACCCTAAGGATGCGAGCCAGTGGCAAGCGTTAAACTTCGAAGACCCAGAATTTGGGAAGGATCCAAGGAACATCGTCTTTGGGCGCGAGCACCGATGGAGTCAATCCGCTTGGCAGCCGAGAAGCACACATAGCACCTGGCCTGTGTTTGTGTGGATGTACAACCTTCCCCCTGGTTGTGCATGAAGAGGAAGTACATTCACATGAGTATGCTAATTGAACGGCCAAACAACCAGGAACGACACCAATCTGTATCCGGGGCTGCTGAAAGAGGAGCTTGACACGCTGTGGAAAACGCCAGCCAATACGTGGGGCGCCGCAGAAAAGAATATTTCCCTCACGAGAGCCGCACTTTGCTCACGACGGTGCACGACTATCTCGGTTACGGATATCTCGCGGGGCAGGTAGTCCACGGATTTTTGGATGCGTAAGGTGCATGGATGACACAACGATCGCCAGCTAGATAAAGATCCCGGTCTTGAAAACCGTGTTCATGGGACATCAAGGTGGCTTCCCGACGATGACCCATGGAGGAAATGCAAGGATCTGTTCGATGGTGAAACCGAACTCAAAACGCCTGTACGAGGAGCGGCGAGGAAATAGACAAGCTGTTGAAAAATTGGAAAGACTGCCCACCGCCGAAAGAAGCAAAAGGCGCCAGAGCCGGAAAGAAGCGAAGGCGCAAGAGCCGCTGCTGAAGGTATGGAAAACGAGGTCTGTTTTCGGGACTTGCCGATCGAAGATCCACCGTGTGCCTCACAGCCTTGATGTCATGCATATCACGAAGAACGTGTGCGAGTCTGCTTGGCACCCTGCTCAACATGCCGAGAGGACCAAAGATGGGCCGAAAGCAAGGGCAGACTTGAAATCAATGGGCATCAGGAAGGAGCTTCACGCTAATGATGATGACGACGACGACGACGATGATGATGATGATGATGATGATGATGATGATGATGATGATGAGGCGAAGCAGACACGATGAAGTCGTCAGAAAGGCAAAAGGCCAAGAAGACCGGAAATGACTACCCTCCCGCGTGCTTCACTCTAAGTCGAGGAGATCGAGCAGTTTTCACCTGCCTCCTAGGAGTAAAACTTCCTTACGGTTACGCTGGGAAGATAAGGAGATACCTAGACCCAGCGAAGCAGAAGTTCATGGGATGAAGTCTCACGACCGTCACGCGTCTTGATGACGCAGACATTTCCAGCTTGCAATCCGTGGGATCATGGACGCGCAGCGTCCGTGAAACGCTATTTGGCCTATGCAACTTTTTTCGACGCCATCTCTCGGAAGTCGATTGGCGGAGGCAACCTCGAGGGCTACAGGAAGAGATCGTGGTGATACTATGCGAGCTTGAGATGTACTTCCGCCCGCATTCTTCGACGTTATGGTGCATCTGCTGGTCCATATAGTGGAGGATATCATCCAACTTGGGCCGACGTTCCTGCACAGCATGATGCCATTCGAAAGGATGAATGGTGTCATCAAAGGATACGTTCGCAACATGTCACGTCCGAGGGAAGTATAGCCAGGGCTTTCGATCAAGAGTGCATCTCCTACTGCACTAATTATCTAGGCATTGAGAACCCGCTGGTCTGCCCGTCAACAGCACCTCGGCAGGCTCGCTGGATGGGGTCACCGTGAGGGTCGCCCAAAAATGCATGTCGACTTAGAGGGTCGACTCGCCGACTTTGAAAGAGCAAACCTAGTCGCGCTAAAACACATAGACGTGGTCAATCCTTGGGTGGTAGAGCACAAAACCTTTATTAAGAAGACGTACAATGACCGAGGCCAATAGAGGATTAACGGAGATATAATCAAAGAGCACAACTCATGTTTCACACGTTGGTTCAAGCAGAAGCTTCTGTCATACCCTTTACATGAGGATTCTTCCGCGGAAGAACAACTCATATTCGCCTTGTCACAGGGCGCCGAGCACAACCTGATGACCTATGAGGCGTACGATATCAACGGCTACACATTCTACACCGAGGCCAAGGACATGAAGAGCGATGGTTATCGTAACTCCGGGTAACGATGGAATCCTACACCGGTAATGACAAGGACAGATACTACGGAAGGATCGAGGAGATCTGGGAGCTGAGCTACGCTAGAGAGAAGGTCCCGATGTTCCGTGTCAGATGGGCGAAGAGTGTCTTAAAATAAGACCGGTATTTCACCACCATGGTTATACCCGAAGCCAAATCCAAGACCGCGGGCGCAAACGTCACCGCTAAAAATGAGCCATGGGTACTGGCTTCCCAAGTTGACCAATGCTTCTTCATTACCGACCCGTCAAAGCCCAGTCGTGTTGTCGTGAGGAGAGGCAAAAGGAAGATCATCGGAATGGATGGAGTAGCCAATGAGCAAGACTTCGACAAGTACAGCGACCCGAGGATCGAACATGACGACGATGATGAAGTAGCAGCATACACCACAAGAAGAAGCAGGACCACCCTACCTAAAGGACGTCCGTTCCACCGAAGAACTCCATTTGCAAAAAAGAAGGGCAAGAAGATTGTGAACAGATAGCTAGCTAAGATCGATTGTATTTAAATCGTAGCCTTCATTTCTCGATTGTATTTCATGGGCACTTTTTGAACTATCATGAATATTTTTAAATTTCATGGACACTCGATCTCGATCCCCTCCATCTCGATCGCTATCCCACCTCGCCAGATCCGGTCCACTGCCGCCACGACCCCCGCACCTCGATTCCCTACTCAACCGCCACCGCCGACCCCGCACCCCTCCCTACTCAAGCGCCACACGACCCCCGCACTTCCGCACCTCCCCGCTCCACCGGCATTACTGTTTGATGATATTTTTAAAACATTTATTACTGTCTTATAAAAAAATATTACTTTTATGATTTAAACAAGTTTGAACATATTTAAACACAAATAAGTATCAAACAGCATTTTAAATGCATAAAAAAGTTGTGGAGCCTGGGAATCGAACCCAGGACCTCCTGGTGTGAGAACTGGTTGCTGACCAGTCGAGCTAGTAGAGGGAGCTTGATGTGGATCAGGTCAGGTGGAAGACAACCTGTTGGCTCGAGCAGAAATCAAAAAAAAATACTAATGGTGCACCAGGGCGAGGTGCGCCATTAGTATGGATGTACTTATAGCGCACCGAGGTGTGGTGCGCCATTAGTATTGTGCCTCCCCCATCCATACATCCTCCCCGGCCCAAACCTATCCCCTCTCTCTCCCTCGCCCTCGCCCTCGATCCCCTTCCCCTCTCCTCTCCCGACGCTGCTGCCCCGCCGCCTCGACGCCTGCCGCCGCCTCGACGCCTCGACGCCCGCCCGCTCCTCCTCCGGCGCCTCCCGCCCAGCCCAAGCCCAAGGCCGCTCCGCCTCCACCTCCTCCGCCTCCTGCCGGACGAGGGCGCCAGAAGGTGGGCCTGTCACCTTGGCCGTGCTCTCGCTGTTGGGGCTCACTGGCGCCCGTCGCCAGCGCCAACGACCTCTCCGACCTCCGCGACGCCGCCCTCGACCTCTCCCTCCCGGAGCTCCTCCCCGACCACCTCCCCGGAGCTCGTTCTCTGCCCACCCAAGGTGAGCATGTGCTTTTTGTTTTTGTTTGAGAGAACCCAAGTTGAGCATGTGCTGGATGTGGATGTGTGTGCAATTCGGCTTGTCTTGTTTGTGCATCCTGGGGCTACTTATGAAATTTGGAGAAGTTAGTTCTTGTTCACAATTGCAAAATCTGTTTCAGATTTTCAGTTAGCAATGTATTGCTCTGATATACTTGTGTGCTCGTTCAGAGCAAGGAGTGGCCCATGTATATGCAGCAGTAAGCTCTGGCAAATGCATCGATCTACTAGTCAGGTCCTAAGAGAACAGAGTGTTGATGAACTGAAGTCAGTAGAAAAATTAATAATCTGAGACATAGATGCATCTAGCAGAAGGAGGCTGCTCGTAGTCATAGGTATTGATGTTGACGTAGAAAACAAGTTTAAAAGTGCAAGCACACAAGTTCCTTACTTGTGGTTGGAAGTTGTCGTTCCTGCAAGCACACAAATTTAAGCTGGCATTGGGGACTCTGAAAAACAAATTAATGGGAAGAGATATAGGAATAATGATATTTTTTAACAAAATTATTACTGTCTTATACAAAAATTAGCGAAGGCTTAGACCCTGGAGTAGATCGATTGATACTGAGCAAAGTTATACACAGCAGTCCTAGAGTATGTCGATGGGGGAGTTATGAGCTGTTTACTGGTACTGCTACACAGTTCACTTTTTCGCCAGAATATAGATGGCGATGTTAGTTTTATTATGCTGGGCTGTGGGGATTTTGAGCTGTTTTCTGACATGTCTTCTTTTAGTGTACTTGTCTCCCCGCTTGTTGGTTACTTCTCATGGTTAGAAGATGTGTTGTAGCTTTTCTTAGACTTGTACTGTAAATGGATTTGGTTGTAATAGAAATGACATTTTCTCTACTCAAACTCATTATATTGGAATTATTTGAAGATGTGTGGTGTTAGCCTATCGGTAATAATTATGTGTTAGTGTGAGTTTATTCTTCCTGTGAGCATTCTAATTTTATTTCTCTGGATTCAAGCAATGGATTTGGACTTGCAAGATTCAGTTCACAAGTACTTGTGGGCTTTGGCTTTTAGCCTAATGAGGTCTCTTACTTGTGACAGTTCAGTTGTCAGTGTAATATGTTAGAAACTGCTACTATGTCTCTAGAAGAATCATCACTCTTTACACACTTATTAGAAACCCGCTTATTTCATCTGGTGAGACTTGTCTGTCTTGAGCTCAGCTGCATGCAGGGCTGTTAGACATGAGCAGCCGCCAATTAATTCTGCTCTGGTGTTCCCCACTTGCAGTTAATAAGAAAGTATTTCGGTTTTGCAAGATTCTGTGTTTTACTACTAGCACAATTATGCATTGTCTTGTGTCTGCTCGTAACACGAATGACCTTCCTTTAATTGGCACACCCTCTGCTCCTAAATATGAGATGTTTTCACAGTTCAACTAAACTGTCAAAACGCCTTACATTTAAAAATAGAGGTAGTACTTGTTAAGTTACTACACCTCCATTCTTAAAATACTTGTCTTGGTTTTAATTCAGATTTGAACTAAAACAACGACAAGTGTTTTGGAACAGAGGGAGTAAATACTAGGAAAGTTTCTCTTCACACATACTCAAAAGCAGAGCTTTTCTGCAGGACACTATAAACCACGTCAAAGAAAGGGTGGAAACAATAAAAGCAAGCAGAACTCTAATACACAGCAAAGTTTTTCTGATCCAGTATTGCTTGTAGTGGTTTGTCCAAAATGTTGAATGATACTGCTTGGAGATGCATATATTGTTTCACCTCTTCACATGCCAATGTATTTTCCATGTTGTGATGGAGGCCTTTTTTGCCTTGTCCACCCGAGAGGCCCTTGAGTTTGCTGGAATGTCGATTAACTTCCGTTCCAGCAAATTCGGGTACTCCATATGTCCTATTTTCAGCAAAGGTCATGCTGAAATTTTTCATGAATTTTAGCATGACTTTGCTAAAAATAGGACATATGGGGTACTTGTGACTAATGCATGGGCCGGGGTACTTGTGACTAATGCATGGGCCGGGGTACTTGTGACTAATGATGAAAGCTTAGGCTTTTAGGGTGCCTCGGCGTCAAAAAATGCTCAATGATAAAAGCTTAGCTTTTAGGATGCCTCAGTGTCGACAAACCCTAAATGATGAGACCATGATCTTGTTCCTTGACAATAACCAACTTTTTGACCAAACTTTGTTCCTATTTAGAGAGAAACATGGCCAACAACGATGAGGCCGAGGGTTCGGGCGACAAGGCATTCAGGAGCTGTCCCAGAGATGGAGGAACAACCTCACTTGTATGAGGACGCCGCCTTTCCCCACCGATCCCGAGACCACCGATGGTACCGCCAAGGATGACCCCACCGATGCCACCACCGATGGTGCCGCCGAGGATGCCACCATCGATGATGGCGGCGCACGACAGATGGCAGCCAACCAAGAGGCAACGGAAGGACCGGCACCGACCATGCTCCGCACCCTCAAGGAGGAAGTTATCAAGTGGACTCGACGGAATCCAACGCCGCCCGAACGAATAGTCAAGGGTACTCGCTTCAGCTCGGTGCATTCTCCGAGCACCGCCTCGATCAACACCGAGAACCCGAGGCATGCTGACCGAGGGAATTTGCGCAACCTCCTCTTCACGGCTGCATGAACGATACAAGTTCCCGCTGAATTTGAAAACACAAGCCTCAAAGGAATAAAGTGAACAATGCTGCCCTCACGAAGATGAGCAAGGCCCTGTCTACTTGAAAAGCAATGTGAAGAGAATGATCGAGAAAGGTGAGAGTTATGAGAAGATCAAGGAGAAAATCATTCGATCACCAAGATGACTACAACGACTTCAAGATCAATTGCTCGAGCACCGCAAACTCCCAATCAAGTCGAGTGGGGAAAGAAATGCGGAGCTGAACTTAGGGAACACACACTCGGTCCCGGCGGTTACAGAGTGGCGGAGCCTATATGGGACAAGGAGGAGGCGGACTGTGCGAGCAAGGCCTACCGCCTCTTCGATAAATACGGTGACAAGCGGACCAGGAACTTTGTCGGGCCCGGTACAAGAAGGACCCAAAACAAAGGAGCTTACCACGGATCCGAAGACCAGGGCGCTTGAGCTTGTTCTGTAAGGAATACACCCCCGCGTTATTAGCTCCATATGGTTGCATTCTAATTAATGAAGCCAAATTTCTAAATGGTTCACATTCCTTCCGCAGCGATCGAAAGCAGATGGCGCTGGGTCGACTAAGAGCAACCCTTGGGACACCACTCTAAATAGGGCGTTGAATGTAATGAAGAACAAGGATAAGCTCGATGAAGTCGACGTCGGCTGGTCGTGTGGCGGCAAAGGCTTGTCGACAAAATGGTCGCCATACTATAACAAAGGTGGGCAAAGGAGAAAAGACCAGCTCGGAAAGCCAGTAGCGAGGTTCAAGAACTAAAGGCACAGGTGGCGCGGATTCGGAGATTGTCCAAGAGCAAGTGCAACAACAACTCGGAGCGACGATCACCGCCATTGTGCCTACCTTGATCGAGGGGTTGAGTCGTGGATTGCGGGCGCCAACAGGGCCGCCACCGATTCCTAGCTTCACGGCCAGCAACTCGCAGAATGCGATGGCGGGCCATTGGTGTCTCCGCGGAGGCGACATTGGTGTCTCGGACGCCGCACGGGAGCTTAATGCACCGGGTGTACGCCGCCGCACCTCTGCAACAAGCGGCCCTCGTCAACTGCACGCCCACCGTTGGCGGTGCCTCGACATTAGCCGAGCTCGACGCCATCATCACGGTAACTAATTAAGCCTCTCTCGGCCGAGGACTTCATCTCCTTTCCTTTGACTGGGCATCCCTGACGCCCTACATGTTTTCGCAGGGCGCCGCCAACGTTCCGTGCACTCTCCTGCACTTTGTGAACAACGAGTTGGTCGATGTCGCCAAGGGCAAAATCGTTCAACCGGGCAACCCCTTGTTCCACGGTACCCAGATGCCACCCAACTTGTTTAGGGTTGAACTGGTTCGGGTGCTGCCAGGCTGCGACGAGTTGTTACCTCCGAATCGACCCGTCGGGGCCGACGATGATGACGTGATGAACCTCAGCGCCTGCCTGAGCTGGCCCCTGCTTCGGCCGAAGAGCCAAATTCGTTTGGGGGCGGGGGACACCACCCCAAAGACAACACCACCAGTCGTGCCGGCGCCAAGTCGGCCCCATGGCAAGACCGCCGCAACGGTGCCGGACATCCCTATGCCACTGGATCCAAACATGCATATGGCACAGATCGAGCGGCGGCAGCGACGATACAATTGGCAATGTCGATCAGTACTTTGCCGATCATGGGTACGATGGCGACTTCATGGGGCCTCCTCTCAAGAACCCAACCCAACAAAAGACGTGCGCGATCTAGCTGGTACCGCGGAGAAGCCAAGCAACAGCGCCGCGTCGCCATTCAGCTCTCAGGAGACGCCCAGCTGCCGACTTCACCGAGCCTCAGATAGGCGTGGTGCGAAATATTATCAGCCCCAACACACTCAAGAAGGCGGTCTGTGAGCAGAACTCGGTCCCATTACAGGAGAAGAAGAAGGCACGCAAAAGAAAGACTAACAAGGGTGCGAGCCAGCCGGCACCGAGTACGATCCGTGCTCAGGACGGGCCACCTTCACCTAAGGATATCTCGAGGAGGGTGCATGTGGCGGGTAGGGCGATGCTACCGCCAAATATGCTCAATGCTGCAACCGGTGCTATGCGGAGTCTGCACGACAGTGTTCTTTCTTTGGAGAAGCGGCGTCTCAGAGAGAAGGATGTGGCATACCCGGTTTTCGTGGCCAAGGTGCCAGAGGGAAAGGGCTTTGTGGATGGCGACATCGGGGGTACGATCGTCCTGCGGTTTGATGACATCTTTGCTATGTTTAACATTCATCCGCTGCACTACACCTTCGTTCGACTATTTTCGCTGAGTATGGAGATGCGGATCATTCGCGACAAGACCCCGGACATCCTGATAGTCGACCCCTTCTACATGCGTGCCAAGATCTTGGGCAGCGCTGAGGACCGGCAAGTCGCGAGTACTTACCTCGAAGGCGTCATTTTGGCAAACCAAGATAAGGATAACTTCCTCGTGCCTTACTTTCCCGAGTAAGTCCTCCCCTCAACCGGCCCGTAACATATGAGTTCTTAGATTTCGATCGTTTTTCTTTTAACATTCCGTGTTTTCTGCAGTGTCACACATTGCACGCTCATCCTCCTAAGCCCCAAATATTCCATGGCCACGTATTTCGACCCGGACCGTCAGTCGAACGTAGACTACACAAATGTCAAGAAGGTTCTTGATGATGTTCTCCCCGGCTACGCCAAATCTGGAGGCACCTTCACCGGCCTATTCGTAGCACGGCAAGCACGTGTTCTCCCACAATACGACGCTCGCTGCGTCAAGCAGCCGCTTTGGCGGTCGAAGGGTGCCTACTACGCCATCCATCACATGCGGGCGATTGTACGGGACCATCATCAACTTCTGCTACCGAGTAAACTCAAAGATTGGGCCGCGAGCGTGTCGGCAATCCAGGGCGCGACATCGACAAGAATTCTTTTGCATCCAATCGGAGTTTGCGGAAATCATCCATCAAGATGTCCTTCGTACCTCGGGGCAGTTCTACCTCAGAAATCAACCGTCCAACAGTGACATCGACACAATGCTACAAATGCAGGCTGACAACGCCCGTTATTTCAGGACTCCCATGATAGACGGCGGCTTCATCCATGCTCTGGTCCCTTGAGTCGAGTCGAAAGCAGTGATGCTGTGTCTAGTTCTGAAACATCCATTGGCTCATGTTGTAATTAAACTTTAATGAACTTGTAGTATGTCTCTTTGGTTTCGAGAGTCGTTGAACTTAGATGTAATCGATGCTATTAATGTCTTGCTTTTCTCTTCCGATCGTTCTGTTGCATACTTATATATTGCTTATGTATTGTCTGTGAATTGGTACTAACGTTTCGTTTGGCTAGTGCATAGCGATGCCGTCGTATGTCGTGTACAAGGGTAAGGTTCCCGAGTCTCGACGATCGGGAGGAGTGTCGAGACAGGTTCACCGATTCAACGGTAACAGTTACAAAGGGTACACCACTAGGGCCGAGGCCGAATCTAGGGAGAGGGGAGGGAGCGTTGGAGGAACCGGATGAAGACGAGTTTCATCGTGATGATGCTCATCGTGATGACCGCAGCTCTCTTCTATGTGATGGTAGTTTAGATGATCGATATCGACTTGTAATGTGAAGACAAACTCGCTACTCGCGGTCTCAAGACTTGTAATATAATGTTCTATCTTTGTTCGGTCTTTTCAATTCGGAGACTAATATGATGAATTGTATTCGGAGACTAATATGATGAATTGTATTCAGAGACTAATCTTCTATTGTATTCGATGAATCTGTTGTTGATGTGTGCTGTCTATATTTTGTCCAATTATACATTTTGTAACCTGTGCAAAAACAGAAAATTAAAAATAAAAAAACCTAATATTCATACTAATGGCGATCACATGACAGTGCGCCATTAGTATGCCAAAGGATACTAATGGCGCATCATTAAACAATGCGCCATTAGTATGCCGGTTACTAATGGCGCATCTTGTTGTTGTTCCATTAGTATGCCAAAGCACCTGGGTATACATGGACCCTCGAAGGCATACTAATGGCGATTGTTGTATATACTAATGGCGATTCGAGGTGCGCCATTAGTATATTAGATACTAATGGCGCACTCAGGTGCGCCATTAGTAAGATATACTAATGGTGTGGCACTAATGGCGCACCACTAATGCGCCATTAATGGCCAAATTAGGTGCGCCATTAGTAGGCCTTTTCCTCGTAGTGTGGCACGCATGTCTTTTACTTTCGATATAAGCCCTTTATGTGGTGTCGCTTAGATGCCCGATTGCGGCGTGATTTATTTATTTGTTCACCCTTCGAGGCGTCGCTTCAGACACCCGATCGGTTTTCGGTTATTTTTTTTGTGGATTTCGGGAGGACTACCGCCTGACTTCCTTATTTAATAATGTCGTGCTAGTTCATCATTTGAATGTGCAATACTAATTGCTCATGATGCATTCATGCATGCATTTGTTATATATTATGTCCAAACTGTCTTGCGAGTATATTCAAAGTACTCACCTGGCTTGTTGATTTGGCCGATGTCTTGTGGCGATCTCATGGATGAAGAGTTCAATAGCGAGTCCGACGCCTAGAGGAGTCCCAGTCAGTCTCGTGCGACCCTGGATTTGGTCACTGTGTTATATCCGCTTCCGCTACCCAAATAATTTCATCGAGCCTCACCTCGACGCTCAATGAGCTGCCAGTTTAGGAGTCATACTATTCACTCCACTGTGATATTCCACCACCGCTTTATTCTCGAGTCAGTAGTAAGCCACCCCACACCATTGTGTCATATCCGCCATTATGTAATTATTGGCGTGCTTGTAATAAATTGTTGAGCATCCCCAGCTCGACCCTGTAATACATTTCAATACTACTGGCTTATTGTATCAAGAATTTGTCTACCAGTCAGGAGGATTTTCCTCATACTGGAATCAAAAGGTCGGTTTCTCAATAAACATTTTATTGGAAAACCGGTCGTGAAAAGCTTGGTACCAGAGCCAGGCTGACCGTAGGAAACCACTAGGTGCGATCGCTAATCGGTTATTAGCATAATAGAGCTTATTATTTATTTCTGCAAATGTAGTCATTTTCTGATAGTCAGCATAAATTTATGACCTGACCACTCATAATTTTTGCCTACTTTTGTAGATGGCTGACAACAACTGCGAGTCACAGATGTTCGCCAACGTGCCTGATGGGTTCGTCAAGCTTCTCTCCTTCATCGTCCAGGTCGCGATGGGGCCATCTATGCGCCCAGTCTTCACGCTCTATCAGCACAAGGTCAACGACAGTCTGACCATGCACCAGGCCGCGGTGCAATTCAAGGGAGGGCGTGTTGAGTTACGTCGCTTCCGATACGTGGGAAGAGCCATGCCTACGGAGAAGCATGCTATGCAGATGGCAGCCCGTGAGGGGATATCTCGTCTCAGGGATGTTCTTCCTTCGATGAAGACTCTTGCCCTCAACCGGTACCTTCCATGCCACGTGCCATACACCTGTCACTACACATTCTCTTGCCCCAGAGGAGAACGAGACGAGGCATTTGAGATGCTTATCGAGTACCTTCGGGCTCTGGAGGCAGCCTTCGACAACCTGGTGGACGACTTCGTGGCTGCCCGCATGGACTCAGTCCATGGCTGTGCCGCCAACAGGAGGGAGCTCCTGCACACCGCTCCGCCCCTGACTTTCGTCTCGTCCTCAGCATCTTATGCACCTACTACTCTCGCCACTGCTCGACGCCTGCCTACCACCGAGGAATTCAACCAAGTCATTGCGCCCACTCCAGTCCGATCTGCACCACCCATTGCGCCCACTCATGTTCATGTGGTTCCGCCTATGGCGCCCGCTCCATGTACTCAGCACAACATTTCTTGTCTTGAGCCTATTAGCGAGGAGGAGGTTGAGTCCCCAGCCTCACTGCGCCTCACCCTCGGCAGGGCAAAGGAGATCCTTACCATCTCCGACTGAGTACGCTTAGCCGCCATGCGATGTAACGATTTGTACGATATGGTTATATGTTCATAGGTTGTGAGAAGTAGCTTGTTTGCGCATCATGTAGGAACTGGAGAAGTGCACTAGCCTAAATAACATGTCAGGATTATGTACGCATATCCTGAGTGATGTATTGTATAATTACTGCTTGCGTGTAAGATATGTAATGAGCAGTCCTTCTTCGTGCGCAACCGTTTATTATCTTGAAAATTCCTGGAGTTGTTAATTTTTTTTCCCATCCTTGTGCATTTATTGATTTCTGCGACTCTTTTCTTTTTCTTATGAGTTTTACAAAATTTATCCCCAGAGTGAAAAATGTCTCGTCCTTGGACGCGCTCCATGCCAATTCCGCCAGAGGAAAATTATGGCACACCACCAAGCAACAATTTCACACAGGGGCAGTCAAGTCAACAGGACAGTGAAACAGCACTTTCCAAAATGTGCCGTCTTTATGAGCAAAGTTAGCAACAACATCAGGAAATAATGAACCAAGTCATCAATATGGGAAATCACCATGGACAGTATCAGCAGCAATCCAAGTTATCTGAGCTACAGAAGATGCGTCCCCAAACATTTTCTCATACTGACAAACCTCTTGAGGCCGAGGACTGGCTTCGGGACATGGAAAGAAAATTAATTATTGCATAGTGTTCAGACCTTGAGAAAGTGTTATATGCATCGCACTATCTCACTGGAGCAGCCGCATCGTGGTGGGAAAATTTCTTACACATGCACCCCAACGAAAATAATATAACCTGGGAGGAGTTCAAAGAAGGTTTTCGTGGGGCGCATATTCCTAAAAGTCTTATGAAGATCAAGAAGAGAGAATTTGATGACCTCAAACAAAGGACCATGTCAGTGTCAGAATACAACAGTCAGTTTACTCTACTGTCTCGCTACGTCAACGAAGAATGTATGACTGAAAGCAAGAAGATGGAAAAATTCCTAGACGGTCTGGCACCCGCACTTAAATGCCAGCTAATTGTACACACCTTTCCAGATTTCAAAACATTGGTGGATAAGGCCATTACCTTGGAAAATGAGAGACGCAGCTTGGAGGATTTCCGCAAGCGGAAAAGGGACCAGACTAATCTTGCTCGCAACCATCGAAGCAAGACAGAATTTCAGAAAAATGGAACACACAAACCCACGACAAACGTCTCACGCCCAGTCAAGAATTTCCATGCAAGGGACAAGGAGTTCACATATCGCCCAGGCGTTACTTGCTACGCTTGTGGAGAGGAAGGGCACTATGCCAAGAAATGCCCCAAGCCAAGAAATTCGACCCCAAAGCCGAACCACGGTGGCAATAATTCAGCACCCAAGCGCAACAATTTCAATCCCAACAACGACCACAGGAAGGGTCACCTAAACCACGTGACCAGAAAGGAAGCATAGAATGCCTCGGATATCGTACTCGGTACGTTCCCTGTCAACACAATACCTGCCGTTGTTTTGTTTGATTCTGGAGCTTCTCACTCATTCATTTCGAAATTTTTTTGCTTTGCAAAATAATTTTTTGATGCTTCCCTTAGAAAAATCTATGATTGTCAAGTCCCCCGGGATTAAGCAAGTTACCCAGAGTTACTGCCAAGGTGTGATTATTGAGTTTGAAGGATTGAAGTTTCACGCCAACCTTATTGTGTTGGAAAATAAAGGACTGGATGTCATCTTAGGGATGGATTGGTTAACCCCCAACAAAGGTTTTATTGACTACTTCAACAGGACCGTAATTCTCACCCACCACCACGGGAAGACAATAGAAATTTTAGCCAAAGAGAGAAAAATATCCCGGCAACCGAGATTGAACAAGGTGGATATTTCTGAATTAAGCAAGGTTCCAGTAGTGTGTGAATTTCCAGTCGTATTTCCCGAAGAGCTACCAGGCGTGCCACCAGACCGAGAGATAGAATTCAGCATTGAACTAGCACCCGGAACCACCCCCATATACAAGAAACCATACAGAATGGCACCATCCGAGTTGGTAGAATTGAAGAAGCAAATAAAGGAATTACTGGGCAAAGGATATATACGAGCCAGCTCCTCACCTTGGGGGTCACCAATTTTATTTGCCAAAAAGAAGGATGGAACACTAAGATTGTGTATACACTACCGAGCGCTTAATATGGTCACAATCAAGAACAAATACCCGATGCCATGGATAAATGATTTATTTGATCAGCTCGCTCAGGCCAAGGTGTTCTCGAAAATTGACTTAAGATCGGGATACCATCAATTAAAAGTACGAACAGAAGATATTCCGAAGACAGCTTTCACCTCCAGATACGGACTGTATGACTTCACGGTAATGCCATTTGGACTCACGAACGCCCCCGCATATTTTGTTCACCTCATGAACAAAGTATTTATGAAGTTTATGGACAAGTTTGTTGTGGTATTTATCGACGATATTCTGATATATTCCAAGACACCAGAAGAGCACGCTGAACATCTCCGAATTGTACTAGGAGAACTCAGGAAACATCAATTGTATGCCAAGTTCAGCAAGTGTGAATTTTGTCTAAGACAGGTAGGTTTTCTGGGCCACGTACTGACCCAAGAAGGTATTGCTGTTGACCCGGAAAAAGTCAAGGCCGTACTTGGCTCGAAACAACCAGCTAGCGTAACAGACATACGAAGTTTCCTGGGAATGGCAGGTTACTACCGAAGATTTATTGAAGGGTTTTCCACCATAGCAAAGCCAATGACGCAGTTACTCAAGAAAGACAAGAAGTTTGAATGGACGGAGGCTTGCGAGAAAAGTTTCCAAGAACTAAAAAGGAAATTAACAACGGCACCAGTATTAATTGTGCCAGACATACACAAAAATTTTGAGGTATATTGTGACGCATCCCGGAAGGGCCTCGGATGCATACTAATGCAAGAAGGCAAAGTAGTCGCATATGCTTCTAGACAACTTCGCAAGCATGAAGAAAATTATCCTACTCATGACCTGGAATTGGCAGCGGTCATCCATGCACTCAAAGAATGGAGACACTTTCTACTCGGAAATCGTTGTGAAATATACACAGACCATAAGAGCCTCAAATACATTTTCACGCAACCAGAACTAAATTTACGACAACGACGCTGGTTGGAACTAGTAAAAGATTATGATTTTGGAATCACTACCATCCAGGAAAGGCAAACGTAGTGGCAGATGCTCTAAGTCGGAACCCCAGTCCGAACAATAACAGCCTACCAAAGTTGAGACCTGAATTCTGGCAGGAGTTTGCTAAACTCAACTTGATGGTGGTCACCGAAGGCAGTGTGTCGAATTTAAAAATACAGCCTACCCTGATAGAAAAAGTTAAAGAGGCTCAGCATGGGCACCCCAGCATTGAAGGCATAAAACGGAAGGTAAATTTGGGCAAGGCCTCAGAATTCGTTATCGACAAACAGGGAATATTGTGGTACGTAAATAGACTTTGCGTACCAAATATCAATCACCTTAAACAGCAAATCTTAGCTGAAGGCCACACGGCTCCGTATTCAATCCATCCTGGAGGGACAAAAATGTACAAAGATCTTCAGGAAACATTTTGGTGGCACGGTATGAAAAGGGACATAGCCACGTTCATTGCATGTTGTGACTCATGTCAACGCATCAAGGCCGAGCACCAGAAACCGGCCGGGCTATTACAACCAAATAATATACCCGAGTGGAAATGGGACGAGATTGGAATGGATTTTATTGTTGGGCTACCTCGGTCACGACACAGACATGATGCCATATGGGTCATCACTGACAGACTGACTAAAGTAGCACACTTCATCCCCGTGAAGACAACACACACCACTCAGAAGCTTGCCAGGCTCTACCTTTCCTGTATCGTCTGCTTACATGGAGTTCCAAAGACTATAATGTCGGACAGAGGCACTCAATTCGTCTCCCGATTTTGGGATCAATTACACCAAGCTCTGGGAACTCAACTGGCATTTAGTACCGCATACCACCCCCAAACTGATGGACAAACGGAACGCGTAAACCAAATTCTAGAAGACATGCTGAGAGCATGTGTCCTCACTTATGGGACCAGTTGGGAGGAAAGCTTGCCATACGCAGAGTTCGCATACAACAACAGTTACCAGGCCAGCCTGCAAATGGCACCATTTGAAACCTTGTACGGGCGGAGATGTCGTACCCCGCTAAATTGGTCAGAGACCGAAGACAGCCGTATCTTCAGCCCAGGCATGCTCAGAGACGCCGAGGAAATGGTCAAGCTAATCAGGGACCGACTCAAAACAGCTCAAAGCCGACAGAAGAGTTATTACGATCAAAAGCACCGTGGAGTCAGATTCGAACCCGGTGAGTTTGTGTACCTACAAGTATCTCCCATGAGGGGCCTGCAACGATTCAAGATCAGAGGGAAGCTAGCACCAAGGTTCATCGGACCATTCTGCATAGTGGCTCGAAGAGGCACGGTAGCCTACCAGCTAGACTTACCCGAAGAATTATCCGATATCCACAATGTGTTCCACGTCTCGCAATTAAGGAAGTGCGTAAGCAACCCAGAGAAGCAACTATCCCATGAAAGAATTGACGTGCAACCAGACCTTACCTATCGGGAACACCCAATAAAGATATTAGAAGAGTCTGAAAGGAGAACCCGACAGAAAACCATCAGGTTTTTCAGAGTTCAGTGGAGCAATCACACCGAGAGTGAAGCAACTTGGGAAAGAGAAGATTTTTTTCGGACAGAGCACCCACACTTATTTGAGGATCAGCTGAAATCTCGGGGTCGAGATTTTTCCTAAGGGGTTAGGTGTTGTGACACTCCAAAAATTTTCATTTGGTTTTCAGCAAAAACCTTGTTGGATTTGAAGAAGGTCATTTAAATTTTTTTAAAACCTCTCTCTCTCAAAACTTTTTCCCCTTGGCAAGGATTTTAATTTTTGCATCTTCTTCAACCCTAGTGCTTGGTTATTAAAAACCTTCCTTCTGTTTGTCCCCTTCTCAAAATTATTTTTATTTTGGGATTTATTTTTAGGGAAAAACCCTAGGAGTTTTGGGACCTCTCTTATACTAAACCACTCATGGTTTTACCATGCCTCTTGTGGTAAACCCTCCCAAAAGCTCCTCCCCCTACCTTGGGGCAATCCAAACATTCTGTACCAACAAGTCCAACCCATTTTTTTGGATTTTATTTCAATTGTTTTATTCCCCAAATCATTTCTGTCATTTATTCTAAGCCTAGGTGATTTACAAAGCAAGTACATGAATTCCTTTGAGTTTTGATCTCAAACCAACTCCTCTGGATAGTCCTTATCACCCACAACCTAGAACCATCAAGATCCACTCTTCTTATTTTCAAAATTTTCAAGTTTCAGCCTCTGCAAGTTTGGACCAGATTTGTCAAATTTGGTGAAATGCATATCTCCTATTCTCCAAAAATTCTACCAAAAATCAGGCAGCCCCTAGATGCAATGAGAGACCACCTCACCAAAAATCAGCTCAAGGAGAATTCCCCACATGCCAAAATCATTTCGTCGAACACCTGGCCAGCACTGTTCTTGTGCACTTTCAGAAAATTCAGAGTTTCAGAGAAGTGCAGTGTCGTTTCTTCGTCAGTGTTGTCATCGATCACCAGGCGCCTACTGCGCGTTCGCACGGCCCCTTCTCCTGGCTGAGCACCGCACGCCTCTTGGGCGGGTGCAGGTGTCGGTGGCGGCGAGCATCGCCGGTGTTGGCAGCTTCGCGGTGGCGTAACCACCCGTGGCGGCTAACGGGCCAGAGCCAGCTCGCCACGCCGTCCGGCACCGCCTAACGCCCCAAGCCTCCGTGTGGCCTCATGCACGCCAACAAGCACCTCGCAGCACTGCCGCCGGGTTCGGCAAGCACAGGCGCGCCTCTGCCGCCAACGGGCCCGCGCCGCCCGCCCGTCGAATCCACCCAGACTCCTAATCCAAGCTCGTTTAAGGCCAAACGGAACCAAGGAACTCCACGTTGATGCCCAACTCCCTAAACCTCCCCGACCAAGCTCTGCACCACCGTAACCATCACCGGAGTACTCTGTTCACGGCCACCGCCTCGGATCGCCTATAAAAAGGGGCCCCGAGCTCGCCCTCGAGCACGCACCACCACTGCACCTCGCCAACACCTCGCCAAGCTACTCGGGGGACCTCGAGGAGGTCTCCTCCCCCAACTCTGCCCGCCCTGATACGCCTCGGCCACCATCACGATTCACTCCGGTGAGGCCATCTCCGACGCCCAAACCTCGTCAGTCACCTCCTCGAGCACCTAGTGAGCTGACCCAAGCTTCGATTTGAACTTCACAGCCCTCCCCGGCGAGATCCAGCTCCACCCGAGCCACCGTCCGCCGGAGCAAGGGCCGTCGTCGACGTAGTGCTCGCCGACGACCACCACCACCTACCACCGATGCGGAAGGACACGCTGAACACGCAGGTAACACCCGATCCCCCTGCCTCGCCGTTGATCGCCGCCGACGACCACCGCGGCTCTCGGGCGCCGACGAGCCCTGTTCCCCCCGTTTGAATTTTCAAACCTGACGGGTGGGACCCGCCCGTCAGCCTCTCTGTTCCTTTTTTTCGAACTGTTTTGTGAAAACGTATTCAGGCAAATGCGCTTTCGGTCTGAAACGTTTTTCTAGGCTTTTCTATTCAGCCCCCTAGGAAGTTTCTGTTTCATTACAGAAAGGTCCCTGGATTAAAACCCTTATAGCTTTTAAACAGTGATCGATTTTTGATTGATTCTTTTTCTGTCCTCTTTAAAATTTGGTCTAGTTTTTTACCAGATTTATTTGAAAAATATTTGGAATACTTTTGTGCACCTCACGGTATTTACGATAGTGCGTGTATTTCTGTATACCGTAGATACCGAAGGAGGTGACGGAACCGCAAACTTCACCGAGCCAGGCAACGACAACTCCGAACCAGGCAAGCATGTTTGAACTTTTGATATGATAAGTGTCTTGGCATGTTTGCATTCAGTGGTTGCATGGCATGATCATGAGCATCTCGATGAATGTCATATTACATGCAAAGTTGTGGCAAGTAAGTTTCAAAGATCCATAAGTTGTTGGATATGAGTTTGCATGGCCACATGAAGGCATGAGAATGAGTAAGATGGCAGTGTTGTAGCATGCCAGTCTTATGCCAGGCCATTTGATCAGTGTCAACATAAATCAGTCCAGTTCCCGTCCATTTTCCCTTTCCGTACTACCACATGTTTTCCGCTAGGGATACGGCTTAGTAAGTCGCAAACCGCTTTCCTGGTACACACCAAATCGAGAGGCCGAGATGAGGGTTCCATGGCCCTGGATTAAAGCCTATCATCCGGTCAGGGGGCATGGGTGTTTCCGGTTGGGACCGAGAGGGGGGCACCCCTTAGAGCGCGCGTATATAAATTCGATCCCATGCTATTCGAGATTGTGATCTCCCCGTCTCAAAGTTTTTCTTGAACGCTGTCTAGGGTGATTCCTGGCAACGTGAGGTGGGATGGGTGTTTACTGGTTAGATGTGTTTCTTCCGAAATACCGTAAACGGAACTAGTACTTGTGACTACGGAAACCCGTTGGCTGTGGGAAATTTAGTACAAACTCTGCAGAGTCAAAAATCCTTGAAATCATCTTATCCATGTCCAAGTACCGTGTTCATTTTCTTCCGTCAAGTGTCAGTCTCGGTGACAGAAACTCCTGAGAACCACATGAGTGTTAAGTCCGATTAAATGTTTATTTCCTGTGGATGTACTAACTCGTTTATTATCATGTGCTGAATATTTTCCTATGAGCACTATTTCTTGCAAGTTAACAGATATGAATAATGAATTTAAGCCCTTTCTGCGGTGTCGCTCAGACGTCCGACTGTGGCATACTCGTTATTTACTTTTGATATAAGCCCTTTCTGCGATGTCGCTCAGACGTCCGACTGTGGCATACTCGTTTATTTACTTTTGATATAAGCCCTTTCTGCGATGTCGCTCAGACGTCCGACTGTGGCATACTCGTTTATTTACTTTTGATATAAGCCCTTTCTGCGATGTCGCTCAGACGTCCGACTGTGGCACACTTGTTATTTACTTTTAATATAAGCCCTTTCTGCGATGTCGCTCAGACGTCCGACTATGGCAAGCTTGTTATCTTTCTTTCGGTATAAGTCCTTTCTGCGATGTCGCTCAGACGTCCGACTGTGGCACACCTATTATTTACTTTCAATATAAGCCCTCTCTGTGATGCCGCTCCGACGTCCGATTGTGGCACGCATGTCTTTTACTTTCGATATAAGCCCTTTATGTGGTGTCGCTTAGATGCCCGATTGCGGCATGATTTATTTATTTGTTCACCCTTCGAGGTGTCGCTTCAGACACCCGATCGGTTTTCGGTTATTTTTTTTGTGGACTTCGGGAGGACTACCGCCTGACTTCCTTATTTAATAATGTCGTGCTAGTTCATCATTTGAATGTGCAATACTAATTGCTCATGATGCATTCATGCATGCATTTGTTATATCTTATGTCCAAACTGTCTTGCGAGTACATTCAAAGTACTCACCTGGCTTGTTGATTTGGCCAGATGCTGACGAAGGCGATCTCATGGACGAAGAGTTCAATAGCGAGTCTGACACCTAGAGGAGTCCCAGTCAGTCTCGTGCGACCTGGATTTGGTCATCGGTTATATCCGCTCGCTACCCAAATAATTTCATCGAGCCTCACCTCGACGCTCGATGAGCTGCCAGTTTAGGAGTCATATTATTCACTCCACTGTGATAATCCACCACTGCTTTATTCTCGAGTCAGTAGTAAGCCACCCCACACCATTGTGTCATATCCGCCATTATGTAATTATTGGCGTGCTTGTAATAAATTTTTGAGCATCCCCAGCTCGACCCTGTAATACATTTTAATACTACTGGCTTATTGTATCAAGAATTTGTCTACCAGTCAGGAGGATTTTCCTCATACTGGAATCAAAAGGTCGGTTTCTCAATAAACATTTTATTGGAAAACCGGTCGTGACATTGTCGCATGCCGAGGCGAGTCTGTCACATCCGTGACCCCACTATCTATCTTAGGGGTGTGGCTCTGGGGTGTGTGCGGTGGGGAGTGGAAACAGAATAACCGCATTGCGTCCTGTCAAAACCTAGCCCAGCAATGCGGTAGCGCGAGGCCGAGCAGGGGGGGAGGGGGGTCGGGACCCCCCTCCCCTCCCCCTGTGAGGCCGAGACAGGACCGATCCGGAGCAGGCGACGACGCGGCATGCCGCATCATCGCATGCGGAGGCGAGTCCGTCACATCCGTGACCCCACTATCTATATTAGGGGTGTGGCTCTGGGGTGTGTGCGGTGGGGGGTGGAAACAGAATAACCGCATTGTGTCCTGTCAAAACCTAGCGCAGCAATGCGGTAGCGCGAGGCCGAGCAGGGGTCGGGACCCCCCCTCCCTCCCCCTGCAAGGCCGAGACAGGAACGAGCCGGAGCAGGTGACGACGCGGCGTGTCGCGTCGTCGCATGCGGAGGCGAGTCCATCACATCCGTGACCCCACTATCTATCTTAGGGGTGTGGCTCTGGGGTGTGTGTGGTGGGGGTGGAAACAGAATAACCGCATTGCGTCCTGTCAAAACCGAGCGCGGCAAGGCGGTAGCGCGAGGATTTAGCAGGGGAGGTGGTCGGGACCCCCCCCTCCCATCCCCCTTCGAGGCCGAGACAGGAACGAGCCAGAGTAGGCGACTACACGGCATGCCGCGTCGTCGCATGCGGAGGCGAGTCCGTCACATCCGTGACCCCACTATCTATCTTAGGGGTGTGGCTCTGGGGTGTTTGCGGTGTGGGTTGATGTCTACTACACAACCTTCTTCTTGTAGACGTTGTTGGGCCTCCAAGTGCAGAGGTTTGTAGGACAGTAGCAAATTTCCCTCAAGTGGATGACCTAAGGTTTATCAATCCGTGGGGGCGAGGGATGAAGATGGTCTCTCTCAAGCAACCCTGCAACCAAATAACAAAGAGTCTCTTGTGTCCCCAACACACCCAATACAATGGTAAATTGTATAGGTGCACTAGTTCGGCGAAGAGATGGTGATACAAGTGCAATATGGATGGTAGACATAGGTTTTGTAATCTGAAAATATAAAACAGCAAGGTAACTAATGATAAAAGTGAGCGTAAACGGTATTGCAATGCTAGGAAACAAGGCCTAGGGTTCATACTTTCGCTAGTACAAGTTCTCTCAACAATAATAACATAATTGGATCATATAACTATCCCTCAACATGCAACAAAGAGTCACTCCAAAGTCACTAATAGCGGAGAACAAACGAAGAGATTATGGTAGGGTACGAAACCACCTCAAAGTTATTCTTTCCAATCAATCCATTGGGCTATTCCTATAAGAGTCACAAACAGCCCTAGAGTTCGTACTAGAATAACACCTTAAGACAAAAATCAACCAAAACCCTAATGTCACCTAGATACTCCAATGTCACCTCAAGTATCCGTGAGTATGATTATATGATATGCATCACACAATCTCAAATTCATCTATTCAACCAACACATAGAACCTCAAAGAGTGCCCCAAAGTTTCTTTCGAGAATCACGACGAAAACGTGTATAACCCCTATGCATAGGTTCATGGGCGGAACCCGCAAGTTGATCACCAAAACATACATCAAGTAAATCACGTGATATCCCATTGTCACCACAGATACGCACGGCAAGACATACATCAAGTGTTCTCAAATCTTTAAAGACTCAATCCGATAAGATTACTTTAAGGGGAAAACTCAATTCGTTACTAGAGAGTAGAGGGGGAGAAGCAACATAAGATCCAACTATAATAGCAAAGCTTGCGATACATCCAGATCGTGCCAAATCAAGAACATGAGAGAGAGAGAGATCAAACATATAGCTACTGGTACATACCCTCAGCCCCGAGGGTGAATTACTCCCTCCTCGTCATGGAGATCGCCGGGATGATGAAGATGGCCACTGGTGAGGGTTCCCCCCTCCGGCAGGGTGCCGGAACAGGGTCCCGATTTGTTTTTGGTGGCTCTGGAAGCTTGCGGCGGTGGAACTCCCGATCTATTCTCTGTTCTGGAAGTTTTAGGGTACGTGGAGTTATATAGGCGGAAGAAGCACGTTAGGGGAGCCACGAGGGCCCCACGAGGCAGGGGGCGCGCCCTAGGGGGGTGGGCGCGCCCCCCGCCCTCGTGGCTTCCTCGTTCCTTCCTTGACGTGGGGTCCAAGTCCATCGGGTAGCTATCGTTCCAAAAATAACTTCTCTAGTTGATTTCATTCCGTTTTGACTCCGTCTGATATTCCTTTTCTTCAAAACATTGAAATAGGCAAAAAAACAACAAATCTGGGTTGGGCCTCCGGTTAATAGGTTAGTCCCAAAAGTAATATAAAAATGGAAAATAAAGCCCAATATTGCCCAAAACAGTAGATAATATAGCATGGAGCAATCAAAAATTATAGATACGTTGGAGACGTATCAAGCATCCCCAAGCTTAATTCCTGCTCGTCCTCGAGTAGGTAAAAGATAAAAAGATATTTTTTCATGCGGAGTGCTACTTGGCATAATTTCAATGTAAATCTTTTTAATTGTGGTATGAATATTCAGATTCAAAAGATTCAAGACAAAGGTTTAATATTGACATAAAAATAATAATACTTCAAGCATACTAACAAAGCAATCATGTCTTCTCAAAATAACATGGCCAAAGAAAGTTATCCCTACAAAATCATATAGTCTGGCTATGCTCTATCTTCACCACACAAAGTATTTAAATCATGCACAACCCCGATGACAAGCCAAGCAATTGTTTCATACTTTTGACATTCTCAAAACTTTTCAATCTTCACGCAATACATGAGTGTGAGCCATGGATATAGCACTTTATATGGAATAGAATGGTGGTTGTGCAGAAGACAAAAAGAGGGAAGATAGTATCACATCAACTAGGCATATCAATGGGCTATGGAGATGCCCATCAATAGATATCAATGTGAGTGAGTAGGGATTGCCATGCAACGGACACACTAGAGCTAGAAGTGTATGGAAGCTCAAAAAGAAACTAAGTGGGTGCGTATCCAACTCGCTTGCTCACGAAGACCTAGGGCATTTTGAGGAAGCCCATCATTGGAATATACAAGCCAAGTTCTATAATGTAAAATTCCCACTAGCATATGAGAGTGACAACATAGGAGACTCTCTATCATGAAGATCTTGGTGCTACTTTGAAGCACAAGTGTGGTAAAAGGATAGTAGCATTTCCCCTTCTCTCCTTTTCTCTCATTTTTTCTTATTTTTTTTATTTGGGCTTTTCTCCTTTATGGCCTCTTTTCTCTTTTTTTTAATTTATTTTTCATCCGGAGTCTCATCCCGACTTATGGGGGAATCATAGTCTCCATCATGCTTTCCTCACTTGGGACAATGCTCTAAAAATGATGATCATCATACTTTTATTTACTTACAACTCAACAATTACAACTCGATACTTAGAACAAAATATGACTCTATGTGTATGCCTCCGGCGGTGTACCGGGATATGCAATGATTCGTGAGTGACATGTATGAAAGAATTATGAATGGTGGATTTTCCACAAATACGATGTCAACTAGATGATCATGCTAAGCAATATGACAAGGATGGAGCGTGTCATAATAAATGGAACGGTGGAAAGTTGCATGGCAATATATCTTGGAATGGCTATGGAAATGCCATAATAGGTAGGTATGGTAGCTGTTTTGAGGAAGGTATATGGTGGGTGTATGATACCGGTGAAAGGTGCGCGGTATTAGAGAGGCTAGCAATGGTGGAAGGAAGAAGGGTGAGTATAATCCATGGACTCAACATTAGTCATAAAGAACTCATATAGTTATTGCAAAAATCTACAAGTTATCAAAGCAAAGTATTACGCGCATGCTTGTCGGTGTACTAGAGTAGGGGTACCCTAGTATCCTGAACTTGTGCACGGGCAGTTGCAGCCCTCCGCGGCAAGGCTTACCGGGTGACCGCCAAGGCCCCGGCAAGAGGAGCTTGCCGGGAAGGCTACCCAAGGCACCTAGGAGACAAGGCCCCGGCAAGAGGAGCTTGCCGGGAAGGCCCGGTGAGCGACAAGCTTCTGGACGCGACAAGACAACAACCGCGGCAAGGCGCTTGCCGCGGCAGACCACCACTCTGTACCTGCGCTCCAGCACATCCACTAACGTGTCGCCCTGGGACCTTTCCAGGCGCGCGTGGCAAGAGACCGTGCGGCCAGCGGAGCGCGGTGGCAAGCGGCGCTGACAAGATTGCCATCGTGGCAAGCGGTGGCGCCCCTGGCGGTCCCTTTCTACACTATTAGGGCGACGTAGACAGGCATTTAATGCATTTGTCCCCTGCCGTCAGGGTTAGGTATGGTACACTGTACAAGTAGTTGTACCAACCACAACTCCTTTTCCATTTTTACCCTTGCCTACGTTGCCACCTGTCGGAGACCCCTTGAGCATATAAAAGGAGGCCCGTGCGCAACGCGTGTGGGGGCCGGAGAGAGAGAGGTTGAAGGTTGAAGCCGAGAACACTCACGCCGGTCGTTAGCAGCTTGTGTGTACTGTAGCACTCAGCGCTCCTGAGCAAGAGCTCAATACACTCAGACATGCAGCAGTAGGAGTGTTATCTCTCCAGAGAGCTCCGAAGCTGGGTAAACCGCTCGTGTGCTTCGCCTCGATTTGCTCTTCGTGCGACCTCCGCCCCCCGCCGAACCGAAAGGGGCTCGGTCCGCCGGCCCCATAGGTGTTCGTGGGCTAGATCAGCCACCCGACATCTTTGGCGCGCCAGGTAGGGGGCGTCGAGATTGTGTGAACCTGACCCGGCATCCACATGAGCTAGATCTTCATCATCTTCATCGACATGCCGCCGAAGAAGAAGGCTTCGGCGGCAGATGTTCCGTCCGCGTCGAACCCACCACCACCGGAGCAAACGGGTGGTGGGGTAGACGCCGGCGGAAGAATGGACGACGACGGGGGAGCCCACGGTGCTGCCAAGTCCAAGGACAAGGCTGCGCAGACCTCGGCGTCCGTACATGCACCGCGCCCGTCTCAGGAGGCGCGGGACCGACAGCGTCATGGTATTCACAACGCCATACGCTCGTTGGACCAAGATCGAGCTGGTGGATCTCGGGATGCTCAAGACCAGCATGCACGCCAACATGTCGGCGCGAAGCGGCACGCGATCGCTGGGCGGATACTGCTCCTTCTAACATAGTTAGAAGTCCGAGCATATCCCTCCTCGCACCGCTCGCCATCGCCACCCACCACTCCAGCAGAAGCTTTGGCGAGAGCTCAACTGCTCCTGGATTACCCTCCAACAGCCGACAAGGTTGACGAATGGAGGGCCACCATTCAGAGTCTCATCGGCTTTGCCAACGGCAACGCTTCGCGGCAGTCGAGTACATCGATGCCGCGGCAGGACTGCCAGGCACGAGCCGATGGCGACGAAACCGGTGGGGGTGCAACCACCATGCACTCTCCGCCCCGAAGGCCAAGATCGCCGACTCGCCGGATCCACCTCGATAGCGACTCCACCGCATCATCGGATCCACGAGCTCGTCGCGATCAGCACCAAGTTCTTCACGAACGACAGCAAGAAGACGCTCGAACTCGCGCGAAGCGCCAAGAGAAGCGCGGCGTCAATCCGACCAGCGCTGCTGGGCCCTCTGTCGACATGCATGCGCCGAAGAACCAGCGACTTGCCAGACGCGTAGGTTGCCCTGCGTTCACTCGTGAGCTGCAGCAAGTCCATGGCCCAGCAAGAAGAATTTCAAGCCGACGTACGAGAGAAGTACGACGGCAAGACGATCCGTCGGAGTTCCTCAAAGATCTACACCATCGCGGTGCAAGCTGCCGGGGGGCGAGACGACAAGATCCTGGCCAACTACTTCCCGCTGGTGCTCAAGCCCAATGTTAGATCCTGGCTCATGCACTTGCCGGACAACTCCATATCCTCTTGGGCAGATCTATGCCATCAGTTTGTCGGCGCCTTTACAGGCGGCCACAAGCCCCATGGCCAAGAAAGCAACCTTCATCTGCTCGCCCAGAAGGAAGGAGAGCCCTTGCGCAAGTACATTCAGAGATTCAGCCGCGTACAGCACAACATCCCAGATGTCCACCCTGCCGCGGTAATCAGCGCGTTCCATCAGAACTTGCGAAACCGCAGGATGCGGGAGGAGATGGCGATGTGCAAGATCAGAGACGTCAGTGAGCTATATGCCCTGGCCGACAAGTGTGCACGTGCTGAGGAAGGGAGGAGACTCCCCGGAGAGAATACTGAAGCAGGAGGATCTGATAGTGAGGAGACCGCCCCGGCAAAGAAAAACCGGCGGTGAAGAAGAAGACCGAGTCCGGCAAGAGCTCTGATGCTCACTTCGGCAAGCGCACCTCTTCGGAGTGCTGCGCTACCGTCGAGGACGCACCATCGAGCTCCACCGGCAAGTGCTGAGGAGTAGTCTGCTCCGGCAAGCCCTAGGGTTTGTTCCGTTGAAGCAGACGCTCCAAGTCCGGCAGGAGCTCTGATGCCCACTCCGGCAAGCGCACCTCTTCGGAGTGCTGCGCTACCGTCGAGGACGCACCATCGAGCTCCACCGGCAAGTGCCGAGGAGCAGTCTGCTCGCAAGCCCTAGGGTTTGTTCCGTTGAAGCAGACGCTCCAAGTCCGGCAGGAGCTCTGATGCCCACTCTGGCAAGCGCACCTCTTCGGAGTGCTGCGCTACCGTCGAGGACGCACCATCGAGCTCCACCGGCAAGTGCTGAGGAGCAGTCTGCTCCGGCAAGCCCTAGGGTTTGTTCCATTGAAGCAGACGCTCCAAGTCCGGCAAGAGCTCTGATGCCCACTCCGGCAAGCGCACCTCTTCGGAGTGCTGCGCTACCATCGAGGACGCACCATCGAGCTCCACCGGCAAGTGCTGAGGAGCAGTCTGCTCCGGCAAGCCCTAGGGTTTATTCCGTTGAAGCAGACGCTCCAAGTCCGGCAAGAGCTCTGATGCCTACTCCGGCAAGCGCACCTCTTCGGAGTGCTGTGCTACCGTTGAGGACGCACCATCGAGCTCCACCGGCAAGTGCTGAGGAGCAGTCTGCTCCGGCAAGCCCTAGGGTTTGTTCCGTTGAAGCAGACGCTCCAAGTCTGGCAAGAGCTCTGATGCCCACTCCGGCAAGCGCACCTCTTCGGAGTGCTGCGCTACCGTCGAGGACGCACCATCGAGCTCCACCGGCAAGTGCTGAGGAGCAGTCTGCTCCGGCAAGCCCTAGGGTTTGTTCCATTGAAGCAGACGCTCCCGACAAGTTTTGCTCCGGCAAGCTTGCCGGGGAACGTCAAGCTCCGGCTGAGCCGCAGGTTCTCGCCGTAGAAGCAGATGTTCCCGCAGCAGCAGATGTGCCGGTGGTTCTTTGGTCGATCAGGACGACGCCAAATCGAGCCACTGGCCAGACACCTTTCGCTCTAGTCTATGGAGCAGAGGCAGTTCTCCCCACGGAACTCGTATACGGATCACCTCGAGTGCTCGCTTATGATGAGCTTGAGCAAGAGCAGTTGCGACAAGATGACACGCTGCTCCTTGAGGATGATCGTCTTGAGGCTCTTGTCAGAGCTGCTCGATACCAGCAAGCTTTGCGCCGCTACCATAGCCGCAGTTAATGCCGAAGTCTCGAGGAAGGCGACCTTGTTCTTGGCGCGCTCAGTCCGCCAAGAATTCCAACAAGTTGACGCCGAAGTGGGAAGGCCCTTACTGGGTGAAACGAGTCACTAGGCCTGGCGCTGTCCGCCTTGAGACCGAAGATGGCATTCCGGTGAGCAACTCCTGGAACATTGAGCATCTTCGTAAGTTTTAACCGTAGGGCTTGGTTGCCGGAACCTGTTCCGGCAACCACCTTTTGTACAAGTCTTGCCGATGTTGCATGTAATCCTTTGTACAAAGCCGGGCGCAGACCCAGTGCATAAGTGAAGCTCATGTGCTTCGCACATCTTGTCAATTTCATGCTTTCTACTTCTATTTGCATGCGTTATCTGACACTTTGTGCAGCACCTACCCCGGTAAGCAATAACGAGCCATGAGGCTCCATATCTTTATTTTCTCTTTCTTTCTCTTTCTCAAAGAAAGGAAGGTTCCCTCACCCACAAGTTTGCCGGGGGAAAGGAGAATAAATGGTGTGGACCAAGCGTCGCTCAAGGAAGTCTAGCCTTACCGGGAAGCAAACGACAGAAAAGCTAAGTTGCTAAAGTTTGAGCAATCAGTTTTAAATTTTTTAAGTTATCTTCCTCGAACGACCGTACTTTGTATGGAAAACCTGTGCGTGGAGGAACCAACTCGTAGCTAGTTGCACCCTTACTTTGTTTCGAGTCCGCTCAACAACTTAAGTGAGCTGCGATTGCGCCCTTACTTTGTTTCGAGTCCGCTCAATAACTTAAGTGAGCTGCGATTGCGCCCTTACTTTGTTTCGAGTCCGCTCAACAACTTAAGTGAGCTGCGACTAGTTGCGACAAGGTTTCTTGTCGGTAGCAGCACCGCCAGCAGGCTGCTGACGTCCCGCACTCAGCGCTCGCGGCACAGGTGCCTGCGCTGACAAGTTCCCTAAAAGCGTAGGGTAAAAACATACAAAGGAAGGAACCAAGTAAAGGAAATAACATAGCAATTGCTACCCGAAATAGAGTTATATTGCAAGATAACTTGTCGCAGCTCTAATAGACTGTTCTCATAACATGACCAGCAGCGGCAAGAAGAAGAGAAAGCGGGCGACCTAATCTATGCCGACCGCCGGGGGCTCTCAAGGAAGCAAAGGATGCTGCCGCAGCTGCCGAGGGATCGGCGGTCGGCGTAGCGCCTGGCGCTCCTGCGGCCTCAGGGCCGTCAGTGCGATCGCCGGACCCCTCGCCAGCTTCTGCGGCGGCAGCTTTGGCGGCCTCTTCGCCGGCGGGCTCGTCAGCGCCAGCTTCTTCTCCGATGGCAGCGGCGTCGTCAGTATCGCCGCGCGCGTCCTCCTCGCCAGCGACCTCGGTCTCCATTGGCTCTGTGGCGGATGGATCTGACGACCGGAAAATGAAGAAAAGTCAAGCAAATATTCAAAAAGAAAATCAGAAGAATAAGAACACAAGGAAAGTTTTCAAGCAAGAGGATTACCTGTGCTAGGGTCTGCAGTCATGGTCTCCGCCACCAGGGGATCGCTGGTGCTGTCCCTTGCCGGAGAACTGCCCCTTGCCGGAGAAGTCTCCCTTGCCGGAGAACGCTCCCTTGCCGGGGAATCCTCCCTTGGCGATGTAGTCGAAGCAGAAGGCACGTTAGGAGCGGCTTCAAGGCACTCCTGGTAAGGCTGCTCTGCTCCTACACAAATCAGCAGTCAGATATCAGCAAAGAAAGAGAACCCATGCACGCCGAACAGCAAGAAGTAAACCATATACTTACGCTGGGGGCTGCGCATGCCCGTGCCCTGTTTTGGGCCTGGCCCAACAGCGCTCGGCACCGTGTGTGGCCCAGGCCCGGGGGCTCCTGTCGGTGTACTAGAGTAGGGGTACCCTAGTATCCCGAACTTGTGCACGGGCAGTTGCAGCCCTCCGCGGCAAGGCTTACCGGGTGACCGCCAAGGCCCCGGCAAGAGGAGCTTGCCGGGAAGGCCACCCAAGGCACCTAGGAGACAAGGCCCCGGCAAGAGGAGCTTGCCGGGAAGGCCCGGTGAGCGACAAGCTTCCGGACGCGACAAGACAACAACCGCGGCAAGGCGCTTGCATGTAGACCACCACTGACTGCTGCACATCCACTAACGTGTCGCCTCGACCTTTCCAGCGCGCCAAGGCAAGAGACCGTCTTGGCCAGCGGAGCGCTGGTGCGGCGCCGACAAGATTGCCATCGTGGCAAGCGTGGCGCTCTGGCGGTCCCTTTACGCAGACTGTTAGGGCGACGTAGACAGCCATTTAATGCCTTTGTCCCCTGCCGTCAGGGTTAGGTATGGTACACTGTACAAGTAGTTGTACCAACCACAACTCCTTTTCCATTTTTACCCTTGCCTACGTTGCCACCTGTCGAGACCCCTTGAGCATATAAAAGGAGGCCCGTGCGCAACGTAGGGGGGCCGGAGAGAGGAGAGAGGTTCGAAAGGTTCGAAGCCAGAGAACACTCACGCTCAGTCTCGTTAGCAGCTTGTGTGTACTGTAGCACTCAGCGCTCCTGAGCAAGAACTCAATACACTCAGACATGCAGTAGTAGGAGTGTTATCTCTCCGGAGAGATCCAAAGCTGGGTAAACTGCTCGTGTGCTTCGCCTCGATCTGCTCTTCGTGCGACCTCCGCCCCCCGCCGAACCGAAAGGGGCTCGGTTCGCCGGTCCCATAGGTGTTCGTGGGCCAGATCAGCCACCCCGACAATGCTCCTAGGGGGATAGATTGGTAGGACAAGACCATCGCTCGTCCCCGACCGCCACTCATAAGGAAGACAATCAATAAATAAATCTTGCTCTGACTTCATCACATAACGGTTCACCATACGTGCATGCTACGGGAATCACAAACTTTTAACACAAGTATTTCTCAAATTCACAACTACTCAACTAGCATGACTCTAATATCACCATCTTCATATCTCAAAACAATTATCAAGCATCAAACTTTTCTTAGTATTCAACACACTCATAAGAATTCTTAGAAATCTTATATGGTTAGCATATTAGGATTATTTAAGAAAAGTACCATGCTATTTAAGACTCTCAACATGAGAGTTCATATATTTCTCCAAAATAAAACTACCACCATGCTCTAAAAGATATAAGTGAAGTACTAGAGAAATAACAAAAACTACTCCGAAAGATATAAGTGAAGATCAATGAGTAGTCGAATAATTATGCAACTATGTGAAGACTCTCCCATTTAATAATTTCAGATCTTGATACTTTATTCAAACAGCAAGCAAAACAAAATAAAATAAAATTACGCTCCAAGCAAAACACATATCATGTGGTGAATAAAAATATAGCTCCAAGTAAAGTTACCGATGAACGAAGACGAAAGAGGGGATGCCATCCGGGGCATACCCAAGCTTAGTCGCTTGGTTATCCTTGAATATTACCTTGGGGTGCCTTGGGAATCCCCAAGCTTAGGCTCTTGCCACTCCTTATTCCATAGTCCATCGAATCCTTACCCAAAACTTGAAAACTTCACAACACAAAACTTAACAGAAAACTCGTAAGGTCCGTTAGCGAAAGAAAACAAAACACCACTTCAAGTTACTGTAATGAACTCATTCTTTATTTGTATTAGTGTTAAACCTACTGTATTCCAACTTCTCTATGGCTTATAAACTATTTTACTAGCCATAGATTCATCAAAATAAGCAAACAACACACGAAAAACAGAATCTATCAAAAATAGAACAGTCTGTAGTAATCTATAACTAACGCAAACTTCTGGAACACCAAAAATTCTAAAATAAATTGGTGGACCTGAGGTATTTGTCTAGTAATCATCTGACAAGAGAATCAACTAAATTTCACTCTCCAGTAAAAAGTTCTAGCTAATCTCGTGAGCGCTAAAGTTTCTGTTTTTTACAGCATGATCATAAAGACTTCACCCAAGTCTTCCCAAAGGTTCTACTTGGCACAAACACTAATTAAAACATAAAACCACATCTAAACAGAAGCTAGATGTATTATTTATTACTGACCAGAACCAAAAAGCACGAAACTAAAATAAAATTGGGTTGTCTCCCAACAAGCGCTATCGTTTGACGCCCCTAGCTAGGCATGATGATTTCAATGATGCTCACAAAAAGATACGAGTTGAAACATAAATAGAGCATCATGAAGAATATGACTAGCACATTTAAGCCTAAACCACTTCCTATGCATAGGGATTTTGTGAGCAAACAACTTATGGGAACAAGAATCAACTTGCATATGAAGGTAAAACAAGCATAACTTCAAAACTTTAAGCACATAGAGAGGAAACTTGATATTATTGCAATATGTAGAAGCATATGTTCCTCCCTCATAATAATTTTCAGTAGCATCATGAATGAATTCAACAATATAACCATCACCTAAATCATTCCTTTCATGATCTACTTGCATAGAAAATTTACTACTCTCCACATAAGCAAAATTCTTCTCATTCGGAATAGTGGGAGTATCATAAGAGACTTGAATACTATAAATTGTTTCCACATTAAAAGATTAATGTTCAGAAAAGGGTAATCATAATCATGACAAGTTTTATAAATATAATCATCCCTACTTTTTATAGCATAAGTTTTATCACAATAGTCATCATAAGTAGCAACTTTGTTCTCATCATAATCGATTGAAACCTCTTCCAAGATAGTGGAATCATTACTAAGTAAAGTCATGACCTCTCCAAATCCACTTTCATCAATATAATCATCATAGGTAGAAGGCATGCTATCATCATAACAACTTTGCATATCAAAACTTGAGAGGCTAAAATATCATCATTATTAAACATAGCATCCCCAAGCTTGGGACAAACATTAATTGCAGCAAATATATTTTCAAATATGTCATCCTCATCAAACATAGCTTCCCCAAGCTTGGGCCTTTTCATATCATAAGCATAATCACTCTCATCATTAATAGTATGGATAGCAACAATAGTATAGCAATTGTCATATTCCAAGCAAGTACCAAAAAGATTTTCAAGATCATAAGAAGTATCATTATCTTCCCAATCATAATCATCATAACAAGCAATAGGAATAACGAGATCATCATCAAGTGCATCATCTTCCACAATTATTTTTGATTCATTTTCATGAGGCACAACAATAATAGGAGCAACTTTATTTGGGAGAGATACCTTTTTACCTCTCTTCCTTTTTCTTTTCTTCTTCTTCACCACATCATGTGTGGGTTCAATCCTCTTTTTGGAGCTCCTTATTAATGAGATTGGTTGAATAGAAGGCTCCTCCTCGTTACCTAATTCATCATAAGAAATAATAGGAGGATATTGGGAAGTCTCTTCCCTTTCATTAGTATTCTCTTCATCCTGTATTTGTTTTCTTTTCTTTATGTAGTTGGCAATATAAGGATTTTCAATACAATTCACCGCACAATACATATAAATCTTCTCTAGATCAAAATCAAGAAATCTATCAAGATTAAATTTTGGAATACCCTCAGTTATACGTTTCATTTCTTCATACCCCAAAAGAAGGCTAAGCTCTTTATGATGCTCAAGGGTAATCAAATTATCACAATATTTGGACACGACTTGATCAAGAAACAAATAGCATTGGAGCTTTAAATGACCATGTTCATTGCAAAGTTCACAAGGGGTACTATAAATATTGAACCTTTCAGCACAATCATCAAGACTTTCTTGCAATAATTTAGTTTCTAAGTACTTATGCCTCTTGCAATATATATCTTCCCTATTTTGTGTATACTTTCAAACCCAATGCACTCCACAAAAATTGACATGTTTATAGGAGACATTTTCATCATAAATAGTGCAATCATCATTAGTACCATGGATATTCAAGGAGTTCATACTAACAACGTTGCAATCATGCTCATCATTCAAAGTTTTAGTGCCAAACATTCTAATGCATTCTTCTTCTAACACTTTGGCACAATTTTCTGTTCCATCATACTCACGAAAGATATTAAAAAGATGAAGCGTACGAGACAAACTCAATTCCATTTTTTGTAGTTTGCTTTTATAAATTAAAGTAGTGATAAAACAAGAAACAAAAATATTCGATTGCAAGATCTAAAGATATACCTTCAAGCACTCACCTCCCCGGCAACGGCGCCAGAAAAGAGCTTGATGTCTACTACACAACCTTCTTCTTGTAGACGTTGTTGGGCCTCCAAGTGCAGAGGTTTGTAGGACAGTAGCAAATTTCCCTCAAGTGGATGACCTAAGGTTTATCAATCCGTGGGAGGCGTAGGATGAAGATGGTCTCTCTCAAGCAACCCTGCAACCAAATAACAAAGAGTCTCTTGTGTCCCCAACACACCCAATACAATGGTAAATTGTACAGGTGCACTAGTTCGGCGAAGAGATGGTGATATAAGTGCAATATGGATGGTAGATATAGGTTTTTGTAATCTGAAAATATAAAAACAGCATGGTAACTAATGATAAAAGTGAGCGTAAACGGTATTGCAATGCTAGGAAACAAGGCCTAGGGTTCATACTTTCGCTAGTACAAGTTCTCTCAACAATAATAACATAATTGGATCATATAACTATCCCTCAACATGCAACAAAGAGTCACTCCAAAGTCACTAATAGCGGAGAACAAACGAAGAGATTATGGTAGGGTACGAAACCACCTCAAAGTTATTCTTTCCAATCAATCCGTTGGGCTATTCCTATAAGAGTCACAAACAGCCCTAGAGTTCGTACTAGAATAACAACTTAAGACACAAATCAACCAAAACCCTAATGTCACCTAGATACTCCAATGTCACCTCAAGTATCCGTGAGTATGATTATACGATATGCATCACACAATCTCAAATTCATCTATTCAACCAACACATAGAACCTCAAAGAGTGCCCCAAAGTTTCTTTCGGAGAATCACGACGAAAACGTGTGCCAACCCCTATGCATAGGTTCATGGGCGGAACCCGCAAGTTGATCACCAAAACATACATAAAGTGAATCACGTGATATCCCATTGTCACCACAGATACGCACGGCAAGACATACATCAAGTGTTCTCAAATCTTTAAAGACTCAATCCGATAAGATTACTTCAAGGGGAAAACTCAATTCGTTACAAGAGAGTAGAGGGGGAGAAGCAACATAAGATCCAACTATAATAGCAAAGCTTGCGATACATCAAGATCGTGCCAAATCAAGAACATGAGAGAGAGAGAGAGAGAGATCAAACATATAGCTACTGGTACATACCCTCAGCCTCGAGGGTGAACTACTCCCTCCTCGTCATGGAGATCGCCGGTATGATGAAGATGGCCACTGGTGAGGGTTCCCCCCTCCGGCAGGGTGCCGGAACAGGGTCCCGATTTGTTTTTGGTGGCTCTGGAAGCTTGCGGCGGCGGAACTCCCGATCTATTCTCTGTTCTGGAAGTTTTAGGGTACGTGGAGTTATATAGGCGGAAGAAGCACGTTAGGGGAGCCACGAGGGCCCCACGAGGCAGGGGGCGCGCCCTAGGGGGGTGGGCGCGCCCTAGGGGGGTGGGCGCGCCCCCCGCCCTCGTGGCTTCCTCGTTCCTTCCTTGACGTGGGGTCCAAGTCCATCGGGTAGCTTTCGTTCCAAAAATAACTTCTCTAGTTGATTTTGTTCCGTTTCGACTCCGTCTGATATTCCTTTTCTTCAAAACACTGAAATAGGCAAAATCAGCAAATCTGGGTTGGGCCTCCGGTTAATAGGTTAGTTCCAAAAGTAATATAAAAGTGGAAAATAAAGCCCAATATTGCCCAAAACAGTAGATAATATAGCATGGAGCAATCAAAAATTAGAGATACGTTGGAGACGTATCATGGGTGGAAACATAATAACCGCATTGCGTCCTGTCAAAACCTAGCACAAAGAATGCGGTAGCGAGGCCGGCAGGGGGTGGGGACCCCCTCCCTCCTCTGCGAGGCCGAGACAAGAACGAGCCGGAGCAGACAACGACGCGGCGTGCCGCGTCGTCGCATGCGGAGGAGAGTCTGTCACATCCGTGACCCCACTATCTATCTTAGGGGTGTGGCTCAGGGGTGTGTGCGGTGGGGGTGGAAAGGGTTTCTAGGGTTTAGGATTTTAGGGTTTAGGGTTTAGGGTATCGGGTTAGGGTCGTTTAGGGTTTAGGGTTAGGGTTTAGGGTTTAGGGTTAGGGTTTAGGGTTAGGTTAGGGTTTAGGGTTTAGGGTTTAGGGTTTAGGTTTAGGGTTAGGGTTTAGGGTTTAGGGCCCCAACATATGATCTTCGACATGAACTTCTACTTGAGATCTGGCTGGGCTGTTGGTTTCAGATGGATAGGATTTTTCTGCGTTGTGTAATTTATTGTTATTTTTCAACCCAACCAATACGTAGCCTTTAGCATAGAATCTATATTTGTTTTTTGTGATTTTTCAACTGCGAACGGATTTCAACTATAACTTTGTGTAAAAATATTCTCATACACTCCTTAACTTTCCTTTTTGTCTTTTGTCGGCATTGTACATGAACTTCTGCATGTATCCAAATAGAACTTCATATCTGAGCGCGTTGTCTTAGGCTAGCTAACCTTAGTTCATACGGTAAAACTTTAATTTTTTAAGTATATTTTTTCCTACATCGATTTTATATGATTTTATATACCATAACTTCTTCTACAAGCTAACCTGAACTTCGGACTATATAATTATTTGCTGGTTGCTCTTTTATGGAATACAACACCAGCACCTCCTCCTGCCATAGTGTACTAGAACTTCCACTGTAATGTTGCTTGAACTTCATATTGTATATTTTTCATTTTTATTCTTGCTTGCACTCTGCATGTAATGCATCACCAGCACAGCACTTCCTGCCATAATATATCAGGACTTCTGTTGTAATATTACTTGAACTTCACAGTGCATATTTTTTTCATTTTATTACTTCTTGCTCTCTCATGCAATACATCACCAGCACCTCCTCTTATACTATACTAGTACTTCTGCAAAAAGCTTACTTAAACTTCTACTGTATAATTTATTTTGAAACTTCAGCAATAAAAGTTCAAGTAAGCTTTCTCCTAAACTACTGTTTCAAAAGTGGAATAATATTCTGCTCATTGGCATGACATAAGTTCGCTTCGTTTAATTGACCTAGTCTAACTGTTCATCAGCCTTGCGCTCCTCCTAGGCTTTGGTTGTGTTGGTTTTTGCTTGACATGTACCTCTTCCTCTTCATCTTCTTCTCTATCTTCCTCTTCATCGTCCTCTTCCTCTTCATCATCCTCTTCCTCTTCCTCTTCATCGCCCTCTTCCTCTTCTTCAATTGCGTCTTCATCTTGTTCTTCCTCTTCATCTTCCACCACTTTCTTGTTGCTGGCTCTTGGTTTTGCTTTCTGTTTCTTCTCTGGATTTTTGCTTGTCTTTGCAGCATCTGCGCGTTGCGGGAATGATCTTGCATTATGTGGTTCATACTACTTGCATATGCTACAAAGCCTGCTGCTTGCTTTCTGTGGGTGTGGTCCCTTCTTTTGTTCTATAACTTTGGGCTGCTGTTTTTGAACTTAGGGTTGCCTGACCTCCTCTGCATCGTTTCTTTCCAAGAGTGTTGGATAGGTGAGCTTGTTGTGTCCCGCAACTTGGTTGCACACACTACATTTCCTGTGTCCAAGTGGCACTCCGTTTTGATCGAGCACGACGACTCTTCCTACAGGTGGTGCCTTTATTTGAGTTGCCTTGCCACTTTTCTTTGTTGCAGAAATTTTCTTCCTACCCTTTGTTTCAGAGAACAGCGGCAGTTTCATCATCTCTTGCTGGCGCTGCTCCATTGATTGGTCAACATCCTGCTTGCATTGGTTGGCATGAGCAGCGGCGTTTAGCATTTCAGCTGCATAATAATGAAGGTCATCTTCAATTTCAGCATCCTCTTGAGCCATCCTTTCGTCAGCATCCACTCGATTTGCTGAATGTGTTGCATTAAGCTCTTCCATGAGCCTCTTGAGAACATAGTAGGTTCTGTCATATTGTTGGTCACATCTCATCGCTTTCTTGTTAACCATCCAATTTAGTTGCAGCAAGATGTCTTGCTTCGATAGTCTTGAGCTGCCATCCGATGCGGTTGTGTTGTAGTCCCTTGTATCAAAGGTGGCTGTGATTTTGCAGTCTTTGTGTACCGTTTGAGGATATACTTATTTGGAAGTTTGTCAGGCTTCAGGTGATCCAGTATGTTCATGATGTGAAGGCGGAAGAGGCCTGCATTTTGATGATGAATGCAGAATACATAGTTTGTGAGCCAGCAATGAGTTTCACATATTTTGATATGATACTACTAGTTTAGCTATTTAGTGAGTTTGTTTTTCCGCTCACCTGTGTGTGTCCATAGCATGCACTCACACTCGTATATTTTATTATCAGGGTCAGCTACAACCTGGAATTCATGCTTTGGCAAGGAAAATCTTTCTTCATCATCATGGCCAGCCTTCTTGTGGTAGTACACAAGGTACTTAGTCGGCTCTGCTGTAGTCTTTGTGCGAAATAGCGTGGCTTTTCTCATCCTAGTCCTCATCTCGGTGTACACGGCTCTCGTGTACTTGATAGACATGTCTTCCTCGTAGCCGTATGTTGTTTTTGTCACAGGATTGGTCTGCACATGTCAAAAAATAAGATATTAGTAGAAGCAGAGTCATGGGTTTCATTTTTTAAAATTCAAAGTGCACATGTTTGAAGGAAAACACAATATGATGGGGTTCTTTTTTGTGTGTGTGTTCATACCATGCTGGTCATTGTTTGCTCGTTCTCCTTCTGTATCCAAGTTTGTATGCAAGCATTTACCCGCCTAGTGATGACCCACAAGTGTAGGGGATCTATCGTAGTCCTTTCGATAAGTAAGAGTGTCGAACCCAACGAGGAGCAGAAGGAAATGATAAGCGGTTTTCAATAAGGTTTTCTCTGCAAGCACTGAAATTATAGGTAATAGATAGTTTTGTGATAAGATAAATAGTAATGAGCAACAAGTAAATAAAGTAAACAAAGTGCAGCAAGGTGGCCCAATCCTTTATGTAGCAAAGGATAAGCCTGTACAATTTCTAATAATAAGGAAAGAGCTCCCGAGGACACATTGGGAATTATCGTCAAGCTAGTTTTCATCACGTTCATATGATTCGCGTTCGGTACTTTGATAATTCGATATGTGGGTGGACCAGTACTTGGGTATTGCCCTAACTTGGACAAGCATCCCACTTATGATTAACCCCTATTGCAAGCATCCGCAACTACAAAACAAGTATTAAGGTAAACCTAACCACATCATTAAACATATGGATCCATATCAGCCCCTAACGAAGCAACACATAAACTAGGGTTTAAGCTTCTGTCACTCTAGCAACCCATCATCTACTTATTACTTCCCCATGCCTTCCTCTAGGACCAAATAATGGTGAAGTGTCATGTAGTCGACGTTCACATAACACCACTAGAGGAAAAGACAACATACATCTCATCAAAATATCGAACGAATACCAAATTCACATGACTACTAATAGCAAGACATCACCCATGTCCTCAGGAACAAACGTAACTACTCACAAAGCATATTCATGTTCATAATCAGAGGAGTAATAATATGCATAAAGGATCTGAACATATGATCTTCCACCAAGTAAACCAATTAGCATCAACTACAAGGAGTAATCAACACTACTAGCAACCCACAGGTTCCAATTTGTGGTTTTGATACAAGATTGGATACAAGAGATGACCTAGGGTTTTGAGAGGAGATGGTGCTGGTGAAGATGTTGATGGAGATTGACCCCCTCCTAATGAGAGGATCGTTGGTGATGATGTTGGTGATGATTTCCCCCTCCCGGAGGGAAGTGTCTCCGGCACAACAGCTCCGCCAGAGCCCTAGATTGATTCCGCCAAGGTTCCGCCTCGTGGCGGCGGAGTTTCGTCTCGTAAGCTTGCCCAAGATTTTTTCCAGGGTAAAAGTGATGATATAGCAGAAGATGGACGCCGGAGGCCCAGGAGATAGGGCGCGCCCTATAGGGGGGGCGGCGTGCCCCCCTGTCTCCAGGACAGTGTGTGGGCCCCCTCGCATATTTCTTTCGCTCAGAAATTCTTATTATTTCCAAAATGTTGTTTCGTGGAGTTTCAGGACTTTTGGAGCTGTGCAGAATAGGTTTCCAACGTTTGCTCCTTTTCCAGCCAGAATTCCAGCTGCCAGCATTCTCCCTCTTCATGGTAAATCTTGTAAAATAAGAGAGAATAGCCATAAGTATTGAGATATAACGTGTAATAACAGCCCATAATGCAATAAATATTGATATAAAAGCATGATGCAAAATGGACGTATCAACTCCCCCAAGCTTAGACCTCGCTTGTCCTCAAGCGGAAGCCGAAATCGAAAAATATGTCCACATGTTTCGGGATAGAGGTGTCGATAAAAATAAAATACGGACATGAGGGCATCATGATCATTCTAATAACAACAACATATATAGATTTTGTCATATGATTTCCTAGGCTCAAGTAACAATCAATTCACATTGTCAAGTATGGTTCAAAAACTTCATTGGGAACTAACAAACTATAGTCGCAGTCATTGAAGCAATTGCAATTTATCATAACATCAGAAAGAGTCAACAATAGAGCTTTTCAGCAAGCTCACATACTCAACTATCTCGTAGTCTTCTACAATTGCTAACACTCACCCAGTACTTGTGGTTATAGAGTTTCATCCGGACACTGAGAAAGATAGGGGCTTATTGTGTTGCCTCCCAACGTATTCACCTTTAGGTGATGTCAACAACAATAGCCCATGCTAACTTACATCCAATTGGATATATATATCATGAGCTTTCAAACACGAGGAGCTTGCCAAAGGATAAAATGAAAAAGGGAAAGGTGAGGATCACCTTGACTCAAGCATAAAGTAAAAGATAGGCCCTTCGCAGAGGGAAGCAGAGGTTGTCATACGCGTTTAGGGTTGATGCATAAAATCTTAATGCAAAAGAACGTCACTTTATATTACCCCTTGTATGTGGACCTTTATTATGCAGTCCGTCGCTTTTATTACTTCCACAACAAGTTCGTACAAAGCTTATTTTCTCTGCACTAATAAGTCATACATAATTAGAGAGCAATTTTTATTGCTTGCACCGATGACAACTTACTTGAAGGATCTTACTCAATCCATAGGTAGGTATGGTGCACTCTCATGGCAAAACTGGGTTTAAGGGTATTTGGAAGCACAAGTAGTATTTCTACTTGGTGCAAGGAATTTGGCTAGCATGAGGGGGAAAGGAAAGCTCAACATGTTTGGAAGGTCAATGACAATATACTTTAACTGAGATGTCGGAAAACATAAACCATTACGTTGTCTTCCTTGTCCAGCATCAACTCTTTTAGCATGTCATACTTAATGAGTGCTTCACAATCATAAAAGATGTCCAAGATAATATATTTATACGTGAACCCCGTCTTTCCTTATCACTTCCTATTAATTGCAACGATGATCAAGGCTACGTTCATCAACTCTCAACAATTTTTATGCCTCATACTTTCTATGTGTGAAGTTATCACTATCCATAAGATCAATATGAACTCTTTTATTCTTTATACTTTCTCAAGATCATAGCAACATAGAAAAGCCCTTGACTCAACACTAATCTTTATTATAGATAGCTCACAGACTCGAGTACAAAAATATATCACAAAGCAAAACTCAAAACTACTTGATATAAAAACTTGAATCTACTAGATCAAGATACTACTAAAAGGATCGAACTAAATAAAGTGGTAAAGATAGGAGTGTGACGGTGATACGGTACCGGGGCACCTCCCCCAAGCTTGGGAATTGCCAAGGGGAGTGCCCATACTCATGTGATGACGTCCTCGGAGGTGATGGAGGTGGTGATGATGACTGTGGATAATCGCACATTGAGCGTAAAAGTTCCTCCAACTTGCGGATAATGCCCTTAAGCCCAACAATATGATCCTTCAACAGAACATTCTCCTGTGTGAGGTACTTGTTATGTATGCAAGCTAACTCAATCATCCTGAAAGCTTCAATCTCTGTTGGAGTAAAGAGGTTAGGTAAAGGTTGAGGGATGTCTTCTTCTTTCACCACCGAAGCTTGAACCTCCGTGGCCTTCTTGATCCCTTCATCCTTGTTGATCTCTTCTGGTTCTTCTCTTTTCAGCTCTATCTTCAATAGCCAAGCATCCTTGTCTTCGTTGTTGGAGGAGGGTGAAGTCATGGTGCTCTAAATCTGCAACGGAAAAAGTTCGAAACGAAAACAGAGGATATTTGCGTGATACGGTGGTCAAAACCTTCGGGAGTATATATAATGAATTTTTACCGTCCAAAATACGTAACATACAAGAAAACGGAGTCCGGGAGGCACACGGGGTGCCCACAAGATAGGGGGGCACGCCCTACAGGGGGGCACGCCCTCCACTCTCGTGGGAGCCTCGTGTCCCTTTCGGACTACTTCTTTCTTCCTAAAATTCTTAAATAATCCAAAACTGATAAAAATTGCCATTAGAGTTATTTTGGAGTCGGTTTACTTACCGTACCACGTACCTATGCCTTTTCGGAGTCTGGAACATTCTGGAAAGTGTCTCTTATGTATTCCTCAGGGGTTATGGTTTCAATAATATTAGTTTCAACATAAATAGGATTACCTGAAATATAATGTTTAATTCTTTGACCGTTCACCACCCTCGGATTTGTGCCTTCGAAGTTGTTGATTTTTATAGCACCAGAACAATAGACCTCCTCGATAACATAGGGACCTTCCCATTTTGAGAGAAGTTTGCCTGCAAAAAATCTTAAACGAGAGTTGAATAATAACACATAATCTCCCACGTTAAACTCACTTTTTTGTATCCTCTTATCATGCCAGCGTTTGACTTTTTCTTTGAAAAGCTTGGCATTCTCATAGGCTTGAGTTCTCCATTCATCAAGTGAGCTAATATCAAAAAACCTCTTCTCACCGGCTAGTTTGAAGTCATAGTTAAGCTCTTTAATAGCCCAATATGCCTTATGTTCGAGTTCAAGAGGTAAATGACACGCTTTTCCATAAACCATATTATATGGAGACATACCCATAGGATTTTTGTATGCAGTTCTATAGGCCCATAATGCATCATCAAGGTTTTTGGGCCAATTCTTTCTAGATCTATTCACAGTCTTTTGCAAAATTAATTTGAGCTCTATTGCTCAACTCTACTTGACCACTAGACTGCGGATGATAAGGAGATGCTATTCTATGATTGACGTCATACTTAGCGAGCATCTTACGGAAAGCACCATGAATAAAATGTGAACCACCATCATTCATAAGATATCTAGGGAGTCCAAGCCTCGGAAAAATAACTTGTTTAAGCATTTTAATAGAAGTGTTATGATCAGCACTACTAGTTGGAATAGCTTCTACCCACTTAGTAACGTAATCAACAGCAACTAAAATATGTGTGGAACCATTAGAGGCAGGAAAAGGTCCCATATAATCAAAGGCCCAAACATCAATCGGTTCAATAACAAGAGAATAGTTCATAGGCATTTCTTGACGTCTACTAATGTTACCTATTCTTTGACATTCATCACAAGATAAGACAAACTTACGAGCATCTTTGAAGAGAGTAGGCCAATAAAAACCAGATTGTAGTACCTTGTGTGCAGTTCTATTTCCAGCGTGGTGTCCTCCATAAGATTCAGAGTGACACTTGCGTAGAATGTGTTCCTGTTCATGCTCAGGCACACAACGTCTAATAACACCATCTACTCCTTCTTTATAAAGGTGTGGATCATCCCAGAAGTAATGTCTTAAATCATAAAAGAACTTTTTCTTTTGCTGGTATGTGAAACTAGGCGGTATAAATTTAGCAACAATATAATTAGCATAATCAGCATACCAAGGAGCAGTACGACAAGCATTGACGACCGCTAATTGTTCATCAGGAAAGCTATCATTAATAGGCAGTGGGTCATCAAGAACATTCTCTAACCTAGACAAGTTATCTGCAACGGGTAAATTCAAAAGGTAAATTCCGATCAGGTGGCTGAACAATAGGTGCAGTGATCAAAGCTTTCTTAAGTACTTCAAAAGCTTCTACACAATCATCATCAAAGACAAAAGGAATATCTTTTTGCAATAAATTAGTGAGAGGCCTAGAGATTTCAGAAAAGTCCTTAATGAACCTCCTATAAAAACCGGCGTGACCAAGGAAACTTCTTATAACTTTTATGTCCTTGGGACATGGCATCTTTTCAATAGCATCAACTTTGGCTTTATCAACTTCAATACCTCTCCAGGAGGGAAGTGTCCCCGGCAGAACAGCTCCGCCAGAGCCTTAGATTGATTCCGCCAAGGTTCCACCTCGTGGCGGCGGAGTTTCGTCTCGTAACCTTGCCCACAATTTTTTCCAGGGTAAAAGTGATGACATAGCAGAAGATGGACGCCGGAGGCCCACCAGGGGGCCCAGGAGATAGGGGCGCGCCCTATAGGGGGGGGCGCCCCTGGCATATTTCTTTTGCTCAGAAATTCATATTATTTCCAAAAATTTGTTTCGTGGAGTTTCAGGACTTTTGGAGTTGTGCAGAATAGGTTTCCAACGTTTGCTCCTTTTCCAGCCAGAATTCCAGCTGCCGGCGTTCTCCCTCTTCATGGTAAACCTTGTAAAATAAGAGAGAATAGCCATAAGTATTGAGATATAACGTGTAATAACAGCCCATAATGGACGTATTGATAATACAATAAATATTGATATAAAAGCATGATGCAAAATGGACGTATCACCTAGCAAACTTGTGTTGGTTCTGGGTCCCCTTGAGAAACCCTCTCTTGAGCACGTGGTTCATGCTCTCGCTTCGTTGTGTGGAAGTCATTCTGGCACAGAAAATGTTCTTGTAATATGCTAAAATCCACATTTTCCTATCATTCCAGAGCTGCATCATCATCTGGCCGTTCTCCAGGTTGTACCTGTGCACGAGTTCAGCCCAGGCAGTTTCAAACTCCGTTGGCATCAGCGGCTAGTTTAATATAGCTGTGAACTCCTCTTTGAATGTTTTGTACTTTTTATACAGCAACGCGAAGTATTCCTTGTACTTCTTCAGGATGTGCCAACGGCATAGCTTGTGGACGGTGTTTGGGAATGATTGTGGTATAGCTTTCGCCATCGACGGGCACTGGTCTGCATGAATTAAAAAAATGTAACATGCTCCTTTTTTGCAGTGATGGTGAACTTATGTTGTACAAGTACTTGAATTTCACATGAAGCAATATGACTATCTAAAAATGGCACATGTATTTTTTCTTACAGCAGTGTTCTTGAACTTCGGTGGTACCAGTGCTTGAACTTAACAGGTAGCAGTAGGACTACCTAGTAGTGTCACACTCAAATTTTTCTTACAGCAGTGTTCTTGAACTTCTGTGGTACCAGTGCTTGAACTTAATAGGTAGCAGTAGGACTACCTAGTAGTGTCACACTCAAATTTTTCTTACAACAGTGTTCTTGAACTTTTGTGGTACCAGTGCTTGAACTTAACATGTAGCAGTAGGACTACCTAGTAGTGTCACACTCAATTTTTTCTTATAGCAGTGTTCTTGAACTTCTGTTGTACCAGTGCTTGAACTTCACATAAATTACTATTTTTTCTGAACATGTTACATATTTTTCCTTTACATGTTTTTGTCCTTGAACTTCTATGATTCCTGTACTTGAACTTCACATTCATGACTAGTTTTTTTTCTAAACATGTGACAGATAATTTTGCACTTTTTTACTAAACATGTGACAGATAATTTTGCTTTCTTCTACTGTTAGTTGGACTTCTGTGCTAACAGTGGTTGAACTGCTTGTTGTATATTATTTTGAGATAAAACCAAATATACCCAATACAGACCCATAGACTGAAAAGATGATGAAATTTGTACAGTTTTTTATTTGAACTCACCTGTTGGAATGCAAGTTGGGTGCTTGTTGTTCATGCACCGTACAAATGTATCAAATAGCCACTTGAATTACTTTGCATCTTCGTCTCTGATAAGGGCAACAGCAAATACTGTTGACTACAAGTGATGGTTTGTTCCAACAAACACTCCCAGAGGCATATGAAATCTGTTGGTTTTGTAAGTTGTGTCAAAGGTTATGCACTCGCCAAAGTCTTGACACGCTCCTCGACAGCTTGCATTGGACCATAAAATGTTTTTGATTGACTTGTCCTTGTCTACTTGTATGTCATAGAAAAACTCATCATTTATTGCCTTCATGTCCTTGAAGAATGAAACGAGTTTCAACACATCATCCAAATCATCTTTCCTTGCATTCATGGCTTTCCTGCAAATTAGATGGAAACATTCATTTTGTTATTTTTGCTAGCAAAGGGTTGTGACTTAGGATGCTATGTGCATTGCAGTATGTGGATGTTTGAATACTCACTGGTTTAGTAAGTCTCGTCCGGTCATGCTTAGGAAGTAGCTTCCATCTTTATTTTCAGATAGCATGGACATGATTGTTGTGTGCTTGACATCATGGTACTGCAGGAGTTTTACGTACTCCAAAAATAGTGGGGTCATAATTCTTGTGTGAGTGCAAGAAAACCAGCATGTCATTAGTTTGCATGAGGTGGTGATTATGATTGTACTCAATATCCACTACCACGCATGTGTTATCCTCCTGCACCTTCACCCTCATTCTTGCATTGCATCCTATCCTCCATGTGTTTTGTTTCATTGTCATCACCTCCAAATGTAAGTGGTGTGTTTCCTTGAACGCAGCAAAAAAAAATACTTGTGATTGTCATTCCTCCGCCTTCCCGATTCCAAAACCAGCGTGTCTCAGCGATTCGTTATAAAATTCCTTGCTTTCTACATCTTTGAATCACATCTTTAGTCTTGGTATTAGATAATCCGGGAGATCCGGCATCTGCAGAAAAAGAAAAAATAATCCAAACGGCACGTTAAAATCCAGTTTATGAACTTGTTATCCTAGAGGGAGCAGAAAATTTGCAGATAATCACTACAAAAAAAATACACTTCCATGATGATACATGTTTGTCACAGTAGGTCACGTTTTTTGTCATGCATGTACATCCATGACGATTTTATGACAGAATCAAAATAGTCATACAGGTGCTGTCGTAGAAGTGTTCCATGACATTACCAAAATTATTATCACGGAAGTGTCCACTTCCATGACGATAAATCCCGCGACACAGAAGTGCTTTCGTCAAGGGTGACAGACACGTGGCATCCACCGTAACGGAACACCGTTAAACTATCGGGTCGGGTTTTGGATCCGATAACCCGTTAACAGCCCTGACCAATGGGGATTTTCCACGTGTAAAATCATCATTGGCTGGAGGAAACACATGTCGGCTCATCGCTGGGACAGATGTCATCCACTCATTGGACAGAAGGCGCCTATGATACGTCGACACGTGGCACGGCCCAACAGAGGCCCATTCCTGTGAAAAGGCCGGCCCGTTTGACTTGGTCAAAAGGTGGCGGGCCGGCCCATGGAAAGCCCGTTAACGGCCTGTTCGCATATAGCCCATTTACAGCCCGCTAACCCAAGGCCCGTTACTCCCTATCCGAATTAGGCCCAGTAGCGTCATCTGGGCCACCTGAGGGAGTCCTGGATTAGGGGGTGTCCGGATGGCCGGACTATGACCTTTGGCCGGACTCCTGGACTATGAAGATACAAGATTGAAGACTTCGTTCCGTGTTCGGATGGGACTTTCCTTCGCGTGGAAGGCAAGCTTGGCGATACGAATATGTAGATCTCCTACCATTGTAACCAACTCTATGTAACCCTAACCCTCTTCGGTGTCTATATAAACCGAAGGGTTTTAGTCCGTAGGACGAACAACAATCATACCATAGGCTAGCTTCTAGGGTTTAGCCTCTCTGCTCTCGTGGTAGATCTACTCTTGTACTACCCATATCATCAATATTAATCAAGCAGGAGTAGGGTTTTACCTCCATCGAGAGGGCCCGAACCTGGGTAAAAACATCGTGTCCCTTGTCTCCTGTTACCATCCGCCTAGACGCACAGTTCAGGACCCCCTACCCGAGATCCGCCGGTTTTGACACCGACATTGGTGCTTTCATTGAGAGTTCTTCTGTGTCGTCATCTTTAGGCCCGATGGCTCCTCCGATCATCAACAACGATGCACCTGTATGCAGACTTTTCTCCACGGACAGATCTTCATATTCGGCGGCTTTGCACCGCTGGGCCAATTCGCAGGCCATCCGGAGCAGATTGAAAGCTACGCCCCGCCATCGTGTCAGATTTGGAAGTTTGAACTACATGGCCGACGTCCGCGGAGACTTGATCTTTGACGGTTCGAGCCACAGCCAAGCGCCAGCCCGTTACGATGGGCATGATCTAGCTCGCCGCGATCAAAGGTCCACGGAGGCGCGCCAGAGTCCGCTCCGACCCTTAGCTCGGAGCCGACTGCGCCTATCGAGGAAGGGTGGCTGGACACCGCCTCGAGGGCTGCAATCTATACGGCGATCGAGCCGAACACCATACCTGTCCTTTGCGAAGCTCGTGACTCCAAGGTGTCGGACTCCTCTCAGGACTCCGAGCCTTCCGCGCCCCCGCTAGTCGAATCCGATTGGGCACTGATCATGGAATTCATCGTCATGACATCTTTCAAAGACTCGCCTTTGGCGACATCCTGAATTCACTAAAGTCTCTCTCTTTATCAGGAGAGCCCTGGCCGGATTATGGCCAGGAAGGTTGGGATGCAGACGACAAAGAAATTCAAAGCCCACCCACCACCCACTTCATAGCCACTGTCGATGATTTAAGCGACATGCTCGACTTCGACTCCGAAGACATCGACGGTATGGACGACGATGCAGGAGACGACCAAGAACCAGCGTCCACAGGGCACTGGAAGGCCACCTCGTCATACGACATATACATGGTGGACATCCCAAAAGATGGGAATGGCGATGGAACAGCAGAGGATGACCCCTCAAAGAAACAACCTAAGCGCCGGCGTCAGCGGCACCGCTCTAAATCCCGCCACAGCAAAAATGGTGATTCCGGCACGGGAGATAATAACACCCCGAAAAGTGCCGAAGACAACCCCCTCCAGCAGGATTCAGCACAGGAGGATTGAAAAGCCAGCCTTCATGAGAGAGTGGCAGAAAGAGAGGTAGAGGACGATAATTACATGCCTCCCTCCGAAGATGAGGCAAGCCTCGACGACGACGAATTCGTCGTGCCCGAGGATCCCGTCGAACAAGAGCTTTCAAACGTAGGCTTATGGCCACGGCAAGCAGCCTCAAGAAAAAGCAGCAACAGCTTAGAGCTGACCAAGACTTGCTAGCTGATAGATGGACTGAAGTCCTTGCGGCCGAAGAGTATGAACTCGAGCACCCCTCCAAGAGCTACCCAAAACGCTGGCTGCTACCCCGATTAGAGAAGGAAGCACCCAAACCTACATCACCAGCGCATGATACGGCTGACCGGCCACCTCGTGGCCTCGACAGAGAGGCCTCTCGGCCCTCAACTCAAGCCACACCCCGGCGCCGCTCAAAAAATACCAAGGCGCGGGGAAGTGCGCCAGACCTGCGAGATATATTGGAGGACAAGGCAAGGCAAACAAGATCGATCTACGGATCGCGTGGGCGCCCCATGACACGTGACGATAACCGTCACGCCGGATATGGCAACTCCGGCCGGGCCGAACACAAGAGACAAAGCTCATTCGAGCTGCGCCGTGATATAGCCCAATACTGAGGCGCCAGACACCCACTATGCTTCACGGATGAAGTGATGGATCATCAAATCCACGAGGGTTTCAAACCCGTAAACATTGAATCATACGATGGCACAACAGATCCTGCGGTTTGGATCGAGGACTATCTCCTTCACATCCACATGGCCCGCGGTGATGATCTACACGCCATCAAATACCTCCCACTCAAGCTTAAAGGACCAGCTCGACATTGGCTTAACAACTTGCCAGCAGAGTCAATTGGTTGTTGGGAAGACCTGGAAGCCGCATTCCTCGACAATTACCAGACGCCGATGACCTAAGCCACATAATTCAGCAGCCAGAGGAATCGACCAGACAATTCTGGACACGGTTCCTAACCAAGAAAAATCAAATCGTCGACTGTCCGGATGCAAAGGCCCTCGCAGCCTTCAAACACAACATCCGCGACAAGTGGCTTGCCTGACACCTAGGACAGGAAAAGCCGAAATCCATGGCAGCCCTCACAACACTCATGACCCGCTTTTGCGCGGGAGAGGACAGCTGGCTAGCTCGTAGTAACAACATGACCAAGAGCCCTGGTAATTCGGATACCAAGGACAACAATGGCAGGTCACGTCGCAACAAGCACAAGCGCAAGCGCCGCATTAACAGCGATAATGCTGAGGACACGGCAGTCAATGCCGGATTCAGAGGCTCTAAACCCGGTCAGAGGAAAAAGCCATTTAAAAGAAATACTCCGGGCCCGTCCAATTTGGACCGAATACTCGATCGCTCGTGGCAGATACACGGCACCCCTGAAAAACCAGCAAACCACACCAACAGGGATTGTTGGGTGTTCAAGCAGGCAGGCAAGTTAAATTCTGAAAACAATGACAAGGGGCTGCATAGCGATGACGAGGAGGAGCCCCGGCCGCCGAACAATAGAGGACAGAAGGGCTTCCCCCGACAAGTGCGGACGGTGAACATGATATACGCAACCCACATACCCAAAAGGGAGCGGAAGCATGCACTAAGGGACGTATACGCGATGGAGCCAGTCGCCCCAAAGTTCAACCCGTGGTCTTCCTGCCCGATCACTTTTGATCGAATGGACCACCCCACTAGCATCTGCCATGGCGGATTCGCCGCATTGGTTCTAGAACCAATCATTGACGGATTTCACCTCACTAGAGTCCTAATGGACGGCGGCAGTAGCCTGAACCTGCTTTATCAGGATACAGTGCGCAAAATGGGCATAGACCCATCAAGGATTAAACCCACGAAGACGACCTTTAAAGGCGTCATACCAGGTGTAGAGGCCAACTGTACAGGCTCAGTTACACTTGAAGTGGTCTTCGGATCCCCGGATAACTTCCGAAGTGAGGAGTTAATCTTCGACATAGTCCCGTTCCGCAGTGGCTATCACGCCCTGCTTGGACGAACCGCATTCGCAAAGTTCAATGCCGTGCCGCACTACGCATACCTCAAGCTCAAGATGGTGGGCCCTCAAGGAGTCATTACGGTCAATGGAAACACCGAACGCTCTCTCCGGACGGAGGAGCATACGGCGGCCCTCGCGGCGGAAGTACAAAGCAGCCTGTCAAGGCAATTCTCCAGTCCGGCCATTAAACGTCCGGACACCGTCAAGCGCGCCCGGAGTAACCCACAACCAGACCGCCTGGCACATTTCGAGAACGCGTAGCAATGCGGTCCTAACCCCAGCCCTCGCGAAATTGCGAAACCAGTACTGCGCGTACATAACTACGCTTTGGAAATACCATGGGCATAGGGGGAGGGGCACGACAATGGCATGCCCAGAATGCGGCTCAACCGCACCAGGGGCTCCCGATCGTGTCATTCTTTTCTTTTCTTCTTCCTTTTTACTTTCAGGACTCCGTTCTCACGAAGCCCTGTCCGGCAGTAGAATCGCCGAACACACGATGCAACAGCCAGGGAAGCAGAAAGCTACATCGAGTGTCCAGGTGGTCTCTATTACGAGCAGTATACCTGTTTTACATACCATCCCGCAGCTTACCCCTGGAGGGGGACATGTTAAACTCCCGTCCCTTGCTTATCGCACTATTTGTATCGTTCTGCTCTTACTGCAGCCCTTTTGAATAAACAATACATAGCTTCTGCCTATTATCGAATTCCTTATATATATATGTTCAGTTATGACATTGTGCAACCGTACATCTTGGTACGGGCAATACACCAGGGGCTTAAGTACCCCACAATATGGTGTGATAAGTCCGAACACTTTCACAAGTGCGGCACCCCGAACTTATAGCATTATATGCATCGGCTCCGAATCATGTCTTGGGTCAATAGTTGGGTTTGCCCGGCTCCCATGTTTTGGTACCTTATGTTCCGTTATATCGGCTAAGGTAGCGCTGAGAGAACCACTGTGATTGTGCCCCGGTTGAGCTAGGTTAAGCACCTCAGTGGAGAAAGCTAAAACTGACTGTCATGATAGGGCGAGAGCCGGTCGCTGTTCGAGAGGTTTTTGCAAAATACATATTGAAAGTGGGAGCAATTAGCTATAGTAGCTCCGTGCAGAGCATTGTTAACATAGAGATTTGCAAAATACATACGGATCTGAATGTGGCAGACCCGTTGACTAAGCTTCTCTCACGAGCAAAACATGATCATACCTTAGTACTCTTTGGGTGTTAATCACATAGCGATGTGAACTAGATTATTGACTCTAGTAAACCCTTTGGGTGTTGGTCACATGACGATGTGAACTATGGGTATTAATCACATACATATGTGAATATTGGTGTTGAATCACATGATGATGTGAACTAGATTATTGACTCTAGTGCAAGTGGGAGATGAAGGAAATATGCCCTAGAGGCAATAATAAAGTTATTATTTATTTCCTTATATCATGATAAATGTTTATTATTCATGCTAGAATTGTATTAACCGGAAACATAATACATGTGTGAATATATAGACAAACAGATGTCACTAGTATGCCTCTACTTGACTAGCTTGTTAATCAAAGATGGTTATGTTTCCTAACCATGAACAAGGAGTTGTTATTTGATTAACAAGGTCACATCATTAGTTGAATGATCTGATTGACATGACCCATTCCGTTAGCTTAACAGTTGATCGCTTAGTATGTTAATGCTTTCTTCATGACCCATACATGTTCCTATAACTATGAGATTATGCAACTCCGCTTACGGAGGAACACTTTGGTACTACCAAACGTCACAACGAATCGGGTGATTATAAAGGAGTACTACAGGTGTCTCCAAAGGTACTTGTTGGGTTGGCGATTTGAGATTAGGTTTTGTCACTCCGATTGTCGGAGAGGTATCTCCAGGCCTTCTCGGTAATGCACATCACTTAAAGCCTTGCAAGCATTACAACTAATGAGTTAGTTGTGAGATGATGTATTACGAACGAGTAAAGAGACTTACCGTAACGAGATTGAACTAGGTATTGGATACCGACGATCGAATCTCGGGTAAGTAACATACCGATGACAAAGGGAACAACGATGTCGTTATGCGGTTTGACCGATAAAGATCTTCGAGAATATGTAGGAGCCAATATGGGCATCCAGGTTCCGCTATTGGTTATTGACCAAGAATAGTTCTAGGTCATGTCTACATAGTTCTCGAACCCGTAGGGTCCGCACGCTTAAGGTTTCGATGATGCTTATATTATGAGTTTATGAGTTTTGATGTACCGAAGGAGTTCGAGTCCCGGATGAGATCGGGGACATGACGAGGAGTCTCGAAATGGTCGAGACGTAAAGATCGATATATTGGACGACTATATTCGAGTTCGGAAAGGTTCCAATGATTCGGTATTTTTCGAGTACCGGAGAGTTACGGGAATTCGCCGGGAGAAGTATTGGGCCTTATTGGGCCCTGCGGAAAGAGAGGGGCTGCCTAGGGCAGGCCGCGCGCCTCAAGGCCTAGTCCGAATTGGACTAGGGAGGGGCCGCACCCTTCTTCTCCTCCCTTCCTTCTCTCCTATTCCTACTAGGAAAGGAGGAGTCCTACTCCCGTGGGAGTAGGACTCCCCCTTGGCGCCCCTCCTAGGCCGCCACCTCCTCCCTGTCTCCTTTATATACGGGGGCAGGGGCACCCCATGACACACAAGTTGATCTACGGATCTTGCCTTAGCTGTGTGCGGTGCCCCTTCCACCATATTCCACTTCGTTATATCGTCATGAGCTTAGGAGAAGCCCGCGCGAGAAGTCATATCGTCGCGGAGCTTAGGCGAAGCCCCGCGCCGGTGGAGCATCAACATCGCCACCACGCCGTCGTCTTGACGGAACTCATCCCGACACTTTGCTGGATCGAGTCCGGGATTGTCATCGAGCTGAACGTGTGCAGAACTCGGAGGTGCCGTACGTTCGGTGCTTGGATCGGTCGGATCGTGGAGACGTACGACTACATCAACCGCGTTGTTATAACGCTTCCGCTTTCGGTCTACGAGGGTACGTGGGCGGATACTCTATCCTCTCGTTGCTATGCCATCACCATGGTCTTGCGTGATCGTGAGGAAATTTTTGAAATTACTCGCTCCCCAACAAAGGCATCCGAGCCTGGTTTTATGCGTTGATGTCATGTGCACGAGTAGAACACAAGTGAGTTGTGGACGATACAAGTCATACTGCCTACCAGCATGTCATACTTTGGTTCAGCGGTATTGTGAGATGAAGCGGCCGGACCGACATTACGCAGACGCTTACGCGAGACTGGTTTCACCGCCCGAGCACTCGTTGCTTAAAGGTGACCGGCGGTGTCTGCTCTCTCACTTTAGTTGAATCGAGTGTAGCTCGCCCGTCCTTGAGAAGGTTAAACGAGTCTATTTGACGAAATATCGCTGTGGTTTTGATGCGAGGTAAGAACGGTTCTTGCTCAGCCCGTAGCAGCCACGTAAAACTTGCAACAACAAAGTAGAGGACGCCTAACTTGTTTTTGCAGGGCATGTTGTGATGTGATATGGTCAAGACGTGATGCTATATTTTATTGTATGAGATGATCATGTTTTGTAACCGAAGTTATCGGCAATCGGCAGGAGCCATATGGTTGTCGCTTATTGTATGAAATGCAACGCCATGTAATTGCTTTACTTTATCACTAAGCGGTAGCGATAGTCGAGAAGCAATAGTTGGCGAGACGACAACGATGCTACGATGGAGATCAAGGTGTCGGCGCCGTGACGATGGTGATCATGACGGTGCTTGGCGATGGAGATCACAAGCACAAGATGATGATGACCATATCATATCACTTATATTGATTGCATGTGATGTTTATCCTTTATGCATCTTATCTTGCTTTGATTGACGGTAGCATTATAAGATGATCTCTCACTAAAATTATCAAGAAGTGTTCTCCCGAGTATGCACCGCTATGAAAGTTCTTCGTCTTTGAGACACCACGTGATGATCGGGTGTGATAGGCTCTACGCTCAAATACAACGGGTGCAAAACAGTTGCGCACGCGAATACTCAGGTTAAACTTGACGAGCCTAGCATATAACAGATATGGCCTCGAACACGGAGACCGAAGGTCGAACGTGAATCATATAGTAGATATGATCAACATAGTGATGTTCACCATTGAAACTACTCCATCTCACGTGATGATCGGACATGGTTTAGTTGATTTGGATCACGTAATCACTTAGATGACTAGAGAGATGTCTATCTAAGTGGGAGTTCTTAAGTAATATGATTAATTGAACTTTAATTTATCATGAACTTAGTCCTGGTAGTATTTTGCAGATTATGTTGTAGATCAATAGCTCGCGTTGTTGCTTCCCTGTGTTTTTATATGTGTTCCTAGAGAAAATTGTATTGAAAGATGTTAGTAGCAATGATGCGGATTGGATCCGTGATCTGAGGTTTATCCTCATTGCTGCGCAGAAGAATTATGTCCTTAATGCACCGCTAGGTGACAGACCTATTGCAGGAGCAGATGCAGACGTTATGAACGTTTGGCTAGCTCAATATGAGCAGATACAGACGTTATGAACGTTTGGCTAGCTCAATATGAAGACTACTTGATAGTTTAGTGCACCATGCTTAACGGCTTAGAATCGGGACTTCAAAGACGTTTTGAACGTCATGGACCATATGAGATGTTCCAGGAATTGAAGTTAATATTTTAAGCAAATACCCGAGTTGAGAGATATGAAGTCTCCAACAAGTTCTATAGCTAAAAGATGGAGGAGAATCGCTCAACTAGTGAGCATGTGCTCAGATTGTCTGAGTACTTCAATCACTTGAATCAAGTGGGAGTTAATCTTCCAGATAAGATAGTGATTGACAGAATTCTCTAGTCACCATCACTAAGTTAGTAGAACTTCGTGATGAACTATAGTATGCAAGGGATGACGACAAAGATTCCCGAGCTCTTCGTGATGCTGAAATTGACGAAGGTAGAAATCAAGAAAAAAGATCATCAAGTGTTGATGATTGACAAGACCACTAGTTTCAAGAGAAGGTCAAAGGGAAAGAAAGGGAACTTCAAGTAGAAAGACAAGTAAGTTGTCACTCCTGCAAAGAAGCCCAAAGCTGGACCAAAGCCTGAAACTAAGTGCTTACACTGCAAAGGAAATGGTCACTGGAAGCGGAAATGCCCTGAATATTTGGTGGATAATAAGGATGGCAAAGTGAACAAAAGTATATTTGATATACAGGTTATTGATGTGTGCTTTACTAGTGTTTATAGTAGCCCCGAGTATTTGATACTCGTTCGGTTGCTAAGATTAGTAACTCAAACAGGAGTTGCGAATGAACAGAAACTAGTTGAAGGGAAGTGACGATGAGTGTTGGAAGTAGTTCCAAGATTGATATGATCATCATCGCACACTCCCTATACTTTCGGGATTAGTGTTAAACCTAAATAAATGTTATTTGGTGTTTATGTTGAGCATGAATATGATTTGATCATATTTATTGCAAAATGGTTATTCATTTAAAGTCAAAGAATAATTGTTGTTCTGCTTAAATGAATAAAACCTTCATGGTTATGCACCCAATGAAAATAGTTTGTTGGATCTCGATCGTAGTGATACACATATTCATAATATTGATGCCAAAAGATGCAAAGTTAATAATGATAGTGCAACTTATTTGTGGCACTCGCCGCTTAGGTCATGTTGGTGTAAACGCATGAAGAAACTCCATGCTGATGGACTTTGGAATCACTTGATTATGAATCACTTGATGCTTGCGAACCATGCCTTATGGGCAAGATGACTAAAGACTCGTTCTCGGAACAATGGAGCGAGCAAATGACTTATTGGAAATAATACATACCGATGTATGCGGTCCGATGAGTGTTAAAGCTCACGGCAAGTATCGTTATTTTCTGACCTTCACAAGATGATTTGAGCAGATATGAGTATATCTACTTAATGAAGCACAAGTCTGAAACATTTGAAAAGTTCAAATAATTTCAGAGTGAAGTGGAGAATCATCGTAATAAGAAAATAAAGTTTATACGATCTGATCGTGGAGGAGAATATTTGAGTTACGATTTTGGCCTTCATATAAAACAATGTGGAATAGTTTCACAGCTCACGCCACATGGAACACCATAACGTAATGGTGTGTCCGAACGTCATAACCGTACTTTATTTTGATATGGTGCGATCAATGATGTCTCTTACCGATTTACCAATATCGCTTTGGGGTTATACATTAGAGACAGCTGCATTCACGCTTAATAGGGCACCATCTAAGTCCGTCGAGCGACACCGTATGAACTACGGTTTAAACATAGAAACCTAAGCTGTCGTTTCTTAAAGTTTGGAGTTGTGATGCTTATGTGAAAAGGTTTCACCGATAAGCTCGAACCCAAATCGGAGAAGTGCGTCTTCATAGAATACCCAAAGGCAACTATTGGGTACACCTTCTATCACAGATCCGAAGGCAAGTTTTTCGTTGCTAAGATGGATCCTTTCTAGAGAAGATGTTTCTCTCGAAAGAAGTGAGTGGGAGGAAAGTAGAACTTGATGAGGTAATTGTACCTTCTCCCTTATTGGAAAGTAGTTCATCACGAAATCAGTTCCAAAGTGATTCCTACACCAATTAGTGAGGAAGTTAATGATGATGATCATGAAACTTCAGATCAAGTTGCTACCAAACCTCGTAGGTCTTCCGGAGTAAGATCCGCACCAGAGTGGTACGGTAATCATGTTCTGGAAGTCATGTTACTAGACCATGATGAACCTACGAACTATGAGGAAGCGGTGATGAGCCCAGATTCCGCGAAATGGTTTGAGACCATGAAATCTGAGATGGAATCCATGTATGAGAACAAAGTATGGACTTTGGTTGACTTGCCCGATGATCGGCAAGCCATTGAGAATAAATGGATCTTCAAGAGGAAGACGGACACTGATGGTAGTGTTACTATCTACAAAGCTCGACTTGTCGCAAAAAGGTTTTTGACAAGTTCAAAGGTGTTGACTACAATGAGATTTACTCAACTGTAACGATGCTTATGTCTGTCCGAATCATGTTAGCAATCGCCACATTTTATGAAATCTGGCAAATGGATGTCAAAACTACATTCTTTAATAGATTTATTAAAGAAGAGTTGTATATGATGCAACCAGAAGTTTTTGTCAATCCTAAAGGAGCTAACAAAATGTGCAAACTCCAGCGATCCATCTATGGACTGGAGCAAGCATCTCGGAGTTGGAATAAACGCTTTGATAGTGTGATCAAAGCATATAGTTTTATACAGACTTGCGGTGAAGCCTGTATTTACAAGAAAGTGAGTGGGAGCACTACAGCATTTCTGATAAGTATATGTGAATGACATATTGTTGATCGGAAATAATATAGAATTATTCTGCAAAGCATAAAGGAGTGTTTGAAAAGAGTTTTTTCAAAGAAAGGACCTCGGTGAAGCTGCTTACATATTGAGCATCAAGATCTATAGAGATAGATCAAGACGCTTGATAAGTTTTTCAATGAATACATACCTTGACAAGATTTTGAAGTAGTTCAAAATGGAACAGTCAAAGAAAGAGTTCTTGCCTGTGTTACAAGGTGTGAGATTGAGTAAGACTCAAAACCCGACCACGGAAGAAGATAGAAAGAGAATGAAAGTCATTCCCTATGCATCAGCCATAGGTTCTATAAAGTATGTCATGCTGTGTACCAGATCTATTGCATACCCTACCACTAAACTTGGCAAGGGAGTGCAATAGTGATCTAGGAGTAGATCAATGGACAGCGGTCGAAATTATCCTTAGTAGAATAAGGATATGTTTCTCGATTATGGACGTGACAAAAAGTTCGTCGTAAAGGGTTACTTCGATACAAGTTTTGGCACTGATCTAGATGACTCTAAGTCTCAGTCTAGATACATATTGAAAGTGGGAGCAATTAGCTATAGTAGCTCCGTGCAGAGCATTGTTAACATAGAGATTTGCAAAATACATACGGATCTGAATGTGGCAGACCCGTTGACTAAGCTTCTCTCACGAGCAAAACATGATCATACCTTAGTACTCTTTGGGTGTTAATCACATAGCGATGTGAACTAGATTATTGACTCTAGTAAACCCTTTGGGTGTTGGTCACATGACGATGTGAACTATGGGTATTAATCACATACATATGTGAATATTGGTGTTGAATCACATGATGATGTGAACTAGATTATTGACTCTAGTGCAAGTGGGAGACTGAAGGAAATATGCCCTAGAGGCAATAATAAAAGTTATTATTTATTTCCTTATATCATGATAAATGTTTATTATTCATGCTAGAATTGTATTAACCGGAAACATAATACATGTGTGAATATATAGACAAACAGTATGTCACTAGTATGCCTCTACTTGACTAGCTTGTTAATCAAAGATGGTTATGTTTCCTAACCATGAACAAGGAGTTGTTATTTGATTAACAAGGTCACATCATTAGTTGAATGATCTGATTGACATGACCCATTCCGTTAGCTTAACAGTTGATCGCTTAGTATGTTAATGCTTTCTTCATGACCCATACATGTTCCTATAACTATGAGATTATGCAACTCCGTTTACGGAGGAACACTTTGGTACTACCAAACGTCACAACGAATCGGGTGATTATAAAGGAGTACTACAGGTGTCTCCAAAGGTACTTGTTGGGTTGGCGATTTCGAGATTAGGTTTTGTCACTCCGATTGTCGGAGAGGTATCTCCGAGCCTTCTCGGTAATGCACATCACTTAAAGCCTTGCAAGCATTACAACTAATGAGTTAGTTGTGAGATGATGTATTACAGAGCGAGTAAAGAGACTTACCGTAACGAGATTGAACTAGGTATTGGATACCGACGATCGAATCTCGGGTAAGTAACATACCGATGACAAAGGGAACAACGATGTCGTTATGCGGTTTGACCGATAAAGATCTTCGTAGAATATGTAGGAGCCAATATGGGCATCCAGGTTCCGCTATTGGTTATTGACCAAGAATAGTTCTAGGTCATGTCTACATAGTTCTCGAACCCGTAGGGTCCGCACGCTTAAGGTTTCGATGATGTTATATTATGAGTTTATGAGTTTTGATGTACCGAAGGAGTTCGGAGTCCCGGATGAGATCGGGGACATGACGAGGAGTCTCGAAATGGTCGAGACGTAAAGATCGATATATTGGACGACTATATTCGAGTTCGGAAAGGTTCGAATGATTCGGTATTTTTCGAGTACCGGAGAGTTACGGGAATTCGCCGGGAGAAGTATTGGGCCTTATTGGGCCCTGCAGGGAAAGAGAGAGGGCTGCCTAGGGCAGGCCGCGCCCCCTCAAGGCCTAGTCCGAATTGGACTAGGGAGGGGCCGCACCCTTCTTCTCCTCCCTTCCTTCTCTCCTATTCCTACTAGGAAAGGAGGAGTCCTACTCCCGTGGGAGTAGGACTCCCCCCCTGGTGCGCCCTCCTGGGCCGGCCACCTCCTCCCTGTCTCCTTTATATATGGGGCAGGGGGCACCCCATGACACACAAGTTGATCTACGGATCTTGCCTTAGCTGTGTGCGGTGCCCCTTCCACCATATTCCACTTCGGTTATATCGTCATGAGCTTAGGAGAAGCCCGCGCCGAGAAGTCATATCGTCGCGGAGCTTAGGCGAAGCCCTGCGTCGGTGGAGCATCAACATCGCCACCACGCCGTCGTCTTGTGGAACTCATCCCGACACTTTGCTGGATCGGAGTCCGGGATTGTCATCGAGCTGAACGTGTGCAGAACTCGGAGGTGCCGTCGCTCGGTGCTTGGATCGGTCGGATCGTGGAGACGTCGACTACATCAACAGCGTTGTTATAACGCTTCCGCTTTCGGTCTCACGAGGGTACGTGGACGGATACTCTATCCTCTCGTTGCTATGCCATCACCATGGTCTTGCGTGATCGTAGGAAATTTTTTGAAATTACTACGTTCCCCAACAATTTCAACATATGAAAGTTGCACCTCGGTCCTAGATTTCCAACCGCGTATCACACGCCTCGTTTCGACAAACGGTTCAAAAACTGGAGCGAAAACAGTACCGAAAATTTGAAAAAATTCGAAAAACAGAATTCTATGATTTAATAAATTTGAAGCTGCTCTTAAACCGTAAGGAATTAGAGAAAAATTTATATATGAAAAAGATGCGCCTCGATGATATCTATCCAACGGCGTATCGTTTGCTTCATTCCGACGAGCGGTTTAGAAGAAATCACGAAAAGCGCTCGCTGCCACTCGTCATGGGCCGCACCATTTTCAAAACTGCTCTTAAACCGTGTGGAATCTCGAAAAGTGTTCAACATGTCGAAGTTGCGCCTAATCCATAGCTTTTCAACGGTATATTACACGCCTCATTCCGATAAACGGTTAAAAAATTAGAGCGAAAACAGTACCAAAAAAATAACGCGGGCAGTTTTTTCGACGAGAAGTTCACTCGTGTGAGTACTGCAGCACACTTGGTTCAAAGAATGACGTGCACTTGCGTTGAACGTGCAGTGCAGAAGTGGTGTGCAGAATAGTTATTCTGCTAATATTAGCAGAATAGACCGTCTGTATATATATACATCGCCCAGGGTGCAGAATAAATTATTTTTCACCCGAGGTAATCTTACGATCGCTTTGTAAATAAATTACGTTTGAAATTCAAATAGTTACATTCTTATTGATTCACTACGTCAAATTTGGCATAAGAAAATAAAAATGTAGGTCATAAGACAAGAAAAATTGTAGTTTATGTATATTTTACACTATGTTTTTACGTTTGTAAATTTACATAACATAAAATATTTTTTACGGCGAATATATGTTTTCTTACAGTCTCTTTTTACATCAGAAATAAGAAAAAAATTACGGAACGTAAAATTACGGTGCATTGATGGTAAAATAGAGGGGGGGTGAAGAATAACTATTCCTCACCCTATATATAAAATCCCAGGATTAGAATAGTTATTTGGATCAGAACAACCTCTATAAGGGCCCGACAGGGCCCTCCCGAACTTCCCCGAACTGCCGTTTCGGCCCGACAGGATCCCACCCGATCCGGAGGCCTCCCCGACAGGATCCACCCGATCCCGATCCCGAGCCGCCCAGCCCCCCTCCTCCCCTCGATCCCCCGACCTCTCCATGTGGTAGCCGCCGATCTTCGTCGGATCCGCCGCCTCCCCACCCCGTCTCCACCTCCTGGCCTGCCGGATCCGCCGCATCCCCTCCGTCTCCAGAGCCTGGTCGACCGGATCCGCCACCACCCCTCCATCCCACCTCCTGGCCGACCACCGGCGCGGGCGAGCGAGCGACGACGGACGCCGCGCCGAGGAGCCCGCGTCGCTGGACGCGGCGAAGTCGCCATGGACTTCCGGAAGCCGCATCCTCCTTCCATCTTCACCGCCCGACGCATTGGCAGAGTAGATGACGGCCCCGACGGAAGCAACGGCGAACGGCGCGGCCAACGGGGCAACTCCACGGCGGAGGCGGCATCGGCGGCGCCTTCAAATCCAGTAGCGGTACATGAACTTCCTGCGACTTGTCGCCTTCTTCTTCAATCGTCCCTTGCCTGACCTTCTTGCTTCTTGCAGATGAACTTCGCGCCCTATGCAAGACATGGATTGCCATGCGGTTCCTCTCCTAGCTCTCCGACAAATTGCTCACAAGGTGGCCTATCAGCTGCTGGAAAAAGGTTGGCCGAACTTCTAGCCAGGGTATGGTTGAACTTCTTCCCTCTGCTTGTTATTTTCTTACTACCATGTGAAGTTCAGGTGGTGTGTAGCATCAGTCCAGGCTACAAAGGCTTTTTCAAAATCTGCCTGCTCACATGCATGTGAAGTTCAGGTAGTCTGTGAGCATCAGTCCAGGCTGCCAAATAGTAGTAAATCTGCCTGCTCACATCCATGTGAAGTTCAGGTAGTCTGTGAGCATCAGTCTAGGCTATAAAAGCATTTTTAAAATCTGCCTGCTCACATGCATGTGAAGTTCAGGTAGTCTGTGAGCATCAGTCCTGGCTGCCAAAGATAGTAGTAAATCTGCCTGCTCACATCCATGTGAAGTTCAGGTGGTGTGTAGCATCAGTCCAGGCTACAAAATCTTTTTTAAAATCTGCCTGCTCACATGCATGTGAAGTTCAGGTAGTCTGTGAGCATCAGTCCAGGCTGCCAAAGATAGTAGTAAATCTGCCTGCTTACATCCATGTGAAGTTCAGGTGGTGTGTAGCATCAGTCCAGGCTACAAAAAAAGTTGTAAATCTGTTTGAACTTCACATGTGAAAAAGCCATGTGAAGTTCAGGCTGTGAATAATGCTAAGTTCAGTTAGAAAGGTATAGGCAGATGTAACTTGTGTGCTAATAAATATTTTTTTCTTTTATGACAGGAAGACGAGAGACGCATGAAAAAGCTCAGAAGTTCCCAGCAGCAAGTACTCAATCCCAAGCCCGTACACGTTGCACCACCCCCTCAATGGGTCACCCCTCAAACGCACCAACAACATTGCCAACCTACTCCAGACCAAAAATGGATAACACCCGAAGCACATGGAGACTTCCAAGATGCTGGGTCACAGCCCTATCTGCACAACTTTGCGGTTCCACCTAATTGGGTGACGCCGGAAATCCCACGCGGATTCTTTGTATTCACGAGTAGACTCCCAAGCACGCCGATGGAGGAGGGGGTTAGCTCAAGTCCTGCGTGTAACTCTGGAGGTTATCATGGTGTTCCTTGTCAACGCCAAACAGAAGCAACTAAACAAGATCCCAGGACAAATCAAACAAGAACACACATACACGGAGGAGAGTGCTCTGCACACTACCACCGTTGGATCCTGCTGCTGCTGCTGCTGCTACAAGTCAGAATTGTACAGGACATAAGGTAGATGGATTGCTTCACAAAACAAAAGTGCAAACCAATACCAGGATCGCAAAACCTCCACAACCACCTCAAGCAAAAAGGGCGCAAACAAGAGAGAGGCCATCTTCAGCCCTCCTTCCTCCTCATGATCCACTCCTGCATCCTGCTATGATAACTCCACCGTGCCCCATCCCAGAGGGCCAGCAGCAGACTCCAGTGGAGTTGCAATCGTACACGCACGTAAGTGAAACAAAAAATATTTATATACGCATCTTGTATTCACTACAAAAAAAAGACACATCCGTGACATTTTGGGCCGAACGAAACTTTTTTCTGTCATACATATGACACTTCTATGACGATAATTGTGACAAAACCCGGTATTATCATAGATGTGGTGGGCTCCTACTTCTATGACAAAAAATCATGACAGAAAATGGGCTTTTCATCCTGGCGGGCGGAGACGCAGCTGCATGACATTCTTTGGGCCGTCCATGACGGAAAAACCATGGTAGAAGCGAGGGGAGGAAAATTTCGGGAGTTGCGGTTACGGTGGGAGGTCGGGGCGAGCGATGCTCGCTTTCTCGTGACACGTCGCTGCTGCGTGTGTGCGGCGTTGGCTCTAATCGAACCCGAGCGATTGCACCGCAGCTACGTTCTATCGAACCCGAGCGATCGATCGATGGCTGTTAATCGAACTCGATCGGGCGATTCTTCGCTATGCTTTGCTAATCAAGCCGGTCGATGCTGCCTCGGGATGAATAGTGAGCGCTATGGGGGTTGGATGAGCGAGGGCGGTGGCGTTTGCCTCTGGATGAACAGGACCCGTGGTGTGGAGGGCTGGATGAGCAGAGACGGTGGAGGGTGCCCGTGGAGGGTGGTTGAACAGGACCCGTGGTGTGGAGGGCTGGATGAACAGAGAAGGTGGAGGGTGGTTGAACAAGAGCCGGTGGAGTGGCGCTCGGTGGAGGCTGGATGAACAGGAGCCCGTGGAGGCCGGAGGAGGTCGACGGTAGCCCGTGGAGGCTGGAGGAGGTCGACGGTGGAGACGAAACAGATATCCGTGGAGTCCTGCTTTTGCGATGCGCCACACCCTCCCGATGAACAGGACCCCGTTTCGACCGTAGGAGGTCCGTTTAAATCCGTTTTGGATGCGCCTCACCCTCCCGATCAACAGGACCCCCTTTTCGACCGTAGGAGGTCCGTTTTCTCCGTTTTGCGGTACGCCACACCCCTCCCTATCAACAGAACCCCCGTTTCGACCGTAGGAGGTCTGTTTCCTCCGTTTTGCGGTACGCCAGACCCCTTCCGATCAACAGGACCCCGTTTCGAACGTGGCCGGTCGAACACAAGGCCGTTTCCTCCGTTCTGCGGTATGCCAGGCCTCGTTTCCATCGTCTGTTCCGTCCAAGCCGGTTGGCTCCCACGCGTTCCGTTGCCTCCCGATGAACACGACGCATTTCGTTGCCTCTCGATGAACACGACGCATTCCGTTGCCTCCCCATGAACACGATGATGACGCCGTTTCTCTGTTCCGACCCAGCCATGTACACGAGCCCTTGCCGTACGTATGCACGAGTAGGCATTCGAGACCCTGCCCGTATGTACGTACATGGCCTTATTTTCTTTCTTGCACCCTGGCCGCTGTACGTACGTGTACATGCTACGTGCGCGCCTCTACTACGACATGTGCGCGCCTCTACAACAACCAGTATGTACGTACACGTTCGCGACCAGAATGACAACGCTACGTACGCTTCGACCAGGTGGGTCCCGACTGTCAGGCACTTCCTTGCGTGCGAAAATGTAGTTGGTGGGTCCCAGCAGTCAGAGGGGCGAATCGTTTTTTTTGCCCGGACGCACTTCCTTTGCGTGCGAAGATGTAGCTGGTGGGTCCCAGCAATTAGGGGGCGAATCATTTTTTTTGCCCGGACGCACTTCCTTGCGTGCGAAGATGTAGCTGGTGGGTCCCAGCAGTCAGGGGGAAACTTTTTTTCGTGAAATACGGTGGCCCGTCCGGTGGGTCCCCGCTGTCAAGTGGAGGAATCATTATTTTGCGCGTAATAAGGAGGCACTTCCTTGCTGCGGCCGTAGACCCAGTTGTCAGCCTCTCCACGTACAGTCCACGTCCGATGGAAGACGTTCCTTGACCATGTTGACCACGCCGTGCCGAGGGCACCACGGCTGTGGACGACGGCGAGGCCTAGGAAGGGGACGACTCGGAGCCGGGGAAGACGCAGCAGTGGATGCCCACGCGAAGAGGAGTACGAGGGTTCCCTGGTTCGGCTGCGTTGTGAGGCTGTTGTCGCCGCAGAATAACAGGGGGTGTGGGTGAGTAGAGGGATGGCCTGGCCAGCGGTGGGAGTAGTAGGGGCGTGAGGCCTCCGCGGCATCACAGCCGGCCACGGGAGGCAGGAGCACGCGGCACGACCGGCGCTGGTTTGGGAGGGTGGAGCAAGAAGACCAGAGGTTGAAGAAGCACTACGGCCGTTGGATGAACATCGTACGGTAACAGGAGCTAGAATCGTTCATATTGACTAAGTTGACAAAGCCCTCTGTCCCCGTCAACTTGGTAGGCCCACAAGTCAGCCTCCCACTATGCTGGGTTCCACCTGGCAGGGGGAGTATTCATTTTTTTGCGTAATAAGGAGGCACTTCCTTGCATGCGAAGATAGCTGATGGGTCCTGCTACGTCTTGAGCTTGTGTTGGTTTTCCTCGAAGAGGAGAGGGTAATGCAGCAAAGTGTAGCGTAAGTATTTCCCTCAGTTTTGAGAACCAAGGTATCAATCCAGTAGGAGGCTCCTCAAAAGTCCCACGCACCTACACAAACAAACTGAGAACTCGCAACCAACACAATAAAGGGGTTGTCAATCCCTTCACGGCCACTTGCGAAAGTGAGATCTGATAAAAATAGTATGATAAGATAAATATATTTTTGGTATTTTATAATATAGATGCAAAAAGTAAAGATGCAAATAAAAGTAGATTGGAAACAAGTATGATAAGAGATAGACCCGGGGGCCATAAGTTTCACTAGTGGCTTCTCTCAAGATAGCATAAGTATTACGGTGGGTGAACAAATTACTGTCGAGCAATTGATAGAAAAGCGCATAGTTATGAGATTATCTAGGCATGATCATGTATATAGGCATCACGTCCATAACAAGTAGACCGACTCATGCCTGCATCTACTACTATTACTCCACACATCGACCGCTATCCAGCATGCATCTAGAGTATTAAGTTCATAAGAACAGAGTAACGCATTAAGCAAGATGACATGATGTAGAGGGATAAACTCATGCAATATGATATAAACCCCATCTTGTTACTCTCGATGGCAACAATACAATACGTGCCTTGCAACCCTTTCTGTCACTTGGTAAGGACACCGCAAGATTGAACCCAAAGCTAAGCACTTCTCCCATGGCAAGAAAGATCAATCTAGTAGGCCAAACTAAACCGAAAATTCGAAGAGACTTGCAAAGATAAATTAATCATACATAAAAGAATTCAGAGAAGATTCAAATATTATTCATAGATAAACTTGTTCATAAACCCACAATTCATCGGATCTCGACAAACACACCACAAAAAGAGAATACATCAAATAGATCTCCACAAGAGAGGGGGAGAACATTGTATTGAGATCCAAAAAGAGAGAAGAAGCCATCTAGCTAATAACTATGGACCCGTAGGTCTATGGTAAACTACTCACAACTCATCGGAGGGGCTATGGTGTTGATGTAGAGGCCCCCCGTGCTTGATTCCCCCTCCGGCAGAGTGCCGGCGAAGGCTCCAAGATGGGATCTCGCGGATACAGAAGGATACAGAAGGTTACGGTGGTGGAAATTGTGTTTCGTGGTGCCCCCGGTTGTTTTCGGGGTACGTAGGTATATATAGGAAGAAGAAGTACGTCGGTGGCCGCCCGAGGGGCCCACGAGACAGGGGGGCACGCCCTATAGGGGGGGGGGGCGCCCTCCTATCTCGTGGAGGCTCTGGTTGCTTCTTGACTTGCACTCCAAGTTCTCTGGATCACGTTCAGTGAGAAAATCACGTTCCCGAAGGTTTCATTCCGTTTGGACTCCGTTTGATATTCCTTTTCTTCGAAATACTGAAATAGGCAAAAAAAACAGCAATTCTGGGCTGGGCCTCCAGTTAGTAGGTTAGTCCCAAAAATTATATAAAAGTGGAAAATAAAGCCCAATATGGTCCAAAACAGTAGATAAAGTAGCATGGAGCAATCAAAAATTATAGATACGTTGGAGACGTATCAGGCATCCCCAAGCTTAATTCCTACTCGTCCTCGAGTAGGTAAATGATAAAAAGATAATTTTTGATGCGGAGTGATACTTTGGCATAATTTCAATGTAAATCCTCTTAATTGTGGTATGAATATTCAGATCCGAAAGATTCAAGACAAAAGTTCATATTGACATAAAAAATAATAATACTTCAAGCATACTAACTAAGCAATTATGTCTTCTCGAAATAACATGGCCAAAGAAAGTTATCCCTACAAAATCATATAGTCTGGCTATGCTCCATCTTCCCCACACAAAATATTTAAATCATGCACAACCCCGATGACAAGCCAAGCAATTGTTTCATACTTTAACATTTTCAAAACTTTTTCAATCTTCACGCAATATATGAGCGTGAGCCATGGATATAGCACTATATATGGAATAGAATGGTGGTTGTGGATAAGACAAAAAAGAGGGAAGATAGTCTCACATCAACTAGGCGTATCAACGGGCTATGGAGATGCCCATCAATAGATATCAATGTGAGTGAGTAGGGATTGCCATGCAACGGATACACTAGAGCTATAAGTATATGAAAGCTCAACAAAAGAAACTAAGTGGGTGTGCATCCAACTCGCTTGCTCACGACGACCTAGAGCATTTGAGGAAGCCCATCATTGGAATATACAAGCCAAGTTCTATAATAAAAAATTCCCACTAGTATATGAAAGTGACAAAATGAGAGACTCTCTATCATGAAGATCTTGGTGCTACTTTGAAGCACAAGTGTGGTAAAAGGATAGTAGCATTGCCCCTTCTCTCTTATTCTCTCATTTTTTTCTTTTTTTTTCTTTGGGCCTTTTTTATGGCCTCTTTTTTTATTTTTTGTCCGGAGTCTCATCCCGACTTGTGGGGGAATCATAGTCTCCATCATCCTTTCCTCACTGGGACAATGCTCTAATAATGATGATCATCACACTTTTATTTTCTTACAACTCAAGAATTACAACTCAATACTTAGAACAAAAGATGACTCTATATGAATGCCTCCGGCGGTGTACCGGGATATGCAATGAAACATGAGTGACATGTATGAAAGAATTATGAACGGTGGCTTTGCCACAAATACGATGTCAACTACATGATCATGCTAGCAATATGACAATGATGGAGCGTGTCATAATAAACGGAACGGTGGAAAGTTGCATGGAAAAATATCTCGGAATGGCTATGGAAATGCCATAATAATAAGGTATGGTGGCTGTTTTGAGGAAGATATATGGTGGGTGTATGATACCGGCGAAAAGTGCGCGGTATTAGAGAGGCTAGCAATGGTGGAAGGATGGGAAAAAGTGCGTATAATCCATGGAATCAACATTAGTCATAAAGAACTCATATACTTATTGAAAAAATCTAGAAGTTATCAAAGCAAAGTATTATGCGCATGCTCCTAGGGGAATAGATTGGTAGGAAAAGACCATCGCTCGTCCCCGACCGCCACTCATAAGGAAGACAATCAATAAATAAATCATGCTCCGAGTTCATCACATAACGGTTCACCATACGTGCATGCTAAGGGAATCACAAACTTCAACACAAGTATTCTTTAAATTCACAACTACTCAACTAGCATGACTCTAATATCACCATCTTCACATCTCAAAACAATTATCAAGCATCAAACTTTTCTTAGTATTCAACGCACTCAAAAGAAAGTTTCACATATATTGTATACCAAGTATATTAATATTTAAGCAAATTACCATGCTATTAACGACTCTCAAAATAATCTAAGTGAACCATGAGAGATCAATAGTTTCTTTAAAACAAATATACCACCGTGCTCTAAAAGATCTAAGTGAAGCACTAGAGCAAAAATTATCACGCTCAAAAGATATAAGTGAAGCACTATGAGCAAAACTATCAAGCTCAAAAGATATAAGTGAAGCACATAGAGTATTATATCAAATTCCAATTTATGTATGGCTCTCTCAAAAGGTGTGAACAGCAAGTATGATTGTGGTAAACTAAAAAGCAAAGACTAATATAACACACGGCGCTCCAAGCAAAACACTTATCATGCGGTGAATAAAAATATAGCCCCAAGTAAAGTTACCAATGAACGAAGATGAAAGAGGGGATGCCTTCCCGGGGCATCCCCAAGCTTAGGCTTTTGGATATTCTTGAATATATTGGGGTGCCATGGGCATCCCCAAGCTTAGGCTCTTGCCACCCTTTATTCCATAGTCCATAAAAGCTTTACCCAAAACTTGAAAACTTCACAACACAAAACTCAATAGAAACCTCGTGAGCTCCGTTAGAGAAAGAAAACAAAAGAATACTTTAAGGTACTGTAATGAACTCATTATTTATTTATGTTGGTGTTAAACCTAATGTATTCCAACTTCTCTATGAATTATAAACTATTTTACTAGCCATATATTCATCAAAATAAGCAAACAACACACGAAAAACAGAATCCGTCAAAAACAGAATAGTCTGAAGTAATCTGTAACTAACGCAAACTTCTGGAACACCAAAAACTCTACGAAAATTAGAAGACCTAGACAATTTGTTTATTGATCAGCAGCAATTGGAATCACTATTTTATCACGTTCTGGTGATTTTTAACAATTCGGGCACTGAGCGCAAAGTTTCTGGAAATTACAGCAAGATCAAATAACTATCATCCAAGAAGATCCAATAGGTTTAACTTGGCACAAACACTAATTAAAATATAAAACCACATCTAAACAGAAGGTATATGGATTATTTGTTCCCAAACAGAAACAAAAACAAAAATAACATAAAGAAAATTGGGTTGCCTCCCAACTAGCGCTATCGTTTAACGCCCCTAGCTAGGCATAAAAGCAAGGATAGATCTAGGTGTTGCCATCTTTGGCACTAAACTCATAAGTAGCACGCATGATAGATTCATAAGGTAATTTAACTTTATTTCTTGGAAAGTGCTCCATGCCTTTCTTTAAGGGAAATTGGAATCGAATATTCCCTTCCTTCATATCAATAATCGCACCAATCGTTCTAAGGAAAGGTCTACCAAGAATAATAGGACATGAAAGATTGCAATCTATATCAAGAACGATAAAATCTACGGGCACCAAATTTCTATTTGCAACGATAAGAACATCATTGATCCTTCCCATAGGCTTTTTAATGGTGGAATCCGCAAGGTGCAAATTTAACGAGCAATCATCAAGATCATGGAAACCTAGAATATCACATAAAGTTTTCGGAATCGTGAAAACACTGGCACCCAAATCACACAAAGCAAAACACTTAATTCTAATCTTTATAGTAGGTTCCCACTCATCATTAAGTTTTCTAGGTATAGAAACTTCCAAATTAAGTTTTTCATCATAAGATTGCATCAAGGCATCAACGATATGCTTGGTAAAAGCTTTATTTTGACTGTAGGCATGAGGAGAATTAACAACGGCTTGCAACAAGGAAATACAACCTTTTAAAGAGGAATTATCATAATTAAATTCCTTGAAGTCCGAGATAGTGGGTTCAACATTATTAGAAGTTGAGGATTCTCCAATCTCACTCTTACCAAATTTAACATTAAGATCTAAAGATTCCGAATTCTTGGGACGCCTTCTAGGCAAAGTTGATTCATCATCAGTCCCATAATCATCAAAGTTCATATTGCAAAACAGAGATCTAATTGGAGATGCATCAATAACTTTAAGATCCTCATCATTATTTTCACGGAAACTAGATGAACACGCTTTTATAACGCTTTCTTTCTTAGCACGCAATCTAGCGGTTCTTTCCTTGCACTCATCAATGGAAATTCTCATTACTTTGAGAGACTCATTGATATCATGCTTAGGAGAAGAAGATCCAAGTTTAAGAGAATTAACATCAAGCAAAAGTCTATCAACGTTCCTAGCCAAATCATCAACTTTGAGTAATTTTTCTTCAAGCATAGCATTAAAATTCTTTTGAGAGATCATAAATTCTTTCACACTATTCTCAAAATCAGAGGGCATCTTAAAATTACCATAAGAATTATTGTAGGAATTTCCATAATTATTAGAGGGATTACTAGGATAAGGCCTAGGATTAAAATTTCCTCTATAAGCATTGTTTCCAAAATTATTCCTACCAACAAAATTCACATCCATAGATTCATTATTATTCTCAATCAAGGAAGACAAAGGCATATTATTGGGATCAAGAGGAGTATTTTTAGTAGCAAACATCTTCATAAGTTCATCCATCTTTCCACTCAAAACATTGATTTCTTCTATAGCATGCACTTTTTTACTAGAAGATCTTTCGGTGTGCCATTGAGAATAATTAGCCATAATATTATCAAGTAATTTTGTAGCATCTCCTAACGTGATTTCCATAAAGGTGCCTTCCGTGGCCGAATCTAAGAGATTTCTAGAAGCAAAGTTCAAACCGGCATAAATTTTTTGTATGATCATCCATAATTCAAACCATGAGTAGGGCAATTGTGAAGCATCAATTTCATTCTTTCCCAAGATTGGGCAACATGCTCATGATCAAGTTGTTTAAAATTCATAATATCGTTCCTAAGAGTGATGATCTTAGCGGGAGGAAAATACTTAGAGATAAAAGCATCTTTGCACTTGTTCCAAGAATCAATACTATTTTTAGGCAAAGACGAGAACCAAACTTTAGCACGATCTCTAAGTGAAAACGGAAATAACTTCAATTTGACAACATTATTATCCGTATCTTTCTTCTTTTGCATATCACAAAAATCAACAAAGTTGTTTAGATGAGTAGCGGCATCTTCACTAGGAAGGCCGGCGAATTGATCTTTCGTAACAAGATTCAGCAAAGCGGTATTGATTTCACAAGACTCATCATTATTAAGAGGAGCAATCGGAGTACTAAGGAAATCATTATTATTCGTATTCGAGAAGTCACACAATTTGGTATTATCTTGCGCCATGGCAACAAGTAATCCAACACACAAGCAAACAGAAAAACGACGAGCAAAAAAGAGAGGAGGAGATTGGGAAAGAGAGGGCGAAACAGCAAGGCTGAAGTGGGGGAGAGGAAAACGAGAGGCAAATGGCAAATAATGTAAATGCGAGGGAGATAGGTTTGTGATGGGTACTTGGTATGTCTTGACTTGAGCGAAGACCTCCCCGGCAACGGCGCCAGAAATCCTTATTGCTACGTCTTGAGCTTGCGTTGGTTTTCCTCGAAGAGGAGAGGGTGATGCAGCAAAGTGTAGCGTAAGTATTTCCCTCAGTTTTGAGAACCAAGGTATCAATCCAGTAGGAGGCTCCTCAAAAGTCCCACGCACCTACACAAACAAACCAAGAACTCGCAACCAACGCAATAAAGGGGTTGTCAATCCCTTCACGGCCACTTGCGAAAGTGAGATCTGATAAAGATAGTATGATAAGATAAATATATTTTTGGTATTTTATAATATAGATGCAAAAAGTAAAGATGCAAATAAAAGTAGATTGGAAACAAGTATGATAAGAGATAGACCCGGGGGCCATAGGTTTCACTAGTGGCTTCTCTTAAGATAGCATAAGTATTACGGTGGGTGAACAAATTACTGTCGAGCAATTGATAGGAAAGTGCATAGTTATGAGATTATCTAGGCATGATCATGTATAAAGGAATCACGTCCATAACAAGTAGACCGACTCCTGCCTGCATCTACTACTATTACTCCACACATCGACCGCTATCCAGCATGCATCTAGAGTATTAAGTTCATAAGAACAGAGTAACGCATTAAGCAAGATGACATGATGTAGAGGGATAAACTCATGCAATATGATATAAACGCCATCTTGTTATCCTCGATGGCAACAATACAATACGTGCCTTGCAACCCTTTCTGCCACTGGGTAAGGACACCGCAAGATTGAACCCAAAGCTAAGCACTTCTCCCATGGCAAGAAAGATCAATCTAGTAGGCCAAACTAAACCGATAATTCGAAGAGACTTGCAAAGATAACTTAATCATACATAAAAGAATTCAGAGAAGATTCAAATATTATTCAAAGATAAACTTGATCATAAACCAACAATTCATCGGATCTCGACAAACACACCGCAAAAAGAGATTACATCGAATAGATCTCCACAAGAGAGGGGGAGAACATTGTATTGAGATCCAAAAAGAGAGAAAAAGCCATCTAGCTAATAACTATGGACCCGTAGGTCTGCGGTAAACTACTCACAACTCATCGGAGGGGCTATGGTGTTGATGTAGAGGCCCCGTGCTTGATTCCCCTCCCGTGAGTGCCGTCGAAGGCTCAAGATGGGATCTCGCGGATCTGATGATCTGAAGGTTCTGATGGTGGAAATTGTGTTTCGTGGTGCCCCGGTTGTTTTCGGGTATGTAGGTATATATAGGAAGAAGAAATGCGTCGGTGGCCTTGAGGCACTACTACAAAAAGGCTATAGATGGAATGGCTACTAATGGCGCACTGTGATGTGGTGCGCCATTAGTATATTCTAATGGCGCACCATGTCTCGGTGCGCCATTAGTAATATATTACTAATGGCGCACCTGGTGTGTGTGCGCCATTAGTAGTTTGTAAAAAACACTCGAAATTTTTTGTTACTAATGGCGCACCTTGGGTGGTGCGCCATTACTAATTTTAACTAGTAATGGCGCACTTTCCACTGCTGCGCCATTACTAAGTTTTTTTTAAAAAAAATCAAAAAAATATCATTTTTTATTATTTTTCCAAAACTACTAATGGCGCACATGAGTGGTGCGCCATTAGTAGTTGAACAACTACTAATGGCGCACCACCCACAGTGCGCCATTAGTAACTTGGCCACCTTCCACCTTCCACGATGCGTCGTCGGTGGAAGGTGGCCAGAATACTAATGGCGCACCGTGGGAGTGGTGCGCCACAACTACTAATGGCGCACCACTCCCACGGTGCGCCATTAGTAACAACCACCTTCCACGAATGCACCTCCCCACATGGATCGCTTTTCAGTTTTAAAAAAATAAAAGAAAATGATGAAAATGTCAAAAAATAAAAGAAAATAAGTTTCCCATGTGATATGTGGTCTAGTTGTTGGGAAAATTTGCAAATATGAATTTCGACTTCATTTGCAAAATCTCTAGAATTTGTAAAATGGGCATAACTTTTGCATACTAACTCGGATGAAAAAGTTTTTATATGAAAAATCATCTACTCGAAAAGTTACATCCAAATTTAACTGGGGAACCCGTTAAACATTTTCAAAATCCCCAAAACCTAACAGAAAAAAAGTTACGGGGCTTTCAAGATCTAGCGGCAAAAAATTCAAAAATTTCAAACTTACTAGTGGCGCACCGTAGATGTGGTGCGCCACTAGTAACAGAATTTTTACTAATTTCAAAAAATTGAATTTTTTCAAAAATAATACGTAATATGATCGAGAAGTTTGAAATATTTTCAAAATTTCATCATAGTCATTAACATGAACAAAGTCCTAGACATCAATAAGGTATAACAGATTGATATGCTAGATATATCAACAAGTGCTGTGAAGTGAGCTGTTCTTTGGGGTTGGATAGAACTCGAAGTTAAGCGTGCTTGGGCTGGAGTAGTGTGAGGATGGGTGACCTTTCGGGAAGTTTGACCACGGAGTGCGATTTGACCTGAGATTAAGCATATTGACCCGAGATTAAGCCATAGTGAACTGAGATTAAGAAAAAATTGAAAAAAAATTTAAAAAATTTAAAAAAAATTTGAGAAAAATTAAAAAAAATTTGTAAAAAATAAAAAAAAATTGAAAAAAAAATATTACTAATGGCGCACTTCTAGTATACCAGATACTAATGGCGCACCGTGGGCTATACATGGTGCGCCATTAGTATCTGGTATACTAATGGCGCACCAGGTGGTGCGCCATTAGTAAAAATTACTAATGGCGTGCTATTAATGGCGCACCACAGATGCGCCATTAATAGCCATAATAGGTGCGCCATTAGTAGGGGTTTTTCTAGTAGTGAGGGGCCCACGAGATAGGAGGGCACACCCTATAGGGGGGCACCCTCCTATCTCATGGAGGCTCCGGTTGCTTCTTGACTTGCACTCCAAGTTCTCTGGATCACGTTCAGTGAGAAAATCACGTTCCTGAAGGTTTCATTCCGTTTGGACTGCGTTTGATATTCCTTTTCTTCAAAATACTAAAATAGACAAAAAACAGCAATTCTGGGCTGGGCCTCCGGTTAGTAGGTTAGTCCCGAAAATGAAATAAAAGTGGAAAATAAAGCCCAATATGGTCCAAAACAGTAGATAAAGTAGCATGGAGCAATCATAATTTATAGATACGTTGAAGACGTATCAGGCATCCCCAAGCTTAATTCCTGCTCATCCTCGATTAGATAAATGATAAAAAGAGAATTTTTGATGCGAAGTGATACTTTGGCATAATTTCAATGTAAATCCTCTTAATTGTGGTATGAATATTCAGATCCGAAAGATTCAAGACAAAAGTTCATATTGACATAAAAAATAATAATACTTCAAGCATACTAACTAAGCAATTATGTCTTCTCGAAATAACATGGCCAAAGAAAGTTATCCCTACAAAATCATATAGTCTGCTATGCTCCATCTTCCCACACAAAATATTTAAATCATGCACAACCCCGATGACAAGCCAAGCAATTGTTTCATACTTTAACATTTTCAAAACATTTTCAATCTTCACGCAATACATGAGCGTGAGCCATGGATATAGCACTCTATGTGGAATAGAATGGTGGTTGTGGATAAGACAAAAAGAGGGAAGATAGTCTCACATCAACTAGGCGTGTCAACGGGCTATGGAGATGCCCATCAATAGATATCAATGTGAGTGAGTAGGGATTGCCATGCAACGGATACACTAGAGCTATAAGTATATGAAAGCTCAACAAAAGAAACTAAGTGGGCGTGCATCCAACTCGATTGCTCACGAAGACCTAGGGCATTTGAGGAAGCCCATCATTGGAATATACAAGCCAAGTTCTATAATGAAAAATTCACACTAGTATATGAAAGTGACAAAATGAGAGACTCTCTATCATGAAGATCTTGGTGCTACTTTGAAGCACAAGTGTGGTAAAAGGATAGTAGCATTGCCCCTTCTCTCTTATTCTCTCATTTTTTTTTGTTTTTTTTCTTTGGGCCTTTTTTATGGCCTCTTTTGTTTATTCTTCTTTTTTTATTTTTCGTCCGGAGTCTCATCCCGACTTGTGGGGGAATCATAGTCTCCATCATCCTTTCCTCACTGGGACAATGCTCTAATAATGATGATCATCACACTTTTATTTTTCTTACAACTCAAGAATTACAACTCAATACTTAGAACAAAATAGGACTCTATATGAATGACACCGGCGGTGTACCGGGATATGCAATGAAACATGAGTGACATGTATGAAAGAATTATGAACGGTGGCTTTGCCACAAATACGATGTCAACTACATGATCATGCTAGCAATATGACAATGATGGAGCGTGTCATAATAAACGGAACGGTGGAAAGTTGCATGGCAATATATCTCGGAATGGCTATGGAAATGCCATAATAATAAGGTATGGTGGCTGTTTTGAGGAAGATATATGGTGGGTGTATGATACCGGCGAAAAGTGCGCGGTATTAGAGAGGCTAGCAATGGTGGAAGGATGGGAAAAGGTGCGTATAATCCATGGACTCAACATTAGTCATAAAGAACTCATATACTTATTGCAAAAATCTATAAGTTATCAAAGCAAAGTATTATGCGCATGCTCCTAGGGGGAAAGATTGGTAGGAAAAGACCATCGCTTGTCCCCGATCGCCACTCATAAGGAAGACAATCAATAAATAAATCATGCTCCGAGTTCATCACATAACGGTTCACCATACGTGCATGCTAAGGGAATCACAAACTTCAACACAAGTATTCTTTAAATTCACAACTACTCAACTAGCATGACTCTAATATCACCATCTTCATATCTCAAAACAATTATCAAGCATCAAAGTTTTCTTAGTATTCAACGCACTCAAAAGAAAGTTTCACATATATTGATTACCAAGTATATTAATATTTAAGCAAATTACCATGCTATTAACGACTCTCAAAATAATCTAAGTGAAGCATGAGAGATCAATAGTTTATTTAAAACAAATATACCACCGTGCTCTAAAAGATCTAAGTGAAGCACTAGAGCAAAAATTATCACGCTCAAAAGATATAAGTGAAGCACTATGAGCAAAACTATCAAGCTCAAAAGATATAAGTGAAGCACATAGAGTATTCTATCAAATTCCAATTTATGTATGGCTCTCTCAAAAGGTGTGAACAACAATGATGATTGTGGTAAACTAAAAAGCAAAGACTAATATAACACACGACGCTCCAAGCAAAACACTTATCATGTGGTGAATAAAAATATAGCCCCAAGTAAAGTTACCAATGAACGAAGATTTAAATAGGGGATGCCTTCCCGGGGCATCCCCAAGCTTAGGCTTTTCGATATTCTTGAATATATTTGGGTGCCATGGGCATCCCCAAGCTTAGGCTCTTGCCACCCTTTATTCCATAGTCCATAAAAGCTTTACCCAAAACTTGAAAACTTCACAACACAAAACTCAATAGAAACCTCGCGAGCTCCGTTAGAGAAAGAAAACAAAAGCCTACTTTAAGGTACTGTAATGAACTCATTCTTTATTTATATTGGTGTTAAACCTACTGTATTCCAACTTATCTATGGATTGTAAACTATTTTACTAGCCATAGATTCATCAAAATAAGCAAACAACATACGAAAAACAGAATCTGTCAAAAACAGAACAGTTTGTAGTAATCTGTTACTAACGGAAACTTCTAGAACTCCAAAAAATCTACCAAAATTAGAAGACCTATAAAATTTGTTTATTGATCATCAACAATTGGAATCACTATTTTAACAATTCGTGCACTAAGCGCAAAGTTTCTGGAAATTACAGCAAGATCAATTAACTATCATCCAAGAAGATCCAATAGGTTTAACTTGGCACAAACACTAATTAAAAGATAAAACCACATCTAAACAGAAGGTAGATAGATTATTTATTCCTAAACAGAAACAAAAACAAAAAAAAACATAAAGAAAATTGGGTTGCCTCCCAACTAGCGCTATCGTTTAACGCCCCTAGCTAGGCATAAAAGCGAGGATAGATCTAGGTGTTGCCATCTTTGGCACTAAACTCATAAGTAGCAAGCATGATAGATTCATAAGGTAATTTAACTTTCTTTCTTGGAAAGTGCTCCATGCCTTTCTTTAAGGGAAATTGGAATCGAATATTCCCTTCCTTCATATCAATAATCGTACCAATCGTTCTAAGGAAAGGTCTACCAAGAATAATAGGACATGAAAGATTGCAATCTATATCAAGAACGATAAAATCTACGGGCACCAAATTTCTATTTGCAACGATAAGAACATCATTGATCCTTCCCATAGGCTTTTTAATGGTGGAATCCATGAGGTGCAAATTTAACGAGCAATCATCAAGATCATGGAAACCTAGAATATCACATAAAGTTTTCGGAATCGTGGAAACACTAGCACCCAAATCACACAAAGCAAAACACTCATAAACTTTAATTCTAATCTTTATAGTAGGTTCCCACTCATCATTAAGTTTTCTAGGTATAGAAACTTCCAAATTAAGTTTTTCATCTGTAACATCCCAAATTTTCAATTTGGCATGTTATACATAGGTCATCCATGCATATCATATTTTATTGCATTTCCGTTTGCAATCCTCGAAATCCTAAGCAACTCAAGGACCCTCGGAGAGAGTTGAGGATTTTTCGATTTTCATATTTGATTTTTATCAAGTAGTGAAGACGAGGATTTTTGGTTTTAGTTATTTTTCTCTCCGGAAAATATTTCATTTTAAAATAAATAAATGAGGGGAGATAATATGACTTCTCCAAAATAATTGAAATAACGGAGAAAAAATGTTAAAATCATTATTTGGTTTTTATTGGATTTATTTTGGAATTTTATTCGCCCTAGAATTTTTTTTGCATGTTTTAAAAATTGCATTTTAGGGGCCAAGAAAAGTTCATCCTGTTCTAAATATTCTATTTAGACGGAGACAACTTATTTTGGTATTTTTAGATTTTTTATTTATTTTTCTAGGATTTTTTCTAAATTTCGGCGGAACGTTTAGAAAAAAAAAAAGACCGCGCCCGACTGGGCCTAGGGCCCAGCCGAGCAGGACGGCCTAGCCGCCCGCCGCCGCAGCCTCCTGCGTCTTGCTGCCTCCACCGCCTCGCCTCGGACGGAGTCCGAGCCGGACTCCGCCTCCCGCCGCCTTGCCCCTCCTCCAAGTCGCCCCCCCAACCTTTATATACCGCCCCTAAACTACCACCACCACCACCGCCCGGAGCCCGAGCCGAGCCCGAGCCCGAGCCGCCGCCGACGCCGAGTCGCCGCCGCCCGACCCGCCGCCCTTTGCGAACCCCCGCCCCTCGCCCTCCCGCGGAATCGCCCGCCACACGGACGACTCGCGGAGGTAGCCGCCCGCCGCCCATTTTTTTAAAGAAAACCCTTCGGTTTTTATAGAAAAACCCTAGTTCATTTTTTATATAGATCGGTTTTTTTTCGGTTTATTTGCTTAGCGAGCGTTCGCTCGTTCGTTCGTTCTAACGAACGTGTTCATCGTTTATTTTCTGCTAACGAACGTTCGTTCGTTTAGCTGTTCGTCATTTTTCTTTTTATCAGATTTATTCCGTGATTTTTCTGATCGTGATTTCTGATCCGATTTTCGTTTTAGCTTAACTTTTCGCTCGATTATCGGAATCAGGCGATTCAAGCGCCTGGAGTTTCATCTCGAAACCCTCTTTCCGAATAGCCAACTCAAACAAGTTTTTGCCTCTGTAAAATTTTACCCTAGTTCAGATTAGTAAACGAATCTTGTTTCTTTTGCCGTTTGAGTTTCGTTGCTCCGTTTGGTTTGATTCTTTTTGTGAACCGGAGTTCTTAAGTTGAACTCTCCGGTCAACTTCTTTCAGTTGAAGTTTTGTTTGTGCATCTTTGCTTGTTTACTTATGTATGTATTGTTTGCTTGCGATAGAATTCCCGGAGTGCGAAGCGTGTTACTACGAGTCTCTAGAATTCCCGGATCGTCAGCAAGGCAAGTAACACTTTGATCATACTCTTTTCATACCCAGTTTTATGCATTAGATTCAACCCTCACACATTGCATGATTAGGATGTCATTAACTTGTGGGTTGGGAAGTAGTAGTTGAGGTAGGAACCTATTACCCTGTTATTATCAAACCCTTGGGAGTTACTTCTACGTGTTGCTTATATTGCTATGCTATGCTCGTAGACGTGGTTGGGTTTGAGGGTTATCCATGACAGATGTGAGATTGTTAATTAATGGTTAACTTAAGGTGGCAACTTTAATACGCATCTGGGTGGAATGAGGCACCTGGGGAACCCAGTGTTGTCTGTTTTGTTTTGGAAATCCCGGGGTACCCGTGTGATCTTCCTATGGACCGCCACCCAGGCTCAAAGGGAACTGAGATTATTCATGCTAGAAACTTCCGTGTGCAGCCACAAGCTATTATGGGCTCTAGCATAGTCGAGTAAGTTACGTGAAGCTCTTGAAGAGGTAGATCAGCAGGTAGTGGGTTTGTAGGTTTGGTATGGTTTACCCGGAGTAGAGAGTTAATGTTTCTGAAAGACTGTGTCTCGGTCATCCGTTTCTCAAACACCATGTAGTGCAAGAAATCCAACGGAGGCGATCGAGTCTTGTGGGGAAAAGTGCACAAACCTCTGCAGAGTGTACAATCTAATCATGGTTAGCCGTGTCCCCGGTTATGGACAATTCTGAGTATCTAGTACTTGAGTATTCACATGTATCTCATCACTCTAAATTAATATTGCTGGGTTGTTAACTACTTTAATTGGGATTGAGTTGGGGTTATACCTTCTCAATGATGTTTCAACCACCATGATAGTTAAATTAAAATTTATTCCTTTGTTGTAGGAAAAAATTGGCTTTTCGCAAAACTGTAACCGTAGAGCCTTCCACCAGCCAAATATGCATGTAGTGGTAGCATTATTCTGTTATTGCTCTATTGTGTTACATTGCCAGCATATTCCATGTGCTGACCCGTTCTCGGGCTGCAACGTATTATATTGCAGACTTTTCAGACGAGGAGTAAGGTTCGATAGGTCGTTGCCGTGCAGCTCAGCTATGCCGTTGGAGTTGATAGACTCACTTTATCTTCCAAGCCTTCCGCTGTTATCGTATTAGATGGCCTTAAGCCATATTACTGCAATAAGTTCTCTTTTGAGACATTCGATGTAATGAGTGTGTGATTGCTACTCTGTTATAAATCCTTCGAGTACTGTGTGTGTCAGCATTACTGATCCAGGGATGACACGGAAACACAGAGAGTTGACCGTCTGAGGTCGGGTCGCTACAAGACGGTATCAGAGCACACGCTGAGTGTAGGACACGACCACTAAGATAAACCATAGGTCACTCTTCTCTACTCATTTCTGACTCCTCTCCATTTTTCCACTCTTTAGGATGACGGAGATGAAGAACAAGTTTGCACAACCGGATGAAGACACACCTTTTGGACGCCACTTGAAGGAAGTCACTAGGTACCTGAATATTGGAATATCAAGCTTCACCGGGACGTACAACGCTACTTTACCAGAAGAGGAACGCTGGATGATTCAAGTACAAGTTCCAGGAAGGACGTTCTCGCCAACTTCCAAGCCCATAGAGTTTTCTTTTGAAGCACCCACCTGGAGCCTTCGCAAGAGTATGGCAGTCCACATTACCATAGGACGTATTGAAGAAGTCTACAACAGAGAGTTTAAAGACACCATATATCAAATATGTGGGCGCCGAGACGAGCAATGGGAAGTAATCAGCACCAAGAAGGATAGATCCATTGCAGCTTACATCCAGGAGCTAAACCAGCACATTCGACGTCAGGAGAACCAGATGTGCGCAGACATGATGGAGTTGAAGAAGGCGAAAACTAGGATCAGCGAGCTGGAGGAAGAACTCAAGTTTATACGCGACGGATATGAGGAAGAAATCAAGACACTACTGGAGAAGAATGACGACCTAGTTAAGAAGATCGAAGTATTCATGGGAGGATCAGCACCGGAAATAGAGGAGGAAGATCCCACTTGCCCGGACAACTACATCATCATCGACGACACCGATTCCGATCCAAGTGATGATGACTACGAAGACGAAGCTGGAGCAGACATCATGGAGTCTTCCACCGATCAAAATTTCTAGATGACCACCAAATATTAGTAGTATTTCCCCCATGTATCTAGTAGTAGTTGATCACTTTTACGATAGTCCTAGACCGTTTGTATGCCCTTGCTTGATTGATTGAGTGAAATGATTGTGTTTCTCTCATATGCATGTGGGTAGTGTTTTCTCATTAGACCTTTTCTATTCTAATCTCTTCCATCTAAACCCTCAGATGCCTCCGAGACGTGACACCGGTTTTGTTTTCCCACCGGAGCTCACCCAGTTGATCCAGCAGAGAAAATACCTTGATGCAATTGGTAGTTCGAAACTAGGGCAACAACAACAATAACAATAACCCACCGCCAAAGGACAACTTAGCCCGCTTCCTAAGGTTACAACCGCGGTGTTTTCCAAAGAGCACCGAGCCAATAGTTGTTGATGATTGGCTACGCCAGATCGGAAGGAGTTAACCACCGCAGGATGCACGGATGCTGAGAGGGTGCACTTTGCCGCACATCAATTGGATGGACCAGCAGCTGCATGGTGGGAGAATTACACGGCTACTTTTCCTATAGCCAATGTCACTTGGGACCAGTTCCAACAAGCTTTCCGCACGGCCCATGTCTCAACTGGAGCCATGCAGATGAAGAAGCGTGAGTTTCGCAACTTACGCCAGGGGAACCGTACTGTGGCCCAGTACGTGGATGAGCTTAGTAAGTTATCATGCTATGCCCCTGAAGATGTGGCCACAGATGCCGCGAAGCAGGAGAAGTTTATGGAAGGGTTGAATGATGAGATGAGTATGCAGTTGATGGTGGCAACTTTCAACAACTACCAGGAGTTGGTAGATAAGGCCCTAATGATTGAAGGAAAGCAACAGCAAATTGAGAGCCGTAAGAGGAAGTATGGACAAGGGAAGTATAACTCAGGAGCTCACCAGAAGCCTCGCTTAACCCCGAACTCGGGAGGACTTGTTCATAACCATGGAGGTCATAACCATACTGGAGGAGGATCGCATAACCAAAATGGTGCGAAGAACGGGAATGGGAATGGAGTCAACAGTAATCAGAATCGCTCAAACCCAGCTACACCCGCTAAGAGGGACTTAAGCCAAGTTATTTGCTTTAAGTGCGGGAAGACATGGCACTATGCCAATGACTTCCCTGAAGGAAGGAATGGAAATGGAAATGGGAGCGCTGGGAAGAAGCCCAATCCATTCAACAAAGGCCAAGTGAACCACGTTGACGTGGAGGAAGTTGAAGAGTAGCCGGGCGCGGTAATAGGTAAGTTTTTGGTTCACTCATTTACCGCTCTTGTTCTTTTTGATACTGGTGCATCGCATTCATACATGTCGAGGGGATTTGTGGAAAAGTTTAAGTTACCAACCCAAACCCTTAGGACCCCTCTTTTAGTGAGCTCTTTGGAGCAGTACATGGCTAGCGATGGTGCACCCAGATACCCCTAATCATTGGCACGCATGTTTTTTCGTCTGACCTAATTATCTTGGAGTCGCAAGGATTGGATGTGATATTAGGTATGGACTGGATGTCAAAGTATGGAGGAAGTATTGACTGTGCTAGCAAGTCAATTTATCTTACCACCCCAGAAGGAAAAAGGATTAAGTATGTATCTAGGCATGTGCCTAGGAGGAGCCAAGTGAATGCCCTCACGGGAGTTGTACAGGAGGAAGTACCTGTAGTAAAGGATTATCCGGATGTTTTCCTGGAGGAGTTACCAGGCATGCCACCGGATCGAGACATCGAATTTCTGATAGAGTTATTGCCAGGTACAGGGCCAATATCCAAGAGACCCTATCGGATGCCCGCAAATGATCTTGAGGAAATTAAGAAGCAGATCAAGGAACTATTGGAGAAAGGTTACATTCGTAGAAGTTCATCACCTTGGGGAGCCCCAGACTTTTGGTAGAGAAGAAGGATAAATCCACGAGGATGGTTGTTGATTATCGAGCTCAAATGAAGTAACGATAAAGAACAAGTATCCCTTACCGATGATCAATGATCTGTTTGATCAGTTGCAAGGAGCTAAGGTGTTTTCGAAGATTGATCTAAGATCAGGATATCATCAGTTGAAGATCCAAGAGAAGGATATACCAAAGACATCATTTACCACACGGTATGGATTATATGAGTATACGGTCATGTCATTTGGACTGACTAACGCCCCTGCCTATTTCATGAGTATGATGAACAAGGTGTTGATGGAGTATTTGGACAAGCTTGTTGTGGTGTTTATTGATGATATTATGGTATACTCGAAGAACGAAGAGGAGCACGCGGAACACTTGCGCTTGGTTCTAGAGAAACTCAGGGAACATCAGTTATACGCCAAATTCAGCAAGTGCGAGTTTTGGTTGAAGGAAGTTGGATTTCTTGGGCATGTTATATCGGGAGAGGGTATAGCAGTAGATCCCAGTAAGGTTCAGTCAGTCACTGATTGGTTGGCACCCACTTCAGTTGGCGAGATCCGCAGTTTCCTTGGACTGGCAGGATATTATTGGAGGTTCATTGAGAATTTCTCCAAGATTGCTAAGCTAATGACTGAATTGCTAAAGAAGGATACTAAGTTCAAATGGACGAGGATTGCGAGACAAGCTTTCGGAGTTGAAGAAGCGGTTGACTACAGCCCAGTCTTGACATTGCCGATATACATAAGGAGTTTCAAGTGTATTGTGACGCCTCTCGCTTGGGACTTGGATGTGTTCTTATGCAGGACGGAAAAGTTGTTTCGTATGCCTCACGACAACTGAAGCCACATGAGTTGAACTACGCCACGCATGATTTGGAGTTAGCAGCCATAGTACATGCATTGAAAAGCTGGAGACATTATCTTATTGGAAGCCGTTGTGATGTGTACACGGATCATAAGAGTTTGAAGTACATTTTCACACAGAAGGAGTTAAACCTCAGACAAAGGAGATGGCTGGAACTTATAAAGGATTACGACATGAAGCTACACTATCATCCAGGAAAGGCCAACGTCGTAGCAGACGCTTTGAGCCAGAAGAGTTATGCTAATATCCTTGAAAGCAAAGGATTGCCAAAGGAGTTAGCTGCGGAGATCATGGAACTTCAATTGGAGATTGTTCCAAGAGGTCTTCTTGCAACAATGGAGGTTCAGTCGACGTTGTTGAACAAGATTCGAGAAGCTCAGAAGGAGGACAAAGAGATTGCTGAGATAAGAGAGAAGATGGGCGAAGGAAAAGCCAAAGGTTTTCGCGAAGATGAGCATGATACCTTGTGGTTTGAGGACCGGATTTATGTTCCCAACAATTCGGAGATCAGGAAGTTAATACTTCAGGAGGTCCATGACTAACCATACTCGATTCACCCCGGAAACCCCAAGATGTATTTGGACTTGAAGGAACGTTTCTGGTGGATTGGTATGAAGAAGGATATTGCCGAGTATGTAGCCGTATGTGATGTATGTCAGAGAGTGAAGGCAGAGCATCAGAAGTCAGCAGGACTGTTACAGCCTATGCCAATACCCGAATGGAAGTGGGACAAACTTGGCATGGACTTTATTACCGGATTACCCAGAACCAAGGCAGGATATGATTCAATATGGGTAGTTGTGGATCGTTTGACCAAAGTAGCTCATTTTATCCCAGTGAAAACAACCTATACAAGTGCAAAGTTGGCCAAGATATATATGACCAGGATCGTATGTTTGCATGGAGTTCCGAGGAGCATCGTATCAGATAGAGGAACACAGTTTACTTCAAAGTTTTGGCATCAGCTACACCAGACTTTGGGTACCAGATTAGAGTTCAGTACCGCGTTTCACCCGCAGACGGATGGACAGACAGAGAGATTCAATCAGATTCTGGAGGACATGTTGAGAGCCTGTGCGCTAGATTATGGATCTAGTTGGGATGACAATTTGCCGTACGCAGAGTTCTCATACAACAACAGCTACCAGGCCAGTTTGAAGATGGCACCATCCGAAGCTCTGTATGGACACAGATGTAGATCACCATTGATGTGGGATGAGGTTGGAGACCGCCAGTTGTTTGGACCAGATTTGATCAAGGAATCAGAGGAGAAGGTTAAACTGATCAGAGACAGACTAAAGATTGCTCAGTCTAGACAGAAAAGTTACGCAGATTCAAAACACAAGGAAGTTACCTATGAAATTGGAGACAGAGCCTATCTGTGAGTATCACCCTTGAGGGGAGTGAAACGTTTTGGAGTAAAGGGAAAGTTAGCCCCAAGATTTGTAGGACCATATCGTGTTTTGGAACGGATGGGAGAAGTTGCCTACAAGCTGGAGTTACCTGACGGATTGTCAGGAGTTCACGATGTGTTTCACGTATCACAGCTGAAGAAGTGCCATGCTGAGATGGCCGATATGCCGTTAAATGATACAGTGCCCTTGGAGGCGATTTAGCTGGATAGTAATCTGACTTATGAGGAGAAGCCAATAAAGATTCTTGATTTCGACAGTCGATTCACTCGCAGCAAGGTTATCAAGTTTTGCAAAGTTCAGTGGAGCCACCATACTGAGGAGGAAGCCACCTGGGAGCGAGAAGAGGATATTCGCAAGGACCATCCGCACCTATTTTCTAGCCAACCCGAATCTCGAGGGCGAGATTCATCTTAAGGGGGTTAGGTTTGTAATATCCCAAATTTTCAATTTGGCATGTTATACTTAGGTCATCCATGCATATCATATTTTATTGCATTTCCGTTTGCAATCCTCGAAATCCTAAGCAACTCAAGGACCCTCGGAGAGAGTTGGGGATTTTTCGATTTTCATATTTGATTTTTATCAAGTAGTGAAGACGAGGATTTTTGGTTTTAATTATTTTTCTCTCCGGAAAATATTTCATTTTAAATAAATAAATTAGGGGAGATAATATGACTTCTCCAAAATAATTGAAACAACGGAGGAAAAATGTTAAAATCATTATTTGGTTTTTATTGAATTTATTTTGGAATTTTATTAGCCCTAGAAAAAATTTGCATGTTTTAAAATTGCATTTTAGGGGCCAAGAAAAGTTCATCCTGTTCTAAATATTCTATTTAGACGGAGAAAACTTATTTTGGTATTTTTAGATTTTTTATTTATTTTTCTAGGATTTTTTTCTAAATTTCGGCGGAACATTTAAAAAAAAGAGACCGCGTCCGACTGGGCCTAGGGCCCAGCCGAGCAGGCCGCCCTAGCCGCCCGCCGCCGCCGCCTCCTGCGTCTGTGTTCAGCGCCACCCTCCCGCCGCCTTGCCCCTCCTCCAAGTCGCCGCCCCAACCTTTATATACCCCCCCCTAAACTACCACCACCACCGCCTCGAGCCCGAGCCGAGCCCGAGCCGCCGCCCGCCCGCCGAGTCGCCGCCGCCCGTGACCCGCCGCCCCTCGCGAACCCGCCGCCCCTCGCCCGCCCGAGTCGCCGCCAGCGCCGGACGACCTCGCCGGAGGTAGCCGCCCGCCGCCGGTTTTTTTTTTTTAAAGAAAACTCCTTAATTTTATTTAAAAAAAACCCTAGTTCACTTTTTTATATAGATCAGTTTTTTTTTGGTTTATTTGCTTAGCGAGCGTTCGCTCGTTCGTTCGTTCTAACGAACGTGTTCGTCGTTTAGTTTCTGCTAACGAACGTTCATTCGTTTAGCCGTTCGTTGTTTTTCTTTTTATCGGATTTATTCCGCGATTTTTCGATCGCGATTTCGATCCGATTTTCGTTTTAACAACTTTTTGCTCGTTTATCGAATCAGCGATTCAAGCGCCTGGAGTTTCATCTCGAAACCCTCTTTCCGAATAGCCAACTCAAACAATTTTTTGCCTCTGTAAAATTTGACCCTAGTTCAGATTAGTAAACGAATCTTGTTTCTTTTGCCGTTTGAGTTTCGTTGCTCCGTTTGGTTTGATGGAGGCTCCGGTTGCTTCTTGACTTGCACTCCAAGTTCTCTGGATCACGTTCAGTGAGAAAATCACGTTCCCGAAGGTTTCATTCCGTTTGGACTCCGTTTGATATTCCTTTTCTTCAAAATACTAAAATAGACAAAAAACAGCAATTCTGGGCTGGGCCTCCGGTTAGTAGGTTAGTCCCGAAAATGAAATAAAAGTGGAAAATAAAGCCCAATATGGTCCAAAACAGTAGATAAAGTAGCATGGAGCAATCATAATTTATAGATACGTTGAAGACGTATCAGGCATCCCCAAGCTTAATTCCTGCTCATCCTCGATTAGATAAATGATAAAAAGAGAATTTTTGATGCGAAGTGATACTTTGGCATAATTTCAATGTAAATCCTCTTAATTGTGGTATGAATATTCAGATCCGAAAGATTCAAGACAAAAGTTCATATTGACATAAAAAATAATAATACTTCAAGCATACTAACTAAGCAATTATGTCTTCTCGAAATAACATGGCCAAAGAAAGTTATCCCTACAAAATCATATAGTCTGGCTATGCTCCATCTTCCCCACACAAAATATTTAAATCATGCACAACCCCGATGACAAGCCAAGCAATTGTTTCATACTTTAACATTTTCAAAACATTTTCAATCTTCACGCAATACATGAGCGTGAGCCATGGATATAGCACTCTATGTGGAATAGAATGGTGGTTGTGGATAAGACAAAAAGAGGGAAGATAGTCTCACATCAACTAGGCGTGTCAACGGGCTATGGAGATGCCCATCAATAGATATCAATGTGAGTGAGTAGGGATTTCCATGCAACGGATACACTAGAGCTATAAGTATATGAAAGCTCAACAAAAGAAACTAAGTGGGCGTGCATCCAACTCGATTGCTCACGAAGACCTAGGGCATTTGAGGAAGCCCATCATTGGAATATACAAGCCAAGTTCTATAATGAAAAATTCCCACTAGTATATGAAAGTGACAAAATGAGAGACTCTCTATCATGAAGATCTTGGTGCTACTTTGAAGCACAAGTGTGGTAAAAGGATAGTAGCATTGCCCCTTCTCTCTTATTCTCTCATTTTTTTTGTTTTTTTTCTTTGGGCCTTTTTTATGGCCTCTTTTGTTTATTCTTCTTTTTTTATTTTTCGTCCGGAGTCTCATCCCGACTTGTGGGGGAATCATAGTCTCCATCATCCTTTCCTCACTGGGACAATGCTCTAATAATGATGATCATCACACTTTTATTTTCTTACAACTCAAGAATTACAACTCAATACTTAGAACAAAATCGGACTCTATATGAATGACTCGGTGTGTAATCGATATGCAATGAAACATGAGTGACATGTATGAAAGAATTATGAACGGTGGCTTTGCCACAAATACGATGTCAACTACATGATCATGCTAGCAATATGACAATGATGGAGCGTGTCATAATAAACGGAACGGTGGAAAGTTGCATGGCAATATATCTCGGAATGGCTATGGAAATGCCATAATAATAAGGTATGGTGGCTGTTTTGAGGAAGATATATGGTGGGTGTATGATACCGGCGAAAAGTGCGCGGTATTAGAGAGGTTAGCAATGGTGGAAGGATGGGAAAAGGTGCGTATAATCCATGGACTCAACATTAGTCATAAAGAACTCATATACTTATTGCAAAAATCTATAAGTTATCAAAGCAAAGTATTACGCGCATGCTCCTAGGGGGAAAGATTGGTAGGAAAAGACCATCGCTCGTCCCCGATCGCCACTCATAAGGAAGACAATCAATAAATAAATCATGCTCCGAGTTCATCACATAACGGTTCACCATACGTGCATGCTAAGGGAATCACAAACTTCAACACAAGTATTCTTTAAATTCACAACTACTCAACTAGCATGACTCTAATATCACCATCTTCATATCTCAAAACAATTATCAAGCATCAAACTTTTCTTAGTATTCAACGCACTCAAAAGAAAGTTTCACATATATTGATTACCAAGTATATTAATATTTAAGCAAATTACCATGCTATTAACGACTCTCAAAATAATCTAAGTGAAGCATGAGAGATCAATAGTTTATTTAAAACAAATATACCACCGTGCTCTAAAAGATCTAAGTGAAGCACTAGAGCCAAAATTATCACGCTCAAAAGATATAAGTGAAGCACTATGAGCAAAACTATCAAGCTCAAAAGATATAAGTGAAGCACATAGAGTATTCTATCAAATTCCAATTTATGTATGGCTCTCTCAAAAGGTGTGAACAACAATGATGATTGTGGTAAACTAAAAAGCAAAGACTAATATAACACACGACGCTCCAAGCAAAACACTTATCATGTGGTGAATAAAAATATAGCCCCAAGTAAAGTTACCAATGAACGAAGACGAAATAGGGGATGCCTTCCCGGGGCATCCCCAAGCTTAGGCTTTTCGATATTCTTGAATATATTTGGGTGCCATGGGCATCCCCAAGCTTAGGCTCTTGCCACCCTTTATTCCATAGTCCATAAAAGCTTTACCCAAAACTTGAAAACTTCACAACACAAAACTCAATAGAAACCTCGTGAGCTCCGTTAGAGAAAGAAAACAAAAGCCTACTTTAAGGTACTGTAATGAACTCATTCTTTATTTATATTGGTGTTAAACCTACTGTATTCCAACTTATCTATGGATTATAAACTATTTTACTAGCCATAGATTCATCAAAATAAGCAAACAACATACGAAAAACAGAATCTGTCAAAAACAGAACAGTCTGTAGTAATCTGTTACTAACGCAAACTTCTAGAACTCCAAAAAATCTACCAAAATTAGAAGACCTATAAAATTTGTTTATTGATCATCAGCAATTGGAATCACTATTTTAACAATTCGGGCACTAAGCGCAAAGTTTCTGGAAATTACAGCAAGATCAAATAACTATCATCCAAGAAGATCCAATAGGTTTAACTTGGCACAAACACTAATTAAAAGATAAAACCACATCTAAACAGAAGGTAGATGGATTATTTATTCCTAAACAGAAACAAAAACAAAAAAAACATAAAGAAAATTGGGTTGCCTCCCAACTAGCGCTATCGTTTAACGCCCCTAGCTAGGCATAAAAGCGAGGATAGATCTAGGTGTTGCCATCTTTGGCACTAAACTCATAAGTAGCAAGCATGATAGATTCATAAGGTAATTTAACTTTCTTTCTTGGAAAGTGCTCCATGCCTTTCTTTAAGGGAAATTGGAATCAAATATTCCCTTCCTTCATATCAATAATCGCACCAATCGTTCTAAGGAAAGGTCTACCAAGAATAATAGGACATGAAAGATTGCAATCTATATCAAGAACGATAAAATCTACGGGCACCAAATTTCTATTTGCAACGATAAGAACATCATTGATCCTTCCCATAGGCTTTTTAATGGTGGAATCCGCAAGGTGCAAATTTAACGAGCAATCATCAAGATCATGGAAACCTAGAATATCACATAAAGTTTTCGGAATCGTGGAAACACTAGCACCCAAATCACACAAAGCAAAACACTCATAAACTTTAATTCTAATCTTTATAGTAGGTTCCCACTCATCATTAAGTTTTCTAGGTATAGAAACTTCCAAATTAAGTTTTTCATCTGTAACATCCCAAATTTTCAATTTGGCATGTTATACATAGGCCATCCATGCATATCATATTTTATTGCATTTCCGTTTGCAATCCTCGAAATCCTAAGCAACTCAAGGACCCTCGGAGAGAGTTGAGGATTTTTTGATTTTCTTATTTGATTTTTATCAAGTAGTGAAGACGAGGATTTTTGGTTTTAGTTATTTTTCTCTCCGGAAAATATTTCATTTTTAAATAAATAAATGAGGGGAGATAATATGACTTCTCCAAAATAATTGAAATAACAGAGAAAAAATGTTAAAATCATTATTTGGTTTTTATTGGATTTATTTTGGAATTTTATTCGCCCTAGAATTTTTTTTGCATGTTTTAAAAATTGCATTTTAGGGGCCAAGAAAAGTTCATCCTGTTCTAAATATTCTATTTAGACGGAGAAAACTTATTTTGGTATTTTTAGATTTTTTATTTATTTTTCTAGGATTTTTTCTAAATTTCGTCGGAACGTTTAGAAAAAAAAGAGATCATACCGACCGGGCCTAGGGCCCACCCGAGCAGACGGCCTAGCCGCCCGCCGCCAGCCTCCTGCGTCTTGGCCACCCGCCTCGCCTCGGACAGAGTCCGAGCGGACTCCGCCTCCCGCCTTGCCCCCTCCTCCAAGTCGCCGCCCAACCTTTATATACCGCCCCTAAACTACCACCACCACCACCGCCGGAGCCCGAGCCGAGCCCGAGCCCCGAGCCGCCCGACGCCGAGTCGCCGCCGCCCATGACCCGCCGCCTTGCCGAACCCGCCGCCCCTCGCCCTCCCGCCGAATCGCCCGCTTGGGGCGACCTCGCCGGAGGTAGCCGCCCCGCCGCCCGTTTTTTTTAAAGAAAACCCCTTCGGTTTTTTATAGAAAAAAACCCTAGTTCATTTTTTATATAGATCGGTTTTTTTTCGGTTTATTTGCTTAGCGAGCGTTCGCTCGTTCGTTCGTTCTAACGAACGTGTTCATCGTTTATTTTCTGCTAACGAACGTTCGTTTGTTTAGCTGTTCGTCGTTTTTCTTTTTATCGGATTTATTCCGTGATTTTTCTGATCGTGATTTCTGATCCGATTTTCGTTTTAGCTTAACTTTTCGCTCGTTTATCGGAATCAGGCGATTCAAGCGCCTGGAGTTTCATCTCGAAACCCTCTTTCCGAATAGCCAACTCAAACAAATTTTTGCCTCTGTAAAATTTGACCCTAGTTCAGATTAGTAAACGAATCTTGTTTCTTTTGCCGTTTGAGTTTCGTTGCTCCGTTTGGTTTGATTCTTTTTGTGAACCGGAGTTCTTAAGTTGAACTCTCCGGTCAACTTCTTTCAGTTGAAGTTTTGTTTGTGCATCTTTGCTTGTTTACTTATGTATGTATTGTTTGCTTGCGATAGAATTCCCGGAGTGCGAAGCGTGTTACTACGAGTCTCTAGAATTCCCGGATCGTCAGCAAGGCAAGTAACACTTTGATCATACTCTTTTCATACCCAGTTTTATGCGTTAGATTCAACCCTCACACATTGCATGATTAGGATGTCATTAACTTGTGGGTTGGGAAGTAGTAGTTGAGGTAGGAACCTATTGCCCTGTTATTATCAAACCCTTGGGAGTTACTTCTACGTGTTGCTTATATTGCTATGCTATGCTCGTGAGTGGTTGGGTTTGAGGGTTATCCATGACAGATGTGAGATTGTTAATTAATGGTTAACTTAAGGTGGCAACTTTAATACGCATCTGGGTGGAATGAGGCACCTGGGGAACCCAGTGTTGTCTGTTTTGTTTTGGAAATCCCGGGTACCGTGTGATCTTCCTATGGACCGCCACCCAGGCTCAAAGGGAACTGAGATTATTCATGCTAGAAACTTCCGTGTGCAGCCACAAGCTATTATGGGCTCTAGCATAGTCGAGTAAGTTACGTGAAGCTCTTGAAGAGGTAGATCAGCAGGTAGTGGGTTTGTAGGTTTGGTATGGTTTACCCGGAGTAGAGAGTTAATGTTTCTGAAAGACTGTGTCTCGGTCATCCGTTTCTCAAACACCATGTAGTGCAAGAAATCCAACGGAGGCGATCGAGTCTTGTGGGGAAAAGTGCGCAAACCTCTGCAGAGTGTACAATCTAATCATGGTTAGCCGTGTCCCCGGTTATGGACAATTCTGAGTATCTAGTACTTGAGTATTCACATGTATCTCATCACTCTAAATTAATATTGCTGGGTTGTTAACTACTTTAATTGGGATTGAGTTGGGGTTATACCTTCTCAATGATGTTTCAACCACCATGATAGTTAAATTAAAATTTATTCCTTTGTTGTAGGAAAAAATTGGCTTTTCGCAAAATCAGAATCAGAGAGCCTTCCACCAGCCAAATATGCATGTAGTGGTAGCATTATTCTGTTATTGCTCTATTTTGTTACATTGCCAGCATATTCCATGTGCTGACCCGTTCTCGGCTGCAACGTATTATATTGCAGACTTTTCGACGAGGAGTAAGGTTCGATAGGTCGTTGCCGTGCAGCTCAGCTATGCCGCTGGAGTTGATAGACTCACTTTATCTTCCAAGCCTTCGCTGTTATCGTATTAGATGGCCTTAAGCCATATTACTGTAATAAGTTCTCTTTGAGACATTCGATGTAATGAGTGTGTGATTGCTACTCTGTTATAAATCCTTCGAGTAATCGTGTGTCAAGATTATCGATCCAGGATGACACGGAAACACAGAGACTTGACCGTCTGAGGTCGAGTCGCTACAAGACGGTATCAGAGCACACGCTGAGTGTAGGACACGACCACTAAGATAAACCATAGGTCACTCTTCTCTACTCATTTCTGACTCCTCTCCATTTTTCCACTCTTTAGGATGACGGAGATGAAGAACAAGTTTGCACAACCGGATGAAGACACACCTTTTGGACGCCGCTTGAAGGAAGTCACTAGGTACCTGAATATTGGAATATCAAGCTTCACCGGGACGTACAACGCTACTTTACCAGAAGAGGAACGCTGGATGATTCAAGTACAAGTTCCAGAAGGACGTTCTCGCCAACTTCCAAGCCCATAGAGTTTTCTTTTGAAGCACCCACCGAGCCTTCGAAGAGTATGGCAGTCCACATTACCATAGGACGATTGAAGAAGTCTACAACAGAGAGTTTAAAGACACCATATATCAAATATGTGGGCACCGAGACGAGCAATGGGAAGTAATCAGCACCAAGAAGGATAGATCCATTGCAGCTTACATCCAGGAGCTAAACCAGCACATTCGACGTCAGGAGAACCAGATGTGCGCAGACATGATGGAGTTGAAGAAGGCGAAAACTAGGATCAGCAAGCTGGAGGAAGAACTCAAGTTTATACGCGACGGATATGAGGAAGAAATCAAGACACTACTAGAGAAGAATGACGACCTAGTTAAGAAGATCGGAGTATTCATGGGAGGATCAGCACCGGAAATAGAGGAGGAAGATCCCACTTGCCCGGACAACTACATCATCATCGACGACGCCGATTCCGATCCAAGTGATGATGACTACGAAGGCGAAGCTGGAGCAGACATCATGGAGTCTTCCACCGATCAAAATTTCTATATGACCACCAAATATTAGTAGTATTTCCCCCATGTATCTAGTAGTAGTTGATCACTTTTACGATAGTCCTAGACCGTTTGTATGCCCTTGCTTGATTGATTGAGTGAAATGATTGTGTTTCTCTCATATGCATGTGGGTAGTGTTTTCTCATTAGACCTTTTCTATTCTAATCTCTTCCATCTAAACCCTCAGATGCCTCCGAGACGTGACACCGGTTTTGTTTTCCCACCGGAGCTCACCCAGTTGATCCAGCAGCAAAATACCTTGATGCAATTGGTAGTTCAGAACTAGGGCAACAACAACAATAACAATAACCCACCGCCAGTGGACAACTTAGCCCGTTTCCTAAGGTTACAACCGCCGGTGTTTTCCAGTAGCACCGAGCCAATAGTTGCTGATGATTGGCTACGCCGTATTGGAAGGGAGTTAACCACCGCAGGATGCACGGATGCTGAGAGGGTGCACTTTGCCGCACATCAATTGGATGGACCAGCAGCTGCATGGTGGGAGAATTACACGGCTACTTTTCCTATAGCCAATGTCACTTGGGACCAGTTCCAACAAGCTTTCCGCACGGCCCATGTCTCAACTGGAGCCATGCAGATGAAGAAGCGTGAGTTTCGCAACTTACGCCAGGGGAACCGTCTCAGGCCCAAAGATCGTGGATGAGCTTAGTAAGTTATCATGCTATGCCCTCAAGATGTGGCCACGATGCCGCAAGCAGGAGAAGTTTATGGAAGGGTTGAATGATGAGATGAGTATGCAGTTGATGGTGGCAACTTTCAACAACTACCAGGAGTTGGTAGATAAGGCCCTAATGATTGAAGGAAAGCAACAGCAAATTGAGAGCCGTAAGAGGAAGTATGGACAAGGGAAGTATAACTCAGGAGCTCACCAGAAGCCTCGCTTAACCCCGAACTCAGGAGGACTTGTTCATAACCATGGAGGTCATAACCATACTGGAGGAGGATCGCATAACCAAAATGGTGCGAAGAACGGGAATGGGAATGGAGTCAACAGTAATCAGAATCGCTCAAACCCAGCTACACCCGCTAAGAGGGACTTAAGCCAAGTTATTTGCTTTAAGTGCGGGAAGACATGGCACTATGCCAATGACTTCCCTGAAGGAAGGAATGGAAACGGAAATGGGAGCGCTGGGAAGAAGCCCAATCCATTCAACAAAGGCCAAGTGAACCACGTTGACGTGGAGGAAGTTGAAGAGTAGCCGGACGCGGTAATAGGTAAGTTTTTGGTTCACTCATTTACCGCTCTTGTTCTTTTTGATACTGGTGCATCGCATTCATACATGTCGAGGGGATTTGTGGAAAAGTTTAAGTTACCAACCCAAACCCTTAGGACCCCTCTTTTAGTGAGCTCGCCTGGAGCAGAGTACATGGCTAGCAGATGGTGCACCCAGATACCCCTAATCATTGGCACGCATGTTTTTTCGTCTGACCTAATTATCTTGGAGTCGCAAGGATTGGATGTGATATTAGGTATGGACTGGATGTCAAAGTATGGAGGAAGTATTGACTGTGCTAGCAAGTCAATTTATCTTACCACCCCAGAAGGAAAAAGGATTAAGTATGTATCTAGGCATGTGCCTAGGAGGAGCCAAGTGAATGCCCTCACGGGAGTTGTACAGGAGGAAGTACCTGTAGTAAAGGATTATCCGGATGTTTTCCCAGAGGAGTTACCAGGCATGCCACCGGATCGAGACATCGAATTTCTGATAGAGTTATTGCCAGGTACAGGGCCAATATCCAAGAGACCCTATCGGATGCCCGCAAATGATCTTGAGGAAATTAAGAAGCAGATCAAGGAACTATTGGAGAAAGGTTACATTCGTAGAAGTTCATCACCTTGGGGAGCCCCAGTACTTTTGGTAGAGAAGAAGGATAAATCCCTGATGATGGTTGTTGATTATCGAGCTCTGAATGAAGTAACGATAAAGAACAAGTATCCCTTACCGATGATCAATGATCTGTTTGATCAGTTGCAAGGAGCTAAGGTGTTTTCGAAGATTGATCTAAGATCAGGATATCATCAGTTGAAGATCCAAGAGAAGGATATACCAAAGACAGCATTTACCACACGGTATGGATTATATGAGTATACGGTCATGTCATTTGGACTGACTAACGCCCCTGCCTATTTCATGAGTATGATGAACAAGGTGTTCATGGAGTATTTGGACAAGTTTGTTGTGGTGTTTATTGATGATATTATGGTATACTCGAAGAACGAAGAGGAGCACGCGGAACACTTGCGCTTGGTTCTAGAGAAACTCAGGGAACATCAGTTATACGCCAAATTCAGCAAGTGCGAGTTTTGGTTGAAGGAAGTTGGATTTCTTGGGCATGTTATATCGGGAGAGGGTATAGCAGTAGATCCCAGTAAGGTTCAGTCAGTCACTGATTGGTTGGCACCCACTTCAGTTGGCGAGATCCGCAGTTTCCTTGGACTGGCAGGATATTATTGGAGGTTCATTGAGAATTTCTCCAAGATTGCTAAGCCAATGACTGAATTGCTAAAGAAGGATACTAAGTTCAAATGGACAGAGGATTGCGAGACAAGCTTTCAGGAGTTGAAGAAACGGTTGACTACAGCCCCAGTGCTGACATTGCCAGATATACATAAGGAGTTTCAAGTGTATTGTGACGCCTCTCGCTTGGGACTTGGATGTGTTCTTATGCAGGACGGAAAAGTTGTTTCGTATGCCTCACGACAACTGAAGCCACATGAGTTGAACTATGCCACGCATGATTTGGAGTTAGCAGCCGTAGTACATGCATTGAAAACCTAGAGACATTATCTTATTGGAAGCCATTGTGATGTGTACACGGATCATAAGAGTTTGAAGTACATTTTCACACAGAAGGAGTTAAACCTCAGACAAAGGAGATGGCTGGAACTTATAAAGGATTACGACATGAAGCTACACTATCATCCAGGAAAGGCCAACGTCGTAGCAGACGCTTTGAGCCAGAAGAGTTATGCTAATATCCTTGAAAGCAAAGGATTGCCAAAGGAGTTAGCTGCGGAGATCATGGAACTTCAATTGGAGATTTTTCCAAGAGGTTTTCTTGCAACAATGGAGGTTCAGTCAACGTTGTTGAACAAGATTCGAGAAGCTCAGAAGGAGGACAAAGAGATTGCTGAGATAAGAGAGAAGATGGGCGAAGGAAAAGCCAAAGGTTTTCGCGAAGATGAGCATGATACCTTGTGGTTTGAGGACCGGATTTATGTTCCCAACAATTCGGAGATCAGGAAGTTAATACTTCAGGAGGTCCATGACTAACCATACTCGATTCACCCCGGAAACCCCAAGATGTATTTGGACTTGAAGGAACGTTTCTGGTGGACTGGTATGAAGAAGGATATTGCCGAGTATGTAGCCGTATGTGATGTATGTCAGAGAGTGAAGGCAGAGCATCAGAAGTCAGCAGGACTGTTACAGCCTATGCCAATACCCGAACGGAAGTGGGACAAACTTGGCATGGACTTTATTACCGGATTACCCAGAACCAAGGCAGGATATGATTCAATATGGGTAGTTGTGGATCGTTTGACCAAAGTAGCTCATTTTATCCCAGTGAAAACAACCTATACAAGTGCCAAGTTGGCCAAGATATATATGACCAGGATCGTATGTTTGCATGGAGTTCCGAGGAGCATCGTATCAGATAGAGGAACATAGTTTACTTCAAAGTTTTGGCATCAGCTACACCAGACTTTGGGTACCAGATTAGAGTTCAGTACCGCGTTTCACCCGCAGACGGATGGACAGACAGAGAGATTCAATCAGATTCTGGAGGACATGTTGAGACCCTGTGCGCTAGATTATGGATCTAGTTGGGATGACAATTTGTCGACGCAGAGTTCTCATACAACAACAGCTACCGAGCCGGTTTGAAGATGGCACCATTCAAGCTCAGATGGACACGGATGTAGATCACCATTGATGTGGGATGAGGTTGGAGACCGCCAGTTGTTTGGACCAGATTTGATCAAGGAATCAGAGGAGAAGGTTAAACTGATCAGAGACAGACTAAACATTGCTCAGTCTAGACAGAAAAGTTACGCAGATTCAAAACACAAGGAAGTTACCTATGAAATTGGAGACAGAGCCTATCTGTGAGTATCACCCTTGAGGGGAGTGAAACGTTTTGGAGTAAAGGGAAAGTTAGCCCCAAGATTTGTAGGACCATATCGTGTTTTGGAACGGATGGGAGAAGTTGCCTACAAGCTGGAGTTACCTGACGGATTGTCAGGAGTTCACGATGTGTTTCACGTATCACAGCTGAAGAAGTGCCATGCTGAGATGGCCGATATGCCGTTAAATGATACAAAGGCCTTGGAGGCGATTTAGCTGGATAGTAATCGACTTATGAGGAGAAGCCAATAAAGATTCTTGATTTCGACGATCGATTCACTCGCAGAAGGTTATCAAGTTTTGCAAAGTTCAATTGGAGCCACCATACCGAGGAGGAAGCCACCGGGAGCGAGAAGAGGATATTCGCAAGGACCATCCGCACCTATTTTCTAGTTAACCCGAATCTCGAGGGCTAGATTCATCTTAAGGGGTTAGGTTTGTAATATCCCAAATTTTCAATTTGGCATGTTATACTTAGGTCATCCATGCATATCATATTTTATTGCATTTCCGTTTGCAATCCTCGAAATCCTAAGCAACTCAAGGACCCTCGGAGAGAGTTGGGGATTTTTCGATTTTCATATTTGATTTTTATCAAGTAGTGAAGACGAGGATTTTTGGTTTTAATTATTCTCCTCTCCGGAAAATATTTCATTTTAAATAAATAAATTAGGGGAGATAATATGACTTCTCCAAAATAATTGAAATAACGGAGGAAAAATGTTAAAATCATTATTTGGTTTTTATTGAATTTATTTTGGAATTTTATTCGCCCTAGAAAAAAATTTGCATGTTTTAAAAATTGCATTTTAGGGGCCAAGAAAAGTTCATCCTGTTCTAAATATTCTATTTAGACGGAGAAAACTTATTTTGGTATTTTTAGATTTTTTATTTATTTTTCTAGGATTTTTTTCTAAATTTCATGAATGTTTAAAAAAGAGATCATACCGACCGGGCCTAGGGCTCAGCCGAGCAGGCCGCCTAGCCGCCCGCCGCCGCTTGCCTCCTGCGTCTTGCGTCAGCGCCACCGCCGCCGTCTCGGACGGAGTCCGAGCCGGACTCCGCCTCCGCCGCCTTGCCCTCCTCCAAGTCGCCGCCCCCAACCTTTATATACCGCCCCCCTAAACTACCACCACCACCGCCCGAGCCCGAGCCGAGCCCGAGCCGAGAGCCCGCCGCCGAGTCGCCGCCGCCCACGACCCCGCCGCCCTCGCGAACCCGCCGCCCCGCCCGCCCGAGTCGCCCTTGCGCACGGACGACCTCGCCGAGGTAGCCGCCCCGCCGCCCGGTTTTTTCTTTTTTTAAAGAAAACTCCTTCAATTTTATTTTAAAAAAACCCTAGTTCACTTTTTTATATAGATCGGTTTTTTTTGGTTTATTTGCTTAGCGAGCGTTCGCTCGTTCGTTCGTTCTAACGAACGTGTTCGTTGTTTAGTTTCTTCTAACGAACGTTCGTTCGTTTAGCCGTTCGTTGTTTTTCTTTTTATCGGATTTATTCCGCGATTTTTCTGATCACGATTTCTGATCCGATTTTCGTTTTAGCTTAACTTTTTGCTCGTTTATCGGAATCAGGCGATTCAAGCGCCTGGAGTTTCATCTCGAAACCCTCTTTCCGAATAGCCAGCTCAAACAATTTTTTGCCTCTGTAAAATTTGACCCTAGTTCAGATTAGTAAACGAATCTTGTTTCTTTTGCCGTTTGAGTTTCGTTGCTCCGTTTGGTTTGATTCTTTTTGTGAACCGGAGTTCTTAAGTTGAACTCTCCGGTCAACTTCTTTCAGTTGAAGTTTCGTTTGTGCATCTTTGCTTGTTTACTTATGTATGTATTGTTTGCTTGCGATAGAATTCCCGGAGTGCGAAGCGTGTTACTACGAGTCTCTAGGATTCCCGGATCGTCAGCAAGGCAAGTAACACTTTGATCATACTCTTTTCGTACCCAGTTTTATGCATTAGATTCAACCCTCACACATTGCATTATTAGGATGTCATTAACTTGTGGGTTGGGAAGTAGTAGTTGAGGTAGGAACCTATTGCCCTGTTATTATCGAACCCTTGGGAGTTACTTCTACGTGTTGCTTATATTGCTATGCTATGCTCGTAGACGTGGTTGGGTTTGAGGGTTATCCATGATAGATGTGAGATTGTTAATTAATGGTTAACTTAAGGTGGCAACTTTAATACACATCTGGGTGGATTGAGGCACCTGGGGAACCCAGTGTTGTCTGTTTTGTTTTGGAAATCCTGGGGTACCCGTGTGATCTTCCTATGGACCTCCACCCAGGCTCAAAGGGAACTGAGATTATTCATGCTAGAAACTTCCGTGTGCAGCCACAAGCTATTATGGGCTCTAGCATAGTTGAGTAAGTTACGTGAAGCTCCTAAAGAGGTAGATCAGCAGGTAGTGGGTTTGTAGGTTTGGTATGGTCTACCCGGAGTAGAGAGTTAATGTTTCCGAAAGACTGTGTCTCGGTCATCCGTTTCTCAAACACCATGTAGTGCGAGAAATCCAACAGAGGCGATCGAGTCTTGTGGGGAAAAGTGCGCAAACCTCTGCAGAGTGTACAATCTAATCATGGTTAGCCGTGTCCCCGGTTATGGACAATTCTGAGTATCTAGTACTTGAGTATTCACATGTATCTCATCACTCTAAATTAATATTGCTGGGTTGTTAACTACTTTAATTGGGATTGAGTTGGGGTTATACCTTCTCAATGATGTTTCAACCACCATGATAGTTAAATTAAAATTTATTCCTTTGTTGTAGGGAAAAATTGGCTTTTCGCAAAACTGTAACCGTAGAGCCTTCCACCAGCCAAATATGCATGTAGTGGTAGCATTATTCTGTTATTGCTCTATTGTGTTACATTGCCAGCATATTCCATGTGCTGACCCGTTCTCGGGCTGCAACGTATTATGTTGCAGACTTTTCAGACGAGGAGTAAGGTTCGATAGGTCGTTGCCGTGCATCTCAGCTATGCCGTTGGAGTTGATGGACTCACTTTATCTTCCAAGCCTTCCGCTGTTATCGTATTAGATGGCCTTAAGCCATATTACTGTAATAAGTTCTCTTTTGAGACATTCGATGTAATAAGTGTGTGATTGCTACTCTGTTATAAATCCTTCGAGTACTGTGTGTGTCAGCATTACTGATCCAGGGATGACACGGAAACACAGAGACTTGATCGTCTGAGGTCGGGTCGCTACATCATCATAAGATTGCATCAAGGCATCAACGATATGCTTGGTAAAAGCTTTATTTTGACTGTAGGCATGAGGAGAATTAACAACGGCTTGCAACAAGGAAATACAACCTTTTAAAGAGCAATTATCATAATTAAATTCCTTGAAGTCTGAGATAGTGGGTTCAACATTATTAGAAGTTGAGGATTCTCCAATCTCACTCTTACCAAATTTATCATTAAGATCTAAAGATTCTGAATTCTTGGGACGCCTTCTAGGCAAAGTTGATTCATCATCAGTCCCATAATCATCAAAGTTCATATTGCAAAACATAGATCTAATTGGAGATGCATCAATAACTTTAAGATCCTCATCATTATTTTCACGGAAACTAGACGAACACGCTTTTATAAAGCATTCTTTCTTAGCACACAATCTAGCGGTTCTTTCCTTGCACTCGTCAATGGAAATTCTCATTACTTTGAGAGACTCATTGATATCATGCTTAGGAGAAGAAGATCCAAGTTTAATAGAATTAACATCAAGCGAAAGTCTATCAACGTTCCTAGCCAAATCATCAACTTTGAGCAATTTTTCTTCAAGCATAGCACTAAAATTCTTTTGAGAGATCATAAATTCTTTCACACTATTCTCAAAATCAGAGGGCATCTTAAAATTACCATAAGAATTATTGTAGGAATTTCCATAATTATTAGAGGGATTACTAGGATAAGGCCTAGGATTAAAATTTCCTCTATAAGCATTGTTTCCAAAATTATTCCTACCAACAAAATTCACATCCATAGATTCAATATTATTCTCAATCAAGGAAGACAAAGGCATATCATTGGGATCAAGAGGAGTATTTTTAGTAGCAAACATCTTCATAAGTTCATCCATCTTTCCACTCAAAACATTGATTTCTTCTATAGCATGCACTTTTTTTTACTAGAAGATCTTTCGGTGTGCCATTGAGAATAATTAGCCATAATATTATCAAGTAATTTTGTAGCATCTCCTAACGTGATTTCCATAAAGGTGCCTCCCATGCCGAATCTAAGAGATTTCTAGAAGCAAAGTTCAAACCGCATAAATTTTTTGTATGATCATCCATAAATTCAAACCATGAGTAGTGCAATTGCGAAGCATCAATTTCATTCTTTCCCAAGATTGGGCAACATGCTCATGATCAAGTTGTTTAAAATTCATAATATCATTCCTAAGAGTGATGATCTTAGCAGGAGGAAAATACTTAGAGATAAAAGCATCTTTGCACTTGTTCCAAGAATCAATACTATTTTTAGGCAAAGACGAGAACCAAACTTTAGCATGATCTCTAAGTGAAAACGGAAATAACTTCAATTTGACAACATTGTTATCAGTATCTTTCTTCTTTTGCATATCACACAAATCAAAAAATTTGTTTAGATGAGTAGCGGCATCTTCACTAGGAAGGCAGGCGAAATTATCTTTCATAACAAGATTCAGCAAAGCGGTATTGATTTCACAAGACTCATCATTATTAAGAGGAGCAATCGGAGTACTAAGGAAATCATTATTATTCGTATTCGAGAAGTCACACAATTTGGTATTATCTTGCGCCATGGCAACAAGTAATCCAACACACAAGCAAACAGAAAAACGACGAGCAAAAAAGAGAGGAGGAGATTGGGAAAGAGAGGGCGAATAAAACGGCAAGGGTGAAGTGGGGGAGAGGAAAACGAGAGGCAAAAGGCAAATAATGTAAATGCGAGGGAGATAGGTTTGTGATGGGTACTTGGGATGTCTTGACTTGAGCGAAGACCTCCCCGGCAACGGCGCCAGAAATCCTTCTTGCTACGTCTTGAGCTTGCGTTGGTTTTCCTCGAAGAGGAGAGGGTGATGCAGCAAAGTGTAGCGTAAGTATTCCCCTCAATTTTGAGAACCAAGGTATCAATCCAGTAGGAGGCTCCTCAAAAGTCCCGCGCACCTACACAAACAAACCGAGAACTCGCAACCAACGCAATAAAGGGGTTGTCAATCCCTTCACGGCCACTTGCGAAAGTGAGATCTGATAAAGATAGTATGATAAGATAAATATATTTTTGGTATTTTATAATATAGATGCAAAAAGTAAAGATGCAAATAAAAGTAGATTGGAAACAAGTATGATAAGAGATAGACCCGGGGGCCATAGGTTTCACTAGTGGCTTCTCTCAAGATAGCATAAGTATTACGGTGGGTGAACAAATTACTGTCGAGCAATTGATAGAAAAGTGCATAGTTATGAGATTATCTAGGCATGATCATGTATATAGGCATCACGTCCATAACAAGTAGACCGACTCCTGCCTGCATCTACTACTCTTACTCCACACATTGACCGCTATCCAGCATTCATCTAGAGTATTAAGTTCAATAGAACAGAGTAACACATTAAGCAAGATGACATGATGTAGAGGGATAAACTCATGCAATATGATATAAACCCCATCTTGTTATCCTCGATGGCAACAATACAATATGTGCCTTGCAACCCTTTCTGTCACTGGGTAAGGACACCGCAAGATTGAACCCAAAGCTAAGCACTTCTCCCATGGCAAGAAAGATCAATCTAGCAGGCCAAACTAAACCGATAATTCGAAGAGACTTGCAAAGATAACTTAATCATACCTAAAAGAATTCAGAGAAGACTCAAATATTATCATAGATAAACTTGATCATAAACCCACAGTTCATCGGATCTCGACAAACACACCGCAAAAAGAGAATACATCGAATAGATCTCCACAAGAGAAGGGGAGAACATTGTATTGAGATCCAAAAAGAGAGAAGAAACCATCTAGCTAATAACTACGGACCCGTAGGTCTGTGGTAAACTACTCACAACTCATCGGAGGGGCTATGGTGTTGATGTAGAGGCCCCCCGTGCTTGATTCCCCCTCCGGCAGAGTGCCGACGAAGGCTCCAAGATGGGATCTCGCGTATACAGAAGGATACAGAAGGTTACGGTGGTGGAAATTGTGTTTCGTGGTGCCCCCGGTTGTTTTCGGGGTACGTAGGTATATATAGGAAGAAGAAGTACGTCGGTGGTTGGTACGTCTCCGTCGTATCTACTTTTCCAAACACTTTTGCCCTTGTTTTGGACTCTAACTTGTATGATTTGAATGGAACTAACCCGGACTGGCGCTGTTTTCAGCAGAATTGCTATTATATTGTTTTATGTGCAGAAAATAAAAGTTCTCGGAATGACCTGAAACTCCACGGAATATCTTAGAATAAATAATAAAAAATCCTCGCCAAAGATGAAGACCAGGGGCCCACACCCTGTCCATGAGGGTGGGGGGCGCGCCACCCTCCTGGGCGCGCCCCCTACCTCGTGGCCCCCCTGGAGACCCTCCGACGCCAACTCCAACTCCATATATTGGCTTTCGGGGAGAAAAAAATCAGAGAGAAAGTTTCATCGCGTTTCACGACACGGAGCCGCCGCCAAGCCCTAATCTCTCTTGGGAGGGCCGATCTGGAGTCCGTTCGGGGCTCCGGAGAGGGGGATTCGTCGCCGTCGTCATCATCAACCATCCTCCACCACCAATTTCATGATGCTCACCGCCGTGCGTGAGTAATTCCATCGTAGGCTTGCTGGACGGTGATGGGTTGGATGAGATTTACCATGTAATCAAGTTAGTTTTGTTAGGGTTTGATCCCTAGTATCCACTATGTTCTTAGATTGATATTGCTATGACTTTGCTATGCTTAAAGCTTGTCACTAGGGCCCGAGTGCCATGATTTCAGATCTGAACCTATTATGTTTTCATGAATATATGTGTGTTCTTGATCCTATCTTGCAAGTCTATAGTCACGTATTATGTGTTATGATCCAAAAACCCCGAAGTGACAATAATCGGGATACTTCTCGGTGATGACCGTAGTTTGAGGAGTTCATGTATTCACTATGTGCTAATGCTTTGTTCCGGTTCTCTATTAAAAGGAGGCCTTAATATCCCTTAGTTTCCGTAAGAACCCCGCTGCAACGGGAGGGTAGGACAAAAGATGTCATACAAGTTCTTTTCCATAAGCACTTATGACTATTTACGGAATATATGCCTACATTACATAGATGAATTGGAGCTAGTTCTATATCACCCTATGTTATAACTATTGCATGAGGAATCGCATCCGGCATAATTATCCATCATTGATCCATTGCCTATTAGCTTTTCACATACTGTTCTTCGCTTATTTACTTTTCCGTTGCTACTGTTACAATTACTACAAAAAACCCAAAAACATTTATCTTTACTTTTGCTACCGTTACCTTTATTATCATAACACTTTTGCTACTAAACACTTTGTTGCAGATACTAAGTTATCCAGGTGTGATTGAATTGACAACTCAACTGCTAATACTGAAGAATATTCTTTGGCTCCCCTTGTGTGGAATCAATAAATTTGGGTTGAATACTCTACCCTCGAAAGCTGTTGCGATCCCCTATACTTGTGGGTTATCAAGACTAATTTCTGGCGCCGTTGCCGGGGAGCATAGCTCTATTCTCTGAGTCACTTGGGATTTATATCTGTTGATCACTATGAAGAACCTGAAAGACGCTAAGACCAAGATTTTGCCCTCAACTACGAGGGGAGGTAAGGAACTGCCATCTAGCTCTGCACTAGATTCTCCTTCCGTTATTAGTAAGCTTGCAACACCTAAACCTGCTACTGCTATGAATTCTGATATGTCACAAGTTATTGATGATGCCACTTCTGTTATGCATGATGAAACTACTTCTGTGCGTGATACTACTCTTTACCATTAGGTGAATTTCTTGATGAATAACGTGCTAGAGTTAGGGAGAACGAAAATATTGAAGAACCTATTATTGATGATAGTGATGATGAAGGTTCCCCCAATGATTATGTATTACCTGTTGTCCCCAAGGGTTATGTTATGCATGAAAAAACTGCTATGGAAATCCTTGCTTGCAATGATAGAAATGATCTTAAGAAGTTATTAGCTAAATGGAAGCAGCAGTCTCTTAATGCTAGAATGAAACCCGACCCTGCTTTTGCTACTTCACCTATTTGTGTTCCAGATAAGGATTATTATGACCTCTCTGTTGATCCTGATATAATTACTTTGGTTGAATCTAATCCTTTTTATGGCTATGAATCTGAAACTGTTGTGGCACATCTTACTGTGTTAAATGATATAGCTGCCCTGTTTACTAATGATGAGAGATCGCGCTACCTTTATATACTCAAAATATTTCCGTTCTCATTAAAGGGTGATGCTAAGATATGGTTTAATTCTCTTGATCCTGGTTGTGTGCGTAGTCCCCAGGATATGATTTATTACTTCTCTGCTAAATATTTCCCTGCTCATAAGAAACAAGCTGCTTTGAGGGAAATATACAACTTCGTGCAAATCAAAGAAGAGAGTCTCCCACAAGCTTGGGGGAGGCTTCTCAAGTTACTTAATGCTTTGCCTGATCATCCTCTTAAGAAACCTGAAATACTTGATATCTTTTATAATGGACTCACCGATGCTTCCAGAGATTACATGGATAGTTGTGCTGGTTCTCTTTTCAGGGAAAGAACACCGGATGAAGCAGAAATTCTATTGAATAATATGTTGACAAATCAAAATAATTGGGCACCTCCCGAGCCAGCTCCTGAGCCAATTACTGAGCTTATTCCTAAACCAACTCCGAAGAAGAGAGGTGTTCTATTTCTCAGTCCTGAAGATATGCAAGAGGCAAAGAAATCTATGAAAGAAAAAGGTATTAAAGCTGAAGATGTTAAGAATTTACCTCCTATTGAAGAAATACATGGTCTTAATTTACCGCCTGTTGAAGAAGTGTATGATCTCAATCCGTTATTCACTGGAGAACCTCCGGATCCCGATATCCGACACAGGTAGTAAAGGTAAATTCTCTCTATATATATGATAAAGCTGAAGTCCCTCCTACTAAAATTGCTAGTCAGTTCTTAGATGAGTTTGATAACTTTATGTATAAGCAAGATGACTTCAATGCTTATTTTGGTAGACAATTAAAACAATATGCTTATATGATTAAACGCTTGGGTGATTATTTGGCTAATATTAGAGGTGAACTTAAACTTGTTAGCAAACATGCTTCTATGGTTACCACTCAAGTAGACAAGTACTTAAAGCTCAAAAAGAAGTGCTTGATGAGATGAATAGTAAGAAAAATGATTATGCTGTTAGAGTGGCTACTAGAACTGGTAGAATGACTCAGGAACCTTTGTATCCTAAAGGCCACCCTAAGAGAATCGAGCAAGACTCTCAGAGAAATATTATTGATGTTCCTAGTTCTTCTAAAAGGAAGAAAAAGAAAAATGATAGGACTTTGCAAACTTCTAGTGAACCTATTGCTGAACCACCTGAGAATCCAAATGATATCTCTATGTCTGATGCTGAAACACAATCTGGTAATGTATATGAACCTAGTGAAAATGTTAATGATGATGTTCATGATGATGCTCAACCTAGCAATGATAATGATGTAGAAGTTGAACCTGCTGTTGATGTTAATAACCCACAATCAAAGAATCAACGTTATGATAAGAGAGATTTTGTTGCTAGGAAACATGGTAAAGAAAGGGAACCATGGGTTCAGTAACCCATGCCTTTTCCTCTGAAAGCATCCAAGAAGAAGGATGATGAGGATTTTGAGCGCTTTGCTGAAATGATTAGACCCATCTTTTTGCGTATGCGGTTAACTGATGTGCTCAAAACAAATCCTTATGCTAAGTATATGAAAGATATTATTACAAATAAAAGAAAGATACCTGAATCTGAAATTTCCACCATGCTTGCTAATTATACTTTTAAGGGTGGAATACCAAAGAAACTTGGAGATCCAGGAGTACCTACTATACCATGCTCCATTAAGAGAAATTATGTTAAAACTGCTTTATGTGATCTTGGAGCCGGTGTTAGTGTTATGCCTCTCTCTTTATATCGTAGACTTGACTTGAATAAGTTGACACCTACTGAAATATCTTTGCAAATGGCTGATAAATCAACTGCTATACCTGTTGGTATTTCTGAGGATGTGCCTGTTGGTTGCAAACGTTACTATTTTAACGGACTTTGTTATTCTTGATATTCCCGAGGATGATAGTATGTCTATTATTCTTGGAAGACCGTTTCTTAATACTGCAGGGGCTGTTATTGATTGCAAAAAAGGCAATGTCACTTTTCATGTTAATGGTAATGAGCACACGGTACACTTTTCGAGGAAACAACCTCAAGTTCATAGTATCAAGTCTATTGGAAAAATTCCATCGATTATATTTGGAGGTTTTGAATTTCCTCTCTCTACTGTCAAGAAGAAATATGATATACTTATTATTGGGGATGTGCATATCCCCGTTGAGGTAACATAGTGTTATTCGAAATTTCTCCGGTTCCATGTTATTCGGAATGAGTTTGTTAACAAGACTTGATCAACCTTGTTAGTGGATTCCTTTTGATGAGCATGAGATGGATGAAACTAGAAGCACAACCTTCTGTACCCTCTTTATATTTTCTGTTATTTAGTAGAAATAAAGTAAAATAATATTTTTCTGTCTGTCTCCTGATTTATCCGTGCAATATAAAAATGTCCCGAAAATAAAAGTCCTCAGAATGCCATGCCAATTTAATATGATTTTTTCTGGAATATTTGAGGATTTACTGTGCAAAAATTACCGCGGGGGGAGCTGCCACCTAGCCACGAGGGTGGAGGGCGCGCCCCCCTGCCTCGTGGGCCCACGGTGGCACTCCTCCACTTATCCCTGCACCCATCTTCTTCCTCTGCCTCACACAAACCCGAAAAACCAACTCAAGCACGAGTTCCAGCCACTTTTGCTGTGATTTTCGATCTCCTTGCTCAAAGCACCTCTCGCAAAACTGCTTGGGGAGATTGTTCCTTGGTATGTGACTCCTCCATTGGCCCAATTAGTTTTTGTTCTAGTGCTTTATTCTTTGCAAATTTGTGCTGCATAGGTTACCATGTTCTTGAGCTTGCATGTCAGATTTATATGGTTCCAAGTAGTTCTAATGCTTGATATAGGCTCTAGGCACTTGTAGGAGTAGTTGCTATCAGTTTTATTGAAGTTGGTTCACTTCTGTTTGAAGTTACTAAAAATTTCAGATTGTTTCAGAAATAATGAAGAGACTTTTGAGGGGCTCGTCAAGCCGAAGCTCGAAGGAAAAACAAAAGGAAGAAGAGCAGAAGCCCAAATAATTTGCCTCGCACCGCGGAGGTTCGGCCGTGTGAATGGCCTTCCGATGACTTCTTGAGCAGAGCCGGGATTTATGAGGATTTCTATTTATTGATTGAGAGCGCCGGCCTCACCAACTTCCTCCGCGACCAACGTCATCAGTATCTCTTACTCACAAATACTTTTGTGCAAAACTTCTACTTTTTCCCTAAGAAATCACCTCCATCAGTAGAGTTTCATTTATATGACGTTGTTAAGAAGATGCCATTAGCTGAATTTTGCAAGGTTTGCAAAATACCCTTTGAGGGTACCTTGGATGAACCACACCGTAATGAAGTGGAAGCTTTTATTAACACTATCACTGTGGGAGAAACCAGGAAGGTTTCCGATGCAAGAATTACTAGCATACATTTTCCTGTTTTACGTTACTTTGCCTTATTTGCTAGTCGTTGCTTGATTGGACGCGGAAACTGTGGAAACCTTAGTGTTCCTGATATTGTTATTTTGTTCCATGGTTTATACCATAATAACTCTGTTAGTATGGGTGGAATTGTTGCTAGACGGTTAAGCCTGAACCGTACTAAGGGCCCCATCTTTGGAGGCATTTATGCGTCACGCCTAGCTGAATATTTTGAAATACCTATTAGGCATGAGGAGAAAGAAGAAACATCGTTGCCCCGTGCTTATTTAGATTATAAGAGTATGCTAGCGCATGACTTTCTTGTTAAGAGTCGTGAAGGGGAGCTCAAATATAAATTGTACTTTGCTAAACATCACCCTGAGACTATTACCTTGCCTGCTCCCTCTTTGTTTAACTTGTCTGCAGGTCCTCACATCGTTCCGTGGGCGGCCGTTAAAGCCTATCGTAATCCTGTACCAGCCCCGGAACCGGAACCACAAGATAAGCCTCCACGACAGTCTGTTTATTCTTGGGATCCTGAGGCGGTTGCCAGCCAGTGGCAGTCAGAGTCCTCTTCATCACAATATGATCCCAACTATTCTGCGTCACAGTACGACCCCAGCTACACCTACGGATATCCGCCAGGCCATCCCTGGCAATGAACCAACTTAGGCCAAAAGCCTAAACTTGGGGGAGTACGTATTTCTCACCGACATTACATTTATGTTCACACACTCATTACTAGATGTCGGTGCTCATACTCTTTCACTGTAATATCCATGCTAGTTTATTTTCTTTTTCCTGCTTTCTTCTTGTGTGTCTGTTAAACCTTAAGAAAAAATAGTAGTAGTTTACTTCTTTGCTGTAGTAATTAAAAAGAAAACCCAAAAATATTTCCCGTACTTCTTTTGCTTGTTGGGAGCTTTCCCGTGTAAATAGTTTTTATTTCTTTTCTTTTCTTTGGGGGTTAGTAGGAGAAGACCATGATTAAATTGTTAAAGTGGCTTTAATATGCATCATTGTTGATTTAACCAAGAGCCCATATTGCCTTGTCTTCTCCTGTTTATTGAATGCTCGCAGATTCCAGCTTAGTCCAATGCACGTGCACTCTTATTATTATTCACACCGTTCGGTCGTGGAAGTGAAAGGCAATTATGATGATATATGATGGACTGACTGAGATGGGAAAAGCTGGTATGAACTCGACCTCTTTTGTTTTCGTAAATATGATGAGTTCATCGTTCTTGATTCAGCCTGTTATGAATAAACATGTTTGCAATGACAATTAGAGATCATAGTTGCTCGTGCCATGCTTGATTAGCTTTGAGTTATAATGGTTTACCTTGCATGCCAACATGCTATTAAAATGGTTGTGATGTGGTATGATGGGGTGGTATCCTCCTTTGAATGATTTAAGTGACTTGACTTGGCACATGTTCACGCATGTAGTTGAAACAAATCAACATAGCCTTCACGATATTTATGTTCATGGTGGATTATATCCTACTCATGCTTGTATTCAATGTTTATTAATTTTAATGCATGTTCATGACTGTTGTCGCTCTCTAGTTGGTCGCTTCCCATTCTTTTGCTAGCCTTCACTTGTACTAAGCGGGAACACTGCTTGTGCATCTAATCCCTTAAACCCCAAAGTTATTCCATATGAGTCCACCATACCTTTCTATATGCGGTATCTACCTGCCGTTCCAAGTAAATTTGTATGTGCCAAACTCTAAATCTTCAAATAATCATTCTATTTTGCATGCTCAAATAGCTCATATATCAACTGGGGCTGCCCTTATCTTCCGTGTTAGGCGGGTTATTCTCAAGAGGAGTGGACTCCGCTCCTCACTCACGAGAAAATGGCTGGTCACCGGGATGCCCAGTCCCATGCTTTATGCAAACTAAATCAAAATAATTGCAAACAAAACTCCCCCTGTGACCCGTTGAATGTTGGAGGCACTCGTTGTTTCGAGCAAGCCATGGATTGATGCTTGTGGAGGAGGGGGAGTATAAACTTTACCATTCTGTTTGGGAACCGCCTATAATTTTTTTAGCATGGAAGATATTGTCATCTCCTAGTTGCTATGTTGACAATGAAAGTATGCCGCTCAAAATATAATTTATCTCTATTTCAAAACCGAGCTTTGGCACGTCTACAAATCCCTGCTTCCCTCTGCGAAGAGCCTATCTATTTACTTTATGTTGAGTCATCACCCTCTTACTAAAAGCACCCGCTAGAGAGCACAACCGTCATTTGCATTCATTTTTGTTAATTTATATCGGGTATGACTTGATTGGATCTCTTTTACCATGAATTACAATGTCTAGTCAGTCCTTGATCTTTGAAGGTGCTCTGCATTTATGTTTTGCGGTCTCAGAAAGGGCTAGCGAGATACCATCTTGTTATATCATGTTATGATTATTTTGAGAAAGTGTTGTCATCCGAGATTTATTATTATGGCTTGCTAGCTGATTATGTTATTGATATGAGTAAACTTGAGACCTGAGAATCATTGCAAATATGGTTAGTTATGATCATTACTGAAAACCTGAATGCTGGCTTGACATAGATACAACAACAAGAGCAAACAGAGTTTGTAAAATTTTTTCTTTTTCCCTTTCAGTTTGTCAACTGAATTGCTTGAGGACAAGCAAGGGTTTAAGCTTGGGGGAGTTGATACGTCTCCGTCGTATCTACTTTTCCAAACACTTTTGCCCATGTTTTGGACTCTAACTTGTATGATTTGAATGGAACTAACCCGGACTGACGCTGTTTTCAGCAGAATTGCCCTGATGTTGTTTTATGTGCAGAAAATAAAAGTTCTCGGAATGACCTGAAACTCCACGGAATATCTTAGAATAAATAATAAAAATTCCTCGCCAAAGATGAAGACCAGGGGGCCCACACCCTGTCCACGACGGTGGGGGGCGCGCCCCCCTACCTTGTGGGCCCCCTGGAGACCCTCCGACACCAACTCCAACTCCATATATTGGATTTCATGGAGAAAAAAATCAGAGAGAAAGTTCCATCGCGTTTCACGACATGGAGCCGCCACCAAGCCCTAATCTCTCTCGGGAGGGCTGATCTGGAGTCCGTTCGGGGCTCCGGAAAGGGGGATTCTTTGTCGTTGTCATCATCAACCATCCTCCATCACCAATTTCATGATGCTCATCGCCGTGCGTGAGTAATTCCATCGTAGGCTTGCTGGACGGTGATGGGTTGGATGAGATTTACCATGTAATCAAGTTAGTTTTGTTAGGGTTTGATCCCTAGTATCCACTATGTTCTGAGATTGATGTTGCTATGACTTTGCTATGCTTAATGCTTGTCACTAGGGCCTGAGTGCCATGATTTCAGATCTGAACCTATTATGTTTTCATGAATATATGTGTGTTCTTGATCCTATCTTGCAAGTTTATAGTCACCTATTATGTGTTATGATCCGACAACCCCGAAGTGACAATAATCGGGATACTTCTCGGTGATGACCGTTGTTTGAGGAGTTCATGTATTCACTATGTACTAATGCTTTGTTCTGGTTCTCTATTAATAGGAGGCCTTAATATCCCTTAGTTTCCGTAAGGACCCCGCTGTAACGGGAGGGTAGGACAAAAGATGTCATACAAGTTCTTTTCCATAAGCACGTATGACTATTTACGGAATACATGCCTACATTACATAGATGAATTGGAGCTAGTTCTATATCACCCTATGTTATAACTATTGCATGAGGAATCGCATCCGGCATAATTATCCATCACTGATCCATTGCCTACGAGCTTTTCACATATTGTTCTTCACCTATTTACTTTTCCATTGCTACTGTTACAATTACTACAAAAAACCCCCAAAACATTTGTCTTTACTTTTGCTACCGTTACCTTTATTATCATACCACTTTTGCTACTAAACACTTTGCTGCAGATACTAAGTTATCCAGGTGTGTTTGAATTGACAACTCAACTGCTAATACTCAAGAATATTCTTTGGCTCCCCTTGTGTCGAATCAATAAATTTGGGTTGAATACTCTACCCTCGAAAGCTGTTGCGATCTCCTATACTTGTGGGTTATTAGTGGCCACCCGAGGGGCCCACAAGACAGGGGGGCGCACCCTATGGGGGGGGGGGCTCTCTCCTATCTCGTGGAGGCTCCGGTTGCTTCTTAAATTGCACTCCAAGTTCTCTGGATCAAGTTCGGTGAGAAAATCATGTTCCCGAAGGTTTCATTCCGTTTGGACTCCGTTTGATATTCCTTTTCTTCAAAATACTGAAATAGGCAAAAAGCAGCAATTCTGGGCTGGGCCTTCGGTTAGTAGGTTAGTCCCAAAAATGATATAAAAGTGGAAAATAAAGCCCAGTATGGTCCAAAACAGTAGATAAAGTAGCATGGAGCAATCAAAAATTATAGATACGTTGGAGACGTATCAGGTCCGACATGTCAGCGGGGGGCATGTTTTTTTCGCGAAATACAGAGGCCCTTCCGGTGGGTCCCAGATGTCAGGTTAAGGAATAATTATTTTGCGCGTAATAAGGAGGCACTTCCTTGCTGCGGCCGTGGACCCAGCTGTCAGCCTCTCCATGTACAGTCCACGTCCGATGGAAGCCGTTCCTTGACCACGTTCACCACACCGCGCCGAGAGCACCAGGGCGGTGGACGACAGCGAGGCCTAGGAAGGGGACGACGCGGAGCCGGGGAAGACGCGACAGTGGACGCCCACGTGGAGAGGAGTACGAGGGTTCACTGGTTCGGCTGCGGTGAGGCTGCCGTCGCCGCGGAATAACAGGGGGAGTGGGTGAGTGGAGGGATGGCCTGGCCAGCGGTGGGAGTAGTATGGGGACGGTGAGGCCTCCGCGGCAGCACAGCCGGCCACGGGAGGCAGGAGCATGCGGCACAACCAGCGCTGCTTTGGGCGGCTGGGGCAAGAAGACCATAGGTTGAAGAAGCACTACGGCCGTTGGATGGACATCGTTGACCACGCCGCGCCGAGAGCACCAGGGTGGTGGATGACGGCGAGGCCTACGAAGGGAACAACACGGAGCCGGCGAAGACACGACAGTGGCTGCCCACGCGGTGGAGAGTACGAGGGTTGACTGGTTCGGCTGCCGTCGCCGGAAAATAATAGGAGGTGTGGGTGAGTAGAGGGATAGACAGGCCAGGGATGCGAGTATGATGGGGCTGTGAGGCCTGCCCGCAGCACCGCCGCCACGGAGGCGGAGCAAAGCGGTTCGACGGCGCTGGTTTGGGCGGCTGGGGCAGGAAGATCAGAGACTGAAGAAGCACGATTGCCGTTAGATTGACATCTAACGGTCTGACGCTGGTAGAGTCGATTGTTGACTAAGTTTCTTTTTTAAGAAACCTTGTGTAGGCCCACAAGTCAGCCTCCAAATCTGTGGCAGACAACATAAAGCCCATTTGCTATTTTTTATAATTTGCAGCCCATTTGCTATTTTTTATAATTTGCAGCCCATTTGCTAATTCTTAAGCAATTTATTACAGCCCATTTTCTGCCCAGGACCACGGTCAAAAAGTTCAACCTTATTTTGCATATTTCAGTGGAGTCCAGACTGTTGTAATCCCGAAATGATAAACATTTTTTTAAGAACTTATTGATTTGCCAAAAAAATCGTTTTGTTTTTGTAAGCAAATAAGACGTGGGACAATTGAGTTGGTTTAAGACAATTGAGTTGGTTTAAGGCAAAACCAGTGGTAAAAAAATCAGCGCTGGGTGGGAAAAAACTACAAAAATAAGGATGTAAATATGAAAAGGGAATTTTATGTGTTTTCAATATAATGATACGTGTATATGAACTAGTAAAACTATAGGTAGAGATTAGAAAACGGATGTAGGACATGCGTTTCAAGAGGAAAATAGAACTGGGCTGTGTGTTTGATTTAGTAAAAAAACTGCCTGCTGATGTTGTAAGACAAAATATAACTAACGCTGGCGGGCCAGAGGCCAGTAGATACCTGCTGGATCTTTGTGCCCCGTTGTCGTCATGGGCTGGTCCTGTTAAAAACAAAACCAACCCTGGGCAGTCTACAGCCCAGTTGAAACTTGCTCGACCTGAAAAAACAATATATGTGCTCAATAAACGAGAGAATTCTGCAAGCACAGACTGATAACTGGGATGCAGCACGAATATTGTTTTTTTATCGTGATAATAAGTGCATGCACTTGTTTCGAAAAAACTGCAGAACTAGGAATTCAAACGGCGGGTACTTATGCTACCCATCAAATAAAAATCAGGTGCCTGAGAATTCGTTTCGAAACAAATGATTCAGCTTTATATCCACGTCGACCCTCGGCATGATGGTTGGAAGCAAAAGCAAGTTCATACCAAATGATCGTTAACAACAATACCAACTTGCGGACGACAACGTAGTACAACTACCAATACCAAACTAACTTATAATCTTTTTACTCCTGGCCATAGTGTTCGTCTGGTAGAAAATCTTGCAGAGGACCAGCTCCCGCTCCTTCTCTTGCTCCAAGTCCCTGAGGTGGTACTGGTGCATCACCCAATTGGTCCTCTGCTGGTCGAAGTTCTTGTTGGTGTGCAGCACCAGAACCTTTTTTGCTGCCCGTCTGCCGGCCGTTGACCATCACCGGCAAGGTATTGCCGGTCTTGTGCCATATCGCGTGCATGCCGCACTCCGACTGTATCTTGCGACACGTCCACGTGCCCCTTTTGAACGCCCTGGAATTGCGCTGGAAGAAATGCTTCCTTAGGCCACTCAGTGTTATACCTGCAGTATTGTGGAATACAGGTTTTAGTGTACCTAGTTGGCATTTTCATAACATCTTTGGCATGTTGCAGTCACTTGTTTCACTTTTTATTAACTGTCAAATTGTAATTGCTTCACCAGGTCAGCGTCTAAAAAGAAAAATAGAGCTATAAAGAAAGGAATATGTTTGTGCAAGTAGACGGACGATTGGTGTCTTACCTGGAAGTTTCTCAGGTTGGGTGTAGCATATGCCGTGCTCGCTATCGATGGTTGGTATGAACAAATCGATGAGAGACTGAAATCTCGCGCTGTCAGCACTCACTTTGGCCTCAAGGTGCTCGATCAGCTCCTAATCCGTGGGATCGAACTTGACGTCAGCCGGCAGCACCGGCCAATCCTTCTTCGACTTGCATCGGTAATTCCAGTTATATGGTACTCAATGTATGATCAATCGACTATTTTAAGCGAATGATGAAAGATTTCAACAGATAAGTGGTACTCCAAATCTGAAGTCCAGAATACCCGAACACGTCGCAGGGATTCTTGTGTCACCTCACGCGCAGCGTGTTGTCACGTCAATTCAATGTGTGGACATGATGAATAATTTGACCGACGATACTAGTACTGCTCTTGTACTACTTACTAGTCGATTTAGTGTCACAATTTATACATAGGTTTAACTAACAAGTACGCACTTGAAGCCTAACTGATATATATATATATATATATATATATATATATATATATATATATATATATATATATATATATATATATATATATATATATATATATATATATATATATATATATATATATATGGCTTCTGCACAGCATCTCCATCATCATTATCAGTACATCCTAAATAGGGGAGTTAGGATGCACTTGATCCCAGGAAGGTATCTATCCTTCAAAACAGAGGAGTGCTTCAAACTAACAATAGTACATAATATCCAACAAAAGAGGGTCGTGCTACAGCAGCAGAATACATGGCTCAGTCTAGATATCAGCACGAGTCAAGTTGTGCATATTTGCTGTTGGCATGAACCACATCGCCGCATGTCGGGTTTGCAAAAGCCATCCATCGCATGGAAGCTTGATGCCTTTCACACACTTAAGATTCATGAAACCCAAGGTATGATGTGTAAACACAGTCCCCCCTCGCGAATGGAAGTTGCATAGCACAGTAATCATCGCCGGTGATATGATCGATGATTGGTTGGATGATCGGATAATTGAGCCCGAGGAACAAGGAGTGGTTGCCGAGGCTGTAAACCCGCCTCCAGTTGAATACGCCTGGCCCAACGGAGCTGGGATCTTTCTCGAACACGAAGCAGCCATAGCCATCAATGTCACGAACGCCCCACGCATTGTACTGCATGTGGTTTGATGTAATGGTTTGGTCAATTTGGTACGTGCGAATGAGCATCAAATGACCGCCGTCAGCTGAACGAGCGATAAACCAGCACCCATCGGCTGGTATGATTCCAGGTCCTGGAATCATGAAGGCCAGCGCATTTGCGTCTGCTGCAACAATTCAAATTGGAGACCAAAAGGACAAAAATAAACAATCATGTTCAGAGTATGTGTGGAATTAAGATTATTATAATAGTGACACATATCATAGACAGAGAATTGCAATGCCGTGGTCATAATCATACCCCAAGTTAAAAAAATAAGCCAATGGCTTTCATATTCTAGCAACATGTCATGGTTCAAACATCATGTAACAATGAGAGGAAAACAGCTATGACAGCGCCTACTCATATTCTACCATAGCACTTACTACTACTATTCTCATATCAACTCTAAGCAATAACATGCGTTGTTATAAAAATCTTGTAAACGAGAGTAACATATAGCAATCATGATGTTATGCTCATAATATGTATTCTAACAATCATTAGATGCCAATTTTTCTCATATCAACTCTATCAATAACATGTGTGGTCATAAAAATCTAGGAAATGAGAGGAACATATAGCAATGATGTGGTTATAGACATGCTATGCATTCTAAATTTGTAACAAATGAACAGGCAGTCGCATTCATAAGGTAAAGATGAGATGAGATAGAACAATTACACGACGATAGATTCCACCAAGATAGGCAGCCAATCTGCATGCGTCGATCACAGTAAACGATGCCATCATGCACTATAGCATCGATGAAATGTTGCCTCAACAGGATTGATGATGAGCCATAACCATGTATGGCGACCGGATTCCAGATAGACTAATCCCATGTTGAACAAGGCAATGAGCTTGTAATCCATGTAGTCTTCTGATGGTGTGGGCACTTCGCAGATTACAACTTTCTGCAAATAGAGGTCGAGCCAAAAGCTTGACGCTTCTCATGCGTAGTAGGTAGGAGTGTCCGGCGGGCCGCGAGGCTCGATGGCGGCAGTATCCAATGATGGAAGGGTGATATCTCGCTGGGTGTAGATATCCACGAGACGCCACGGACTACCGGTGTGGTGGATGAGGATGATCCAGTTGGCCTTCATGCCCGCCCAGTAGTGGCCGCGCATGAAGGACAGGTGGACGGGTAATGGTAGCATGTCGAGGGGCACCACGGCAACCTCCGTAGGATCGTCAAGTCGGTGTCTGGGCCACCTGCGAGGATCGAGCATCAGCAAGCAGGGTGTCTTGAAAAGATCCGGCCGGTTGCAGACGAGTAGACGGTACAAAGACACCGAGCATGTGGCCAGACGGACGATGCTGAGTAGGTCCATACGACTACAGATATGCTCCAAGAGAACATCGGGGAGGGAATTCCAATCGCGGCTCTGTGTGTCAGTCGGTTCTGCCATTGGGGTTTTCGGTGCCTGCGAGCCAGCGGGGAAGTGGATTCGGACGGGCGAGCGAAGAAGCTTCTCCTCGTGTGGCCGAGCAGTGAGCGGGGGGATATGGTACGCGCGAGCTACCAAGGAAGATGGCGTGGGCGGGTGAGCAGTGAGCGGGGGTAATTGGTGTGCGGCCGACGATGGGGAAGAGAGGAGGAAGAAGAAGAGAGGAGGAAGAAGAGTGGAAGACGGGGAAGAAAGTGCATTAAATCTCAATTCTACTAGTACTACTACCAGGATATAGGCACCATCCTTCGGAGTGTAAATAGTTACACCGATAACATGTGGGTCTACCACAAGAGGGCCCATATGTCAGTTAATGCAGGACAGAGGTGCGTAGGCGTATTTGCGGAAGCGTGCTCTACTGGCAAACATGATGGCAGTACTGGGTAAGGCTGATTTAGTAACACCAACACGCTGGTTCAGCTTATTTATTACGTGTCCCATGTGCTGTAGCGTGTATTGTCACTTCACTGCGAAGACTAGTTGAATAGTTCTCTCTGACCGAGATGGGGAATAATGGATCGCGAGGACTTCCTTTCTACAGTATCCCTATGCCTCTACGCTCACTTCACTCATTTTGCTCCGTACCTAGTCACTTGTTGAAATCTGTAGAAAGACAAATACTCCGTATTTGGGAACAGAGGGAGGCTTTTACTCCAGGAACAGAGGGAGTATCACCATATGGAGGGAACAGAGGAAGCTTGAAATATGAACATGTCAATGGGAGGGAGTAAGCCCCATGCATGCATGCATGAAACATGCAACACTCACACGTACTCCACATGGACGCACGCAACACTCACGCACCCATGCGGCACACAGCACACGACGCAACACACACGCTCACGCTCAAGTTCTCAACCTACTCCCTACGTCCGTGAAAGACTGTACATTTAGAGATTTACACATTGACCAGGGTATAATTAACGCCCAAAAGTAGCAGACTTATGTGTGCATGCGACCATTGAGATAAGAAGATTAAATGAAGGCCGTTGCATGCTGTAATTAAGGATAGACATGTAGCCTATACCTACAGCACAAGTTGGTGCATTAGTCAATCAATATCGATTTAGATTAAAGGCTAAATGCATTGGAAGTGTAGATGTACATCATATACTACTACACTCTTTGTTTTATAGCCGATGTACACTCTTTGTTGGAACACCGAGGGTGGACACGTGCATGCTGATACGTCTCCATCGTATCTACTTTTCCAAACACTTTTGCCCTTGTTTTGGACTCTAACTTGTATGATTTGAATGGAACTAACCCGGACTGACGCTGTTTTCAGCAGAATTGCCATGATGTTGTTTTATGTGCAGAAAACAAAAGTTCTCGGAATGACCTGAAACTCCACGGAACATCTTAGGAAAAATAATAATAAATCCTCGCCAAAGATGAAGACCAGGGGGCCCAAACCCTGTCCACGAGGGTGGGGGTGCGCCCCCCCTCTAGGGCGCACCCCCTACCTTGTCGGCCCCCTGGAGCTCCTCCGACGCCAACTCAAACTCTATATATTTGCTTTCGGGGAGAAAAAAATCAAGGAGAAGAAATCATCGCGTTTTACGATACAAAGCCGCCGCCAAGCCCTAAAACCTCTCGGGAGGGCTGATCTGGAGTCCGTTCGGGGCTCCGGAGAGGGGGATTCGTCGTTGCCGTCGTCGTCATCAACCATCCTCCATCACCAATTTCATGATACTCACCGCCGTGCGTGAGTAATTCCATCGTAGGCTTGCTGGACGGTGATGGGTTGGATGAGATTTATCATGTAATCGAGTTAGTTTTGTTAGGGTTTGATCCCTAGTATCCACTATGTTCTGTGATTGATGTTGCTATGACTTTGCTATGCTTAATGCTTGTCACTAGGGCCCGAGTGCCATGATTTCAGATCTGAACCTATTATGTTTTCATGAATATATGTGAGTTCTTGATCCTATCTTGCAAGTCTATAGTCACCCACTATGTGTTATGATCCGGCAACCCCGAAAATGACAATAATCGGGACCACTCCCGGTGATGACCATAGTTTGAGGAGTTCATGTATTCACTATGTGCTAATGCTTTGTTCCGGTTCTCTATTAAAAGGAGGCCTTAATATCCCTTAGTTTCCATTAGGACCCCGCTGCCACGGGAGGGTAGGACAAAAGATGTCATGCAAGTTCTTTTCCATAAGCACGTATGACTATATTTGGAATACATGCCTACATTACATTGATGAATTGGAGCTAGTTCTGTGTTACCCTATGTTATGACTGCTACATGATGAACCGCATCCGGCATAGTTATCCATCACTGATCCAATGCCTACGAGCTTTCCATATACTGGTTTACGCTTATTTACTTTCCCGTTGTTACTGTTACAATCACTACAAAACACCAAAAATATTACTTTTGCTTTCATTACTCTTTTGTTACCATTACCACTATTATCATACTACTTTGCTACTACATACTTTGCTGCAGATATTAAGTTATCCAGGTGTGGCTGAATTGACAACTCAATTGCTAATACTTGAGAATATTCTTTGGCTCCCCTTGTGTCAAATCAATAAATTTGGGTTGAATACTCTACCCTCGAAAGCTGTTGCGATCCCCTACACTTGTGGGTTATCAAGACTAATTTCTGGCGCCGTTGCCGGGGAGCATAGCTCTATTCTTTGAGTCACTTGGGATTTGTATCTGCTGGTCACTATGAAGAACTTGAAAGACGCTAAGACAACAATTTATCCCTCAACTACGAGGGGAGGTAAGGAACTGCCATCTAGCTCTGCACTTGATTCACCTTCTGTTTTGAGTAAGCTTGCGACACCTAAACCCGCTTCTGCTATTCGTTCTGATATGTCGCATGTTATTGATGATGCCACTTCTGCTATGCATGATACTTATGATGAAATTACTTCTATGCTTGATACTACTGTGCCCCTTAGTGAATTTCTTGATGAACAAATTGCTAAGGCTAGAGAGAAAGAAATTATTGAAACTGATTGTTTTGATGAAAGTGATGATGAAGATATGCCTGCTATTCCTTAGGGTTATGTTTTTGATAAAGAAGCTTCTGCTGCTATTTTTGCTCTCAAAGATAACAATGAGCTTAGAAGGTTATTAGCTAAATGGAGTAAGGAATCTCTTAGAGATAGAACGAAACCTGACCCTGCTTTTGCTACTTCACCTATTTGTGTTGCCGATAAGGATTATGAATTCTCTGTTGATCCTGATATAATTACTTTGGTTGAATCTGATCCTTTTCATGGCAATGAATCTGAAACTGTTGTGGCACATCTTACTAAATTAAATGATATAGCCACCCTGTTCACTAATGATGAGAGAACTCGTTACTTATATATCCTTAAAATATTTCCGTTCTCATTAAAGGGTGATGCTAAGATATGGTTCAATTCTCTTGATCCTGGTTGTGTGCGTAGTCCCCAGGATATGATTTATTACTTCTCTACTAAATATTAACCTGCTCATAAGAAACAAGCTGCCTTGAGGGAAATATACAACTTTGTGCAAATTGAAGAAGAGAGTCTCCCACAAGCTTGGGGGAGGCTTCTCAAGTTACTTAATGCTTTGCCTGATCATCCTCTTAAGAAAAATGAAATACTTGATATCTTTTATAATGGACTAACCGATGCTTCCAGAGATTACCTGGATAGTTGTGCTGGTTCTTGTAGCGACCCGACCTCAGACGGTCAAGTCTCTGTGTTTCCGTGTCATCCCTGGATCAGTAATGCTGACACACACAGTACTCGAAGGATTTATAACAGAGTAGCAATCACACACTTATTACATCGAATGTCTCAAAAGAGAACTTAATACAATAATATGGCTTAAGGCCATCTAGTCCGATAACAACGGAAGGATTGGAAGATAAAGTGAGTCCATCAACTCCAACGGCATAGCTGAGCTGCACGGCAACGACCTATCGAACCTTACTCCTCGTCTGAAAAGTCTGCAACATAATACGTTGCAGCCCGAGAACGGGTCAGCACATGGAATATGCTGGCAATGTAACACATAGAGAGTAATGAAAGAATAAGCTATACTACATGCATATATGGCTGGTGGAAAGCTCTATGGTTACAGTTTTGCATAAAGCCAATTTTTCCCTATGTCAAAGGAATAATATTTATTTTAACTATCATGGTGGTTGAAACATCATTGAGAAGGTATAACCCCAACTCAATCCCAGCTAAAGTAATTAACAACCCGGCAATATTAATTTAGAGTGATGAGATACATGTGAATACTCAAGTACTAGATACTCAGAATTGTCCATAACCGGGGACACGGCTAACCATGATTAGATTGTACACTCTGCAGAGGTTTGCGCACTTTTCCCCACAAGACTCGATCGCTTCCGATGATTTCTCGCACTACATGGTGTTTGAGAAACGGATGACCGAGACACAGTCTTTCAGAAACATTAACTACTCCGGATAGATCTTACCAAACCTATAAAACCCACTACCTGCTGATCTACCTCTTCGAGAGCTTCACGTAACTTACTCAACTATGCTAGAGCTCATAATAGCTTGTGGCTGCACACGGAAGTTTCTAGCATGAATAATCTCAGTTCCCTTTGAGCCTGAGTGGCGGTCCATAGGAAGATCACACGGGTTCCCCGGGATTTCCAAAACAAAACAGACAACACTGGGTTCCCCAGGTGCCTCAATCCACCCAGATGTGTATTGCCACCTTAAGTTTACCTTTAATTAACAATCTCACATCTGTCATGGAATAACTCTCAAACCCAATCCACGTCTACGAGCATAGCATGGCAATATAAGCAACACGTAGAAGTAACTCCCAAGGGTTTGATAGTAACAGGGCAATAGGTTCTACCTCATCAACTACTTCCCAACCCACAAATTAATGATATACTAATCATGTAATGGGTGAGGGTTGAATCTAATGCATAAAAACTGGGTATGAAAAGGGTATGATCAAAGTGTTACTTGCCGTGCTGACGATCCGGGAATCCTAGAGACTCATAGTAACACGCTTCGCACTCCGGGAATTCTATCGCAAGCAAACAATACATACATAAGTAAACAAGCAAGATGCACAAACGAAACTTCAACTGAAAGAGATTGACCGGAGAGTTCAACTTAAGAACTCCGGTTCACAAAAAGAGTCAAATCAAACGGAACAACAAAACTCAAAGGCGAAAGAAACAAGGTCCGTTTACTAATCTGAACTAGGGTCAAATTTTATTGAGTCAAAAACTTGTTTGAGTTGGCTATTTGGATAGAGGGTTTCGAGATGAAACTCTAGGCGCTTGAATCGCCTGATTCCGATAAACGAGCGAAAAGTTATACTAATTTGAACATTGGTTCAGATTCGAATTCGGAATAACCGCGGAATAAATCCGATAAAAGAAAACGACGAACGGCTAAACGAACGAACGTTCGTTAGCAGAAACTAATCGACGAACATGTTCGTAAAAACGAACGAACGGGTGAACGTTCTCAAAATAAATAAACCGGGAAAATAAACCGATCTAATAATAAAAAAAACGGCTAGGGTTTTCCAAAAAACCGAAGGGTTATTTAAAAAAAACCGGCGACGGGGCTACCTCCGGCGATCGTCCGGCCGGGCGGGCGGCGGCTCCGGCGGGGTCCGGCGAGGGGCGAGGGGCGGCTAGGGCGGCGGCTCGGCGAGGCGGGGGCGACGGCGCAGGAGGCGGCGCAGGAGGCGGCGGCGGCGACTAAGGGCGGCGGGCGGCGGCTCGGGCTCGGCTCCTCGGGTCCCAGGGCGGTGGTGGTGGTGGTGATGGCTAAGGGAGAGGGGGTATATAAAGAGGGAGGGGAGGTGGCTTGGAGGAGGGGCAGGCGGGGGAGGAGTCCGCTCAGACTCCGAGTCCGTGAGGCGGCGGCGGCGGGCAGCGGCAGCAGCGACGGCGGCGGCTTGGGCACTTCTGGCTGGCTGGGCCGTTGGCCCGAGGTCGAGTATGATTCCTTTAAAAAAAACATTCACTAAAATTGTAAAAATCCTAGAAAATAAATAAAATCTAAAAATGTCAAAACAAGTTTTCTTTGCCTAAATAAAATATTTAGAACTAGATGAACTTTTCTTGGCCCCTAAAATGAAATTTTAAATATATGCAAATTTTTCTAGGGCGAATAAAATTCCAAATAAAATGAAATAAAAACCAAATAATGATTTTAACATTTTTCCTCCGATATTTCAATTATTTTGGAGAAGTCATATTATCTCCCCTCATTTATTTTTAAACATGAAATATTTTTCCGGAGAGAAAAATTATAAAATCCACAATCCTCGTCTTTCATTATTTGATGAAATTCAAATATGAAAAATCGAAAAATCCCCAACTCTCTCCGAGGGTCCTTGAGTTGCTTAGGATTTCGAGGATAGCAAATGAAAATGCAATAAAATATGATATGCATGGATGACCTGTGTATAACATGCCAAATTGAAAATTTGGGATGTTACAAACCTACCCCCCTTAAGATGAATCTCGCCCTCGAGATTCGGGTTGGCTAGAAAATAGGTGCGGATGGTCCTTGCGGATATCCTCTTCTCGCTCCCAGGTGGCTTCCTCCTCGGTATGGTGGCTCCACTGAACTTTACAAAACTTGATAACTTTGCTGCGAGTGACTCGGCTGTCGAAATCCAAAATCTTTACTGGCTTCTCCTCATAAGTCAGATTACTATCCAATTGTATCGCCTCCAGAGGCACTGTATCCTTTAACGGTACGTCGGCCATCTCGGCGTGGCACTGCTTCAGCCGCGATACGTGAAACACATCATGAACTCCTGACAATCCTTCAGGTAACTCCAGCTTGTAGGCCACTTCTCCCATTCGTTCCAAAACACGATACGGTCCTACAAATCTTGGGGCTAACTTTCCCTTTACTCCAAAACGTTTCACTCCCCTCAAGGGTGATACTCGCAGATAGGCTCTGTCTCCAACTTCATAGGTAACTCTTCTGTCTGGACTGAGCAATCTTTAGTCTGTCTCTGATCAGTTTAACCTTCTCCTCTGATTCCTTGATCAAATCTGGTCCAAACAACTGACGGTCTCCAACCTCATCCCACATTAATGGTGTTCTACATCTGCGTCCATACAGAGCTTCAAACGGTGCCATCTTCAAACTGGCCTGGTAGCTGTTGTTGTATGAGAACTCAGCGTACGTCAAATTATCATCCCAACTAGATCCATAATCTAGCGCACAGGCTCTCAACATGTCCTCCAAAATCTGATTGACTCTCTCTGTCTGTCCATCCGTCTGCGGGTGAAAGGCGGGTACTGAACTGTTGGGGAACGTAGTAATTTCAAAAAATTTCCTACGATCACGCAAAACCATGGTGATGGCATAGCAACGAGAGGGGAGAGTGTCCGTCCACGTACCCTCGTAGACCGAAAGCGGAAGTGTTATAACAACGCGGTTGATGTAGTCGTACGTCTCCACGATCCGACCGATCCAAGCACCGACCGTCGGCACCTCCGAGTTCTGCACACGTTCAGCTCGATGACGATCCCGGACTCCGATCCAGCAAAGTGTCGGGATGAGTTCCGTCAACCTGACGGTGTGGTGACGATGTTGATGCTCCACCGGCGCAGGGCTTCGCCTAAGCTCATGACGATATGACTTCTCCGGCGCAGGGCTTCGCCTAAGCTCATGACGATATGACCGAAGTGGAATATGGTGGAAGGGGCACCGCACACGGCTAAGGCAAGATCCGTAGATCAACTTGTGTGTCATGGGTGCCCCTTGCCCCGTATATAAAGGAGCAAGGGAGGAGGTGGCGGCCCAGGAGGAGGCGCGCCAAGGGGAGTCCTACTCCCACCGGGAGTAGGACTCCTTCTTCTAGTCCAACTAGGAGAAGGGGGAAAGGGGAAGTGGAGAAGGAAGGGAGAGGTGGGCTGCGCCCAAACCCCTTGTCCAATTCGGACTGGGCTTGGGAGGGGCGCGCGCCACCTCCTGGCTCCTTCCCACTAAGGCCCATTAAGGCCCAATACTTTTCCCCGTATTCCCGTAACTCCCCGGTACTCCGAAAAATACCCGAATCACTCGGAACCTTTCCGAACTCCAAATATAGTCGTCAATATATCGATCTTTACGTCTCGACCATTTCGAGACTCCTCGTCATGTCCCCGATCTCATCCGGGACTCGAACTCCTTCGGTACATCAAAACTCATAAACTCATAATATAACTGTCATCGAAACCTTAAGCGTGCGGACCCTACGGGTTCGAGAACTATGTAGACATGACCTAGAACTATTCTCGGTCAATAACCAATAGCGGAACCTGGATGCCCATATTGGTTCCTACATATTCTACGAAGATCTTTATCGGTCAAACCGCATAACGACATACGTTGTTCCTTTGTCATCGGTATGTTACTTACCCGAGATTCGATCGTCGGTATCCAATACCTAGTTCAATCTCGTTACCGGTAAGTCTCTTTACTCGTTCCGTAATACATCATCTCACAACTAACTCATTAGTTGTAATGCTTGCAAGGCTTAAGTGATGTGCATTACCGAGAAGGCCTGAGATACCTCTCCGACAATCGGAGTGACAAAACCTAATCTCGAAATCGCCAACCCAACAAGTACCTTTGGAGACACCTGTAGTACTCCTTTATAATCACCCGATTCGTTGTGACGTTTGGTAGTACCAAAGTGTTCCTCCGTAAACGGAGTTGCATAATCTCATAGTTATAGGAACATGTATGGGTCATGAAGAAAGCATTAACATACTAAGCGATCAAGTGTTAAGCTAACGGAATGGGTCATGTCAATCAGATCATTCAACTAATGATGTGACCTTGTTAATCAAATAACAACTCCTTGTTCATGGTTAGGAAACATAACCATCTTTGATTAACAAGCTAGTCAAGTAGAGGCATACTAGTGACATACTGTTTGTCTATATATTCACACATGTATTATGTCTCCGGTTAATACAATTCTAGCATGAATAATAAACATTTATCATGATATAAGGAAATAAATAATAACTTTTATTATTGCCTCTAGGGCATATTTCCTTCAGTCTCCCACTTGCACTAGAGTCAATAATCTAGTTCACATCATCATGTGATTCAACACCAATATTCACATCTGTATGTGATTAATACCCATAGTTCACATCGTCATGTGACCAACACCCAAAGGGTTTACTAGAGTCAATAATCTAGTTCACATCTCTATGTGATTAACACCCAAAGAGTACTAAGGTATGATCATGTTTTGCTCGTGAGAGAAGCTTAGTCAACGGTCTGCATCACATTCGAGCCGTATCTATTTTGCAAATATTCTATGTCTACAATGCTCTGCGGAGCTACTCTAGCTAATTGCTCCCACTTTCAATATGTATCCAGATTGAGACTTAGAGTCATCTGGATCAGTGTAAAATGCTTGCATCGATGTAACTCTTTACGACGGGCTTTTTACACCTCCATAATCGAGAAATATTTCCTTAGTCCTCACTAAGGATGTTCTTGACCAATGTCCAAAGGATCTACTCCTAGATCACCATTGTACTCCTTGCCAAATTCAGAGCAAGGTATACAATAGGTCTGGTACATAGCATAGCATACTTTATAGAACCTATGATGAGGCATAGGGAATGACTTTCATTCTCTTTTCTATTTTCCGCCGTGGTGGGATTTGAGTCTTACTCAATTTCACACCTTTACAACACAGGCAAGAACTTTTCTTTGACTGTTCCATTTTGAACTACTTCAAAATCTTGACAAGGTATATATTTATTGAAAAACTTATCAAGCGTCTTGATCTATCTCTATAGATCTTGATGCTCAATATGTAAGCAGCTTCAACGAGGTCTTTCTTTGAAAAACTCCTTTCAAACACTCCTTTATGCTTTGCGAATAATTCTACATTATTTCCGATCAACAATATGTCAATCACATATACTTATCGGAAATGCTGTAGTGCTCCCACTCACTTTCTTGTAAATACAGGCTTCTCCAAAAGTCTGTATAAACCCATATGCTTTGATCACACTATCAAAGCGTTTATTCCAACTCCGAGAGGCTTGCACCAGACCATAAATTGATCGCTGGAGCTTGCACACTTTGTTAGCACCTTTGGATCGACAAAACCTTCTGTTTGCATCATATACAACTCTTCTTTAATAAATCCATTAAAGAATGTAGTTTTGACATCCATTTGCCAGATTTCATAAAATGTGGCAATTGCTAACATGATTCGGACAGACTTAAGCATCGCTACAGCTTGAGAAAGTCTCATTGTAGTCAACACCTTGAACTTGTCGAAAACCTTTTTGTGACAAGTCGAGCTTTGTAGATAGTAACACCACTATCAGTGTCCGTCTTCCTCTTGAAGATCCATTTATCTACATGGCTTGCTGATCATCGAGCAAGTCAATCAAAGTCCATACTTTGTTCTCATACATGGATCCTATCTCAGATTTTATGGCCTAAAGCCATTTCGCGGAATCTGGGCTCATCATCGCTTCCTCATAGTTCGTAGGTTCATCATGGTCTAGTAACATGACTTCCAGAACATGATTACCGTACCACTCTGGTGCGGATCTCACTCTGGAAGACCTACGAGGTTTGGTAGCAACTTGATCTGAAGTTTCATGATCATCATCATTAACTTCCTTACTAATTGGTGTAGGAATCACCGAAACTGATTTCTGTGATGAACTACTTTCCAATAAGGGAGAAGGTACAATTACCTCATCAAGTTCTACTTTCCTCCCACTCACTTCTTTCGAGAGAAACTTCTTCTCTAGAAAGGATCCATCTTAGCAACGAAAAACTTGCCTTCGGATCTGTGGTAGAAGGTGTACCCAATAGTTACCTTTGGGTATTCTATGAAGACGCACTTCTCCGATTTGGGTTCGAGCTTATCAGGTGAAAACTTTTTCACATAAGCATCACAACTCCAAACTTTTAAGAAACGACAGCTTAGGTTTATTGTTTAAACCATAGTTCATACGGTGTCGCCTCAACGGATTTAGATGGTGCCCTATTATACGTGAATGCAGCTGTCTCTAATGCATAACCCCAAAACGATAGTGGTAAATCGGTAAGAAACATCATTGATCGCACCATATCAAAATAAAGTACGGTTATGACGTTCGGACACACCATAACGTTGTGGTGTTCCAGGTGGCGTGAACTGTGAAACTATTCCACTTTGTTTTAATTGAAGACCAAACTCGTAACTCAAATATTCATCTCCACGATCAGATCGCAGAAACTTTATTTTCTTGTTACGATGATTTTCTACTTCACTCTGAAATTCTTTGAACTTTTCAACTATTTCAGACTTATGTTTCATCAAGAAGATATACGCATATCTGCTCAAATCATCTGTGAAGGTCAGAAAATAATGATACTTGCCACGAGCATCAACACTCATTGAATCGCATACATCGGTATGTATTATTTCCAATAAGTCAGTAGCTTGTTCCATTGTTCCGGAGAACAGAGTTTTAGTCATCTTGCCCAAAAGGCACGGTTCGCAAGCATCAAATGATTCATAATCAAGTGATTCCAAAAAGTCCATCAGCATGGAGTTTTCTTCATGCGCTTTACACCAATATGACCTAAACGGCAGTGCCACAAATAAGTTGCACTATCATTATTAACTTTGCATCTTTTGGTTTCAATATTATGAATATGTGTATCACTATGATCGAGATCCAATGAACCATTTTCATTGGGTGTGTAACCATTGAAGGTTTTATTCATTTAAATGTAACAACAATTATTCTTTGACTTTAAATGAATAACCGTTCAAAACTATTTTCATTGGGTGTATGACCATCGAAGGTTTTATTCATTTAAACAGAACAACAATTATTCTTTGACTTTAAATGAATAACCGTTTTGCAAAAACATGATCAAATCATATTCATGCTCAACGCAAACACCAAATAACATTTATTTAGGTTCAACATTAATCCCGAAAGTATAGGGAGTGTGCGATGATGATCATATCAATCTTGGAACTACTTCCAACACTCATCGTCACTTCCCTTCAACTAGTCTCTGTTTATTCTCAGAACTCCTGTTTGAGTTACTAATCTCAACAACCGAACAAGTATCAAATACTCGGGGCTACTATAAACACTAGTAAGGCACACATCAATAACCTGTATATCAAATATACTCTTGTTCAATTTGCCATCCTTCTTATCCGCCAAATTCTTGGGGTAGTTCCGCTTCCAGTGACCAGTTCCATTGCAGCAAAAGCACTTAGTCTCAGGCTTAGGTCCAGACTTGGGCTTCTTCACTCGAGCAGCAACTTGCTTGCCGTTCTTCTTGAAGTTCACCTTCTTCCTTTGCCCTTTTCCTTGAGACTAGTGGTCTTGTCAATCAACACTTGATGCTCTTTCTTGATTTCTACCTTCGTCGATTTCAACATCACGAAGAGCTCGGGAATCGTTTTCGTCATCCCTTGCATACTATAGTTCATCACGAAGTTCTAGTAACTTAGTGATGGTGACTAGAGAATTCTGTCAATCACTATCTTATCTGGAAGATTAACTCCCACTTGATTCAAGCGATTGAAGTACCCAGACAATCTGAGCACATGCTCACTAGTTGAGCGATTCTCCTCCATCTTTTAGCTATAGAACTTGTTGGAGACTTCATATCTCTCAACTCGGGTATTTGCTTGAAATATTAACTTCAATTCCTGGAACATCTCATATGGTCCATGACGTTCAAAACGTCTTTGAAGTCCCGATTCTAAGCCGTTAAGCATGGTGCACTAAACTATCAAGTAGTCATCATATTGAGCTAGCCAAACGTTCATAACGTCTGCATCTGCTCCTGCAATAGGTCTGTCACCCAGCGGTGCATCAAGGACATAATTCTTACAGTGCAGCAATGAGGATAAACCTCAGATCACGGATCCAATCCGCATCATTGCTACTAACATTTTCAATACAATTTTCTCTAGGAACACATATAAAAACATAGGGAAGCAACAACGCGAGCTATTGATCTACAACATAATTTGCAAAATACTACCAGGACTAAGTTCATGATAAATTTAAGTTCAATTAATCATATTATTTAAGAACTCCCACTTAGACTGACATCTCTCTAGTCATCTTAAGTGATTACGTGATCCAAATCAACTAAACCATGTCCGATCATCACGTGAGATGGAGTAGTTTCAATGGTGAACATCACTATGTTGATCATATCTACTATATGATTCACGCCGACCTTTCGGTCTCCGTGTTCGAGGCCATATCTGTTATATGCTAGGCTCGTCAAGTTTAACCTGAGTATTCGCGTGCGCAACTGTTTTGCACCCGTTGTATTTGAGCGTAGAGCCTATCACACCGATCATCACGTGGTGTCTCGGAACGAAGAACTTTCGCAACGGTGCATACTCGGGAGAACACTTCTTGATAATTTTGGTGAGAGATCATCTTATAATGCTACCGTCAATCAAAGCAAGATAAGATGCATAAAGGATAAACATCACATGCAATCAATATAAGTGATATGATATGGTCATCATCATCTTGTGCTTGTGATCTCCATCGCAAGCACCGTCATGATCACCATCGTCACCGGTAGCGACACCTTGATCTCCATCGTAGCATCGTTGTCGTCTCGCCAACTATTGCTTCTCGACTATCGCTACTCCTTAGTGATAAAGTAAAGCAATTACATGGCGTTGCATTTCATACAATAAGCGACAACCATATGGCTCCTGCCATTGCCGATAACTCGGTTACAAAACATGATCATCTCATACAATAAAATATAGCATCACGTCTTGACCATATCACATCACAACATGCCCTGCAAAAACAAGTTAGGCGTCCTCTACTTTGTTTTTGCAAGTTTTACGTGGCTGCTACGGGCTGAGCAAGAACCGTTCTTACCTACGCATCAAAACCACAACGATAGTTTGTCAAATAGACTCGTTTTAACCTTCTCAAGGACCGGGCGTAGTCATACTCGGTTCAACTAAAGTGAGAGAGCAGACCCCGCGGTCACCTTTAAGCAACGAGTGCTCGGGCGGTGAAACCAGTCTCGCGTAAGCGTACGCGTAATGTCGGTCCGGGCCGCTTCATCTCACAATACCGCTGAACCAAAGTATGACATGCTGGTAGGCAGTATGACTTGTATCGTCCACAACTCACTTGTGTTCTACTCGTGCACATGACATCAACGCATAAAACCTGGCTCGGATGCCACTGTTGGGGAACGTAGTAATTTCAAAAATTTTCCTACGATCACGCAAAACCATGGTGATGGCATAGCAACGAGAGGGGAGAGTGTCCGTCCACGTACCCTCGTAGACCGAAAGCGGAAGCGTTATAACAACGCGGTTGATGTAGTCGTACGTCTCCACGATCCGACCGATCCAAGCACCGAACGTACGGCACCTCCGAGTTCTGCACACGTTCAGCTCGATGACGATCCCGGACTCCGATCCAGCAAAGTGTCGGGGATGAGTTCCGTCAGCACGACGGTGTGGTGACGATGTTGATGCTCCACCGACGCAGGGCTTCGCCTAAGCTCATGACGATATGACTTCTCCGGCGCAGGGCTTCGCCTAAGCTCATGACGATATGACCGAAGTGGAATATGGTGGAAGGGGCACCGCTGCGGCTAAGGCAAGATCCGTAGATCAACTTGTGTGTCATGGGGTGCCCCTTGCCCCGTATATATAAAGGAGCAAGGAGGAGGTGGCGGCCTAGGAGGAGGGCGCCAAGGGGAGTCCTACTCCCACCGGAGTAGGACTCCTTCTTTCCTAGTCCAACTAGGAGAAGGGGAAAGGGGAAGTGGAGAAGGAAGGAGAGGTGGGCTGCGCCCAAACCCCTTGTCCAATTCGGACTGGGCTTGGGAGGGCGCGCCACCTCCTGGCTCCTTCCCACTAAGGCCCATTAAGGCCCAATACTTTTCCCCGTATTCCCGTAACTCCCGGTACTCAAAAATACCGAATCACTCGGAACCTTTCCGAACTCCGAATATAGTCGTCAATATATCGATCTTTACGTCTCGACCATTTCGAGACTCCTCGTCATGTCCCCGATCTCATCCGGGACTCCGAACTCCTTCGGTACATCAAAACTCATAAACTCATAATATAACTGTCATCGAAACCTTAAGCGTGCGGACCCTACGGGTTCGAGAACTATGTAGACATGACCTAGAACTATTCTCGGTCAATAACCAATAGCGGAACCTGGATGCCCATATTGGTTCCTACATATTCTACGAAGATCTTTATCGGTCAAACCGCATAACGACATACGTTGTTCCCTTTGTCATCGGTATGTTACTTACCCGAGATTCGATCGTCGGTATCCAATACCTAGTTCAATCTCGTTACCGGTAAGTCTCTTTACTCGTTCCGTAATACATCATCTCACAACTAACTCATTAGTTGTAATGCTTGCAAGGCTTAAGTGATGTGCATTACCGAGAAGGCCCAGAGATACCTCTCCGACAATCGGAGTGACAAAACCTAATCTCGAAATACGCCAACCCAACATGTACCTTTGGAGACACCTGTAGTACTCCTTTATAATCACCCAGTTCGTTGTGGCGCTTGGTAGTACCTGAAGTGTTCCTCCGTAAACGGAGTTGCATAATCTCATAGTTATAGGAACATGTATGGGTCATGAAGAAAGCATTAACATACTAAGCGATCAAGTGTTAAGCTAACGGAATGGGTCATGTCAATCAGATCATTCAACTAATGATGTGACCTTGTTAATCAAATAACAACTCCTTGTTCATGGTTAGGAAACATAACCATCTTTGATTAACAAGCTAGTCAAGTAGAGGCATACTAGTGACATCTGTTTGTCTATATATTCACACATGTATTATGTTTCCGGTTAATACAATTCTAGCATGAATAATAAACATTTATCATGATATAAGAAAATAAATAATAACTTTATTATTGCCTCTAGGGCATATTTCCTTCAGTCTCCCACTTGCACTAGAGTCAATAATCTAGTTCACATCATCATGTGATTCAACACGAATATTCACATCTGTATGTGATTAATACCCATAGTTCACATCGTCATGTGACCAACACCCAAAGGGTTTACTAGAGTCAATAATCTAGTTCACATCTCTATGTGATTAACACCCAAAGAGTACTAAGGTATGATCATGTTTTGCTCGTGAGAGAAGCTTAGTCAACGGGTCTGTCACATTCAGAGCCGTATCTATTTTGCAAATATTCTATGTCTACAATGCTCTGCACGGAGCTACTCTAGCTAATTGCTCCCACTTTCAATATGTATCCAGATTGAGACTTAGAGTCATCTGGATCAGTGTAAAATGCTTGCATCGATGTAACTCTTTACGACGGGCTTTTTACACCTCCATAATCGAGAAATATTTCCTTAGTCCTCACTAAGGATGTTCTTGACCAATGTCCAATGATCTACTCCTAGATCACCATTGTACTCCTTGCCAAATTCAGAGCAAGGTATACAATAGGTCTGGTACATAGCATAGCATACTTTATAGAACCTATGGTGAGGCATAGGGAATGACTTTCATTCTCTTTTCTATTTTCCGCCGTGGTCGGGATTTGAGTCTTACTCAATTTCACACCTTTGCAACACAGGCAAGAACTTTTCTTTGACTGCTCCATTTTGAACTACTTCAAAATCTTGACAAGGTATATATTTATTGAAAAACTTATCAAGCGTCTTGATCTATCTCTATAGATCTTGATGCTCAATATGTAAGCAGCTTCAACGAGGTCTTTCTTTGAAAAACTCCTTTCAAACACTCCTTTATGCTTTGCGAATAATTCTACATTATTTCCGATCAACAATATGTCAATCACATATACTTATCGAAAAGGCTGTAGTGCTCCCACTCACTTTCTTGTAAATACAGGCTTCTCCAAAAGTCTGTATAAACCCATATGCTTTGATCACACTATCAAAGCGTTTATTCCAACTCCGAGAGGCTTGCACCGCACCATAAATTGATCGTTGGAGCTTGCACACTTTGTTAGCACCCTTTGGATCGACAAAACCTTCTGTTTGCATCATATACAACTCTTCTTTAATAAATCCATTAAAGAATGTAGTTTTGACATCCATTTGCCAGATTTCATAAAATGTGGCAATTGCTAACATGATTCGGACAGACTTAAGCATCGCTACAGTTGAGAAAGTCTCATTGTAGTCAACACCTTGAACTTGTCGAAAAACCTTTTTGTGACAAGTCGAGCTTTGTAGATAGTAACACCACTATCAGTGTCCGTCTTCCTCTTGAAGATCCATTTATCTACATGGCTTGCTGATCATCGAGCAAGTCAATCAAAGTCCATACTTTGTTCTCATACATGGATCCTATCTCAGATTTTATGGCCTAAAGCCATTTCGCGGAATCTGGGCTCATCATCGCTTCCTCATAGTTCGTAGGTTCATCATGGTCTAGTAACATGACTTCCAGAACATGATTACCGTACCACTCTGGTGCGGATCTCACTCTGGAAGACCTACGAGGTTTGGTAGCAACTTGATCTGAAGTTTCATGATCATCATCATTAACTTCCTTACTAATTGGTGTAGGAATCACGAAACTGATTTCGTGATGAACTACTTTCCAATAAGGGAGAAGGTACAATTACCTCATCAAGTTCTACTTTCCTCCCACTCACTTCTTTCGAGAGAAACTTCTTCTCTAGAAAGGATCCATCTTAACAACGAAAAACTTGCCTTCGGATCTGTGGTAGAAGGTGTACCCAATAGTTACCTTTGGGTATTCTATGAAGACGCACTTCTCGATTTGGGTTCGAGCTTATCGGTGAAAACTTTTCACATAAGCATCACAACTCCAAACTTTTAAGAAACGACAGCTTAGGTTTATTGTTTAAACCATAGTTCATACGGTGTCGCCTCAACGGATTTAGATGGTGCCCTATTATACGTGAATGCAGCTGTCTCTAATGCATAACCCCAAAACGATAGTGGTAAATCGGTAAGAAACATCATTGATCGCACCATATCAAAATAAAGTACGGTTATGACGTTCGGACACACCATAACGTTGTGGTGTTCCAGGTGGCGTGAACTGTGAAACTATTCCACTTTGTTTTAATTGAAGACCAAACTCGTAACTCAAATATTCATCTCCACGATCAGATCGCGAAACTTTATTTTCTTGTTACGATGATTTTCTACTTCACTCTGAAATTCTTTGAACTTTTCAACTATTTCAGACTTATGTTTCATCAAGAAGATATACGCATATCTGCTCAAATCATCTGTGAAGGTCAGAAAATAATGATACTTGCCACGAGCATCAACACTCATTGAATCGCATACATCGGTATGTATTATTTCCAATAAGTCAGTAGCTTGTTCCATTGTTCCGGAGAACGAGTTTTAGTCATCTTGCCCAAAAGGCACGGTTCGCAAGCATCAAATGATTCATAATCAAGTGATTCCAAAAGTCCATCAAGATGGAGTTTTCTTCATGCGCTTTACACCAATATGACCTAAACGGCAGTGCCACAAATAAGTTGCACTATCATTATTAACTTTGCATCTTTTGGTTTCAATATTATGAATATGTGTATCACTATGATCGAGATCCAATGAACCATTTTCATTGGGTGTGTAACCATTGAAGGTTTTATTCATTTAAACAGAACAACAATTATTCTTTGACTTTAAATGAATAACCGTTCTGAAAACTATTTTCATTGGGTGTATGACCATCGAAGGTTTTATTCATTTAAACAGAACAACAATTATTCTTTGACTTTAAATGAATAACCGTTTTGCAAAAACATGATCAAATCATATTCATGCTCAACGCAAACACCAAATAACATTTATTTAGGTTCAACATTAATCCCGAAAGTATAGGGAGTGTGCGATGATGATCATATCAATCTTGGAACTACTTCCAACACTCATCGTCACTTCCCCTTCAACTAGTCTCTGTTTATTCGTAACTCCTGTTTGAGTTACTAATCTCAACAACCGAACAAGTATCAAATACTCAGGGGCTACTATAAACACTAGTAAGGCACACATCAATAACCTGTATATCAAATATACTCTTGTTCAATTTGCCATCCTTCTTATCCGCCAAATTCTTGGGGTAGTTCCGCTTCCAGTGACCAGTTCCATTGCAGCAAAAGCACTTAGTCTCAGGCTTAGGTCCAGACTTGGGCTTCTTCACTCGAGCAGCAACTTGCTTGCCGTTCTTCTTGAAGTTCACCTTCTTCCCTTTGCCCTTTTCCTTGAGACTAGTGGTCTTGTCAATCAACACTTGATGCTCTTTCTTGATTTCTACCTTCGTCGATTTCAACATCACGAAGAGCTCGGGAATCGTTTTCGTCATCCCTTGCATACTATAGTTCATCACGAAGTTCTAGTAACTTAGTGATGGTGACTAGAGAATTCTGTCAATCACTATCTTATCTGGAAGATTAACTCCCACTTGATTCAAGCGATTGAAGTACCCAGACAATCTGAGCACATGCTCACTAGTTGAGCGATTCTCCTCCATCTTTTAGCTATAGAACTTGTTGGAGACTTCATATCTCTCAACTCGGGTATTTGCTTGAAATATTAACTTCAATTCCTGGAACATCTCATATGGTCCATGACGTTCAAAACGTCTTTGAAGTCCCGATTCTAAGCCGTTAAGCATGGTGCACTAAACTATCAAGTAGTCATCATATTGAGCTAGCCAAACGTTCATAACGTCTGCATCTGCTCCTGCAATAGGTCTGTCACCCAGCGGTGCATCAAGGACATAATTCTTCTGTGCAGCAATGAGGATAAACCTCAGATCACGGATCCAATCCGCATCATTGCTACTAACATTTTCAATACAATTTTCTCTAGGAACACATATAAAAACATAGGGAAGCAACAACGCGAGCTATTGATCTACAACATAATTTGCAAAATACTACCAGGACTAAGTTCATGATAAATTTAAGTTCAATTAATCATATTATTTAAGAACTCCCACTTAGACTGACATCTCTCTAGTCATCTTAAGTGATTACGTGATCCAAATCAACTAAACCATGTCCGATCATCACGTGAGATGGAGTAGTTTCAATGGTGAACATCACTATGTTGATCATATCTACTATATGATTCACGCTCGACCTTTCGGTCTCCGTGTTCCGAGGCCATATCTGTTATATGCTAGGCTCGTCAAGTTTAACCTGAGTATTCCGCGTGCGCAACTGTTTTGCACCCGTTGTATTTGAACGTAGAGCCTATCACACCCGATCATCACGTGGTGTCTCGGACGAAGAACTTTCGCAGCGGTGCATACTCGGGAGAACACTTCTTGATAATTTTGGTGAGAGATCATCTTATAATGCTACCGTCAATCAAAGCAAGATAAGATGCATAAAGGATAAACATCACATGCAATCAATATAAGTGATATGATATGGTCATCATCATCTTGTGCTTGTGATCTCCATCGCCAAGCACCGTCATGATCACCATCGTCACCGGCGCGACACCTTGATCTCCATCGTAGCATCGTTGTCGTCTCGCCAACTATTGCTTCTCGACTATCGCTACTCCTTAGTGATAAAGTAAAGCAATTACATGGCGTTGCATTTCATACAATAAGCGACAACCATATGGCTCCTGCCATTTGCCGATAACTCGGTTACAAAACATGATCATCTCATACAATAAAATATAGCATCACGTCTTGACCATATCACATCACAACATGCCCTGCAAAAACAAGTTAGGCGTCCTCTACTTTGTTTTTGCAAGTTTTACGTGGCTGCTACGGGCTGAGCAAGAACCGTTCTTACCTACGCATCAAAACCACAGCGATAGTTTGTCAAATAGACTCCGTTTAACCTTCTCAAGGACCGGGCGTAGTCATACTCGGTTCAACTAAAGTGAGAGAGACAGACACCGCCGGTCACCTTTAAGCAACGAGTGCTCGGGCGGTGAAACCAGTCTCGCGTAAGCGTCTGCGTAATGTCGGTCCGGCCGCTTCATCTCACAATACCGCTGAACCAAAGTATGACATGCTGGTAGGCAGTATGACTTGTATCGTCCACAACTCACTTGTGTTCTACTCGTGCACATGACATCAACGCATAAAACCTGGCTCGGATGCCACTGTTGGGGAACGTAGTAATTTCAAAAATTTTCCTACGATCACGCAAAACCATGGTGATGGCATAGCAACGAGAGGGAGAGTGTCCGTCCACGTACCCTCGTGAGACCGAAAGCGAAGCGTTATAACAACGCTGTTGATGTAGTCGTGCGTCTCCACGATCCGACCGATCCAAGCACCGAGCGTCACGGCACCTCCGAGTTCTGCACACGCTCAGCTCGATGGCGATCCCGGACTCCGATCCAGCAAAGTGTCGGGATGAGTTCCGTCAACCGACGGTGTGGTGACGATGTTGATGCTCCACCGGCGCGGGGCTTCGCCTAAGCTCCGCGACGATATGACTTCTCCGGCGCAGGGCTTCGCTAAGCTCATGACGATATGACCGAAGTGGAATATGGTGGAAGGGGCACCGACACGGCTAAGGCAAGATCCGTAGATCAACTTGTGTGTCATGGGGTGCCCCTTGCCCCTGTATATAAAGGAGCAAGGAGGAGGTGGCGGCCTAGGAGGAGGGCGCCAAGGGGAGTCCTACTCCCACCGGGAGTAGGACTCCTTCTTCCTAGTCCAACTAGGAGAAGGGGAAAGGGGGAAGTGGAGAAGGAAGGAGAGGTGGGCTGCGCCCCAAACCCCTTGTCCAATTCGGACTGGGCTTGGGAGGGGCGCGCGCCACCTCCTGGCTCCTTCCCACTAAGGCCCATTAAGGCCCAATACTTTTCCCCGTATTCCCGTAACTCCCCGGTACTCCGAAAAATACCCGAATCACTCGGAACCTTTCCGAACTCCGAATATAGTCGTCCAATATATCGATCTTTACGTCTCGACCATTTCGAGACTCCTCGTCATGTCCCGATCTCATCCGGGACTCCGAACTCCTTCGGTACATCAAAACTCATAAACTCATAATATAACTGTCATCGAAACCTTAAGCGTGCGGACCCTACGGGTTCGAGAACTATGTAGACATGACCTAGAACTATTCTCGGTCAATAACCAATAGCGGAACCTGGATGCCCATATTGGTTCCTACATATTCTCTGAAGATCTTTATCGGTCAAACCGCATAACGACATCGTTGTTCCCTTTGTCATCGGTATGTTACTTACCCGAGATTCGATCGTCGGTATCCAATACCTAGTTCAATCTCGTTACCGGTAAGTCTCTTTACTCGTTCCGTAATACATCATCTCACAACTAACTCATTAGTTGTAATGCTTGCAAGGCTTAAGTGATGTGCATTACCGAGAAGGCCTGGAGATACCTCTCCGACAATCGGAGTGACAAAACCTAATCTCAAAATCGCCAACCCAACAAGTACCTTTGGAGACACCTGTAGTACTCCTTTATAATCACCCGATTACGTTGTGACGTTTGGTAGTACCAAAGTGTTCCTCCGTAAACGGAGTTGCATAATCTCATAGTTATAGGAACATGTATGGGTCATGAAGAAAGCATTAACATACTAAGCGATCAACTGTTAAGCTAACGGAATGGGTCATGTCAATCAGATCATTCAACTAATGATGTGACCTTGTTAATCAAATAACAACTCCTTGTTCATGGTTAGGAAACATAACCATCTTTGATTAACAAGCTAGTCAAGTAGAGGCATACTAGTGACATACTGTTTGTCTATATATTCACACATGTATTATGTTTCCGGTTAATACAATTCTAGCATGAATAATAAACATTTATCATGATATAAGGAAATAAATAATAACTTTTATTATTGCCTCTAGGGCATATTTCCTTCATGAACTCCAATCTGGTACCCAAGGTCTGGTGTAGCTGATGCCAAAATTTTGAAGTAAACTGCGTTCCTCTATCTGATACGATGCTCCTCGGAACTCCATGCAAACATACGATTCTGGTCATATATATCTTGGCCAACTTTGCACTTGTATAAGTTGTTTTCACAGGAATAAAATGGGCTACTTTGGTCAAACGATCCACAACTACCCATATTGAATCATATCCTGACTTGGTTCTGGGTAATCCTGTAATAAAGTCCATGCCAAGTTTGTCCCACTTCCATTCGGGTATTGGCATAGGCTGTAACAATCCTGCTGGCTTCTGATGCTCTGCTTTTACTCTCTGACATACATCACATACGGCTACATACTCGGCAATATCCTTCTTCATACCACTCCACCAGAAACGTTCCTTCAAGTCCAAATACATTTTGGTGTTTCCGGGGTGAATTGAGTATGGTGAGTCATGGGCCTTCTGAAGTATTAACTTCCTGATCTCCGAATCGTTGGGCACATAAATCCGGTCCTCAAACCACAAGGTATCGTGCTCATCCTCGCGAAAACCTTTGGCTTTTCCTTTGCCCATCTTCTCTCTTATCTCAGCAATCTCTTTATCCTCCTTCTGAGCTTCTCGAATTTTGTTCAACAACGTAGACTGAACCTCCATTGTTGCAAGAAAACCTCTTGGAACAATCTCCAATCGAAGTTCCATGATTTCTGCAGCTAACTCCGTTGGCAATCCTTTGCTTTCAAGGATATTAGCATAACTCTTTCGGCTCAAAGCGTCTGCTACGACGTTGGCCTTTCCTGGATGATAATGTAGCTTTATGTTGTAGTCTTTTATAAGTTCCAGCCATCTCCTCTGCCTGAGGTTTAACTCCTTCTGTGTGGAAATGTACTTCAAACTTTTATGATCCATGTACACATCCCAACGGTTTCCAATAAGGTAATGCCTCCAGGTCTTTAACGCATGTACTACGGTTGCTAACTCCAAATCATGCGTGGAATAGTTCAACTCATGTGGCTTCAGTTGTCGTGAGGCATACGAAACCACTTTTCCGTCCTGCATAAGAACACATCCAAGTCCCAAGCGAGAGGCATCACAATACACTTGAAACTCCTTATGTATGTCTGGCAAGGTTAGCACTGGGGTTGTAGTCAACTGTTTCTTTAACTCCTGAAAGCTTGCCTCGCAATCCTCTGTCCATCTGAACTTAGAATCCTTCTTTAGTAATTCAGTCATTGGCTTTGCAATCTTGGAGAAATTCTCAATGAATCTCCGATAATATCCTGCCAGTCCGAGGAAACTGCGGATCTCGCCAACTGAAGTGGGTGCCAACCATTCAGTGACTGACTGAACCTTACTGGGATCTACTTCTATACCCTCTCCTGATATAACATGCCCAAGAAATCCAACTTCCTTCAACCAAAACTCGCACTTGCTGAATTTGGCATATAACTGGTGTTCCCTAAGTTTCTCGAGAACCAAACGCAAGTGTTCCGCATGCTCCTCTTCGTTCTTCGAGTATACCATAATATCATCAATAAACACCATAACAAACTTGTCCAAATACTCCATGAACACCTTGTTCATCATACTCATGAAATAGGCAGGGGTGTTAGTCAGTCCAAACGACATGACCGTATACTCATACAACCCATATCGTGTGGTAAATGCTGTCTTTGGTATATCCTTCTCTCGGATCTTCAACTGATGGTATCCCGATCGTAGATCAATCTTTGAAAACACCTTAGCTCCTTGCAACTGATCAAACAGATCATTAATCATCGGTAGGGGATACTTGTTCTTTACCCTTACTTCATTCAGAGCTCGATAATCAACAACCATCCTCAGGGATTTATCCTTTTTCTCCACTAAAAGTACTGGGGCTCCCCAAGGTGATGAACTTCTACGGATGTAACCTTTCTCCAATAGCTCCTTAATCTTCTTCTTAATTTCCTCCAGATCATTTGCGAGCATCCGATAGGGTCTCTTGGATATTGGCCCTGTACCTGGCAATAGCTCTATCAAAAACTCGATGTCTCGTTCTGGTGGCATGCCTGGTAATTCCTCTGGAAAAACATCCGGATAATCATTTACTACAGGTACTTCCTCCTGTACAACTCCCGTGAGGGCATTCACTTGGCTCCTCCTAGGCACATGCCTGGATACATACTTAATCCTTTTTCCCTCTGGAGTGGTAAGATAAATTGACTTGCTAGCACAGTCAATACTTCCTCCATACTTTGACATCCAGTCCATACCTAATATCACTGTTGGGGAACGTAGCAGAAATTCAAAATTTTCTACGCATCACCAAGATCAATCTATGGAGATTCTAGCAACAAGATGGAAGGAGAGTGCATCTACATACCCTTGTAGATCGCTAAGCGGAAGCGTTCAAGTGAACGGGGTTGAAGGAGTCGTACTCGTCGTGATTCAAATCACCGGAGATCCTAGTGCCAAACGGACGGCACCTCCGCGTTCAACACACGTACAGCCCGGTGACGTCTCCCACGCCTTGATCCAGCAAGGAGAGAGGGAGAGGTTGAGGAAGACTCCATCCAGCAGCAACACAACGGTGTGGTGGTGGTGGAGGAGTGTGGCAATCCCGCAGGGCTTCGCCAAGCACCAAGGGAGAGGAGGAGGAGGAGAGGCAGGGCTGCACCAAGAGGGAGAGAATTCATGTATGTTGGGCAGCCCAAAACCTCAAGTATATATAGGGGGAAAGGGGGGCTGCGCCCCCTTTAGGGTTTCCCACCCCAAGGGGTGCGGCCAGCCCTAGATGGGACTTGGGGGGCGGCCAAGAGGGGGAGGAGTGCCTCCCAAGTCAAGTGGAGGCCCTCCCCTTAGGGTTTCCCCTTCCCATGCGCATGGGCCTTGGGGGGGCTGGTGCCCTTGGCCCATTATGGCTAGGGCGCCCCCCTACAGCCCATGCTACTGTATTGGACGTGGTGGAACAATTTCCGGACCTCCGGACTCCTCCGGAATCCTCCGGAACCTTCTGGAAGCTTCCCGGTACAATACCGAAAAACCCGAACTTTTTCCGAACCCGAACAACAACTTTGCATATATAAATCTTTACCTCCGGACCATTCGGAACTCCTCGTGACGTCCGGGATCTCATCCGGACTCCGAACAACATTCGGTAACCACATACAAACTTCCTTTATAACCCTAGCGTCATCGAACCTTAAGTGTGTAGACCCTACGGGTTCGGAGACATGTAGACATGACCGAGGCGTTCTCCGGTCAATAACCAACAGCGGGATCTGGATACCCATGTTGGCTCCCACATGTTCCACGATGATCTCATCGGATGAACCACGATGTCAAGGACTCAATCGATCCGTATACAATTCCCTTTGTCTAGCGGTATTGTACTTACCCGAGATTCGATCGTCGGTATCCCGATACCTTGTTCAATCTCGTTACGCAAGTCTCTTTACTCGTTCCGTAACACATCATCCGTGATCAACTCCTTGATCACATTGTGCACATTATGATGATGTCCTACCGAGTGGGCCCAGAGATACCTCTCCGTCAACCGGAGTGACAAATCCCATCTCGATTCGTGCCAACCCAATGACACTTTCGGAGATACCTGTAATGCACCTTTATAGCCACCCGATTCGTTGTGACGTTTGGTACACCCAAAGCATTCCTACGGTATCCGGAGTTGCACAATCTCATGGTCTAAGGAAATGATACTTGACATTAGAAAAGCTTTAGCATACTGAACTACGATCTTTGTGCTAGGCTTAGGATTGGGTCTTGTCCATCACATCATTCTCCTAATGATGTGATCCCGTTATCAATGACATCCAATGTCCATGGTCAGAAACCGTAACCATCTATTGATCAACGAGCTAGTCAACTAGAGGCTTACTAGGGACATGGTGTTGTCTATGTACCCACACATGTATCTGAGTTTCTGTCAATACAATTATAGCATGGATAATAAACGATTATCATGAACAAGGAAATATAATAATAACTAATTTATTATTGCCTCTAGGGCATATTTCCAACAGTCTCCCACTTGCACTAGAGTCAATAATCTAGTTCACATCGCCATGTGATCAACATCGATAGGTCACATCGCCATGTGACCAACATCCAAAGAGTTTACTAGTGTCGTAAACTAGTTCACATCATCATGTGATTAAGACTCAATGAGTTACGAGGTTTGATCATGTTTTGCTTGTGAGAGAGGTTTTAGTCAGCGGTCTCAACCTTTCAGATCCGTGTGTACTTCGCAATTCTCTATGTCATATTGTAAATGCTGCTTCCACGCTCCACTTGAACCTTATTCCAAATGGTTGCTCCACTATACGTATCCGGTTTGCTACTCAGAGTCATTCGGATAGGTGTTAAAGCTTGCATCGACGTAACCCTTTACGCCGAACTCTTTATCACCTCCATAATCGAGAAACATGTCCTTATTTACTCCAAGGACAATTTTGACCGCTGTCCAATGATCCATTCTGGATCATTCTTGTACCCTTGACCGACTCATGGCAAGGCACACTTCGATGCGGTACACAACATAGCATACTATAGAGCCTATGTCTGAAGCATAGGGGACGACCTTCGTCCTTTCTCTCTTTTCTGCCGTGGTCGAGCTTTAAGTCTTAACTTCATACCATACAACTTAGCCAAGAACTCCTTCTTTGACTGATCCATCTTGAACACCTTCAAGATCATGTCAAGGTATATGCTCATTTGAAAGTACCATTAAACGGTTTTGATCTATCCCTATAGATCTTGATGCTCAATGTTCAAGTAGCTTAATACAGGTTTTCACTTGAAAAACACTTTTCAAATAACCCTATATGCTTTCCAGAAATTCTACATCATTTCTGATCAACACAACATATACTCATCAAAAATTCTATAGTGCTCCCACTCACTTCTTTGGAAACACAAGTTTCTCATAAACTTTGTATAAACCCAAAATCTTTGATCATCTCATCAAAGCGTACATTCCAACTCCGAGATGCTTACTCCAGTCCTTAGAAAGGATCGCTGGAGCCAGCATACCTTTTAGCATCCTCAGGATCGACAAAACTTTCTGAATGTATCACATACAACCTTTCCTTACGAAAACTGGTAAGGAAACTCATTTTGACATCCGTCTGCCAGATTTCATAAATGCAGCTTATGCTAACATGATTCCGATGGACTTAAGCATCGCTACGGATGAGAAAATCTCATCGTAGTCAACTCCTTGAACTTGTGAAAACTCTTTGCCACAAGTCGAGCTTCATAAACGGTGATATTACCGTCCACGTCCGTCTTCTTCTTAAAGATCCATTCATCTCAATGGCTTGCCGATCAACGGACAAGTCCACCAAAGTCCATGCTTTGTTCTGATACATGGATCCTATCTCGGATTTCATGGCTTCTAACCATTTGTCGGAATTTGGGCCCACCATTGCTTCTCCATAGCTCGTAGGTTCATTGTTGTCTAGCAACATGACCTTCAAGACAGGATTGCGTACCACTCTGAAGTAGTACGCCTCCTTGTCACCCTACGAGGTACATTAGTGACTTGATCCGAAACTTCATGATCACTATCATAAGCTTCTACTTCAATTGGTGTAGGTGCCACGGGAACAACTTCCTGTGCCCTGCTACACACTAGTTTAAGTGAAGGTTCAATAACCTCATCAAGTCTCCACCATCCTCCCACTCAACTTTTCGAGACAAACTTTTCCTCGAGAAAGGATCCGATTCAAGAAACAATCCCTATTGCTTTCGGATCTGAATTAGGAGGTATACCCAACTGTTTTGGGTGTCCTATGAAGATGTATTTTATCCGCTTTGGGTTCGAGCTTATCAACCTGAAACTTTTTCACATAAGCGTCGCAGCCCCAAACCTTTAAGAAATGACAGCTTAGGTTTCTCTAAACCATAGTTCATACGGTGTCATCTCAACGGAATCACGTGGTGCCCTATTAAAGTGAGTGCGGTTGTCTCTAATGCCTAACCCATGAACGATAGTGGTAATTCGATAAGAGACATCATGGTACGCACCATATCCAATAAGGTGCAACTATGATGTTCGGACACACCATCACACTATGGTGTTCCAGGCGGTATTAGTTGTGAAACAATTTCCACAATGTCTCAATTGTGTACCAAACTCATAACTCAGATATTCATCTCTATGATCACATCACAGACATTTTATCCTCTTGTCACGAAGATCTTCAACTTCACTCTGAAATTACTTGAACCTTTCAATAATTCAGACTTCTGTTTCATCAAGTAAATATACTCAACATCTACTCAAATCATCGTGAAGTAAGAACATAACGATATTCATCAGCATGCCTCAAAGCACTCATTGGACTGCACACATCAAAATGTGTTACTTCCAACAAGTTGCTATCTTGTTCCATCTTCTTTGAAACCGAGGCTTTTCAGGTCATCTTGCCCATGTGGTATGATTTGCATATCTCAAGTGATTCAAAATCAAGTGAGTCCAAACGATCCATCTGCATGGAGCTTCTTCATGCGTATACACCAATAGACATGGTTCACATGTCTCAAACTTTTCGAAAATGAGTGAGTCCAAAGATCCATCAACATGGAGCTTCTTCATGCGTTTTATACCAATATGACTTACATGGCAGTGCCACAAGTAAGTAGTACTATCATTACCATCTTATATCTTTTGGCATGAAAATGTGTATCACTACGATCAAGATTCAATAAACCATTCCTTTAGGTGCAAGACCATTGAAGGTATTATTCAAATAAATAGAGTAACCATTATTCTTCTTAAATGAATAACCGTATTGCGACAGACATGATCCAATCATGTCTATGCTCAATGCAAACACCAAATGACAATTATTCTGGTTTAATACTAATCTTGATGGTAGAGGGAGCGTGCGATGTTTGATCACATCAAACTTGGAAACACTTCCAACACATATCGTCAGCTCACCTTTAGCTAGTCTCCGTTTATTCCGTAGCTCTTTTATTTCGAGTTACTAACACTTAGCAACCGAACCGGTATCTCATACCCTGGTGCTACTAGGAGTACTAGTAAAGTACACATTAACATAATGTATATCCAATATACTTCAATCGACCTTGCCAGCCTTCTCATCTACCAAGTATCTAGGGTAATGCTGCTCCAGTGGCAGTTCCCCTTATTCCAAAAGCACTTAGTCTCGGGTTTGGGTTCAACCTTGGGTTTCTTCACTAGTGCAGCAGTTGATTTGCCGTTTCATGAAGTATCCCTTCTTGCCCTTGCCCTTCTTGAAACTAGTGGTTTCACCAACCATCAACAATTGATGCCCCTTCTTGATTTCTACTTTCGCGGTGTCAAACATCGCGAATACTTCAAGGATCATCATATCTATCCCTGATATGTTATAGTTCATCACGAAGCTCTAGAAGCTTGGTGGCAATGACTTTGGAGAAACATCACTATCTCATCTGGAAGATCAACTCCCACTTGATTCAAGTGATTGTTGTACTCAGACAATCTGAGCACAAGCTCAACGATTGAGCTTTTCTCCCTGAGTTTGCAGGCTAAGAAAATCGTCGGAGGTCTTATACCTCTTGACGTGGGCACGAGCCTGAAATCCCAATTTCAGTCCTCGAAACATCTCATATGTTCCGCGACGTTTTGAAAAACGTCTTTGGTGCCTCAACTCTAAACAGTTTAACTGAACTATCACGTAGTTATCAAAACGTCTATGTCCGATGTTCGCAACATCCACAGACGACATTTGGGGTTCAGCACACTGAGCGGTGCATTAAGGACATAAGCTTTCTACTGTCCGCATAATCGCTACTGTCAACTTTCAACTATATTTTCTCTAGGAACATATCTAAACAGTGGAACTAAAGCGCGAGCTTTTACATAATTTGCAAAAGGTCTTTTGACTATGTTCAAGATAATTAAGTTCATCTTATGAACTCCCACTCAGATAGACATCCCTCTGGTCATCTAAGTGATTACATGATCCGAGTCAACTAGGCCGTGTCCGATCATCACGTGAGACGGATTAGTCATCATCGGTGAACATCTTCATGTTGATCGTATCTACTATCGACTCATGCTCGACCTTTCGGTCTCGTGTTCCGAGGCCATGTCTGTACATGCTAGGCTCGTCAAGTTAACCCTAAGTGTATTGCGTGTGTTCCGAGGCCATGTCTGTACATGCTAGGCTCACAACACCGTTGTATGTGAACGTAAGAATCCATCACACCCGATCATCACGTGGTGCTTAGAAGCGACGAACTTTTGGCAGCGGTGCACAGTTAGGGAGAACACTTCTTGAAATTGTTGTAAGGATCATCTTATTTACTACCGTCGTTCTAAGTAAACAAGATGCAGAAACATAATAAACATCACATGCAATTATATATAGTAGTGACATGATATGGCCAATATCATATAGCTCCATTGATCTCCATCTTCGGGGCTCCATGATCATCATCGTCACCCGCATGACACCATGATCTCCATCATCATGATCTCTATCATCGTGTCTTCATGAAGTTGTCTCGCCAACTATTACTTCTACTACTATGGCTACCGGTTAGCAATAAAGTAAAGTAATTACATGGCGTTGTTTAATGACACGCAGGTCATACAATAAATAAAGACAACTCCTATGGCTCCTGCCGGTTGTCATGCTCATCGACATGCAAGTCGTGAATCCTATTACAAGAACATGATCAATCTCATACATCACATATCATTCATCACATTCTTCTTGGCCATATCACATCACATAGCATACCCTGCAAAAACAAGTTAGACGTCCTCTAATTGTTGTTTGCATGTTTTACGTGGCTGCTATGGGTTTCTAGCAAGAACGTTTCTTACCTACGCAAAACCACAGAGTGATATGCTAATTGCTATTTACCCTTCATAAGGACCCTTTTCATCGAATCTGTTCCCACTAAAGTGGGAGAGACTGGCACCCGCTAGCCACCTTATGCACCAAGTGCATGTCAGTCGGTGGAACCTGTCTCACGTAAGAGTACATGTAAGGTCGGTCCGGGCCGCTTCATCCCACAATACCGTCGAAACAAGATTGGACTAGTAACGGTAAGCATATTGAACATCATCAACGCCCACAACTACTTTGTGTTCTACTCGTGCAAAGAATCTACGCAATAGACCTAGCTCATGATGCCACTGTTGGGGAACGTAGCAGAAATTCAAAATTTTCTACGCATCACCAAGATCAATCTATGGAGATTCTAGCAACAAGAGGGAAGGTGAGTGCATCTACATACCCTTGTAGATCACTAAGCGGAAGCGTTCAAGTGAACGGGGTTGAAGGAGTCGTACTCGTCGTGATTCAAATCACCGGAGATCCTAGTGTCGAGCGGACGGCACCTCCGCGTTCAACACACGTACAGCCCGTGGCGTCTCCCACGCCTTGATCCAGCAAGGAGAGAGGAGAGGTTGAGGAAGACTCCATCCAGAAGCAACACAGCAGGCGTGGTGGTGGTGGAGGAGTGGCAATCCTGCAGGCTTCGCCAAGCACCAAGGGAGAGGAGGAGGAGGAGAGGCAGGGCTGCACCAAGAGGGAGAGAATTCATGTATGTTGGGCAGCCCAAAACCTCAAGTATATATAGGGGGAAAGGGGGGCTGCGCCCCCTTTAGGGTTTCCCACCCCAAGGGTGCGGCCAGCCCTAGATGGGACTTGGGGCGGCCAAGAGGGGAGGAGTGCCTCCCAAGTCAAGTGGAGGCCCTCCCCTTAGGGTTTCCCCCTCCCATGCGCATGGGCCTTGGGGGCTGGTGCCCTTGGCCCATTATGGCTAGGGCGCCCCTACAGCCCATGCTACTGTATTGGACGTGGTGGAACAATTTCCGGACCTCCGAATCCTCCGGAACCTTCAGAAGCTTCCGGTACAATACCGAAAAAACCCAACTTTTCCCTAACCCGAACAACAACTTTCCATATATAAATATTTACCTCCGGACCATTCCGAACTCCTCGTGACGTCCGGGATCTCATCCGGACTCAACAACATTCGGTAACCACATACAAACTTCCTTTATAACCCTAGCGTCATCAAACCTTAAGTGTGTAGACCCTACGGGTTCGGGAGACATGTAGACATGACCGAGACGTTCTCCGGTCAATAACCAACAGCGGGATCTGGATACCCATGTTGGCTCCCACATGTTCCACGATGATCTCATCGGATGAACCACGATGTCAAGGACTCAATCGATCCCGTATACAATTCCCTTTGTCTAGCGGTATTGTACTTACCCGAGATTCGATCGTCGGTATCCCGATACCTTGTTCAATCTCGTTACCGGCAAGTCTCTTTACTCGTTCCGTAACACATCATCCCGTGATCAACTCCTTGATCACATTGTGCACATTATGATGATGTCCTACCGAGTGGGCCCAGAGATACCTCTCCGTCAACCGGAGTGACAAATCCCAGTCTCGATTCGTGCCAACCCAATAGACACTTTCGGAGATACCTGTAATGCACCTTTATAGCCACCCGATTCGTTGTGACGTTTGGTACACCCAAAGCATTCCTACGGTATCCGGAGTTGCACAATCTCATGGTCTAAGGAAATGATACTTGACATTAGAAAAGCTTTAGCATACGAACTACGATCTTTGTGCTAGGCTTAGGATTGGGTCTTGTCCATCACATCATTCTCCTAATGATGTGATCCCGTTATCAATGACATCCAATGTCCATGGTCAGGAAACCGTAACCATCTATTGATCAACGAGCTAGTCAACTAGAGGCTTACTAGGGACATGGTGTTGTCTATGTACCCACACATGTATCTGAGTTTCCTGTCAATACAATTATAGCATGGATAATAAACGATTATCATGAACAAGGAAATATAATAATAACTAATTTATTATTGCCTCTAGGGCATATTTCCAACAATCACATCCAATCCTTGCGACTCCAAGATAATTAGGTCAGACGAAAAAACATGTGTGCCAATGATTAGGGGTATCTGGGTGCACCATCTGCTAGCCACGTACTCTGCTCCAGGCGAGCTCACTAAAAGAGGGGTCCTAAGGGTTTGGGTTGGTAACTTAAACTTTTCCACAAATCCCCTTGATATGTATGAATGCGATGCACCAGTATCAAAAAGAACAAGAGCGGTAAATGACTGAACCATAAACTTACCTATTACTGCGTCCGGCTGCTCTTCAACTTCCTCCACGTTAACGTGGTTCACTTGTCCTTTGTTGAATGGATTGGGCTTCTTCCCAGCGCTCCCATTTCCGTTTCCATTCCTTCCTTCAGGGCAGTCTGGCATAATGCCCTGTTTTCCCGCACTTAAAGCAAATAACTTGGCTTAAGTCCCTCTTGGCGGGTGTAGCTGGGTTAGAGCGATTCTGATTATTGTTGACTCCATTCCCATTCCCGTTCTTCGCACCACTGTGATTATGCGATCCTCCTCCAGTATGGTTATGTCCTCCATGGTTGTGAACAAGTCCTCCCGAGTTCGGGGTTAAGCGAGGCTTCTGATGAGTTCCCGAGTTATACTTCCCTTGTCCATACTTCCTCTTACGGTTCTCGATTTGTTGTTGCTTACTTTCAAGCATTAGGGCCTTATCCACCAACTCCTGGTAGTTGTTGAAAGTTGCCACCATCAACTGCATACTCATCTCATCATTCAGCCCTTCCATAAACTTCTCCTGCTTCGCGGCATCTGTGGCCACATCATCAGGGGCATAACGTGATAACTTGCTAAACTCATCCACGTATTGGGCCACAATACGGTTCCCCTGGCGTAGGTTGCGAAACTCACGTTTCTTCATCTGCATGGCTCCAGTTGAGACATGGGCCGTGCGAAAAGCTTGTTGGAACTGGTCCCAAGTTACATTGGCTATAGGGAAGGTAGCCGTGTAATTCTCCCACCATGCGGTTGCTGGTCCATCCAATTGATGTGCGGCAAAGCGCACCCTTTCAGCATCCGGCATCCTGTGGTGGTTAACTCCCTTCCAATACGACGTAGCCAATCATCCGCAACTATTGGCTCGGTGCTACTGGAAAACACCGGCGGTTGTAACCTTAGGAAGCGGGCTAAGTTGTCCACTGGTGGTGGGTTGTTGTTGTTGTTGTTGTTGCCCTGGTTCTGAACTAGCAATTGCATCAAGGTATTTTGCTGCTGGATCAACTGGGTGAGCTCCGGTGGGAAAGCAAAACCGGTGTCACGTCTCGGAGGCATATGAGGGTTTAGATGGAAGAGATTAGAATAGAAAAAGGTCTAATGAGAAAACACTACCCATATTCATATGAGACAAACACAATCATTTCACTCAATCAATCAAGCAAGGGCATACAAAACGGTCTAGGACTATCGTAAAAGTGCTCATCTACTACTAGTTACGTGGGGGAAAATACTACTAATGTTTGGTGGTCATCTAGAAATTTTGATCGGTGGAAGACTCCATGATGTTCGCTCCAGCTTCGTCCTCATAGTCATCATCACTTGGGTCAGAGTCGGTGTCGTCGATGATGATGTAGTTGTCCGGACAAGCGGGATCTTCTTCCTCTTCTTGCTCCTTTTCTTTGGGTGCTGGTCCTCCCATGAATACTCCGATCTTCTTAACTAGGTCGTCATTCTTCTCCTGTAGTGTCTTGATTTCTTCCTCATATCCGTCGCGTGTAAACTTGAGTTCTTCCTCCAACTCGATGATCCTAGTTTTCGCCTTCTTCAACTCCATCATGTCTGTGCACATCTGGTTCTCCTGACGTCGAATGTGCTGGTTTAGCTCCTGGATGTAAGATGCAATGGATCTATCCTTCTTGGTGCTGATTACTTCCCATTGCTCATCTCGGCGCCCACATATTTGATATATGGTGTCTTTAAGCTCTCTGTTGTAGACTTCTCCAATGCGTCCTATGGTAATGTGAGCTGCCATACTCTTGCCAAGGCTCCAGGTGGTTGCGTCAAAAGAAAACTCTATGGGCTTGGAAGTTGGCGAGAACGTCCTTCCTGGAACTTGTACTTGAATCATCCAGCGCTCTTCTTCTGGTAAAGTAGCGTTGTACGTCCCAGTGAAGCTTGGTATTCCAATATTCAGGTACCTAGTGACTTCCTTCAAGTGGCGTCCAAAAAGGTGTGTCTTCATCCGGTTGTGCAAACTTGTTTTTCATCTCCGTCATCCTAAGGAGTGGAAAAATGGAGAGGAGTCAGAAATGAGTAGAGGAGAGTGACCTATAGTTTATCTTAGTGGTCGTGTCCTACACTCAACGTGTGCTCTGATACCATCTTGTAGCGACCCGACCTCAGACGGTCAAGTCTCTGTGTTTCCGTGTCATCCCTGGATCAGTAAGGCTGACACACATAGTACTCGAAGGATTTATAACAGAGTAGCAATCACACACTTATTACATCGAATGTCTCAAAAGAGAACTTAATACAATAATATGGCTTAAGGCCATCTAGTACGATAACAGCGGAAGGCTTGGAAGATAAAGTGAGTCCATCAACTCCAACGGCATAGCTGAGCTGCACGGCAACGACCTATCGAACCTTACTCCTCATCTGAAAAGTCTGCAACATAATACGTTGCAGCCCGAGAACGGGTCAGCACATGGAATATGCTGGCAATGTAACACATAGAGAGTAATGAAAGAATAAGCTATACTACATGCATATATGGCTGGTGGAAAGCTCTATGGTTACAGTTTTGCATAAAGCCAATTTTTCCCTATGTCAAAGGAATAAATTTTATTTTAACTATCATGGTGGTTGAAACATCATTGAGAAGGTATAACCCCAACTCAATCCCAATTAAAGTAATTAACAACCCGGCAATATTAATTTAGAGTGATGAGATACATGTGAATACTCAAGTACTAGATACTCATAATTGTCCATAACCGGGGACACAGCTAACCATGACTAGATTGTACACTCTGCAGAGGTTTGCGCACTTTTCCCCACAAGACTCGATCGCCTCCGATGATTTCTCGCACTACATGGTGTTTGAGAAACGGATGACCGAGACATAGTCTTTCAGAAACATTAACTCTCTACTCCGGATAGATCATACCAAACCTATAAAACCCACTACCTGTTGATCTACATCTTCGAGAGCTTCACGTAACTTACTCAACTATGCTAGAGCCCATAATAGCTTGTGGCTGCACACGGAAGTTTCTAGCATGAATAATCTCAGTTCCCTTTGAGCCTGGGTGGCGGTCCATAGGAAGATCACACGGGTTCCCCGGGATTTCCAAAACAAAACAGACAACACTGGGTTCCCCAGGTGCCTCAATCCACCCAGATGTGTATTAAAGTTGCCACCTTAAGTTTACCTTTAAATAGAAATCTCACATCTGTCATGGAATAACTCTCAAACCCAATCCACGTCTATGAGCATAGCATGGCAATATAAGCAACACGTAGAAGTAACTCCCAAGGGTTTGATAGTAACAGGGCAATAGGTTCTACCTCATCAACTACTTCCCAACCCACAAATTAATGATATACTAATCATGTAATGGGTGAGGGTTGAATCTAATGCATAAAAACTGGGTATGAAAAGGGTATGATCAAAGTGTTACTTGCCTTGCTGACGATCCGGGAATCCTAGAGACTCGTAGTAACACGCTTCGCACTCCGGGAATTCTATCGCAAGCAAACAATACATACATAAGTAAACAAGCAAGATGCACAAACGAAACTTCAACTGAAAGAGATTGAAGGGAGAGTTCAACTTAAGAACTCCGGTTCACAAAAAGAATCAAATCAAACGGAACAACAAAACTCAAACGGCGAAAGAAACAAGGTCCGTTTACTAATATGAACTAGGGTCAAATTTTATAGAGTCAAAAACTTGTTTGAGTTGACTATTCGGATAGACGGTTTCGAGATGAAACTCTAGGCGCTTGAATCGCCTGATTCCGATAAACAAGCGAAAAGTTATACTAATTTGAACATTGGTTCAGAAATCGAATTCGAAATAACCGCGGAATAAATCCGATAAAAGAAAACGACGAACGGCTAAACGAACGAACGTTCGTTAGCAGAAACTAATCGACGAACATGTTCGTAAAAAATGAATGAACGGGTGAACGTTCTCAAAATAAATAAACCGGGAAAATAAACCGATCTAATAATAAAAAAAATGGCTAGGGTTTTCCAAAAAATCGAAGGGTTATTTAAAAAAAACCGGCGACGGGGCTACCTCCGGCGATCGTCCGCGTGGGCGGGCGGCGGCTCAAGGGTCCGGCGAGGGGCGAGGGGCGGCTAGGGCGGCGGCTCGGCGAGGGGGGGGTGGCGGCTGGCGGGCGGCGGCGGGCGACAAGGGCGGCGAGCGGCGGCTCGGGCTCGGCTCCTCGGGTCCCGGGCGGTGGTGGTGGTGGTGATGGCTAAGGGAGAGGGGGGTATATAAGAGGGAGGGAGGTGGCTTGGAGGAGGGGCAAGGCGGCGGGAGGAGTCCGGCTCGGACTCGAGTCCGCAGTGTGAGAGTGGCGCGGCGGCTTGGGCGGCTGCTCAGGCTGGGCCGTTAGCCCGATCAAGCACTGATTCCTTTTTTAATTTCCACTAAAATTGTAAAAATCCTAGAAAATAAATAAAAATCTAAAAATGTCAAAACAAGTTTTCTTTGCCTAAATAAAATATTTAGAACAAGATGAACTTTTCTTGGCCCCTAAAATGAAATTTTAAATATATGCAAATTTTTCTAGGGCGAATAAAATTCCAAATAAAATCAAACAAAAACCAAATAATGATTTTAAAATTTTTCCTCCTATATTTCAATTATTTTGGAGAAGTCATATTATCTCCCCTCATTTATTTTTAAACATGAAATGTTTTTCCGGAGAGAAAAATTATAAAATCCACAATCCTCGTCTTTCATTATTTGATGAAATTCAAATATGAAAAATCGGAAAATCCCCAACTCTCTCCGAGGGTCCTTGAGTTGCTTAGGATTTCGAAGATAGCAAATGAAAATGCAATAAAATATGATATGCATGGATGACCTGTGTATAACATGCCAAATTGAAAATTTGTGATGTTACAGTTCTGTTTTTAGGGAAAGAACACCGGATGATGCTGAAATTCTATTGAATAATATGTTGACAAATGAAAATAATTGGGCACTTCCTGAGCTAGCTCCCGAGCCAATTACTGAGCCTATTCTTAAAACAACTCCTAAGAAGAGAGGTGTTCTATTTCTCAGTCCTGAAGATATGCAAGAGGCAAAGAAATCTATGAAAGAAAAAGGTATTAAAGCTGAAGATGTTAAGAATTTACCTCCTATTGAATAAATACATGGTCTTAATTTACCACCTGTTGAAGAAACACATGATCTTAATCCATTACCTATTGAAGAACCTCCAGGTCTTGATAACCCGACACAGGTAGTAAAGGTAAATTCTCTCTATAGATTTGATGAAGGTGATATTCCTCACTATAAGTCTGCTAGACAATGCTTGGATGAGTTTGATAATTTTATTGTCAAACAAGAAAATTTCAATGCTTATTTTGGTAGACAACTGAAATACAATTCTGATATGAGTAAACACTTGGTTGATTATATGGCTAATGTTAGAGGTGAACTTAAACTCGTTAGCAAACATGCTTCTATGGTTACCACTCAAGTAGAACAAGTACTTAAGGCTCAAAATGATTTGCTCAATGAAATGAATAGTAAGAAAAATGATTATGCTATTAGAGTGGCTACTAGAACTGGTAGAATGACTCAGGAACCTTTGTATCCTGAAGGCCACCCTAAGAGAATTGAGCAAAGACACCTTGTTCTTCTAAAAGGAAGAAAAAGAAAAATGATAGGACTTTGAAAACTTCTAATGAACCTATTGCTGAACCACCTGAGAATCCAAATGATATCTATTTCTGATGCTGAAACACAATCTGGTAATGAACATGAACCTAGTGAAAATGTTAATGATGATGTTCATGATGATGCTCAACCTAGTAATGATAATGATGTAGAAGTTGAACCTGCCGTTGATCTTGATAACCCACAATCAAAGAATCAACGTTATGATAAGAGAGACTTTATTGCTAGGAAACATGGTAAAGAAAGAGAACCATGGGTTCAAAAACCCATGCCTTTTCCTCCCAAACCATCCAAGAAAAAGGATGATGAAGATTTTGAGCGCTTTACTGAAATGATTAGACCTATCTTTTTGCGTATGCGATTAACTGATATGCTCAAAATGAATCCTTATGCTAAATATATGAAAGATATTGTCACTAATAAGAGAAAGATACCGGAAGCTGAAATTTCCACCATGCTTGCTAATTATACTTTTGAGGGTGGAATACCTAAGAAACTAGGAGATCCAGGAGTACCTACTATACCATGCTCCATTAAAAGAAATTATGTTAAAACCGCTTTATGTGATCTTGGAGCTGGTGTAAGTGTTATGCCTCTCTCTTTATATCGTAGACTTGACTTGAATAAGTTGAAACCTACTGAAATATCTTTAAATGGCTGATAAATCAACTTCTATACCTGTCGGTATTTGTGAGGATGTGCCTGTTGCGGTTGCAAACGTTACTATTTTAACGGACTTTGTTATTCTTGATATTGCCGAGGACGATAGTATGTCTATTATTCTTGGAAGACCCTTTTTTAATACTGCAGGGGCTGTTATTGATTGCAACAAAGGAAATGTCACTTTTCATGTTAATTGTAATGAGCATACGGTACACTTTCCGAGGAAACAACCTCAAGTTCATAGTATCAACTCTATTGGAAAAATTCCATCGATTATATTAGGAGGTTTTGAATTTCCTCTTCCTACTGTCAAGAAGAAATATGATATTCTTATTATTGGGGATGTGCATATCCCCGTTGAGGTAACATAGTGTTATTCGAAATTTCTCCGGTTCCATGTTAGTCGGAATGAGTTTGTTAACAAGACCTGATCAACCTTGTTAGTAGATTCCTTTGGATGAGCATGAGATGGATGAAACTAGAAGCACAACCTTCTGTACCCCCTTCCACTTTCTGTTATTTAGTTAAAATAAAGTAAAAATAGTATTTTTCTGTCTGTTTTCTGATTTATCTGTGCAATATAAAAATACCCCGAAAATAAAAGTCCTCCAAATGCCGTGCCAATTTGATATGATTTTTTCTAGAATATTTGAGGATTTTTGGAACTGAGAACACAGCAGGGGGGGTCAACCACCTGGGAACGAGGGTGGAGGGCGCGCCCCCCAGCCTCGTGGGCCCACGGTGGCCCTCCTCCACTTATTCGTGCACTCATACAGTCCTTCCTCCCACAAACACCAATATCCAGCTCAAGCACGAGTTCTAGCTCACTTTGCTGTGATTTTCGATCTCCTTGCCCAAAGCACCTCTCACAAAACTGCTTGGGGAGATTGTTCCTTTGTATGTGACTCCTCCATTGGTCCAATTAGTTTTTGTTCTAGTGCTTTATTCTTTGCAAATTTGTGCTGCATAGGTGACCATGTTCTTGAGCTTGCATGTCAAATTTATATGGTTCCAAGTAGTTCTAATGCTTGATAGAGGCTCTATGCACTTGTAGGAGTAGTTGCTATCAATTTTATTGAAGTTGGTTCACTTTTGTTTGAAGTTACTAAAAATCAGAAATTTTTCAGAGGAAGAAATATGCTTAGGAAAATGTTCCAAGGTGGTTCTTCAAGGAAGCAAGGACCCAGGCTTGCAAAACGTGATGCTGACGAGGAACCACCAAGAGATGCCCCAATGCGGCCCTGTGAATGGCCTTCAGAAAATTTTATGGATCGAGCGGGAATAAAAGAAGAATTTGATGCATATTTGCGTAACGCCGATCTTGCGAGCATTGGGGCAGACAGATGCCCCCAGTACCATCAACTCACTAGTTCATTTGTGAGGAGGTTTGAATTTTCATCTTCACGTAATTCTCCTACTGTCATGTTTGATCTTTATGAAAAATCTTATACCATGGACTTGGAGGATTTCACTTCTGCTTGCAAACTTCCACAATGGGGTAGTGCTAGTGATCCCCGTAAATCTGAATTTAGAGACTTTCTTGCTGGTATAACCATAGGGGAATCTAGAGATATAACGCAAGCTACCATAGGGAGCATTCACTTTCCTGCTATACATTATTTTGCTCTCTTCATAGGTAGGTGAATAACTGGTAAGGATGAAGCATGTCATATGTGTGTGCCTGACCTTAGTATTCTTAAGAGTGCTGTGTTAGGAGACCAATCTTATCATATGGGAGCCATTGTAGCACGTAGGTTGCATCATAATAGATATAATGGAGATTTCTTTGGAGGAATTTATGCAACCCGTTTAGCTAATTTTCTTGAGGTGGACGTTCGTGAGGATGATATGGAGTTGCCTCCTACTTATTTAGATTTTAATTCTATGGTCTCTCACCAGTTTGTCGAGAGGAATGAATCACCTCTCCTATATTGACTAATCTTTGACAAACGGCGTGTTGTCCGTATTACTCTCCCTGCTCCTGCCTTCTTTGATTATCAGGAAAAACGAAGATACATTATCACCAGAGAGGAGGCAGATGAGTATGAGAGGAGAGCAGAGGCAGCCCGACGCCACGCTGCAGCTCAGGCGGCGATAGCCGCTGCATCACAGTACGACCCCAGCTACACCTACCGATATCCGCCAGGCCATCCCTGGCAATGAACCAACTTAGGCCAAAGGCCTAAGCTTGGGGGAGTACGTATTCCATACCGACATTACATTTATATTTACACACACTCATTGCTAGATATCGGTGCTCATACTCTTTCACTGTAATATCCATGCTAGTTTATTTTTCTTTTTCCTGCTTTCTTCTTGTGTGTCTGTTAAACCTTAAGAAAAACCAAAACAATTTAGTAGTAGTTTACTTTACTTGTTGTAGTAGTAATAATTAAAAAGAAAACCCAAAAAGATTTCCTGTTCTTCTTTTGGTTGTTGGGAGCTTTCCCATGTAAATAGTTTTATTTCTTTTCTTTTCGTTGGGGGTCGATAGGAGAAGACCATGATTAAATTGTTGAAGTGGCTCTTATATGCATTATTGTTGATTTAACCAAGAGCCCATATTGCCTTGCCTTCTCCTCTTTATTGAATGCTCGCAGATTCCAGCTTAGTCCAATGCATGTGCACTCTTATTGTTATTCACTTCGTTCGGTCGTGCAAGTGAAAGGCAATTATGATGATATATGATGGACTGACTGAGATGAGAAAAGCTGGTATGAACTCGACCTCTCTTGTTTTTGTAAATATGATGAGTTCATCGTTCTTTATTCAGCTTATTATGAATAAACATGTTTGCAATGACAATTAGAGATCATAGTTGCTTATGCCATGCTTGATTAGCTATGAGTTATAATGGTTTACCTTGCGTGCCAACATGCTATTAAAATGGTTGTGATGTGGTATGATGGGGTGGTATCCTCCTTTGAATGATTTAAGTGACTTGACTTGGCACATGTTCACACATGTAGTTGAAACAAATCAACATATCCTTCACGATATTTATGTTCGTGGTGGATTATATCCTACTCATGATTGCATCCAATGTTTATTAATTTTAGTGCATGTTCATGACTGTTGTCGCTCTCTAGTTGGTCGCTTCCCAGTCTTTTGCTAGCCTTCACTTGTAGTAAGCGGGAATACTGCTTGTGCATCCAATCCCTTAAACCCTAAAGTTATTCCATATGAGTCCACCATACCTTCCTATATACGGTATCTACCTGCCGTTCCAAGTAAATTTGTATGTGCCAAACTCTAAACCTTCAAATAAACATTCTGTTTTGTATGCTCGAATAGCTCATGTATCAACTAGGGCTGCCCCTATCTTCCATGTTAGGCGGGTTATTCTCAAGAGGAGTGGACTCCGCTCCTCACTCACGAGAAAATGGCTGGTCACCGGGATGCCCAGTCCCATGCTTTATGCAAACTAAATCAAAATAATTGCAAAAAAAACTCCCCCTGGGACCTGTTGATTGTTGGAGGCACTCGTTGTTTCAAGCAAGCCGTGGATTGATGCTTGTTGGTGGAGGGGGAGTATAAACTTTACCATTCTGTTTGGGAACCACCTATAATGTGTGTAGCATGGAAGATATCGCCATCTCTTAGTTGTTATGTTGACAATGAAAGTATGCCGCTCAAAATATTATTTATCTCTATTTCAAAACCGAGCTCTGGCACCGCTACAAATCCCTGCTTCCCTCTGCGAAGGGCCTATCTATTTACCTTTATGTTGAGTCATCACCCTCTTATTAAAAGCACTAGCTGGAGAGTGCAGCTGTCATTTGCATTCATTATTATTAATTTATATTGGGTATGATTATGACTGGATCTCTTTTACCATGAATTACAATGTCTAGTCGGTCCTTGGCCTTTAAAGGTGCTCTGCATTTATGTTTTGCGGTCTCAGAAAGGGCTAGCGAGATACAATCCTGTTATATCATATTATGATTGTTTTGAGAAAGTGTTGTCATCCGAGATTTATTATTATGACTCGCTAGTTGATTATGCCATTGATATGACTAAACATGAGACCTGAGAATTATTGCAAATGTGGTTAGTTATAATCTTTGCTGAAAACTTGAATGCTGGCTTGATATATTTACAACAACAAGAGCAAACAGAGTTTGTAAAAGTTTCTCTTTTTCTCTTTCAGTTTGTCAACTGAATTGCTTGAGGACAAGCAAGGGTTTAAGGTTGGGGGAGTTGATAAGTCTCCGTCATATCTACTTTTCCAAACACTTTTGCCCTTGTTCTAGACTCTAACTTGTATGATTTGAATGGAACTAACCGGACTGATGTTGTTTTCAGCAGAATTGCCATGATGTTGTTTTATGTGCAGAAAACAAAAGTTCTCGGAATGACCTCTAACTCCACGGAACATCTTAGAAAAAATAATAAAAAATCCTCGCCAAAGATGAAGACCAAGGGGCCCACACCTTGTCCACGAGGGTGGGGGGCGCGCCCCCCTACCTCGTGGGCCCCCTGGAGCTCCTCCGACGCCAACTCCAACTCTATATATTTGCTTTCGGGGAGAAAAAAAAACAAGGAGAAGAAATCATCACGTTTTACGATACGGATCCGCCGCCAAGCCCTAAAACCTCTCGGGAGGGCTGATCTGGAGTCCGTTCGGGGCTCCGGAGAGGGGGATTCGTCGCCGTCGTCATCATCAACCATCCTCCATCACCAATTTCATGATGCTCACCGCCGTGCGTGAGTAATTCCATCGCAGGCTTGCTGGACGGTGATGGGTTGGATGAGATTTATCATGTAATCGAGTTAGTTTTGTTAGGGTTTGATCCCTAGTATCCACTATGTTCTGAGATTGATGTTGCTATGACTTTGCTATGCTTAATGCTTGTCACTAGGGCCCGAGTGCCATGATTTCAGATCTGAACCTATTATGTTTTCATGAATATATGTGAGTTCTTGATCCTATCTTGCAAGTCTATAGTCACCTACTATGTGTTATGATCCGACAACCCCTAAGTGACAATAATCGGGACCACTCCCGGTGATGACCATAGTTTGAGAAGTTCATGTATTCACTATGTGCTAATGCTTTGTTCCGGTTCTCTCTTAAAAGGAGGCCTTAATATCCCTTAGTTTCCATTAGGACCCTGCTGCCACGGGAGGGCAGGACAAAAGATGTCATGCAAGTTCTTTTCCATAAGCACGTATGACTATATTTGGAATACATGCCTACATTACATTGATGAATTGGAGCTAGTTCTGTGTTACCCTATGTTATGACTGTTACATGATGAACCGCATCCGGCATAGTTATCCATCACTGATCCAATGCCTACGAGCTTTCCATATACTGGTTTACGCTTATTTACTTTCCCGTTGTTACTGTTACAATCACTACAAAACACCAAAAATATTACTTTTGCTTTCATTACTCTTTTGTTACCATTACCACTATTATCATACTACTTTGCTACTAAATACTTTGCTGCAGATATTAAGTTATCTAGGTGTGGTTGAATTGACAACTCAGTTGCTAATACTTGAGAATATTCTTTGGCTTCCCTTGTGTCGAATCAATAAATTTGGGTTGAATACTCTACCCTCGAAAGCTGTTGCGATCCCCTACACTAGTGGGTTATCACATGCACTCACATACACAGCTAGGGCGGTTCGGGCGCAAGGGTTGGACTCGTGTCGCGCCTGCGTAAAGTTTTGTTTAACTGATTTATTTGCTCTGCCAACTGATAGGTGGGACCCAGAAACCAGGTGACAATTTAACCAGTCAACAAAGTGCCACGTCGACTATGTGGCCAGTCAGTAGGGTGCAATATGGTGCTCTACGATGAGCTAGTGATCGTATGATCGACGCAAAACTATATATAGTGACCGTAAAGAGCGTATTGTTACATACGTTGACCGCCAGTGTATTTTTCTCATTTCAAATTAAGCCATATTAATCGGAAAGGATGCAGTATGGACTACTACTAGTACTAGTACTGCTTTGATGTGTCCCGTCAACTCGCCGAACGAGGGGAAGCTTGCTTACTACACCTCTCCCTCTCCCACGCGCGCGGTGGTTCATAGGACGAGGAGAGGGTTTTGACTACAGCGCCCTCTCCCTCTCCCTCTCCCTCGCCCTCGCAGTGGACGTGCAGCAGTTCAAATCGGTGTCAGATTGCCAGAAGCATATTGTACTGTAGTATCATCATTGTTGGACCTTCCGAAGAGGCGAAGAGCCAAGTGCAAGGTTCACACGAGTACGAACTGTTGAACCTCCCGAAGAGGCAAAGAGACAAGCGCAACGTTTTATAGGAGTTGTCGTCCTAGTAGGAGTGTACTACAACTATAGCGAACGATGCTACTGTATGATGCTGCCATGTCACGTATACCCAAAGTTGTGCCACCTTTTTTTCTCAAAGAGCGTGTTGGAGCCCGTGCAACAACCACACAAGTTGCACGTACACATAACACATGTACTAGTAATAAATTCTAAAGGACAAATGCCAGTATGCCACACAAGTTCATCTCCAATTCATGTGATAAATTTGTGCACGACTAGTCTACATATATTCACAGTTCTACCATTCACAATTACCGTACTCCACTTACACGTTATAGATGGGCTACATGTCCTCCTCCAGGTTCCAGTCCCAGGTGTTCTTCATGGATGGCACGATCCATAGCGGTGGGCAACTGGAATCATTGTCGCAGCTTTCTAGTCCGGTTCCACGCGATGGAGACTCATCCAAGCTGAAGCGGCATAAATCAGGGATAGCATGTCCCAGCATGTCGTTCATCCGGCCACTACTAGGAAAAGGGCTATAGATGGGATGGACACTAATGGCGCACCTATCAGGTGGTGCGCCATTAGTATATACTAATGGCGCACCACGTTCCGATGCGCCATTAGTGTGGAAGATACTAATGGCGCACCAAGCACAAGGTGCGCCATTAGTAACAATTTTTTTTCCAAACATTCTAATGGCGCACCGTGGCACAGTGCGTCGTTACTAGTGTAAACTAGTAATGGCGCACTGTGCCTTGGTGCACCATTAGAATATATACTTTTTTTTATTTTTTTGCAAAACTTCTAATGGCGCACCAGAAGCAGGTGCGCCATTAGTAACCAGGGTTACTGATGGCGCATTTGCATCTGGTGCGGCATTAGTAAGCTGGGACCAACAAGATATTTTGGACAGCCCACCTACCCACTCACTTTCCCCACTTCATTCTCTCCACCTCGTCCTCCAAGCTTGTCTTGGCTGCCTCCTCCTCCTCACCTCATTTGCACCATAGATTCATCCAAATTAAGTGGTTAAATTACCTTTTTTTGATAGGTAAGTAAGGGGCGAAGCTATCTTTATGTTGTTCTCCCTCTCCAACAACGTGCACATGCACTTTTCGTGGACTAGCTAGAACTATGTATGTTCGTGGTGTTGCATATGTTTGTGGTGTTGCATATATGTTTGTGTTTGTGGGTACCGGTATTTGAAATGCGATAGTTGCCAATATTTTGCCGGAATGTTGATTCATTTCCGTTTCAAGAGAATTTTGGCACTATGCATTCTTTTTGGTCCTATTTTTAGAAAGTCATGCCAAATTTTTTCTTGGTTCTAAAATATCGTTTTGCTCTACCCATGAGCGACCATGGTCCGCACGATGACCGAAGGCATCGTGAATAGGTTTTTGAGCTCCGCGAAGGCCGAGATGCTTCAAAAGAACGAGACGGAGATAAGATGTCCGTGTCGAAGATGCAAGCTGAAGAGCCTTATTGCGGACCCGGATTCCGGGCAGGTGCGGGACCACCTACTCTTGCGTGGTTTCATGGATGGCTATCGGTGGCAAGGTGATGAAGATGACTATGAAGTCGTCCGTGGGGCCCGGGCGGCGGCAAGAAATGAGCAAGACTCGGGCGGGCGAGAAGATGAAGAATCTCCAGGACATGATCACGACGGTGATGCTGCACATAGTCATCATGTAGAAGATGCAGGACATGATGATGAGGAAGATGCCGGAGTAGACGAAGGGCATGATCATGAAGATGAAGATGCCGGCGGAGCAGACGATGATGGACCATCGATGGGCTGGGTGCAGGACCCTCATGTTCAAGAGCTACTTCTCAAGCAGACGGATAACGCAAGAGCTGCCGCCCGAGAGAAAGCCAAGCTGGAACAACTGGAGATAGACGCGGTTACTCCATTGTATGAAGGATGCAGGCCCGAGGATACCCGCTGAAAGTAACGCTCATGGCTCGGAGATGAAGGTAAAACACAAAATGACCGACGCATGCTTCGACGAGAACATGTCATTACAGCACGAACGTCTTCCCAAGGGGAACAAGTGCCCACCAGTTTCGAGGCGAAGAAAATCGTGTGTCCTCTGGATTTACCGCACGTGAAATACCATGTGTGCATGAACAATTGCATCATTTATCGGGACGAGCACGCGGAGTCTACCATATGTCCCGTGTGCGGCGTCACTCGATACAAGAAGAGGAAGAAAGCTCCTCGAAAAGTGGTGTGGTACTTTCCGATCAATCCTCGTCTGCAGCGGTATTTAGCGGACCCTAAGGTAGCAAAGCTCCTGCGTTGGCACACGGATATGGAGGAGAAGAAGCGAGAAGATGACGCAAATGATCCGGAGATAAATAAAAAAGACAAGATGCTGAGTCACCCAAAGGATGCGAGCCAGTGGCAAGCGTTGAACTTCGAACACCCAGAATTTGGGAAGATCCAAGGAAGATCGTGCTGGGCGCGAGCACCGATGGAGTCAATCCGTTTGACAGCCAGAGAAGCACACATAGCACCTGGCCTGTGTTTGTGTGGATGTACAACATTCCCCCCTGGTTGTGCATGAAGAGGAAGTACATTCACATGAAAATGCTAATCGAAGGGCCGAAACAACCAGGAAACGACATCAATCTGCATCTGGGGCTGCTGAAAGAGGAGCTAGACACGCTGTCAAAAACGCCAGCCAATACGTGGGACGCCGCAGAGAAAGAATATTTCCCTATGAGAGCTGCACTGCTCACGACGGTGCACGACTATCTCGGTTACGGATATCTCGCGGGGTAGGTGGTCCACGGATTTTCTGGACGCGTCAGGTGCATGGATGACACAACGTATCGCCAGCCAGATAGAGATCCCGGGTCTTCGAAAACCGTGTTTATGGGACATCGAAGGTGGCTCCGCGACGATGACCCGTGGAGGAAATGCGAGGATCAGTTCGATGGTGAAACCGAACCCCGAAGACGCCCGCGTACGAGGAGCGGCGAGGAAATAGACCAGCTGTTGAAAAATTGGAAAGATTGCCCACTGCCGGGAAAGAAGCAAAAGGCACCAGAGCCGGGAAAGAAGCGAAAGGCGCCAGAGCCGCTGCTGAAGGTATGGAAAACGAGGTCTGTTTTCTGGGACTTGCCGTACTGGAAGATCCACCGTGTGCCTCACAGCCTTGATGTCATGCATATCACGAAGAACGTGTGCGAGAGTCTGCTTGGTACCCTGCTCAACATGCCAGAGAGGACCAAAGATGGGCCGAAAGCAAGGGCAGACTTGAAACCAATGGGCATCAGGGAGGAGCTTCACGCTAATGATCATGATGATGATGATGATGATGATGATGATGATGATGATGATGATGATGATGAGGCGAAGCAGGACACGGAAAGTCGTCGCAAAGGCAAAAAGGCCAAGAAGACCGGAAATGACTACCCTCCCGTGTGCTTCACTCTAAGTCAGGAGGAGATCGAGCAGTTTTTCACCTGCCTCATAGGAGTAAAACTTCCTTACGGTTACGCGGGGAAGATAAGCAGATACCTAGACCCAGCGAAGCAGAAGTTCAGCGGGATGAAGTCTCACGACCGCACGCGCTGATGACGCAGATACTTCCAGTTGCAATCTGTGGGATCATGGACGCGCACGTCCGTGAAACGCTATTTGGCATATGCAACTTTTTCAACGTCATCTCTCGGAAGTCGGTTGGCGTGAGGCAACTCAGAATGCTACAGGAAGAGAGATCGTGGTGATACTATGCGAGCTTGAGATTTACTTCCTGCCCGCATTCTTCGACGTTATGGTGCATCTGCTGGTCCATATCGTGGAGGATATCATCCAACTCGGGCCGACGTTCCTGCACAGCATGAGGCCGTTTGAAAGGATGAATGGTGTCATCAAAGGATACGTTCGCAACATGTCACGTCCAGAGCGAAGCATAGCCAGGGGCTTTCTGACCGAAGAGTGCATCTCCTACTGCATGAATTATCTAGGCATTGAGGACCCCGTTGGTCTGCCCGTCAACAGGCACCTCGGCAGGCTTGCTGGATGGGGTCACCGTGAGGGTCGCCGCGAAATGCATGTCGACTTCGAGGGTCGACTCGCCGACTTTGAAAGAGCAAACCTAGTCGCGCTACAACACATAGACGTGGTCGATCCTTGGGTGGTAGAGCAAAAAACCTTTATTGAGAAGACGTACAATGACCGAGGCCAACAGAGGACGAAAGGAGATATAATCAAAGAGCACAACTCATGTTCCACGCGTTGGTTCAAGCAGAAGCTTCTGTCGTACCCTTTACATGACGATTCTTCCGCGGAAGAACAACTCATATTCGCCTTGTCACAGGGCGCTGAGCACAACCTGATGACCTATGAGGCGTACAATATCAACGGCTACACATTCTACACCGAGGACAAGGACATGAAGAGCGATGGTTATCAGAACTCTGGGGTAACGATGGAATCCTACACCGGTAACGACAAGGACAGATACTACGGAAGGATCGAGGAGATCTGGGAGCTGAGCTACGCTGGAGAGAAGGTCCCGTTGTTCCGTGTCAGATGGGTCAAGAGCGTCCTAAAAGAAGACCGGTATTTCACCACCATGGTTATACCCGAAGTCAAATCCAAGACCGCGGGCGCAAACGTCACCGCGAAAAATGAGCCATGGGTACTGGCTTCCCAAGTAGACCAATGCTTCTTCATTACCGACCTGTCAAAGCCCAGTCGTGTTGTCGTGAGGAGAGGCAAAAGGAAGATCATCGGAATGGATGGAGTAGCCAATGAGCAAGACACTACTAGGGAAAAGGCTAGCAGCAGCGCGGGTTTTAGATGTATCAGTAGCGCGGGGATAGGCGCTGCTAATAAGGCGCTACATCTAACAGATAGCAGTAGCGCGTGCTCACCGGCGCTACTGCTACACAAGTGTAGCAGCAGCGCTTTATGGAAGCTCGCATCGCTAGTAGCTCCAGCAAGACTTTGCCTTGACGCTGCCATCGCTATCGCGGCGCTGCTGCTAACTTTTATACACTCGCTACTGCTAATTTAAGTAGGTTTTTTTGTTTTTTTGGCATATTTGTTTTGTATTTGAACAGACTTTATAGAAGAATCTTTAGCACATAGAAATTTCATCATGATACACATACAAATGCCTGCAAGACCACAAATGTAACCATAGCATGTACATACAAATAGTCTCATCATAATCATCATCCAACACAAAGTGATATCTTGTCATCATCTCGAAAATAGCAATACATGCAAGTCTCGAATAGTTGCAACTACAACAACATCATCCATCTAAACAAAGGTATACGCAAGAAGTGCTATCACTATGAGTGAGAGCAGAACTATGCAGTACATGAGGTGGCGGTTACGAGTCCTATCTCGCGCTAGCGTGAACCTCAAGTAACTAGCTTCTCCTTCTTGTCTACTTTTGAAGCCTTTATGGCTGGCGCCCGTGAACCCATTCACTTGCGCCTGACACTCATGCCACTCGTTGTACACCCCCGGAACCTTCCCTTTGTACACGACATATCAATCCCATCTCGCCATCAAGAAACTAGGTACCTGTTAGAGATGCATGTTCATGAAGAGGATGTACAATCATATATATGCAACAAAATATACTAGAGCAACACCGAAAAATAAAGGGTTAGCAACTAGATGCAACATACAGTACGCAAATTAATTAACTAGAGGTACGCAGGTCATCGTACGCAAACTAACAAAGTAGCGTTACGCAAGTTCGGCATGGACCGTGGACATCACAAAGTTTCATCGCTACAAAAAGTACACAAGTTCAACCGACACATATCATCATCGTCGGCATCATAAATCACTAGAAGTTCCATCCTTCCATATCATCGAGGACGAACCCTAGCTTCTTGAACGGCGTGAGGTCTAGACGTTGCATGCCTATGCGAGTTCGGACGCCACCGCGATATAGGGCCGTGGTGGAACATCCCTTTCATCGATTTACTTCTTTCATGATGATCGCCGCAATGTCGCTTTGGATGCGAAAGAAGTCATCTCTAAGTTTATAATCCGCTTCTCCATGAGATTCTAGCCACTTGTGGATACGATCATCATTTCTGCTGTTAATGCGAAGCTTTTGGTGATCCGTGTTGAACTGAATCATGAGATGGACGATGTAGAATCCATCCTTCTTGCCTGGTTTTGGGACATGGATGCAGGAGAAGTTAGTTTTATGCGTGAAACCCATCTTCTTGTTCCTTTGTTTCTTGATCTGCACGTGGCCACCTCTAAAGCTGAAGCCTTGGAGAGCATCATCTAGAATATTCATTATGTGGGTGTAGTCTTTTTCTCGTAGTCTCGGAAGGGTCAAAATACACGGCGGGAGACTTGCGGGTAAAGAACGATAAGGACGGCGCTACCCGCTGCTGCGGGAAAAGACACCTCAAATTATTTCCCATATGAGAGAGAAGGAATGATTGAAATGTACGAAAGGGTTGTCCGGAACTGACTTACTTTGGATGATAAGGCACGAGGACAATTTCCCGGTCCTTATTCTGTACCATGAAGTTTTGGAGGTACTCCCTAGCAGTTTCACGCTCAAAGTCGCCGAGACTCAAGAAAGACTCGTGCATGTAGTACGGATCCGCCACACAGATTTGCGAGACTTCTTCACTCTTCATGACGGAGCTCATATGTAGCGCAAAAAGGTGGACGATAGTAAAATCAAGCCACCTTGTTAGAAACATCTCAAAGATATGGTCAAACCGCAGGAAGAACACCTCCGCGGGCCATGTGTCGACGTAGCACTTCCCCTCAGGCACACGAGCTGTGTATGTCGGATATCCTGGATCCTTTGAGGCTAGTAGGCTTTTCTCGGACAAAGACATGGTCGTGCAGTCTCCGAGATCCCCGATAGTGCCTCCAGCGGTTTCGACGGTAGCATCGGCTCGCCCGTGAGATGGAACATGACCGCACTTTTCACGGGTACACGCCTTCGTAATGCATCGTCTGGCTGCTATGTGCTCGCTTGTTTGGAGGCGTTACCTTCCTCGATCTCTTCCTCTCCTTTTTCTTGGGCACACCTTCCGGACTGCTCCTTAACCCCTGCCCCAGTGTTCCCGGCTAAATCAGACGACCTCGCGCCCGGCTAGTTGAGCCTGTGTTGAGGAGGCATCTTCAGGCGTGTCCTGTGAGGATTTCATGAAGAGAGACTTTTTGCAATCCATGGTACGACCTTGCCCGGGCATATCATCCATATCCTCATTAGCAAGCTGATAGCCCGATTCGCACATGCTTGTTGATGTGTGGTAGTTATTGGTGTGCTCTTGGCCGGCTCCAGACGAATAAGATTCTTCGGCCATAGCAGCACCCAATTCTTGCAGCTTCCAATCCGGCGGGTCTCGCCGTCCGCTCCCACATGCTGTATCGAGGAGGCAAATCCTCGTGCCCGATTTCACACTGGTCAAGCTAACCTGAAGTGCCCAGCGGGATCGGCTGGTTGTGGAACGTCGTTGAGAGGGGTCCATTATCATCCCTATCCCACGCCCACCTTCCGCCTTTGATCAAGTAGAGTATGGTGCACGGGTTTCTTTCGCCGCAAACACATATGTCTCGTGGCGTAAAACAACCGAAAGGCAACAAAAATGGAATATTATATGTTGGTGCGACATGTAATTACCGTGACGGCGTCGAGCTCAGCCAAAGACGAAGGCCCACCTAGCGCGCTTGAGACTGAGGACGGGCTGCTATGAGCGGGAGCGGCTGTGAGAGGAGGCCCGGTTGCGTAAGCAAGTGATGGTGCGATGGTGTTGTTGTTCATGGAGTTGTTCCACGAAACTGGGCATCGGAAATCATGTACCGCCTTGTCTGGATTTTCCTTCGCCCAGCTTGATGATAATCTGGAACCAAGTTAGTAGCGAAATCATTTCGCAGCAGTTACAGTGCATTGACTGCCTGCTGTAGCAACTCATATTTGTCCTCGGCTGCTTTTTTTCGCGTCCTCAGCTGCTTTTTTCTCGACCGCAAGCTTCACCTTCGCGTCGATGTCCGCCTGACTAAACTTCGTTTTCAGCTTCTTGGCCTCCGGGCCCTCGTTGTAAAACACCTTCCACGTGGCGCCATCTCCAGCGCCGTGCACATGACCATATTGCGGTCGTTGATCCAAAGGGAGTCCCTTAAGTTCGTTCAAGGCCCGGTTGAGAGGGGTGTCCCACTTGGGCCTCATCGGAGAAGTAGGGCTTTCGGCTGCAAGCTGGTGTTGCTTCTCCAGTAGTCTAATCAATTTCCTCGTGATCTTGTCCGTGTAAATAACCTTTTTCTCCTTGTCCCACTTGTAGCGGGCCCTGATGAAGTCATGCTCCAAGGGGTTGGTGAACTTCGCGAAGGGGTCTGCGAGACCCGCGGCTTCACGTTCCGCGTCCTCCTTATCCCATATGGGCCTTTTACCGAGGTAGCCACGGCTTCCGAGGCGATGCTTCCTCGTGTTCCTTTGTTGAAGGCTCTTGAATTTCGCAGCCTTAGCCTTGGCTGCCTCGGTAGCGCAAGTGTCCTTGAACTTTTCGAACTCCTCTTCCGTAAGTGTCGGATTTTCCTCCAGAATCTTGGACAGGGGTTCATCAGCCTCAATAGCTCATTTCACCCTCGTTTTCCAGGAGGCCAAATCATTGTTGAACATGCCCATGGCGTGATTGTTAATCTTTTTCATCTTCGGATCATCCCACGGTTGTTCTATGTTATCATCCCGGTTGGGGAACTTGAATCTCTTGTGCAACTTTGTTAGGAGCAACTGCGTCAAATGTTCTTTACTCCTTAAGTCATCGTCGTTGATGCTCGTGCATTCCCGTAGGATGCATCCTACTTGGTTCTCACAAGTCGTCCAATCCCTAGTTTGTTAGGTTTTCGTATCCTCTACTTCTTATGCTTCCTCTTTTCGGTAGCGGCATCGGGGACGGTACCTTCCCTGCCGGTACCTTCCCCGCCGGTACCTTCCCCACCAGTCTCGGTGCCGCCATCGGTGCCGGCGCTGTCGGTGTCGATGTCGGCGTCAGTACCATCATCAAGGCCGACCTGCAAACCTTGCTTAGCAGTCAAATAGTCGAGGTACTCTTGTTCACCCTCATAATCCATCTCGTCTGCATCTTGGTCAGAAGGCCCAGTTTCTTCGTTGTTCGACATGTTTCCTATGATTAAGTGTCCTCATTTATTTCTAAAAGTATGAATAAATGAGAAATGACATAAAAAGAAATCTATGTGCCAGCACTGATATGCCAACTATGTAGCACAAAATCATGCCTTTATTCACGGAAATTTCGCATGACCTTTGCTAAAAATGGACATATCGATCACCTGAAATTCACCGAACGAAATGAATCAACATTCCGCGTAACATAGGCCACTCGGATCATTTTCCAAACATTACATGTCCAAAACATGACATATGCACATATCTCATGTCCAGTTCAAATTTGCACATATCACATGTCCAGTTCAAATTTTCAAACCTAGCTAAATTCATAACTAAATAGATAACCTAATTAACATACTGCCCTAACTAAAACCTAAGTAAATTAACCGAAGAACCCTAGCAGAGAGAGGGGGGGGGGGGTTACAGAGGGTGCAGGGGCGAGGAGGCAGGCCCGACGACGGCCGGGAGGGGAGAGGAGGGAGGCGAGGGCCAACGGTTCGGGGCGGCGCGGTCGGGGTCGGGGCGAGGCCGCGCCGGGGTCGGGGCGAGGGACGAGTCGACAGAGCACCGGTCGGGTCGGGGCGAGGGCCGGTCCGGGGCGAGCGCTGGGTCGAGTCTAAGCGCCGCCAAGGCGAGTCGGGGCGAGCGCCGGGCTGGTCGGGCACAGCAAAGCGACGGGGAGAGTGGGGATTTGGGGGGGAAAAGGCGGGATGAAGCAGGGCGGGTGAGAATTTTGGGTTAAGTGGACGTAGCAGTAGCGCATTTGGACAAAACACGCTGCTACTACCTTCAGTAGTTGTAGCGGTTTATACAAAACGCGCTGCTACTACCTTCACTACTGCCAGTTTTCCTTTTTCTTTTCCTTTATTTTATCCCACTTTTATTTCCCGAGGGCAGTGAACGAAGGGAGGGCGATATATATTGCATCATTTGACGGTTAAATATGTATGCAAAATAGGAACATATATATTACACATCATTGGACCCATGCATAATAATGGCTATGTGTGTATACAAAATAGGAACACATCATTTGACCGATAATGTAAGTTTCCTCGGTCGACGTTTTCGCTTTCGAGTCAGCTTCTTTCCTTCTTGTTCGTCAAGAGTAATTGAGCCCCTCATTGTGACTTTGCCTTTTCCATGGAGTATGATTTTTCTTAGGTAATGTAGTATTGATTCTTCTTTGACGATACTTCATCATCATCGCCATCTTCCCTCATTGGGTTGTCGTCTGATCATAGTCTTCCTCGTTGGCGACTCCATCCATTCCAATGATGTTCCTTTTGCCTCTCCTCGTGACAACACGGCTGGGATTTCGCGGGTCAGTTATGAAGAAGCATTGTGTCACGTGCTTAGCGTGTACCCATGGCTCGTTTTTTGCGATAGCGTTCACGGTAGCGCTCTTGGCCTCGGGTATAGTTATGGTAGTGAAAATCCGGCTTTCTCTTTCGACATTCTTAGCCCATCTGACACGGAACATCGTCGTGTTGTGCAGTCCAGAGTAGTCAAGCTCCCAGATCTCCTCGACCCTTCCATAAAATTGTTCAGTTGCCGTTGTCGCTACCGGTCATGCATTCCATCGTCACCCCGAGTTCGGATCATCACTGTCCATATCTTTGGCCTCCGTAGAACGTGTATCCGCTGATATCATATGCCCGATAGGTTACGAGGTTGGGCGAGGGGCCATGTGCTAAGGCGTATATGAGCAATCCGTCCTTAGAGCCCTCCTCCGGAGGATTAGCCCTAATATGCTCTTTGAACCAATGCAGGAAAGTGGAGTTGTGCTCTCTAGTAACTTCGGCGTCCGTCCTGCATACCCCCCGGTCACGATACTTCTTTGCGATAATTTCTTTGTGCAGTGCCACGAAAGGATCTACCTCGTCTAGGTGTTGTAGCACTACCAAGTTTGCTCAGTCAAAGTCGCTGCATCGATCTGAGTATGCCACGTGCAGTTCCTTGCGACCGTTGCAGTGACCATCTCCTTCGAGCCTCCCATCGTGCTTGTTAATGGGCAAACCAACACTAACACCAGGCGGCTGGTCTGCGCCATATAGAAAATTCTCACAGAAAGAGATGCACTCTTGTGCCAAATAGCCCTGGACGATGCTTCCATCCGGACGGGAAATGTTACGAACGAATCCTTTGATGATCCCATTCATCCTCTCAAATGGCATCATGTTGTGCAGGAATGACGGCCCCAGGTCTATTATGTCATCCACAATATGGACACACAGATGCACCATCACGTCAAAGAACGCGGGCAGGAAGTACATCTCAAGCTCATTCAGTATCACAACGATCTCTTCCTGTAGCCTTTGGAGCTGCTTCACACTGATCGACTTTTGAGAGATGATGTCGAAAAAGTTGCAGAGACTAATAAGCGTGTCACGGACGTGCTTGTCCATTATCCCTCTAAGGGCAACAGGTAGTATCTGCGTCATCATCACATGACAGTCATGAGACTTCATCCCGCTGAACCTTTTCTTGTCCGTGTCTAGATATCTCCTTATCTTGGCACAGTAACCGGAACTAACTTTGACTCCGGTAAGGCACTTAAAGAAGGCATTGATCTCAGCCTGACTTAAGGTGAAGCAAGAAGGGGGGCAATAATCCTCTTTCTTTATTTTCTTGCCCTTCTTCTCCCGTGCCTCTGTCTCCGTCTCTGTCTCATCTGACATTTTATAGGGTGGCATGTGCAGATCTTCCCTAATTTTCAAATCTTGCAAGTCTTTTCTTGCCTTCGGCCCATCCTTGGTCTTATTCGGCATGTTCATCAGTGTTGCGAGCAAGCTCTCAAGGACATTCTTACAGATATGCATTTGATCAAGGCAATGAGGTGTATCGAGCTTGTGCCAGTACTACAAGTCCCAGAACACAGACCTCGTCTTCCATACCTTCAGCAGCGGCTCCGGCGCCTTTCTCATCGCTCTTTCCGCGCGGGGCACTCCTTCCAGTTTTTCAACAGCTCATCGATTTCGGCACCGCTCCGCTTACGTGGAGGTCCTCGATGCTCAGCGTGACCATTGAATAGATCTCCACGGTTTCTCCACGGGTCGTCCTGTTCAAGCCATCTTCCATGCCCCATGTACATGATTTTCCCAGACCCGCCATCTTTCCTTGACGTTAGCTGCCGAGACGTCGTATCATCCATGCACCGCGTGCATCCGCAATATCCATGGCACACCTGGCCTGCCACATATCCGTAATCGAGATAGTCCTGCACCGTCGTGATCAGCGCGGCTCTCATGTTGAAATACTCACCTTTGCTGGCGTCCCATGTCTTGGCCGGTGTTTTCCATAACGTGTCTAACTCCTCTTGAAGAAGCCCCAGATACAAATTAATATTATTTCCTGGTTATTTCGGCCCTTGAATAAGCATGCTCATGTGAATGTACTTCGATTTCATGCACAACCAGGGGGGGAGGTTGTACATCCATACAAACACGGGCCATGTGCTATGGTTGGTGTTCTGGTTGCCAAACGGATTCATGCCATCGGTACACGCGCCGAGCACGATGTTCCTTGCATCACATTCAAAATACCGATAGAAGCTGTTCAAATCTCTCCACTGGCTTCCATCCTTCACGTGTCTCAGCTTCGGATCATCTCCATCGTCCGACTTCTTCCTCTCCGCGTGCCAGCGCATTAGCTTTGCTTCCTTGGGATCTACAAAATACATCTGGAGACAGGGAGTGATCGGTAAGTACCATACAACTTTCTGGGGACATTTCTTCCCGGCCTTCTTGTATCGAGAAGCATTGCACACCGGACAGCTTGTTTTTTCCGTGCTTCTTCCGATAAATTATGCAATCGTTGATGCATGCATGGTATCTAACGTGTGGCAGATCAAGAGGGCACACGATCTTCTTGGCCTCATCAACACTAGTAGGACATAGATTACCCGCGGGAAGAACATCCTTTAGGTACTTGAGATGCTCATCGAGGCTAGTGTCGGTCCATTTGTTTTTAGCCTTCGTCTTCAGGAGTTGGAGCGTGAAACTCAAGCAGGTCACCTCAGGATTGGAACCATCATACAATGGAGTGTTCGAGTCTACGACCAGTTGCTCCAGCTTAGCCTCCTCTCTAGAAGCAGCTCTCTCAGTACTCGTCTCCTTGCGAAGCAATGCTTGAACATGAGGGTCCCGCACGATTGAACTTAGTATCGACGAACTCTACTGTGTGGAGTCCATGTCGTTCTCTCCGCCGCCATGTCCGGCCCCTTCTCCTCCGCCATGTCCGGCCCCTTCTCCGCCGCCATGTCCGGCCTCTTCCCCGCCGCCATTATCGGTCATCTCTTCGTCTTGCCCCGTGTCATCATTGCCTGCCCCGTCGGCATCCTCAACATCGTCATCCTCATCTTCAATTATCCACCGAGTATAGCCATCCATGAAACCAGTCATGAGCAGGTTCGACACAACCATCGTCATGGGGGTCGAGCCAAACTATTCCTTTGTATTTTCGACACGGACATAAAACCACTGTCCGGTTATTTTCTTTCATGTCCTGCACCGCCGACCGCAACCACCTGTCCACCATGTTCCACTGACAATCGTCAACTCTGCACGGTAATAATAAACAAATTGATTATAAAAATGCATGCATGCATCAAAGTCATACAAAAAATGGGCATGACCTTCCCTAAAAATAGGACATATATGGATCTAGAGTTTGCCCGGAATTCGCCGAAACAGAAATAAATCGATATTTCGGCAAAACATAGGCAACTCAAAAGCACAATTTGGCGTGCCACACACACAATTTCCACAAACATATCACACACACATAAACATATTTCCATTTTGCAAAAGCATGAAAATTTCATCACCTCTATCTCGATCGAGATCGAGCACACGGTGGAGATGATGTTGTAGGGAGATCAAAAGTGTACAAAGCTCTTCTTGACAAAGATAGATCTAGTTAGGGGGCAAATAGGTCACTTAACTAAATCCTACTTCTACCTAGCTACCTAATTTGGGAGGAGACAACTTCAACTAGTGGAGGGGCAAGGAAAAAGAGAAAGGAGATGCATTAATGGAGGTGGTGTAGTTAGGTAGGAGTAATGAAGAGAGAGAAAGGTGGATAGAAGAGAAAGAGTAATGGGGGAGAAGTATTGAGGAAGAAGAAGAGTGAGAGGGGAACATGTGGGGGAGGTAGGGGGAAGGGAAGAGAGGAGGGGGAGGGGAGGCACGGGTGGGGAAAGGTGGTGGGTTGGTGCGGGTTAGCAGTAGCGCGGGAGCTGAAACGCGCTGCTGATAAAGAATTAGCAGCAGTGCGCTTTGGGCCACGGCGCTACTGCTAACAGTGACAAAAAAAATTTGCCAATTTGAAATGTAGCAGCAGCGATCTCAGTAAAAGCGCGCTACTACTACATCCGTAGCAGTAGCGCGGTTCTGGCCACGGCGCTACTGCTAAATGGAGCTCGGTGAACACCCCCGGTCGATATTTGTAGCAGCGCGGTTCACACAGAGCGTGCTACTACTAAAAACTTATCAGCAGCGAGTTTCCCGCACACGTGCTACTACTAATTAGCAGCAGCGCTCCTTTTTGAGCCGCGCTGCTGCTAAGATTCTGTGTATAGGCTTGTCCCTAGTAGTGAGACTTCGACAAGTACGGCGACCCGAAGATCGAACATGACGACGATGATGAAGTAGCAGCATACACCACAAGAAGAAGCAGGACCACTCTACCTAAAGGACGTCCGTTCCACAGAAGAACTCCATTTGCGAAAAAGAAGGGCAAGAAGATTGTGAACAGATAGACAGCTAAGATCGATTGTATTTAAATCGTAGTCTTCATTTCTTGATTGTATTTCATGGGCACTTTTTGAACTCATGAATGTTTTTAAATTTCATGGACACTCGATCTCGATCCCCCTCAATCTCGATCGCTATCCCACCTCGCCAGATCCGGTCCCCCACTCCATCGTCGCCGACGACCCACCGCACCCTCCCCCGCTCCACCGGCCGCCGCCGCCGACCCCCGGCACGCACCCTCCCCCACTCCACCGCCGACGACCAACCGCACCTCCCCCTCCACTGCCACCGCCGCCGACCCCAGCCCGCACCTCCCCACTCCACCGTCGCCGATGACCCACCGCACCTCCACTCCACCTTTTTCATATTCATAAATATTTTCAAATAACAAATTTGAACATATATTTTTTAAATTATTACTGTTTTATAAAAAATATTACTGTTATGATTTAAACAAGTTTGAAGATATTTAAACACTAATAAATATCAAATAGCATTTTAAATGCATAAAAATAAAATTGGGAGCACGGAATCGAACCCAGACCTCCTAGTGTGTGTGCTGCGTCTTGACCACCGGGCTAGTGGGCGGTTTCGATGTAGATTGGGTTAGGTGGAATATAACCCGAGGGCTCGAACTGTAATAAAAAAACATACAAATGGCGCACCGCTGTGGGGTGCGCCATTAGTAATCTCCCCCCTAGCTAATTCCACCCTCTCCCTCACCAGATCCACCCGCTACCCCGATCGACCTCACGGCGCCGCCTCGACCCCCGCCGGATTCCACCCCACCGCCCCCACGCCCACCACCACTGCAGCTCCCCGCCGCCGCCCCCACGCCCACGCGCCCCGAGCCGGTGGAGGAGGAGGACCAGGAGGAGGACGACGACGAGGAGGAGGAGACGACGACCGCCTCTACCTCAGCCTGAGCCAGCCACGCGACGCCGCCGTCCGCTGCGCTGCTCTACTCTGCTGGGCGTGGTCTTGTGCCGCCCCGAGCCCTAGGGATCCGGCACGACCGCGGCTTCCTCCGGGTCCAAGGCGGTCGGCCGGGCGCCTGCACGCCTCGACCGCAGTGAGCCCTCCTCCACTTCCTTCTTCTTCTTCTTCCTCTTGCCCTCAACCTCTGCTTGCTTCCTAATTGCCTCTGATCCTAGCCAGGTAAAATTAGAACTAATGCATGTATGCTTGGTCTTTATTTACAAAGAAGTAAATCGCATGGTTATATATCTGCTCTATTTTGCTAGCACTGCTGCTTCAGTCTGTTTTGTGTTGCATTGAGAGGCAGAAGTTTCTTTTCCTGGTGTGCTGCTTCAGTCTGCTTCAGTAAGCTTAGTTGCTGCAGGAAGTGATTATGACCATGCCCAAGGTTTGCCCCATGTGGCGTGAATTAAACTAGGATGAGGAGTGACAAATTGAAGTGAATTTGTTTGTGTTGTACTGTAGTCAAGAGGATCTGATTGTCTGTTTTCTTACACAACGAGTTACCCTTAATTGTGAAAAAAAAGTTACCCTTGGTTCTGTTTGTGTTGTGTGTCTGTGTCATCTGTTATTCTGTGTATGTTATTGAGCTTTACATCTATTAAGTTGTATCTTGAATTCTTGATAGAGATGCACTGGATTCGCAAGTAGTTTTAGTGTTTTTTTCTAGATGACTCATCCAAGCAGTAAATTTGGATTAAGTTTTACTTACTAAACTAGATTTCTGTCAGCTTAAGACCATCTACAGTCCACTTAAGCTTTACCATTTGATAGTAGGTTATTTTCGGCCAATTTGCCAATTACATTATCCTTAAGCTTTAGAGCTTTCTGTGGCTTCTTTTCGGCAGCAACAACCTGTGCTTGCAATCTACCAATTGCATCATCCTTCACCTTAAGAGCATCAACACTGTGCTGAAGGTTTTCAGCTGTCTGTACGTGTTGCGTTGCACTACCAGCAGCTTCTGCTCACGATCTTTCAAGCTCATGGTTTGTGTAGTTGCTTGTTTTTACTTTAGTTGTGGCTGCTTTCTTCTTGTATCATAAATGAAGTCAAAGAAAGCATTTCTGAGATCAAAGATGATTCCTCATTTCTACCGTTGATATGTGCATGTGTGTGGCTTCGTTGTGTAATTTTCATTCACTCAGAGTTCCGTGGCTTGAAGTTGGTGCTATGCTGGATTTAAATTAGTTGCCAATTCACATGTCAACTCTGAACCCTCATGAATATTCATCCATTCTGGTAGTTCTCATCTCACAGCCATTCTGAAGCACTCGAACCACAATGTCTTGAAATAGCCCACCACAATTTGTTTAAAAAATGTTTGTTTGCACCTCATCTACTGCTTGAAATATATTAAGCCTGAACCATCACACCTGCTTAGCATATGATGGGGTCCAAAATCTGTATAACAGTTTAATTTTTTTTGCATGGAAAGGTTCACCCAAATTGCCATTAAGAGAAACTAGAGCTCGCTACAAAGTCTCGAATACTAATCTTTATAACTATGTGCTTTCTTTTCTATATTTTCTGACAGGTGGCACATATGTTTCTGATGCCATATTTGTTGGTTTTTTCGGGAGGGTGATGATGTCATGTTTCTACTGTAGATTAAAATAAATGGAAGTTTAAAAATATGAGAGAAGTTGTCTTGACTAATTACATGTTTATGTAAAAAAAGAATAGCAGGGATATTTTACAACTCATGTGTGTGTAGTTGCTTGTTTTTACTGTAGTTGTGGCTGCTTTCTTCTTGTATCATAAAAATATCCCTGCTGCTGTACTTGTGATGATGCTACATGTATCATAAAAATGATTTTGCAGGTACCCCGAGAGGCCCTTGAGTTTGCCGGAATGTCGATTAACTTCCGTTCCGGCAAATTTGGGTACTCCATATGACCTATTTTCAGCAAAGGTCATGCTGGAATTTTCCGTGAATTTTAGCATGACTTTGCTAAAAATAGGACGTACGGGGTACTTGCGACTAATGCATGGGCCGGGGTATCTTAGTACTTAGTTAAGTAGGATCAACTGCCCCGCCATTCTTGCTGCATTAAACCATAGGTGGAAATAGAGCCAAGTGGTCTTTCCTTTTAAGCGTGGTACCTTTTTGTTTTGCTAATGTGTACTAGGTGCTCCCATCTTCTGTGTCATTGTTACCCTAATTTATAGTCCAGTACATGGACTTTCAGTACAGCCTGTTATCATGCATGTTTTATGATCTGTTGTAAGGGTACTAATTGGTCTCTTCTACGCTTATCGAGATGGGGAAGCAGCCACCGCCGCTCTGCCACACAAGATCTGAGTTGGATGCTTCGAGTTCTTCAAGATCATACTTGGGACTTCAAGATCATCCATAACGCAGTATATAAAACGAGAGATCTCCCTTCACCCATCTCATTATGATATCTGTTGTTTGCTACATCACTCATTGTCCCAAACTACAGAGGCTGCCTGACAGTTTTATGAACATGCTGGGTGAAGATCTGTCAAATAATGTGAAGCTGCGACACGCCAGCAGCGGGTTACACAGGTTGTGGGATGTGGAGTTAGTGATCAAGGAGGGCCACATGTACTTGTATCGTGGGTGGGAGAAGTTCTTCCGTGCCTATGACCTGCGGCTGGGGTACTTCCTTCTCTTCAGGTACGACGACGACGCCACCATGCTCATCGTGAAGGTGTTCAACACGACTATGTGTCGCATGCGCTACGCTGACGATGATGATGCCAGTACGTTCTGCCTCTTCTTATTCCTCTACATTTGGCTTTGTCTCACATCGATTGTTAACGGTCATTGTTGCATTCTTTTGGACAGGCAATGGGAGCAGCAGTAGCGACACTGGCTACAGCCAAAGCAGCATCGACTATGGTTGTAGTAAAAGCAACAGCGATTCTGGCTTTAGCGACAGCAGCAGCGATTCTGGCAGCAGCAAAGACAACAAGAAGGATGATCCGGACTGGAGTGCAGGAGAAGAGGAGCAGAGTGGGGATGAGGAGCTGCAGGATGACGATGGGCATCAGGCTGAGGATGACCTAGCACTGGTGGTGGCTAACCAAGGGCAAGAGATGGTGGTGGCTGACCATGGGCAGGAGATGGTGGTGGTGGCTGACCATGGGCAAGAGATGGAGGTGGCTGAGGATGACCTAGCGATGATCGTGCCTGCCCCGCCTCAAGGTGGCCTCGCGATGGTGGTGGTGCTCGACAATGACCACGCACCGGTGGTGGCGCCGGCGATCCCACACCGGGCGACATGACCACGCCAATTGTGGTAGAAGACTACATCCCACTGCCTCCACTGCCTCCACCGCCTCGCCGCTCTTGGCGTATCAGGCTGAGGAAGGAGAAGAAGAACAATGAGAACTGAACTATGTCAGGTATGCCAGATCTCCAAAATGATATATATATATACTTACCTATGTTATCTCTAATATGCTTAGTTTCCTATAGGTTAGCTTCATTTTACCTAAGTTAGCTCTAATATGCTAACTTAGAGCTTATATGCTTAGTTTCCTATAGGTTAGCTCCAAAATAACTTATGTTAGCACAAAATGATCAAGTTTACATAATAACCTTATAGTCTTCTTCTTATTCTTCTTCTTTTCCAAAATGACATAGGTTAGCTTCATTTTACCTAAGTTGGCTCTAATATGCTAACTTAGAGCTTATATGCTTAGTTTCCTATAGGTTAGCTCCAAAATTACTTATGTTAGCACAAAATGATCAAGTTTACATAATAAGCTTATAGTCTTCTTCTTATTCTTCTTCTTTTCCAAAATGACATAGGTTAGCTTCATTTTACCTAAGTTGGCTCTAATATGCTAACTTAGAGCTTATATGCTTAGTTTCCTATAGGTTAGCTCCAATATAACTTATGTTAGCACAAAATGATCAAGTTTACATAATAAGCTTATAGTCTTCTTCTTATTCTTCTTCTTTTCCAAAATGACATAGGTTAGCTTCATTTTACCTAAGTTGGCTCTAATATGCTAACTTAGAGCTTATATGCTTAGTTTCCTATAGGTTAGCTCCTAAATTACTTATGTTAGCACAAAATGATCAAGTTTACATAATAACCTTATAGTCTTCTTCTTATTCTTCTTCTTTTCCAAAATGACATAGGTTAGCTTCATTTTACCTAAGTTGGCTCTAATATGCTAACTTAGAGCTTATATGCTTAGTTTCCTATAGGTTAGCTCCAAAATTACTTATGTTAGCACAAAATGATCAAGTTTACATAATAATCTTATAGTCTTCTTCTCATTCTTCTTATTATTCTTCTTATTCTTGTTCTAGTATTCTTCTAGTCTTCTTCTTCTTCTTCTTCTTCTTCTTCTTCTTCTTCTTCTTCTTCTTCTTCTTCTAACTTCTTGTTTATCATTTTGCAGATTTGATTTAATTCACGGAAGCTTGCATGGATGGAGTGCTTCTTTTCCATTTGTGTTTTTATTTTGTATCAATGTGAAACTTTTGTGAATTGATGGATAACGGTGTTGGATGAACAATGTGAAACTTTTGTAATATGTAACGATGGAACTATGTGTTGGCTATGTATGTATATATGATGAAACTTTTGTGTTGGATATGATTGTTATATGGATGCTTGTTGTATATATATATGTGTGTGTTGAATATCTCATATGTGAAATAGTGAACTGAGATTAAGAAAAAACAAAAAAAATAAAAAAAAATTGTTACTAATGGCGCACTACCATGTGGTGCGCTATTAGTATAGCAGATAATAGTGGCGCACTATGGGCAATACTAATGGCGCACTACGTGGTGCGCCATTAGAACACCATATTCTAATGGCGCACAGGTGGTGCGCCATTAGAAAAAAATTCTAATGGCGTGATGCTAGTGGCGCACGAGTGGTGCGCCATTAGAAGGCAAAACTGGTGCGCCACTAGCATGCCTTTTCCTAGTAGTGGGCGGTGCGCACTGAAGACACAACCATGCTTCATGAACGGCAGGCCTTCCGTGTCATGCACGGAAGGTGGCATCTGCTTCACAATGGGGTAGCTGTCCCCGATGAAAAGCGAGTACTCTCCAAGAGTGTTCCTCGGCACCCACGTAGCATCACAAGGGTCGAACTTGGCGCCGTTCATCTAGTACACGCGGCATCCCAGATCTGGACACATGGTGATGTACATAGTCAAGGTCCATGCATAATAATGTTGTGCTCAAATATGGCGCCAAGAATACTGCAGCAAATAGTACTACTCCGTATAGAGGAAGTAAAATAACTGCTTATTATATATAGCCACTCTTGGCTACATGGATGAGATAGTAAGACATGGAAAAACAAAAATGGTGGCAGCTAGTGGGTTCAAGTCTTCAAGGGCCTAGCTAGCTATACGCGTCCTCCAAGGTAAAAGTACTCCTACTAGTACTACTAAGTATACTACTAGTACAACAATGAAAGAGAAGGCGAGAGGGTTAAAAATGGAATACCGGGTAGATGGTGACGGTCCGATCGTGGTAGATTGTGTGACCATGTTGCACATCGCTGGTACCATGGGTAACGATCGCTAAGATAGTTGATCCCAATATGCCAAAGTCAGCTACAAGGTTCCGTGTTAGACCGAATCGCGGATGCAAATGCACATCCAAGATCGGCGATCTTATTTTGATCGGGGGATGACTGGTCCCTGCAAAATAATGGAGTACCGTTAGGGATGCAAATGATGATTTGTGCATTCCGTTTGTAATCTCCCGTACCGTAGGATGGCAACCAGATGAAACAAGTCCCCTGGCTTGTCACCGCGAAGATGCGGCCTAGATGGCGCACGGCGTCTTCGAACGTGTAGGGGTACAAATTTGCCGCCGCCAACATGCGCCAGCCTCTACCGTTACTGCCTCTTGCATTGATGGCAATCCTTATGTCGAACACCGTGATGAGATAGTAATCGTCGTAGCCGCGTCATTTTGTCGGCGGGTCCGCAATTGCTATCTTCTTCAATCTCATGTAGGCATCATCATACGTATTCAAGCCCAGCCATTCCGGAAGACCGATCCCATATGGTGGAGAAGGTGTCTACCGGAACGGCCGCACTGCTGTGGATGTTGTGCAAAATGATGGTGGTATCCGGCCAGAGGTATGCAAGCCAATCTTCGTTGGCACCGACGCATACCTATATATAAGACGGTGGGCAGCGGAGAAATTACGGGATGGAAATGGAATAACTAAGTACTACATGATCAAACTCCATTACTGACTTGCTCATCGGACAAAATCCGACTACCACTCAACGTCGGCAACTCTAGCGGAGTCAACGTGCAACCATGGCTAGGGAGCGGTGGACTGTTCGAAGGATTGTCCCATAGAAGAACCTTCTCCTCGAGGACGCATGGAAGACCAACAAGCATGGCCTTTTCCCAAGCCTGTTTAAGCAGCGTCTTGAAAAAGTTGGTGCAGGAAGCACCGAGTCTTGCGGCGGTGAGGACGTCAGAGCGGCGTGCGATTTCTCCCAGAGGATCGTCGTCCAAGGTCTCCCAGCCCCGACAAGGAGGAGAACCGCCCGGCGAATCCATGGGAGCAGCGACGAACTGTTGGGGAACGTAGTAATTTCAAAAAAAAATTCCTACGATCACGCAAGACCATGGTGATGCATAGCAACGAGATGAGAGTGTTGTCTCGTGCACTCTCGAGACCAGCAACGGAAGCGTTGACGCAACGTAGAGGAAGTAGTCGCATTTCTTCCCGATCCAACCGATCCAAGTACCGAACGTCGGCACCTCCGAGTTCTGCACACGCTCAGCTCGATGACGCCCCTCGAACTCCGATCCAGCCGAGTGTTGAGGGAGAGTTTCACAAGACGACGGCGTGGTGGCGATGATGATGTTCCACGCGCAGGGCTTCGCCTAAGCTCCGCAACGGTATATTCGAGGTGTAGTTTGGTGGAAGGGGCACCACACGGCTAAGGAACGATCTCAATGATCAACTTGTGTGTCATGGGGTGCCCCTGCCCTGTATATAAAGGAGGGAAGGGAGGGGCTGGCCGGCCGAGAGAGGAGGCGCACCAGGGTTTCCTACTCCTACTAGGAGTAGGATTCTCCCCAATCCTAGTCCAACTAGGTTTCCCCAAGTGGGAAGAGAGAGAGAGGGCGCCTTCTCCTAGTCCTAATAGGACTAGGGAAGGGGGAAGGTGCGCCAGCACTAAGGCCCCTTTTCTTTCCCACTAAGGCCCATCATGGCCCATTGACCCCGGGGTTCCGGTAACCCCTCTGCATCTCTAAAATTCCCAATTTCACCCGGAGTGATTCCGAGTCCAAACATAGGCTTCCAATATATCAATCTTTATGTCTCGACCATTTCGAGACTCCTCGTCATGTCCGTGATCTCATCCGGGACTCAACAACCTTCGTACATCAATATCATATAAACTCATAATAACTGCCATCGAAACGTTAAGCGCAAGGACCCTACGGGTTCGAGAACTATGTAGACATGACCGAGACACCTCTCGGTCAATAACCAATAGCGGGACCTGGATGCCCATATTGGCTCCTACATATTCTACGAAGATCTTTATCGGTCGATCCGCATAACAACATACGTTGTTCCCTTTGTCATCGGTATGTTACTTGCCCGAGATTCGATCGTCGGTATCCAATACCTAGTTCAATCTCACATCGGCAAGTCTCTTTTCTCGCTCCGTAATACATCATCTCACAACTAACACATTTAGTTGCAATGCTTGCAAGGCTTATGTGATGTGCATTACCGAGAGGGCCCAGAGATACCTCTCCGACAATCGGAGTGACAAATCCTAATCTCAAATATGCCAACCCAACATGTACCTTCGAGACACCTGTAATGTACCTTTATAATCACCCAGCATTCGCCAGACGCTTGGTAGCACCCAAAGTATTCCTCGGCAAACGGGAGTTGCATAATCTCATAGTCATAGGAACATGTATAAGTCATGAAGAAAAGCACTAGCAACAAACTATACGATCAGGTGCTATGCTAATGGAATGGGTCATGTCAATCAGATCATTCAACCAATGATGTGATCCCGTTAATCAAATAACAACTCCTTGTTCATGGTTAGGAAACATAACCATCTTTGATTAACGAGCTAGTCAAGTAGAGGCATACTAGTGACACTCTAGGTTTATGTATTCACACATGTATTATGTTTCCGGTTAATACAATTCTAGCATGAATAATAAACATTTATCATGATATAAGGAAATAAATAATAACATTATTATTGCCTCTAGGGCATATTTCCTTCACGAACTGCCTTCTCTTCGGGGGGAGGGGAACTGGCGAGGAGGAGATAAGAGCGTAGTAACTGCAGGGCCTCGTCCCTTCCAACTCATCGATCGCTCTCAAAAGGGGTGAGGCTATTATTTACTACTAAGTACTAGCATTATGGAACGTTATGGGATTGCATTATACTGTAAATAATAGCACTAGTAAGAAATTTTTGGCACTAGGTAGTAGTTTTTGGCGTGGATTAAGAAATTTTGGGCATGTTTTTGCCATTTTTTGTACATGCCAACTAGTGTCAAAAAACGTCTTACATTATGTGACAGAGGAGTACGTACTTGTATTGTAGCAGTACTAGTACTACTTTTCTCAACTAGTAGTGCGATGTACTGTACTTCTAGTCTAGTCTAGTATACTGCACCAGTTTTGAACTCTTGAATCTCAGGGCCAAGGAGCTACAGTTGGAAGTGGAGGGTACTAGTGTTCTCTAGAACCATCGCTGTACTATCAATGCAGGGGAAGTACACCTGCGTAGTGGCCTAGTGGGTACTCTTGGTGCTCTATTCAGCCGCTCCTCTCACGTAGCTGGCCTACTCAGCCGTTCCTCTCACGCACACACTAGCAGCCTGTTTATCGTGACGATTCTTCACAGGGCAGAACATTTGAGTTATTTGATATAGCGAGACTAGGCTTTCGCTTCCATTTGTGGAGGTGTAATGGATCTCGTCGAACTTTGTTAGTAGTTCCTTCTTTATGAATGAGATGAAGCAAAGCTTTTGCCTCCATTTAAAAAAAACACGTCAAGAGGAATTTCTTTTATAGTAGAGCCGATAATGGAGTGAAGTCCATGCATGCAACGCCACAAGCTACAGAGTAGTAGTAGAGCACTTTACATACAGAGCCATATTGCACAGTTCTCAATGCCCCGCCAGGCTTTTCCGGCTCCTCGGGCTTAATTGGGAGGCACTAGTTTAAATATGCTACTAGCTGATGAGGAAGCTGCAAGCGAGGTGCGGCTAGGGCGAGCACGCGAGCCACGGGATGCTGGGAAGGAAAACCCGTTCACGTGGCTAGGCTCTCCAGTGCACCCAGATTGTGGGGCCGCACGTCCGTTTGACTTCAAAACTCAAACTACCAGTGTAAAATATTGGCTCGCAGCGAAGTGTAGTAGTACTATTTTTTTTAAAGGCATTGTATGCTCGGCGGGATCGAACCCACAAAACGAGGTATACACTCCCGCGACAACTAGTAGTACTCGTTGGAGTACAACGCAACCTAGAATCGCCTTTTGTTGCTAGTAGTACGTACATTGTTCCTTACAAGAAACCCCTAATAATGCAAGAAACCACTAAAATGCCAAGAAATTACTACCACTTGCATACGTGGCAGATTTAAGATAAGACTACCTTATCAACCATTGTACATGCTCTTACCAACAAAAATCCTCGAGTGACCTCCTACCTCCGGCCCGTCCACCTAGTCATCCTCGGCCATGGGACACAGCTACACCACGGCGCGTATATGGGTCAAAACCACCGGCGGTGCGGAGCCCATGTTGCGGCAGCCCAGATGGCAGCTCCGTCTGGCGCTCGCGGCCGCTAGCTAGCCAAGATAGCTCCATCCAGTTGCTTGTCTGCAAGGTTTGCTAGCTAGATTGGCACAGCAGCGCGATGGCTTGCTCGAGCGAAGGCCAGCGCGGCGGCTTGCTCGCTCGTGGGTCACGCTCGGGCCAGCCTGCCAACCCGTGAGGAGGCCAGCGCGGCGTCCGGCCTGTCCGGCGGAGCGGCGGCCAACTCGGTCATCACCGGCACCACCAACGAACACGCATCAGTACTATTTGAAGTAATGTTCAGGAAAATAATGATTTGAGGGGGAATAACAGGATAGAAGGTCAGATGCGGGTCCCTCGTGTCAACGGTCAAACAAAATGTGTTGGTTTAAGCTGCCTTGTTAGCACGGACGTGTGGGCCAACCCAGTCATAAATGGGTTTAAACGAACCTAATCGTAGGAGTATTAGGTAGTAGTTTTGGGCATGGATTAAGAAATTTTGGGTATGTTTTTGCTATTTTTTGTACAATAGATTCTTCCTAGGGCTGGTTGAAAGTGGTAGTTTTTTGTTAAATACTCTACATATTGTAAGTAGGAGTGAAAGTTAAGCTTTGGAAGCCAATAAGCAAGGCTAGTTACATAGTGCATATGTGTACATGATTGAAAGTAAATATCAACCATGAGTGACTAATATCTTGATGGAAAACTCGAAACAATGGAATACTAGGGAAAAAATGCATGGTTGGAAATACTAGCAATGTTCATGTCCGTTGTAAATCTAATCATAATTAGAATAATACTTATTCACAAACTTGGTACAAAACACCCTAATTTTGATATACATATGTCACTAGAGATATATTATGTTTCAATTAGAATATATTCCTTGGGCTGTTTTGGTGAGGTCAGGGAGGGATGTGGTTGGTTTTAAGATACTAATTATGGGTTTTTCTGCAAATTGGTAGATAAGTGGGATGTTGGTGAGAAAAGGCAACAACTTACCTCACAATCGTTAGATGTAGATCTAATGGTCAGAAACGACGGATGGCGCATGCACCAGCATCACCAACTTAGTCTTGTGTAGGAGTACTAGCAAGATCCGTGCATTGCACGAAACATCAAGATGCATTTTTTTATAAAATACTTGTTGTGATTGACCCTTGCGGGAGTAATCCCATCTGTAAAAACTAATGATATCTTGAGAAATATGAGATCAGGTGAAGAGGAATGGGGTGTGGTGGTGGTTGGTGGTCGGACTGAGCGGAGGCATGGGGATTGACGATGCCGGTAGCGGCCACCAGGCCATTTTGTTCCAGAGGCTTCCTTTCTTAATTGCTCAACAATGAGGTTTGTTGGAGATAAGGATGAACGAGGGAAGGCCTTGTCTGCAAATGTGGAGAGGGGTGCGGGTATCTTTTAGTTCAATTTCCATCCGTCATATATAGATCGGACGGTCTATATTGCAAGATGGCACACGTACCATCATCACCAACTCGGTTTTTTATAAGAGAAGAAATATAAGTATGGAGATACAAACGTATTATCGATACTTGCTTCCGTAAACTAGCATCTACATTCTATTCAATGCCTCGGCATGTGGGGCCTTAGCACAATGACTTCCCGACTATGTAAAACAAAGATTTTCCCGTCGCCGACAAGCAGGGGGTGACGGTGGCGCGCTTTTTGGCTTGCTCTAGTCCTAGTAGTCATACTAGGTGGTCTAAGCACGTGTAGATTTATTCTTTTTCACGTCTCGTGTTCGCCGTACTGCCACGACTGTTGATGAATAGACGGTAAGTTATTCACGGGAAACCCTTGTTGAGCGTGTTTATGAGAGAGAGAGAGACAGTGTGCGTGTGTGATATGTTAGAGACTGAGGAAATGATAACAAATTCTTTGTGTCTATGTGTGTGGAGGATAGAGAGAGACATGTACATGGGGCTTTGTGTTGTGTAACGTGGAGACACATATACATAATTAGAGAGTGAGTGTGTGAGATACACATGCGGACATGGGAAGAGATGAGGATCCAGATAAATGGATGTTTGTGCGTGTCTGTGCACGCGTTTGTGTGTGACAGGGAGAGAGTGTATGTGGAGTAGAGAGACCACTGATGATGTAAACCTAGTATAAGGGAAGGGGAATGGTGTGACATGTGTAGTAGCGAGATAGCACGGTCTCAGGGGGGGAGCACACTATTTGGAAGAGAATCGAGTGTGTGTGGGGAGAGGGGTGAGAGCGAGAGAAAGAGAGCTAGCGATGGAAAGAGAGAGAGAGAGAGAGGAAGAGAGGGGTGAGAGGGTCGTTTGTGTCCATAAATGGCGTATAGACAGGGAGACAATGTTGATGTTGTCCGAAATTGGCCTATGAACGGAGACGCAAGGGAAGCGAGTCATCGTGTGTGTGATAGGGACGTCATGAGAGATATAGAATAGATGGTGTAGAGAACAATGTGCGAAATCGAGAATGATTATACATTAGGGAGCTATGCAAAGAGTCACGACATATATGTATACAGGGAAGGAGCTGGGGCGGGTCCGCATGTGGGAGAGATAGAAAGAGGAGAGTGGTGCACAAGGAGACAAAGTGTGCTTGTTTGCAGTGGGGGTGGTGCGTGAGGTGAGTGCCCGAGAACCACATAACTAGGGAGATAGATGTTTGGGGGCGACGTTTTGTGTGTATGGGAAATATACACTCTACATAGTGCGTGTGCTTGGGTAAGAAAGATAGCGAGAGACCTAGAGAGTGAAGGAAGGGATGTGTGCATGCCCGAGAGACAAAGTGATAGAGACCTATGTTGGGGTCCGGACTTTACAAGAGAGAGGGGTGTTAATGTGCTCGTGTGTTGGTGTTTGGGGGAGAGAACAACTTCTCTATGTGTGTGTATGTGTGGTGGTGGTGGGGGGGGGGGTTGACTTCAGATAAATAGTGAGGTGTCTATATTTGAGGGACTTTAGTGTAATTGAGATATTGTGCACTCATGGTTGATCAATTTGTTTCACAGTTTGTACTATGAGATAACGATACTTTTGAACATGCGTGATATACCTTGATGTACGAGAATTACAAACCAAAGATTGGAATTTTGGAATTCGACTCCATCATTAGCTTTTGTAATTCATTTAAACGGAGGTACATTTTTTAAGCCAGGATTTCATGATTTCAAATTCATATATCAAACCTAGAGATATACACATACGGGCATGTTCAAACTTTATAATCATTCACTTTATTCATACACATACACATTTTTGCTTTTGTCATCATATTTAGGATAAACACATTTGGAATTTCATTTGAATTGGACCGTATGATGGTATTTGCTTGTAGTAGCTCAATGATCCATATTTGAATTGAATGGACAATCTAAGTTTCGAGGTGGAGACATTGATTTTCAAAACTTGCACATTTTTTTGCGTGCAAAACAAAAAAATTGTCGGCCATGATATCATAGTCGGCCATACGAGAGCAGAATACTTATAATTTTAGGCACCAAAAGCTTTCAAACTTCCCGCTCACATCGAAATATCACGCGCCCGAAAGTTTAGCCCTGCGATATTCCTGTTTTACCCCTGCCACATGAACGGAAAAGGGCTGCTTTGGAAACTCCGTTGTTTTCCCCTCTTTGCCCCCAACATTCTTCCCCAGAGCCCCTCCCCATCCCCTCCCCGGTCCCCCCAACCACGGCAAGCCGCCGAATCTAGTCCTCCGCCGCAGCGGTGGACCTCACACCCCGCCGGATCTACCTTCCGCACCTTGGAACCCCAACTGCCAACTCACCACTTCACCGGAGCCGCTTCAGCGACTGGCTTGTCCACCGCTCCAGATCTCCTTGACCGCCATCATGGTCCACCGCACCGGATCTGCTTAACCGGCGCCCTCGTCCACCACAGCGTAGGCCCTTCACTGACTCCCTCGTCCGCCTTCGCTGGCCCTTCATACAAGCCCTCGTCATGCAACAGATCCGCCTCACCGAAAGCATCGTATAACGCGCTACCGAAGCCTTCGCCCATCTGCACCGGACCCGCTCCACGGACGCCATATTCAACTCCACCGGCCCTGCTTTACTGACGCCGCAGCCTCATCAGGTTATTCCGATTTGTACTCCTTTGGTTTTTCTCTTTATCGTGCAACTGTTCACTTACCACAGATGAGCTTTCTTGTATGTTGACAGGAGCCGCAACCGTAGCACCGGAGCCACTTCAGCGACGGCGACAGCCGGCCCAAACTCAACCGCAACACGAGCACCATCGACGATCCTTAGCTATCAAGTATGACAACGATACCCATACGCCGCCGAGAATCAGGTACTTGATACGTCCATTTTGCATCATGCTTTTATATCAATATTTATTGCATTATGGGCTGTTATTACACATTATATCTCAATACTTATGGCTATTCTCCCTTATTTTACAAGGTTTACCATGAAGAGGGGGAATGCCGGCAGCTGGAATTCTGGCTGGAAAAGGAGCAAACGTTGGAAACCTATTCTGGACATCTCCAAAAGTCCTGAAACTCCACGAAACAACTTTTTGGAATTTATAAGAAATTATGACCAAAAGAAATAGGCCAGGGGGCCCACACCCTGTCCAGGAGACAAGGGGCGCGGCCCCCCCTACGGGGCGCGCCCCTATCTCCTGGGCCCCCTGGTGGGCCTCTGGCGACCATCTTCTGCTAGATCATCACTTTTACCCTGGAAAAAATCGTGGGCAAGCTTACGGGACGAAACTCCGCCGCCACGAGGCGGAACCTTGGCGAAATCAATCTAGGGCTCTGGCGGAGCTGTTCTGCCGGGGACACTTCCATCCGGGAGGGGGAAATCATCGTCATCATCATCACCAACGCTTCTCTTATCGGGAGAGGGCAATCTCCATCAACATCTTCACCAGCACCTTCTCATCTCCAAACCCTAGTTCATCTCTTGTATCCAATTCTTGTCTCCTAGTCCGGAATTGGTGCTAGCAGGTTGCTAGTAGTGTTGATTACTCCTTTTAGTTGATGCTAGTTGGTTTATTTGGTGGAAGATCATATGTTCAGATCCTTTATGCATATTATTACCCCTCTGATTATGAACATGAATATGCTTTGTGAGTAGTTACGTTTGTTCCTAAGGACAAGGGAGATGTCTTGCTATTAGTAGTCATGTGAATTTGGTATTTGTTCGATATTTTGATGAGATGTATGTTGTCTAGCCTCTAGTGGTGTTATGTGAACGTCGACTACATACCACTTCACCATTATTTGGGCCTAGATGAAGGCATTGGGAAGTAATAAGTAGATGATGGGTTGCTAGAGTGAGAGAAGCTTAAACCCTAGTTTATGCGTTGCTTCGTAAGGGGCTGGTTTGGATCCATATGTTTCATGCTATGGTTAGGTTTACCTTAATAGTTTTTTTGTAGTTGCGGATGCTTGCAATAGAGGTTAATCATAAGTGGGATGTTTGTTCAAGTAAGAATAGCACCCAAGCACCGGTCCACCCACATATCAAATTATCAAAGTACCGAACGCGAATCATATGAACGTGATGAAAACTAGCTTGATGATATTCCCATGTGTCCTCGGGAGCGTTTTTCCTATTATAATAATTTGTCCAGGCTTGTCCTTTGCTACAAAAAGGATTGAGCCACCTTGCTGCACTTTATTTACTCTTGTTACTTGTTGCTCGTTACAATTTACCTTATCACAAAACTATCTGTTACCACTTATTTCAGTACTTGCAGAGATTACCTTGCTGAAAACCGCTTATCATTTCCTTTTGCTCCTCGTTGGGTTCGACACTCTTACTTATCGAAAGGACTACGATAGGTCCCCTATACTTGTGGGTCATCAAGAATCTTTTCTGGCGCCGTTGCCGGGAGTGTAGTGCTTTTGGTGAGTGGAACTTGGTAAGGAAACATTTATCTAGTGTGCTGAAATTTTCTGTTACTTGTCACTATGGAAACTAATCCTTTGAGGGGCTTGTTTGGGGTATCTTCACCCCAACCAGAAGAGCAAAGAGATGCTCCTCAACCTATTGAACTTTATAAAAATATTCACTTTGATATTCCTTCGGGTATGATAGAAAAACTGCTAGCTAATCCTTTTGCAGGAGACGGAACATTGCATCCCGACTTACACCTTATCTTTGTGGATGAAGTTTGTGGATTATTTAAGCTTGCAGGTATCCCCGATGATGTTGTCAAAAGGAAGGTCTTCCCTTTATCTTTGAAGGAAGATGCATTGACATGGTATAGGCTATGTGATGATACGGGATCTTGGAATTATAAGGGATTGAAGCTGGAATTTCACCAGAAGTTCTATCATATGCATCTTGTTCATCGTGATCGTAATTACATATATAATTTCTGGCCTCGCGAAGGAGAAAGCATCGCTCAAGCTTGGGGAGGCTTAAGTCAATGTTATATTCATGCACCAATCATGAGCTCTCTCGGGAAATGATTATTTAGAATTTTTATGCTCGGCTTTCTCTTAATAATCGCAACCTGCTCGATACTTCCTGTGCTGGTTCTTATATGCTGAAGACTATTGATTTCAAATGGGACTTATTGGAAAGAATTAAACGCAACTCTGAAGATTGGGGTTCCGACGATGGTAAGGAGTCAGGTAGGACACCTAAGTTCGATTGTGTTAAATCTTTTATGGATACCGATGCTTTTCGTGGATTTAGCGCTAAGTATGGACTTGACTCTGAGATAGTAGCTACTTTTTGTGAATCTTTTTCTACTCACGTTGATCTCCCCAAAGAGAAGTGGTTTAAATATAATCCTCCTGTTGAAGTGAAAGTAGTTGCACCTATTACAGTCGAATAAAAAACTATTACATATAGTGATCCTATTGTTCCTACCGCTTATGTTGAAAAACCTCCTTTTCTGTTAGGATAAAAGATCATGCTAAAGTTTCATCACAGCGAAGATTAATGCTAGGACTTATACACCTCCTGAGCAAATTAATGTTGAACCTAGTATTGCTATGGTTAAAGATCTCTTGGAGGAGGACTTAGATGGGCATGTTATTTCTTTCTTGGGTGAGACTGCTAATATTGCTAGACCCGATACTAAGACATGTAAACCTGTCGTAGGCATGCCTGTTATTTGTGCTAAAATAGGAGATCATTGTTATCATGGCTTATGTGATATGGGTGCTAGTGCTAGTGCGATACCTTATGATCTTTATAAAGAAATTATGCATGATATTGCACCTGTTGAATTAGAAGACATTGATGTTACTATTAAGCTTGCTAATAGGGACACCGTTAAACCTATTGGGATTGTTAGAGATGTTGAAGTCTTGTGTGGGAAGATTAAATACCCTGCTGATTTTCTTATTCTTGCTTCCCCACAAGATGATTTTTGTCCCATTATTTTTGGTAGACCTTTCTTGAATACTGCTAGTGCTAAGATTAATTGTAAAAGGAAGGTAGTCACTGTTGGCATAGATGGTATGTCTCATGAGTTCAATTTTGCTAAGTTCAGTAGACAACCTCGTGAAAGGAAACCACCTAGTAAAGATGAGATTATTGGTCTTGCTTCCATAGCTGTTCCTCCAACTGATCCGTTAGAACAATATTTGTTAGACCATGAAAACGATATGTTTATGAAGGAAAGGGAAGAAATAGATGAAGTGTTCCTTAAACAGGAACCTTTGCTGAAACATAACCTTCCCGTTGAAATTCTTGGGGATCCCCCTCCACCCAAGGGTGATCCCGTGTTCGAACTCAAACCTTTACCTGATAATCTTAAGTATGCTTATCTTGACGAAAAAGAAAAATATCATGTTATTATTAGTGCTAACCTTTCAGAGAAAGAAGAAGAAAGATTATTGAAAACTCTGAAGAAGCACCGGACTGCTATTGGGTATACTTTGGATGATCTTAAGGGCATTAGTCCCACATTATGTCAACACAAAATTTCAGTGGAGAAAGATGCCAAACCAGTTAGAGATCCTCAAAGACGATTAAATCCCAAGATGATGGAAGTGGTAAGAAAGGAGATACTAAAACTCCTTGAGGCAGGTATTATTTATCCCGTTGCTGATAGTGAATGGGTAAGCCCTGTCCATTGTGTCCCCAAAAAGGGAGGTATTACCGTTGTTCCTAATGATAAAGATGAATTGATCCTGCAAATAATTATTACAAGTTATAGGATGGTAATTGATTTTCGTAAGTTAAATAAAGCTACTAAGAAAGATCATTACCCTTTACCTTTTATTGATCAAATGCTAGAAAGGCTATCCAAACACACACATTTTTGCTTTCTAGATGGTTATTCTGGTTTCTCTCAAATACCTGTGTCAGCAAAGGATCAATCTAAAACTACTTTTACTTGCCCTTTTGGTACTTTTTCCTATAGACGTATGCCTTTTGGTTTATGTAATGCACCTGCTACCTTTCAAAGATGCATGATGGCTATATTCTCTGATTTTTGTGAAAAGATTTGTGAGGTATTCATGGATGACTTCTCCGTCTATGGATCCTCCTTTGATGATTGTTTGAGCAACCTTGATCGAGTTTTGCAGAGATGCGAAGACACTAGTCCCGTCCTGAATAGGGAGAAGTGTCACTTTATGGTAAATGAAGGCATTGTTTTGGGGCACAAGATCTCCGAGAGAGGTATTGAAGTTGATAAAGCCAAAGTTGATGCTATTGAAAAGATGCCATGTCCCAAGGACATAAAAGGTATAAGAAGTTTCCTTGGTCATGCCGGCTTTTATAGGAGGTTCATTAAGGAGTTTTCTAAAATCTCTAGGCCTCTGACTAATTTATTGCAAAAAAATATTCCTTTTGTCTTTGATGATGATTGTGTAGAAGCATTTGAAACACTTAAGAAAGCTTTGATCATGGCACCTATTGTTCAGCCTCCTGATTGGAATTTACCTTTTGAAATTATGTGTGATGCTAGTGATTATGCTGTAGGTGATGTTTTAGGGCAAAGAGTCGATAAGAAATTGAATGTTATCCAGTATGCTAGTAAGACTCTTGATACTGCCCAGAGAAACAATGCTACTACTGAAAAAGAGTTCTTAGCAGTTGTGTTTGCATGTGATAAGTTTAGACCTTATATTGTTGATTCCAAAGTTACTATTCACACTGATCATGGTGCTATTAAATATCTTATGGAAAAGAAAGATGCTAAGCCTAGACTCATTAGATGGGTCCTCTTGCTCCAAGAATTTGATTTGCATATTATTGATAGAAAGGAGCTGAGAACCCGCTGCGCATAACTTGTCCAGGTTAGAGAATGTTCTTGATGACCCACCGCCTATTAATGATAGCTTTCCGATGAATAATTAGCGGTTGTCAATGCTTCTCGATCGCTCCTTGGTATGCTGATTATGCTAATTACATTGTTGCTAAATATATACCGCCTAGTTTCACATACCAAAGAAAAGAAAAGTTCTTTATGATTTAAGACATTACTCGGGATGACCCATACCTTTATAAAGAAGGAGTAGATGGTATTATTAGACGTTGTGTGCCTGAGCATGAACAGGAACAAATCCTACGCAAGTGTCACTCCGAATCCTATGGAGGACACCACGCTGGAGATAGAACTGCACACAAGGTACTTCAATCTGGTTTTCATTGGCCTACTCTTTTCAAAGATGCTCGTAAGTTTGTCTTATCTTGTGATGAATGTCAAAGAATAGGTAACATTAGTAGACGTCAAGGAATGCCTATGAATTATTCCCTTGTTATTGAACCGTTTGATGTTTGGGGCTTTGATTATATGGGACCTTTTCCTGTCTCCAGTGGTTATACACATATTTTAGTTTCTGTTGATTACGTTACTAAGTAGGTAGAAGCTATTCCAACTAGTAGCGCTGATCATAGCACTTCTATTAAAATGCTTAAAGAAGTTATTTTTCCGAGGTTTGGAGTCCCTAGATATCTTATGACTGATGGTGGTTCACACTTTATTCATGGTGCTTTTCGTAAGATGCTTGCTAAGTATGATGTCAATCATAGAATCGCATCTCCTTATCACCTGCAGTCTAGTGGTCAAGTACAGTTGAGCAATAGAGAGCTCAAATTAATTTTGCAAAAGACTGTGAATAGATCTAGAAATAATTGGTCCAAAAAACTTGATGATGCATTATGGGCCTATAGAACTGCATACAAAAATCCTATGGGTATGTCTCCATATAAGATGGTTTATGGAAAAGCATGTCATTTACCTCTTGAACTTGAACATAAAGCATATTGGGCTATTAAAGAGCTCAATTATGACTTCAAACTTGCCGGTGAGAAGAGGTTGTTTGATATTAGCTCACTTGATGAATGGAGAACCCAAGCATATGAGAATGCCAAGCTTTTCAAAGAAAAGTCAAACGCTGGCATGATAAGAGGATACAAAAGCGTGAGTTTAACGTAGGAGATTATGCGTTATTATTCAACTCGCTTAAGATTTTTTGAAGGAAAACTTCTCTCAAAATGGGAAGGTCCCTACGTTATCGAAGAGGTCTATCGCTCGTGCTATAAAATCAACAACTTCAAGGCACAAATCCGAGGGTGGTAAACGGTCAAAGAATTAAACATTATATTTTAGGTAATCCTATCAATGTTGAAACTAATATTATTGAAACCATAACCCCTGAGGAATACATAAGAGACACTTTCCAGAATGTTCCGGACTCGAAAGGTATAGGTACGTGGTACGGTAAGTAAACCGACTCCAAAACAACTCTAATGGCAATTTTATCAGTTTTGGATTATTTAAGAATTTTAGGAAGAAAGAAGTAGTCCGAAGGGACACGAGGCTCCCACGAGAGAGGAGGGTGCGCCTCAGTAGGGCGCCCCTGTCTCTGGGCACCTCGTGTGCCTCCCGACTCCATTTTCTTGTATGTTACGATTTTGGTCGGTAAAAATTCATTATATATACTCCCAAGGTTTTGACCACCGTATCACGCAAATATCCTCTGTTTTCGTTTCGAGCTGTTTCATTGCGTATAAAGCAAGATGTCTTCTCAGAGTCGCTTGGGAGAGCTGTGTCTCACCCAACGCCAGTCCAGGAGCAAATAGCGACGCCTATCATTTTGGACCATCAACGGAGGATGAGATGGAGGCTGATTTGAAAAGGATAGATGCCATGGAGGAGGATCAAGAAGTTACTTCTCGTCTTCGAGCAGAATTCACTATGGGGGAACTACCTGGCCTGGCTGTCCCTACTTCGGTCACTCCTTCCAACTCTAAATTTCTTTTTAATGAAAATATGAAAAAGAGTTTCACTTGTTCTCCAGAAGCTATGCAGCATCCTTGGGTAAAAGGAGCCTTGTCCGTTACGGGCAAGCTCCGTAAAGAAAATATGGACCTCAAACAACAAGTCAATAAGCTCGAGGAGGAGAACCGTATCCTGAAGGGCATAATCGCCAAGAAGATCATAACACCAACCATGAAGAAGGAGAAATAATCACATGGGTATGGGCACTCCCCTTGGCAACTGCCAAGCTTGGGGGAGGTGCCCCGGTATCGTATCACCATCAAACCCTTATCTTTACCGCTTTATTTAGTTCGATCTTGTTAGTAGTATCTTGATCTAGTAGATTGAAGTTTTGATATCAAGTAGTTTTGAGTTTTGCTTTGTGATCTCTTTATGTAAGCGAGTCCGTGTGCTATCTATAATAAAGATTAGTGTTGAGTCAAGGGCTTTGCCATGATGCTATGATCTTGAGAAAGTATAAAGAATAAAAGAGTTCATATTGATCTTATGGATAGTGATAACTTCACATATAGAAAGTATGAGGCATAAAAATTGTTGAGAGTTGATGAACGTAGCCTTGGTCATCGTTGCAATTAATAGGAAGTGATAAGGAAAGAGGGGTTCACATATAAATATATTATCTTGGACATCTTTTACAATTGTGAAGCACTCATTAAGTATGACATGCTAAAAGAGTTGATGTTGGAAAAGGAAGACAACGTAATGGTTTATGTTTTCCGACATCTCAGTTAAAATATATTGTCATTGACCTTCCAAACATGTTGAGCTTGCCTTTCTTCCTCATGCTAGCCAAATTCCTTGCACCAAGTAGAGATACTACTTGTGCTTCCAATTATCCTTAAACCCAGTTTTGCCATGAGAGTCCACCATACCTACCTATGGATTGAATAAGATCCTTCAAGTAAGTTGTCATCGGTGCAAGCAATAAAAATTGCTCTCTAAATATGTATGACTTATTAGTGCAGAGAAAATAAGCTTTGTACGAACTTGTTGTGGAAGTAATAAAAGCGATGGACTGCATAATAAAGGTCCACATACAAGGGGAAATATAAAGTGACGTTCTTTTGCACTAAGATTTTATGCATCAATCCTAAACGCGCATGACAACCTCTGCTTCCCTCTGCGAAGGGCCTATCTTTTACTTTATGCTTTACTTTATGCTTTGAGTCAAGGTGATGCTCACCTTTCCCTTTTTATTTTTATCCTTTGGCAAGCTCCTCGTGTTTTAAAGATCATGATACATATATCAAATTGGATGTAAGTTGACATAGGCTATTATTGTTGACATCACCTAAAGGTGAATACGTTGGGAGGCAACACAATAAACCCCTATCTTTCTCAGTGTCCGGCTGAAACTCTATAACCACAAGTATTGCGTGAGTGTTAATAATTATAGGGGACTACGAGATAGTTGAGTATGTGAGCTTGCTGAAAAGCTCTATTATTGACTCCTTCTGATATTACGATAAATTGCAATTGCTTAAATGACTGAGATTATAGTTTGTTAGTTCCCAATGAAGTTTTTGAACCATACTTGATATTGTGAATTGCTTATTACTTGAGCATAGGAAATTATATCACAAAATCCATATATGTTGTTGTTATTAGAATGATCATGATGCCCTCATGTCCGTATTTTATTTTTATCGACACCTCTATCTCTAAACATGTGGACATATTTTTCGATTTCGACTTCCGCTTGAGGACAAGCGAGGTCTAAGCTTGGGGGAGTTGATACGTCCATTTTGCATCATGCTTTTATATCAATATTTATTGCATTATGGGTTGTTATTACACATTATATCTCAATACTTTTGGCTATTCTCCCTTATTTTACAAGGTTTACCATGTAGAGGGGGAATGCCCGGCAGCTGGAATTCTGGATGGAAAAGGAGCAAACGTTGGAAACCTATTCTGCACATCTCCAAAAGTCCTGAAACTCCACGAAACAACTTTTTGGAATTTATAAGAAATTATGAGAAAAGAATAGGCCGGGGCCCACACAATGTCCAGAGAGGCAGGCGCGCCCCTCTGTGTATGCCTCTATCTCCTAGGCCTCTGGTGGCCTCCGCCACCATCTTCTGCTATATCATCACTTTTACCCTGGAAAAAAATCGTGGGCAAGCTTACAGGACGAAACTCCGCCGCCACGAGGCGGAACCTTGGCGGAATCAATCTAGGGCTCTGGCGGAGCTGTTCTGCTGGGGACACTTCCCTCCGGGAGGGGGAAATCATCGTCATCATCATCACCAATGCTTCTCTCATCGGGAGAGGGCAATCTCCATCAACATCTTCACCAGCACCATCTCATATCCAAACCCAAGTTCATCTCTTGTACCCAATTCTTGTCTCCAAGTCCGGGATTGGTGCTAGTAGGTTGCTAGTAGTGTTGATTACTCCTTGTAGTTGATGCTAGTTGGTTTATTTGGTGGAAGATCATATGTTCAGATCCTTTATGCATATTATTACCCCTCTGATTATGAACATGAATATGCTTTGTGAGTAGTTACGTTTGTTCCTGAGGACAAGGGAGAAGTCTTGCTATTAGTAGTCATGTGAATTTGGTATTCGTCCGATATTTTGATGAGATGTATGTTGTCTAGACTCTAGTGGTGTTATGTGAACGTCGACTACATAACACTTCACCATTATTTGGGCCTAGAGGAAGGCATTGGGAAGTAATAAGTAGATGATGGGTTGCTAGAGTGACAGAAGCTTAAACCCTAGTTTATGCATTGCTTCGTAAGGGGCTGATTTGGATCCATATGTTTCATGCTATGGTTAGGTTTACCTAAATACTTTTGTTGTAGTTGCGGATGCTTGCAATAGAGGTTAATCATAAGTGGGATGTTTGTTCAAGTAAGAACAGCACCCAAGCACCGGTCCACCCACATATCAAATTATCAAAGTACCGAACGCAAATCATATGAACGTGATGAAAACTAGCTTGATGATATTCCCATGTGTCCTCGGGAGCGTTTTTCCTATTATAAGAATTTGTCTAGGCTTGTCCTTTGCTACAAAAAGGATTGGGCCACCTTGTTGCACTTTATTTACTCTTGTTACTTGTTGCTCGTTACAATTTACCTTATCACAAAACTTTCTGTTACCACTTATTTCAGTACTTGTAGAGATTACCTTGCTGAAGACCGCTTATCATTTCCTTCTGCTCCTCGTTGGGTTCGACACTCTTACTTATCGAAAGGACTACGATAGATCCCCTATACTTGTGGGTCATCAATACTATTATCCAACGGCCAGCGCCTACGTTCACTTTCCTAGCATAAGCACCGCACCTTTGAATTTCTTCAGGGCATCATTCAGTTTTTCATGAGACGCGTTATTCTGCTTGCACCAGAGGGCCATACTTCGGCAAAGAACATGTTACATGTGCTAAATTACATACCAAAGCACATATAGTTAATATGCTTTAGTTTTGTTCTCGATGCCACCTATTGGTTCCATCGATCGCTTAATGTTCTCTATGCTTAATTACACATCAGCAAACTAGCATGTGGTTCCGCTACTTTTTGTTTGTTTTACCCTACATTTTCTGATGCTAGCTATTACATCACTACTCGGAGCCTCTGTTCATTACTTGTTTGTGTGTTCTTGATCTTCCCAAGTTGCATGACTAATTTGATGCTTCTATTAATTATGGAGCTGCCAACCCCATCAAGCAAAATATTTGTTCTTTTGGGGCTGGCACCTCGAACAAGCATAAAAATAGAGGGAAGCAGATATATTGTCGTGTATGCACACACCCTTCTTTCATTAGTGTAGATGAACCATTGATTATCAATTAGGACCAGTGCATGCGATTAAAATTAATTTTACCTAAATAGATGGTGCAAAATAAACTACAACAACTAGATTTGCAACCACGGGATGCTGACGATATCTTCAAAGAACATTGCAACAGCAGCTAGGCTTCACAAAGAACATATGGTAAGCCGTGTGTTTAGTACATGTGAAATGTAATGCGAGTGGGCTGCTTTCTTGGCTTGTGCCCTCAACGTGTAATCCTACCGAATTACAAATAGTTCAGGTTGTGCCTTTGTTGTATTGCTTGATTCAAATGCTTGTTTGTTGTTACGCTATACCGAGTTGGCCAATATGTCGCAATGCTGCTGTACTATTGTAAAGAAATGCATGCCTATTTCATTTGAGTCCTTAACTTTTCCTCTCAACTTCATCACAAGACTGTCTTCGTAGTTTATATGAGGCCACACTGTTAAGTGCTTTCTCGATTATTTCAACTGCTTAGATGCCTTGGCAACTTAAATATAGCAGTTGTACACTCCCTTCAACTAGGGATGTCAATCGCGTCCCATTTAATCCCGATTAAAGTCCACTAGTGGTATGATAGTTCAAAAGAGTTTTTGTTTTTTGAGGAAAATGAACTAGGGAGGTAGCGAAAACTAACTAGATGGGACTGGCGGATGTCGTTTATTTGCCACTTACATCCCTAGTTTCATCTCACCATTTTAATTTCTTTTCGGCTGATGCTGCTTCGAACCATTTAAATATAGTTTTCCATGCTCGGCAATAATTCGTCCATCGTTTACCATGTAAGCTTACTGCCTAGATCATACGATAACTATCTCTTACTTATGTCCAGCGGAAACCTTTCAGGATGCCGTTCACACTAGGACACAATGTACAACCCCAGAATCTATTTGTGGAAGCAGTGAGCCGTCCATGTTACCAGATGGTAGCAGTTCGGAGGCAACACCGCCGGAGAGCAGTCTGAGCATAGATATTATAGTGCTTGAGGCTCTACTAGAGGCAGAAAGAGATGGTGTAGCTGCCATGAATGAGGTAATCTTTATCTTGAGGCTGGAAATTACAGAATTAGCGGCACGCATTATGCAAGCAACCCAAGAACTGAAGGAAGTAAGAATTTTGCATTTGAAGACGGAGGAGGTCCTGCTGTTTCTGCTATCTGAAGCCCAAGGTAATCCCGGTTCTTCTTTAGATACCAGTTGAAATTGTCATTAGATTATTGTACTTGCATGTTGTGTCATGTCTCTGAATGGATTATGTTGCAAGACCCCCTATGTTGTCCATGTGTTGTAATGATCCGAATTTTTTAGGCGAGGTAATCCTCAGTACTTATATGATTGACATAAGGTGAACTGTTTTTCGTGTGAGCATATTGTATTGGATGAAATAACTGTTTGAATCAGAGTGTATCCAACCTACTGAATTCGAAGATCACGGCATTTCTAAATCATAATCATATATAAAGGTGGAATAAATCTTTGTTGTGGTTTTGAAGAAATAAATAACAAAACGTATAATTATCTATGGATATTCGTAATCGAATACAAATTGATTTGAATTTAGTTTGCCAGTCCCGTGGCAAACGTGAATGCTAATTCTCCCAAGTTTTGAACGAAGCGGCTAAACACCCACTATAATTTGTGGGCTGCCCGAAGCAAGTGTTTGCGAGATGGAAATTACTGTCTACCCCTGACACTTGACATCCTTATTGACCGGATTCACACTGCTGTCGATAGGGGTAGACTAGTAACTTCAATCAGACGTGACACGATGGCCTCTGAGCCCATTAAGACACGGTGGGCGCCAAACATGGGCGGCAAAACACATTTGATTCAATCTCGTCCGAAAGACATGTGTCTCTTCCTCCATTTCCCCATTCATACATGGTGGGCGGCAAAACAAACTCTCCTCATCCGAAATCGATGTAGGCTAATATTTTAAATAGGGGCAGATGTGTAACTTCCATCAGACATGACACAACCGCCCTACCTGTCAGCCCCGTTCATACACCATGGGCGCCAACCGTGGTGACAAAACACCCTCTCCTCGCCTCAAATAGTTACCGCAAATATTTGGGAGATGCGAGATTACGGTCCTATCCCCAACCGACGCGATGTCCGAATTTTAAACGGGGATAAGTTCAGAACTTTCCCCATTTCGAGAAGCGCGCCCCAAAGTTTGAGATCCCTCCCTCCCCTCCATTTCCCCATTCATACACCGTCGGCGGCACGACAACCTCCGCACTGCAGCCAGCCTCCTCCGTCCGCCACCCCATCCTCCACCTTGCCAGAGCTGCTACCCCTACCCCGTCGTCCACTGCAAGAGATGGGCGTCTCTCATCCACGGCGCTGGACCAGGATCCTTTCATCGCCTCGTCTCGCTTCATCGGCACCGTCGTCCACCTTGTCGTTGCCGCTCCTACGACCGCCTCGTCCACGGCAACAGGATATATCCCCCGACCCGGCCGCCTGCCGTCTAAAGACTTCTTCCCCGCCGCCGACAGCCATCGCACCCGCATCACCCTCAACATATCAGCATAGGCCTACACGGCGTTGCAAGAGAGGTGGTACTCTTCCATACGTGCTTAAGTTATTGATCTCACCCGGAAAATAGATTGTAATTTGTTTACTGTACTTTTCTTGTCCGTACCAAATCGTAGTGGCTAGTTGAAAGCAAACATTGTTTACGAAGTAGCTTTGTCCGGTTTGCACCTTCAGATCCGCCATGGCATGGGCACTATACTCGTAAAGCTTATGGTTTCCCCCCCTTTATATTCACTACCATCATCGTAGGTGCTTCGTGTCGTGCTAGCACTGCTCCTCAAGACCTCAACCCAAAGCTTACGTGTTGAAATACGAATCTGATATGATGCTCATATCACTAAAACAGAGAACGTTTAATTGGTCACCTAATGTTCCTATATTCGTTTGAAAAGCATGTGCGCCACCCATCGGTCCAGCTAGTTCCACTTTCCTGATTTTTCTCTTGATGCTTAGGGTTTTCCCCTTTTATCTACTCTACTATGATCTGCGTAGGTGCTTTCTGTCGTACTAGCATTACTCCACCCTTCAAGCTAAACAACACAACACTCAGAATTCGAAAGCTTAGTTGTTCAAATATGATTGTGATATGATACCGATATTAGTTAACCGACACATTTATTTGGTTAGCTAAAGGTCCCACTTGAGTTTCCAAATGCATGTCGCGACATATAGGGAGACAACATAATTGCATTTCTTTGTCACTTGTTGACCGTACTTTCTTGTCCATACCAAATCTTAGTTGTTATTTCAAAGCAAACATCGGTTGCTAACTACCCTTTGCGCGGTTTGCAGCTTTAGATCTGCCATCTAACTGCCACGGTCAACACTGTACTCATCATGCTTATGTTTTCCCCATTTTATGATGACCACGATCAGCTACGTGGTTCGTGTCGTAATAGCACTGCTCCACCCATCGAGCTAAACAAGCTTAGTTGTAAAAATTCATATATGATATTATTGCTGATATTAGTAAGACTAAGAGATGTTTAATTGGTGAGCTAAATGTTCCTACTTTAGTTTCGAAATGCATGTGAGCCACATATGGAGAGACCGGAAAGAATAGTATTTCTCTGTGCGCTCTGGTTCATCATGGGTGGCCAACCGACATTGTATTGAAAGACTTGTAATATCTTCAATCTGCTTGCTCTTCTTTAAGATGATACTCTTCTCTTGCGGTCGACTGGTCAGGCCGAGTTGTTCTCCCTTAGTATATTTTGAATCTATCAGGTCAGGTCGACTTGTTCTTCTTTACTATATGTTGAAGCTATCATCTGCGAAGTGTCATCACTTCTGGAGCTCTCATATTTTGAGTAGTAGGCCACATTATATTATTGCACACAACAAATTACAGCATGCATGGCATCTTTTAAAAGAATTGCAGAGATAGCACAAAGGGGTTTACAGGGAGGCAGTATTGGATTAGAATCACTTCTGCATTACAAAGAAAATCTCACTTGTTTTTATGTTTTCATGCATGTCAGATATTGAACATTATCAAAATGAATATGAGAATGGGCGCACGAGAGGAATATTGCGGAACGATCCACCGGCTAAGAAACGTGGCATGGTGGAGGATGGCCTATCTAATTCACCCATCAAGGTGCTTGCTCTAACTTTGCAAAGTTGTATTGGTCGCACATATTTTGCATCTGACCTCTTGCATTACTTCTAATTTTTTACACCATATGCTTAGTTTAAGCATCATATATGATTATATGCCATACCTATCCATTTTCTGTACCTATTCCATGTGTCGTCACACTATGTTTTTCCAGTCAAATGTTGTTCTTTCGTAATAGATGTCCAAAAGGAAGAGGGTGAGTGCAGATCCTCAAGGAGTAGAAACTAGGTATTTGGAAAAGGTAGTGATACCTGTTAAATCAGATAGATCAGCAGCCACAGAAAACACAGCCCAACTGCACCACACTTTACCCCTACTCCAAAGGGCCAAACCCTATTAGAACTGCTGGGAGCCCAGCGTCAGGTATTGTCTATGATATCAACTCAAAATTTGAACTCCTAAATTTCTTCTTGTGCCTTACCTTCTCTCTTGTATGAAAACTAATTTCAGATGAATCTCCTTGCTCAAAGGATCATACGATCTCAAAACAATAATGGGCTCTGCATTGCTCTTGTCAGTACCTCTCTCCCTTTTGCCTTGTAACGTAGTACTTAATTAATTGCTATTTGATTATGTATCATCAGTCTGCACCTGAGCTTCATTATGCTCTGTTTCTTCCAATATTATTTGATCCATATTTACTCTTTGCAAAATGTAGAATAATGGTAACGCTTATAAAGAATTTTCTTTGGGGAATTTATTGAATTATCCTTCCATCAACATGGAGAAGGACTTTGTCCAGCCCGTGTTAACATGTAATGTAAGTTCATCCTTCTCAAGCCTTCAAACTTTGTTCTAGTATAGATTTGGATAGGCATCATTTCCTCCACTGCTGTTTGCTTTGCTGTTTACATCTGATTGGATGTCTGCAACAACTACCAGTTTCAAATTGTAGTTGTAAAAACATGTTCCTTATGCAGAACAGATCCATTTATTTGCTTATATAATTGTGAAACCTATTACATGTCTCCTTTTTTCTCTTTCAGAGTCATATCTCTTAGGCCAGGCAGAACTTTAGGGAAGATAGTGAGCCAAACCATCTTGAGGACAGCGAGATGACTCCAAGGTCCTGTCTTGATGAAGATAGTGAGTTGAAGCTACTCACCAGCAGGTGTGAGACAACCTCTGTGCAGTCGCTGCCTCAATCAATTCGACTTCTTCAGTCTCAACTTAAAGAGGAAAGGCTTGCTTCAGCTCAGCTCCGACTTGAAGTCAAAGATGCAATGAAGATGTCAGAGGACTGCCGTGCGCACCATCATGCCTTAAATCTAGTGTTGATGCATCTATCGTTGAGACAACTGAGGTCTACTTAGCTTCTTCAGCTGCTTGCGGGGCCCGAGCTTGCCAGGCCTAGTGCCTTCTGAAGTGCTCTCAGTTTTGTATATTCTTTTGTCAGCGCGTTTATTTGCACTGGTGGTGAAATTTGATTCCCAGTGGATGTAATATGTGATAGCCGTGATAGCCTAGCATAAGTTTCTTGCTTATTTATTTCCTTGTTGTCTTGTTTATTTGTTTGCTTGTAGTCATTGCAGTTCTTTTTCCGCGGTTTGCTAGTGGCTGCAATAACCTATTTTGGAAAACTAGACTACAATAACCATGGGCTAATATTTACTGTAGTGACACTAGGGCCTCCTACGGGCCGTAGAAACAGTGGGCCTTCTATGGGCCGTAGAAACAATGGGCCTTCTACGGGCCGTAGAAACAATGGGCCTTCTACGGGCCGTATCATCAATGGGCCTTATACGGGCAGTATGATAACATGGGCCAATAACAGGCCGCATTATGGCCGTAAACAGGCTAGAGTTGGAATCGTCCGTTCATGGGCTGATCATAACGGGCCATCATTAATAGGCCGTATTTCATGACGCTATGAAAACGGCCCAACGTATTAACGGACCACAAACGTGCGATCAGTAACCACGGGCTGAATTTGGCCCACAAGCGAAAAATACGGTAATGGGCCGTAAGTAAACGAATGCTGGAAATGAGCCCAAGAATAAATGGGCTCCGAGAAGGCCGAAAGATAACATGGGCTGGAAACGGCCCAACAGAATAACGGGCCGTTAATGGGTATAAAGTGATACACTTTTCATTACGGGCCAGTTTCACCACGGGCCGTTAATGGGTGTAAAGTGATACACTGTTTATTACGGGCCAGTTTCACCACGGACCGTTAATAGTCCAAGAGTTTCATAGGGCCTCATATGGGCCAAAAGACGTCATGGGCCATACATGGGCCAGAAGTGAAAACGGGCTGGAATCATATTGGGTGGTGTCGGTGTCAAAACCGGCGGATCTCGGGTAGGGGGTCCCGAACTATGCGTCTAGGCGGATGGTAACAGGAGACAAGGGACATGATGTTTTTACCCAGGTTCGGGCCCTCTCGATGGAGGTAAAACCCTACTCCTGCTTGATTAATATTGATGATATGGGTAGTACAAGAGTAGATCTACCACGAGATCAGAGAGGCTAAACCCTAGAAGCTAGCCTATGGTATGATTGTTGTTCGTCCTACGGACTAAAACCCTCCGGCTTATATAGACACCGAAGAGGGTTAGGGTTACATAGAGTCGGTTACAATGGTAGGAGATCTACATATCCGTATCGCCAAGCTTGCCTTCCACGCCAAGGAAAGTCCCATCCGGACACGGGACAAAGTCTTCAATCTTGTATCTTCATAGTCCAGAGTCCGCCAAAGGTCATAGTCCGCCATCCGGACACCCCTAATCCAGGACTCCTCGGTAGCCCTGAACCAGGCTTCAATGACGACGAGTCCGGCGCATATTGTCTTCGGCATTGCAAGGCGGGTTCCTCCTCCGAATTCTTCATAGAAGATTTTGAACACAAGGATAGTGTCCGTCTCTACAAAATAAGTTCCACATACCACCATAGAGAGAATACTATTTACACAAACTCAATCTGCTGACGTATTCCGCAGCATGACATCACACCACGGCCAAGCCTTTATTCGAATCGTTTTCTTGTCCCACCTCAGTAGCGTTTAGGCGGTTTCCTTGGCACGTCTTGTCAAAGCAGAGATTGTGTCCCCTTATTCTGGGATTCTCATCAATACGGGCGTGGGTAACCCAACCGCGCCATTGATTATGGCGCTTGGGAGATAAGCGAGTTTTATCAGGCCGGTGGGGACACATAGCTTTGTCCGTCCATATAAGGGGATAAGGATCCACTTTTTCACACACGCCTTCTTCCTCCTTTGCCTATCCATTTCCGCGCACTTGAGCTCCAGCGCCCAAGTCCGCACATCCCACCTCAACCTTCTCCAACTATGTCCGGAGCGGGAGGCAAGTGGACGGCCTCCTCCGTCACGGAGGGACACATCAAGAAGCTGAGGAAGGCCGGATACTTGTCTAATGACATCGAGTACCGGCTCCCCGAGAAAGGGCAGCTCATCCCCACCCCCAGGCCCCATGAGAGGGTGGTGTTCCTCCTCCACTTCCTCCGCGGACTAGGTTTTCCACTTCACCCATTTGTCCAGGGGATCATGTTCTACTACGGCCTGGATTTCCACGATCTGGCCCCGAATTTCATCCTCAACATCTCGGCGTTCATCGTCGTGTGCGACGCCTTCCTCTGCATCCAGCCCCACTTCGCTTATGGTGAAGACCTTCAATGTCAAGCCAAGGTAGTGGGCGGCCGCCAAGCGAAGTGCAGAGGTGCCATGGTGGGCAAGATGGCCAACGTCCTATGGCTCGAAGGCTCCTTTGTCGAGACCATAAAGGTGTGGCAATCGGGATGGTTCTACATCACCGAGCCGCGCGACTCTAAATGGGCAGCGGCCCCCGAATTCAGATCTGGCTTCCCTACATGGCTCACCTCATGGAAAGAGACAGGCCTGACGTGGGGTAATTCGGAAGAGCTGACCGGACTCCAAACCTGCGTCTGAAACCTGGTGGACAAGAAGCTCAAGCTCGTCAACGTAATCCAGGTTATGCTCATCCGCCGGATCCTCCCATGCCAGCAACGGGCCTTCAACTTGTGGGAGTTTGATCCGGCACAGCACCGAACCTTGAGCCGGCTCTTCGACACTACATACGAAGATGCCTGGAAGGTGCTGTTCAAGGGCGCCGAGGCTCCCGCATCCGCTACCGAAGGTCGCAGATTCAGCTCGCAGCATCAAGCCAGCGAGGTAAGCTATTTCACCCTTTATGGGACTCTTCTTTCATAGTTTGACTCTATGCGGGATCTAAACTCCCTTACCTTTGACAGGATTGGCAGAAGACGGCCGTACAGATTAGCTTTCCGGCTCCCTTGCCGGAAGACCCAGCGGATGCCCACTTGACGGGCTGCTGGCCCCGGCACCTTACATGGTGACAGAGAAGAAGGCCAAGAAGCAGGCCACGGGAACTCGAAAGAGTTCCAGACGCCAGGCGGTGTCGGACTCACCGTCCGATGACTCCGAGGAGGTCTCCTCCCGTGAAGACGAGGAGGAGGAAAAAGAGGCCTCTCCCTAGTGGGGGGAGAGAAGAAAAGGAAGGCCGCCCCAACTGGGGAGGCCGGAGGGTCCAAGAAGGGTAGGACCCTTCCTCCGGACTACACCACCAACGTCGACGATGGCGAAAAGGAGTGGCCACCGAGGACCAAGCCCCTGGCAAAATCGTAAGTGTCCGGACACCAGAATAACTCATGGCATTCCATTTGTCGCACAGCATCTTCTAACGCCGAATATAACCACGCAGCCCGCCCAGGGACGAGCTCGGCGTTTCGACGAGCGGCTCTCTGGATTCCTCGGATGTGAATAGCACCTCACTTCCGACCGCCTCGTCTCCTCCCGCCGCGGACGACGCCGAGGTGGAGTCCCAAAAGGGGGCCAGGAGGAGGTGGTCCTGGAGGCGCCGCAAGGCGACCTCCCGGACTTCGGGCGCAAAGGGGATAAAACCCCGAAGGGCTTTAAGTCCGCCTGTGCGGACTCCGCATCGAACCTTCAAGGTTCCGAGTCCGGCAGCGACCCCTTCGTAAGAAGGGCAAGATCGTGACGCCGGTGGCCTCCGTCCCAACCGAGGCACGGATAATTTGATGGAGGTGCTTAACGGTGCTTCCATCGACGAGGAGCACCGCATCGTTATGAGTGTGGTGATCCGAAAGTTCGATCCGCCAAGAGCGGGCTGATCAAGCATGTGCCAGCCTTCTAACAAGCTTTGAGGTATGTATTTAAGATATGTGAAAATATTACGCATAGACAGTAGCCCTCGATGCTCAGGTTTGGTGTTCGGAAAGAAAAAGCCGAACTGAGGATCTAAAAGATATACGCAGGAGTCTAACATAAGTATGTCAATATGGGAATGCAGGCTGCGCTGCTGACCTCTGCCGCACTGACTGAGGAGGTTGATGCATTGAAGCAGAGCCTCGAGCGGTCCGAGAACGAGCTCGGCCTTGCCAAGAAGCAGCTCGAGGACAAGGAAGGTAAGTAATACCTTATGGGAGTATTTTAAAAGATGTGGTTGCCAAAAATGACAGGAATAACGTGAATATTGCAGGGGCCACGAACGAGGTGGCGACCCTGAAGGAAGCGGTGTCCAAGGCCGAAAGCAATGCGGCGCGAGCGCACCGAGCGAGAGAAGCAGGAGGCGGGTGGCGGAGGTGCGGCAAGAGCTCCAGGCTCGTGGAAAAACACGAGTTTGAGCGTGACTCAAAGACTCGAGAGTCCGAGCTCGCCTCGGCCCTTGAGAGCGCCAAAGCCGCTAAGGCCGAAGCCCAAAAAGCCCTTCAGGAAATTGAGGCGATGAAGAAGATAGCGGCGGGTAAGGCATTCTTTATGCAAAGCAAGCATGTGAAAGTGAATTATCTATTACTTACCCGAATCCGGAGCTCTCCAGGAGCATTTGCAGTTCTGCCCTGCAGTGTGTCCGATGCTGCCGCTTTCTACCGAGCCAAGGAGGGAAGCTCGACAGAGAAAGTGTTCTGGTCTCAGTATGCTGAGGCCGGACACCCGGTGCCCTTAAGCGACCAGTTGAAGCAGCTGGTCGAGCTCCATAAGGTGGCCGAACAGGCCATGAAGGGCCTCATAGTTTGGCTGTGGCCTAATAAAGCCATGCCTAGGAGCTACTTTGGGCTGGTGAGGCGGCTGGTGGACGCCTGTCTATGGGTTGAAGTCGTCAAGCGCTCCGTCTGCATCGAAGGTGCCCGTAGGGCCCGTGCTAAGGTGCACTGGGGCAAGATGGACGTTGAGAAGCTTGTGAAGGACGGACCACCACCGGGCAAGGAGCATCGCAAGCCTGAAATGTATTATGAGGGCGTCCTCAAGGGTGCCCGCCTTATAGCGGTGAATGCTCCAAAGATGTAATTTTTAGTAGACTCGCATTTGTTATCCTGTCGCTGAAAACTTGTTCGTATCATGGTAAGCAACACTTTTGAATTTAAAATATTACCTTCATGCGGCCGTTTATTAAATTTGAGAGATGGTGAGTCATCGGCTTCAAATTTCCCCATGCCATGAAAAGTCTTTGGGGTGTTCGGATAAACTTGATCGTTCTTGTTCCCATTCTTGGGTCCTTCGAGGGAGGCGCTCAACGCAACGAACAAGGCAATCGGACTATAATGCTTGAACACTCTCACATAGCCATAGAATTCTATAATTTTAAATTTCGGTGAAGCCCCTGGTATTCGGAAGACCGAGTTCGGGGCGCTATCCACTCCTAGGCCGGACAATGCCGACTCCTTGCTCTAAGCGGCATAAGTCTTTAGGGACTCGAAAACCTCTCGAACAGCGACCGGCTCTCGCCCTATCATGACAGTCAGTTTTAGCTTTCTCCACTGAGATGCTTAACCCAGCTCAACCGGGGCACAATCGCAGTGGTTCTCTCAACGCTACCTTAGCCGATATAACGGAACATAAGGTACCAAAACATGGGAGCCGGGCAAACCCAACTATTGACCCAAGACATGATTCGGAGCCGATGCATATAATGCTATAAGTTCGGGGTGCCGCACTTGTGAAAGTGTTCGAACTTATCACACCATATTGTGGGGTACTTAAGCCCCTGGTGTATTGCCCGTACCAAGATGTACGGTTGCACAATGTCATAACTGAACATATATATAGGGTCTATTCTGCTAATATTAGCAGAATAACTATTCTGCACACCACTTCCGCACTGCACGCTGAACGCAAGTGCACGTCATTCTTTCAACCAAGTGTGCTGCAGCACTCACACGAGTGAACTTCTCGTCGAAAAAACTACACTCGTTATTTTTTTGGGTACTGTTTCCGCTCTAATTTTTTAACCGTTTATCGGAATGAGGCGTGTAATATACCGTTGAAAAGCTATGGATTAGGCATAACTTCGACATGTTGAACACTTTTCGAGATTCCACACGGTTTAAGAGCAGTTTTGAAAATGGTGCGGCCCATGACGAGTGGCAGCGAGTGTTTTTTCGCGATTTCTTCTAAACCGCTCGTCGGAATGAAGCAAACGATACGCCGTTGGATAGATATCGTCGAGGCGCATCTTTTCTCATATATAATTCTTTCTCTAATTCCTTACGATTTAAGAAAAGTTTCAAATTTACTAAATCGCGGGATTCTGTTTTTCAAATTTTTTCAAATTTTCGGTACTGTTTTCGCTCCAGTTTTTGAACCATTTGACGAAACGAGACGTGTGATACGCCGTTGGAAAGCTACGAACGAGGCGCAACTTTCATATGTTGAAATATTTTTGAAATTCCTTACAGTTTTAAGTTAATTTTGAAAATCGTGCAGTGGACGACGAGTGGCAACGGCAGTTTTTGGCGAAATTTTTGCAAACCGCTGGTCGGAATGATTCAAACGATACGCCGTTGGAAAGATATCAACGATACGCAACTCTTTCATGTAGAACACTCTCTCTAATTCTTTATGGTTTAAGAGGAATTTTGAATTTACCGAAATGCGGACACTCTGTTTTTCGCGACACCCAAATCGACGTGGGTACTTCATCCGACTGAAAACCGCACTGCAATGGACGAAAAACCGCACTGCATCACACGGGTAAGAGAACTGCATGGTTTCTTTTATTCAAACCTAATTTTTTTCATGTGTTTTGTACCAGGAGATGAGACTAGCAAACCACACACAAGAGAGTAGCGAACCACACCAACGAGAGTAGTGAACTTCATGATTTCTCTTGTCGAACGCAATTTTTTCATGTGTTTTGTACCAAAAGACGAGACTAGCAAACCACACACAAGAGAGTAGCGGACCACACCAACGAGAGTAGTGAACTCCATACTTCTTTTCGACAATCTTTTTGCTTTACAGAGTGAACCACTTTGACTCACTACAAAATGAACCGCATTGCAATAGCGACAAAGGGAGTTGCATTATTTTTATTTTTTTCTAGCATTTTCTCTTTATAATTTCATCTCAATCTGCGAGGCCGGCCAGAGTGAACTGCGACGCGACAAAGAAATGCACCGCAAGTGCTGATGCAATTTATTTTTTTGAACACGCGACGCCATGCAGGAACAAGTGCAATTTGAATTTTGCATCGGAGGAAGTGAGCCGCGACCCAATTCGAATGAGCCGCATTAGACAAAAACCGCACTGCTTCAGAAAAATACCGCACTGCATCAGACGGGCAAGTGCACTGCATCATTTATTTTGTCGGATGAAAACTTTCTCACACGAAAACTACACTGCTTCAGACTAAATACCGCCCTGCATCAGACGGACAATTACACTGCATCGTTTCTTTTGTCGGATGAAAATTTTCTCAGACAAAAAAGTGGACCGCTCTTCACGCGTAAGTAAACCGCAACAGTATTGAGAAGTGAACAGCGTTACTATAAAGAATGAGCTGGCTTATCATTTTTCTTTTATGGAGCGAACCACCAAACCATATATAATGAGCTGCATCATTAGTCAACTTTTTTTTTTGTCACGCAATCATTTTCTCTTCTTCAATACTTACAATCAACCACATAGTTTGGCAGAACCAACTATATTGTGTTTCCAACAATTACAAACATAATTTGCCAGAGCAGCCGGACTACATGGACGAGACTAGCTAACTTCTTTTATCCAGAGCAGCAAAAGAGAAGTCTGGAGTGAACCACCAAGTTTGTTATCGAACTTCATTTTATAAAACTTACCAAAAATAGCCCTGCAAATTTACATAAAACCCACTCAAAACAAAATGAAAAAAGAAATCAAAGGGAGATGCATCGTACACCGGCGGCGGACTGCTTTTGCCTGCACAAACAATTTTTCCCGCCGAGGGATATAACCTGAATTTACAACGAAAAAAGCCATATGATATAACCTGAATGCTGCACACACTTCTTGAATCTTTTGCTCATAAAATCATTTAACTAATTGTACATGTATTCATGTTAAAGACAGAAACATTAGTAACTGATGCAGGACCTATGCTTACATGATAATGGCTAATGGGATCTCTCCAAATTCTGTGCACAAGTTCAGAGTAAGCTCAAAATGCACTGCTCAAACACTAAATCTCTTCCCTGTCGTAAGTTGCATGCTGCTGTGAGGATGAATCGAGAACGGAAAGGAAATACATGGCACCTGGTCGGCGGGTGGCCGCCATGCCACCGAGCAGCAGAGGGAGCCGTCGTACACCAAGAAGCAGCATGAGCCGCCCGGGTGCAGAGGGCTGCGGGCAGCAGCGGGAACCCCCGGGCCTCCGAGCAGCAGCAGTAGCCGCCGGGCCGCTGAGTTGCAGCGCCGCTTCGTGTTCCTAGCTGCATCAGTGCATCAGTAAGAATATCGCACATGGTAAATAGCCCTGCAAATTTACAAAATTGCTTTTGCCCGCACAAACAATTTTGTGCGCCGACGGACTGCACCGACGATCGAGACGACCTGCATCAGGGAGCGACCTATACTGCATCAGTGAAGAGCAACACGAGAGGAGCATGGGTGAAAGAGAGACGGGGCTATCGTGCATGCCGGTGTCACTGAACTGTAGGAGGCGTCAACGTGCACACGACGGAGCTGCACTGGAGGTTGCAATGTACAGCACCAAGAGAGAAAAAAGGATGAACACAAGGTTTGGAGTCCACTAACGAATCCCGAGGACGCCCGCCTCACAGCACAAAAGTGTACTGCACGGGAGTCGACGATGGCCGCGTGTGCGTGCTGTGTGGACTGCTCCAGCGGAGAGACAAAAGCTCCCAGAGAGGAAGACCCAGCCGACCTGCATTAGGGAGCAGCCTGGACTGCTTGCCGTCAGTGGAGAACTGCAAGGAGAGGAGCAGAGGACGGGGGAGGAAAAGGAGGAGGCCAGGGCGTCCCCTCGATCGAGGCAACAGGGAGTCGGGGAGCCTGGAGCTGCAATCCCGTCATTCGCGAACTGCACGGACTCGCCGGCCAAACTGCACGGGGTCGAAGTGGCGAGAAGGAAGGGAGCCTGGGCGCGTCGGATTTGGCCGAGAGGTGGAAGTAGCAGTCGTCGGGGTCGTCGTCGACGGATCCATGGCACGCCTACAGATCCGGGGAGGGGACGGGGTAGGGAGGCGGAGATGGAGGTCGGTCCTCGAATCCCGCCGCGGCCGGGTGGAGAGGCGTTGTGGCGCGGAGCTGGGGCTGGGGGGGATGGGAGGCCCGAGCTAGGATCTGCGCGGGGGTAGTGAGGGAAGTGGATCGGGGGGTGGCCGGGATGGCGAAGGCGGGGTGGCGTCGACCACCGACTCATCCCACCTCCCCTTCTCCATCCACTGCCAGGAGGCGTCAACGTTGTGGCCGGGCGGCGGGCGGCGCGGTGGAAGGTGGTGGCCGGTCGGCGGGCGGCGCGGTGGGAGGTGGTGGGAGGCGGCAGCGTAGGGTAGGTGGGAATCGAGAAAATCGGCTATTTGCCACTTTCGATATTGGGCTTCGCAAAAATGCCACTCTCAATATTGGCTTCGCAAAAATGCCATCCAGCCCGTGTGCACTTGTAACATCCCAAATTTTGAAATGTTAATATAATTAATTGAATTGTTTGTTTGTTTGCTTGAGTGAATTAAACTTGAGTGAAATTTGAACCTTTTCAAAAAACTTTTGAAAGAGAGGGAATAAAATGACTTTCCCCTTCTTCGGTAAATTCAAATTCATCCTATTAAAATCAATGAGAGAAGATGACATGACTTCTTCAACTATGAAGAATTTGAACGGAGTTTTGCAATTTAATTCTTTCAAATATTTGCACTTGTTTCTCTATTTTTCTTCCCCGAGAAATACGCCGAAAAATAAATTTTTGCAAGCAAGAAAGAGCGAGGAAAATGACCCTCCAAAATCAGGGGCATTTTGAAAATATTTGAGCCAAGAAAACCAAAGTTTTTATTTAAAATTATTTGCAAAAGAAATAAAGCCTTTAGGGATTTTCTGAAAAACATTTTTTTAGTTTTTATTTTGGCCGTGGAATAATGCTCATCATCTACATTTTATTTTTCTGATAATTTTAGTATATAAAAACTCTTTATTCCGAATTGATTTGATTTCCTTTTTATTGTTTTAGTTTCCTAATTTTAAAAATAGGAATGGAATCGTTTTTATCAGGAAAAACCTGCTGGCCCATTAAGCACTTTCCTATTCTAGCCCAACAAGAGATCATCTCCTTCTTCTGTTTCCTCTCACGTTACAGAAGCTTTCCATATCCATGGAGGCAGGAAACTCCACCTTCCCGATCTCCTCGTCTTTCCATCCCAGCGCCTCCCGAGACCGCCTATAAAACCCCTCCTCTCCTCGCTCCATTTTTCCCATCACCACGCCTCCCTGCCTGTAGCCTTCTCGCCACCGTCCTCCTTTTCCTGCCTAGAACGCTCACCAGAGCTCTCCTGAACCTCCCCATCGCCCAGCGCCACCTCCCAAGCGCCGACCCTCCTCCGCCACCCCACCTCGCCGGCGACCTCGCCCCCTCCGAGCAGCCCTTCACATCGCCGTCTCCTTCCTGCCATCTCTGCCTCACGTACAGGTAACTCCGTTTTCGTTTTCAGATTTATTTCCGTAACAGATTTAGTTCCGTTCTTGTTTAGCTTATAACTTTTGATCTAGAAGTCCAATGATGCTGATTCTTTTTGCGTTAGATCACAATTTTCTTTTAGTTTCCAAAAATATATAAGTTTTCTATGTTTGGATTTATAAAAATTGAGTTAGATCAGATTTGAATTAAAGCTTGTTTTGCTTATTCCGGGAGCTTAAAAATAGATTTTTATTTGATTCTTTTTTCTACTGATCACTAGTGATCATATTTACCAGTGGTAAAAACTTCAAAATTGTTTGAGTATTTTAGCTTATTGTTTCATGTAAAACAAATTCTGTTTTAGTTCTATTCAATTATAGCTACTTCTTTTCTATAGTTGTTTTAAATTATTTTATTTTATATTTCATAAAGTTTATGTTTGGTTTCTATTAGTTAAACAGTAGGTGTTCAACAAGTTTTTATATTTATTTTATTTTGTTATCGTGAAATCAATTCAAGTTCGCTAATAACTTCAATGGATTTCTCTCTGTTTTAACTCCCAATTGAAAATACTTTCAAAATAGCTTTATGAAAAAAATACTTTATTTTGTCTTAACTAAATTTATATTTTATTCTCTGTTATTTTAGTGTTTTATTTTCCGTTAAATAAAACTATTTTTGTGAATGTTGTAGAAGAAGACTCCCTAGTTTTATTTGAAGTTCCTTCGGATTCTTATTCGCTCTCTCTTTTGTTTTGATTGTTAGTGTGAATGCTTATGTGAATGATAGTTTGTTATATAGATTTCATCAGAGAGTGACGAGTAGTCTATCAAGTTATTTCTTGAGAACGATAATTCTTCTTCGTCAACATCACCGAGCAAGTTCACTTTGACCATGTTTTCATACCTATGTTTTATTGCATTTAGTGGCACCATTGCAACCACCCCTCAAGAGTGTTATTGAATCCTTGTAGTTGAGTAGTATGCATGAGGTAGGAACCCATTCCCCCGTTACCAATGCCCGGACGATATTTTATTTTAGTGCTACGCTATAGTAGACGGGTTTGGTATGAGTACTCGGGAGTGGTGTGAGAATGGAGGATCTACGCCATTGACGACAACACCATGATGAAAGCTGCAAGGATCTGCATCTTCAAGGCCTCAAGACTTCAAGACTCGAGACAAGAATTCAATACACGCCATTGGGTGAAGGATTTGTTGACGGCACCTGGAGAAACCAAAGGTTGGCGGGATGCATGGAGAAGCGCCATGACATCTTGCGGAAAGCTTCACCCGCACTCAAAGAGACGGAAGAATACTTCACGCCTAAGCTTACATGCAACCGCAAGTCATTATGGGCTCTGGTTTGGTTGACCTTAGTTGTGACTCTGGTGGGGCGGTACTAGCGATGTAGAACTACGGTAGGATGGGTTGAGTATCGACAAAGGGTCGAGGAACTCTTTGAAGACCATGTTTCGATCATCTTGTTCTCAAACACTCAAAGTGCGAGAACGTAAAGAGAGGATCGAATCTTGCGGGTAAAGTGTACAAACCTCTGCAGAGGGTTTAAACCTAATCGATTAGCCGTGTCCCGATTCACGGACAATTTGAGCATCTGGACCTGGATCTATCTAGGAACTCTCAACACCGGATTGATAACTTAATTGTGGGCAACTTATGATGATTTGGGCTATGAGACATCGGTTGGCGGAACCATGTCATGACGTAAAAACTCCATAGTACAGACTTCATTATTCCTTTGATGTAGGTAAAATAAAACTAGCTTTTACGCAAACAAACTCAGATCTGAGCCACAAAGCCATACTGCATATAGTATAGTTTATCATCTGTTTTATCTTATTGTGATCTTGCTTGTACATTCAATGTAATGACCTACACGGCCGCAACGTATCATGTTGCAAATATTTCTCGACGAGTAAGAGTTACGATACAGGGTTACGGTCTACACTCAACCTGCCGATGGCGTTGATGGGACTCCACACCCGCTTGATTGTTTCCACTGATTATTATGAGGTATATATCATTTTACGTTATTTATACATGTGATTGCACTTTGATATATACATTGATGTCTTGTGTGTCAAAGATATCGATCAGGGATTTGGCGACAAGAATACGTGAGCGCCAATTGTCTGGTCGGTTCGCTACAGCACTTTGATTACCATGCCATTTCCTCTTTTTCATTGCTTTTCTTTTCCTTTTCTCATTTTCTGCCACCTGAAGAGACGAAAATACCCCTGGATATTTTCAACCTTATCTCATCTGATGCTTGCGTGGACTGGTTGGGTCAGATTGCTCTGAGGCGGTCGTCCTTGTCTCCATAGCCTGCCGCCGTAGCTCACTGATGCCACTGCGAGCCACCGCAGCTCACCGCCTTGGCTCCCCCACGGCTACGCCAGCAACCGCAGCTCGCCGCCGCCCGCCGTTGCTAGCCCACGCCTGCGCGTGCCGGCGGAGCTCGCCGTCGCCTCGCTTATGCCTGCTCGAGCTCTCGTAGCTCGCCGCCGGTGCTCGTCCAAGTCTGCACGAGCGGGGACAGCTCGGCCTCGGCTCGCTGATGCATGCGCGAGCCGCCGCAGCTCGCCGCCCAGGCCCTGCGCAAGCAACCGCAGCTCGCCCTCGCTTGCGTGCTGGCGGAACTCGCCGCGCGGAATGCTGGAGAGGTGCGCCGGCGACTTCGTGTCCTTGAACACCAGTGAACATGCAGTGGCGAGGGCGGTACTGAACAACATCAGCAGTGGAGTCATGGCGGCATTGACTTGTGGCCGTGAGGAGGAGATGGACGCGTGCGTAGGTGCTGAAAATGGAGAATGCAAGTAACCTGTAAGTCATGTTTGATGCAATCATTTACTTGTTCTTGGATTGAAATTTAGAAATTACGTTAAGAATAGGATGCCACGTTTAGTTTCACGGCCTGGGTCAACTGAGCAACAATACAAGAAAGGAATGCCACAAATTTCAGTCTACCCGTTCTGCTGCACTTGTTGTAGCTTGTTTCAAGGACAGGAAACTGAATTGTAGCTAGAAGTGGCAAAAACATGTAGACCTCGAATTTTAGTATATTGGCAAAGGAGATACATATAGATGCAACAACCATGATTCATAGATTGATGCAGGAGAGAAGCTAGTAGATCAGAAAATCAAGAGGTCACATCATAGATTAATCCGAACAGAGTTCACATCTCACAAAATAAAACGACGAGTTCATAGATAAAAGTGAAATGAGTTCACATCTGAAAATATATATCTCACGGCTCACGGAAACTGAGTTCACATAGAAGAAAACTACTTCTGAGTTCACATCTCAAATAACTGTAACATCAATTGCATAGAGATCATTCATCCAATTTGTAGCCTCCTCTTTGGAGTCAACTTCTTTGCCGGAGCTGCAGTGGGCATCCTCTCTGGAGTACTTGTTGTGGCTTGTGAAGAAGTACTTTCTCCCAGCAAGAAAGCAAGGCGGCTGCACGTATATGTGTGATCACAGTGAGATGAATATTTTGCTTATCATTTTTATATTGTTGAATACAGAGCTATTTGTCGTTGCTGATTACCTTCTAGTGACCATGCCTGGGATGTCTTGTAGTATTTGTTCTCTAGTTGGCCTTTGCGGAGTGCTAGGTTCAGCTGGCCTAGCTTTTGTAACGTTCTTTCTAGGCTTCCTCTTCCTGCAAATTAGACAAAAAATATATTTCGTCATGAGGTGATAATTTAAGCTTTGATATAAAGAAAAAAAACACTTACCTTTTTTTGGTTCCGTTCAGTGGGCACTTGTAACTAGCTTGCCTATGACCCTTTTCACCGCATTTCTTGCAAGTCACTAGGCCTCTAATCATTTTCTTCCCCTTAGCGTTCGTTGGAGCAGCGCTACCATCTTTGGAGGCGTCATTGACACCATCATTGGTGCCTTTCTTCTTGTGGCCACCTTGAAGGCATCCTTTGATCCTCAATTTTATGTTCCTTCCTTTATTTCTTTTTGCAAGTGGTGCCCCCACGGCAAATGGCAGCTCCACTCATGGCCACTGTGATTTATCTGTCATTGGCTGAATCTCTCTCCCGTAAGCCGCCTTGAATCTGTCCACTGAGTAGTACTCATGCACAAACTGTTCAAGGTCTACTCTCTTTTGTGAGGTCACAAATGCCAAGACATGTTGACATGGCTTACCAGTGTGCTGCCATTCAAGACAAGTACATGTTTGCTGATTTAGCTTCACAATATGCCTTTCACAATTCTTGCTATTGTCCCACACCTCTGCACTCCAATTGGCAGATTCCACAACTTTCAGATGCCCCAAACCTCTTGTATTTGCCCTCAGCTGAATCATAATTGCCGGCAGTATCCGTCCAGATAGTAGTCTTTCTCCAATCCTTCTCCTCTTCCTCCACAAAAGCATGATCATCTCTCTAATCTTGTCGGCTAGTTCAGCAACAGGTAAGTCCTTAATGTCCCGGACCCAATTGTTAAAAACTTCTGCTACGTTATTAGTAATATAGTCACACTTGATATCTAGATTGAAGACACACCTCATCCACTTGAGAGTATGGTATTGACTTAACCAGTTCCATACCTCATTTGATTCTTTAATAATTTTTGTCATATGTTCTGTGAACACCTCTTCCCTATAAGCCCTTGCTGCTGGATACATCCTTCCAAACCCATGGAACCTTTTCACAAAATTCTTCATAAGATGGTAAAAACATTCCCTTTGTTCAGCATTGGGAAACACATTCTTCACCGCATTCTCCAAGCCTTTGCACGCATCTGTGCACACGGCAAGAAGTGGAGGATCTCCTATTGCCTTCTTAAGTTGATTCATAAACCAAGTCCAATTTCCTTCATTCTCAGATGCTATGAACCCAAAAGCAAGTGGATACATCCAATTGTGACCATCAACTGCTGTAGCTGAGGCTAAATGGCCATTCCATCTTCCGTTCAGTGCGGTAGAATCTATACTTAGATGTCGCCTACACCCTTCTAGAAAACCATCAATGCATGGTTTAAGTGCACAAAAAAACCGATGAAAATACACATTACCATCTGTTTCTAGTACTTCAATCTCCACAACACTTCCAGGTGACCTCTTCAGTACCTCAGCCTTCCATCTGTATAACATCTCAAAACTCTCTTCCCATTTACCATAAACCTCTGCAAGAGCTTTTTCTCTGCCCCTCCAAACTGTGTCATATGAAATTGTGGTAGAGTATTGTTCATGCAACTTTTTCTGCAATTCTTTAGCACCCATATTGGGTGAATCCCTAAGGATACTCACAGACTTGCTAGCTACCCAATTCTGAGATGGTGTTATGGTCTTCACCCTGCTGCTTGAAATACAATCATGTTGATCAACTAAAACTGTGACCTGCAGATATAGAATTTTAAAATGAATGGAAGTTATGTAGTACAATAGGACATAAAAATAGACACATACATAATTTAAATAATAAATGGAGATCAGATAGTTATCCATATTTCACCTTTATAGTGCACTTATCATCTTGTAGGCTGCCAACAATTCTCCAAGGGCAATCTTCACTTGACTTGCAGAACCCCCTAAATCTCTTCTTATCTGTCTTTTCCGTGCCTAGATCAAACTTCTCATTAATGGCAAATTGCCTCACTGCCAGCCTGAATTCCTTCATTGATGGGTACATAGTGCCAAGTTCCATTTTTGGGTGGTCCTTATCATATGTAATCACTATTTCATTTGGTATGGCATCACTAACAGGAATGGCAGCACCTTCAGTATCACCCGCCTGCTCAACCATCCTACGACCCTTTGGTTCAGTCGTCTTTGATCTATCTTCCTCATCCTTCAAGCCCAAAATCTCACATAGTTGATCTTCACTCACCAGCTCAATTCTACCTTCATCATCATGTGTCTCTACTATTTGTATGTTATCCCAATCGACTTCCGGGATAGGTGTTGTTGTTTGTACAGTTGAAGAAGCATCAGTGAATAACAATGGAATATCAGTACCACTTGCCAACACGACCTCGAAATCACGCCTAGTTGACACAGTTAGAAAAATATGAACACGAGATTGAGTTAGCGGTCGTAAACAAGTCAAAAATCATGGTCATGAATCACGATTTAATAACGCGTATATGTAGTGTACAGAAAGGGAGAACATCAAATCTACCATTTTAGAAAAAAGGAGCCATCATCATGATAGTTTTTGTTAACCACCATACTGAACTAGTACTGTAGCATCTAGAAATTAAGAGATTCGGAAAATTCGCTAGTACACTTTGCCTGAATCTAATGTGGTTCCAATGGCATGTAGGATAACATGACATCATGCTAACTGAACTATGCAGAATAGAATTTACATATTCTCATTTTTCCCTAGTATACCTCGACTAACTGTAAGTTGTCTCTGATGTGCAGGTTAACACAAGTAATGATATAACCAAAGGTACAGGTAGAGGAATACTGTGTAGAAGGATTGGATTCCATTCTGCCGCTGCAGAACCCAGCGATCTGGAGATCAATGCGCAGGGCAGCGATCGACGGCGCGCAACTTCTAGGCGATCGGCGGCATGCGATGCCCAGACAAATCGGCGGCGCACTTACAAGCAATCCGCGAGCAAAATCAGCCCCACAATGCACAGGTAGAAGAGGAGCCGGTGGATCTTGGGGAGGAGGGGGCTTGGAGAACTCGTGAGCGATGATCTCGGCGGGCGGCGCGCTCTGAATGGCTTGTTTCAAGTCGGATGGTAAAAACGAAGCAGATCATGAAACTAGTACGTGCGCACAGGCTAGGGGTATTTTGGTCTCTTCAAGTGGCAGAAAATGAAAAAAGAAAAAGAAAAGCAATGGAAAAGAGGAAATGGCATGGTAATCAAAGTGCACACGGGCTGGATGGCATTTTTGCGAAGCCAATATTAAAAGTGGCATTTTTGCGAACCCCAATATCGAAAGTGGCAAATAGCCGATTTTCTCGTGGGAATCGGGGGAGACAGTGGTGGGGATCGGGCAGAGGGCGGAGGGGAGGTGGAGGTCGTGGGGAGTGGGGGAGGGGCGCGGGGAGAGAGGGGAGTTGGTGTGAGCGGGTTTTTTTTGTCGCCGCAGTTCGGTGGTTAGTTTGTAGCTACGGGCCGCTTGTTAGTGTTAGCAGAATGAGGATTTGGTGTGCAGAATAAGACTCTAGAGGGTGTTATCATAATAGACCCACTATATATATATATATATATATATATATATATATATATATATATATATATATATATATATATATATATATGAAAATGTGTTGGTACACCTAGGAGTATGTACTCCCACCTTCATCTGCCATTGATCGTTGTCCACGCGCCTATTCCCGCTATCGGGTCTCAACCTCCAGGCCCGTTAATTAGCGCTAATGAGTCAATGCCTAACAGACTAATATATACCTGTACACCGATTTTTTGGGTGCTCTCCCTCTAATCCTATCATCCAGTTCACACGATTGACATGTTCATGTCCCACGGCGACGGCGCCGCCAGCGAGGACGAGACATACATGCAGAAAGCGGCAGTGGTAGCCGTGCTTCGCACATGTGGCCGGCTGGCCGCGACTCCAAGTCCTTTCCAAATCGTCACTGCCACCATCCATTGACCGGAAAATATGATGATAGCTGATCGGAAAATTCATGAGATGCACGTACGATCCCCGGTTGCTTTTGATAGTTTGGATCAGGGGTCATCAATCTACTCTGAAACTTCCTATTTTCATATATAGTAACGTGCATCTGCTTATATTCATTCATAGTAATCTGGTTTCTTTGATTGTAGATCTGAAAAGGAGCCAACATGTTGTCCCTACCAGGATCTTGGTCACACCTGCCATCATGCGGCCGCACCCCTAGTCATTCATCAGCTGGCGCTTGTCCACGAGGTTTGGGCACTTATCGTCCGTATTAATAGCAATGACGATCAAGACGGACGACATCCTCATGCAGCGGCCACTGGCGGCTTGCCGACATCTTCATGCAACCGCCACAAGCAGCACCCGATGAATACACATGAAATTTGGTTGTCTACCAAACGATGAATCACACAACGAGCAGCCCACGATGCCCTCAAGCAACACGCGGCCATGTCTGCTGGTGACCGCCGAGCATGGAATTTCTTTAGGGCGTTGACGCATTAGTAGATCAGCTACTCCAACCACAAGGTGCACCGTGGTTGATGGATCTTTCTGAGACAAATTGTACTAAAGTATAAATTTCATTTTCCAGCGGTCGAGCATACACATCTAGATGCATACGTACAAGAGGATGTTCACTAATTTAATTTCTTTCGGATGTACTCATTTGTATTAAGGTGATTTTTTTGAGACTTTTTACAGTGCATCAAGTTAATTTGGGCCGTTCGTTTCTATGGTTTGAAGAGCCCAGATGAGTCCATACTACACCAGGTTTTGGGTAGTATATTTACTAGTTAAGGGCATTTTGGGTACTCAGTATTTATCAATCGCGGTCAGGTTTCTTCCCCGCCATGGCCAATCTTTCCTCCCATCATCTCTTGCCCAGTCCACGTCGGCAAGCCGTCTTGTACTTTTCGGCGACGCCGACGAAGCAAAGCTGACGGCCTCGGTTCGTGCCTCAAGCTGGAATTTCCCTCACGTAGACAGGACACAACGATGTAGAAAAGCTCCGCCGGCCGGATAGACAATCACGTCATGCACATATGCAACAATCAGATCACTGCTTGCTCTCGTAGCACAAGTGCGCACGCGAGACGCTTGCTGATGGTCACAAGCACATATGGTTCCCTGTGATTTTCTCTATTGCATCAACTCACCTTGTGATTACAAGGCCGGTGGCGTTGAGCAGAGCTCCACGACGGCGGGATCGAAGATGGGCAGTTGATAAATTTTCCATTCACCCTTCTGCTCCTCGGGCGAGTCGACGCCGGACACTTCCAGGCCGACAAGCTGCCCGACGCTCTTGGCCTGCGATCAGGGGTCCCGCACCATGCGCCTGAACCAGGTTCGTCGTCGTCGCCGTCCCTCTCTCGCGGGGCAGCTCCGGCAACCCGAGGGAGCAGCTGTAACGTGGGCCGCATATGCATCCGCTCGTGCCTCCTCGCAATGAGGCTTGGGAGTGCACCGAGGGAGTTATCGAACTTGTCAATCACCTCGCAGTACCACCCCGCCCGCCACTTCAGACGGCCGTCGCACACCCACGCCGCCTTGCTCGCCATCGCCCTGTCAGCCGCGTTGCCGTTGCTACTCATTAAATAAATATCAAATCGGCTAGTGCACCGGGCGCCACATGAAGCCGTGTTGTTCTGTGTGCACGCATTGGCTGCAAGGGAGTATGTATAGCGGAGGTCCTTGCGCCGGCGAGCCGCATGGAGATTTTGCGGCGGCGTGGCCTCGCGAGCAGCGGAGGAACAATGTCGTGTGAGATGGGATTAACTTAATTAATTAGATTAATATAATTATGATTAAAGCTAAGAAAGAATAAATCTACCTCTGATTGAGAATTACTAATATGTCCTTGAGTGAAAATTTTATTGATCAATACTGACCATTGGATCAACTAAATACTACTCCCTCCGTCTGGAAATACTTGTCCCAGAAATGGTTGTATCTAGACTTATTTTAGTTATAGATACATCCATTTTGAATCATTTCTAAGACAAGTATTTCCGGACGGAGGGAGTACCCACTATGTTGGGTAGTATGATGCACCGTAAAAAGTCTCAATTTTTTGAGTATATTTCTTTTGTAATATGACTAACAAGTATATCTGATTTTTCTATTGAGGTCTTGCACCAAATTTCTACTGGATACTCCCTTTCATGACCACTGTAGTCGGATATGGATCAATCTGTACATTAAGATACTTACTTGTGAAAAGCAACAGTATATACTTATCTTAACAAAAAAGAAAAACATATTACTCCTTAGGGACGGAGTAGTATAAACTCCCTTTTTTTTACATGATATACTCCCTCAATTGCCAAGCAGTATATATAGTCCTTCGGAAGTATATACCCACATGGAGCTAAGCAGTACATACTCCTTTAATATATTTTTTGCGAAAGGTACATACTCCTTTAATTGCCAAAGTATACCCTTATACAATTTCATTGTGTTGCAAGGAGTAAATATATACCCCATTGCAATATTAAGCAGAAGCAGTATATACCATTCTACAAACAGAATGGTATATACTCATAATTACAAAACTGGTTATACTTGTTGAGTTCCAAAAGTGGTACATACTAAAAAAAATGATATGAACTCAGTTTGAATTTGTACGTTGCATATACCTTCTAGTCCTTGCAGCGCATACTCAGTTTTTTTGGGACAACCTCAGTTTGTACGTACTTCTCATATTCACCACAAACCAATATACACTACCTCCGTTCTGCCAACCAAATGATGTAGTATTTCCTAACCGTGGAATACAAAATCATGTGCATGTATAATGTGGAGAGAAAAAACAAATAAAAAGGGAAAATGAGCGGACGGTAGAGGTTGTTAACAAAGCCATCTTCAACTATCGTAAATCAGGATCGCATCAGGCGACCGGGATCCCTTGCGCGCCGCCGGTGACGCCGCCGGTTCCCTCTCTCTCCGTCAGCCGCTCCGGCAGCGGGAGGGAGGGGGAACCCCTGGTCTGTTCGCTAGGTGGGTGTGTGGTAGGGTTAGGGTTGAGGGAGACGCTGCCGAGGCCGTTGCGGTGGTGTCGCGTCGGAATAAGTTTCTCCGGGCTCCGTTCGCGGTCAGGCGAGGCTTTTGCCTTCGTCTAGGAGCCAGCGGTGTTGGGGATCCCCGGATCTCGTCGAGGTCGCGGGCTATGGTGGTTGGAGGTCCATCGGCACTGGCCGTTTGGATCCTCAGATGGGCGATGGATGCAGGGAGACGAAGACCTTTCTTCTTCCTTATTGGTATGATTTGTTGCTGCTGTTCTTCTCCTTCCTCTGCGCTGATGCTGGTGGGAGATCCTGCTTTGTCTGGGCGGATGACCCGGCCGCGGTGCTGGACCGGTCGGATGACTCGAGTTATCTTCCTTTCGGAAGGGACACTTTTCGCGGTACTCAAAGCCAAAGATGGCGACGACTGTTGCAGGTGTGTTGGATTGATGCCCATGCCCTCTCAGCGCTGGTGTCAAGAAAGGAGGAAGCAGCGTGGCGGCAATTGTACTGTGGTCGAAGATGATGACCTGTTTGTGACTGGTTGCAGATCCTTCTGCTGCAGGGGTCTTCTCTCAAGATTCAGGGATGATGACATAGGGCTCCGGAGATTTTTTTGTGTTATGGTTGTCTTAGGGTACTCTAGGTGTTCATGGTTCTTTGTATTTGCGTTTCAGTGTACTTGTAAGAGTCAACTACTTTGTACTGATTCGTAATTTGAATGAAGAATTTTTCTAAAAAAAAGGGAAAATAGAAACTCATACGTGCATGTTGTGCTAAAAAAATGAAACTACCTGATCCTATCTCTTGTTTTTTCTTGGGAGGAGTTGCCGAGCTGAGTACGTCCATGCATAAAAATCGTTCAATGAATATTAAACTGATTATCTTTTCATAGATTGTTAGCAGTTGGTTACACCCATTAAGAGGTAGGAGTATATACTCCCGGGAATACGGAAGAGGAGTCAGGACTCTTTTTTTATACTCCCACGAGTATGTACTCCCACCCCCGATGGATAAGATAGACAGCTGAGAACCAACACAAAAATGGCAGAAAAACAATCGGTATCCAGAAATAAGAGAAGAAGGCTCCTACAAGCTCTCTCAGAGCTCAGGCACTCTCGACCGTCGGATTGTTTCCCTTGATGCATTCTCGTCCGTCCGATCGAGATCTGGAGAAACCTGGGCCGTTGGATCTGGGATTGACACTGCTGGAATGAATAGTAATGGCAACAAAATGTGTATACCATGCCCCCACCAGGGCATTTCGGTCATTTCGCGTAGTGGGGGTATAAAAGGGCTGGCTCCCCTGGTGAACCCTAGCCTCCTCCTCTCCCCGCACTCGCGCCCCCTCCCTCGCCCGCCCCGCCCCGCTCGCCCGCCCTACCCGCCTCGCCGCCTCGCCCCCCACCCCGCCCGCCCGTCCCCCTCGCCCGTCCCGCTCGCGATGGCCGATGCCCAGCCTCACCCGGCCCGTCGTCCGCCCGCCGTCTCGCCTCCCGCTCGTCCCTTCGCCGTGGCGTGGCGATGACCATGGCCCGTCGTCCCCCCGCTTCGCCGTGGCCGATGGCGCGCCACCGAGGGACCGCGCCACTCGATGAGGAGGCTGGACCTTAAGCGCGAGACCCGTGCCCAGGCGCGGCGGCAGATCCCTCATCGCGAGCCAGCCCTCCGTCGGTGCCATGCAGCGCCGCGATGCCGCTGGCTTGAGGCCCGTGTTCAGCAGCCGCCAAGGCGTCGCTTCGATCGGTGGCAGCTCTCGAGGGACCGCTTGGCGGGGGCCGTCGCCGCTCGGTGGCGCCAAGCCGTAGATCTGAGCCGCCGTTTACCGTGGCTAGGGTTTCGGGCTAGGGATCACCTTCGTCGCCGGAGTGGCTCCGGTGGACTCTGGCGACTCCTCACCCCCACGCGCGGTTCCGCTTCCCGCTGGCCACCGGGTGCAGCAGGGCGCATCAGGCTGGGCCTCCTCTTCTCCATCCCCTCTGGTGCTCCTTGGTCCGTGTTCTTGGTGAGCACCAGGCCCTTCTACCCCGCCGCCGGCGCCACCTCCTTGTGAGATCCCGACCATGGTGAGCTTCCCGCCTCCCTCCCACCCTGCATGTTTTATTTGTGCGCCACCGCCATGTCGAATATGAGAGATCTGAGAGGCTACGGTGGGAGGGATTACTACTACTTAGTTGTTCTGATTTGTATAATAAGGGGACAACACTTTCCTTAGATATTAGTGGTAGTATTATGTTGTTCCTGTAGAGAGATTATTGCTGCTTATATAGATAAGGCTGCTACTACTTGCAGATTGTTGTTAATTTCTTTACCTTATGTAGTTGCTAATGCACTGGATTTTGTTATTGTTTCCCATGTATGTTTGTTGCGACTCCGCTGCTGATGGATTCATTTTCACGTGAGACGAACACATCAGAACTTGGTATTGTTAAATCTGTCCATTATATTCAGCCTAGGTTTTCAGTTTTAACATCTTCATTGTTGCTATATGCAGAACTTACGAAATTGACAATTGTTGAACAGACATGCTACATGATTCAATATTCTTTTTCAAGTTACATATCTAATGTGTGGGGCTCTTGATTTGGTTTCTATGTGTCACCTATTTCGGAATAAGCCATCACTACTTCCTCATGATTAGGTTATTCCTCCAATAATCCTAAGGAATGTTTAGGTTCCTCCTACTAATGGTGTCATTTCGTTGCCGTCATTCGATCATTTGCTCTCCTCAATAGTTGGGTGGTTATCCATTTGATCTCTGCCATTGCAGCTCTTTATTTGGTAGGGAGCTACAAATTTTATATATACCATTTGGTGCTTTAGTTGCAAATCATGTACACCTGCAAAGTATGAGGAGCAGATATGCATTGAGGGGCATAATTTTGTTACAAAAAAGTCTGTTACTTATCTCTAATTTTCATGGATGGTTGGATTATGGGGTGCATGTGTTGTTTCAGTAGTGACCTATTAGTTATTCTGCTAAATAGTAACTACTAAATAATTGTTTCTGGTAAACAATAATGCATTTCTTACATAGGTTGTTTGATGCGTTTGTGCTCGTCGGCGGGATGGTGCAAGGCGCAACTCCGACGCGGTTCCTCGCCGGTTGGACGGCGTTCAGGCCCAACCCCGGCGCGCACTGAGTACTGCCTCGGCTACAACCTCCCTTGGTGAGCTCCATCTTCCTCCTGCTCCTCTGCTTCCAGAAATAGAGAAGAGCATCTCACTGAGCCTCCTCAGAGCTTAGCGACTCTCGGCCGTCCGATCATTTTCCTGATGCGTTCTCGGCCGTAGGATCCAGCTGCCGATCGACCTCGGCCGTCGGATCGAAACCGAGGCCGTTTCTATGAATAGTGTGCGCCCCGGTCGTGCCACCGCGCGTAAATAGCCTGCCCCGCTGGGGGCATTCTCATCATTTCGCTTTGTCTGTGGCGGTGGCATTCGTCCTAGGCGATGATGATTAGCTGTGGCTGAGATAAGTGTGCCTTTGAGCAATCGCGGCACCTGTGGGTATCAAGTTGGATCCTCCCCGTTGTCTCTAGAATCCTTTTTGATCCTGTGATACCTATTGATCTGTCCTTGGATGTTCATTCTTGTTGAGTGGTAACCAGGGCAGCTCGACTGTATAAACGGATTGATCTGGTGATAAGAGTGTTGGGGAACGTTGCAGAAAATTAAAATTTTTCCTACGGTTTCACCAAGATCCATCTATGAGTTCATCTAGTAACGAGTCATGGGAGAGTGATTGCATCTACATACCACTTGTAGATCACGTGCGGAAGCGTTCAATGGAACGGGGATGATGGAGTCGTACTCGCCGTGATTCAGATCACCGATGACCTAGTCTTTGAGCGGACAGCACCTCCGCGTTCAACACACGTACGGAGCGGATGACGTCTCCTCCTTCTTGATCCAGCAAGGGGGAAGGAGAGGTTGATGATGATCCAGCAGCACGACGGCATGGTGGTGGATGTAGCAGAACTCCGGCAGGGCTTCGCTAAGCAACTACGGGAGGAGGAGGAGGTGTTGCAAGGAGGAGGGAGGCGCCAAGCCTTGAGGGGTGCGGCTGCCCCTCCCTCCCCTCCGTTTATATAGGTGCAAGAGAGAGGGGGGGGGGGGCGCAGCCTTGCCCCTTCCTCCAAGGAAGGGTGCGGCCAAAGGGGGGGAGGAGTCCATCCTCCCCAAGGCACCTCGGAGGTGCCTTCCCCTCTTAGGACTCTCCCCTCTCCTTGTCTCCTTGGCGCATGAGCCTCTTGGGGCTGGTGCACTTGGCCCATATAGGCCAAGGCGCACCCCCTACATCCCATGTGGCCCCCCCCCGGGGCAGGTGGACCCCCCGGACCCCTTTCGGCACTCCCGGTACAATACCGATAACGCGCGAAACTTTTCCGGCGACCAGAATAAGACTTCCCATATATAAATCATTACCTCCGGACCATTCCGGAACTCCTCGTGACGTCCGGGATCTCATCCGGGACTCCGAACAACATTCGGTTTGCTGCATACTCATATTCATACAACCCTAGCGTCACCGAACCTTAAGTGTGTAGACCCTACGGGTTCGGGAGACATGCAGACATGACCGAGACGGCTCTCGTGCAATAACCAACAGGGGATCTGGATACCCATGTTGGCTCCCACATGCTCCTCGATGATTTCATCGGATGAACCACGATGTCGAGGATTCAAACAACCCCGTATACAATTCCCTTTGTCAATTGGTATTTTACTTGCCCGAGATTCGATCGTCGGTATCCCAATACCTCGTTCAATCTCGTTACCGCAAGTCACTTTACTCGCATCAGTAATGCATGATCCGTGACCAAACACTTGGTCACTTTGAGCTCATTATGATGATGCACTACCGAGTGGGCCTAGTGATACCTCTCCGTCATACGGAGTGACAAATCCCAGTCTTGATCCGTGTCAACCCAACAGACACTTTCGGAGATACCTGTAATGCACCCAGTCATGTTGTGACATTTGGTACACGCAAAGCACTCCTACGGTATCCGGGAGTTACACGATCTCATGGTCTAAGGAAGAGATACTTGACATTGGAAAAGCTCTAGCAAAACGAACTACACGATCTTGTGCTATGCTTAGGATTGGGTCTTGTCCATCACATCATTCTCCTAATGATGTGATCCCGTTATCAACGACATCCAATGTCAATAGTCAGGAAACCATGACTATCTGTTGATCAACGAGCTAGTCAACTAGAGGCTCACTAGGGACATATTGTGGTCTATGTATTCACACGTGTATTACGATTTCCGGATAATACAATTATAGCATGAATAAAAAACAATTATCATGAACAAGGAAATATAATAATAATACTTTTATTATTGCCTCTATGGCATATTTCCAACAGTCTCCCACTTGCACTAGAGTCAATAATCTAGTTACATTGTGATGAATCGCACACCCATAGAGTTCTGGTGTTGATCATGTTTTGCTCGCGGAAGAGGTTTAGTCAACGGATCTGCGACATTCAGATCCGTATGCACTTTGCAAATTTCTATGTCCCCATCTTGAACATTTTCACGAATGGAGTTGAAGCGACGCTTGATGTGCCTGGTCTTCTTGTGAAACATGGGCTCCTTGGCAAGTGCAATAGCTCCAGTGTTGTCACAGAAGAGTTTGATCGGCTCCGACGCATTGGGTATGACTCCTAGGTCGGTGATGAACTCCTTCACCCAAATTGCTTCATGTGCTGCCTCCGAGGCTGCCATTGTTGGGGAACGTAGTAATTTCAAAAAATTTCCTACGCACACGCAAGATCATGGTGATGGCATAGCAATGAGAGGGGAGAGTATTGTCCACGTACCCTCGTAGACCGTAAGCGGAAGCGTTATGACAACGCGGTTGATGTAGTCGTACGTCTTCATGATCCGACCGATCCAAGTACCGAACGTACGGCACCTCCGAGTTTAGCACACGTTCAGCTCGATGGCGATCCCGGACTCCGATCCAGCAAAGTGTCGGGATGAGTTCCGTCGACAAGACGACGGTGGTGACAATGATGATGCTCTACGCGCGAGGGCTTCGCCTAAACTCTGCGACGATATGACCGAGGTGGAATATGGTGGAGGGGCACCGCACACGGCTAAGGAACGATCCGTAGATCAACTTGTGTGTCCATGGGGTGCCCCTGCCCCATATATAAAGGAGTGGAGGAGGGAGGCCGCCCTCTCTATGGCGCGCCTAGGGGAGTCCTACTCCCACCGGAGTAGGATTCCCCTTCCTAGTCCAACTAGGAACCCTTCCATGTAGTAGGAGTAGGAGAGAAGGAAAGGGAAGAGAGAAGGAGAAGGAAGGAAGGTGCGCCCCCCTCCTAGTCCAATTCGGACTAGTCCAAGGGAGGGTGCGGCCACTCTTTGGCCCTTTCTCTCCTTTTTCCGTATGGCCCAAAGAGGCCCAATCGAATTCCGTAACTCTCCCAGACTCCCAAAAATACCGAATCACTCGGAATCTTTCCGAACTCGAATATAGTCGTCCAATATATCGATCTTTACGTCTCGACCATTTAGAGACTCCTCTTCATGTCCCCGATCTCATCCGGAACTCCTAACTCCTTCTGTACATCAAAACTCATAAACTCATAATATAACCATCATCGAAACCTTGCGTGCGGACCCTACGGGTTCGAGAACTATGTAGACATGACCTAGAACTATTCTCGGTCAATAACCAATAGCGGAACCTGGATGCTCATATTGGCTCCTACATATTCTACGAAGATCTTTATCGGTCAAACCGCATAACAACATACGTTGTTCCCTTTGTCATCGGTATGTTACTTGCCCGAGATTCGATTGTCGATATCAATACCTAGTTCAATCTCGTTACGGCAAGTCTCTTTACTCGTTCGTAATGCATCATTCCGTAACTAACTCATTAGCTACATTGCTTGCAAGGCTTATAGTGATGTGCATTACCGAGAGGGCCGAGAGATACCTCTCCGACAATCGGAGTGACAAAACCTAATCTCGAATACGCCAACCCAACATGTACCTTTGGAGACACCTGTAGTACTCCTTTATAATCACCCGTTATGTTGTGACGCTTGGTAGCACCCAAAGTGTTCCTCCGTAAACGGAGTTGCATAATCTCATAGTTACGAGAACATGTATAAGTCATGAAGAAAGCAATAGCAATATACTAAACGATCAAGTGCTAGGCTAACGGAATGGGTCATGTCAATCACATCATTCTCCTAATGATGTGATCCCATTAATCAAATAACAACACATGTCTATGGTTAGGAAACATAACCATCTTTGATTAATGAGCTAGTCAAGTAGAGGCATACTAGTGACTATATGTTTGTCTATGTATTCACACATGTATCATGTTTCCGGTTGATACAATTCTAGCATGAATAATAAACATTTATCATGATATAAGGAAATAAATAATAACTTTATTATTGCCTCTAGGGCATATTTCCTTGATCTCCCACTTGCACTAGAGTCAATAATCTAGATTACACAAGAATGATTCTAACACCCATGGAGTCTTGGTGCTGATCATGTTTTGCTCGTGGAAGAGGCTTAGTCAACGGGTCTGCAACATTCAGATCCGTATGTATCTTGCAAATCTCTATGTCTCCCACCTGGACTTGGTCCCGGATGGAATTGAAGCGTCTCTTGATATGCTTGGTCCTCTTGTGAAATCTGGATTCCTTTGCCAGGGCAATTGCACCATATTGTCACAGAAGATCTTCATTGGTCCCGATGCACTAGGTATGACACCTAGATCGGAAATGAACTCTTTCATCCAGACTCCTTCATTTGCTGCTTCCGAAGCAGCTATGTACTCCGCTTCACATGTAGATCCCGCCACGACGCTTTGTTTAGAACTGCACCAACTGACAGCTCCACTGTTTAATAAAAACACGTATCCGTTTTGCGATTTAGAATCGTCCGGATCAGTGTCAAAGCTTGCATCGACATAACCATTTACGACTAGCTCTTTGTCACCTCCATATCGAGAAACATATCCTTAGTCCTTTTCGTATTTCAGGATGTTCTTGACCGCTGTCCATGATCCACTCTGGATTACTTTGGTACTTTCCTACCAAGCTTATTGCTAAGCATACGTCAGGTCTGGTACACAGCATTGCATACATGATAGAGCCTATGGCTGAAGCATAGGAACATCTTTCATTTTCTCTCTATCTTCTGCTGTGGTCGGGCATTGAGTCGACTCAATTTCACACCTTGTAACACAGTAAAAATCCTTTCTTTGCTGCTCCATTTTGAAATTTTTCAAAACTTTATCAAGGTATGTGCTTTGTGAAAGTCCAATCAAGCGCCTTGATCTATCTCTATAGATCTTGATGCCCAATATGTAAGCAGCTTCACCGAGGTCTTTCATTGAAAAACTTTTATTCAAGTATCCTTTTATGCTATCCAGAAATTCTATATCATTTCCAATCAATAATATGTCGTCCACATATAATATTAGAAATGCTCTGAGCTCCCACTCACTTTCTTGTAAATACAGGCTTCTCCAAAAGTCAGATAAAACCATATGCTTTGATCACACTATCAAAGCGTTTATTCTAACTCCGAGAGGCTTGCACTGCACCATAAATTGATCGCTGGAGCTTGCACACTTTGTTAGCCCTTTTGGATCAACAAAACCTTCGGTTGCATCATATACAACTCTTCTTCTAGAAATCCATTCAAGAATGCAGTTTTGACATCCATTTGCCAAATTTCATAATCATAAAATGCATCAATTGCTAACATGATTCGGACAGACTTAAGCATCGCTACGGGTGAGAAAGTCTCATCGTAGTCAACCCCTTGAACTTGTCGAAAACCTTTCGCAACAAGTCGAGCTTTATAGACAGTTATATTACCATCAGCGTCAGTCTTCTTAAAAATCCATTTATTCTCAATGGCTTGCCGATCATCGGGCAAGTCAACCAAAGTCCATACTTTGTTCTCATATATGGATCCCATCTCAGATTTCATGGCTTCTAGCCATTTTGCGGAATCTGGGCTCATCATCGCTTCCTCATAGTTCGTAGGTTCGCCATTGTCAAGTAACATGACTTCCAGAATAGAGTTACCGTACCACTCTGGTGCGGATCTTACTCTGGTTGACCTACGAAGTTCAGTAGAAACTTGATCTGAAGTTTCATGATCAATATCATTAGTTTCCTCACTAATTGGTGTAGTTGTCACAGGAACCGGTTCTTGTGATGAACTACTTTTCAATAAGGAGCAGATACAGTTATCTCATCAAGTTCTACTTTCCTCCCACTCACTTCTTTCGAGAGAAACTCTTTTTCTAGAAAGGATCCGAATTTAGCAACGAAAATCTTGCCTTCAGATCAGTGATAGAAGGTGTACCCAACAGTCTCCTTTGGGTATCCCATGAAGACACATTTCTCCGATTTGGGTTCGAGCTTATCTGGTTGAAGTTTCTTCACATAAGCATCGCGGCCCCAAACTTTAAGAAATGACAACTTTGGTTTCTTGCCAAACCACAGTTCATGAGGTGTCGTCTCAACGGATTTTGATGGTGCCCTATTTAACGTGAATGCGGCCGTCTCTAAAGCATAACCCCAAAACGATAGCGGTAAGTCAGTAAGAGACATCATAGATCGCACCATATCTAGTAAAGTACGATTACGACGTTCGGACACACCATTTCGTTGTGGTGTTCCGGGTGGCGTGAGTTGCGAAACTATTCCGCATTGTTTCAAATGTAAACTAAACTCGTAACTTAAATATTCTCCTCCACGGTCAGATCGTAGAAATTTTATTTTCTTGTTACGATGATTTTCCACTTCACTCTGAAATTCTTTGAACTTTTCAAATGTTTCAGATTTGTGTTTCATTAAGTAGATATACCCATATCTGCTCAAATCATCTGTGAAGGTGAGAAAATAACGATACCATGCAAGGCCTCAACATTCATTGGACCACAAACATCGGTATGTATGATTTCCAACAAATCAGTTGCTCGCTCCATAGTTCCGGAGAACGGCGTTTTAGTCATCTTGCCCATGAGGCACGGTTCGCAAGTACCAAGTGATTCATAATCAAGTGATTCCAAAAGCCCATCAGTATGGAGTTTCTTCATGCGTTTTACTCCGATATGACCCAAATGGCAGCGCCACAAATAAGTTGCACTATCATTATCAACTCTGTATCTTTTGGTTTCAACACTATGAATATGTGTATTACTACTATCGAGATTCAATAAAAATAAACCACTCTTCAAGGGTGCATGACCATAAAAGATATTATTCATATAAATAGAACAACCATTATTCTCTGACTTAAATGAATAACCGTCTCGCATCAAACAAGATCCAGATATAATGTTCATGCTTAACGCTGGCACCAAATAACAATTATTTAGGTCTAAAACTAATCCCGATGGTAGATGTAGAGGTAGCGTGTCGACCGCGATCACATCGACTTTGGAACCATTTCCCACGCGCATCGTCACCTCGTCCTTAGCCAATCTTCGCAATCCGTAGTTCTGTTTGAGTTGCAAATATTAGCAATGAACCAGTATCAAATACCAGGTACTACTGCGAGCATTAGTAAGGTACACATCAATAACATGTATATCACATATACCTTTGTTCACTTTGCCATCCTTCTTATCCGCCAAATACTTGGGGCAGTTCCGCTTCCAATGTCGATCGCTTGCGGAGAAGCACTCGATCTTAGGCTTAGGTTCAGACTTGGGTTTCTTCTCTTGAGCAGCAACTTGTTTCTGTTCTTCTTGAAGTTCCCTTCTTCTTCCCTTTGCCCTTTTCTTGAAACTGGTGGTCTTGTTGACCATCAACACTTGATGCTCCTTTTGATTTCTACCTCCGCGGTTTTAGCATTGCGAAGAGCTCGGAATAGTCTTGTCCATCCCTTGCATATTATAGTTCATCACGAAGCTCTTGTAGCTTGGTGGCGATGATTGAAGAATTCATCAATTACACTATCATCGGAAGATTAACTCCCGGTTGAATCAAGTGATTATTATACCCAGACATTTTGAGTATGTGTTCACTGACAGAACTATTCTCCTCCATCTTGCAGCTATAGAACTTATTGGAGACTTCATATCTCTCAATCCGGGCATTTGCTTGAAATATTAACTTCAACTCTGGAACATCTCATATGCTCCATGACGTTCAAAGCGTCGTTGAAGGCCGGTTCTAAGCCGTAAAGCATGGCATCTTGAACTATCGAGTAGTCATCAGCTTTGCTCGCGAGACGTTCTTAACGTCGTCGGTTGCATCAGCAGCAGGCCTGGCACCCAGCGGTGCTTCTAGGACGTAATTTTTCTGTGCAGCAATGAGGATAATCCTCAGGTTACGGACCCAGTCCGTGTAATTGCTACCATCATCTTTCAACTTTGCTTTCTCAAGGAACGCATTAAAATTCAATGGAACAACAGCATGAGCCATCTATCTATAGTAAACATAGACAAGCAAAAATACTATCAGGTACTAAGTTCATGATAAATTTAAGTTCAATTAATCATATTACTTAAGAACTCCCACTTAGATAGACATCCCTCTAATCTTCTAAGTGATTACATGATCCATATTAACTACACCATGTCCGATCGTCACGTGAGATGGAGTAGTTTCAATAGTGAACATCAATATGTTGATCATATCTACTATATGATTCACGCTCGACCTTTCGGTCTCCGTGTTCCGAGGCCATATCTGTTATATGCTAGGCTCGTCAAGTTTAACCTGAGTATTCCGCATGTGCAACTGTTTTGCACCGTTGTATTTGAGCGTAGAGCCTATCACACCCGATCATCACGTGGTGTCTCAAAGACGAAGAACTTTCGCAGCGGTGCATACTCGGGAGAACACTTCTTGATAATTTTAGTGAGAGATCATCTTAAAATGCTACCGTCAAACAAAGCAAGAAAAGATGCATAAAGGATAAACATCACATGCAACCAATATAAGTGATATGATATGGCCATCATCATCTTGTGCTTGTGATCTCCATCTCCGAAGCACCGTCGTGATTACCATCGTCACCGGCGCGACACCTTGATCTCCATCGTAGCATCGTTGTCGTCTTGCCAACTATTGCTTCTACGACTATCGCTACCGCTTAGTGATAAAGTAAAGCAATTACATGGCGTTGCATTTCATACAATAAGCGACAACCATATGGCTCCTGCCGATTGCCGATAACTCGGTTACAAAACACGATCATCTCATACAATAAAATATAGCATCACGTCTTGACCATATCACATCACAACATGCCCTGCAAAAACAAGTTAGACATCCTCTACTTTGTTGTTGCAAGTTTTACGTGGCTGCTACGGGCTGAGCAAGAACCGTTCTTACCTACGCATCAGAACCACAACGATAGTTTGTCAAGTTGGTGCTGTTTTAACCTTCGCAAGGACCGGGCGTAGCCACACTCGGTTCAACTAAAGTGAGAGAGACAGACACCCGCCAGTCGCATTTAAGCAACGAGTGCTCGCAGCGGTGAAACCAGTCTCGCGTAAGCGTACGCGTAATGTCGGTCCGGGCCGCTTCATCTCACAATACCGCCGAACCAAAGTATGACATGCTGGTAAGCAGTATGACTTGTATCGCCCACAACTCACTTGTGTTCTACTCGTGCATATGACATCTACGCATAAAACCTGGCTCGGATGCCACTGTTGGGGAACGTAGTAATATCAAAAAAATTCCTACGCGCACGCAAGATCATGGTGATGGCATAGCAACGAGACGGGAGAGTATTGTCCACGTACCCTCGTAGACCGTAAGCGGAAGCGTTATGACAACGCGGTTGATGTAGTCGTACGTCTTCACGATCCGACCGATCCAAGTACCGAACGTACGGCACCTCCGAGTTCAGCACACGTTCAGCTCGATGACGATCCCGGACTCCGATCCAGCAAAGTGTCGGGGATGAGTTCCGTCAGCACGACGGCGTGGTGACAATGATGATGCTCTACCGGCGCAGGGCTTCGCCTAAACTCCGCGACGATATGACCGAGGTGGAATATGGTGGAGGGGGGCACCACACGGCTAAGGAACGATCCGTAGATCAACTTGTGTGTCCATGGGGTGCCCCTGCCCCGTATATAAAGGAGTGGAGGAGGGAGGGCGGCCCTCTCTATGGCGCGCCCTAGGGGGAGTCCTACTCCCACCGGAGTAGGATTCCCCTTCCTAGTCCAACTAGGAACCCTTCCATGTAGTAGGAGTAGGAGAGAAGGAAAGGGAAGAGAGAAGGAGAAGGAAGGAAGGTGCCCCTCCCCTAGTCCAATTCGGACTAGTCCAAGGGAGGGTGCGGCCACTCTTTGGCCCTTTCTCTCCTTTCCCGTATGGCCCAAAGAGGCCCAATACGAATTCCGTAACTCTCGGTACTCCCAAAAATACCGAATCACTCGGAACCTTTCCGAACTCCGAATATAGTCGTCCAATATATCGATATTTACGTCTAGACCATTTCGAGACTCCTCGTCATGTCCCGATCTCATCCAGGACTCAACTCTCCTTGGTACATCAAAACTCATAAACTCATAATATAACTCGCCATCGAAACCTTAAGCGTGCGGACCCTACGGGTTCGAGAACTATGTAGACATGACCTAGAACTATTCTCGGTCAATAACCAATAGCGGAACCTGGATGCTCATATTGGCTCCTACATATTCTACGAAGATCTTTATCGGTCAAACCGCATAACAACATACGTTGTTCCCTTTGTCATCGGTATGTTACTTGCCCGAGATTCGATCGTCGGTATCCAATACCTAGTTCAATCTCGTTACCGCCAAGTCTCTTTACTCGTTCCGTAATGCATCATTCCGTAACTAACTCATTAGCTACATTGCTTGCAAGGCTTATAGTGATGTGCATTACCGAGAGGGCCCAGAGATACCTCTCCGACAATCGGAGTGACAAAACCTAATCTCAAATACGCTGAACCCAACATGTACCTTTGGAGACACCTGTAGTACTCCTTTATAATCACCCGATTCGTTGTGACGTTTGGTAGCACCAAAGTGTTCCTCCGTAAACGGAGTTGCATAATCTCATAGTTACGAGAACATGTATAAGTCATGAAGAAAGCAATAGCAATATACTAAACGATCAAGTGCTAGGCTAACGGAATGGGTCATGTCAATCACATCATTCTCCTAATGATGTGATCCCATTAATCAAATAACAACACATGTCTATGGTTAGGAAACATAACCATCTTTGATTAATGAGCTAGTCAAGTAGAGGCATACTAGTGACTATATGTTTGTCTATGTATTCACACATGTATCATGTTTTCGGTTGATACAATTCTAGCATGAATAATAAACATTTATCATGATATAAGGAAATAAATAATAACTTTATTATTGCCTCTAGGGCATATTTCCTTCAGCCATGTACTCCGCTTCACATGTAGATCCCGTCACGACGCTCTGCTTGCAGCTGCACCAGCTTACTGCTCCACCATTCAACATATACGCATATCCGGTTTGTGACTTTGAGTCATCCAGATCTGTGTCGAAGCTAAGCGCCGACGTAACCCTTCTGACGAGCTCTTCGTCACCTCCATAAACGAGAAACATGTCCTTTGTCCTTTTCAGGTACTTCAGGATATTCTTGACCGCTGTCCAGTGTTCCTTGCCGGGATTACTTTGGTACCTACCTACCAAACTTACGGCAAGGTTTACATCAGGTCTATTACACAGCATGGCATACATAATAGATCCTATGGCTGAGGCATAGGGGATGACACTCATCTCTTCTTTATCTTTTGCCGTGGTCGGGCATTGAGCTGAGCTCAATTTCACACCTTGCAAAACAGGCAAGAACCCTTTCTTGGACTGATCCATTTTGAACTTCTTCAAAATCTTATCAAGGTATGTGCTTTGTGAAAGACCTATGAGGCATCTTGATCTATCCCTATAGATTTTCATGCCTAATATGTAAGCAGCTTCTCCAGGGTCCTTCATTGAAAAACTCTTATTCAAGTAGGCCTTAATGTTGTCCAAAAGTTCTATATCATTTCCCATCAAAAGTATGTCATCTACATATAATATGAGAAATGCTACAGAGCTCCCACTCACTTTCTTGTAAACGCAGGCTTCTCCATAAGTCTGCATAAACCCAAACGCTTTAATCATCTCATCAAAGCGAATGTTCCAACTCCGAGATGCTTGCACCAGCCCATAAATGGATCGCTGGAGCTTGCATACCTTGTTAGCATTCTTGGGATCGACAAAACCTTCCGGCTGCATCATATACAGCTCTTCCTTAAGGTAACCATTAAGGAATGCCGTTTTGACGTCCATCTGCCATATCTCATAATCATAGTATGCGGCAATTGCTAACATGATTCGGACGTACTTAAGCTTCGCTACGGGAGATAAAGTCTCATCGTAGTCAATCCCTTGAACTTGTCGATAACCCTTAGCGACAAGTCGAGCTTTATAGATGGTAACATTACCATCCGTGTCCGTCTTCTTCTTAAAGATCCATTTGTTTTCTATCGTCACGATCATCGGGCAAGTCTGTCAAAGTCCATACTTTGTTTTCATACATGGATCCTATCTCGGATTGCATGGCTTCAAGCCATTTGTTGGAATCTGGGCCCGCCATCGCTTCTTCATAGTTCAAGGTTCACCGTTGTCTAACAACATGATTTCCAAGACAGGGTTGCCGTACCACTGCAGTGCGGAACATGTCCTAGTGGACCTCTGAAGTTCAAGAGCAACTTGATCTGAAGTACCTTGATCATCATCATTAATTTCCTCTCCGATCGGTGTAGGCACCACAGAACAATTTTCTGAGCTGCACTACTTTCCGGTTCAAGAGGTAGTACTTCATCGAGTTCTACTTTCCTCCCACTTACTCCTTTCGAGAGAAACTCTTTTCCGAGAAAGGATCCGTTCTTGGCAACAAAGATCTTGCCTTCGGATCTAAGGTAGAAGGTATACCCAATGGTTTCCTTAGGGTATCCTATGAAGACGCATTTTTCCGACTTGGGTTCGAGCTTTTCAGGTTGAAGTTTCTTGACATAAGCATCGCATCCCCAAACTTTTAGAAACGATACTTAGGTTTCTTCCCAAACCATAATTCATACGGTGTCGTCTCAACGGATTTAAACGGTGCCCTATTTAAAGTGAATGTAGCTGTCTCTAGAGCATATCCCCAAAATGATAGCGGTAAATCAGTAAGAGACATCATAGATCACACCATATCCAATAGAGTGCGATTACGACGTTCGGACGCACCGTTACGCTGAGGTGTTCCAGGCGGCGTGAGTTGTGAAACGATTCCACATTTCCTTAAGTGTGTGCCAAATTTGTGACTTAAATATTCTCCTCCACGATCTGATCGCAAGAATTTTATCTTTCGGTCACGTTGATTCTCTACTTCATTCTGAAATTCCTTGAACTTTTCAAAGGTCTCAGACTTGTGTTTCATCAAGTAGACATACCCATATCTACTCAAGTCATCAGTGAGAGTGAGAACATAACGATATCCTCCGCGAGCCTCAACACTCATTGGACCGCACACATCGGTATGTATGATTTCCAATAAGTTGGTTGCTCGCTCCATTGTTCCGGAGAACGGAGTCTTGGTCATCTTGCCCATGAGGCATGGTTCGCATGTGTCAAATGATTCATAATCGAGAGACTCTAAAAGTCCATCAGCATGGAGCTTCTTCATGCGCTTGACACCAATGTGACCAAGGCGGCAGTGCTACAAGTATGTGGGACTATCGTTATCAACTTTACATCTTTTGGTATTCACACTATGAACATGTGTAACATTACGTTCGAGATTCATTAAGAATAAACCATTGACCATCGGAGCATGACCATAAAACATTTCTCTCATATAAATAGAACAACCATTATTCTCGGATTTAAATGAGTAGCCATCTCGTATTAAACGAGATCCTGATACAATGTTCATGCTCAAACTTGGCACTAAATAACAATTATTGAGGTTTAAAACTAATCCCATAGGTAAATGTAGAGGTAGCGTGCGACGCCGATCACATCGACCTTGGAACCATTCCCGACGCGCATCGTCACCTCGTCCCTTCGCCAGTCTCCGTTTATTCCGCAGCTCCTCTCGTGAGTTACATATATGAGCAACGGCACCGTATCAAATACCGGGAGTTACTACGAGTAATGGTAAGGTACACATCAATTACATGTATATCAAATATACCTTTAGTGTTGCCGGCCTTCTTGTGCGCTAAGTATTTGGGGCAGTTCCGCTTCGGTGTCCCTTCCTTTGCAATAAAAGCACTCAGTCTCGTGCTTGGGTCCATTCTTTGACTTCTTCCCGGCAAGCTGGCTTACGGGCGCGCAACATCCTTGTCGTCCTTCTTGAAGTTCTTCTTTCCCTTGCCCTTCTTGAACTTAGTGGTTTTATTGACCATCAACACTTGATGCTCCTTCTTGATTTCTACCTCTGCGACTTCAGCATTGAAAATACTTCAGAATATTTTTCACCATCCCCGCATATTGTAGTTCATCACAAAGCTCTTGTAGCTTGGTGGGAGCGATCAAGGATTCTGTCAATGACCGGCTCGTCCAGGAGGTTAATGTCCAGTGGGACAGGCGGTTGTGCAACCCGGACATTTTGAGTATGTGCTCACCGACAAACTATTTTCCTCCATCTTACAACTATAGAACTTGTCGGAGACTTCATATCTCGACCGGGCATGAGCTTGGAAAACTAGTTTCAGCTCCTCGAACATCTCATATGCTCCGTGTCGCTCAAAACGCTTTTGGAGCCCCGGTTCTAAGCTGTAAAGCATGCCGCACTGAACGAGGGAGTAATCATCAGCACGAGATTGCCAAGCGTTCATAACGTCTTGGTTCTCTGGGATGGGTGCATCACCTAGCGGTGCTTCTAGGACATATTGTTTCTTGGCAGCTATGAGGATAATCCTCAGGTTCCGGACCTAGTCCAAATAGTTGCTGCCATCATCTTTCAGCTTGGTTTTCTCTAGGAACGCGTTGAAGTTCATGGTGACATGAGCGTTGGCCATTTGATCTACAAGACATTTTGCAAAGATTTTAGACTATTGTTCATGATAATAAAGTTCATCTAATCAAATTATTTAATGAACTCCCACTCAGATTTGACATCCCTTTAGTCATCTAAGTGTTACATGATCCGAGTCGACTAGGCCGTGTCCGATCATCACGTGAGACGGTACTAGTCATCGTCGGTGAACATCTCCATGTTGATCGTATCTTCCATACGACTCATGTTCGACCTTTCGGTCTCTTGTGTTCCGAGGCCATGTCTGTACATGCTAGGCTCGTCAAGTTAACCTAAGTGTTTTGCGTGTGTAGAACTGTCTTACACCCGTTGTATGTGAACGTAAGGATCTATCACACCCGATCATCACGTGGTGCTTCGAAACGACGAACTTTAGCAACGGTGCACATTTAGGGAGAACACTTTGAGGGATCATCTTATTTACTACCGTCGTTCTAAGTAAACAAGATACACAAACATAATAAACATCACATGCAATTATATAGTAGTGACATGATATGGCCAATATCATATAGCTCCTTTGATCTCCATCTTCGGGGCTCCATGATCATCCTGTCACCGGCATGACACCATGATCTCCATCATCATGATCTCCATCATCGTGTCTTCATGAATTTGTCACGCCAACGACTACTTCTACTTCTATGGCTAACGCGTTTAGCAATAAAGTAAAGTAATTTACATGACGTTCTTCAATGACACGCAGGTCATACAAAAATAAAGACAACTCCTATGGCTCCTGCCGGTTGTCATACTCATCGACATGCAAGTCGTGATTACTATTACAAGAACATGATCTCATACATCACATATATCATTCATCATTCATCACAACTTTGGCCATATCATATCACAAAACACTTGCTGCAAAAACAAGTTAGACGTCCTCTAATTGTTGTTGCAAGTTTTACGTGGCTGCAATAGGGTTCTAGCAAGAACGTTTTCTTACCTACGTGAAAGCCACAACGTGATTTGTCAACTTCTATTTACCCTTCATAAGGACCCTTTTCATCGAATCCGCTCCAACTAAAGTGGGAGAGATAGACACCCGCTAGCCACCTTATACAACTAGTGCATGTTAGTCGGTGGAACCAGTCTCACGTAAGCGTACGTGTAAGGTCGGTCCGGGCCGCTTCATCCCACAATACCGCTGAAGCAAGATAAGACTAGTAGCGGCAAGAAAGTTGACAACATCTACGCCCACAACAAATTGTGTTCTACTTGTGCAATAGAGAACTACGCATAGACCTAGCTCATGATGCCACTGTTGGGGAACGTTGCAGAAAATTAAAATTTTTCCTACGGTTTCACCAAGATCCATCTATGAGTTCATCTAGCAACGAGTCATGGGAGAGTGATTGCATCTACATACCACTTGTAGATCGCGTGCGGAAGCGTTCAATGGAACGGGGATGATGGAGTCGTACTCGCCGTGATTCAGATCACCGATGACCTAGTGCTGAACGGACAGCACCTCCGCGTTCAACACACGTACGGAGCGGATGACGTCTCCTCCTTCTTGATCCAGCAAGGGGGAAGGAGAGGTTGATGATGATCCAGCAGCACGACAGCGTGGTGGTGGATGCAGCAGAACTCCGGCAGGGCTTCGCTAAGCAACTACGGGAGGATGAGGAGGTGTTGCAGGGAGGAGGGAGGCGCCAAGCCTTGAGGGGTGAGGCTGCCCCTACCTCCCCTCCCTTTATATAGGTGCAAGAGAGAGAGGGGGGCGCAGCCTTGCCCCTTCCTCCAAGGAAGGGTGCGGCCAAAGGGGGGGGAGGAGTCCATCCTCCCCAAGGCACCTCGGAGGTGCCTTCCCCTCTTAGGACTCTCCCCTCTCCTTGTCTCCTTGGCGCATGGGCCTCTTGGGGCTGGTGCCCTTGGCCCATATAGGCCAAGGCGCACCCCCTACAGCCCATGTGCCCCCCCCCCCCGGGACAGGTGGACCCCCCGGACCCCTTTCGGCACTCCCGGTACAATACCGATAACGCGCGAAACTTTTCCGGCGACCAGAATAAGACTTCCCATATATAAATCTTTACCTCCGGACCATTCCGAACTCCTCGTGACGTCCGGGTCTCATCCGGACTCGAACAACATTCGGTTTGCTGCATACTCATATTCATACAACCCTAAGCGTCACCGAACCTTAAGTGTGTAGACCCTACGGGTTCGGGAGACATGCGACATGACCGAGACGGCTCTCGGCAATAACCAATAGGGGGTTCTGGATACCCATGTTGGCTCCCACATGCTCCTCGATGATTTCATCGGATGAACCACGATGTCGAGGATTCAAACAACCCCGTATACAATTCCCTTTGTTAATCGGTATTTTACTTGCCCGAGATTCGATCGTCGGTATCCCAATACCTCGCTCAATCTCGTTACGAAAGTCACTTTACTCGTGCATCGTAATGCATGATCCCGTGACCAAACACTTGGTCACTTTGAGCTCATTATGATGATGCACTACCGAGTGGGCCCAGTGATACCTCTCCGTCATACGGAGTGACAAATCCCAGTCTCGATCCGTGTCAACCCAACAGACACTTTCGGAGATACCTGTAATGCACCTTTATAGTCACCCAGTCACGTTGTGAAGTTTGGTACACCTAAAGCACTCCTACGGTATCCGAGAGTTACACGATCTCATGGTCTAAGGAAGAGATACTTGACATTGGAAAAGCTCTAGCAAAACGAACTACACGATCTTGTGCTATGCTTAGGATTGGGTCTTTTCCATCACATCATTCTCCTAATGATGTGATCCCGTTATCAACGACATCCAATGTCCATAGTCAGGAAACCATGACTATCTGTTGATCAACGAGCTAGTCAACTAGAAGCTCACTAGGGACATATTGTGGTCTATGTATTCACACGTGTATTACGATTTCCGGATAATACAATTATAGCATGAATAAAAGACAATTATCATGAACAAGGAAATATAATAATAATACTTTTATTATTGCCTCTAGGGCATATTTCCAACAAAGAGATGATGGGGGTAGGTTATATGATCGAGGAAAGGCGGATCTGAGCCCACTGTGCAATGAACCCTAGACCCTTTTTTACTTGTATCTAAAGGTGTTGCTTATTATGCTCTAGTGTTTATAGCCATCTTCCATAAATCTGAGCCATTGAGCGGACACTTCCTTTTGTTTTCTTTGGTTTGTTCTGAAGCTTTCCCCAATTCTATCTGTCACCACTGCATTTTGTGGATCATGCACCAGACTAAATGTAGGTGAACTTTGAAGGATGCATGTTTTGTTAGCTTTGTAACCTATTTCCTTGCTAAGTAAGCATTTGGGGTTAATTTTTTTTGTTGCCACCTTCTTTGTACATATAGTTTTGCATCAATTTGCCTTGCACTCTTCCCGACAAGCTTATAATAGTGTTGAACTTTGTCCATTTAGGCATAGCAACTATCTGAATTATCAAAATTTGCTACCATTTGGTTACCACCAGAAGTTTGTCTATTGATAAAACATGGTTCAGGAAGGCATTTTGTATTCTATGTTTTTTAATAGAATTCTGATTCGGGGCAACGATGATTGACCACTGCTAATATAAGTACTTTCTTGAGCAATCGAGCAATTTGCTGATATAAAACATGGTCCAGGAAGAAAACGAAGAATACAACTGGTTTCATATGTACTTTATGCTCATTCATTTTAATCCTCGAATGATATAGGAGATTCTGTTGGTGCTCTATTAACATGATTGTTGTGTGCGTTTCTGTTACGTAATAATATTGTTGACAAGATATTTCTGAAATTACGATCGGAAGTTGCTGCCTGCCGGGATCCCATGTGCGTTGGTGCCGGAGATCCCATGTGCGTTGGTGCTCCCCTGTGCAACCACTCTGACGACTGCCAGGTGAGCCATTCACCCACGTCGCTTGTGCTTTCTCTCAACTGGACTGGCCCTGGCTAATTGATTTCGGATTTATGTTGCCTGTAGATCCGTTGTTCATGTGGTTGTTGGGCCGGATTGGTTGTCGCACTCATCGATCTATGGGCAAGCCTTGTTTTGACCCGGTTTTCGCCGTCTGCTTCAGTTGAGACATGATCTTGACACTTGTTTTGCTGCCGACTGGTCTATTCTTTGTAGGAGCTCCTTTTGGTCAATCCTCTTGTCTGGTCATTGTTGGATTCTTTGGCAGCCTCCTTGTCTTCGTCCAGGGACTTACAAGTCGACCCATCATCTCCTTCTATCTGTTGCTGTTCCTTTGCATATCTAGGTTGGTGCTCGTGTGCGTGTATATTTGATGTTGAGCTCGGTAAACTGTGCTTGTCATTCATGTAGATGTGCACAGAGTGTCTTTCTTTGTTGTCTTATATTGGTGGAGACAGAGAGTACTATCCACTCGTTGTATTTTACTGGTTTTGTTTCCTTGTTTGTTTCTTTGTGGTTTACAGGAGTGTGCTTTGGCTGGTTCCTACCAGGGATGGGATCTTCATTTGCACATGGGTGCTTCGTGCTTGCTGTTTTTCTTTCTTTTTGTTCAATTGGCATGGCCTACTGATGTGTGTGCTGGCCCTGTGTGTCCTGTGTCATTCCAGTGGCGTCGGTTTGTGAGGATTGAATGATAGAATATGCTGGTCATAGTGTGTATCCAGAAAGGTGTGGATGCAATATGACATGTGCCCTTTAGTTTAGTCTGGTTTTTTAGGGGGTTTGGTTTAGTCTGGTACATTTGAATTAGTCTGCTTTGTCCGTGTCAATTTAGTCTTTTGCTTCTGGTTGGCACTTTCAGGTTTGTTTGCCAAGAAACAGAGATTTGTTTCTCCATTCACACATGATGAACAGAGGTTGGATTTGTTTCTGTTGGATTGATGCATGTGAAAGAGTCAGGCCAGCAAGTAGTTGTACTGTCTATGAAGATGTGGAGTTGCTGGTGCTGGTAGCTTTACTAGCTGAACAAATTTAGTTTCATGTTTACTTTTTATTATCAGTCTCTTTGAAGCTTCCCTCCATTAAGAGCTTCGGGAGTTGAAGTGATTACAGTTTTGGTAATGAAACCAAGTGCTACCTTGACATGTTTCACTCCTGATTTTGGCTTTCCATGCTACAGATATGTTGTAGATGCAAGTGAAGGGTGAGTTCATATTTTAGTTATGATTATGATTCCATTATCAACCATACAATCTGGTTACTTAGTTTTGCTAGATGCTTGATGTTTCTTCAATCGAAAGCTTGATTTCTTAGTCTGCTTCTCAGTGGGTTACGCACGGTAATTGGTAATATGTATGTTGTTTGTTTTGATGTATGCATTTTGTTGCCATGATCCAATATTCTTGCAAAAGGATAATTAGAATGTCATGTTAGGCACGGTAATTGGTAATATATATGCTCCTTGTTTTGATGTATGCATGTTGTTGCCATGATCCAACATTCTTGCAAAAAAGATAATTAGATTATCCTGTAGTGCAAGTTGCTTGATGTTTCTCTCTAATCGGAAATGGTGCCAGATGCTTGATGTTTCTATTCAAACAAAAGTCTTGAGCTTCTGTTTCTATCTAACGACATTTTCTGTGTCCTTATATTGATGTTCAGGCCAAATCCGACAGGACTTTACTCTACTTCACAATTATCATGAGATGCATCCTCCCAAGTGCCCGGAGGAGCCCCTGCTGCGTGCTCGGTGGCTTTTGTGCTCATTCTTGCCGGGAGGAGCCCCTGCTGCATCCTCCCGATAGTTGTGTGTTTGCTGATTTACCTGTTTCTTTCTTGGCGTGTAGATCTGCAGGTGCAGATTATGTACATGTGGGAGAGGCACCCGGAGCTGGTCCGGGACTCGCACCACGGCATGCTTGCCGCCGTCCTCGGCAGGTGAGCCATGAGTCTTCTTCTTCCTCCTCTTCTTAGTCCAGCCTCACAGACTCAAGAGCTGTGTACGTGTGTTGGCTGTGTGATTTCATAGCATACAGGCGGCCGAGGAGGCCATCCTCTATAGCTACAGGCATGGCTTCTCCAGCTTCGCGGCCGTGCTCACCATCACGCAGGCGGCGCACCTCTCAGGTGAGTGTTCGGGCCTGCACATCAGCTCCAGGAGTTCTGGGCCGATTGTTGTTTTTTTAACTTCTGGTCATAAAAAAATAGAATCTTGTTTCCATTTGCCCTGCCTCAGTTGTTCTAATGTTCAGTTTTAAAGGTTATATTTTTTGGCTGACCAGAGCTTGTAAACAAGATTCTGTGCCATGTACTTTGATTATCATGCATATTTACATACTCATACTCATGGTCCATTTGACCAACGCATGTGATGATAATCATGCATATTTACATACTGTACTAAATCCAAATACACATACTATATATATATATATATATATATATATATATATATATATATATATATATATATATATATATATATTACCATGTTTAATTTTCATTGCTGGTTCCTTTTGTGTTCTTTTTATATCTAACCTCTATTTGATATCTGACTTTGCCATCTTGCTGCAGGCGCTTCCCAATCCGTCTCATACCTTTATTGCATATAAGTTGTTCTTGATCATCTGGTTGTGCCCGAGTGCGTGTTTGGGTTCAGAGATAAGCCATTTTGCTCGCTCCTGGGGCACGCCGCTGATGTTCTTGATCTATCATGGTCCAAATCTCAGGTACAGACTCTCTCCGACATTTAATGAATAAAATAGCCAACTGCTTAATCTTACTTTTTTGTCACTTTTGCTAGACATTCTGAAAATTTAGAATCAACAGTTGCACTGCAATCTTCTTCAGAACAAAACCGAATGGTAATTTTCAGTTTTAATGGTGTATAATACGGCTGTAAGGACCGTGATCATCAAAACTGTCATGTACTATAGGGAAAACATTACACTTCCAAGTTCCAACTTTTATCACTTGGCTGCACTATAATTGGGCAATAGGCCTGATCTATGTAAGAAATTAGTTTTATTTGCCCATGATACTGCTGAAAAACATGTTCACTTCAAATAGTAAATCATATCCTGTCATTATTCAAGAGGTAAACTGAGGAAAAGAAAGTATCAAGAAAGCAACCATCGTGTATATATCTTAGTATATATTTGCCCATCGTTCTACAAGATGCTAATCGCTTCAGCTTTGGGTTAACTTGTTGGCTGGCTCCTGAAACTAAGCACATGTTGGTATTTCATTGTTGTACTGGTGTATGCAAGGGTTATTTTCGTGCAGAGGTTTTGAACTGTGATTTCCTTCTCTTTCAAGTCTAAAGCATTCGACTGATAATTTCAGGCAGGCATTTCAATTTTCTGTCATGCATATTTCCCGTGATAACATCGCTGTTCGTCATGCTTCCCTTTTAGGTATGTGTTCAATTCTTCTTATCTAAATGTATGTTTGTTCTTGGGCTACAAAATTTGAGATGCGATTTATTGCATCCTTCAACTATTTTTCCTGCTGAACCTGCCGGCTCGACCTAGGAGCTGCAGGTGCAAATGCGTGTGCGAGGAGCGCCGTCGGTCGACCTGTGTTCTTTCTTCGTCAGGAAGGATGCAGCCAGCTACTCAAGCCCCTCTCCTTCGCTCCTTGCAGAGGTACATCGTCCTTCTCCTTCCCCGTTTATCTTGCCCCGTTGTGCTCTTGCCATAGCTGCTCCTAACCCAGGCTTTCGCTGCTCCTCAACTCTCAGCAGGAGAGGCATGGGCGTCATGGACTCCGTTGAGATTCTCGACGAAGCGATACCCGAGTGGTTGGAATTGGCAATCATATGCTTCCAGCGGTATCACTCGCCATGATGAGCTCCACCATTCGTATAAACGCCTTGCTTTTAGTATTTTGTGATGTTCGGCTGTCCTGTAATGTGCTACTTGGTCTTTGGTCCCTTGCTATGTAACCAACTTACTCTAATTATTAATAATGGTATTTTGACTTGTGGGATGCATTCATTTCTATATAAATGACTTGCTGTAATCCTGATCTATCAAGAATTTTGATGGTTTTATCATATCTTAGTTTGTACTGCACTTATATGATTTGTATTGGTTTACATACTCCCCTGATAAATATCAGGTGCTGGATTATTGGATCACCACTTTAGACATATTTTTGTAATGACAAAATGTGTCATGTTTGTCATACTTTTGGTATATATATGTTGTCTTGCCCTTTGGCAATGCCCTATTTTTTATGTAAATTTCTGTATTGGTCTAATCCATTCTGTTAACAAACGCAATGAAATTGATTCTGTCTTAGTCTCATGCCGATGTTGATCACCATTGTGTCTTGCTCCAATCACAACTGAATGTTTCTTCTTCACTATATTGTTATGTTGTATGAATGCGTATACTAAACCTGAATTCATATTAAGTTAGCATTACCTGCCTGACCAAACGTTGGGACCGGCACCCTCGCGCCATGGCACGATCCCGTTCTAGTATAAGGTGGGTCCATGTGGTGACCTGGAAGGGAGGAACGGCCATCTTGACCTGCTAGAAAATAGGAATCTGTTTAAGAGTTGTTATTTCGGAAGGAAGTATATCACCTTTCCTTAGGAGTATATCACGTTTTAAATAGATTGATTGCGTTTGGAAGGAGAATTAGAGATCCTTGGTGCCGATTGAATTGATCCTATACGTAGCAACTTGGAAGATTGCATGGGTTTATTCGTCCCCATCTATGTACCGTAGTATATTCAGTACCGTAGTTTCACTTCTGAAGGAGTATGTACCTCAATAATCTCAAAAGGTGTACACTCCATTTTTCTTGGAACAGGTAAATACTGTTTTTTTATTAGAAGGAGGTATGTACTTTTTATTAGAAGGAGGTATGTACTTATTTTTGTAAGGACGATATATACTAATTATTTAAGGGCATATACTGTTTTATGTAATATATACTGCAGCTTTTTCAGTTATATGATACAATTAAAATGATACAATTAAAAGAAGTATGTGTTATATAGTCCTTATTTAAGGTGGTATATACTTCAGTGGATGATACATAAGAAGTATATACTCCTTGTTTAAAAACAACTATATACTTCACTGAACTTAAAGCAGTATACTTCACTGGATATAAAGCATTATATACTTCATGGGATTAAAACAGCTTCACTGGATTTGAAGTATATACTTCATGGGATTAAAAACAGTATATACTTCAGCATGACCTCTTTTTTTTAAGTATATAGTTAGTATCATTCAAAAAGCATATGCAACCTTTTCACATACTATTGCTTATCATTCGAAGAACTATACAGTGCTTGTAACCAAAGAAATGCATATTAATATTGCCAAAGAAGTGTATACTACTTCAGATAGAAGTATTGGTCTATCTAGCAGAACATGCTTAATAAGATGCACTCGTTGTACAGAATTTTGCATATAGCAGAAACATTTATACTGATCAAGAAAACTGGACTATGCAACTATTTTTACATCTTCAAAAAGTATTAAATGCTACAAAAAAATGGAGAAAAGAAGGATTATGTCTTCCGGGAAACTGCAGATATGCTTCTGTACATCGCATGGAGTTGCTCCTCAGTCACACAAACCTACATGCATTGCATCCATGGATATTCAATGGAAACAATTAGCAACATAAGTTAGATTTGCTTGAAAAATAATTTGTATAACTGTACAATATATCAAAGTCTCTGGTTATATATACGAAAAAACTGAACTACGTGTACCAAGCATCCACAAAGAAACAGAGTAAAAAGAGCTTCAAAGTTTGTTTACACGAGGAAGGACAGTAGCTGACCTGATCTATGAAAATTTGTGTAGATCTTGAAGAATAAGAGTTTAATTAGGTAGCTGGGGTGAGAAAAGCTGAGTCTCCTCTGGTTCTCCAATCAATTGGACAGTGGCCACGGCAATTAAACGAAGGTGGATGTATATCCTGATTTCATTGATGAATATACTCATCTAGTTTACTAGAACTACACTCAGGGCATGATGGATTTGGCTCATATTCTCACTAACGCGCGATGAATATACCAAATATTTGGTATCCTAATACAATGACCACAGCATTATCAAGAAGGAAAAATGCAGAAAATATTGCACACGTAAACATGTCGCATCGGATCCGTGGTGGTTTCTGCCCTGTTTACCCGAAAGAAGTCAGAAGGAGAGCAGCCAGAATCAATGGCGCTCAACGGGATTAAATTTCTGCCATGAGGAATTTATGTATGCACTAGATGGTAATGAGACAAATCGAAAAGGTACCTAGTATTACTTGATTAGTGGGCTTCCAAACCAGCTGCTTATGGGTTGGAAGAACTCGGATTAGACTCCAACGTCGAGTGGGAAAAACTGGGCGTCGTTGTTCTCTTGCATGGCGCTCTTCAACTAGCAGCGCTGCAGGTGAAGCCGACGACCTGGATGCTTGAAGAAAAGGAGATGTGAGCGAACCGTAGATTTGATTTCGAGTATGGTCTTGGCGCGGCAGAAACGAACCTGGTCATTGACGTTGAGGCCATTGGCCGGTGAGAAGAGGAACCACGTACTGCAGTGGAGGACGCCGTCGAGCTAGCTCTTCTTTTGCGGCCAATATCGCGCCCCCAACCACGATGCAAGCCGCCATCATCGCCGCCGCCGCCGCCGCCGCTAATGACACGGGAGAAGAGATCGATATGCGTTCAACTGGATAAGGTCGCCAGCTAAACAATAAACCTCCAGGAAAATTGGAGCAATGACCTTGTTTAGTTAGATTTTTTTTCACGTATTATTATTTTAGTTAATTAACAGGCAAAATAAAGGAATGCGGGGTGAGCGATGGAATGGGCGAACGAAATAACAAGAGACCTGTGTAGGAGTATGTACTCCTAGGAGTACTAACCCATATATATATATATATATATATATATATATATATATATATATATATATATATATATATATAGGTAAATTGTTTAGGGCACCTAGGTGCCCAGGCACCTAGGCAGCATGCAACTAATGCCCCATGCAATTGATCTCTTTCCAAATATTGGTGCATGACATACCTGCCATAAAAATGCACGCTATTACAATCCATACAATTTATTTTCATATATGATATGACGTCCTAGTTTCCTTTTAAATGTTTATTTATAATATATGCAATACAATACCTTGTGTACACTTTCTTGCTTTTGCCTTGTATTCTTTGCTGGAATACAATACGCATAAACATATGCTGCACTCATCCTTTCTTGCTATTAAAAAAACAATTTCATGCATTTAGAAAGAATTTGTCCTATGTATCGTATACCTAACACAAAGAATTTATATACATATAATAATAAATCTATGACATAAACCTAGAAATGATATACCCATGTACGATAAAGCAAAATGATATATACCTAAGAAATATATGTCCCAAACATAACATATCCAAGATGATAATTGATATATGATAATAACCAATATATTTTTAAGTGCGTACTCAAGCCCTTACAAAAATATATATATACACAAAGAAATGCATACCCCGACACGAAATTTTTTGTGTACATATCCACACATGTACATACCCCCCGACGTGAAATTTATATGTACATACACTGACTTGAAATTTATGTGTACATACTCATAACTATACATACCCTGACTTAAAAATTATGTGTACATATTCATAAATATACATACCTGACGTGAAATTTATGTGAACATACTCATAAATATACTTACCCCGATGTGAAATTTATATGCGCATACACATAAATGTACATAACCCAACATAAAGTTTATGCGTACATACCCCGACGTGATTTCTCTCTCTATATATCCATAAAAATGTACATACCCCAACGTTAAATTTATGTATACATGCACCGATATACATTTATTTGTACATACTCTGATATGAAATATATGTGTATATACCCAAATGTAAAATTTCAAAGATTTAATCCATTTATGACTATCCATTAATTTAAACATAAATGGTTGTCATACATGCATGCGCGGTTACCATACTTATTAATTTCTGCCATATATAATCACATTAATGATTTACCATATCAAGACAAACGCCATGCATCAACTCATCATCTAACAGCTACGAGGTAATTAAGGTGCCCAGGCACCTAGGTGTCCCAAACTGCCGTCCTATATATATATATATATATATATATATATATATATATATATATATATATATATATATATATATATATATATAGAGAACTCTACTGAAATATTTAAGAATAAACGAAACATACGCATATAATGCAAGTGTCAGAAATAACATAAAAACACATGGGGTCCATCATTTCTTATTTTCTCACGGTCAAGTGGATTAATTTTGTTTAACATGTTTTTGAAGACGAAATGTATTGAGAAAATTAAATTTTATCACAAAATATGGTTTAAACTTACAATAATATAACTAGTTATGATTCTGATTTCTAATAAATGATTTACGAACAAATAATAAAGTTTAGTGTAAACAATTATATTTTGTCGTAGCTGTGATGGAAAGCATTTGCGATAGAGCTGAGGAATTGAAGAGGATCTTCAGACATTTTTTGCTGCCTTGCAGCCCCCTGATTAGATAACTGAAATCCAAAACCTTGATACTGTAGTGGTGGAGAAGACCGGAACCAAGAATCCCCTGGATGAATGATTCAAGCGCTATCCTGTGCCAAAAAGGTCATCAAATTTGAATTCAGCGTGCTCCAAAATTTTGACGTTATTGCTTCGCTTCGCCTTATTGTGGAATCAAACATAAGATTTAATTCATATATCACTAGCTGCTGGAAGCTCCAATTCTTGGCTATAACAAAGCCCACTTGAATTAGATCCCCGTTGTCGACACAAGACGCATGTCGGAATATCCCACTTCCGAAGACTGCAGCTCAGTCCATTGGCGCCATGGGCCATCTTGAACACAGAACTTTGCATCCATGCCAATCAAAAGATCTTCCGGGCTAGTCATTAGCATCTAAATATCAATCATGGTTTTGTCGAAGTTGTGCCCCCACACAAAGACAAATTTGAGGGGGGAGCTGCTTTCACTAATGGCAGCGGCGGTGGTCAAAGAACCTGCTAAGCAGCAACAATAGTCAAGATTCGTACAATCAAGAACTCTAAAACTTAATCAAAAACCCAAAGAAACATTCATGGTCTATTCCTCGCCGAATGCATAGTTCTTGGACTGCCGCCATGATCAGAACAAAACAGAGAAGGAGAGCAATGCAATTGGCTGAACTTTGACATACCTAAAGATTTCGATGCCAAAGACAGGTTGATCATGTCGATGGGGGTCTTGCTCTGGATGTTAGCCATCCAGTGAGCGGGATCAATGGCGGCGGCAGCGTTTAAGGAACCTGCAAAACAACAACGAAAGTAAAGATGCATGCACACTAATCAATCAAGAAATCCAAAAATTGATCATAAACTGAAAGAAGCACGCTTGGTCCTAAAGATTCACAGTCTTCTGCTCACCAAATTCATACTTCTTCTACTGCTGCCAAGATCAGAACAAAACAGAGAAGGAGAGAAAATCAATTGGCTGAACTTTGACATACCTGAAAATTTCGGCACCGAAGACAGATTCATCGTGTCGACGGGGATCTTGCACTGGATGTCGGTCGTCTAGTCAGCAGGATCCATGTCGGCAGCGGGGGTCAAAGAACCTGCTAAAATGACGGAAGTAAAGATTCAAGCCCAAAAATCAATTAGGAAGTATGAAAGTTGATCAATAACCCCAAAGAAACACACCTTGGTTCTCATTGTCACCGGGGGTAGAAACAACGTCCGTCCGGTGAGCAGGAGCTTCAACATGTCGAACTTCAGGGTTATATGTGTGTGCCTGCTACACTATCATAACGACGACATCAAAGTTGTGCAAGCATGTGTCTTCTCAGCAAAAAATAACAGCTGGGTCTCCTTGAGCCTGAAGGAGATTCGTGACATCATTCCTGGACTCAATGTGTACCTGGAGCCTTTCAAGTTCGTGGGCCGCGCGTGAGGGGCTCGATCTGCTGGTCCACCGAAGGCCAATGCAACAATGTCATTATATGTAACTTAGTTTCCACGAAAAATGACAAACTTGGACTACGGCAAAAGTGTTTAAAAAAGTGTTCTCAGAAACGAGCTATCATGTATGAAGATCCATGACTTTCAAAGCAAATGGCCAATGCTGTGGCAACATCATGGCATAATTTGTTCAAATGATATCATATTTTGCACAAGTTTGCATCTTGGAATGACAAACAATGTTGCCTAGGAGGTTTTGATTTTCTTTGCAAAAAAAATCATTTTTCATTTTTTGAGTGCCCAAAATGAGTCTTTTTGTAAAGAACCTACCAAATATTTGTTGCAAAATTGGACCAAATCAAATTTCTAAAATATTAGACCATATTTAATGTACAACTGACCAAATTGTTGGGTATCAAAAGTTTTTGATCCACTTCTCGTGAAAAATACAAATTTCCATTGATTCGGTAGGAAGCGGGTCAAATTTAAACTATATGTGCCTCATAGTTTGCTCTTTATTTTTTCCAAAATAATTTCTAGGTACACAAATATCTATTTAATCAGAGATACTCCAAAAGTTTTCAAGATTCAACCCCAAGCTATGAGTGGTCAAGCCCGCCGTTTTGACCGCATTTCGAAACGGGCATAAGAAATAAAAAAATCAAAACCTTCGCATTATGCCATTATATGCGACCTAGCTTTCAGGAAAAATAATAAACTTAGACTAGGGAAAATGTCTTAAAAAAGTGTTCTCAGAAACGAGCTATCATGTATGAAGATCCATGACTTACAAGGTAAATGGTCATTTTCATGGCATAGTTTGTTCAAATGATCTCATAATGTGCAAAAGGGTGCATCTTGGATTGTCAAACAATGTTGGCAAAGGGAGTTTTTATTTTCGTTGCACAAAAAAACCATTTCTCATTTTCCGAGTGCCAAAAATTGGTTTTTTTTGTGTGAAGAACCTACCAAATATTTGTTGCAAAAAGTCACCACCCAATTTTTCAAAAATATTTGGCCATGTTTTATGTAAAATGGTTGTGTGTCAAAATCTTTTGATCCACCTCTTATCAAAAAGACAAATCTTCGCCGATTAAGCAGGAATTGGGTCAAATTTGTGTTGGGGAACGTAGTAATTTCAAAAAAATTCCTACGCACACGCAAGATCATGGTGATGCATAGCAACGAGAGGGGAGAGTGTTGTCAACGTACCCTCGTAGACCGTAAGAGGAAGCGTTAGCACAACACGGTTGATGTAGTCGTACGTCTTCACGATCCGACCTATCCAAGCACCGAACGTACGGCACCTCCGAGTTCAGCACACGTTCAGCTCGATGACGATCCCCGGGCTCCGATCCAGCAAAGCTTCGATGAGTTCCACAAGACGATGGCGTGGTGACGATGATGATGTTCTACCGGTGCAGGGCTTCGCCTAAACTCCGCGACGATATGACTGAGGTGGAATATGGTGGAGGGGGGCACCGCACACGGCTAAGGAACAATCCGTAGATCAACTTGTGTGTCTAGGGTGCCCCCCTGCCCCCGTATATAAAGGAGGGAGGGGGGAGGTGCGGCCGGCCCCCAAGGGTGCGCCTGGAGGATTCCTACTACCACCGGGAGTAGGACTCCCCCTCTTGCCTTGTTGGAGAAGGAAAGGGAAGGGAAAGAGGAAGGCGCCCCCTTCCTTGTCCTATTCGGACTAGGGGGGAGGGGGCGCGCGGCCTGCCCTGGTCGGCCCTTCTCTTCTCCCTTATGGCCCACTAAGGCCCATTAACCCCCGGAAGGGTTCCGGTAACCCCCCGGTGTTCCGGTAAAATCACGATTTCACCCGGAACCATTCCGATATCCAAATATAGGCTTCCAATATATCAATCTTTATGTCTTGACCATTTCGAGACTCCTCGTCATGTCCGTGATCACATCCGGGACTCCGAACAATCTTCGGTACATCAAAAGTTATAAACTCATAATAAAACTGTCATCGTAACATTAAGCGTGCGGACCCTACGGGTTCGAGAACTATGTAGACATGACCTAGAACTATTCTCGGTCAATAACCAATAGCAGAACCTGGATGCTCATATTGGCTCCAACATATTCTACGAAGATCTTTGTCGGTCAAACCGCATAACAACATACGTTGTTCCCTTTGTCATCGGTATGTTACTTGCCCGAGATTCGATCGTCGGTATCCAATACCTAGTTCAATCTCGTTACTGGCAATTCTCTTTACTCGTCACGTAATGCATCATTCTGTAACTAACTCATTAGCTACATTGCTTGCAAGGCTTATAGTGATGTGCATTACCAAGAGGGCCCAGAGATACCTCTCCGACAGTCGGAGTGACAAAACTTAATCTCGAAATACGCCAACCCAACATGTACCTTTGGAGACACCTGTAGTACTCCTTTATAATGACCCAGTTACGTTGTGACGTTTGGTAGCACCCAAAGTGTTCCTCCGGTAAACGGGAGTTGCATAATCTCATAGTTACAGGAACATGTATAAGTCATGAAGAAAGCAATAGCAATATACTAAACGATCAAGTGCTAGGCTAACGGAATGGGTCATGTCAATCACATCATTCTCCTAATGATGTGATCTCGTTAATCAAATGACAACACATGTCTATGGTCAGGAAACATGATCATCTTTGATTAATGAGATAGTCAAGTAGAGGCATACTAGTGACTATATGTTTGTCTATGTATTCACACATGTATCATGTTTCCGGTTAATACAATTCTAGCATGAATAATAAACATTTATCATGATAGGAGGAAATAAATAATAACTTTATTATTGCCTCTAGGGCATATTTCCTTCAGTCTCCTAGTTGCACTAGAGTCAATAATCTAGATTACATAGTAATGATTCTAACACCCATGGAGTCTTGGTGCTGATCATGTTTTGCTCGTGAGAGAGGCTTAGTCAACGGGTCTGCAACATTCAGATCCGTATGTATCTTGCAAATCTCTATGTCTCCCACTTGGACTTGGTCCCGGATGGAATTGAAGCGTCTTTTGATGTGCTTGGTCCTCTTGTGAAATCTGGATTCCTTTGCCAAGGCAATTGCACCAGTATTATCACAGAAGATCTTCATTGGTCACGATGCACTAGGTATGACACCTAGATCGGTAATGAACTCCTTCATCCAGACTCCTTCATTTGCTGCTTCTGAAGCAGCTATGTACTCCGCTTCACATGTAGATCCCGCCACGACGCTTTGTTTAGAACTGCACCAACTTGCAGCTCCACCGTTTAATAAAAACACGTATCCGGTTTGCGATTTAGAATCGTCCGGATCAGTGTCAAAGCTTGCATCGACGTAACCATTTACGACTAGCTCTTTGTCACCTCCATATACGAGAAACATATCCTTAGTCCTTTTCGTATTTCAGATGTTCTTGACCGCTGTCCAGTTGATCCACTCTGGATTACTTTGGTACCTTCCTGCCAAGCTTATTGCTAAGCATACATCAGGTCTGTACACAGCATTGCATACATGATAGAGCCTATGGCTGAAGCATAGGGAACATCTTTCATTTTCTCTCTATCTTCTGCAGTGGTCGGGCATTGAGTCTGACTCAACTTCACACCTTGTAACACGGGCAAGAACCCTTTCTTTGCCTGATCCATTTTGAACTTTTTCAAAATTTTATCAAGGTATGTGTTTTGTGGAAGTCCTATTAAGCGTCTTGATCTATCTCTACAAATCTTGATGCCCAATATGTAAGCAGCTTCACCGAGGTCTTTCATTGAAAAACTTTTATTCAAGTATCCTTTTATGCTATTCAGAAATTCTATATCATTTCCAATTAATAATATGTCATCTACATATAATATTAGAAATGCTACAGAGCTCCCACTCACTTTCTTGTAAATACAGGCTTCTCCAAAAGTCTGTATAAAACCATATGCTCTGATCACACTATCAAAGCGTTTATTCCAACTCCGAGAGGCTTGCACCAGACCATAAATTGATCGCTGGAGCTTGCACACTTTGTTAGCCCCTTTTGGATCAACAAAACCTTCTGGTTGCATCATATACAACTCTTCTTCTAGAAATCCATTCAAGAATGCAGTTTTGACATCCATTTGCCAAATTTCATAATCATAAAATGCAGCAATTGCTAACATGATTCAGACAGACTTAAGAATCGCTACGGGTGAGAAAGTCTCATCGTAGTCAACCCCTTGAACTTGTCGAAAACCTTTCGCAATAAGTCGAGCTTTATAGACAGTTATATTACCATCAGCGTCAGTCTTCTTCTTAAAGATCCATTTATTCTCAATGGCTTGCCGATCATCGGGCAAGTAAACCAAAGTCCATACTTTGTTTTCATACATGGATCCCATCTCAGATTTCATGGCTTCTAGCCATTTTGCGGAATCTGGCCTCATCATCGCTTCCTCATAGTTCGTAGGTTCGTCATGGTCAAGTAACATGACTTCCAGAATAGGATTACCATACCACTCTGGTGCGGATCTTACTCTGGTAGACCTTCGAAGTTCAGTAGAAACTTGATCTGAAGTTTCATGATCAATATCATTAGCTTACTCACTAATTGGTGTAGGTGTCACAGGAACCGGTTCATGTGATGAACTACTTTCCAATAAGGGAGCAGGTGCAGTTACCTCATCAAGTTCTACTTTCTTCCCACTCACTTCTTTCGAGAGAAACTCCTTCTCTAGAAAGGATCCATTCTTAGCAACGAATGTCTTGCCTTCGGATCAGTGATAGAAGGTATACCCAACTGTTTCTTTTGGGTATCCTATGAAGACACATTTCTCCGATTTAGGTTCGAGCTTATCTGGTTGAAGTTTCTTCACATAAGCATCGCAGCCCCAAACTTTAAGAAACGACAACTTTGGTTTCTTGCCAAACCATAGTTCATAAGGCGTCGTCTCAACGGATTTTGATGGTGCCCTATTTAACGTGAATGCAGCTGTCTCTAAAGCATAACCCCAGAACGATAGCGGTAAATCAGTAAGAGACATCATAGATCGCACCATATCTAGTAAAGTACGATTACGACGTTCGGACACACCATTTCGTTGTGGTATTCCGGGTGGCGTGAGTTGCGAAACTATTCCGTATTGTTTCAAATGTAAGCCAAACTCGTAACTCAAATATTCTCCTCCACGATCAGATCGTAGGAATTTTATTTTCTTGTTACGATGATTTTCCACTTCACTCTGAAATTCTTTGAACTTTTCAAATGTTTCAGACTTGTGTTTCATTAAGTAGATATACCCATATCTTCTTAAATCATCTGTGAAGGTGAGAAAATAACGATATCCGTCACGAGCTTCAACATTCATCGGACCACATACATCTGTATGTATGATTTCCAACAAATTTGTTGCTCTCTCCATAGTACCGGAGAACGGTGTTTTAGTCATCTTGCCCATGAGGCACGGTTTTTCGCAAGTACCAAGTGATTCATAATCAAGTGATTCCAAAATTCCATCAGTATGGAGTTTCTTCATGCGCTTTACACCGATATGACCTAAACGACAGTGCCACAAATAAGTTGCACTATCATTATTAACTCTGCATCTTTTGGCTTCGACATTATGAATATGTGTATCACTACTATCGAGATTCAACAAAAATAGACCACTCTTCAAGGGTGCATGACCATAAAAGATATTACTCATATAAATAGAACAACCATTATTCTCTGATTTAAATCAATAACCGTCTCGCATTAAACAAGATCCAGATATAATGTTCATGCTCAACGCTGGCACCAAATAACAATTATTCAGGTCTAAAACTAATCCCAAGGTAGATGTAGAGGTAGCGTGCCGACCACGATCACATCGACTTTGGAACCGCTTCCCACGCCATCGTCACCTCATCCTTGGCCGTGCTCGCTTATTCCGTAGTCCCTGCTTTGAGTTGCAAATGTTAGCAATGTAACCAAGATCAAATACCAGTGCTATCTGCGAGCTCTAGTAAGGTACACATCAATAACATGTATATCACATATACCTTTGTTCACCTTGCCATCCTTCTTATCCGCCAAATACTTGGGGCAGTTCCGCTTCCAAAGTCCATCGCTTGCGGTAGAAGCACTCGGCCAGGCTTAGGTCCGCACTTGGGTTTCTTCTCTTGAGCAGCAACTTGCTTGCTGTTCTTCTTGAAGTTCCTTCTTCTTCCCTTTGCCCTTTTCTTGAAACTAGTGGTCTTGTTAACAATCAACACTTGATGCTCCTTCTTGATTTCTACTTCCGCAGCTTTTAGCATTGCGAAGAGCTCGGGAATTGTCTTGTTCATCCCTTGCATATTATAGTTCATCACGAAGCTCTTGTAGCTTGGTGGCGTGATTGGAGAATTTCATCAATGACACTATCATCGTGAAGATTAACTCCAGTTGAATCAAGTGATTATTATACCCGCACATTTTGAGTATGTGTTCACCGGCGTAACTATTCTCCTCCATCTTGCAGCTATAGAACTTATTGGATACTTCATATCTCTCAATCCGGCATTTGCTTGAAATATTAGCTTCAACTCTGGAACATCTCATATGCTCCATGACGCTCAAAACGCCGTTGAAGACCCGGTTCTAATCCGTAAAGCATGGCACGTTGAACTATTGAGTAGTCATCGCTTTGCTCGCCAGACGTTCTTAACGCCGCCGGTTGCATCAGCAGCAGGCACGCACCCAGCGGTGCTTCCAGACGTAATTCTTCGTGCAGCAATGAGGATAATCCTCGTTACGGACCCAGTCCGTAATTGCTACCATCATCTTTCAACTTTGCTTTCTCAAGGAACGCATTAAAATTCAACGGAACAACAACACGAGCCATCTATCTACAACAAACATAGATAAGCAAAATACTATCAGGTACTAAGTTCATGATAAATTTAAGTTCAATTAATCATATTACTTAAGAACTCCCACTTAGACTGACATCTCTCTAGTCATGTAAGTGATCACGTGATCCAAATCAACTAAACCATAACCGATCATCATGTGAGATGGAGTAGTTTTCAATGGTGAACATCACTATGTTGATCATATCTACTATATGATTCACGCTCGACCTTTCGGTCTCCGTGTTCCGAGGCCATATCTGCATATGCTAGGCTCGTCAAGTTTAACATGAGTATTCTGCGTGTGCAAAACTGGCTTGCACCCGTTGTAGATGGACGTAGAGCTTATCACACCCGATCATCACGTGGTGTCTGGGCACGACGAACTTTGGCAACGGTGCATACTCAGGGAGAACACTTCTTGATAATTTTAGTGAGAGATCATCTTAAAATGCTACCGTCAATCAAAGCAAGATAAGATGCATAAATGATTAACATCACATGCAATCAATATAAGTGATATGATATGGCCATCATCATCTTGTGCTTGTGATCTCCATCTTCGAAGCACCGTCGTGATCACCATCGTCACCGGCGTGACACCTTGATCTCCATCGTAGCATCGTTGTCATTACGCCATCTATTGCTTCTACGACTATTGCTACCGCTTAGTGATAAATTAAAGCAATTACATGGCGTTTGCATTTCATACAATAAAGCGACAACCATATGGCTCCTGCCAGTTGCCGATAACTTCGGTTACAAAACGTGATCATCTCATACAATAAAATATAGCATCACGTCTTGACCATATCACATCACAACATGCCCTGCAAAAACAAGTTAGACGTCCGCTACTTTGTTGTTGCAAATTTTACGTGGCTGCTACAGGCTGAGCAAGAACCGTTCTTACCTACGCATCAAAACCACAACGATAGTTCGTCAAGTTAGTGGTGTTTTAACCTTCGCAAGGACCGGGCGTAGCCACACTCGATTCAGCTAAAGTGAGAGAGATAGACACCCGCCAGTCACCTTTAAGCACGAGCGCTCGTAACGGTGAAACCAGTCTCGCGTAAGCGTACGCGTAATGTCGGTCCGGGCCTCTTCATCTCACAATACTGCAGAACCAAAGTATGACATGCTGGTAAGCAGTATGACTTGTATCGCCCACAACTCACTTGTGTTCTACTCGTGCATATGACATCTACGCATAAAACCAGGCTCTGATGCCACTGTTGGGGAACGTAGTAATTTCAAAAAAATTCCTACGCACATGCAAGATCATGGTGATGCATAGCAACGAGAGGGGAGAGTGTTGTCCACGTACCCTCGTAGACCGTAAGCGGAAGCGTTAGCACAATGCGGTTGATGTAGTCGTACGTCTTCACGATCCGACCGATCCAAGCACCGAACGTACGGCACCTCCGAGTTCAGCACACGTTCAGCTCGATGACGATCCCCGGGCTCCGATCCAGCAAAGCTTCGGGGATGAGTTCCGTCAGCACGACGGCGTGGTGACGATGATGATGTTCTACCGGCGCAGGGCTTTGCCTAAACTCCGCGACGATATGACGGAGGTGGAATATGGTGGAGGGGGCACCGCACACGGCTAAGGAACAATCCGTAGATCAACTTGTGTGTCTAGGGTGCCCCCCTGCCCCCGTATATAAAGGAGGGAGGGGGGAGGTGAAGGAAATATGCCCTAGGGGCAATAATAAAGTTATTATTTATTTCCTTATATCATGATAAATGTTTATTATTCATGCTAGAATTGTATTAACCGGAAACATAATACATGTGTGAATACATAGACAAACATAGTGTCACTAGTATGCCTCTACTTGACTAGCTCGTTGAATCAAAGATGGTTAAGTTTCCTAGCCATAGACATGAGTTGTCATTTGATTAACGGGATCACATCATTAGGAGAATGATGTGATTGACTTGACCCATTCCGTTAGCTTAGCACTTGATCGTTTAGTATGTTGCTATTGCTTTCTTCATGACTTATACATGTTCCTGTAACTATGAGATTATGCAACTCCGCCACGGAGGAACACTTTGGTGCTACCAAACGTCACAACGTGAATCGGGTGATTATAAAGGAGCACTACAGGTGTCTCCAAAGATACATGTTGGGTTGGCGATTTTGAGATTAGGTTTTGTCACTCCGATTGTCGGAGAGGTATCTCTGGCCCTCTCAAGAATGCACATCACTATAAGCCTTGCAAGCAATGTAGCTAATGAGTTAGTTACGGAATGATGCATTACGTAACGAGTAAAGAGACTTGCCGGTAATGAGATTGAACTAGGTATTGATACCGACGATCGAATCTCGGCAAGTAACATACCGATGACAAAGGGAACAACGATGTTGTTATGCGGTTTGACCGATAAAGATCTTCGAGAATATGTAGGAGCCAATATGGGCATCCAGGTTCCGCTATTGGTTATTGACCGAGAATAGTTCTAGGTCATGTCTACATAGTTCTCGAACACGTAGGGTCCGCACGCTTAACGCTACGATGACAGTTTTATTATGAGTTTATGAGTTTTGATGTACCGAAGGAGTTCGAATCCGGATGAGATCGGGGACATGACGAGGAGTCTCGAAATGGTCGAGACATAAAGATCGATATATTGGACGACTATATTCGGAGTTCGGAAAGGTTCGAATGATTCGGTATTTTTGGGAGTACCGGAGAGTTACGGAATTCGTATTGGGCCTCTTTGGGCCATACGGGAAAGGAGAGAAAGGGCCAAAGAGTGGCCGCACCTCCCCTTGGACTAGTCCGAATTGGACTAGGGAGGGGCGACCTTCCTTCCTTCTCCTTCTCTCTTCCCTTTCCTTCTCTCCTACTCCTACTACATAGAAGAGTTCCTAGTTGGACTAGGAAAAGGGGAATCCTACTCCCAGTGGGAGTAGGACTCCCCTAGGGCGCGCCATAGAGCGGGCCAGCCCTCCTCTCCTCCACTCCTTTATATACGGGGGCAGGGGGCACCCCATGAACACACAAGTTGATCTACGGATCGTTCCTTAGCCGTGTGCGGTGCCCCCTTCCACCATATTCCACCTCGGTCATATCGTCGCGGAGTTTAGGCGAAGCCCTGCGCCGGTAGAACTTCATCATCGTGACCACGCCGTCGTGCTGACGGAACTCATCCCCGACACTTTGCTAGATCGGAGTCCGGAGATCGTCATCGAGCTGAACGTGTGCTGAACTCGGAGGTGCCGTACGTTCGGTACTTGGATCGGTCTGGTCGTGAAGACGTACGACTACATCAACCGCGCTGTCATAACGCTTCCGCTTACGGTCTACGAGGGTAGGTGGACAATACTCTCCCCTCTCATTGCTATGCATCACCATGATCCTTGCATGTGCGTAGGAAATTTTTTGAAATTACTACGTTCCCCAACAGTGGCATCCGAGCCTGGTTTTATGCGTTGATGTTATATGCACGAGTAGAACACAAGTGAGTTGTGGGCGATACAAGTCATACTTCTTACCAGCATGTCATACTTTGGTTCGGCGGTATTGTGAGATGAAGCGGCCCGGACCGACATTACGCGTTCGCTTACGCGAGACTGGTTTCACCGCTGCGAGCACACGTTGCTTAAAGGTGACTGACGGGTGTCTGTCTATCTCACTTTAGTTGAACCGAGTGTGGCTACGCCCGGTCCTTGCGAAGGTTAAAACAGCACCAACTTGACAAACTATCGTTGTGGTTTTGATGCGTAGGTAAGAACGGTTCTTGCTCAGCCCGTAGCAGCCACGTAAAATTTGCAACAACAAAGTAGAGGACGTCTAACTTGTTTTTGCAGGGCATGTTGTGATGTGATATGGTCAAGACGTGATGAGATATAAGTTTTTGTATGAGATGATCATGTTTTGTTGAAGTTATCGGCAACTGGCAGAAGCCTTATGGTTGTCTCTTTATTGCATAAGATGCAAGCGCCAAATAATTGCTTTACTTTATCGCTATGCGATAGCAATAGTTGCAAGAGCAATAGTTGGCGAGACGACCATGTGACGCACATTGATATAGATCAAGATGATGGAGATCATGGTGGCATGCCGGTGACGATGGAAATCATGACGATGCTTTGGAGATGGAGATCAAAGGCACAAGATGATGATGGCCATATCATGTCACATATTTTGATTGCATGTGATGTCTATCTTTTATACATCTTATTTTTCTTAGTTCGGCGGTAGCTTTATAAGATGATCTCTCACTAAATTATCAAGGTATAAGTGTTCTCCCTGAGTATGCACTGTTGCGAAAGTTCTTCGTGCTGAGACACCACGTGATGATCGGGTGTGATAGGCTCTACGTTCAAATACAACGGGTGCAAAACAGTTGCACACGCGGAATACTCAGGTTAAACTTGACGAGCCTAGCATATAACAGATATGGCCTCGGAACACGGAGACCGAAAGGTCGAGCGTGAATCATATAGTAGATATGATCAACATAGTAATGTTCACCATTGAAACTACTCCATCTCACGTGATGATCGGACATGGTTTAGTTGATATGGATCACGTGATCACTTAGAAGATTAGAGGGATGTCTATCTAAGTGGGAGTTCTTAAGTAATATGATTAATTGAACTTAAATTTATCATGAATTTAGTCCTGGTAGTATTAGCATATCTATGTTGTAGATCAATAGCTCGCGTTTAGCTCCCCTGTTTTATTTTGATATGTTCCTAGAGAAAACTAAGTTGAAAAATGTTAGTAGCAATGATGCGGATTGGATCCGTGATCTGAGGTTTATCCTCATTGCTGCACAGAAAAAATATGTCCTTGATGCACCGCTAGGTGACAGACCTATTGCAGGAGCAGATGCAGACGTTATGAACGTTTGGCTAGCTCAATATGATGACTACTTGACATTTTAGTGCACCATGCTTAACGGCTTAGAATCGGGACTTCAAAGACGTTTTGAACGTCACGGACCATATGAGATGTTCCAGGAGTTGAAGTTAATATTTCAAGCAAATACCCGAGTTGAGAGATATGAAGTCTCCAACAAGTTCTATAGCTAAAAGATGGAGGAGAATCGCTCAACTAGTGAGCATGTGCTCAGATTGTCTGGGTACTTCAAACGCTTGAATCAAGTGGGAGTTAATCTTCCAGATAAGATAATGATTGACAGAATTCTCTAGTCACCATCACTAAGTTACTAGAACTTCGTGATGAACTACAGTATGCAAGGGATGACGAAAACGATTCTCGAGCTCTTCGTGATGTTGAAATCGACGAAGGTAGAAATCAAGAAAGAGCATCAAGTGTTGATGATTGACAAGACCACTGGTTTCAAGAGAAGGGCAAAGGGAAAGAAAGGGAACTTCAAGTAGAAAGACAAGTAAGTTGTCACTCCTGCGAAGAAGCCCAAAGATGGACCAAAGCCTGAAACTGAGTGCTTACACTGCAAAGGAAATGGTCACTGGAAGCGGAAATGCCCTGAATATTTGGTGGATAAGAAGGATGGCAAAGTGAACAAGGGTATATTTGATATACAGGTTATTGATGTGTGCCTTACTAGTGTTTATAGTAGCCCCTGAGTATTTGATACTTGTTTGGTTGCTAAGATTAGTAACTCGAAACAGGAGTTACATAATAAACAGAGACTAGTTGAAGGGGAAGTGACGATGAGTGTTGGAAGTAGTTCCAAAATTGATATGATCATCATCGCACACTCCCTATACTCTCGGGATTAGTGTTGAACCTAAATAAATGTTATTTGCGCGCTTATGCTGAGCATGAATATGATTTGATCATGTTTATTGCAATACGGTTATTCATGTAAGTTAGAGAATAATTATTGTTCTGTTTACATGAATAAAACCTTCTATGGTCATACACCCAATGAAAATGGTTTGTTGGATCTCGATCGTTTGATACACATATTCATAATATTGAAACCAAAAGATGTAAAGTTAATAATGATAGTGCAACTTATTTATGGCACTGCCGTTTAGGTCATATTGGTGTAAAAGCGCATGAAGAAACTCCATAAAGATGGATCTTCGGAATCACTTGGTTATGAATCATTTGATGCTTGCGAACCGTGCCTTTTGGGCAAAATGACTAAAAACTCCGTTCTCCGGAACAATGGAACGAGCTACTGACTTGTTGGAAATAATACATACCGATGTATGCGATCCAATGAGTGTTGATGCTCGTGACAAGTATCATTATTTTCTGACCTTCACAGATGATTTGAGCAGATATGCGTATATCTACTTGATGAAACATAAGTCTGAAATAGTTGAAAAGTTCAAAGAATTTCAGAGTGAAGTGGAAAATCATCGTAACAAGAAAATAAAGTTTCTACGATCTGATCGTGGAGATGAATGTTTGAGTTACGAGTTTGGTCTTCATTTGAAACAATGTGAAATAGTTTCGCAACTCACGCCATATGGAACACCACAGCATAATGGTGTGTCCGAAAGTCGTGACCGCACTTTATTGGATATGGTGCGATCTATGATGTCTCTTATCGGTTTACCACTATCATTTTGGGGTTATGTATTAGAGACAGCTGCATTCACGTTTAATAGGGCACCATCTAAATCCGTTGAGACGACACCGTATGAACTATGGTTTAACAATAAACCTAAGTCGTCGCTTTCTTAAAGTTTGAGTTGTGATGCTTATGTGAAAAAGTTTTCACCGATAAGCTCGAACCCAAATCGAGAAGTGCGCTTCATAGAATACCCAAAGGTAACTATTGGGTACACCTTCTATCACAGATCCGAAGGCAAGTTATTCGTTGTTAAGATGGATCCTTTCTAGAGAAGAAGTTTCTCTCGAAAGAAGTGAGTAGGAGGAAAGTAGAACTTGATGAGGTAATTGTACCTTCTCCCTTATTGGAAAGTAGTTCATCACATAAATCAGTTCCAGTGATTCCTACACCAATTAGTGAGGAAGTTAATGATGATGATCATGAAACTTCAGATCAAGTTGCTACCAAACCTCGTAGGTCTTCCAGAGTAAGATCCGCACCAGAGTGGTACGGTAATCATGTTCTGGAAGTCATGTTACTAGACCATGATGAACCTACGAACTATGAGGAAGCGATGATGAGCCCAGATTCCGCGAAATGGCTTGAGGCCATGAAATCTGAGATAGGGTCCATGTATGAGAACAAAGTATGGACTTTGATTGACTTGCTCGATGATCAGCAAGCCATGTTAAATAAATGGATCTTCAAGAGGAAGACGGACACCGATAGTAGTGTTACTAT